>OY856410.1:335686382-337096382 GCA_963693085.1 Alisma plantago-aquatica
GATTCTAACCATTGGAGGGGTGAAAAACTCGAAATTATATCCATTGCAACCCTCCAAATGGATAGATAACATTCATAAGTGTTCCCACACTCTAGTGGACACCCCAAATTTAAATAGGACCTGTTGGAGATCATTCCAAGGTTGCTCATTCATGCTATTCAAGGTCCTTGCTATAGTTGAGTGCTTTCTATCCACTTGAGCCCCTTTCTCCCTCTTGTTCACACCTCAATTCATCATTATGAGTGAGATAGGTTATGTGTGAATAGAGCTACCCATTTGTATGCTTGTAAATCTCTCAAGCCCCATCTTCCCCATCTATTTCTCAAAAGCTCTTGCTTGGTGAAAGCTTCTCCAAGAGAAGGAGAAGGAACAGGCTTCTTCAGCTGGAGAAGAAGGTGTTGAAGGCTACTCTAAGTCAAGGAGAAGATCAAGGAGGAAGATCCAAGGAGCTTAGTGGGTAAAGCCTCAAGGTCAAAGACTCATTGCATGAAGGGGAGGACCTTGGTGAAGGCATCTAGTTGATTGCAAGAGTGGGTAAGACCTTGGTGAGGTAGAAGACTAGCTCTTGGATAGGTAATCCCTTGATTGTAAGGTTGGTGGCTCTCTTGGCCTCAAAGGGAAGTTGGGTATCCTTGTCCGGGAAAAGGAAGGTCATTTGTTGTAACTGTTATAAGTGAATATAAGGAGTAGAAAAGCTTAAGAAATCCTAGAGTTTCATCTCTCTAGGTAGTGGACTGGCTCTTTCCTAGTTTGGAGAGTGGAACCACTCTAAAATAGCTTGTCTAATTGGTTGCTTTCAATTTCTCTCATCCTTCCTATGCATGTTTAGATTGCCATCAAATTGACTATTTGCAATTATGACTAGTTGAAGTAAATTGAAGGCCTAATTATTTTTGTGCAAGTTTTGAAGCTCTATTCACCCCCTCTAGAGCCCTTCGATCCAACAAGTGGTATAAGAGGTACATTCTTCTCCAATAAATCTCCCATGAGATGAGAAGATGGGTGACTTACTTGGGTCACTCAATGTAGAGGGAAGTTCTCCATGCGACCACTGGTATTCGACGATGCCAACTTCCTCTATTGGAAATAGTGGATGTAGTTATTCCTCCAAGGAACCAACTACAACATGTGGAAGGTGGTGATCCTCCCATAAAAGGAGGCAACTAATGATGTAGCCACTTGGGATGAAGCTACAATCAAGAAGGAACAACTTAATGCCAAGGTGGTTAGCATCATCTATGCTGCCCTCACTCCTTCCGAGTTCAACTGGATCTCATCTTGGGATACAACCCATGATACTTGAAACAAGTTGTGCATGACATTTGAAGGCACGCTACAAGTCAAGGAGTCCAAGATCTACATGATAAATGGGCTACTAGAAAACTTCAAGACGGGCAAGAAGGAGAGAGTGGCGAACATGTATTCCTGGCTCAACACCATCATCAACTGACTTATAGCTTTGGGACAACCCTTATATAGAGGGGAAATCAACTCCAAGATACTTGGGTCCCTTCCTAATAGATTGGAGCCTAAGATGAGTTCAATTGAAGAAGTATTAAGCCTTGGATATCTAGCTACCGAGGAGCTCATTGGAAACCTTCACACCCATGATCCAAGGCTAGACAAGCAAGAGGAATATGAAAAGAAAGAAGAGAAGGAGTCAAAGAAAGTTAAAGATAATGCATTCAAATCCCAAGTGGAGGCAATGATCCTTCAAGAACAACTTGCTTGTCGGTCCTCCCCTACTTCCTCAAGTGAAGATGACAACCCTAGTGATCATGAAGACAACTACTCCAAGGGCAACCAATTCAAAGGAAAGTCTTCATCATCCTCAACTCCAAGGTGCTATGAGTGTGGACAAAAGGGGAATTATAAGAATGAATGCCCAAAGGCCAAGAAGAGCCACCACAAGAGTAGCCATAAGAAGAAGGATGATTACAAGAGGGAAGGAAACTACAAGAGGAAGGATAATAAGGACAAAACAAACAAGGATGCAGCTCATGTGGCTTGGGAAGTATCCTCTTCAAGTGGCTCAATCTCCGATGAAGGTGAGTGCCATCTTGCACTCATGGCCTCCACAAGTGAAGACATAAGTGAGGTAAGTGAAGTAAGCTTGCATGAATTATCTAAAGAAACTCTTATTGATATGCTTAATGCTACCCGTTCTTCTTATTTTGAATGTAAATCTAATAAGAAGATGTTAGGTAAGATCATTGATGATTTGTATGATAAGATTGAGATTCTTGATCAAAATGAAAAGTTACATCTTGAGAGCATTGATTCATTGCAAGGGTAGTTTCTTGATCTTGAGGTCCATTACAATGGTGTTGAAGTTGAGAATGGTTTCTACCTTAAGAACATCACTAATCTTAAGGAAGAAAACCAAGAACTAGTACATAAGCTTGCTTTGATTGAAACTAAAAATGTTGAACTTAAGCTTGTTTGTGATGCTTGCAGGGATGAGAAAACTGCTTATCTTGATGAACTTAAACTGCTTCGAACTGAAAATGCTAGGTTTATTGCTCAAGTAATGATTTATCTTCTAGACCTATTTTGACTAGCAAGGATGTTGCTTCTGTTACTCTTGAAAAATATTCATATTTGACTAAAGACCTATGTCTAGAGGCCGACCTGCTGCATGCTAATGATGACATTTCTCATTTGTCTTCTACTTTTGTCACTCTTACCAATGATAATGACAAATTGAGAGCCACTTTACAAAGCTTCCTCAAAGGGAAGAAGTCACTCGGTGAAGTCGTAGATCACTCCACCAAACATAGTGATACAAGTGGTTTATGATATGAGGGCAATCCAAAAGGCAAAGGTAAAGGAAAAGATAAGAAGAAGAGCAAGGAACCTCCAATCTTCCATGGAGAGTCTTCTAGATCTAAGAACCTTATGGTTTGTGTTCATTTTAAGAGTGATGACCACTATTCTACTTATTGTCCTTACATGGAGAAGGGTACCAACCCCAAGATGAAGCGGGTCCCCAATCTAACCCCAGATCCCAAAGTTTAAATTGGGCACCTATTATCTTCCTTTCTTGTAGGTGAATGGAAAATGGATTGTTGATAGTGGCTATTCCAAACACATGATGGGTGATCAACTATTTCAATAAATTCACAAAGAAGAAAGGAGGTTTGGTAACATTTGGGGACAACACCAAGGTTAAGGTAATATGTGAGGGTGATGTAGGTGATTCACTTTGCATCAAGAATTTACTTCTTGTGGATGGCCTACATCACAATTTAATATGTGTTAGTCAACTTTGTGATAGTGGTTATCTTTCTCTATTTACTTTTGTAGAATGCTTGCTTCTAGATTCCCTCTCTTACAATGCCATATATAAGGGAACTAGAAATGGTAATCTTTATATTATTGTGCTTGACTCTATTAATCCCATTATTGGTAGATTTATTGTTGCCAATTTGAATGATATTTCTTTGTGGCATCGTAGACTTGGTCATGTAAATATGCATCAAATGAAGAAATTGAGCAAAAAGGACTTGGTGAAGGGACTTATAAAATTGGATTTTGAAAAGGATGAGGAATCCCAGCTGCCACCTTGATTTATCACCCTCTCGAGCATTCGTCCTCTGCCACAGGCATGGGGGATATTTCTCTCTTAATCTCAAACTAAGTCCTCCTTTAAATACAAAGGAGTCCTTAGCACCAAGAGATCTCTTGAGTTTATTCACATTGATCTATTTGGACCAGTGCATATGCAATCACTTTGTGGTAGCAAGTATTGTTTAGTGATAGTTGATGATATCTCTTGCTTTATTTGGACCTTCTTTCTTGTTTCAAAAACTGATACTCTCAATGTTTTCTCGACTTTTTGCAAATGGGTTGAAAATGAAGCTTCTTTCCAGATTATTTCTATCCACAATGATCATGGGGGAGAGTTTGAAAATGATTTGTTTGAACAGTTTTGTGAGGAATCTGGGTATGCACATAACTTTTCTTCACCTCGAACGCCTCAACAAAATGGGGTTGTAGAGAGGAAGAATAGGTCACTACAGGAGATGTCTAGGACTATGCTTCTGGAGTGCAACACTCCAAAGAACTTTTGGGCTGAAGCCGTTAGTACTTCATGTTTTATGTAAAACTGGGTTTTTACTCACCCTTTACTTAAGAAAAACCCCTATAAGATGTGGTGTTGTAGAAAGCCTTCTATTAACTTCTTTCATGTTTTTAGTTTTGTTTTGAAAACCAAGTATTCCCTCGACAAGTTTCATTTGAAATCTTACAAGGCTTTCTTTCTTGGCTATAGCACTGCTGACAAGGCTTATAGAGTATATAACGTTGAACTGTGTAAAGTAGAACAATCAATAAATTTTAGATTTGTTGAGACGAACCCCTCTATTTTCAAAGATATTGTTCCAAATGATGATGTTGCATGTGATGTAATTCCTCTCTTAAAAGAGCTCAACATCAGTGACAAAGGAAAGGAGGTGTTAGTTGATGAAGAAGAGAAGAAAGAAGAAAAGAAGGATCCAACTCCCTGTTTTGCAAAGAATCATCCGAAGGAGCTTATCATAGACAATCCTTTTGAAAGGGTGAAGGCACGAGCTACACTCAATGAAGAACAAGCAGAACGTGCCTTCATCTCTCAAATGGAGACAAAAGATATCAAAGATGCTCTAAAGGATGATGAATGGATCCTAGCCATGCAAGAAAAGTTGGAGCAGTTTGAAAGAAACAAAGTGTGGACTCTTGAGCCAAGACCAAGTGATAGAAAGATCATTGGCACCAAATGGGTCTACCGCAACAAGTTGGATGAAAGCGGAAAAGTGGTAAGGAACAAAGCAAAGTCAGTTGCTCAAGGCTACAATCAACAAGAATGTATAGATTTTGATGAAACATATGCACCTATAGCTAGACTTGAGTCAATTAGAATTTTGTTTTATTTTTCTAGTCACAAGAATTTCCTTCTTTATCAAATGGATGTTAAAGTGCATTTTTGAAAGGTACAATTGAGGAGGAAGTGTATGTTGCACAACCTCTGGGCTTTGAACATGATAACTTTCCTAACCATGTTTATTTGTTGTAAAAAGCTCTCTATAGTCTCAAACAAGCACCTCGAGCTTGGTATGAGAAACTAAAGAACTTTTTGTTAGATAATGGCTATATCACGGGCAAAGTAGATTCTACTTTGTTTCTAAAGCACACTTCTAACAACTTTCTTATCATTTAAAATTATGTTGATGATATCATTTTTGGCAGAACTATCTTGAACGTTTTAAGGAGTTTAGTGATTTTATGTAGAGTGAATTTGAGATGAGCATGACTGGGCAACTCACTTTCTTCCCCAGCTTCCAAATCAAGCAAACAAAGAATGGGAACTTCATCAACCAAGGAAAGTACACAAGTGATCTACTAAAGCACTTTAGGATGGAGAGCACCAAGCCGATGGACACCCCCATGTCAAACACTACCAATTTGGATAGAGATGAATAAGGTGAAAAGGTAGATGAGAATATCTGTATATGTATGATTGGACGTTCACTTTATTTAACTGCCTCTAGACCTGACATAATGTTTAGTGTTAGCTTGTGTGCTCACTTTCAATCAATTCATAGGAAATTACATCTTATAGTGGCTAAGAAAATTTTAAGGTATCTAGCCAAAACCTCAAAATTTGAACTATGGTATCCTAAGTCAAGGAACTTTACTCTTATTTCTTATAGTGATATAGAATACACAAGATGCTTGATTGATAGAAAGTGCAAAAGTGACACTTGCTTCTTCCTAGGACCTTGCCTAGTTTCTTAGTTCTCAAAGAAGCAAAGCACTATGGCTCTATCAACTATTGAGGTTGAATGCATTATAGCTGGAAGTTGTTGTGCCCATGTCCATTGGATGAAGCAAATTCTCCAAGACTTTAACATTTATTTTGATGCTTCTCCTATCTTTTATGATAATACTAGTTCAATTAACTTGTATTTTAATCCCATGTGCATAGTAGAGACAAACAAATAGAGGTCCATCATCATTTTCTTTGTGAACACATTGTCAAGAAGGATATTTATATCACACATGTGGATACAGAGAATCAATTAGCGAATATTTTCACTAAAACTCTAGCTATAGAGAAATTTACCTTTATTAGATCAAAACTGCTTATAACTGCTCTTGATGATATTGACATGCTTCCTAGCTAGTTGTTATCTTACCTATATGTTTCTTGCTTAAATTGATCATCTCTTTCTTAATATGTGCTATAGTTATCTTATTTCTTGCCTTGTTTTGCTCTTTTTAGGTATTTTTTGTAAACACTTATTTTATCACAAAATAGTACCATGTGACGAGTAAAATGTGCCTTAATATGTCAAAAATGCATATTAGGCTAAAGAAATAAAATTTATTAGCACTCTAGAGGCTAGAAAGTAAGTTTCTAAGTTTTTGGACAGATTGCATGTCAATCGAGTTGCCAACTCGACCGATCCCTGGTCGAGGTCAAGAGTTTTTCTCTTTATCGGTCGAGTTTCTCTAGCTCAGAACTTGACCGAGGACTGGGCTGGACCAAACTTAAAATAGGTTTTGACTGACATTTATCCCTCTCAACTAGAGAAAAGTTGACTGATTTCTAGATCCACCCCATCCTGTCCTCAACCCTAGGTGCGGCCATCCTTTCTGTTGCCTAGCCTCCCTTGCCTCTTCCCACACCCTTCTAGGTTGTTAGATGAATGTTTGTGTGGTTCACTTCCTTCTTTGGTTGCCTCTACTTTTGAAATCCATTCTCATGGCATCCAACCAAAGAAAGAGAGCTACCCCAGGTGGTGTACCTTTCTCCTCATCCAACCCTCTCCTAATATACTTTGATGGCACCTCATTTTTCTACTCTGAATCTCTCAATCCTTAAAAGGAGCTTCTCGCTAGGAACCTTTTCCTATTTAGAGCTCTTTTTGTGACTCATTTAAAAAGGAACGAGGTTATCTCTGAGATTGCCGATGTTGTCAATATCCATCAGCTAGGTGCTCTCTGTGTAGAACGTCTGTGTTTTCAAAACTCCATGACAAGCATCAAGGCGGTCCATGAATTCTATGCCAATCTTTCATGTAACTAAGACACTTTAGTGACACCACCCAATGGCCAAGTCATCCTCACTTCCATGATTTCCAGAATCAAATTCACAATATGTGAAGATTCCTTGAACATCTTTTTCAATGGAACAGAAGTCACCGACACATGGAGGAAGGATTATCCTGACTATTTTGACTGACTTGACTCTGAGGCTTTCTACAAGAACTTCAATCTTACTCGTCGTGACATCCACAAGTGATTGAAGAAGCATTTGGTACCCTATAAGAAGAAATCCATCTTGCCATCCTCTTCCCTAGATCTCAAGATCAGTCTGCTCGCATTAGTTCTTAATTACAATGTCCACCCCATGAAGAATCAAATAGAAATTACAGAGAACACTACTATGATCATGTACAGTCTATTAAAGAACATTGGAGTCAAGTGGCCCTGATATATCCTACACCACATGACCTATTTTGACTCCGGGAAGAACACCCCTGGTACCCACCCACCCTACCCTGCCTTGATCTGTGGCTTGTTGGCTTTTGCTACCCAGAAATCTCTTTTCCACGATCTCAATTATAAAACTAGTTAGAAAGGAGTTTGCACTCGTGAAACCATGATCAAGAAGACCTTCCTACCCACCTCTTCCACCACACCCAGAGCCTCCACCTCTACCTCCACCCAGGAACCTCCACCTCCACCACCTCCTCGACCTGACCACGCCTCTTTCTCGGTGTCAAATGAAGCCCTGATGGGTTAAATGATACATCAACATGCATACAACCTTTAGGTTCAGGATCATCTGCACCAGGACTTGTACCAGATCATGTCTACCATGAACTTGTCATGCTTACATCCTTACCCCTCCTACCAGCCATACCCATGCAATGACTATGCTTCTTATGCATATAGTCACTTCTACCTGGCCCCTCCACCTTCTTCTTGTGTTGCCACATATGTTGTTGATGGTGGACCTACCCCTGCCCTTAGAGTGCTTCGTCTGCTGGCTTTTCCTGCTACCCTCTTGCTATCTTGCTTGCCAGCATTGGCACCTCTGTTCCCACCTTTCCTCAATATAGGATTGACATGCTCTTGGCATGTATTGGGATGAGCAGAGCACCCTTTGGCCTAGTCACGGTTTTGGTCCTCCTATTGATGAGAAGATGCCTAATTAGGCTAATGAGGATGTTTATGATGATGATGAGGCCACTAAGGATGATGTCTCTACTTCTGGTTCTGGTGATAGCTTTGCTGGTGCCTTTAGCGATGCTATTGTGTCTACTGTACCTTCAGATGGTGATGAGGACTACGAGCCCGAGGCTGAAGATGATGATGCAGATGATGATGCTATTGACATAAATAGCTTATATATAGTTTAGATGTCTTATTATTAGTCTCTAGATGCTGATCATACATATCATTTTAGACTCTTATGTATTAAGACATTTATGCATTGTATCTGAGTTGTGCTATTTTATCATCCCACTGTTTTGCCATTGATTTGTGGTTCTTGTAGTGAGGACATGTTCTAGCATTGTAATCTTAATCTTATGTACCATACCTCTCTAGTTGACCATATCTTATGAGCTTGTTGTATGGTAATCCATATTTTTATTATGACATTGGGTTGCTTGTTCCTCTTTACCTCGTCTCTATTTTATGTGTGCTATGTGGTTGATTGCTTTAACTTGTATCTTTTGAGAAGAATCATGCTTTATCTCTTTCTACCTCCCTATCTTTTTGATATAACAAAGGGGGGGGAATGAACCTCAGCCACATTGTTTTATTTCTTGTAAGATCATTTTCTTGTCAATTATCTACATACATGTGACTTGATAGGACCATATAGTATGTATATGTGTTTTTGTTATTTGTTGATAGACTAACCATGCAGGTTTAGGTAAGCATGAATTGAGGGGGAGCTATTCACATTATTCAAACATGTATCCCCTTGCAATTCACAGGGTAAAGGTTTAACATTCACATCCTTTCTCAAAGGTAATGGTTTAAAATTTCATATCAATTTCAATTGTTGAGGAATGGTTTGTCATTATCAAAAAGGGGGATAATGTTGACCTAAGTGTTATATATTGTCCATATGTTGATAATGACTTAACCATTCCATTCATATGTAACTAATATGTTTGTTTGAGATTGATTTTAGGAATTAGGTATATAAATAGGACCAGATCATTCAAGCCCTAGCTTGGTTTAGTTCAAGTCAAAAGCAATGCAAATGTGTAAATTGGGAAATCACTTCAAATCACCTTAGAAGATTTTTGTAATCATTTGTATTGATCATATGACTTGTAACTAAGCTGAGAAAAATTAGGGACACTTAATTCCAACATTTGATCACTCAAAAATTATTTTAGAAAATTCATCACAGGAACTTCATTGGTCGAGTTACAATCTTGACCGATCCTTGATGGATTTTTAGAATGATGTTGATTGATCGAGTTGCCTATCCATAGATCTCAATTGATAGTACTTCTACCCAAGACTAATTTAAGTGGATCAGTTGAGTTGCCACCAGGACAAACTCGACCGATGGTTTAAATTGGTCATGTCACATAGTGGGATCGGCCGAGTTATCTTAATTGAAACTCGGTCGATTGCACTGTACAGAAAATGTAGAAAAAGTGATTCTAACCATTGGAGGGGTAAAAAAATCGAAATTATATCCATCACAACCCTCCAAACAGATAGATAACATTCATAAGTGTTCCCACACTCTAGTGGACACCCCCAGCTATAAATATGACATGTTGGAGTTCATTCCAAGGTTTCTCATTCATGCTATTAAAGGTCCTTGGTATAGTTTAGTGCTTTTTGTCCACTTGAGCCCCTTTCTCTCTCTTGTTTACACCTCAATTTTTCATTATGAGTGAGATAGGTCCTGTGTGAAGAGAGTTTCCCATTTTTATGCTTATAAAACTCTCAAGATCCTTCTTCCCCATCCCTTTCTCAAAAGCTCTTGCTTGGTGAAAGCTTCTCTAAGAGAAGGAGAAGGAGTATGCTTCTTTAGATGAAGAAGAAGGTGCTCAAGGATACTCCGAGTGAAGAAGATCAAGGTGGAAGATCCAAGGAGCTTAGTGGGTAAAGTCTCAAGGCCAAAGACTCGTTTCATGAAGTGGAGGACCTTGGTGAAGGCATCCAACTAATTGCAAGAGTGGGTATGACCTTGGTGAGGTAGAAGACTAGCTCTTGGATAGGTAAGCCCTTGATTGTAAGGTTGTTGGCTCCCTTTTCCTAAAAGGGAATCTAGGTATCCTTGTCCCATAAAAGGAAGGTCATTTGTTGTAACTCTTATAAGTGAATATAAGGAGTAGACAAGCTTAAGAAATCCTAGAGTTTGACCTGTCTAGATAGTGGACTGACTCTCTCCTAGTTTTGAGAGTGGAACCACTCTAAAACAACTTGTCCAATTGGTTTCTTTCAATTTCTCTCATCCTTGCTATGCATGTTTACATTACCATCAAATTGACTATTTGCAATTATGCCTAGTTGAAGTAAATTGAAGTTCTAACTAGTTTTGTGTAAGTTTTGAAGCTCTATTCACCCCTCCTCTAGAGCCCTCTGATCCAACAAGGCTAAGGCAAGAGAAAAACAAAGACTAAACAAAGTGCCCTGCCCTTCAAAAAATAATCAGGACTCTAACAAAAAGCTTTGATACAATCCATAATATGATTACACAAAACTGGTGGTGATCTTGCACGTTCTTCAAAGCATCTAAGGTTCCTTTCCTGCCATAAGAAGTGACAAACACATAAACAACATATTCTCTAGACTATATCATTCATGCTAACCATCTCACTAATGGTTTTTGGTTGAGAGGAAGGATACTCTTTGCTTAATAGCAACCAAACATCAACAATATAGCTAAAAAAGAAACATATATGACTAGTATATTCTTACTCTGATTCACACAAGTAACAAATCATCACTGAACAAATACCAGTTCTTCTAATATAATCCACAATAGGTAGTTTTTATGCAAAATTTTCCACACATTCCACTGAAACCTTTTTGGAGTAGTACCTTTCCACAACAGACAAAATCAACAATAGAACTATTAGCATCCCTGATTAAGTTCCACACATTCTTGAGTTTAGGGATTTCCTCACCATTAAACAAGACCATGTCTTTCTTACCATTATCAATAACAATAGAGTCAAGAGTTTTTAGAAGCTTCATATTAAGATGATTAGTCGGTACACACCATTCCCCATTACAGATAATACATCTCATCTTACAACCAACATTCATGCAAAGCTTCAAAATGCTATCTTCACCAATCAAGTCAGTAAGAAAGGTTTTGTTTAACCATAGATCCTCCAAAAAAAACCGATTCATTATTGCCCACTTTATAGCTAATAAGCTTAACAAGTAACTCTCTACATCTCAGATTCTTCTTAAAGGCCCATGACATATTAGAAGATCCTTTAACTGACCAAAATGATTTATGGAACAAGTACTTCTTGTGGATCCATTTAAACCATAAGGAGTTTTTTTTCCTTGTGACATCCCAAGCATTGAGTATAAGGCCAGCTAAAGAAGAATCCTTGATTTTCTTGATGTTGAGACCACCTTCAAAAGTAGGAATAGTAACTTCTCCCACTAGACAAGATGAATGTATTTCGTTTATTATCATCTCTTAAAGAAAATCTCTACAAGATTTATCAATATCCTTTTGAATAGAAACTGGGTGGGGAAAAGATCTCATCCAATATAAGTGCACCGTAGATAGAGTGGATCTAATCAACTCTACCTAACCTATAAAGAATAATAGATTTGACTTCTAACCTTCTAATTTGTGTTTAACTTTATCTAATAGAGGATCACAGGAAGACTTTCACAATTTACCCACAAAGAGGAAGGAAGAACCCTTGACATTATTTCTAAGAGCTAACTTACTAAAGTAGATCTCACTTTTATTGACATTGACATTCAAACTAGGCATCTTACCAAAAGTTTTATAGAGAGAAAAAACATTGTTATAATTCTTAACATTTTCCTCAAAAAAGACCATAAGGTCATTAAAAAAATGAGGTGAGAAAGATTAAACTTTTTTGAGGCCTAAAAAGGATCAATTTCTCCTTTACCAATAACATCCTCCATGAGAACATAGAACCCTTGCATAACAATGACAAAAAGGTAAGGAGCAATAGGGTCTCCTTTCCTAATGCCATTTGAAGTCTTAAAGGAAGGGTAGGCACACCATTCACCAAAAATTGATATGAAATGGAGCTGATATCTCACTGATCCATTGAATCTAGAGAATTGGAAATCCCATCTTATAGAGAACAACATACAAGAAATCCCATTTAATCAAATCATATGCCTTAGAAATGTCCATTTTATGCACATTTTGTGGCCTGAATTGGCTCCTTGGCCAACAAAATGGCCTCTTTGATACTTCTTACACTAACAAAGGCACGCTAATTGGATCTAGTGATAGAAGGTAAGACAATCTTCAATCTATTATTTAAGATTTTTGAAATGATCTTGTAAATGTCACTACACATAGAAATCGGTTGAAAGTTTTTAAGCTCATTAGAATTCAACCCTTTAGGTATAAGATAGATGAATGTATTGTTGTCTTCATTAAACATTTTTCCCATTTTTAAGAACTCCTTCACAACTTCACTAACATCTTGTCCAATAATATGTCAAGTTTCTTTAATGAAATGAACATCAAATCCATAGGGTCCAGGGGCTTCTAAACCTTAAGATCTTTGATCACATTATCAATCTCCTCGTGGGTAACAGGGGCAGTGAGATTAGTTTTTGTGATTCATTAAGATTATGGCCCTCCATTTGAAATCAGTCATCCCTTTTGACTTACCTAATTTATTGAAAAGATTATCATAATAGGAAAGAACATAGATCTTTAGTTCATCAAGTTCAATAATAGGAACATCATTATCCAACAGCTTGTATATACGGTTCATGTGTCTTCTTATTTTGATCAAATCATAGAAGAAGCTTGAGTTACTGTCCCCCTCTCTCAAC
This sequence comes from Alisma plantago-aquatica, assembly GCA_963693085.1. Taxonomy (NCBI): domain Eukaryota; kingdom Viridiplantae; phylum Streptophyta; class Magnoliopsida; order Alismatales; family Alismataceae; genus Alisma; species Alisma plantago-aquatica. The sequence continues at coordinate 335,699,427 of OY856410.1, forward strand.
CATTGAATCCTAGAATTTTGTTTTTATAAGGACTCTTCACATAACTCAGCTTGTTTTAGTTTCCTCCTCAACAAATTCTCTTCAGTCGGTAGGTACATGTTGAAGGGTCATAGTCAGCCTTTTCCTGGTCCCATTTGTACTATCGATGACATTGCCAAAGACAACATTGCTCCAATCTTTCAGCTTCACCTTAACATAAGCCAATTTTCTGTTGACCTTAAACATTGCATAACCTTCAACCTGGATGTTCCAAGCTAGATCTAACAACATACAAAAAACCATCATGTGTAGTCCAATCATTATTGAACCAAAAAGGATCTTTAACTTTCCTTCTTTCACCAAGATTTATAGAGAGGATCCTGTGGTCACTCCATGTGTTTGAGAAGATCTGGTCGTGAAAGTCAGAGATATGGTCCATAAAGGAAGAATTAAAAAAGACCCTATCGGTCTTCAAAGTTATAAAATCATCACCATCTGGGTGATTATTGATATGAGTAAACTACACATCAAATACAAGTATACATATCATTGTGATATGGGCCTTAAGAGGCCCAAACGTCGAACTCAGGAAAACATAAATCCAAAAACTGCTACTAACTGTAATGCGATCAACTAGGCCAATGAAAACTTTGATTGGAGGTTTCAATTATGTAAAGAAGAAATTAAATCTAAAAATACTAGTTGTTGATCTCGATTGGAGTGAATTTCTTAGGATTACGATTTCACCTCGGTTAACATTGCAATTAATATAATAACATTAATAAACATCTCTCCTAACCCTGGACTAAGAGACATGTAGAAAGAATTACCCGATCTCACAGAATAATTCACTACCTAATCTAATACAAATCCCACTCTCATAACAATTATGTTATTATTTAGGTGCTTTATCGAAAACTCTAGGTAATCTCTTCATATTTGTAAGCCTCATTTCTCAAAGGGAAATATAAAACATGTGTTTCTATGAATTTTTCCAACAATTAACTCCCTCGTTCAAAGAAATCAAAGGTCTAATTAACTACCTATGGTGATCAAGCATGGATAGTTCATGACAATCTCATAGAAATAACTCCAAAAATTAAGAGAAATTGATATATTAATGCATAAAAGTCAATTACAATGCATAATCGGGCTACTCTCAGGTCCTAAGGAACAAGGGGTTCAGTCCCACATGATTTCCATTATCAAGTACATAGGAGAGAAGAATAAAAATATGAGAAACATTAGTAAAACTAAAGAACCCCTGAAGAAGATGGTCTGGATGATCCCTTCTTATGAACATGACAATTTGCTACCTTCCGGTTGCAAATCCATTCACTGGAGGTGCCCGAATTTCCTGGAATGTGGCCTTCTTCTCCACTTTCTCCTCTCCTTGCTCTCAAGTGTCGTCCAATGGATTAGAATGGGATTATTAGGTATGGATGAAATCCCACTAAGTCATAGATGTGACTTAGGGCATAATTAATTGTCGACCATCGAATTAGACTTAATTCTCATATCCGCATGATCCTACTGTTTTGGTACTACCGATCGGGTGTCAGCACTACCGACACCTTTGATAGTTGCAACCGCCTGATAAGTTGTTAGTACTATCGAGTTGATGGTTGGTAGTACTAAGATTTCTTCAAGAATTTATGGGTCTTTGCTATGATGTAGTATAGACTTCATGGTCAGTACTACCGAGTGTTCTCAGTTTCCATATACTCCATAATGAGCAAATGTCAATACCATTGATGCCAAAGTCGGTAGTACCAAGCTATGTAGATCCTTGTAAATTTACCTGAAATCCACAAAAACTAAACATTAGCTCTCAAAATTTATTAAATCATTCAAAAACATTAAAATTACATTTATTTGATGCATTTAGGTATCACATGATAATGATAGTAAATACTACACAAATTAATATGGAAGTGAATCATAAGTATACAAAAGTCAATAATAAATAGCATGCGAAAATGACAATTATACGGTGTATCAAACTCCCCTAAGATTAAATGTTGCTCGTCCTCGAGAAACACTCCCTCAGATCTGTATGAGAAAAGTTAGCAAAAGGACATAAAGTATGAATTTCATTTCTCAACCATCCCCACCTGGCGGTCCCAAACCAACCTTTATTGACCATTGAACAATCAACTGCTCTAAAGCAACCAACAATATCCATAAAAGCTATCCACACTTAGATCAATGAACACTATCAAGAGATCAATTAATATCATAGTCAATCAGGCATTCACTTGATGCATCATGTGATTACCTATTCTACATTGCTCATTTTGTAACTACCAACTACTTGGAAGCAGTTCTGCTTATAAGAATGAATGAGGAGAATAATTATTTAAGTTGCCTACTGATAAGAGCAATGGATGGAACAAATTAGGTGGCTAATGAAGAATTACAAGTAACATCCAAATTATTTATGCAAGAATAAAACATGATGAACCTATATGGTGAAGATAATGAAAAATGCATGAATACTAATGCCTAATATTATTGGTGAAATGATGCATGCATCAAAAATCTCATCAAATAAATAAGAATGAATTAAAAAAGAGATTACATCATGTGAATGTTTCCATCTTTTTGTAAAGAGTTTAGGGCACCCTTTATCCCTATTTATTTCAAAACATAAATATTTTTTTCCTTTTTTTTTCATTGGCCCACTATTTAGAATGATGGAAAGATATGCTAGGGCTTCACTAACATGTCACATTCATTTCATTTTTTATTTTGTTTTTAATCTGAGGGTATGGATGTGTATCTGATGCAACCCTATTTTAGGGCTTCATCCTGTGTCTTTTTGAATGATAATCACATCTAAACATTATAGATTGCAAGTTATTTCCTCCAGTGTGCTCTTTTATGTCAAATGCACTTATGCCTCCTTTTGTGTGCTTTTCAGGGTACTTATGCATGCATTGATGCAAGGGAGAGAGATGAAGAACATCTTTGGGTCCTTTCACCCCAAGATTGGACCTACGTCTTACCCAAGCTCTCTTTGGATGCATAATAATAAATTCAAAGTAAAAGGAGGCCAAATGAAGAAGTTGAAGTGGAGATCAGCAGTATGAAGCCCCAAAATGGCCCTGGTAAATCACCAAGGGCGTGGGGAATTAACGTCCAAAAGTTACCGTAACATTGCCAAGATTGTACATGAATGACCACAGTCGTGGTCAACAACATGGCGGTGGTCACTGAAGACACCACGACCATGGTCATCAAAATAGCCATGACCAACGCTTCCCAGCTCGTCTGTGGTTAGCAAAATGACTATGGTGATTTATTCCTCAAGACCCCAAAAATCAAAAGTGACTCGACTCATTTTACACGTGAATGACCACAGTCATGGCCACCAACATTACTGTGGCCCTTAATGGCCACCTCTCCCATGGCAAGCACTATGACCGTGGTGAGCCAAAGACAAGATGACCTTAGAGTGACCTCGCTCGTGGCTACTTCCTCTAACACGGCCGTTCTCTCCAACACGACCGTGCTCTCCAACACGGCTGTGGTACCCTCTACCTAACATGATCATAGCACCTGCCACGATCGTGTCCACCATACATCCTTACACCTCATATCCACCTTCCACCTCATCCATTCCTCTTCCCATGACCGTGCCACGCAACCCCCACCACGATCATGGTGACCACCTAAACCTACACTTTTTCTCCATTGTTTTCCCATTTTGCCCCCACTTACCCTAGTGCCTCCCCACCACCTATATATATAAATATGTAGTGGCCACAACACGAAGATTAGCTTCCCTTAGCATCTCCCTAGTTACTCTAGAGATCCCTCATCCACTTCCTTGCATTTACTCCACTCTCCTACCTCCCATTTTGTAACATCCTAAGATTTTGAGAATAATTTAAACCTTAGAATGCAACTCATTTTAAATATTTTTTTTAAGGTCTTAATGCAAAAATAACATGAAATGAAATTTCTTAAAAGATAATGAAATAAGAAAATAAAGTGAGACTTTAAACAATAGGTTTTTTCTTTCATATGTGCATTAAGTGTTACAATTAACTCAAAAGTATAAATGTGTGTTTTTTTTCTCTCTCCTTTAAAAAATATATTTGAATGAGATAAAATATAATATCGAGGGGAAGAGAATTTGAAATTTAGGATTTGATGAGTTGAATAAGAAGTATTATATCTTTTGAGAACCTTTAAGATAAGAAAAATGATTAATATCTTGGTTTCTCTTTCCTCCTCTTTGGTTTTTTCAAAAAGAATAATAAATGGTCCCTAGGCACCCGTTTCAAAAGTTATGGGATGAGTTACTCCGTTGGGCCATATTGAATGACTTACTTTTTCTTCTTGATAATTATTAGTTAAATAAATAAAGAATTTGCAAAATTAATGAAGCATTGGTGATTAAATAAGAATTATGTGAAAATTTCTAGAAAAGATGTGTTGAGGGTAACCAATGGGAATAATTCGATCCTAATTTTGCACCCAAAGCAAATAACACACCTAAGTAGGATTTTATTAGGTTTGGATGGACAAAGACTTATTATATGCCTTAAATGAATCGAATAAGTCATTTTCTTAAGGGGCAAGAAAAGGGTACCTGAATTTCATATTTGGCCCCAAATCTTCCCCACAAATAGATTTAAATATTAAAAGCTTTCCTTTAAAATTTGGGACCAATCGGAATTAAGGAGAAAGAGTTATGAATCAATTAGGATTTCCTAAAGTGGAAGGGTTATGGAAAATAATTGTAATTTGTCACATTTTATTTCGGAATAGGAAACCTTATTCAACCCTTAAATATGTCACGTGTGCTTTTGGACCGTTGGATCGGGGATCAGATGACTCACAAGTTGTCTCCCACCTTCGGCCAAAATAGGAAACAAGGAACAATATTTGTTTGTTTTATTTTTCCTTTCTCTCTCTTTCTCTCTCTAGTTCATATGCATGCCTAAAAATAATCCCGATGGATTCATGAGGAGGTTCCACACCAGACCATCCTAGGTTCTAACCCCTTTGGCAGACTACAAAAACTTTCCCCAATTTTCAGGTTAGCCACCGGCTACCCCCTCCATAGACCAAGGCTTATATAAAGGGTAAACACCCCTGAGAGGATTGTTTTGGCTCCGTGAGTTTCGTATCGAGTCTCAAGTCCTTTCCCCACCTCCAATTCATAAGACAAGCTGGTGACCCTTCTCTCTTCTTTGTTGGTACCCTGCTACAGGGACAAACCCTCATCCACCCTACTCCAGGCTCTCCTCACAGTAATTGGACCCATGAGCAAGTACGACGAGGCCAGAGGAAGGTGAAGGCCCTCTTGACTGCTCCTCACAGGCCCCGATATCCAGAGTCAACCCTCTGGTTGACCACATACCTACTCATGTATGAGGAGCGAGCCAAGGATGAAGATGACCAATGAGGAAAAGACAGTTCTAACCCCATTCACTGTAGTGAGGTAAGGGTAATATCGATTTTCACCCAATTTTTTCTCTTAAACCCAAGCGGGCATGGGTGCCAGCGAGGTGCAAGCCAATTGGCTTGGTTGTGGCTACGTGGCAAGCTCTGAGTGGCTAATTAAGTTAATACTTGGAATAATTATAATAATTAATTGGTATGTCAGATGGAGATAAGTATTATATGAAAATTACTCAGAAAAATGCGAGGAGTTCAATAAAATTATTTTCATGGCCTGATTCCCATCCTAACTCAAAAAGTATGTAAAGATGTTATCTTTATGTGATTTCATATGTGAAAAACCCTAATTTCATAAGATTAATGAAATCGATGATCATAACATGTTTAATTGGATTTAATGTGTAAAGAAATAACCTTTTTGGATAAAAAGATCATCTTGGATCTAATTCAAGACTAAGAATTCATGTATTCCAAAATTAGGGTTAGATAGTTAAAATGGTATTCGATATAAGGTGTATTGGTTATGGGACATTAGGGTTTCTACAAATCTCAAGAGACATAGTATTTGACTCAAGATCAAAGAGACCAAGTTAGGATTTGCTTTTCTCTAGGTAAGCGGGTCATGCCACTATACATATTTACATTGGTTGAGTTGTATGCTATGTATGATTTGGGAATTCTGCTTTCAATATCAAGTTTGATGCTCAAGTCATGTTCATCATATAAATTGATTAATGTTCACTATATCTTATGTCATATGGTTTTCTTGTTCATTAAGATTAGAGATTATGATGAATGATTAATAGATTTTAAAGTTCATGTTTAAGTTCAAGAATCATGTTAATGTTAATGCTAATGTCACACCAAGTTAATTGGAATTGAATTAGTTTTTATATGCTTCTCGAATCATGGAACTTAAGGGGTTGTTATGGGCATTCGTGCCAAATATGGGCTTTTATAGTCAAATCATGGGCATTCTTGCCATTATGGGCTTTCCTAGCAATCATGTGATCTTAAATGGGCATTATAGAGAGATGCATATATATTACTATTCAATTCTTCATGTTATAAGAATGCTTATTTTTAATTCATGTCAAGATTTTCTTTCAAGTCAAGTATACATGCATATTTTTTAGTTCTTATAAAATGTATAGTGCCAGTTACTGATGTGTGTCTTTGTCTTTGCATGTCCGTGAGACGAAATGTCCCTAGATCAAGGAGCAAACGTAATTGAAGTGAGTACTCCAAAGTAGAGGATTATAAGACAGCTTGGTGGGGTGCCATCTACACCTTATAAGATACAATATCAAGTTTCCAAAGAAGAATCATGTCATAGATTTGTTCTACCTTTCATGTAGTAGATGTTACTTCAAGGATGAGATTAGATTATGGTATTATTTTTCTCTTTCAAAGAACAATGTATGAATCAAGATTTCCAATAAATGCAAGGTGTTTCATTCATCTTTTTGTTGAATATCATGTTTTGTAATGTTCCTCCAAGCCAAGTGACCCATGTTATGGACAACATCAGGTTTGCTTCCACTGACGTGCATGTACTTGGAGGGGCATTACAATATGGTATCAGAGCAATGAGTAGATGGACACTAAGCTAAAGATTCATATGTTCTAAGACCTAAGTATAGAAGATTAAGTCAAAGATATTAGAAACCAAAGTAGAGGTCTAGTTAGGAAACATCAGTTAGGATAAGGATTATGGTTATGTGCCTAGATGGTTTTGGACTTTCATGTTATCTCTAAAATTGTATATAGGATACTCTCTTTTTCCCACGTGTTTGTGGTATGGGACACAGGCTCGTGGGGTTTTGCAGAGAGAATGTTATATGCATAATCATACTTGTCTTGTCCTTTCAAGTGCATGTGGTATGAGACATGTGCATGAGGGAGGTACTGAGATAAGTGTGATAAATCATGTCACCTTTCAATATATGAGCAGACAACATGTATCCAAAGGCAACAAATAAAACAAGAGTTAGCATTAGAAGTCTGAGACCTATAGTCACCTAAACCTAATTGAATACATAGTAAGACCAAGCATGCATACAAAGAGTAGATATATGGTAAGCAAGCAAGATCTAGGGTAGAATCAGAACCCCTAGGAATGATGATGTGAAATGAATTATCCACATGTTGGTTTAATAATGAGGTCTAGATAGTGTTTTACCATGAGAATGAGACATTAAGATGATATTCGAACTTAGTATACATAGAATATGTAAAACCCTAAGATGGGTAGTATGTGGAAATTTTGAGGACGAAATTTATTTAAGGTGGGTAGAATTGTAACATCCCAAGATTTTGAGAATAATTTAAACCTTAGAATGCAACTCATTTTAAATAAATTTTTTTGAAGGTCTTAATGCAAAAATAACATGAAATGAAATTTCTTAAAAGATAATGAAACAAGAAAATAAAGTGAGACTTAAAAAATAGGTTTTTTCTTTCACATGTGCATTAAGTGTTATAATTAACTCAAAAGTATAAATGTTGGTTTTCCTTTTCTCTATCCTTTTAATATATATATATACATATATAAATGGGATAAAAGATAATAGCAAGGGGAAGGGAATTCAAAATTTTGGATTTGATGACTTGAATAAGAAGTATTCTTTTCTTTTGAGAACTTTTAAGATAAGAAAAATGATTAATATCTTGGTTTCTCTTTCCTCCTATTTGGGTTTTTCAAAAAGAAAAATAAATGGTCCCTAGGTACCAATTTCAAAAGTTATGGGGTGAGTTACTCCCTTGGGCCATATTGAATGACTTACTTTTTCTTCTTGATAATTATTAGTTAAAGAAATAAAGGAATTTGCAAAATTAATGAAGCGTTGGTGATTAAATATGAATTATGTGGAAATTTCTAGAAAAGATGTTTTGAGGGTAACCAATGGGCAAAATTCGATCCTAATTTTGCACCCAAAGGAAAGAACACACCTAAGTAGGATTTCTTATCAGGTTTGAATGAAAAAAGAATTATTATATGCCTTAAATGAATCAAATAAGTTGTTTTCTGAAGATTCAAGAAAAGGGTACCTAACATTCTTATTTTGGCCCAAAATCTTTCCCACGCATAGATTTAAATATTAAAATGTTTCCTTTAAAATTCGGGACCTATCGGAATTAAGGAGAAAGAGTTATGAATTAATTAGGATTTACTAAAGTGGAAGGGTTATGAAAAATAAATGTAATTTGTCACATTTTATTTTGGAATAGGCAACCTTATTCGGCCCTTAAATATGTCACACATGCTTTTTGACTGTTGGACCGGGGATTTGACGACTCACATGTCATCTCCCACCTTCATCCAGAACAGGAAATAAGGAACAATATTTTTTTCCTCCTTTCTTTCTCTCTCTCTCTCTCCAATTCATGTGCATGCCTAAAAATAAGCCCGATGGATTCACTAGGAGGTTTCACACCAGACCATCCTAGGTTTTAACCCCTTTGGTGGACTATAGAAACTTTCCTCAATTTCCAGGTTAGCGGCAGGCAAACCCCTCCATATACCATGGCTTATATAAATGGTAAACACCCATGAGAGGATAGTTTTGGCTTCGTGAGTTTCATATCAAGTCTCAGGTCCTTTCCCCACCTCCAATTCATAAGACAGGCTAGAAACCCTTCTCTCTTCTTTGTTGGTACCCTGCCACGGGGACAAACCCTCGTCCACCCTACTCCAGGCTCTCCTCACAACCATTGGACCAATGAGTGAGTCCGGTGAGGCCAGAGGAAGGTGAAGGACATCTTGATTGCTCCTCATAGGCTCCAGAGTCAACCCTCTGGTTGACCACATACCTACTCGCATACGAGGAGCGAGCCAATGATGAAGATGACCAATGAGGAAAAGATGGTTCTATCCCCCATCCACTACAGTGAGGTAAGGGTATTATCGACTTTCACCCTATCTGTTTCTCTTAAACCTAGGCGGGCCTGGGTGCTAGCGAGGTGCAAGCCAATTGGCTTGGACGTGGCTACATGGCAAGCTATGAGTGGCCAATTAAGTTAATACTTGGAATAATTATAATAATTAATTGGTATGTCATATGAAGACAAGTATTATATGAAAATTACTCAAAAAAATGTGAGGAGTTTAATAAAATTAGTTTCATGGCCTGATTCCTATCCTAACTCAAAAAGTATGTAAAGATGTTATCTTTATGTGATTTCATATGTGAAAACCCTAATTTCATAAGATTAATGAAATTGATGTTCATAACATGTTTAATTGGATTTAATGTGTAAAGAAATAACCTTTTTGGATAAAAATATCATCTTGTATGTAATTCAAGATTAAGAATTCATGTATTCCAAAATTAGGGTTAGATAGTTAAGATGGTATTTGATATAAGGTGTATTGGTTACATGACATTAGGGTTTCTAAAAATCTCAAGAGACATAGTATTTGACTCAAGATCAGAGAGACCAAGTTAGGATTTGCTTTGCTCTAGGTAAGCGGGTCATTCCACTATACATATTTACATTGGTTGAGTTGTATGCTATGTATGATTTAGGAAATTATGCTTTCAATTTCAAGTTTAATGCTCAAGTCATGTTCATCATATAAATTTATTGATGTTTGCTATATCTTATGTCATATGGTTATCATGTTCATTAATATTAGAGATTATGATTAATGATAAATGATTAATGGATTTTAAAGTTCATGTTTCAAGAGGGAGAAATCCCATCATGTTAAGTTCAAGGATCATGTTATTGTTAATGCTAATGTCATGTTAATGATCAAATTAATTGGAATTGAATTAGTTTTTATATACTTCTCGATTCATGGACTTCAAGGGGTCGTTATGGGCATTCATGTCAATTGTGGGCTTTTATAGCCAATTCATGGACATTCATGTCGTTATGTGCTTTCCTAGCATTATGGGCTTTCCTAGAAATCATGCGCTCTTAAATGGGCATTATAGAGAGATGCATATCTATTACTGTTCAATTCTTCATGATATAAGAATCATGTAATCAAGAATGCTTAAGTTTAATTCATGTCAAGATTTTCTTTCAAGTAAAGTATACATGCTTATTTTTTAGTTCTTATAAAATGTATAGTGCCACTTACTGATGTGTGTCTTTGCTTTCGCATGGTCGTGGGACAAGATGTCCCTAGATCAAGGAGCAAAGGTAATTGAAGTGAGTACTCCAAAGTAGAGGATTACAAGACTTAGCTTGGTGGGGTGCCATCTACACCTTAGAAGATCCAATATCAAGTTTCTGAAGAAGAATTATGTCATAGATTTGTTCTACCTTTCATGTAGTAGATGTTAGTTCGAGGATGAGATTAGTTTATGGTATTAGTTTTCTCTTTGAAAGAACAATGTATGAATCAAGATTTCCAATAAATTTAAGATGTTTCATTCATCTTTTTGCTATGAATATAATGTTTTATCTCCAAGCCAAGTGACACAATGTATGGACAACATCATGTTTGCTTCCTCTTACGTGCATTTACTAGAAGGGGCATTACACACTCCATATTCCACCCCATTTCCACCATACAAACCTAGTTTTCTAGGTTTCCTACCATAATCCCCCATATCTCCATGCTTTTCACCCACCTTGGATGAGGAGCCATGCCCTACAACAGGTAGGAGGTGAAGGAGAATAAGCTTCTACGAGCACCATGGATTCCTACCCCTTTCTTCTCCTTTCTTTTCTCTTTTGTATGATCATGTCTAGCTAAGCCCCTATTGGTGGGTTGTTTGGGGTTAAAATGTTGCTTTGATACCATGTTGGGGGGAAATAACTTGTAATGAACATATTTCCATTCTATGATGATTGCCTCTTACTTCTATCTCATTTCCCATTATCTTGCTTGTGGTTTGTGCTCTTAAACATAGATTGCTTGCTTTGTGATGCTTGATGACACTTAGATTCTAGGGGGAAATGGAATGTATGTGGCTATCTTAAGAATGGCTCCTAGGTCCAATTAGTGTATCCCTAGCTAGCCCCTTTTGTTCCTACATACAACTCCCTTCTCCTACAAGTAGGTGTGAGATCTAAGTATCTAGTGTAAGTGTGATTAGTGCAATTGTCTAGAGTTTCATAAAGGCTAGATGGCAAGTAACATGAGGTGAAACACCCTCATATCTACTCCCATTCCTACCCTTGGCTCTTAATTTCCCTAATACCACTTACCATAGAAACCTAGACTTGCCAAGTTCTATTAGAATTACACCTAGCCCTAGTTCTCCAACTAGTAGCATAGGGTATATTCCAAAAGCACTTGCCTTGTTGTTTGGTTTGGCAATCTAGATTGAAGATATAAACCTTGCTTGATATGTAACCTCCCCCATTTAAGATAAAAGTTTAATTCCCAAACGGCTCACCTATCCATCTTATTGCTTAAAATATACATTTGTCTTATTAGCTTGTTAATGCTAGTTTAGTTAATTGCCTATGTTACTTCTTAGCTAATTGCTTAGTTCTTGATAGTTAGGATTTTCTTAAGTAATTAGGGCTCTTTTGAGCTTGCTTTTGTTGATCTTGTTAGCTAGTGATAACCTAGGTTCTTGTTTGCTTTAGTGTTCAACTTTTCTCTTAGTTGCTAATTGCCTTGCTAGTGTAGTGTAGCTCCTCTTGCTCTAGTTTTGTTAATTGTCTTGCTTTGTTCTTAGCCTAAATTTTCTTTGGGTAATCTAAGGTTGAGAGATCCGTATGTTTTCCCTTAGGGTTCATCTAGTCACCTTCTAGTTGGCTAGTGTGTGACCTTGAGAAGATCACACCAGTATCCCTACAATCTTGATTTAGAGAAAAATAGTGTAACCACATGATATTCAAATGAATGATGAAAAATGCATGCTATCTAGATGTAATTGTTATGCAACTAAATTGATATGAACAAAAATTGTTTATGCATATTTTTTCATTTTTAAACTAATGTAATCAAAAGAGAAACTAACTATCGTGTAACCTATCATGCCATGCAATGCAAATAAAAGGAAATAATTTGGATTACTTGATCATCTTAAGGTGGTGAGTCAAAATGAATAGAAAATGAATGAAATCACATAACTAAGAGATAATGTCTTTCATGAAATATGATATGTCCCTTTCTATTGACCTATAAACATGGTAACCTTAGTATTTCTTTCTTAAATTTCAATTTAAGATCCCATTAATTGTTTGATCAATGTAGGCTCAAACCCCATCTTCATCTAATACATGAAAAATTAGGATGTCCATTCATATCAAATGTCCTTAAGCTGACTAGCCCATACACTTCCTCTAGGTGGTACAACTCAAGAAATTTTCAACTAAATCTAAGATTCTATTTATATATATATTTTTCATTTTAGTTTCCATTGGAAACACCCGAAAGCACATGACATTGGCATGAACCATGAATTAAGCTATGATTTTACACTACATAGGTTGTGGATCCTACAACTTGGAAAAATAAAACTAAAAAGCAAATAAATACTAAAAGAAAAATAAAGGATAGAGACTGTTCCAACTACCCCCAAGCTTGAACTTGACTATGTCTGCATATTCAAAATTCTAACTTAAGAGGTGGAACAGTGGTATCTATTAGAAGGGTGGTGGTGGTGGATGTGTCATCGTAGGATCAAAGGGGTACAACATCCCTTGAAGTGATGGGGGTTACTGTGGCATCTAGTCTTTTGGCGTATGTACTACTTATTTTGTGTCAGTAGCACTGATTCTTTGAATATTCTATATACTTTCAAACATTATATTGATATTTCAAACCTGGAGCATCTTTGGATGTCAGTACTACTGAGTTGGGAGTCAGTAGTACCGAGTCCTTATATGTTAACTAGGCCCCTCTTCTACAAAAAGTTGATACTACCAAACTTGTGTCCTGTAGTAATGAGTTAATTGAAACTCAATTCCTTTGCCCCTATGATGTCATCGATAGTACCAACTTATCATCACATGCACACCACACAAAAATGATCAAGGAACCCTTTTCATTTATAAAAAAATATGAAATGCAACTAAAAATATGAAACTACAACTTTGAATGTAAAGAACAAATTGATGGTTGGGTTGCCTCCCAACAAGCGCCCTTATTTTACGTCATAGGCTCAACAAGAAGAGTTTTCTTTAGCCTGGGTTGTCACAGGATGGTTGTGAAGATTCATCTAGAAGTGTGAACTACACTCTATCATTGTTGATCCCAAGTGTCAAGTAACCTCTACCAATGGCAGTGATCACATCATTCGTAGCTTGGAACGACCTTCCCAACAACATCTCTAATCTTTGAATCTCAGGCTTGTCCATGACCACAAAATCAATAAGAAAGATGAATTTGTTGACTTTGACTAGAACATCCTCGCATATCCCATATAGCCTCACAATTGATCTATCCTCCATCTCGATGGTCATGGATGTTTTTGTTGGTTCCTTCAATACCAACTTCCGAAATGTAGCAAGAGGCATGGGATTTATTCTTTCCCCTGAGTCACACTGTGCTTGTTGGAAATGTTTATTTCATATAGAACAAGGGATGTAGAAATATCCTAGATCTTGTGTCTTCATCAAAAATCTTCCCTTAATCATAGCACTCTTCACTTCATCAATATGTAAGACATTTGTATCTTTTATCAATCTTTTCTTATTGATGATATCCTTCAAGAACCTTCCATATGAAGGGATCTTCTCTATTGCCTCCATGAGTGGAATGTTCATATGAAGCTTTCAGAAGATGTCTAGACATTTCTTGAACTAATTCTCCTCCTTTCTCGGCTTTAGACTATCTGGGAATGGCACATCTGGCTTTTTTACATGCTTGTGTGGAGGAACATATGGATCATTAGGAATCTCCTCCCTTAAGCTTGCTTCAATGCCACCTTCTATGGCATAAATTGGCACATCTCACGTAGAGGGAATGCCATGTGGATACTCCTTCTACGTTGTAAATGCCTCCTTATTAACAATGACTATTCCACTTTGAAGTAAAACCTTTACATGTTCTTATTGTATAGGCACCTTTTTTGGATTTGGATACCTTATATCAACTGAAGTGCACATGCGAGCATACTACACTAGTGTATTGCATCCTCCTGGTCTTCCATATAGGCTTTAGGGAAATGGAGCTTTAGGCACATGCACCCAATCTAATTTTGGAGTGTGTTGCTTTGGTGACTCCTCAGTAAGATGTTTTGGCTCCTTGACCACAGAGATAGAATTTACTTGGTGATGCTGATGAGCTATCTCTACATTTTTAGGAAATCCTTATTGAACAAGCTTCATTATGGACACCACCTCTACTGCCAGTTGAGAGATCTAGTTCCCAAGATTGTGGATCTACACCTCATGATTTTGCTTCACCCATTTTGTATGGTCCAATAAGGTCTCATTTTAACTGGCCAACTTTCCTAACACGTCCTATATGAGGTCTATCTGTCTAGGGCACCTATCCTACTGATAATGCTGATGTGAGTACCTACAATCCTCCTCTTCACCTCTAGATGAGGTGTCAAATTTATGCTCAAGCTTCCTTTCGAGGTAATCCAGCTTCTCATTCAATGCTGCTATGGCTTTAGACTCCTCAATGCTTTTAGCTGATGCTGAGACTTCTCTTTCATCTCCCCGTGACTAGTTTTTAGCCATATTCTTTAGGATCTCGTGACACCTGGATGGCTTATTATTGAGGAAAAATCTCAATTCTACGGTTTCCAATGTGGTTCTTTCTCCCTTATGCAACACGAAGTAGAAAGTCTTGGCTTGGTCATACAAATCAATGACATGATGAGGAACCTTCTGTAGCATGTTTTGAAATATTTCCCATGCTTCCAAATATGACTCTTCCACCTATTGCTTAAAATTGTTGATCTTCATAACCAACTCGTTTGTCTTCTGGGGTGGAAAGTCTCGCTCAGAGAAGACATCTATCATTTCATCCCATGTTTCTATTGACTCTGGTTGTAGGTTCAAAAACCATGATTTTGAATTGTCAGCCAATGAGGACGGGAACAATTTTAGATAAATTATAGTTGCTGGAACTTTGCCAATCTTTACCATGTCACAATTTTCTACAAAATTACTGATGTGCATCATCGGGTCCTCCAAGAGAAGGCAACCAAATTCTAGTTTTTAATTCCAGACTAAGGCTTTTTCCCGGAAAGCTCAAATCCATATGGTATGGACCCTACCTCGTAAAGTGTGCCTATCCACATGGCATTTTCTTCTTTGGGATAAAGTTTTGGGTGAATTTAAGGTTAATGGGCATCGACTTAAAAGATACATCACCACTAAAGACCTTGTCACTTCATAGACAAACAAATGCACATCCTTGGAAGATCTCAACTTGACAGACCCTCAACCTCTCATAGAATCACAATAAAATGGGTTCTCATATGTCGAGCCTCCAATGTTAAACAAGGCACTTGTTGGGAGGCAACCCAACCCTGTCTTCCTTTTGCTATTTTTCCCTTTACGTTGTTATTTCTTTTTGTTCTATTTTTACCTTCCCTGACACTCCAACCAATCGACTCAGATAGCCAACCGATCAGTTGGGGATTCCTAAATGATGACCCTTCAGCAGCTCAAATGATCGATTGGTCTACAAACTGATCAGTTGGTTCCAATCAAACATCACCCAAGCCGACCGTTGGTCGAACACGAGGCATCCCAACACCTCAGATCCTCCTCCACGACTGTGCAAATCAACACCATGAACTGACTAGCTTGATCGCCAACCGACCAGTTCGGAACCCTGGCTCGACTATATAAACTCCCCAATGCAAGCATCGACCTCACTCACTCCTTCCTAACCTAGCCAATGCTCTCAGCCACCTGAAGTTCTCTCACGCACCTAAAGCCACCAACCGAGCATGTGGCACTCCCAATCAATTGGCGCTATAGTGAGCGACAACCCCCCCACTCACACTCTTCCTCTGTGAGATGACCCCTTCAGTAGGCCAAGTGATCCCTACGAAGGATGAGGAAGTGTCACAACAGTCGAGGCAGAGTCATTGGGTTCACAACAAAAATAGTACAATAGTGGTGGTGGTAGAGGACGTGGTCAGGCATTGTAGGCAGGATCATCTAGACCAGCTGGCAAAGGACGAGGACGGTAACAAGCGACGACTAGATTCTATGATATAAGTTAGCCCAAGCAAGTGGTCAACCCAGGGTTGTGACATGTCAGATGGAAAATTTTCATTCTAACATCTTATTCTTCTTTGTATCTGTTTTGGATGACCTAGGTGTGACACACTCATTTATCACCAAAGAGGTGATAAGTAGTTGTTATATGCCTACTTTTAGTAGATCTAGTAGCCTTCTACTAGAAACCCCTTTAGTTGGTACCATTGAGTTATGGGATATCTGTCCCTCTTGTGTTCTTTCTTTCTTGGGATGCAACATCCAAGTGGATCTTATGCTACTTGGCATGCATGGATGTGATGTGATCCTAGGGATGGATACCTTGTAGAAGTACAAGGTTATTTTCTACTGTAGTTCCAAGGTGGCGACGTTTTGTGATGGAGATGTCTCTTAGACTTTCCATGGAGATAGGAAGATTCTTCCTACATGTTTGGTGTCAACTGTGATAGAAGAGAAACTGATGGGACAGGTATGTGAGGCTTTCTTGTCACATGTTGTAGATACCAAGGTGAGGAGTCCTAGTATCCTTGAGGTACATGTAGTGTGAGAGTTTGAGGATGTCTTTCCAGATAAATTTCTTGGTGTTCCACCCCCTAGAGAGATTGATTTTGAGATCAACCTAGTACCTGGAACTCAACCCATAACTTAATAACCTTATAGGATGGCCCCAATAGAGATGTAGGAGTTGAATAAATAGTTGTACGAGTTTTTAGAGAAACATTGTAATCAGACCAAGCACTTCCCCTTAGGGTGCTCCCATGTTGTTTGTGAAGAAGAAAGATGGTTCTATGAGGCTTTGTATGGACTAACAACAACTGAACAAGGTCTCAATGAAGAACAAGTACCTGTTGCTGAGAATTGATGATTTGTTTGACTAGTTGAGAGGTGCTACTTTATTTTCCAAGATAAATTTGAGGTCAGGATATCACCATTTGATGATTAAGGTCGATGACATACCTAAAATTGCTTTTAGGTTTAGGTATGGTCACTATGAGTTTGTGGTTATGTTGATTAGGCTAACCAATGCATTGACAACTTTGATGGACTTGATGAACATGGTGTTCAAATAATATTTGGATCAGTTTCTGGTAGTGTTCATCGATTTTAATATCTTGATATGCTCTAGGGACAGTTAGCAACATGAGCAACATCTTCACCAAACGTTAACGTTTTAGAAGAAGCACCAGTTGTATGCCAAGTTCATCAAGTGTGAGTTCTTGTTGACTGAGTTATTGGGTCATGTCATATGTATAAAGGGTGTTTGTGTAGACCTTATAAGGTAGAGTCTATTCTAGAGTGGGAGCATCCCAAGACACCGACTGAGGCCTGAAGTTTTCTAGGTTTGGCAGGCTACTACAAGAGATTCATTAAGAAATTTCAGTGTTATAGCACTCCTCTAGCCAGGTTGACTAGGAAATATGTTCTTTTTGTTTGGGATGACAAGTGTCAATGATCCTTCCATTTACTAAAGGATAAGTTGATAAGTGCTCCATTGTTAGTACTTCCATAGAAAGGGAAAGGCTACATAATTTTTTATGATGCTTCGAAGAATGGCATGGGATGTGTGTTGATGCAAGACAAGAATGTGATTTATTTTCCTTCATGACAACTTAAGAAAAATGAGGAAAACTATCCAACTCATGACCTTGAGTTAGCAGTAGGTATTTATCACCCTGAAGACTTAGAGACATTATATGTATGGGGGAGAAGTGTCAGATATTCACAGACCATAAGAATCTTTAGTATATCTTCTCAAGGCAAGAGTTGAATATGAAGCAGAGGAGATGGATGGAGTTGATCAAAGACTATGAGTGCATGGTAGACTATCATCCAAGCAAGGTGAACATGGTGGTTGATGCACTGAGTAGGAAGTGATATTTGTCATCATATGTAGATAAGGCACAGTTACACTCTATGGCTTGTCACAAGAGGGACATGCTAGTGTCGCTCCAGTAAATGAATGTACAATTTGAAGTATCTCTGTTAGTAGGATCGTTGGCACATGTGCAGGTTAAACCTACCTTGACACAAAAGATCAAAGACGCACAAAAGAATGATATTGTGATACAGAACATCAGACAAAATTTGGCAGTAGGAAGTATGATGACTTCCATGAGTCATAGGATGGGACAATGTATTTGCATAACAGAACAGTGGTTCCAGATGTAGATGGCATGAGGGATATGGTACTTGAGTGGGATCATTCCTTGATGTATGTGATTCATCCCAACAATATGAAGATGTACCATAATTTTAAGGATTTGTATTTGTGGTCAGGTCTGAAGCATGATGTGGTAGAGTTTGTTGCCAAGTGTCCAGTTTGTCAGCAAGTCAAGGCAGAGCATCAGAAGCTTGCATGGACATTGCATCCTTTGCCAATATCGTAGTGTAAATGGGATCATATAACCATGGAATTTGTGTTTGGTCTTCCAAGGACATCCACAGGTCATGATTCATTTGGGTGATAGTTGATCATTTGACAAAGTCAACTCACTTTTTTCCAGTCAATACAATGTACACTGTAGAGAAGTTGGCACATATCTATGTTGATGAGATAGTCCATTTGTATGGTATCCCAGTTACCATAGTATCTAACAAGGGTTCTCAATTTATGAGCAGGTTTTGGTAACGTCTGCATACAACTTTGGGGACACAACTAAGGTTTAGCACAACTTTTCACCCACAGACAGATGTCCAATCATAAAGGACTATCAAACATTGGAGGATCTTTTGAGGGCTAGTGTTATGTTCTTTCTTGGCAACGGGGACATCCATCTAATTTTAATTGAGTTTTCCCACAACAACAACTACCAGAGGAGCATAGATATGGCACCATATGAGGCTTTATACAAGAGACATTGTCGGTACCCTCTTTATTGGTATGATATAGGTGAGTATCAACTTTTCGGTCTTGAGTTAGTACAACAAACTACAGATAAGATCAAGGTGATGCAACAATAGTTGAAGGTAACTCAGGATAGACACAATTCATATGTCGATAACCATTTCGGACCTTTCGAGTTCCAAATTGGGGATCATATGTATCTTAAGGTTTCCCCTTGGAAGGGTGTGATGATATTTGGTAAGAAGGGTAATTGGCCCCTAGGATTATGGGACCTTATCATGTTTTAGCACGTGTTGGAAAGGTGGCATACAAGATGAATTTACCTCCAAATTACACAGGTTGCACAATGTCTTTCATGTTTCCATGCTGAGGAAGTATCACCCTGATACAGAGCAGACGATACAACTAGTGGAGGTTGAGTTAGATGATGATGTTTCTTATATGGAGGGTCATGTGTTGACCCTGGATAAGCATGCACAGAAGCTAAGGAAGAAGGATAGATCCTTAGTCAAGGTTTTGTGGCATCACCATGGTGTGTAGGAATCCACGTGGAAGTTAGAGTAGGAGATTCCTAGGAAGTACCCATCTTTGTTTGTATAGGATTTCATGGGCAAAATCCCTATTAGGGGTTTATGGTTGTAAGACCCCTAACCTTGCTTTATGAATAAACATCTTTGTTATCCTAATTGAGTTCTTAAAACCTTAATCAAACTCTAATTCATGATTTTATATCATGTGACAAAGCTAAGTTCCGTGTTTGGTCCGGTTTCAGACTTTGTTTGATGGAGTTCTGCAATTTATGTGCTTATCAGGGCTTTTATGAAACGTCCCCATATCTAGGGTTTTTCTTGTAAGTTGTCACATGTATGTTGTACCTCACAAGTTTTAATAACATGTTTGATATAGTTACTCCTTTGTATGCATTGGATCACCTTCGTATTGTTGCTCCTTAGGGTTGAGAACTTAGGGTTTCCACCTAAGTGATGTTTTTCTAAGTATGAAGATAATTTGATGGTATCACCTAGTGGCTGAAAGATCCTATGGTCATCCATTGTACTACAGGATCTGAAGACCTTCCCCTGAGGTCCTAAAATTGATGGATACCCTAGTTTTTGTGCATAAATCAATGTATGGTCATAGTCGGCCAAATGACTAAGTATGGTGATGATCCGATGAGTTTTCTGATAGTACATATGCATAATTCGATGGAAACTCTGATAGTACATCTTGGTAATCTTTCTAAAGGAAGAAATCATGGATAACTTTACAAAAGATCCAATTGAAGTTCTTCTTTGCATGGATGTGATGTTTTTTGAGTTTTGACACATGGCGTGCATGTTTTGACACCTCTACTCACCTTTATCTCTCACCCTAAGCTTTATATACCTCTCTCCTTCCACCCAAAAGAACACTTTAGACACCCTCTTCTTTTCTTGCTACTTGGAGGTCCGTCCCTCTTGATAGGTGAAGAAGAAGCTTGGCTGAGTTTGCTTGCATGTGCATCTAGGGTTTGGATATACCCTCTATTGGGTTGTGTGAGGCTTCCCTACCTTATTTCTTGACCTAAGAAAGTAAGATCATCCTATTTCCTTCATTTTCTTGCCACACTTCTTCCTCTCTCTTCCTTCTTAGTCAGATCCATGGTCTCTAATCAACCCTAAGTGCATGCTCGAAATGAACAGGCATGATCCCAAAGGTAAATTGGACTTTAAATTTATAACATGGAGCCTTCAAGGACCCCCACAACTCAATACGGGGTTAAAGTAGATGTACAAGGTTTAACACAGGGATGTGGGGACATTTAGGATGCTTAATATCCCGCTCTTAAGTCAGTTCAGCCAAACCGATAGTTGATATATGTAAAGAACTAGAATGAGTCTAGCAAAGCAATATGAAGAAAACAAAATAAAGTAAAGAGAACAGAGTCCATCAGATCCTACTAATCAGGAGAAGGCGTTCCTGGCTATGTAACCACAATTTCGGTAGTCTATGCACCTATTCTTGGGCATAGACAACCTTAGAATACCCTAGTAAGCATCTAACCTCCAAACATAGCATGCATCATGGTAGTTGCTCTTGTGGGGGTCATCCCACTCGCTCTCGCACAACGTAACTAAAACCCCATTAGTGATCTAAAACCTATCCCAAGGACAACTGATCAACAACTCTAAATATCCTAGATACCCTCTTAGGTGTGGGATGTTCAAAGATGTTAAGAACAATACTCCCTTAGACGTCCTCTTCACATATCCAATCCAAACTACATTTTGTTATCCATTTCTACAACTAATCTCTTGATCATGGTAGAAAAGGAAGTTCAAGCAAGAAAGAGATCAACGAAACCAGCAATCATAACCAAAAAGAGAAGTTAGAATAGAAAACTTACTAGATCTGGAATAAAACTACTTGCTTAAGGTAAAAGTATATAAATGTAACATCCCTGACCTGGGTTATGCTTTAACCCTAGGTGTTTTGTTTAAGAAAGATAATTATATGTTTGATATTATCTTTTGAAAAGTAATTAAGGTATAAGAGGAACTTATATTTCAATTTTAGTCCTTTTTGAATAATGTTGAAATGATATTTTAACTTGATTTGGACTAAAGTGAAAATTACCCAAGTTGAGGGGCTAAATTGCAAATGTTACATGATAAGATGTTCCTCATATGTTGAAGCATCATGAGAATGAAGATGATGTAGAGGAATGGCTAGTGAAATCCTGAGTACCAAGAAAGACATGATAAAGTAGTGTTTGTGCATTAAAACCTAGTTTTGGTGTAATGTGCAATTTACCCAAAACTCAGGGTTCAATATGCAATTTACCACTTCAAAATAGTCCCTAATATTTCTTGGAATCATGTAGAGCAAAGAAAATGAGAGGGGCCTATCATTTGTATCACCTTGAAGGAAAGAGAATCTTGATATTAAAATAATCAAGATTTAAGCATAATCGAAACCTTAATTCAATTTAATGCAAAAATAAATAAAATAATTGAAGGGCCTTCAACAAAAAACGAGATGGTTGGATTTGATCAAATTTGAACGTCCTTGTACCTTGCAAAGTCAAAGTAAATATTTACGTGAGTGGAGAACCCACTCACATTAAGAAAAGAAAAAGAAATATCCACTAACTTTAGGATATTATTATAATAAGGGTTAAGGTGCTTAATTTGCTTTTCTTTAAATCATGGATAATTGAGAGGAATAAGAGGCAAAGGATATAGCCTCGTCTCTAAGTAAGAGGAGAGGGAAGTGGCAAGAATATGGAAGAGATAATCCCTACATTATCTCTCTTAAATGAATTTTCAATAAAATTCATATATAAGCTCCTTTATCCATAGAGTGAAAGGGTAATTTCGAATCTGCTTTCACTTATTGCTTGCAAAAACGAAAAAGGGAGCTAGGAGCATAAGTAGGACGACCCCCAACCTGTTGGTAAGCTTCTTTACCTTCTTTCACCTTGATTTCATGGTGGAAATCACAAATCAATGCATCATTTCATCTTATCTCGATCCCATCTTCAAATCTAACCAATCCTTTTCACTCAAAAGCTTGAGGAACGAACCTTGTGGTGTGAAAAAGATTCTTACACCATTGTTGACGTGAATCTCCAAGCTTTGAATCTCAATTGGAGGCGGGTTATATAACTTGAACCCCTATTCATTGTTATTGAATTCAATTTCTCAATCAACTATGTTCAATTGCTCTTCTTGCAATTCCTTTGATTAGTTGATGCAACTACCATGATAATGGTAGTATTTTTTGATGGACTAAAGCTTGATGATGATGACATCATCATAAACACACATCTCAACATAATATATTTGCAAACGGTTTCATGGACTTTGGTCCAAACGATTTCACCAAATTGTTTGGAGACCAAACGGTTTGCAAAC
This sequence comes from Alisma plantago-aquatica, assembly GCA_963693085.1. NCBI lineage: Eukaryota > Viridiplantae > Streptophyta > Magnoliopsida > Alismatales > Alismataceae > Alisma > Alisma plantago-aquatica. The sequence goes on from OY856410.1 coordinate 335,722,665, forward strand.
CGTTTGGAGTTTTGGATCCCAAACCATTTGGATGGGTTGACCGTTTGGATGGCTTGTTTGAGGTCAGGACCCTAGTACATGTTGGATGATGATCCAATGGATCCAATTGATTGATTCACTATATGGACAATCCTCCAATTAGAAACCCTAATCGACTTGTTGAAAGAAAACTTAATTGATCCATTTGATTTCAAGACTAATTGGACCAAACGGTCTTGAAACCATTTGGGATCAAACGGTCTCAGGACTGTTTGGAGGATTAATGGTTGAACCTTGATTGATGGATAGAGATCTAAGGGTGTTAATTGATGAATCCCTCAATCGCCTAATTGATGGCCAATTCAAAGGTGCAAATCATATTCAATTTGGTTGATGAATGTCCTAAGTGACCCATTCGGTTTTGAGGCTGGTTTGGCCCAAATGGTCTTGAAAACCATTTGAGGTCAAATGGTCTCAGGACCGTTTGGAACCCAAACAGTTTCAAAACCGTTTGGAGTGAAAAAGGTCAAAACCGATTGGATGATTCAATGTGATCAAATTGATTGGAAACTTAAAGTAATGGTTGATACATTGATCCAATGGTTGATCATGATGATTATCAATGATAGTAACAAAGGTTAAATCTCTAATGTACTTAGATAATCAGTATTTTTAATATGGTTAACCTAAAAAGGTTATGAAAGCAATGTCTTAGTACACTATGTCAATCATAAGTGTATGTACTTGAAATGATGGGTTGACCTAATTAAATCAAGTTTTGTGTAACTAACATCCTAGGGAGGATGAGAGAGAAGTATTCATACATGAGTATTAATCATGTAGTGATTAGGGGATGATCCATAGTGAAGAGATCATAAACCCTAATTGTATAGGTTAATGAACCCTAACCCTGATTTAGGGTGATTCTAAGTGAAACCCTAATCTAGGTTAATAGTGAAGCCCTAATTGAGGGTGATGACATGAGTAATCCTAAGTTAGGGTTATGAAGCATAAAACCCTAATTTAGATAAATAGTAAACCCTAATTATGGGTAATTGAATGTGAAACCCTAATTGGGATGAATAATAAACCCTAATTGTGGGATATTGAATGTAACAGTTAATCTAGGGTGATTTTATGTGGAACCCTAAATTAGGATGATGTTATGAAAATCATGGTATATTAATGTGATGTGGAACTTAAATCCAGGGTGATGCTATGTAATGCTATATGAAACCCTAATCTTGGGCAATATGGTGATAAACCATAACCCTGATCTAGGTAATGGAATGAGTATCCCCAATTAAAATGAAATGGGAAACCCTAACCCTAGTGAGGGGATAGCGGTGTTACCCTTGAGAAGTGATGTTATATTTGTTTTGCATGGTGCTGATATGAAACTGATGTAATTGTTATCATCTATACTAACCATGCATGTATCATGAGATGATGAACATAGCCATGTATGAGCTATGATGTTATATTTGTTAAATTGTTATTGGGCCTTATGTGCCATAATATGCCTTATTGCCTAGTAAGAGGTAATAAGAGAATTCATGGGCCTTAAGTGCCATGTGAGATGCTTGTGTAACAAGTATCATGTTTACCTTGGTCAGATGACCTGAAGGTGATAGTTACCTGAAAAAGTGGTAACAATGATCAGTGATGAGTTAAGGGTTTGAATACCCAGAACCATATGATTATGACATTGAGTTTGTGAAGGGATGAGTATTCCTAGTAATTGAAATGAGGGACTGAGATCCCAATGTCTTATAAAGACTGAGAAGTAACTGATGAAAATAGTACATGTTTCTTTGTAGCATTTGTCCTAATAAGTTATGTTTGAAAACTTGACTGATGCTAAAAGAATATGATAATATACTTAATTAATCAAGTGAAATTTTTTCATGTAGAGCCCTGACCATAGAACCATCATCGTCAGAAGTTGGTGATGGTGAAACAAGTTTTCCTTCGGGAATTCCTAAGGAACACATATTTTTGAATATGTGGGGGTAATGGGCACTAATACCTTACGCCCTGATGAAGGGATTGATTTGAGATAAGCAATAAATCTCCCAATCCTTCATTAATTGTGTCAGGATGGATGCATCATGAATCTCCCGATGATGATGAATGTTGGTTCGATATGAGATAAAATCTCTTAATTGCCGATGAGAGTGCAGTTGCCACTGTAACTCTGTAGCGAAGTTGCCAGTATACCCTGGAACGCTATGTTGAGCAGTTGACATAGTCCTACTTGTAGTCTCACACTGACTGATATGTGAGAGGTCATGGAATCCGATTCTTCCTTTGACCTTATATGGTATCAATTTCGACTTCGCAGTGGTCGGTTGGAGGATGAGCGGTATACCTCATCTCCTCGGGGCATAAATATGTTTGTAAAGTGTAACCAGCCGTGTAGCATAATTGCTAAGGTCAAAATGTGAGAATCACTGGTTGATGTACATTGCTTAGTATATCCTAGAAAAATAAATGATATACATGTTTCGTCAATATCTTATTGAATAGTGACATGTTGCTTTATCAAGTCATAACTAAATTGCTCTAAATAAGCATATTGCTCTAATCAGTTTAGATATTGATTGGTCTGCTGCTAGATATATATATGATTCTTCTACTCAGTTTATTTTTATTAAACTACAATAATAATGTTTTCTGTAGAGAGTTATATCTCTTGCTGGGACAATTTACAAATTGTCTCACCCCCATGGGATCCAACATTTTTAGGTGGACGCGGATGAAGTAGAGGTAGAAATCCCATAGCTAGGGAAGAGCAGTAGCAACAACAACAAGGATCGCAGTAATTCTACAGGTGGAAATACTGGTGATCAAGTTTTGTAATAGATAGTCATATGTGTCATCTTTGTACTCTCAGGTCCTAGGAGTTAGTGCTTTTAATAAATCGATCTGAGGTTTTGGCTTTAATCCTCGAGGTTTTTATACTGCTTGTATATAGCTAAGACAGAGCAGTTGAAGCTTGTATTTCTCGAGAAGGGATGATACATGATATGTATATATGAACCAAGTTGTAAATGTCATACTTTGGTTCTTGTTTAAAGAGTTTTCCTGAGAATGGATCTCTTTGTAAATGGTTTTAATTTTTAGTGATTTTCAATAATTGCGTTGCTAATGATACGCTTCTGTATTAGTTAATCATGTTTTTATAAGTTGGACGTGACACATTAGTGGTATCATAGCTCTAGGTTCGCTGAGTCTACAGAGACATAGGATTAAGGTTGTTGAGTCTCTTCTAGTGTCTTCCGGATTATCTGATAAATGTCTTCTGCTCATATAGGAGAAGAAGAACTTAGAGATGTCTGGATCACATGATGAACATGCTGCTGAGAGCAGCGTTGCTGCACCAGGAGGAGGTGCAACGGACCAGAATAGGGAGGAGCACATACCTAAACAACCTCAATTCAATCAAGCTGATATGGGGAACTCAGCCTTCCAAGCCATGTTTGGACAGTTTATGGAAGCCATGACTCATATGACAAATAGGATGCCACTACCTGCACCAAGGGCACCAACCCATGATGAAAGACAAGGAGCTGGCAAGACCTTTGAACGGCTTTGGTGGGTAGGAGCCACGGAGTATGCTGGCACAGTTGACCCAACATATGTTGATTTGTGGTTGACTGAGCTGGAGAAAGCCATCAGAATCCTTATGATTCCTGAAGATGAAAGTGAGACGTGCGGTCTATCTACTGAAGGGGAGTGCTGGTCATTGGTGGACCATTGAGGAAGACAAAAGACCTGGTATTGAAGCCAGATGGGATGAGTTCCGACGTGAATTTGTTGCTAGATACTTTCCTAAGACGTATCTAGATGAGAAGATCTCTCAATTCGAGAGGTTGAGGCAAGGACAGATGAACATTAGCGAGTATGAAGCTAGGTTCATGGAGCTTTTGTGGTTCTGTCCGCATATGGCATCTACGAATGAGGAGAGGATTCGGCATTTCGAAAAAGGATTGAATGCTGATTTAACCACTCCTGTGTCTTCTTTAGAGAATAGGGAGAGGTTCGCCACCTTTATGGAGTATGTGAGACAGATAGAGAGGTCTGTGATTGAGAAACGTCAGACTAAGAGTAAAAAGGTATATACTCAATTCCAAGGACAAAGTTCTGGAAGCTTTAAGAAACTGAGGTTTTCTGTACTTACACCACCACCAAGGTTCAATACCCAGACGATGTGGACGTCAAGCAAGGGTAGAGGTCATAGCTTACCACCGAAGGGAGCTCATAGCTCAGCATCAATGTCAGTAATAGGACCACCCAGGCCACAATGGGGAAATATAACTTGTTACAGATGTGGGAAAGAGGGACAAGGTTTGAAGGATTGTCCTGAGAAAGTCATGAATATGACCCAATTACTGAGGCAGAGCCAACAAGGCTCTTAGAGGCAGCAGTTTGGCAGTGGTTCTAGAGGACGTGGACAAACGTCACAAGTTGGATCGTCGACACCCAAAAACCGAGCACAGGGTCAACAGCAAGCAACGATTACATTCTATGCTATGAATCAACCTAAAGCAATAGTTAACCCTCAGGTTGTGACAGGTCAGATGGAACTATTTTATTCTGATATGTCTTCATCTTGCTTCGTATCTGTGTTAATTGATCTGGGTGCTATGCATTCCTTTATCACTCAAGAGGTGATTCATGACTGCAACATGATTGTCGGTCATAGAGCAGATAGTTTGATGCTAGAAACCCCTTTATTGGGATCTACAGTGTTGTGGGAGGTGTGTTCTTCCTGTAATATTTCCTTTTTTTATCATCGCATTCAGGTGGATCTTATACCACTTGAAATAGACAGTTCGATATAATTCTAGGGATGGACACCTTAGAGAAGTATAAGATTGTCTTGGATTGTAGTTCCAAGCAGGTTGTGTTCGCAGACAATGGTGACACATGGATATTTCAGGGAGATAGAAAGATTCTTCCAACCCATCTTGTGTCATCTATGGTAGCTGAGAAGTTGATGAGACAGGGATGCCTTGCATTCTTGGCTCATGTGGTAGATACCACAATGGAGAGCCCCCATCCTTCTGAAGTTCCAGTTGTTAGGGAATTTGAAGATGTATTTCCTGAAGAACTTCCAGGTGTTCCTCCTTCCTGAGAGATTGATTTTGAGATTAATCTAATCCTAGGCACGCAACCCATAGCACAAACACCATATAGAATGGCACCTGCTGAGATGGTAGAGCTCAAGAAACAACTGCAAGAGTTTCTTGAGAAAGGATTTATCCGACCGAGTACTTCACCATGGGGTGCTCCGGTCCTCTTTGTTAAAACGAAAGATGGGTCGATGTGGTTATGCATTGACTACAAACAATTAAATAAAGTAACCATAAAGAACAAATATCCTCTGCCAAGGATTGATAACTTGTTTGATCAATTGTGTGATGCAACTATCTTCTCTATGATAGATCTGAGGTCGGGATATCATCAGTTGTGTATCAAGGAGAGTGATATACCTAAGGCTGCCTTTAGGACAAGGTATGGTCACTATGAGTTCATAGTTATGTCGCTTGAACTAACTAATGCACCAGTTGCATTCATGGAACTCATGAATAGAATCTTTCAACCTTTTCTTGATCAATGTGTAGTAGTCTTCATAGATGACATCTTGATCTACAGTAGAGATGCTCAACGGCATGAGCAGCACCTCCGTCAGGCTTTGACTTTGCTAAGAAAGCACAAGTTATATGATAAGTTTAGCAAATGTGAGTTCTGGTTACCAGAAGTTTCTTTTCTAGGACACATAATATCTGCCTCAGGTATTCGTGTTGATCCTAAGAAGGTAGAATCTATCCTACAATGGGAACAACCTAAGACATCGACAGAGATTCGTAGTTTCCTAAGACTGTCAGGCTATTATAGGAGGTTCATCAAGAACTTCAGTTCTATAGCCTTACCCCTAACTAAGTTGACAAGGAAGGAGATTCCTTTTGTCTGGAATGACAAGTGCCAACAATCCTTCCAGTTACTGAAGGAAAGGTTAACTAGTACACCTGTGTTAGTATTACCTGAGCAAGAGAAGGGGTACATAGTCTTTTGTGATGCATCCAAAAATGGTCTAGGATGTGTGTTGATGCAGGATAAACAAGTGATTTCTTTTGCTTCTCGAAAGCTTAAGAAACATGAGGAAAATTATCCGACACATGATCTAGAGCTAGCTATTGTGGTCCATGCTTTAAAAATCTGGAGACATTATCTCTAAGGAGAGACATTCCAGATTTTCACAAACCATAAGAACCTAAAGTATATCTTCTCTCAACATGAGTTGAATATGAGACATCACTGCTGGATGGAGTTAATCAAGGACTACAATTGTACAATTGATTATCATCCAGGGAAGGCTAATGTGGTTGTTGATGCACTGAGTAGGAAATCATCCTCACCAGCCTTAGATAAAGCATAGTTAAACTCCTTAGTTTGTTCTAAGAGAGATATGCTTATCTCCTTAAGGCAAGACAATATAGAGCTTAAAATATCATTGTTAGCTGGGCTGTTAGCTGAGATGCAAATGAAACCTACTCTGAGAGAGTAGATTAAAGAAGAACAACAAGCTGATACTATGATTAAATAGATTAGGTCAGAGTATGGTAGTGAGAAACGGGATGGTTTCCATGATTTATATGATCAGGTAGTCTGTTACCATGGTAGGATGGTAGTACCTGATGCTGATAACTTAAGAAAGTTAGTTCTGGAAGAAGCTCATTCTTCAATGTATGCCATGCATCCAGGGAGTACTAAGATGTATCATAACTTAAGGGATATGTATTGGTGGCCTGGATTGAAGAAAGATGTAGCTGAGTTTGTTATGCGGTGTCCGGTGTGTCAGCAAGTTAAAGCTGAACATCAGAAGCCTACAGGAATAATGCAACCTCTGCCTATACCACAGTGGAAATGGGATCATGTAACCATGGACTTTGTGGTTGGTTTGCCTAGAACAACCAAAAGTCATGATTCCATTTGGGTGATAGTTGATAGGTTGACAAAGAAAACACATTTCATTCCTATTAAAACAACCTATACAGCTGAGAAGTTTGCACAGATATACATAGATTAGATAGTGTGTTTGCACAGGGTTCCATCTACTATTGTTTCTAATAGAGGTCCCCAGTTTACGAGTCATTTTTGGGAATGACTCCATAAAGCTTTGGGTACGCAATTAAGGTTTAGTACAACCTTTCACCCTCAGACAGATGGATAATCTGAGAGGACCATACAAACTTTGGAGGACTTTCTTAGGGCATGTGTCCTTCAGTTTGTATGAAGTTGGGATCTACACATGAGCTTGATAGAATTTGCTTATAATAATAGCCATCCGCATAGTATTGATATGGCACCATATGAGGCATTATATGGTAGATGTTGTAGATCTCCTTTATGTTGGTATGAAATAGGAGAATATCAACTTTTGGGTCCTGAGATAGTACAACAAACAACTGAGAAGATTAAAGTAATACAACAACATTTGAAAGTTGCGCAGGATAGACAGAAATCTTATGCTAATAAGAGTCGAAGACCCTTAGAATTCCAAGTTGGAGATAGAGTGTACCTCAAGGTCTCACCTTGGAAAGGTATCCTGAGATTCAAGAAGAAGGGGAAATTAGCTCCTAGATTTATGGGGCCTTATTCAGTCATTGAAAAGATGGGAAAGGTAGCCTATAAGATGGAGTTACCACCTGAGTTACATATATTGCACCCAGTGTTCCATATCTCCATGTTGAGGAAGTGTCATCCTGACACAGAGTCAGTTCTGCAACATGTGGAGGTAGAACTAAATGATGATATATCTTATGTTGAAGGACCTATGTTGGTTCTTGACAGAAGAATTAAAAAGTTGAAAAAGAAAGACATATGTCTTGTAAAAGTTCTTTGGCATCACCGTGGCATTGGAGAAGCTACGTGGGAGTTAGAGGAAGAGATGAGGAGGAAGTACCATACTCTTTTCTCTTAATGTTTTCGTTGATGATTTTGGGGACGGAATCCTTGTAAGGGGTGGGTAACTTGTAACATCCCTGACCTGGGTTATACTTTAACCCTTGGTGTTTTGTTTAAGAAAGATAATTATATGCTTGATATTATCTTTTGAAAAGTAATTAAGGCACAATAGGAACTTATATTTCAATTTTAGTCCTTTTTGAATAATGTTGAAATGATATTTTAACTTGCTTTGAACTAAAGTGCAAATTACCCAAGTTGAGGGGTTAAATTGCAAATGTTACATGATAAGATGTTCCTCATATGTTGAAGCATCATGAGAATGAAGATGATGTAGAGGAATGTCTAGTGAAAGCCTGAGTACCAAGAAAGACCTGATAAAGCAATGTTTGTGCATTAAAACCTAGTTTTGGTGTAATGTCCAATTTACCCAAAACCCAGGGTTCAATATGCAATTTACCACTTCAAAATAGTCCCTAATATTTCTTGGCATCATGTAGAGCAAATAAAATGATAGGGGCATCTCATTTATATCACCTTGAAGGAAAGAGAATCTTGATATTAAAATAATGAGAGGGGCATCTCATTGGTATCACCTTAATTCAATTTAATGCAAAAATAAATAAAATAATTGAAGGGCCTTCAACCAAAAATGAGATGGTTGGATTTTATCAAGTTGAACTTCCTTGTACCTTGAAAAGGCAAAGGAAATATCTAGGTGAGTGGAGAACCCACTCACATTAAGAAAAGAAAAAGAAATATCCACTAACTTTAGGATATTATTATAATAAGGGTTAAGGTGCTTAATTTGCTTTTTTTTTAAATCATGGATAATTGAGAGGAATAAGAGGCAAAGGAGATAGCCTCGTCTCTAAGGAAGAGGAGGGGGCAAGTGGCAAGAATATGGAAGAGATAATCCCTACATTATCTCTCTTAAATGAATTTTCAATAAAATTCATATATAAGCTCCTTTATCCATAGAGTGAAAGGGTAATTTCGAATCCACTTTCACTTCTTTCTTGCAAAAACGACCAAGGGAGCTAGGAGCAGCAGGAGGACGACCCCCAACCTGTTGGTAAGCTTTTTGACCTTCTTTCATCTTGATTTCATGGTGGAAATCACAAATCAATGCATGATTTCTTCTTATCTCGATCCCATCTTCAAATCTAACCAATCCTTTTCACTCAAAAGCTTGAGGAACGAACCGTGTGGTGTGAAAAATCTTCTTCCACCATTTTTGATGTGAAGCTTCAAGCTTTGAATCTCAATTGGAGGTGGGTTATATAACTTGAATCCCTATTCATTGTTATTGAATTCAATTTCTCAATCAACTATGTTCAATTGCTCTTCTTGCAATTCCTTTGATTAGTTGATGCAACTACCATGATAATGGCAGTAGTTTTCAATGGACTAAAGGTTGATGATGATGACATCATCATAAACACACATCTAAACATAATATGTTTGCAAACGGTTTCATGGACTTTGGTCCAAACGGTTTCACCAAACCGTTTGGAGACCAAACAGTTTGCAAACCGTTTGGAGTTTTTGATCCCAAACCATTTGGATGGGTTGACCATTTGAGGTTAGGACCCTAGTACATGTTGGATGATGATCCAATGGATCCAATTTATTGTTTCAATATATGGACAATCCTCCAATTAGAAACCCTAATAGACTTGTTGAAAGAAAACTCAATTGATCCATTCGATTTCAAGACTAATTGGACCAAACAGTCTTGAGACCATTTGGAGGATTAATGGTTGAACCTTGATTGATGGATAAAGATCTAAGGGTGTTGATTGATGAATCCCTCAATCTCCTAATTGATGGCCAATTCAAAGGTGCAAATCATATTCAATTTGATTGATGAATGTCCTAAGTGACCCATTCGGTTTTGAGGCTGGTTTGGCCCAAACGGTCTTGAGACCGTTTGAGTTCAAACGGTCTTGAAAACCGTTTGAGGTCAAACAGTCTCAGGACCGTTTGGAGTGAAAAAGGCCAAAACTGATTGGATGATTCAATGTGATCAAATTGATTGGAAACTTAAAGTAATGGTTGATCCATTGATCCAATGGTTGATCATGATTATTATCAATGATAGGAACAAAGGTTAAATCTCTAATGTACTTAGATAATCAGTATCTTTAAGATGGTTAACCTAAAAAGGTTATGAAAGCAATGTCTTAGTACACTATGTCAATCATAAGTGTATGTACTTGAAATGATGGGTTGACCTAATTAAATCAAGTTTTGTGTAACTAACATCCTAGGGAGGATGAGAGAGAAGTATTCATACATGAGTATTAATCATGTAGTGATTAGGGGATGATCCATAGTGAAGAGATCATAAAACCCTAATTGTATAGGTTAATGAACCCTAACCCTGATTTAGGGAAATTCTAAGTGAAACCCTAATCTAGGATAAAAGTGAATCCCTAATTGAGGGTGATGACATGAGTAATCCTAAGTTAGGGTTATGAAGTGTAAAACCCCAATTTAGATAAATAGTAAACCCTAATTATGGGTAATTGAATGTGAAACCCTAATTGGGATGAATAGTAAACCCTAATTGTGGGATATTGAATGTAACTCTTAATCTAGGGTGGTTTTATGTGGAACCCTAAATTAGGATGATGTTATGAAAATCATGGTATATTAACGTGATGTGGAACTTAAATCCAGGGTGATGCTATGTAATGCTATATGAAACCCTAATCTTGGGCAATATGGTGATAAACCATAACCCTAATCTAGGTAATGGAATGGGTATCCCCAATTAAAATGAAATGGGAAACCCTAACCCTAGTGAGGGGATAGCGGTGTTACCCTTGAACAGTGATGTTATATTTGTTTTGCATGGTGTTGATATGAAACTGATGTAACTGTTATCATCTATACTAACCATGTAGGTATCATAAGATGATGAACATAGCCAGGTATGAGCTATGATGTTTTATTTGTTAAATTGTTATTGGGCCTTATGTGCCATAATATGCCTTGTTGCCTAGTAAGAGGTAATAATAGAATTAGTGGGCCTTAAGTGCCATATGAGATGCTTGTGTAACAAGTATCATGTTTACCTTGGTCAGATGACCTGAAGGTGATAGTTACCTAAAAAAGTGGTAACAATTCTCAGTGATGAGTTAAGGGTTTGAATACCAAGAACCATATGATTATGACATTGAGTTTGTGAAGGGATGAGTATTCCTAGTAATTGAAATGAGGGACTGAGATCCCAATGTCTATAAAGACTGAGAAGTAACTGATGAAAACAATACACATTTCTTTGTAGCATTTGTCCTAATAAGTTATATTTGAAAACTTGACTGATGCTAAAAGAATATGATAATATACTTAATTAATCAAGTGAAATCTTTTCATGTAGATCCCTGACCATAGAACCATCATCGTCAGAAGTTGGTGATGGTGAAACAGGTTTTCCTTCGGGAATTCCTAAGGAACACATATTTTTTAATATGTCGGGGTAATGGGCGCTAATACCTTACGCCCTAATGAAGGGATTGATTTGAGACAAGCAATAAATCTCCCAATCCTTCATTAATTGTGTTGGGATGGATGCATCATGAATCTCCTGATGATGATGAATGTTGGGTCGATATGAGATAAAATCTCTCGATTGCCGATGAGAGTGCAGTTGCCGTTGTAACTCTGTAACAAAGTTGCCAGTATACCCTGGAACGCTATGTTGAGCAGTTGACATAGTCCTACTTGTAGTCTCACACTGACCGAGATGTGAGAGGTCATGGAATCCGGTTCTTCCTTTGACCTTATATGGTACCGATTTTGACTTCACAGTGGTCGGTTGGAGGATGAGCGGTATACCTCATCTCCTCAGGGCATAAATATGTTTGTAAAGTGTAACCAGCCGTGTAGCATAATTGCTAAGGTCAAAATATGAGAATCACTGGTTGATGTACATTGCTTAGTATATCCTTGAAGAATAAATGATATACATGTTTCTTCAATATCTTGTTGAATAGTGAAATGATGCTTTATCAAGTCATAACTAAATTTCTCTGAATAAGCATATTGCTCTAATCAGTTTAGATATTGATTTGTCTGCTGCTGGATATATATATGATTCTTCTGCTCAGTTTATTTTTATTAAACTAAAATAATAATGTTTTTCGGCAGAGAGTTATATCTCTCGCTGGGACAATTTACAAATTGTCTCACCCCCATGGGATCCAACATTTTTAGGTGGACGCGGACGAAGTAGAGGCAGAAATCCCATAGCTAGGGAAGAGCAGCAACAACAACAATAGGGATCACAGTAATTCTATAGGTGGAAATACTGGTGATAAAGTTTTGGAATAGATAGTCCTATGTGTCGTCTCTGTACTTTGAGGTCCTAGGAGTTAGTACTGCTTTTAATAAACCGATATGAGATTTTGGCTTTAAGCCTCGAGGTTTTTATACTACTTGTATACAGCTAAGACAGAGCAGTTGAAGCTTATATTCCTCGAGAAGGGATGATACATGATATGTATATATGAACCAGGATGTAAATGTCATACTTTGGTTCTTGTTTAAAGAGTTTTCCTGAGAATGGATCTCTTTGTAAATGGTTTTAATTTTTAGTGATTTTTAGTAATTCCGCTGCTAATGATACGCTTCTGTATTAGTTAATCATGTTTTTATAAGTTGGACGCGATAATAAACATACCCAAAATGGGTTACATAGCCAAGAAGGGGTTCAACTAGCCGTGAACAAGCATAGTTGGCATCGAAGAAAGATGGAAGAACATTGTTTGTATAGAAACTAAGAAGTGCATTAGAATAAAGGGGAAAAAGAAGAGATTTAGTCTATAGAGGAGAGGTGTCTCTTGCTCCTTAGCCTCTGGGAGGACTGGATCTCCTCCTTTGGGTCGTCCTCGATCTTTTGGACTCATTGACCTCCTTTCTCTTTCATTCCCCCCAAACAACAACATTTATGGATGTATGGAGGTGGAAGGTATACGATAATGGTTGGAAGTGGGTGGATGATGGTGGAAAATTGTGGTGGATGTAGGCCAACCAAAGGGGTGGACATAGAGTGTGCTCTTTAGCCCTTTCAGACCTTATAGCTCTCCCATGGAGCTCTGGGAACCACTGGTCACCGAAGGGAACCGAAAAAATCAAAATAGTGGAATCCTTGATAAGATAGCAGGGGGTGGGTATTTATAGGAGTGGTAGAGATTCAATGGTTGATGATAATGAAGGCTTAGTGGTCGCAGAGATATGATCGATGCCATTCTTGGAGGTTGATGATGTTGTGGTTGCTGATGTTGGTTGTTGATGATCTCAGTTGTCATTGAGCCTGGATCTTCTACAACCGATGGTGATGGATTTCAACAGTTGATGATGATGGATTTTGGTGGTCTCTAAAGATTGTGACTCTCAGCGGTCTCTGAGGGTGAAGATCCTTGGCAGTCATTGACTTTCTGGAGTCCCATCGGTCGATGACCCATTAGATCCTCAGTAGTTGATGAAGATGCTCCTTAGGACCAACCCACCTCTGGGGGGCTATTACTACCATTGTCTATTAAGATGGTGCACATAACACAATGTTGGATGTGGGGAAATATAGAGAATCGATGTCTTCTTGAGTTTGGTGCCTACAGGTCCCGAAATTGGCTAGTTAAGCAATTCTATCTTTGAAAAGATATAAATTACTAAAAGATAAGAGTCTAGAGTCATTTTGGGCATATTAAGGCTAAACAACACGAATCTATAGACAAATACTTAGCATAAATGCCTAAATTTAGGTTTTATCATTGTCCTTGGTTGAGCTTGATCTTAAGGTTGAAGAACATCTTCGTTCTTCTTCTTTGACCTAGGGTTTCCTTGTTCTTAGAGAAGGAGCTAGCTTGGACGTTTTGAGTGTTCAAGATAGGGTTTCTTCCCTCTCTCTTTGAGCTACCTTGATGTTTGGACCTTCTTCATTCATCTTTAAGGTAAGTTATATAACATTCTTCATGTATATTTCTTACTCTTAACTTGCATGTATATGATCTTGCTATAAAACATGGTACTAAGTAGAAAGATGCTTTCTTTAACTAGGGCTTGAGTTTATGTAGTAGTTCTAGAGTAGATGATCTTCATTGATGCATCTCTTAACCTTGTGCACGTTTCTCTAGTGTAGGATCTAGGTCTTGGACGTCCATGAATAGATGGTCTCTTTATGGTAACAAATGAAGGGTTTTCCTTAAGTGTTAAGGATTGTTTTCTCTTTGGTTTCATGACTCGATGTGTTGGTTTCTTGTGCAAACCTATAGTTCACACTTAGTTGTCATTTTGGACTTTCTTATGCTTAATAAATGATGGTTGTGTTTCCCCTAACAATTTATAGTCTTGATGCTCTCATGAAGTGGTTCAATCAATGGTTTTCATAAACCCTAACAAGTGATGGTTTTGGATCTGTTTTCACCTAGTGTCAACATCCGATGGTTTTGTTGTCCCTTAGGAATCTAATGGTCTGGTTTTGGATAGGTATCATAAAGGTATGAAGGCATTGTTCTTTGGCTAAGTTCTTTAAAGATCTGATGACCTTTTATTTTGGCTAAGTATCTCAAATATCAAATGACTTTGTTTTGGGTAAGTACCTCCATGATTCGATGGCTTGTTTTTGGTTAAGTACAACAATGAACTGATGGTTTGATGTTTTGGTTACCCTAAATGAAATGATGGTTCATGTAAGGATGCAAATAAAACAATGGCTTTCCTAGTTATATGACTCGATGGTTTTGTTCATATGACTTTTGATGGTTCCATATATTCAAGATTTGATGGCTTTGATTTAGGTAAATGTTTTGATGGTTATGCTTAATGCACATGATCCAATGGGTTGAGTTTGATGCTTATATGATTGGATGGTAGTGTTTTGTCTTGACTGCATCCATAATATGATGAGGATGCATGGTGTGAGTGTTATGCTTTTACCTAAACAAGTATAATTTTTGATGGTTTATCCTTGTGTGCTAGTTTGTAATATCAATTCATGATACCTTGTTGAACCTAACTTAAAGTGATTAAGTTATGATGATTAATCATATCTATCTTTCTTGTATAATGATATGATGGATGAATACTCTCATAGTGTTATGGTAACACTAATATGTTGCCTTGTGATCATAATAGCCCTTATGAGTAATGTAATCTTATGCTAAACATGTGCACCACAAGTATGATGATGATTGTTGAACCTTCTATAAGGTGTTGAAAGATAATGATGTTCTTGCAAGAGAATATGTGATAGTCTTAATGACCTTTCGGCATAGTTGGAGCCCCAATGGAGGTGTAATCTTCTTCATGTGCGATAAGGATTGGTATCATGTAGTGATGTGATAAGTAATATATCTCATATGTTTTATATCTTCTATAGTTGTTACATACCCATGTTTCTATAGAACTCTTTTAGGGTTTGTATGTAACTTGATTAATGCAGTCTTAACTCACCCAGTTTGCATTAACTAATCAAGTGAAACCCTAATCATGTGGTGCCCTATGTCGTAGAGCCATTCTAATGTCAGGATTTGCTGGATGGTAGAACAAGTATTCCAAAAGGGAAACTTAGAGTCACATACTATTGAGTATGTGTGGGTACATGGAGATTACATCCTTGTCATCTTGATCCCAAGGTTTTGGAGGATGGTTGTGGTCATGCCTCATATTGATAGTGGTTGAGGCCATGTCTCAGATACTTTTATATGTGATGTGTTTGAGGATAACTGAGATTGTACCTCAGATGATATGGTTGTATACCCTAGTTTCTAGTACCATGACCTATATACCAAGGGCGGACCAGGTTGTTGTAGCTTCACTATATATCATTGTGGGTAGCTTGACTAATATGTCATTGTGGTTGACTTGTACTAACTGAGGGGAAGATATCTTAGGATTCCAGCTCTCCTAGATCTTGTACAGAACTTAATGGCACTTCATTATGATTAGTTGGATGTTTTACTGGTATACCACAAACTCCCCAAGGCTTAATAAAAGATATAATCCAACCATGTAGTATATTTTATAGGGTTACATGTGATTCACTTTGGTTGATAACCCTTCAATTGTTTCTTAGGATGTTTAGTTGATGTATAATATGGTAAGAGAAATCAACTATTTAAAAGGTGATAGTTTTATCTATTCTTCTCAATATCTTGTTAACCATGCTTGTTACAATATTATCTCCTTAATCTTCTTATTATGTTCAATTATATAATCTGGTGTAATCAATGCATGTTGTTACAAGTTATATCTCTTATTAGGACATGGGTCTCACCTCATGGGTCACCACATCTTTTTAGGTGATCGTCAGCGGCATCATCAAGTTTGTGGAGGTGAGAGTAGCATGGAGATCAGTAGGAGTAGAAGGTTGGTTACATGTTAGTGTGTCCTAGAGTCATCCATGTACTCTCAAGTCTGGGTGGGGATGTTTTATAGACGATATGTATATCAAGTCGAGCTTTTGGCAGTATGTTGATGATGTATATGGCATGTATATATGTGGAACATATCTTTTGTATACATGTTGTGGTTGAGGCCACTGGACATATATGTAAATACCAAGTATGGAATGTACTTTATGCGGGTTGTTGGAGATACATGTAAATGTTCTTAAACATGTTCGTGATGATTTATTTGGTTTTAATTATCCCATTTTTCCTATAATATGGTTAATTAGTTATCGATCACATGTTTTGTATTGAGTAATCTCATTTAGTGTGGTGGGGTGTCAAGGCAACAAACCCTAGATGGAACCCTAAATCTAAGTATTTAAGAAATCCCCAAATCTCCTTAGAACTTCTATCTTTTCCCCGAAGGATGTAAAGCCTTGCACTATCCATAGGTGCATATACAACATCCAAAAAGCTCTGAATGACCTTCATAAAACTTATACTATCGTCAATTTCTTTAGTATCCCTTATTTTCGTCCCAACTTGCCTCATCCTCCTTCTCAAACTATTAGGCTAGAATTCGTCTGTATCAACTGTCGATTTCCAATTCACATCTTTTTCACCATCTTCGGACATCCAAGGACATTTCCCCATATTTCTTTCCCTCTAGTTTGCCTTGAGGAATCGTTTCCCAACCTTGCCTGTTGAAAGTAAATGAAGTTTTGTTGTTGATGGGCTTAAGACCTCCTATGGATGCAAAATCTCTTCCTTTGAGTTTGGAACTGCTTCTTGAACCTATGTGACTGGTTTACTTCCTTCAATTCAGGTATTTGACAATCCTCTAGTCTCCCCTACTCTCTAAAAATTTAGCAATTGACTAGATTGTTTCCATTGTTGTTTCCTTCATCTTGGTATCTTTGACCCCAGTTGGTTCTTGCAAAATCTTCAGTATCATTTCCCAGAGATGAGGTGGTGTGAATTAGGAGTTCTAATCTAGGAGTCAATCTCCATGGGTTCTACTTCCAAGTTGTTCTTCTCAGAACAATGAGTAGTGTTGAAGTATTGATTCACCCCACATGTTTGCTTTTGTTTTGTTTTGCAAAAGGGGGCATTTCAGTCATTTCACTATTCCATGTTATAATGGTCACATAGAGTTGGGCGCTAGCCAGACCAGTTGGCTAGCCTGAATTGGACCATCTCATTTTATCTTTTAAAAGGATAATGTATTATACTCATGGCTTTAAGATATTTTTTAATCGGTTGATTCTTTTGAAATTCACACTCATTATCTATAACTCCTAAAAATAAAATAAAATATGTTTTGGAATTAGTGAATTATTATGTAAATGATGACATGCTTTTTATTTCATGATTCTCATATAATACGTAGATGATTTTTAATGGTTTTTCATAATTGGTCAAAAATTTTAAAATTCATAACTAATGGTCTATACGTCCTAAAAATAAAATAAAATAAAATATGATATGAACTCAAAAATGTATAATTTATAAGATTGTATGGTTTTGATAACATAATTCAAAAATAATAAAAAGGAAACTTTTAGGGTATATACAATTAACGTAAACCTAACCCTAAACTCATATATGCCCTTAATAGGTTGTTTGTGGACTGATATGGAATTAGATTTTTGACCTTGGACATACGTAAATTCACGTGAGGTATGTTGCATTCCCTACTATTCATATTGAGAAAATCACATATATTCCCTCTCTCTCTCTTGGTCCTGTGGACAAATTGGCCTACAACATTTCTTCCTCTTTTGAGAATTTATTTCACCTGAAAGATTCTATTTTGATTCTGATCTTGTGATCATCTTACTTTGTTGGATATTCTTATTGGACTCTCATATATAACTTGTTCATTTTATTTCATTTGGAAATCCTAATTTGAGCATTTGATAACCTAACCTTCTTGTGGCTGACTTTTATGATCTATTGTTGAACCTTATTTATGGATATGATTGGATATTTATATATGGGTCTTCTAACCCCACATTATAACTATTAAATGTATCATCCTATTGTTTCAATTTGACTAAACTTTAACTTGACTTTCTCTATTTGATTGCAAGTCTTGGGCTAATTTTATTTCTTGTAATGGTACATGTGTACAACCATACATAGGGCACATTTTTCCATCCCAAGTGTGCTTTTCCACTCGTATATATAGGATGCGCTTATTCAACCTAGGGTATGCTTTTTCCAGCCAATACTTTTAGGCTGAGTTCCTATAGTGTCCCAACCCTACTTGAAATAACCTTAGTCTATGTTTGTTTACATGCATTGTTGATTCGTGGTATTATTTGTTGGTATGTATGCCCAAAGAGCCAATCATATGATGATTGGAAGGTGGCATTAGATACCTGATTTGATAATAATAAAGGTAATTATGTCTATTATGTTTGTCTCAACATGAGTTGATGACACAGGCATAGTAGATGTCTAAAGAATGATGTTACTCAATGATGTATGTCTTCAAATACATGACTTGAACAATGAGATCATATGTATGATAAGAGTACATACATTCTTGTTATGTCCCTAGTCAGACATTACTATGGAAGTAAAATAGACAACAGTAATACATAAGACTAGAGTGTGTGTTGACTGATGACAGAGTCTCATTAGTCATGATATATGTTATCAAGTCGGGATCTGGCGGCGTTGTGGAGATGAATCTCAGACCAGGAGAGGCGCACGGCGGCGCCGAGAGCGACTGGACGCGGGCTCTATTCCACAGAGGAAACAGAGTTCCACGGGGACTCGCGATCGGGCAAAAGGGAGGAAGCCCGCCCCGGGTTATCGGGTCCAGGGGTTTCACGGATCCCGCCCCAGATCCGACCGACTCAAAGCTAGCTGAGGAGCCAAGAGCAATGCCTCAAACGCCACGTGGTGACCGACCATTGGTGGAAAAAGGTAAATACCTTAATAAATAGCTAGATCTTTGATAAATCACAGAAATTAGCTCGAGCATCAGAAAAATACAAATAAGGTACCGTTTTTCTCAGAAAATTGTGTAGAACACAATGGATGTATAATATTAGGATTTTGACGAACTAATATCAGATTAATCATGTAATATGTAAAATGGTCTTTTCATGCATAATAAATAATAAACAAAGACCTAAAATTATGGAAAAATGTCAGTAACTCCATAATAATGTTTACAGTGCACCTGATGTCAGTGATGATCATGTTGATGCACGAAATTATATAATTTTCCTAATATGTCTAATTAGGGCTAATAAACCTAATAAAATGCAATTAATACATACATGCTCAATAAATGGTGAAATTTACAGAGTAATCTCATATCAGTATCTGGAACCTCAGAATTAAATATTAGATCAGGATGATACACATAATCCATGTTATATGATGATGTTTGCTCTTAATGTGATATAATCCCTAATATGCTTAAGGAATATGATCTAGGGTTAATATGTGCACATAATCATATGAAATAAAATAATTAGATTATTGATCATAATCTGGAATACAACATCAGTAACGTCAATCCTAGCTAACAAGAAGAGATAGACAAGAAATAATAATGAGAATATCTTAATGAGTAAGCAAACCCTAAAATGGATATCGATTAGGGTTAAGATGAGATGTAAGATGATGAGAACCTGATGATAGTATATGGTCTTGTCTTGATTAGGGTTGACCAAGGATGTAGTTGACTCTTGGATATATGTGATTAGGTTTCTGTGATCAAGGTACGCCATTACCTCTTACTTGGCTTATTATACAATATGCTTGTGTTATATGCATAGTAAAATACTTGGCATACGGTATTGATTGAAATGATTGTTCTGGTATGATATGTTGCATGATTCTCCATACTTATTTCTATGAACACATCAAATATAAGATATATGATCCATCATATGATAGCACTAAACTCTTTGGTAGTACAGTGCATTGAAGTGATCTCAAACTCTTTGGTAGTAGATCACATGTGTTAGATCTCAAACTCTTTGGTAGTAGATCACACGTAATATGATCTCAAACTCTTTGGTAGTAGATCATAAGGCCTAAAAACATCAAAGCCCTTGGGGGAAGATGTATGAGATATATGATGGAAATGTGCTTAAAATATGTGTTCTCTTTTGTTAATGAATATCTTTGTGTAAGTATACGCTTTTCTTATATTCTTCTATTACTGCCAAGTATATTAGTTTTATCTTATTGCCAAGATATGATGAGAGGTAAATAATAGACACGTAGGCATACTCAGTACAATATTCTTGAAATATTGTGCTGACGTGTATCGCATGTAATCTTTTTGTTTAGGTTGTGGTTATGCTCTTGAAGATCCAGGATAGTGACAGTTGTGTGGCAAACTGATGTACAGGTGGACCTGTTGTCTTAAGATCCTGTAGTTTAGATGTAGTACATGTATATGTATAGGTTTGATGTTCAATATGTAATATCAAATGTTGTAACAATTCATGTTGTAATTATATGTTGAATGGTGAACATGTGTTGTGGTTTGTTTATTGTTCATGTGCATGTGCTACTGATTGTTTCCTTATGACTTCCTCTGATTTTATTCTTCTTAGCCTAGTGTGGGGTGTTTAAATTGGAATTCTCGCTGAGGTGAGGGTTTCAATTTGGATGTCACACATCAGATTAAGTTTTAGAAAATCTGGGGACGTCACATGTGGTATCAGAGCATGAACAATAGCAAAGCCTGACATTTGCTCATTATGCAACTTAAAATTAAAGAACCTTAAACCTTAATAATCTTTTAGGGTTAGATTAGTCATCTTTTAGAGACTAGATCTGACCTAGCCTCTAGGTTAGCACCTAGATGTCCGAGAACTAGGCCTAGACTGGTGCTTGTTGAGTAGCAAGTCCTTAGTTGTCGCTCTTTCCTTGTAGTGCAGCGGTATGGGACGTTGCACTATTTGGAAATGACGTGCATCAAGGGAAGAGAAATCCTAAACATATAGCACTCGTTGTCTAGGATAGCTACACTAGTCTACCCCTTGTTCTCACCCTTTTCACTAGTTTTCATGACACTGTACTCTCTACTATGTGTGGGACACTCGTTTTCAGGATTTGGTTTTTGATTCCAAACGGATCGAACCTCGATAGTTTTCTCTGATGCTTGTTTTATCAGAGAAAAACTATATAATATTTTATTATGTATATGTATTAAAAAAATGTGTCCCCACACATGTATGAGTAGGAGGTGATCATGCAACCTAAGTGAAAGTGAATGACATCAGTCTAGAAGAGAGAGTAGTTCTAGATTAGATGTCTAGAGCCTTATAAGAATAAGTTATACGATAGATGGTATAGATGATATGAGTTATGATGATATGATGTAAGTCTTATATAGATGATATAAGATGGTTATGATGATTTATGTTTGTCTTTGAGGACATGAGTTAGGTTTGAGGTTTTGAGATAAGTTTTGATGATGCAAGTATGCATTCTTTTATGAGATAAGATATGTTACGCCGAGATAAGTTGTGAGTTAGCATGAGCCTCAAGCTCTTTTACAAAGGAGGACCTCTAGTGTTAGGACCAGTTTTGGGGTTAACTCCAGAGAGAGTGAGACCCAATGGGAGAAGGTTAGAGAACCTAAACTCCAAGATATGAGAATTCTGAGATATGTGATATGATATGTCCTAAACTAGACTACTCATGAGTGAATGAGTTGTGTTGCTTAATGCATGACTCCTATAGTTTCTTGAATCCTAGATGTCCTTGGGAGGACCAAACCCTAGAGACAGAGAGAGGTTGGTTATATATGTGCATATGTGAACATGAATATGAGTGCCTGCCATCTGGGTGAGAGAGAGAGCCCAAGACCCTGGAGGAGGTAGCTATGTTAGTTTCTGTGAAGCCTCATGCTCGGGTTGGTGGTTTCCCGCATAGGAATCTAGTGGTGCATATAAGAGAGTTTTGAGATATAGTATTTCACGGGTATAGAACCTATGATAGTATGCCATAGCATGTTTTGGTTTGTGCTTATGTGGCTAGAGCTTGTAAAGCTATCACTAGTGCCAATGAGGTAATCCGGAAACCCTAAACTAAGAGAGGGAGGATAAAGTTTGTGATTACGAGATACTCATTGAGTTGAGTTAGCTCAGAGAGACTGAGCACGATAGCACCCTCATGATATGAGTTAGGAGAACCTCAATTGGACTAGATAAAGTTGTGATATATGTTTGACAAGCCACTCACATAAGTTCATTTAGCACAACCATGATATAATATATGTAAGGATGCGATCTAATCTTGAGACGTGATATATGGACATGATATGATGGAAACCTAGAGATGGTTTAATAAATATCAATGCATAAATGGTTAACCATATACATGAATAAAGATGATAATGTAATATGGTTGGTTAATCTTGTAATGAAATCACTAGTAAATGTGGTAATTTATTATGAGCAATGAAATAAGATCATATGAATGAAACATGTTACTCAAGGTGTTAATCTTAGTGCTTAATAAAGATGAAAAATATAGTTGGACAGTTAGTACAATATAATGATTATGACACCTTGATATGATCTAGATGGATAAAGTGGGTTAATTATAGTTAACTCCCTCCTAAAAGTCATATGTTAATGTTGAACATGTTCTAACTTTTAGCTCAATAAAATGTTGATGACACCTTGATATAATGAGTTAATCTTAGTTAACTCATTTAGAACATGGTAATATAATGTGGGAACCCTAATGCATGGCTAAAGATAAGGAAGCAAATCTAACATATGAGATATTTCATGACATAAACTAAGTTTCTAAACCTTGAGTTTAACCTTGAATGGAGTGTTTGTGCACCAAGATGGTTGTAAAACCCCCTAATAGTGCTTTGGATACATGGTTCTAGGTAACCTTTGCGAAAATGTTACACATAGGACAGTGCCTACATGTGGATGACGATAAGATAAGGTTTCCCCTGGAAGTACAAGTATGGTTTACTTTTGAGGACGAAAGTTCTTTTAAGATGTATATGATGTGACAAAGTGGGTTTTCTAGCTTAATTTCGAGGAAGAAATTTCTTTTAAGGTGTGTAGGATGTGATGGAGTGGATTTTTGAAATCCATAAATCTCCAATAACATATTAGAATATGTATCTTGAGTTATAATGAGAGTTCCAAGTGTTTTAGTAAAGTTGGAATGTTGATTGAGATTTATATAATGATTAAGATCTCTCTTTTAATGCCTTTTTGAGGAATTTTATTGAGTGGTCCAACATATGAGTTTGGTCACCAAATTTGAATAGAAGGTAGCTTGAGAGGTATGGGAGCTATGGTTAAAATTTGGTGTCATTTGGATGTTTTTAGAGGAAATTGTTTTCAGTTTGGAAATTGTGAAATGAGGTGCATTATTAATGGTTGATTGATCAAGTTAAGATACACCATCTTGCATATTGTGTCACGCGGACAAGAAGTACCCTTGTATCTACACAACACAAGAAAAGAAATGGATTTTTTATGTGGCACCATTTTGACAATTGATGGGGATGATCTGATCGGCCTGTCTCCAAGCTGTGGTTAGACCAAGCATCGTGGGTGTAGTTGGAGGCAATGATCGGTCACCAACACATCACGGTTGTGGGTGGTGAAAGGAAACCAACTAAGCAGTTATTTTTTTTAGCCTTGTGGATAAGTGTCTTCAAACCCTTTTCTTTTAGTTTCCTTAACAGAGTGTGTAGTGGGAACGAGTTCCCAGTTCTTGGTGGCTCTCCACACTCGCACATAGTGAAGTTAATGAGGAGGAGGAGGAGAGAAACTAGCTCGATGGTGGCCATTCTGGAGGAGAGTCCCACATCGACCACAACATCCATCTCCTATGCTTCTACATGAAGAAGCCCATCGATGCAATTGTAGCCCTATAGAGCGTCAGAGGTGGTGAGGCCATCATTCAAGGATGCCTGGAGTTTTAGGGGTTCCTCGCCGGCAAGACCAGTCTCGACAGCACCATGACAAATAGGGAGCTATGCAACATGGAGGCTGGGTCAAGGCGCTCCGGAGGGAGGCCCTAGGCTGGTGGCACACAGCAAGGGTGCAGGCGGCGCCCACGCAGATGGTGGGCAACGCTCACGGGTGTCGACGGGCTGGCAAAGTGTTGAGCAAGACGGGATCTGGCGGCATTGTGGAGATGAATCTCAGACCAGGAGAGGCGCACGGCGGCGCCGAGAGCGGCTGGACGTGGGCTCTGTTCCATAGAGGAAACAGAGTTCCACGGGGACTCGCGATCGGGCGAAAGGGAGGAAGCCCGCCCCGGGTTATCGGGTCCAGGGGTTTCACGGATCCCGCCCCAGATCCGGCCGACTCAAAGCTAGCTGAGGAGCCAAGAGCAATGCCTCAAATGCCACGTGGCGACCGACCATTGGTGGAAAAAGGTAAATACCTTAATAAATAGCTAGATCTTTGATAAATCACAGAAATTAGCTCGAGCATCAGAAAAATACAAATAAGGTACCGTTTTTCTCAGAAAATTGTGTAGAACACAATGGATGTATAATATCAGGCTTTTGACGAACTAATATCAGAGTAATCATGTAAGATGTAAAATGGTCTTTTCATGTATAATAAATAATAAACAAAGACCTAAAATTATGGAAAAATGTCAGTAACTCCATAATAATGTTTACGGTGCACCTGATGTCAGTGATGATCATGTTGATGCACGAAATTATATAATTTGCCTAATATGTCTAATTAGGGCTAATAACCCTAATAAAATGCAATTAATACATACATGCTCAATAAATGGTGAAATCTACAGAGTAATCTCATATCAGTATCTGGAACCTCAGAATTAAATATTAGATCAGGATGATACACATAATCCATGTTATATGATGATGTTTTCTCTTAATGTGATATAAGCCCTAATATGCTTAAGGAATATGATCTAGGGTTAATATGTGCACATAATCATATGAAATCAAATAATCAGATTATTGATCATAATCTGGAATACAACATCAGTAACGTCAATCCTAGATAACAAGAAGAGATAGACAAGAAATAATAATGAGAATATCTTAATGAGTAAGTAAACCCTAAAATGGATATCGATTAGGGTTAAGATGAGATGTAAGATGATGAGAACCTGATGATAGTATATGGTCTTGTCTTGATTAGGGTTGACCAAGGATGTAGTTGACTCTTGGATATATGTGATTAGGTTTCTGTGATCAAGGTACGCCATTACCTCTTACTTGGCTTATTATACAATATGCTTGTGTTATATGCATAGTAAAATACTTGGCATATGGTATTGATTGAAATGATTGTTCTGGTATGATATGTTGCATGATTCTCCATACTTATTGCTATGAACACATCAAATATAAGATATTTGATCCATCATATGATAGCACTAAACTCTTTGATAGTGCAGTGCATTGAAGTGATCTCAAACTCTTTGGTAGTAGATCACATGTGTTAGATCTCAAACTCTTTGGTAGTAGATCACACGTAATATGATCTCAAACTCTTTGGTAGTAGATCATAAGGCCTAAAAACATCAAAGCCCTTGGGGGCAGATGTACGAGATATATGATGGAAATGTGCTTAAAATATGTGTTCTCTTTTGTTAATGAATATCTTTGTGTAAGTATACGCTTTTCTTATATTCTTCTGTTACTACCAAGTATATTAGTTTTATCTTATTGCCAAGATATGATGAGAGGTAAATAAAAGACACGTAGGCGTACTCAGTACAATATTCTTGAAATATTGTGTTGATGTGTACCGCATGTAATCTTTTTGTTTAGGTTGTGGTTATGCTCTTGAAGATCCAGGATAGTGACAGTTGTGTGGCGAGCTGATGTACAGGTGGACCTGTTGTCTTAAGATCATGTAGTTTAGATGTAGTACATGTATATGTATAGGTTTGTTGTTCAATATGTAATATCAAATGTTGTAACAATTCATGTTGTAATTATATGTTGAATGGTGAACATGTGTTGTGGTTTGTTTATTGTTCATGTGCATGTGCTACTGATTGTTTCCTTATGACTTCCTCTGATTTTCTTCTTCTTAGCCTAGTGTGGGGTGTTTAAATTGGAATTCTTGCTGAGGTGAGGGTTTCAATTTGGACGTCACACATCAGATTAAGTTTTAGAAAATTCGGGGACGTCACATTCATCACATGTCATTCGTGTACTTTGACATCATCCAATGTGATCCTAAATTAGGGTTACCATAATGGCGATGATTGGGTGCACTGTAACACATGGGGTTAGAGTGTGAGTGTTGTAGATGGGATTTCTCCCTCCTATAAGAGATTGATATGTGGTGCCTCTTGATAAGCGAGACTGGGAAATGTATGGCCATACTCATGTAACTCAATATGTGATATGTGATCTCATGTGCATCTCAGACAGTCTGCTCTAGTTCAAGGAACATGGATTGAATGTTGAGAGGATGAAAAGTCCATGGCTCGAGTTCAATATGGATATTAGAGGCAAAGGAATTATATGATCATGGTAACACTAGTTATGGAATGTAGGTTGAAGTTGTTCTCCAACTTTCTAAATCACTTGGATAGCAATGATGTGTTGCTAAATGCCACTCTTTGCTTATGATGTTGTAAGTTAGTTATGAACCACTGCCAATGTAATTCTAGAACTATAGGGTCACACGCATAGGATACACTTATATTAAAGGAGTATATTCATGAATGATTTTTAATTTTATTACTAAAGGTGTTTAGGTATGTAATTAAACAACTGGAGTTCAAAATTAACTAATTGGACTCTGAACCGACCAGTTCAAGGGTTGAAATGATCGCTTGGAGTGTCAGGTTAATTGGAATCAACATTGGTTGATTAATGGATGAACCAGGGTGTGAACCTAATGGTTTGCATAGTGAACCATCTGGTTCACATGACCCAACTGATCGGTTGGTGATGTGAACTGACTGGTTCATTATCTGGGTTTCCCGATTTGATGGTAAATTTGATTGGATCAAGGATTTGTGTTGATGTCATGTTGTGCATGAATCATACATTGAATACCAATGTGATTCACAATAAGACAAATTGACTAGTTCACTGCATGAACCGACCAATTCATGCACAAACTGACTGGTTGGGCATGTGAACCAGCCAATTCAAAGTGCACATGTTGTAGAAAATTCCTAAAACCGTCCATTTTGATTGTAGAATAGATTGGGAACCCTAACCCTGGCCTCTCCTATAAATAGAGGGGTAGTGTGGGCTTCTCAGAACACAACAGTTGCTCCGACAGTCATTGTCCTCTCTAGTTGTGGTAACCAATAGAGAGTTAGAGCAAGTCCTACTTGATAAAGGGAGATAGCAAGGTTGAGACAACTGTGGGAGAGCATATCAACTCTAGCAGGTTGACATTCAAGAGGGACAACTCCTTCCCATTGGCTTTGGCAGCACAACGTGGAGTTCATGGCGGTCCGCGTGGACTACTCTAGAGGTGGGAGACTGTTGTCTGCTTCTAGGAGGACACTATCAATTGTTGTCTATGGTGTTGCACTAGGTGGCTGGTGGAGACGATTGTTCGAGTGTTGTTGTTGTTGAAGAAGCGAGATGTTGCTTGAGGAAGATGAAGCACAATGATACTGCAAGGCTAATGTCACTAGACTTGCTGCAGGACTAGGTATAACCTTGCAACCTTTCCTTCCTAGATACATTGTTGTTGACATGATCTTACTATCTAGGGGAATCATGCTTTATTTTTTTTCTTATACTACCTTATATGTCGCCCCAATTTCCCTACAGTGGTATTAGAACCACATCAATTTACCATGTATTTGAGATTTAAAATTGATATGATCATATTTATTTTATTGCATACAATGTGAATGTTAAACCGGTTAATGTGTATATCTGATTAATTACCACATGCACTCCATAAACCTTATATATATATATATATATATATATATATATATATGTGTGTGTGTGTGTGGTATGTATGTATGTATGTATGTATGTATATATATGCAATTTACATGTGTCACCCTAAAAGTTGGTTTTGATGGTGGATGTGAAGCATGGTTATGGCCAATAACCCTAGATATGTGTGTGCATGGTTGTGGTTGTTTATTCCAATTGTTACTCGATCTGTGTACCGAGCCTCTCTCTCCTTTCCAAATGTAAATTAATTCTCTTTTTCCAATTCCCCTTAAATGTAACTCGAGGTTTTCCCTTGTACAATGTAATAAGAAATAGGATTGTTTTAATTTATTTTTCACTGTGAGAAGATATTCTGCACTAGATGAAGTGATTGACTGGAGGACCGAGGAGGCAAGACAATAGTAGGGTGAACTGATCGACTGGTGGCCCCACCGGTCAGCTAGAGAAGTCTAGACATCAATTAAACTTGAGAATTATATGACCATTTCAAGAGCCCAACTGAGCGACTAGGAGGTGAACTGATCAATTCAAGAGTTGAATTGATCAACCCAGATTGGTACAAGTACTAATATTCATCAACAACAGGTTTCATATGATGTGGACCTTAGGTGGTAGTAATTCCTTGTGGCTCCACGTATCACTTGTGTGTTTTAATTATTGCATGTTCTTTTTTGTGATTATAGCATGTATATGATACATACTAAGTATGTGGAGATTGGATATGTATATGTATTTATATATAAAATCCCTCAATGCAATATTAAGTATTAGATGATTTCCATAAGAGATACCCATGAAAAACTTGATCGACTAAGCATAGGTTACACTCAAACGTGGTGCACCGTTCATCTCGTGGAAGTGTGATGGTAGATATGTAGGTTCTACCCAAGCAGGATGCATTTTCTATCGTGTTGGCTTTTAGGTCAAGCTTACCTGGGTGTACCTAATGGGATTAGGCACCAAAGGCATGCAGATGACTATCGCAAAGAGTTTCACATATCATATATCCAAGAATTGCATATGATACAATTGGAAAAAGCTGCCTACCTTAATAATTGACTATGGACACTGGCATTGGTCAGGTAATAGTTGAATTGGTTGGATCTTTCTCACTAGAAGATTGTATGTGGAAATCTTACAAATCGATACATGAGGGTTATAAATTTGAAAAAAATAGTGGGAACGATAATTAAGTAAAGGCCTAATTAATATCATTAACTTATCATATCAAACAAATAAAAAATGTTTTGAAAAATTGTAATATTTCTTTTTAGAATCTAATGTCAAACACAAACACGTTCACATTGTGATCAGGCCTTGAGTAGGAAAAAATAAATGGGATTTACTTCCATGTCTACTTTAGGTCTTTGAGAAATGTTCCATAAATAGTGAAAGCTCTATGTCCTTAAAAGACCAGAACCAGTGGAATCCATCCAAATGCGCCTAAGGCTGAAATGGATGCTTACTTGAAGCATGCCAATGATGACATAGACATTGAGTACCTTATTATTTGTTGTATGAACTATGAGTTGCATGAACAAGATGAAAACACAAATATTCTTGAGATGGTAACACATCTTAAGAATCATGTATAGCAAGAAAGGTATGATGTCTCCAAAGTGTTTGAGTACAAACTGACAGAGGGAGATCCAGTAGAGCCCCATGTGCTCAATATGATTGGGAATGTGGAAAATTGGGATTTCTTTTAGGTCAAGGGTTTGCCATAGATATGATTCTAAAATCGTTGCTTGAATCATATAGTCAGTTTATCAAATGCTTAGGATGTTGCTTAATGTTGAAGCGTGAAAGAAGAAAGGACAAATTTGTGATGGTGATAAGTGGAAGTGAGTCCAAGGGCAAATTCAAGGCCAAGAAATGTTTTGAGGCTAAGATAAAGTCCATGTCTTCTACACTCAAATTGTGCAAAGGAATTTGTCCTCTGATGGAGTTTTGCAACGCCACTAAAAATCCTAGAGATGATGAATCCCTAAGTTTAGCCTTGCTAGTACTATGGTAAGATCTCCACCCACGTATGCTAAGACATGCGGAAGTCTTATCATAGTATAGTTAAGGGTTGAATCCTCAGGACAACGGTCTTGATGTAATCAAGATGGAAAACGTTTTAGTCGTACTTAACTACTGAATAGTTGATATTTAGATCGAAAGTTTGATTTGGTTTTAAGCTAAGTGCAAGGAAAGTAAAGCAAGAAAGTAGAAATTAAGGTTGTAAACAATGGTTAAAAACCACTAGGATGTTATCGGGTTTCACACCACTACACATGGATCAAGACATGCAACATAATAAAACAACCTGCAAAGAGAGTCAAATCAGTTAGTATCTTGTAGTCCTAGCTTCCTTTCGGATAACTAGCTACGAGAAGTGTGGAGTATTGCAACGCCAGCCATTCCATAATGAATGGTCACATGCTTTGCATTACTCCTTCATGAAATGTGTTCCTCGACCTTACCAAGATTGCACTTCCATACGTCAACTGATTCCATTTCATAGTATGAAAGTGCAACGATGGGGGTGAGTTTACTCCACTCATGAAAGCACTCCTAGATACCGAAACAGACATATGGTGACTACATACATCTAAAACCAACATTCAATCGATATTCAGATCTAAGGGTACAAACATAGACAATTCATACCAAAAGATAATAAGTAACACAAGTTGATGATCAGGCAACTAGCATTCATTAAACAATTGATGTTGAACTGAAAAGAAGAGTATCTCTATTACAGATTATTGAATTACATTGCATGAAATGAAAACATGGGTAGAGGGGCTACTCCCCGCACCCTAGTGAAAATGACTACTCACTCATGTCAAGGACAAAGAAGGAGGCGAGAAGAGAGAGAAAGAACGTCATCTCCACGGAGGAGGGAAAGTTGAACCCTTGGTGAAGAGAGCAACGATCTTCGTACTTCGTGGTTGACTTGATGAAGGATCTTCTCTTCCCACCTTCTTTGCTGTTGAGAGGAGAGAGAAGATAGCTTGGTGATGGAACGCAGATCTCAAACTGGCAGCCTTGGGGCAGTGGATGGAAGACAAAAGTGCTCTGGAGCTAGAGAGGCAGCCTATGGACGTCTGAAATTTGATCCCTTTGAAGTGACCCTTGAGGTCCTATTTATAGGCTCAAGTTGAACCCAAACGGTCTTGAGACCGTTTGGTCTCAAACGGTCTTGAGACCGTTTTCCTTCTCGCGGTCTTGGGACCGTGAGGCCTTCTCGCGGTCTTGGGACCGTGAGGCCTTCTCGCGGTCTTGGGACCGTGAGGCCTTCTCGTGGTCTTGGGACCGTGAGGCCTTCTCGCGGTCTTAGGACCGCGAGGCCTCCTCGCGGTCTTGGGACCGTGAGGAGTCTTTGTAATTTTTTTGTGTTTTCTGTAATGAAAAAGAAGAAAAGTTAGTTTGTTGGTGTATCCGCAATAAAGTAAAAAAGTTTAATGATTCTATCTAATTTATCTAAGAAAGAGTATGGAAAATTAAAGATAACTAAATAAGATAACGTCACAAAATGGGAGGTTATCACCCCGCCTAACTTAGAGTCTAGCTTGTCCTCAAGTTAGATAGAGCTAAGGCATGTAATGGCGAGGCAATTTTATTTGATTAGGGTTTCCATACCCTTGCTTCAATTCTAGGTCAGAGATCTAGTGAGGTCTTATTAGGGCTTCTGCTTACACTAACTCTTTCGAGTATCAAAAGTTGCTTGGATCTCCGGTTCCTTTCATATCGTGAATCTCGCATTGGGACCACCTTTCTTATTATGTGCATGTCATCGACTCTAATCAGTTTTATACTTCTTTAGAGAAACCTACTGGTAGCTAGAGTGGGTATGAGGGCTGGCTTAAAAGGCTTATTGTGTAACTCCCCCTTCAAGTGGGGAAGGGTTTGTCTATGCTTTTTAGAGACTCACTACCGGGCACGACACATCTGCCTTCATGAGGGCAGCTGAATGTACCGGCCGAGTGAGCTCTTTTATCAGCCTTTTCATATATTAGGAAACCTTAGGATCTCATTACCGGGCACGACACATCTGCCTTCATGAGGGCAGCTGTATGTATCGGCCGGGTGAGATCTTTGTTGGCTCTTCATATAGGTCCTTATGCGTGGCACAACTCTCATGTTTTTATTCAACACTCTGGCTTTTATTCGAATCTCACAGGCTTAGGAAGTGGGTTTTGTTAGGGTTTTTGATTGGGCGGCCAAGCCTCTTTTATTGAAAGAAGAAAACTGTTCTTAGGGTTCCTGACATGCACTTATTTTTAATTGGTGGTCCGCTCGCGAGATTTCTTGATTTTGGATTTCCCTGATTTCCCTCTTGACTTTGAGAGTTTTTGGTTCGCTTTGGCCCTGAAGTTGACCTGTGAAGAGTCTGAGATAGAATTGAAGTAAAAGTATAGAAACCAATAGTGAATGAAATTTATGAATTCGCCATTTCATGCCTGTATGCTAAACTTATTATTTTTTTTTCAAGGACTACTTTATCTCTAACTTAGCTAAGGGCGATTCGTTCCAGGATGAAAGTTATACTTCAAAGTTATTTTATTGAAAATATTACTGGAAAAAGTCTAAATATGGACAGAAAGTTTGAAAATTGATATGCGAAAAAAATAGAAGGGTTGAAGCAGAATGATACCTCGCCCTTATCCAATGCACTCCCCCCCTAACTTATCACGCACTCTGTCCACGGAGTGTCAAAGTGATAGGTTGAGAAATGCATGGACAAGGGCATTCAGGCTTCGATTAATCCTTTATGTGTTCTGAGTAAGTTGGCTGCGAACTTTCCCCGTAGTGCGTGGTAATCCACCTCTGTCATGTCCTCTACCGGCTTGAGAAGGGCCAGAATTGTATACATCCAGTAGAGGACGTGAAAGCCGCAGTCATTTGATTCTCTGATTTGTTGGGGGCACCTGTGGCAGAAGGCTGGTGATTTGAAGTGATCTCTGTCATATGCCCGCGTGTGCTGACCCAAAAGATCGTGTAATTTGTCAGCACACTCCTTCGCCACCTCCTCCGTTGGTGTCTTTGGAGTTGTAGTGTATGCTTTCCGTTTTGGATCATACTGGCTGTCGGAACTGTTGTAGATTATTGTTGTTCCTTCGTGAAGATTGGTTTCCAGTAACATCCAGTGCTCTTGATGAAGGAAAGGTAATATGATGAACTTAGGAGTTGTATGTTGGAGATAAGAGATGGTTGACTCCTTTGTTCCGAAGTTCTTCAGCCCGAGAAGATCATCCTTCATGTAAGCTGACACCATATAGACCGTGTTGTGATTCCGTGCAAGCAAGTATTGATAAGTAGTCATTACACTTACAAACATGGAACCCTTGAACTGTAAGGTCTCACGGAGGGCATCTGCCATAACCAATATATCCCCGTCAATATATACCATCTCGTCTTTTTCGGCATATAGCCGTGACATTATTAGTCGGAGCTCGTTATCTGAAAGAGTTTTGCAAGCTTCCGGATCGAAATCGGGAAATGAAGGTTCAATGGCAGATTGGGGTACCATATGTGATGAAGATGTCTTGATGGCTACCCCTGATATCATATCAATGTCACCTTTATCTGGAGCCAGATCGAAGATGGAAGGATTCCATTGGCTTTGCTTGGTGACGTTGGATGGGTGTTTTTCTTTTGTCAACTCCGCTAGGGTTTGTCTGAAAGGTCTCCTCTGCAGACGTTGAATAGATGAAAAGAGATAACGAGGGACGTCGTCTGCCACCATGGTAGGGTCGTTGAAGAACCTTCTATCGCAGATAAGCTCCATGGTGTAACGTCCTCGCAGGGAGTGGAAATCATTGTTAACAAGTTCAGTGAAAGGGACCTGCTGGTTTAGCGCTAGGATGTGCCTTATGACGTAAAAAGCGTTGTCCCAGGAACCTTCAGCGGCTTGGACTTGTGGGTTAATTATTCTGAACCAGGGAGAGCTCCAGTCCTAGCGGAGAGAAGGGCACGCGGCCCATATGAGCTTTAGCAGCCGGAAAGGGATGCATCTTGCCTCCCCGGCTTCAATTCCAACAAAATTGATTATCCCGGCCTTTAAGTCACTGGCACAGAAATTGTACACTTTGGCGTCGCGGGCGACAGTGTCCACAATCATGAGCAACCAGTGTTTACAAACTTGGAAAGGTACAGTTATGTATCTCACTTTTCTTGCGATCCCCCTGTGCAACCTTGTAATGGATTTGTGCTGTAACTCTTTGTACAATAAGCACAATCCCAGTGTGGGTGAGGCGTTGAGAACCGGTTGCTGTTGCCGAGAGCTTTTGTAGATCTCGATAGAGTTGGCAAGGAGAGTATGAAACATTGCCATCTTCACCGGCGACTGGGATCGAAGTAAGGAACGGAAGTCTTCACGCGTCAGATTGCATTTGGTCTTCGTGTTTTGATATATGACATCCTCCCCTGCTTTGGCATCATCTACTATAGTGTTGAGGATGAAGATATCCTGTGCGTCTAAGGTAGAGATGGCCGCCATATCTAAATCATGCATTTTGTTAGGTAGAGGTGGCGGCGGAGGTAGCTCTTGCGGTGTGGGGGAAGAAGTTTGTTCTATGTTGTCCATGTACTGCTGCAGATCGTAATCTTTATCAGAATCAGAAGGAGTGTCTAAATCATCATCAGTGTCTAGGCATACTCTTTCTGATTCTTCAAGTTCAGGCGCTAACGGTTCAGGTGCAGAGATTTGCTGGGCTGCTGTGGCTGGTATAGTGCTGCTGGTTCCCTGAATACATTTTTCGAACTCAGCAAAAGCCACTTCTTTGGCAGCCTCCCCCAGAGATCCCGCAGAAAAGTTGAGAAATGGATCCCCGAAGTATATGTTGATGTTCTCTGTATGAGCAGGGGATTTGTGATCTTTATCACCAGTTTGGTGATCTTGCTGGTGTTTTGGTTCTGCTCCTAGGCTGGGGCCTGCCCCAGCATCATCTGTCTTGTCAAAGTCATCAACTGAGGAGGTACTATTGTTTGAGTCAGCTGAGGAGTCAGAATCTTTCTCGTCAACAGCATCATCATCATCGTCATCAGTTGTTTTCTTTTGTGCTTTCTTTTTGCACAGACGATGGATGGATTGGAGCTCATCGTATGCCACTTGCACGTGCTCGTGTGTTTCGAGTAGTGCTTCGTGGGTTTCTTTTAAATCAGAGTAACGTTGTTCGGTGGAGAGGAGTCGTGCTGTGAAGTCGGTTACTTGAGCTCTTAGCTGAATAAGCTCATTATTTGACGACTCCTCTTGGCGATTATGTAGTTGCGTGAGGGTGGTGTTGATGTCGTCCAGGCACGTGATGAAAGCTTGTTGTTGCTGCTTCAGCTCACGGAGGGTCTCTGGCAGAGGTAGAGTCTGCGTAGAGATCCTATCGACTTGCTTTGCCAACACTTCATGCTGGCATTGTACTCCATGGATCCACTCGGGCAAGTTTTTACAGTGGTCGTCGATGTGGTCGACTTGCTTGGCCACTGAATCTTGACGTTGTTGGATTCCTTAGAGGATGCCTGGCATGGCGCGGTTCTGCTCGCCAATCTAGGCAACCTGTTGTGTTAGACCCTGCACACATGAAAAAATAGAATTCAAAATGTTAGATGGGTCAGTGAGGAGGTTTCGGATGGTGTTGAATTGACGTCCGAATTCCGCACCGACGTTAGTATAAGGGACCCCAGTAAATGAAGAGTGAGGTGGCTGGGGTCGGGGTGGAATGGTAGTGTCATGCGGAAAAGACACTGCTGATGGACCCGCGAATTGCGTGGTGACTGTGGATGGGGTCACCAGCGATGTCGGGGTGGTGGTGGGTGGAAAAAGTGGTGGCATACCCGGAGAGAGAAATGGATCCGGGAATGTTGATGGAAAGTCAGTGGATGTGAAGGAGGAGAATTCAGGCATTGTGGTGGAGAATGGGGCGCCCGAAGTGAAGAAGGGTGGGGTGGTGGTATGGTTGTGGAGAAGGGTGGTGTAGTGAAAAGTGGTGTGGAGGATGATTGAAGGGTGGTTGATGGTGGTGGAGTAGTAGATATTGGGGTGGTGGAAGGTGGAGAGGTGGTAGTGAGCTCAACATTTAGACTCATTATAAAAGAGTCTAGTGATGAGGATGTAATATGTTCTTCTGGGAGGGGGGGCTCAGGTTCGGGATGAGGTTTTGATGTTGGTGTCCCCGACAGCTCATGTGCCTTTACGAGCCTTCTGGAAGGTCGTTTGACTAGAAGTTTTGTTGTTTTGGCTGCTGGGGCATTTATACTGAGTTCTGCCTGCCCTGCCATTGATTTCTTTGCTTTGGCTTTGACTGAGGCTATGATTTTGGCGATCTCATCTTCTGTGAATAGGAGCTTGTCCTTGTCATAGTCAACAAGCTCTGGAAGTGGAAGCAGGGTTCTGGAGGATTTTGTGGGGCAGAACACGTAGTGCAGCTTTCCATCCTTATCTTTTAAGATATAGGAGTTCTTTAGTGTCTGTTCATTGGTAAGGATGTCGCCCTTGATTGGGTTGCATTTGGGTAGAAGTCTATCCATCTTAAGATATTTGATGATAGATGTGATATGACCACCCGTGCAAATTTCTTTTCCGAGGGCGAAAGCTGATAGCTTGAGCAGCATATGTCGTCCAATGTTAACGGGTATTCCGTTTAGGACTGACCAGAGGACAAAAAGGTCAGATATAAGAACATTTCCTCCTTCGGATCTGGGGAAAAGTGCGCCAATGATGATTTTGTGGAGCGTGCGCACTAGGCCGGAATGAATGTTGGAGGCCTTGCTTGTCCTTGCATCAAAGGTTGGTAACCCCGTTAGT
Source organism: Alisma plantago-aquatica (assembly GCA_963693085.1). Lineage (NCBI taxonomy): Eukaryota > Viridiplantae > Streptophyta > Magnoliopsida > Alismatales > Alismataceae > Alisma > Alisma plantago-aquatica. The sequence continues at coordinate 335,759,710 of OY856410.1, forward strand.
GTTTTCCTGAAGGTATGCTTGTTGAACTTGGGGTGTTCTGTACCACCGGCTTTAGCTTTCTTCAGCTGGTCTTGATTATCGATAAAGATTTCATTTAGAAGATTTTCAGTGATGACCACCTCGTTGTGAAAGATTCTGGTGGTTATTCTGCGGTCACCACCGTCCCTTTCTTTATCCATGACGTCCACCGCTTCTTTGTGGAAGTAGGTGAAGAATTCTGTTGTTGGCTCAATGTAGGGAATTTTGGATACGAAGCATAGCCGGGAGAGGTTTGAACTGTCAAGAAGAGTGAGGATTCTGTTATAGATCCCCATCTTCAAAAGTATGTTGGGGCAGACATACTTGGTTGATTTAAGGAGTTGGCTGATGGAGGGGATGTTATGGAGATGAAGGTTTTCAGGTGGTGGTGCTGTGGTGGTGATGGGAGGAAAAATAGGAATAGTTATTATAGCAGGGGTGGTAGTGGTGGTGGTGGATGGTGGGATGTACCCTGCCAGGATTTGTTCCCTTGCAGAGGGGGGGTGAACCTGCTTCCTGGCTCTCTTCTTAGGTGTTGGCTCAGCTGTGGATTCTTGAGCCATTCTCTTCCCCTTAGATTTTGTAGTGGGTGATTCTTTCTCAGGGGAAGGCTGGTATTCTGAGGCCTCATCGGATGAAATCTCGTCTTCCTCCTCTTCAGAAGGTTCTTCATCTAAGCAGCGGTTGATTCGCTTTATGTCTTTCATGACTTCAATCAGGTTCACTTGTGCTGGGACCTGTCTAGTCTTTTTGTACTGGTCAACTATATTTTGGAGATTTGTTCGTTCAGCTAGTAATTCCTCTTTTGTCCAGAAAGGAGCATCTGTTGTTCCTTGCTTCACAGGTGAAGTCATTCTGAAATGATTGACAATAAAACAAAAGTTAGAAATCGTAAATTTTGAAATTATAACAAAGTAATAATATTTGAGTTTTGCAGGATAATTGGTTTCAAACGGTCCTGAGACCGTTTGGTTTCAAACGGTCTTGAGACCGTTTGGTCATTTTCATTTATTTTTTTTACACGGTCTTGAGACCGCGAGGGACCTCACGGTCTGGAGACCGCGAGGGAGACAAATCGCGCAGGAGACGAACCGCGAGGTCGTTCGTCGGCAAAGAACCATGAAAACGACGACGACGACAAGGGCAAAGAGGAGTTCGAACGCAGGAGATTGTTTATCGGTGGTGTGGAGCGGTGAACCGCCGGGTTGTTAACCTGTTGGCGCGGACAGCGAGGAGCCTGGGTGCAGCGAGCGTCAGAACGGGAGTGACGACGGAGCAGAGTAAGAGCGGCGAAGCAGCGTCGCAGAGACGAAGCTCTGAGCGTAGAGAAGGAAAGCGTTCAGGGAAGGAAAGCGCAGAGACAGCGTCGGAGAAGGAAAGCGCAGAGAGGAATGAAACAGGACGGCTCGGGAATTCGGGCTTCTAGAAGAGAAAACGTAGGCGAGGGGGTGTATTTATAGGTTTATAGGGGGGAGCCTCAAACGGTCTTGAGACCGCGAGGGCCCAAACGGTCTTGAGACCGAGAGAGCTCAAATGGTCTTGAGACCGCGAGGGCTCAAACGGTCTTGAGACCGAGAGAGCTCAAACGGTCTTGAGACCGTTTGGCCCCAAGATTATGTGGATTTTTATGTATTTTTAGATTTAAAGAAGAAAGAAAAAACAAAAAACGAAGAAAGTAAAAAAAACAAAATAAAAGGCTAGAAAATTAGGGAAGGTGATACTCAGGTCTTGGGCTGCCTCCCAAGAAGCGCTTTGGTTTAACGTCGCTGGCTCGACAAGATTTTGCTCCGGCTATGCTGACTTTATAGGATCATGGATCTCTATGGTTTGCCTTGATAATTTGTCTGTCGGAGTGTGGTATTTCTTCAATCTGTGACCATTTACGGTCCTTTCTCCTCCATTATCATCGAGAATAATGACAGCTCATGTCGGGTATATGTGTTTGATTGTGAACGGCCCCGACCATTTAGTACGCAATTTTCCAGGAAACATTTTTAATCTGGAGTTGAATAGGAGGACTTTGTCTCCGACGGTTATATCCTTTCTTTTTATGTGGCCATCATGCCACATCTTAGTTTGTTCTTTGTAAATTCTTGCGTTGTGGTAGGCTGTCATTCGTAATTCTTCTAGTTCTTGGAGTTGCAGTTGTCTAAATTCACCAGTGCCTTTGAGATCGAAGTTTAGTTTCTTAATGGCCCACCAAGCCTTATGCTCTAATTCAACTGGCAAATGGCAAGACTTCCCATACACTAATCGAAACGGTGTTGTTCCGATTGGTGTTTTGAAATCTGTACGGTAAGCCCATAGAGTGTCAGATAGTTTGGTGGACCAATCGGTGCGGTGTCGATTGACAGTCTTTTCCAGGATAGCTTTAATTTGCCTATTGGAGACTTCAACCTGTCCACATGTCTGTGGATGATACGGTGTAGAAACTTTGTGGTTGACTCCGTATTTTCTTAATAAGACTTAAAAGCTCTGTTCCAAGAAATGTGATCTGCCGTCAGATATTATCGTTCTTGGGACGCCGAATCTGGGGAATATTATCTCTTTAAACATCTTGATTACCGGTTTTGAATCACAAGAGATGGTCGGTAGAGTTTCTACCCATTTTGACACGTAATCCACAGCAACTAGGATGTACATGAATCTGTAGGATGAGGGGAAAGGGCCCATGTAATCTATTCCCCATACATCGAAGAGTTCGATTTCTTGCCATATGTTCAATGGCATTTCATTTTTTCTGGTAATTCCCCCAGATAGTTGGCACTTGTCGCATGATCGCACGTATTCATGTGCGTCTTTTGCGATGGTAGGCCAATAAAAGCCAGATTGCAGGACTTTAAGAGCTGTCTTTTTAGAACTCATGTGGCCCCCAGTGGGGCCTGAGTGACAGTGCTCAAGAACCGAAGTGATTTCCATCTCTGGAATGCATCTACGAAAGAGTCCATCTGCGCATAAGCGAAAAAGATAGGGCTCGTCCCAGAAATATTGCTTAGCGTCGTGAATGAACTTCTTTTTGTCGTGATAGGATGCGGACGGGTGAATGATTCATGTCGCCAAATAATTAACAATGCCGGCATACCAGGGGAATCCATTAGCGACTTTCATTAGTTGGTCGTCTGGGAGGGAGTCTCGGATAGGTACTTTGTCTTCATCCTCGACTCTAATACGGCTGAGATGGTCAGTGACGACGTTTTCCACCCCGCTTTTGTCTTTGATTTCTAAATCGAATTCTTGAAGCATTAATACCCAGCGGATAAGTCTAGGTTTTGCATCTTGCTTCTGAATTAGATACCGTATAGCGGAGTGGTCAGTGTAGACAATGACTTTAGCTCCAATCAGGTATGAGCAGAATTTCTCGAACGCGTAGATGACAGCTAAGAATTCCTTTTCTGTAGTGGTGTAATTTTTCTGTGCTTCATCCAGCGTTTTAGATGCGTAGTATATAACATAGGGTTTCTTGTCGATTCTTTGCCCTAATACGGCGCCTATGGCATAATCTCTCGCGTCACACATGATTTCGAATGGTTGTGACCAATCTGGAGCTCTTAGAATGGGTGCGGAAATCAAGGCATTTTTCAGAGTTGCGAAACTTTGCAAACATTCTTGGTTAAAGTTAAATTATGTGTCCTTGGTCAGCAGTTGTATCATGGGTTTTGCTATTTTTGAGAAGTCTTTGATAAATCTTCTGTAAAACCCAGCATGACCTAAGAAAGCACGTACCCCTTTTACATCTTTTGGTGGCATCAATTTCGAGATGACGTCAATTTTTTCTTGATCCACCTCGATCCCTCTGTCGCTCACTCTGTGTCCGAGGACAACACCTTCTGTTACCATAAAATGGCATTTTTCCCAATTTAAGATGAGGTTTGTGTCCTCGCATCTTTGTAGAACTTGAACCAGGTTGAGCAGACAGTTGTCGAAAGAGTTTCCATAAACTGAGAAATCATCCATGAATATCTCCATTATAGATTCTGTTAATCCTGCAAAGATAGCAGACATGCATCTCTGAAAAGTGACTGGCGCGTTACAAAGCCTGAATGGCATTCTTCTGAAAGCATATGTCCCAAAAGGACAGGTGAAAGTAGTTTTCTCTTGATCTTCTGGGTGTATAGGGATTTGGTAAAACCCGGAATAACCATCGAGGTAACAGAATAATTTCTGATGAGCTAAGCGCTCGAGGACCTCATCTAGGAAGGGCAAGGGGAAATGATCTTTCCTTGTTGCTTTATTAAGTTTTCTATAATCTATGCACATTCTCCACCCAGTTACTGTTCTAGTAGGTACCAGTTCATTCTTATCATTAAGAACAACAGTAGTCCCCCCTTTTTTAGGGACCACCTGCACGGGGCTTACCCATTGAGAATCCGAGATTGGGTAGATGATACCTACCTTCAGGAGTTTGAGAACCTCGATGCGAACTACCTCCTTGAGATTAGGGTTCAACTTCCTTTGATGTTCCCTCGATGGTTTGAATTCTTCCACCATAGGCAATCTGTGCATGCATAAAGCTGGGTTTACACCAGTTAAGTCAGTCATTTTATATCCGATAGCTTTCTTGTGTCTCTTTAGCTCATCAAGAAGTTTGTTTTCTTGGTCTTCTTCCAGAGTAGAGCTGATAATCACCGGACAAAGTTTCTCGCTGTCAAGGAAGACATGTTTTAGTCCCTCGGGTAAGGCCTTCAATTCAGGGGCCTTAGGTGGTTCGGTAGTTTCTATGATGGTGACAGCCTTGAGTTCTTCAAAGGTGGCTGTTGGGGCTTCTTCAGCTTTTTCTAAATATTGAAGGCATTGTTGCACTAGTTCGTTTGCCAAAAATTCTACTTCCAGGTTTGTCAATGCACTTTCCAACTCATCGGAGGGTTCAGACATTTCTAACTGGGACATTTGATATATAGCATCTAGGAGAAAAACTTCTTCTTGAATGCTTGGTCCTTTCATGCTGTTAAGGACTCTGAATTGGAAAGCTTCCTTCCCAAGTCTTAGTATAATCATTCCTGCTTCTACATCGATGAGTGCTCGAGCGGTAGCTAGGAAGGGTCTTCCGAATATTATCGGGTATCGTAGATCTTCTTGTATGTCCATAATAACGAAATCGCACGGGACGTAAGAATTTGTTCCTATTCTGACAGGAATATCCTCGATAATTCCAAGGGGAGCAGTTATGGTAGAGTCGGCTAACTGAATTGTCATTGACGTAGGTAACAAATCAGTAAAGCCTAATCTTTTACACATCGAATAGGGCATAATAGATATACTTGCTCCTAAGTCTGCCAATCCTTTCTTGCTGGAACCATTTCCAATAGAACACTGGATACCGAAGGAACCCGGATCCTTCTTTTTCTTTGGCATCTTGTTTAGCAGAATGTCTGAAGTGGTCTGAGCAAGTTTCACTGTTTCATGCTCTTCTGTCATATACTTTCTCGACAATAGGGTATTCAGGTATTTGGCCCAAGCGGGCACCTCGGAAAGAGCATCGAGGAAAGGAATATCAATGTATAATTTTTTCATAGCTTCTTTAAATTTTTGGAACCTAGTATCCATTTTGGTCCCTTTCAGCCTGTCCGGATAAGGAATTCTGGGTGGGACCTCTGGCATTGGTTCCTTTTCCTTTTCTTTCTCAGTAGAATTTTCTGTTTCTATGCTTGAGTTTCCTGTTGGGGAAATAATAGCTACATCATCATCATCATGGATGATTCTAATGGTATCAGGAAGGACACGACCAGACCTCGTGGTGACAGCATTCAGTTGCTCAGGTCTATTTTGGTCATGCCTTGGGTTTGCCTCTGGTTGCCCAGCGAATGTACCTGCTGGTGGTTTCAACTGAGCAGCAATCTGTGCTAACTGGGCCTCCACCGCCTTTTGTTGAGCTTGTTGATTCGCAAGCATGGTCTGCTGAGATTGCAGCATCTGCCTAATCAAAGATATTTCATCAGATGGTTGGGAAGGAGCACTCTTCTGTTGATATTGAGTGACTTGCTGTCCTTGTGGTTGTTGTAGAGGTGCAGTTAACTGTGGTTGTTGGGGCTGCTGCAACTGAGGTTGTTGTAGCTGCGGGTGCAAACCTGGATGGCCATATTGGTAAGAAGGGTTTCTGGGATAGTTAGATCTTTGGAAACCTTGTCTATAATTCCCTTGACTGAAGTTATTCTGAAATCCTGGCGGTTGTCTATTGAAAGATCCACCTTGAGTCTGCTGTTGTGGGTTGGCGGTCCCTGCAGGATTCCCGTATTGGAAACCAGGATGGTTCCTTGGTTTGTCTGGATTGTAGTACACCTGGCCAGGTATTGAATGGATGGAGTTGACTTGCTCTGGCATTTGGTCCTCGGGATGCTCAATAATGGGTTCATATTGCGGCATAGGTGGTTGTAAATCCATCATGACATTGTACAACAAACCACATGATAATGTTGGATGATCATATGCATGACAGGCTTCACAAGTTCCAGTAGCTTCTTTTACTTGTTGAACCTGAGAGCTTTTCTTCTTGTCATATTCCCCGAAAGAAGTTTCGAGGGCTTGTTGCTTGCTAGCAATAGTCTTCAGGGCCTCTGCAATGGCCTTGAGTTCCATTGATTCTTCAGCTTTGTATACTTTAAGAACCCCCTTGGGTTGGTTAGACGACCTTCCCCAATTGGATTGGTTCTCGGCCCCTAGCGTAACTATATTCCAGGCATCTTCATAGTTCTTTCTCATAAAATTTCCTCCAGATGAGGAATCTAGAAATTGCTTGATATCATCACTTCCTCCTCTATAGAATGTTTCTATTAGTTGATTTTGAGATATGCCATGGTGAGGACACTTTCTCAGGAGTTCCTTGAATCTTTCCCAAGCTTCCACAAGTGTTTCTCCAGGTAGTTGGGCGAAGTGATTAATCTGTCCCCTAATCTCAAAGGTTAGTGAAGGTGGAAAGAATTTCTCAAGAAACTTTTCTTCTAAAGGAGTCCAAGTAGTGATGATGGGGTGTCTATCCAAAGCGTTGTACCAGCTTAGTGCTCTTCCAGATAAGGTGAAGTGGAAAAGGTGTAACATTATTGCTTCCAAGGCGATTCCTGCTTGGGGTACAAGTCGGTAGAGTGACTTGAATCTCTTAAGGTGATCCATGCAATCGTCTCCGGGTGCTCCAGAAAAAGAAATGCCTTGCATTATCTGGATCCATTGCGTCCGGATTTCGAAGTTTGGTATGTTAATAATCGGTGGTCGGACTGGATGATCATCTTCATAATTCTTCGGGACTGCGTAATCCCGAAGTTGCTTGTTTCTTAGTGCAAGTTGAGCAGCAGCATGCTCTGCTTGGATGCGGGCTTGTTCCTCAGCTCGAATCTCAGCTTGCACTTGAGCACGAGTGTCTGCAATAAGTTGTGCTCGTTGTGCTGCTATGGCGGCGTTAACTCTTTCTGCAACAAGGCGTTGCCCTTCAGCCATCTGTCTGGCTCTTTGGTGGTTAAGTCTAATCCTCCGGTGGAAACTTCTTTCTACCTCAGAGTCATACTCTGGTTCAGGGGAGAATCCGATGCTATGCGGGGGTTGCATACACGTTTTCTACCTGAGTAGAAAGAAAATCACACGTTAAGATAATGGAAGGAAATGAAGAAATCAAGAAGATTTGGAGTAGTTATCAAGAAAAAGTGTAAAATCCTAATCAACCAAGAAGTTGTTAAGTAAAAGCTAAAACGTTCTGTTGTCCCCGGCAACGGTGCCAATTTTTGATGGAGTTTTGCAACGCCACTAAAAATCCTAGAGATGATGAATCCCTAAGTTTAGCCTTGCTAGTACAATGGTAAGATCTCCACCCACGTATGCTAAGACACGCGGAAGTCTTATCGTAGTATAGTTAAGGGTCGAATCCTCGGGACAACGGTCTTAATGTAATCAAGATGGAAAACGTTTTAGTCGTACTTAACTACTTAACAGTTGATATTTAGATCGAAAGTTTGATTTGGTTTTAAGCTAAGTGCAAGGAAAGTAAAGCAAGAAAGTAGAAATTAAGGTTGTAAACAATGGTTAAAAACCACTAGGATGTCATCGGGTTTCACACCACTACACATGGATCAAGACATGCGACATAATAAAACAACCTGCAAAGAGAGTCAAATCAGTTAGTATCTTGTAGTCCTAGCTTCCTTTCGGATAACTAGCTACGAGAAGTGTGGAGTATTACAACGCCAGCCATTCCATAATGAATGGTCGCATGCTTTGCATTACTCCTTCATGAAATGTGTTCCTCGACCTTACCAAGATTGCACTTCCATACATCAACTGATTCCATTTCATAGTATGAAAGTGCAACGATGGGGGTGAGTTTACTCCACTCATGAAAGCACTCCTAGATACCGAAACAGACATATGGTGACTACATACATCTAAAACCAACATTCAATCGATATTCAGATCTAAGGGTACAAACATAGACAATTCATACCAAAAGATAATAAGTAACACAAGTTGATGATCACGCAACTAGCATTCATTAAACAATTGATGTTGAACTGAAAAGAAGAGTATCTCTATTACAGATTATTGAATTACATTGCATGAAATGAAAACATGGGTAGCGGGGCTACTCCCCGCACCCTAGTGAAAAGGACTACTCGCTCATGTCAAGGACAAAGAAGGAGGCGAGAAGAGAGAGAAAGAACGTCATCTCCACGGAGGAGGGAAAGTTGAACCCTTGGTGAAGAGAGCAACGATCTTCGTACTTCGTGGTTGACTTGATGAAGGATCTTCTCTTCCCACCTTCTTTGCTGTTGAGAGGAGAGAGAAGATAGCTTGGCGATGGAACGCGGATCTCAAACTGGCAGCCTTGGGGCAGTGGATGGAAGTAAAAAGTGCTCTGGAGCTAGAGAGGCAGCCTCTGGATGTCTGAAATTCGATCCCTTTGAAGTGACCCTTGAGGTCCTATTTATAGGCTCAAGTTGAGCCCAAACGGTCTTGAGACCGTTTGCCTTCTCGCGGTCTTGGGACCGCGAGGCCTTCTCGCAGTCTTGGGACCGCGAGGCCTTCTCACGGTCTTGGGACCGCGAGGCCTCCTCGCAGTCTTGGGACCGTGAGGAGTCTTTGTAATTTTTTTGTGTTTTCTGTAATGAAAAAGAAGAAAAGTTAGTTTATTGGTGTATCTGCAATAAAGTAAAAAAGTTTAATGATTCTATCTAATTTATCTAAGAAAGAGTATGGAAAATTAAAGATAACTAAATAAGATAACGTCACAAAATGGAAGGTTATCATCCTCTTCACTAAAAGGAACAAAGGAAGAAGAAAGAGATAAAGATCTTTACTTCAGGACCAAATAGGAAGTAAGCTAGAACTGTACAGAGTAAGAGTTGTTGCCACTATAGTTGGAATCTATAATTCATGGCCATGTATTAGAATTGTTGAATTTTTAGTATGTATCTGCCATTAATGATAACATCATGTATCTTGTATAAACAAGTATAAATTGGTGTTTCATTTTAAAAGATGAGATCGTATATGGCAATGCCCTATGTCTTATAAACTATACTTGATAGTTGTAGAGACAAATGTGTATAACACATATACTGAATAACTTGATGACTCAAACAATGAATATCTATAGAATTGTCATCTAGATAGCATAAATGGGAAATGCATTTTTAGAATCCATATGATGGTTATCTAGACTCTTTTGGTTATTGAACCAATAGAGACATACATATATTGTTTGTTGTGTAATATGACAAACGTATATTTATTAGATGTAGTGAGAGAGCTACTCTTCTATTAGGGCTCATACATATTTATGTATATAGACCATTTAAAATAAATGCTAAAGGTAGTTGTAAGTACCTCATTATGTATTTACTGATGTTATCAGTAGATATAGAAATTTTTATTTAATGAAATACAAGTATGAATCTCTTGAAGGAGATTGAGAATGAAGTATGCAACTAACTTGGTAAAAGTATTAAGATACTTCAATGTGATCAATGTTGAAATATTTTAAGCCAAGAGTTTGAGGACCTTCAAGGGAGATCATTATAATGTATCATGATGAACTCCACCTGAAACTCAATGACAATGTATCATGAAAGTGTATCAGAAATAAGGAATCACGTCTTGTTAATACATGGTGTGATTAACAATAAAATCAAACTATTCTTCCAATTTTCTTTTGGGCACATGCTTAACACTAAACAGTCTACCGTCTAAAATGGTTTAAAAGATACCATATGAGATATGGTATGGGAGGTGTCCCGATGTGTCTTTTATAGTGATAAGGGATGAATGCTTATATAATAAAATAGTTTCTTGTAAAGTTTTATCCCCAAAATCACATAAATGTTAAAATACTACTCTTACCCAATCCAGCAACAAAGTTGTTCATTAACTTGGATGGTTGTATTCCTAAATAGGAACTTAGTTCCAAAGGAATTAGTGGGAGTAAAAGTAGAACTTTAAATGTTTGAGACAAAAGAGAAAACATTGAACCAATGAGAGGTACAATAGGGACAATGAGAATCACAAGATGTTGTGGAATCTCAAGTTCCTTATGTAACACAAAACCTCACAAATCTAGTAGAACATGTCTAGAGTTTAAAAGATTATGATATCTTATAACTCATAAAGGAAGTGAGTTGATCATAGATGATGAGTAGAAAACCTACCTAGAATCTATTGAGGGACCAGAGTCTGAAGCATGGCTTGAGGGCCATAAGATCCAAGATGGAGTCCATGTAAATTAAAAAGGTATGACCTTATTGGATCCACCTAAAGGGGTAAAACCCATAGGGTGCAATTGGGTCTTTGAAATAAAACCAACATGGAAGGGTAAATTGGTTGCAAAGAGTTCCAAATAAGTTCAAGATGTTGAACATGATGAAGTCTTTCACCAATTACCATGGTAAAATACATTAGGATCATTCTTGCAATTGCAACTTAGTATGAATGTAAGATTTGACAATATGGATGTTAAAACTGCATTCCTTAATAGGAATGCTATAGAGGATGTGTACATGAAACAACCTAAAGGTTTTATAAATCTAATATTGCAAAAAAAAAGTTTATAAGCTACAAAGCTCAATCTTTGGATTGAAGCAAGCATCTCAGATTTGGAATCTTCCATTTGACAACAGAGTCAAAGAGTTTGACTTGAGTCAAAATGAAGATGTAATATGTGATTACAAAGGATTTTGTGGGAGCATATTTATATTCCACATGATGATGGGGAATAACATCCTTATCCTAAAATGTTAAAACCTGGCTGGAAACACCTTCTCAATGAGGGGTTTAGGCAAGACATCCTATGTTATAGGGATGGAAATCTATAGAGATAGATTTAGAAAGTTTCTTGACCTAAGAAAGAGCACATACATTGGCAAGATGTTGAAGGGGTTCAGCATGCAAGAACTTAATGAGAGAAAACTTGTCCATGAACCATGGAGTTAGTCTCTTAGGAGCCTAGTATCCCAGTTCTTATGAAGAACATGAACACATGGTATAGATGTCATATGCATTCACAATTGGATCTATCTTGAATTCAATGTTATGTACTTATCCCATTATCTCGTATGTGTTAGACACGACGAGAGGATATACAATCATCTCATATGTATTGGACATGATGAGAGGATATATATATATACCTATCTAGCAATATCGTATGTATTGGACATGAGAGAAGGTATATGCAACATACTGACTCTTAAATGTAATCTCCATTTCATCCTTTTTCCCAAGTTTCCCTTTCATTTCTGTCCTTTATGTCCTTGATGTTTAATTAGTGGAATTTATAGTGGTTTGGTGAACATTTATTCACCATTTGTACCAATAAAAGGGTTATGCATAAATACCTTAGTGAAAGTTTATTTAAGAACCTTAACTAGGTGTTTTAAACCTTAATAGAACTTTTGAATGTGTTTTGAAATCATAAAATGTGCCTAAGTTTCAAATTTGGTTCAATTTGGATGTTGTTTGTGCAAGTTATGCAATTTTAGGTACATTCTGGACTTTTTTGCAATTTACCCAATTGGGAGGTTCTCTTTGCAAATTGTCACATGCATTATAATCCTTAGATATTCACTTACCATTCTCAAGTTTTTGAACCATGAGATGCCTAGTTGCACCTAGGTTTGATGATGTTTCTCTCCAAGGGCATTTTAGGGATTACCCTCTTTATAAATGAGCTTATCTTTAGAAGTTATCAACCAATGGGGTTATTTCTTTGATTGGAGGTCGGTGGGGTTGTCCTAGAAGTCTCCATGGTATTTTAGAACCAACATTTGATATTCAATAAGTCCCTATGAGCTATCCTCTTGCATGGCCATGAAGCCCTAGTCTAAGGACACATGGAAAGTCCCATAGACACCTCATGCTTCACCCCTTCTTTATAAAACCATATCTACCCCTTCCCACCTCCCAATTAAAAAAATCTTGCTCCCATTTTCTTTCCTCCAGATTAGAGCATCATTAATACTCTATTTGGCCACAAAGGTGTTGTCCCTATGTAAAAGAGGGTGCCTACCTTGGTGAAGAAGGCTCCTAGGGTTCTGAATTTGCTCTATTTAGGGTTTTTAAAGCTCCTTCTTGGTGATTTCGACAAAAACTAGTAAGTTTCCTCCTTTACTTCCATATTTTCATTCTATTCATCTTCCTCCCACCTTCTTCTAGGTCGGAACCATGGTCTTCCATGGTGAAACCCTACCTAGAGCCCTTAAATACCTCATCTTCATGTTCTTTTGCTAGGGTTTTTCACCTCTAAAGTGGAGAAGGTGCTTCTTGCTCGAGATAGGAGCTTTGTTGAAGAAACCAGACTCTATAGCTTGGGAACCTTGCTGCTTGAACCTATCCACCTTCCCTATAGGTGAGTTTTATAACCCCCTTCTCATATATTGCTTACTACATGCTTCTATGTTTAAAATCGATGATCTCTGTCTCTATTTACCATGTTCTTCTAGGGTTTTGGTTTCTTGTTGTTTTACCTTATCTAGAAGTTCTAGTTTGGTTACCTATGCAAGTCCAACCCTGATCTTGGGTCAAATGGTGTTCTCTCTCTCTCTGCCCTTCTCTTGATGATTTCGGACTTGTCATTTCCTGATTGGTTCAAATTGAAAAATCCATATCTTTTAATCCGCTTATCCAAATTTGACAAATAAATATGCTTTAGAATTGGAAAATTAATCTCTATCTAATAAAAATATTTTCAAGGTATGATTTCAAGGTTTGATGAAGGGTATTTTTTGGAAAATGAATTTAATGCATAAAATCCATAAAAATACATCTTAATCATCACAACTCCAACATTAACATAAAAATATATTTTCTTGATCAGGAGAACCTAATAAGTTCATTGGTGAGGTTTTCATAGTATAAATTTTTGTTTTTCCAAAAAGGTCTAAAATTAGTGTTTATTAATGTGCATTATGTACTCTAATACATGTTAATACATTGAAAATAGGCAAAGTGGAACTTGGACTCAATTCAAGTGGTAAAAGTTAGTAATTGATATTAGAGGTATGTGCATTCCTTACACCCTATGATGGGATAATTGCAACCAAACCCTATATTTCCCTAATGAGGCTTTAATGAACCCTATTTCCTCTATTCATAATTCTTTTAAATTGCCTCAAAATCAGTAATGATATTCTTTTTCTTGGGTCTTGTACCCCACTACCATGTTTCAAATATATGATGCTTTTACTTGCCATAGTTTTGTTTTAGCATGTTGATTTTATTAGACTAATTATCTATAGTGGTGGTACTTTTGTACAACCATCCATAGACAGGGCATGAGTTTTCGCCCCGGGGAATGTTTTTACTCTCCCCTTATAAAATTTTGTAGGTGACTAGGAATGTGTTACTCTCCCCTCACCTATAGGTTGAGGTCTGGTAGGTGCCTCAACCCTACATAATTAATGTAGTCAATATTAATCATGCATGCAAAACTATGTATTGTTTTTCTTGATATGGCAATCATCTATCTAATTATGCCTCATACTCTTGTTCTCTTCATCTTATGATGAAATCTTAGCCTATAATTCCATGTTATTTATTTTTCTTTTATTCTTGTTCACTATTGACGCATACCTTGTTTTTCTCTCTCTTGCTGGGTGATTTCCCAACCAACTAGGTTTAGATTGACTTGTTTAACATGACCAAGGAGAACATAGCTTCCAACAGGGACCTAGCTCTTGGAGATGTTGCTTGGAGACATATTTGAAGTAATTTAGACTTCCCTCTACTTAGATCCTTATGTTGTATCATACATGTAAACCCTTATGGGAGATTATGATGTACTTTTGTAATGTTTTGTGATAATTGAATATAGCCATTTGTTTAATTCTGCTGCTACACTTTGGGTTTTTTTAATACTATTTATTGAAAATTGAAATTTTACACATATTCTAGCATGTCTTTGAGTTTGTTTGGAATGGATGTTCTATTATTTAAATTTTTAGTAGGGAGTGGATCCCCTCTTGGGCCCCACTCCTTACAGTATATGTTAGATGTCGGTGAGAGTCACTAGACTACCATAAAGAACATCCTTAGGTGCTTGTGAAGCACTAAAAGGATCGGTTCCTTAGTTATGGTAATAAGGAAGAGTTGGGTGTAATAGGTTACACCGATGCAAGCCTCCAAATTGACAAATCAAATTACTGATCACAATCTATATTTATGTTTGACCTAAACAAGAACTATAAGATAGAAAGGTTTCTGAGCTAAAGATATCTTTTATACCTACAGAAGAAGCTTATATATTTGTGTTATGAGAACATCAGAGGATACTGTATGGATCAAGAACCAACTAACACAAGCTATTGATAGTGGTTCAAACCTTCAAACTAAGAGATGTACGTCCACTACCTATAGGGGTCAGTATCTAGGATTTTCAACTATGTCTCACTCCTTATATTCCATTGTAAGAGTTACAACATAAGACCACCCTTTTCTAGGTCTAGGGCTAAACTAGCTTTCCTTTTTGGATCAAGGATCCAATAATCATTATGAAAGGACTAACTTATTCATGACCAAGAGTCTTTTACCTTTTTGGTATGTATGCCTAGAGAGCCAATCATATGATGATTGACATGGAATACAACATAAAGGTTTTGATTATAAATAATAATAAAGGCAAGCTTCCAATTCATTGTGTTTCACTTAGTTATGAGATAATAAGGAAACATATATGAATGTCTAAAGAATGACATTACTCAATGACGTATGTCTTAAAGTACATGACTTGAACAATGAGATCATATGGATGTTAAGAATATATACATTCTTATTATGTCCCTAGTCAGTTGTTACTGTGGAAGGTAGATAGATGACAGTAACACTCAAGACTAGAGTGTGTGTTGGTTGATGACATAATCTCATCATTCATGATATGGGATATCAAACTAAGCACATAGATGTATTTTAGAGAATAGTGTATCGTACAGACCCACCTTGATAGTGACACATGAAAACCATAATTGGCAGTCATAGTCATCTCTCATAGTGAAGGTAGTGATTGTGGTTCTTAGACCTGAAGTCACTACACTCATCACATGTTGTTCAGTATACTTTGACATCATCCAACGTAACCCTGAATAAGGATTGCCATAACAATGATGATTGGGTAGTTGTGACACATGGGGGTTGAATGTGAGTGATGTAGACAAGATTTGTCCCTCCTACTAGAGTTTGATATCTTGTCCACTTGATAAGTGAGACCGAGAAAGGCATGTGCATGCACATATGAATCAATATATGATATTGACATCACATATATCTCAGACATTCTACTCTAGGTTCAAGGAACATGGATTGAACATTGAAGAGGATGATGATTCCATGCCTCAAGTTCATTACATATATTAGAGACAAAGCAAGTAGACAATCACTGTAACACCTTACACATAATGTAGGTTGAAGTTGTTTTCCAACTTTCCATTCACTTGGGTAGAACTGATGTGCGACTAGGCACCACTCTTTGTTTGTGATGTCATAAAATAGTTATGGACATTCACTGCCAATGTGATATGGGACCTATAGCGTCACACACATAGGAATTCACCTAGAATATGAGTTTAATCATGAATGATAATTGAATTGATTGCTAAAGTATTTAGGTATTCAATTCAAGCAACAAATTAGCTGACTAAACTCCCAACTGACCAGTTAAGTGTTGAACCAACCGATTGGAGTATCAGGTTGATTGTATTCTGAATTGGCTAAATTATGCCAGAATTGGGGAGCAAGCTGACCAGTTCACATAGTGAACTGACCGGCTTGGCTCACTGACTGATGGGTTGGGGTCATGAGATGATCGACTTGCAACGTCAAGACACCCAGTTCATGGAGAACTTTGATTGCGTCAAGGGCTAGTGATGACGTCATGTTGTACATTAATTGGATTTGAATTACCAATTCATATGTGATTGGGAAATGTGGTGAAATGATCGGTTCACAAAGCAGACCGATCAGCTTGCATATGAACCGGCCATCTCTCTTGCGAACCGACTGATTTGCCACTCGTAGGTTAAGAATTTTGTGATGTTCTGGTCCCTTCCACTCCCACACAGACTGGGAACCCAGTCCCTAACCCCTCCTATAAATAGAGCAGTACTGGGGCTTCTCAAATACAACTCAATTACCTCTAAAATTATTGTCATCTCTGGTTGTGGTAACCAATAGAGAGCCCAAGTAAGTCCTACCCACTAAAGGGGGTGATAGCAAGGGAGAACAATTGTGGGATAGCAAGTTGGTGACTAGTACACCAACAGGAGGGACAACTTCTTCTAGTCAGTTCTACTAGAACAACATGAGTTCTAGGCAGTCTGTGTGGACTACCATAGAGGCAAGGTGGCCTTTACCCATCGCTAGGAGGACAACGTCAGTCTACAGTCCATGGTGAAGACCAGGAGCTACACAGACGTTGTCCAAGTGCAGCTAGGAGTGTTTCACTAGTACAACGAGTTATCGTCACTGGACTTGCTCCAGGACCATGTATGAACTTGTTAAACCACCCTTTCCATTACATAGTTGTTTATGTGATCTTGTTGTTCTTGGGAATATGGATAGATAAATTTTTTTGCTGCCTACTCTGTGCCTATATTTCCCTACAGTGGTATCAGAGCCACGCCAATTTATTATGTTTTAGGATAAATTGATATGATCAGATTTTTGGTTTTCATCATTATTTATTGCATATGATGTGAATACTTAAATTGATTAATGTGCATATCTGATAAAAGACCACATATAATCCCAAAATTATATAAATAAATATATATATGCAATTTACATGTATCGCCCTAAAAGTGAGTTTAGATGGTGGATGTGTAGCTTGGTTGTGGATAATAACCCTTTTATATATGTATGTGGTTGGATGGTTTCTTCCTATTTTTTCATGATTTGCATACTGAGCCTTTATCTTCTTCTTACCAATGCAAAAGTATTCTTCTTTCCTACCTTTGCTCCCCTCGAATGTAAATCAAGGTTTCTCATTACTATGTAATAAGTTTAATAGCAATAGGATAGTTTCTTTTATAGAAACAACAAATATGACGATCAACGTCAGGATAGTCGACCATTTCATGTGATGAGCCGACCAGCTAGAGGATTGAGGAGGGAAGATCATAAAAGGAGCGAACCAACGGGCTGGTCAACCAACCATTTGGAGGTGTCTAGACATTAGTTGGACATGAGGCTATACGATTGTTTCAGGTGACAAACTGACCATCCAGGAGGCAAGACGCCTAGTTTAAGGGTTGAACCGATCAACCCAGATTGACAAACACAGATCTACACCAACAATAGGTTTATGCATGAGATGTGGACCCTAGATTGTGGTAATTCCTTGTGGCTCTAAGGAATTACATTAGAATGGTCATAACCATTGCTTTTTGTTTTATATTTCATGTTTATGTTGGGATACAATATGTATATGAAACTTACTATGTATATGTGGTGATTGGACAAAGTATATGTATATATATACAAACTCTCTCAAATAAAATATTAATTATAAGATGTTTTCCATTAGCAGCACACATGAAAAGTTTGACCGACTAAGCGTGGGCACCCAAGGGTGGTGCGCTATCTATCTCATGGAAGCGTGATGGTAAAAATGTGAGCCTGCCAAGTGGGGTGCATTATTATTGTGTCAAATTTTGGGTCAGGCTCAACTAAGTGACCTTAATGAGATTAAGCACCAGAGGCATGCAGATGACTATGCAAAGGAGTTGCACATATCATCTATCCAAGAATGGCATATGATGCAATTGACAAATGTTGTCAACCTTAATATTTGACTATGGACACTGGCGTTGGCTAGGTAGTAGTTTAATTTTTTTAGATCTTGGCTCACTAGAAGGTTGTATGCTATGGTATTCTGAATTGATATGTGAGGGACATTAATTTGAATAAAATAGTGAGAGTGATAGATAATTAAAGACCTAATTAATATTGTCAACTTTAATCAAATCAAATCAAAAGGGAGTTTTTGAGAAAGTTGCACATTCTTTTGTAGAATAAAATGGCAACACACAACAACAACTTTTCACTACGATCGGTCCTTGAGGAGGACAAGCTAAATGGGAATAAATTACATGACTACTTCAGGACACTGAGAATCATTCTCACACAGGAGTGCAAGCTCTATGTCTTGGAGACACCAGAGCCATATGAACCCCTTCCCAATGCACCTAAAGCTGACAGGGATGCTTATAAGAAGCATATTTGAAGATTTCATTGATGTCAAGTGTATGATGCTATGCTCCATGAACTATGAATTGCAAAGGAAGCATGAGAACATGGATGTTATTGAGATGGTCACACATCTTAAGAACATGTTCCAAGATCAAGCTAGAAAAGAGAGATTTGATGTCTCTAAGGCATTGTTCAAATGTAACATGATGAAAGGAGATCCACTAGGTCCTCATGTGATCAAGATCATTGGGTATGTGGAGAACCTTGCTAGACTAGGATTCCCATGGGTTAAGAGTTGGACAATGATGTGCTTCTACAGTCTCTACCATAATCATACAGTCAAGTTGTCATGAACTACCACATGAATGAATTTGACAAGCCATTGATAGAGTTATTAGGCATGCTGAGAACAGTTAAGGAATATATGAAAAAATATAATCCCAAGTATGTGATGATGATCAACAAGACAAAGGGGAAGTCTAAAGAAAAAGCTAAGAAGAGTTTTAAAGCTGGGAAGAAGCCCAAGTCTTCATATCTCCAGGAAAAGGGAGGAGTAAAGAAGGGAGGCAATTGTCACCGCTCACCATCATGGACATTAGAAAAGGAATTGTCGTCTCTTCTTAGAGGAATTAAAGAAGAAGAAGTAGGAAGAGGTAGAGATCTCAAATTTAGGTATAAAAGTTTTAAGATAAATTTGATTACTTCATTATCTTGATATGTGATACTGGATGTAGATCTGACATACGTTGATGTGCAAGATCTGATAAGAAGTAAAGCATTTATGAAAGGGAAAGAGTAGACTACACAGAGCAAGAGTTTCTGCAGCCTTAGTCTACATTTAGAATTTATCTTAGCCCATGGGGAATGTAATAGAGTTAGTTGAACTGCTATTTCATTATGCCAAAATAGAAACATTTTACTTTATGCATCTTGTATGACAGGGATGATAAATCAATAAAGAGTTGTTAATGCTTCTATTCCAAAGATGTGATCTTGTATGGTAATGCCCTAACCATCTAATGATCTTTATATGAAAGAATCTAAAGATGAATGTTAATAATGTAAATACAAAAGGATTATAATTGATAACTCAAACAATCTTTAGCATTGTCATCTTGAGCACATATATAAGAAATGCATATCTAGAATCCAGATTGATGTTTATCTAGACTCTTTTGGTTATTGAACCAATAAGAGACATGCAATTCTTAATTATTAGAAATATGACAAAATACCCTTCACTAGATGTAGTGGGAGGATAAGCACTCTATTAGAACTTATACATGTTGTTGTATGAAGATTTATAGAATAAATGCTAGAGGTAGTTGTTTATACTTCATTATATATATTGATGATTTTAGTAGATATAAAGTTTGTATTTGGTGAAATACAAACATGAATCTCTTGAAGTGTTCAACTAGATTACAAATGAAGTATAATTTTGAAACTTTGATATAATCAAACGTTGAAATACTTTACATCAATAGTTTGAGGACAATCTGGATAGACCATGATAGTGTATCATAAGTCAAATCCACCTAAAACATAATGATGTGTCAGAAAGAAGGAATCGCATCCTAATGGATCGTGTTGAAATTATAATTTCTAATCTTCTAATTTCCTCATGGATATATACTTTGCACTAAAACAATGTACCCACTAAAATGGTTTAAAAGACATCATATGTGATATGACATGGGAATGTCTCGTTATGTCTTAAGGGTTGAAACCTACATAAAGAAATTAGTTTCTTAAAAAGGTCTATCCACAAACCATAATTGTTAAATGTTGCTAGTAATCCCATCTGATAACAAAAGAGTTTTATTACTAGGATAAATGAATTCCAAAAGAATCATTGTGAGTAAAAATAGAACTCAAAAGGTTTGAGGTCAACAAGAAGGTACAATGAGAAAAAGTGAGAATCACAAATTGTTGTGGAATCTCAAGTTTCTCATGTAACACATAACCTCATAGTTCTAGTAGAACACATCTAAGATTGGAAGATTGTGAATCCAAGAACTCAGATAGGTTGGTCATAATATGATGAGCTAACATATCAACTAGAAGCTATTGAGAACCAGAATCTGGAAAGTAGCTTGAGGCCATTATGGAGTCCATGTAAACTAACAAGGTATGACCTTGGAAGTACCACCTAAAGAGGTAAAACCCAAAGGGTGCATTTGGGTCTTCACTGGGAATATTGACAAGGATAACCTAAATGACAAATTGGTTGAAAAGGTTTCTCAAATCAGTTCAAATTGTTGAAGATGAATGAATTCCTTCACCACTTCCATGCTTGTTGTTGAAGCTAGTATAGACTATGAGACTTGGCATATGAAGCTTAAAATTGGAATCCTTAAAAGGAATATTTGAAAGGATGTGTACATGGAACAACCTAGAAGTTTTATAACTTTGCTTGTTGTTGAAGCTATTATAGACTATGAGATTTGGCATATGAAGCTTAAAACTGGAATCCTTAACAGGAATATTTGAAAGGATGTGTACATGGAACAACCTAGAAGTTTTATAACTTCATTACTGCAAATATAGTCTATAAGCTACAAAGTGTGATCTGAGGGATTGAAACAAGCACCTCATATATGGGATCTTTTGAGTTGACAAAATAGTCTCAGAGTTTGACTTGAGACAAGATAAAAGAAGAAATAATTGATTACAAAAGATATAGTGGGAGCATATATGCATATTCCACCTTTTGATGGGGAATAATATCTCAATATTGTAAGTATTGAGACCTGGCATGGAAAACATTTTCAGCATTGAAGGATTAGGTGAAACACCCTATGTGATAGGGATTGAGTTCTATAGATATAGTTCTAGAAAGTCTCATTACCTAAAATGAGCACATGCAATAGCAAAATGTTGAAAGAGTTCAACATAAAGGATTCAATGAGAGATAATCTAACCATGATTCATGGGATTAGTCTCTCAAGAACCCTATGTTTGGATTCTTATGAAGAATGGAAAACCATGAGTAAGATGTCATATGAACTAGCAATTGGATCTATCATGTATTCTATATAATGTACTCATCCCATAATCTTTTATGTATTGGACATGACAAGATGATATTACTTTCCAATGAGGGTCATTGGAATGTCACTAACAATAATCCATTCGTACTTGAGAAGCACTAAGAACAAGGGGCTAGATTATAGCAACAAGGAAGAGTTGAGTGTAAGGAGTTATACTAATGCAAGATTCTGAAATGACAAATGTGATCACAATATAAAATATGTTTTAAGAAAAGAGTTGTGAGTTGGAAGGGTTCCAAACTATAGACCATTAATATAATTCTACAATTGAAGCTGAGTATCCCACTGTTATGAATACAAGAGTGGGTACTACATGGATCTAGAAGTTCATATGGATGAACTTAAAGATGTTCCAACCATTTATGACACAGTAGAGATATTGTGACAACAATGGAGCTACTGGTTAGGCAAGGAATATCAGATTTCATATTACAGCACTTCCATCTCATATGAGAACTTGTACAATGAAGAGATAAGGAACATGCAATATATCGACTTTAGCAAAGTGTTATTAATCCGCTAGATTAGCACTTGTGTAGTAGAAACATGATGGACATGTTTAGATCACTAAGAATATGATTCATGGATGATTGTCCCTAAGCGCAAGTGGGAGTCTGTTGGTATGTATGCCCTGAGAGACAATCATATGACGATTGACATGGCATACAACATAAAAGATTTGATTAATAATAGTAAAGGGAAGCTTCCAATTCATTTTCTTTCACCCAGTTATGAGATCATGAGGAAACATAATGAATGTCTAATATATGATATTACACAATGATGTATGTCTTCAAGTACGTGACTTGAATAATGAGATCATACGTTATTAAGAGTGTATACATTCTTATTGTGTCCCTATTTGGTTGTTACTATGGAAGGTATATAGACAACACTAACACTTAAGACTAGAGTGTGTGTTGGTTGATGATAGAATCTCATCAATCATGATATGGGATATCAAACCAAGCACATAGATACATGTTAGAGAACAGCGTATTGGACAGACCCACCTTGAGAGTGACAAATGGAAACCAAAATTTTGGTATTCATAGTCATCTCTCACAGTGAAGGTGGTGATTGTGGTTCTTAGACCTGAAGTCACTACACTCATCACATGTCATTCGGTATACTTTGACATTATCCAATGTAACCCTGAATAAGGATTGTCTAATGGGATGATTGGGTAGTTGTTACACGTGGGGATTGACTATGAGTGATGTAGATGGGTTTGTCCCTCCTACTAGAGTTTGATATCCTAGCCACTTGATAAGCGAGACTGAGAAAGGCATGCACATGCACATGTGAATCAATATATGATATTGATGTCACATATATCTTAGATAGTCTGCTCTATGTTCAAGGAACATTATTTGAATGTTGAAGAGGGTGATAATTTCATGCCTCGAGTTCATTGTGGATGTCATAGATAAAGGAATTAGACAATCACTATAACACCTTACACAGAATGTAGGTTGAAGTTGTTCTCCAACTTTCCATTCACTTGGGAAGCACTGATGTGTGACCAGGCACCACTCTTTTCTTGTGATGTCATACACTAGTTATGGACATTCACTGCCAATGTGATATGGGACCTATACGGTCATACACATAGTATTTCACATAGAAGAGGAGTTTAATCATGAATGATAATTGAATTGATTACTAAAGTGTTTAGATATTCCATTTAAGCAACAAATCAGCTGACTGAACTCCCAATCAACCAGGTCAAGTGTTGAACCAAGCGGTTGGAGTGTCACATTGATTGGATATTGAATTGGTTGAGTTCTGCTTGAACTGGGGAGTGAACATACCAGTTCACATAGTAAAGTGATCAGATCGACTCACCAACCAACCGGTTGGGTCGTGAGATGATCGGCTCGCAAGGGTGAGACACCTAGTTCTTGGATAAATTTGATTGCATCAAGGATTAGTGTTGACATCATGTTGTGAATTAATTGAATTCGAATTGCCAATTCATATGAGATTGAGAAACATGACAAAATGATTGGTTCGCGAATGGAATTGATCGGTTTGCTGCTTGTAGGTTGCAAATTTTGTGATGTTTCAGTCCCTTCCACTCCTACATGGACTGGGAACCCAGACCCTAACCTCTCCTATAAATAGAGTGATACTGGGGGCTTCTCAGATATAACTCAATTGCCTTTAGCAATTGTTGTCCTCTCTGGTTGTGGTAGCCAACAGAGATCCCAAGAAATTCCTACCTGCTAAAGGGAGGGATATCTATGGAGAACAATTATGGGAGAGCAAGTTGGTGACTATAACACCAACGAGAGGGACAACTCCTTCCTATTAGTTATACTAGAATGACATGGGTTCTAGGCGGTCCGTGTGGACTACCATAGAGGCAAGGTGGTCTTTTCCTGTCACTAGGAGGACAACATTAGTTTGCAATTCGTGGTGAAGACCAGGAGCTGCATAGACATTGTCCAAGTGCAACTAGGAGTGTTGCACCACTACAATGAGTTATAGTCATGATACTTGCTCCAAGACCAGGTATGAACTTGTTAAACCATCCTTTCCATTACATAGTTATTGATGCGATCTTGCTATTCTGGGGAAAATGGATAGATAATGTTTTGTTTCCGCTACCTACTCTATGCCCATATTTCCCTTCATACCTTACCAAGGAGTTAGCTACACTCTTACAACGAGTCTTGGACCTTCTCCAAGGACTTAACCACTTTTGCAACAAGTCTTACACTTTCAAGGATTTACCCACTCTTGACTTGAATCTTCCACCTTTGACTTCACCTTTACCAAGGAGAAGCTTTTCACCAAGACACTACTTCCCTTCTTCTTCACCTCTCTTAGATAAGAGAGAGAGAATCTTCATTTTCATTATAGAAAGAGAGATTGCAAGGTGGATGAAGTGAGAGCTTCACATGATATACATGTAGAACTAGCTCTTTACAAACCTCCTATTCACTCGATGGATGTAGCAAGTGATTAAGCTCATGAGAGTGGATGGAGGATCTTGGAGGCAAAATCTCTCTAAACTATAATATTGGGACCTTTATAGTGCTTGGTTACCATGGGATGAATACCAAGTAGTCTTATTTATATTTGAGGTTTCCTACCAACTTGTAGAGGCACTTAGGATCACATAATAACCATTTTGGGTTTTGTAACATATATATTTAAGTTTTGCAGCACTCCAACAGCAAGAAACACTTTTTGGCACTTTACCATACATTGTTGTTGATTGAGTTGCCTTTTGGAAAACTCAACCGACAAGAACTATATGACAAAACAACTTGCAATTGTCGGTTAAGTTTATTTGGGATGAAAACTAGGACAAACTCAGCTGACCCTGGGTTTTCCAAAAGCCAGATTGACTATCGACTGAGTTTCCACCAAGACAAACTCAATTGACAAGAAAGTTTGCAACAACTTACGACAAATGCCCAAAAAGTGTTTATATATTCAATTTAAGTGATCTAAATTTCCGTTAAGCTTAATTGCAATTCATACAATCATTACAAGTGATTTCAATCAAATATCTATTGATAAATCTATCTATTCTTGAATCTTGATCTTTATGCATGTATGGCTTGATTTGTCCAAGGATGTACAAGTTTAGGCATTTGGAGTGTGTCTATCTAATCTGAATTCACTCAAGTAGAAGCATTAGATACAAATAAGTGGAATGTTTAGTCATCATCAAAATAAAGGTTTAGTCAATTTAGACCTTGAGTCAACAAAGTTGGTCGTCCTATCTTTCTCCAAGAGAAAGAGAAACCCTAAGATTGCTACCCAAGATAGGAGAAGAAAGGAAATTATGAGACAAATGCCATGTTCACATATTTTATTCCTCTTCAACAAGGTGACCAAGGTGGTGTACCACATCCTCCCTCATTTGTATGGATGAAGTAGAGGCTAAGGAATGTCATGTGGAGGATAGGATAACATCTTCCACAAGACAAGAAAAGGTTGATGTTTGAAGGACAATCCAAATCCTTTCTCTTCCATTTGGATCTTTCAATTCCCAACTTGGATTTGAATATGTTATATAGAGATCTTAACTGACAAAAACATAAATTGTTGTTGGACAACAAGTGTGTACAGATGTATCACCTTTATACCTCTTTTGTTCTTTTATATACCAAAATTTATAGCTACAACAGATATGTCAGCATGAGAATTTTGAAAGGAAAATTTTAATATTCCACCCTCCTACTGTGAAAACCCTACACCAAGATGGTTTTGGTGTGAGGAATTTTGTGGTTATGGTGTGTATGAGGAGAATGACAACTACACACTGGTGGTGGAAAAGTGGAATTCATCAGGGATGTTCGGAAGTGAGGGAATCAAATTGAGGGTAGTAAGATGGTGTTATGTCTTCTTCAAATCTTCCCCGATGCTTACAAGGTAATAGGTCTAATTTTTTAGTTGTATGAAAGAGAGGGCATAGGATAAGAGTGGGAGAAATTTTGGGTGTTTCTTGTTGGATGTTTTTAAGGGTTTGAGTGAGAGATTAAAAGTTGTGCATGGATCTCTTAGATCTAATGATGGAAACTGTTTCCAAAAGATCAACCAAGTTGCAAGGAATCCACAATCGATTGGGAAGAGCAGTCTGAAGTGGGAAAGTTGGAGGTAGAATATGACATATTTATATATTGTACTGAACCATGTTGATCCACACCCATATCCAACACCCCACAAAAGACTAAAAGAACAAAAATATGATCATTATCTTGACTTTTCTCATCATTGTCTTGCAAAATCTATCTAACCATTCAAATAACTGTATAAGAAATCCAAATTCTAAATGCTTGGTTATTTTAAGGTCTAAAAATTATCATGGAGTTAATTTTCCATTAGGGTTTTAGAATGTTTATTTTATTAAAATAAGATTTTACTCACATGTTAGATACCTATTTATCTGAATATAAGTAGATCATGAAAAATTGTCTAATAACACCTTTATACATTTATTTTTAATAGGAACATTTATGAACATGATAACTATCCTAATTAAGTCAAATGACCTCTTAGCTATTTTGTGACCATGATGGATGTGTATTTAAGAAAAATACTAAGAAATGTAATTTAAAAGTGAGGATTTTATGAAACCTATTCCAGAGATGTTCTTAGTGATTCATGTTGTGTAGTGTAGTAAGTCCCAAGATATTACTTATGTAGACCTCTCACTCATTAATGAAATAGATGATAATTACTACAATCCTGCTAAGGATTATTAGCTCTAGTTTTTATAGTGTCCCATACTTTGTATTTGTGAGATTATCATGTATTATATAGGTCACTTATATGTCGAGGGTGTGTATCTTCTAATTCATGCTATTTTGTTGTATATTTGCATTTTTCACTTGTTGTAGTCTATCTTGTGCCAATTGTCATCAAATAGATATTATTAGTGAGTACATCTGGATTTTGAGTAAATTATGTGCATATCTTGATTATTACATATGTTTACATATATTTTGAGTAAATTGTCTACATCATTGTTGTGATTTGCATGTTTCAATATGTTTTGATATAATTGACAAGATAAGACCTTGTTGTGATCTTCGGCCCCCAAAATTTTGATATGACAAAGGGGTATAAGATCCAGCTATATTGAAATGACTTTCGAATGCATATCTTTATGTATGTTTGAAAATGAGTGGTTATTTTGGAAATTTTTACTTGTGTTAAGACACACAGATATTTAGTCGTTGTGTTGTCTTTGTGAGGACTAAAAGAATATTTAAACAGCTATGAATCGAGGAGGAGGTTATGTAATCAGTCCATAAACCCTCTTAATATTTAAAGATAAAAGACACAAAACCTTATTTTGTAATATATTTATGAATGGTTTGTAATCTTCAAAAAGGAGAATGTTGATTCCAAATTTACATTGTCCATACTTTGATGATGACTTCATAATTTAATTCATATATGTCTATCATTTCTATTCGTATTATATTAATTCTATAGACACGCTCCAATTGATCAAACTCACAAATCCTAGATTGAAGAAAGTAAGTCATACTAGCACAAATTTCAAATTTTAAGAGTAGCTAAAATTACTATAGAAATTTGTTGTAAATCATATGTAATGATTGTATCACTTATAACTAAGCTCAAATGTATCATGACATTAATTATAATGAACTTTAGATATAACTAGAGAGTTCTTGAAAACTCAAAATGACAAGTGGCATCGATCGAGTTTTCACTAGAAAGTCTCAACTGACAACCATTTCTTTAGAGTTTTCTAAACCCCCATTGGCTGATTTTGTAGACACAAATTTGGTCGACAAGTAAAGATGGTTGAATAATGACTACCATTTGCCAACTTTTCAAAAAGACTATCTGATAGGACTATGCTAATACTTTTTGCAAAGTGCACTATAACTACTAGAGGGCGAAGCAAAAATGGATTAGTTAATGAACCTAAAAAAGACTAGAATTCAATATGAATGATTCTTCAGGCTAATAGGTGCCCTTAACTATATATAGATATCTTGGATTGCATTACAAGGTTACCACCTATGCTCCTATGTTATAGTTGATTGAGTGTACCTCTATACACCCTAATCACTTCTCAAGCTTGATATTTGTTACAATGATTAGTATGAGTTAAGAATTTCATAAGAGAGCTAGTTCTACTTATTACATGCATATCTAGTTATCCTTCTTCCAATCTCTCTCTTCCAAAGGTGATTATTTGAACAACTTCTTTGGAAAATGTAGATAAAGGTAAAATGTCATTGGCCCAAAGTAAGGGAGGTAAGGCCCTCGAAAGGTTGTTGGATCCCTTGTTTGAAAAAATGAGAACTAGTTATCCCTTGATATGAAAAGGAAGGCCTCTTTGTGTGATATCTTATTATGGAATATAATGTGGTTGTCAAGGGTACAATGCCTAAAGGTTGACCTATCTAGGTAATGGATCAATGTATTTGTGAGATCGAACCACTCTAAAGCATGGCCTTCATTTGTGGGGTTCCAATCTCTCTATTTCTTACTTTGAGTATTTGCAATTTTTATCCCACAATAGAATTTGAAGGTCAGATAAATTGAATTTAAATTTTTATAGCTGAGCTCACCCCCTCTTGAGCCCATAGGTCCTATATAAGTTAGTCCTTGTATATTTTTATAATGCTACATGATTGACCATGTGAGGGTCTAGATGTAATTTTTACCTTCATTTATTTAAAAGTACAAATTAGACCTTGTCTTATTGGGAAGGGTTGTATGTAATTTTTGGTTTTAGTATTTTCAAATTACAAGTTGGTCGCTAGGGATTCTATTAAGGACTATAGGCACACAAATGGTGGTGTCGACTCTCATAGGTCTTTGAACCACATTATATCATACTTTTACGTCTGTTAGGGTGGGAGTATGAGGGAACAAAGGTTATAAATGATCACTTAGATTTACCTATTACAGGAGAAAATCATCATTTTTTAGACATGTGGGGGTCAAATTCAGTTCCCTCTCTATCCATTTCCTTTTTTACTAATCTTCATTTTATTCTTCCATAATACTATGTTTGGTAAGTAGTACAAGAGTCATTGAATGTCTTTTCTTTTCGATTTATTTTACTCATAACTCAATTATCTATTACTTTAACCTTATCTCTTAATATTTATTAGCTAGACAAAGTGATGTAACATTGTCTTTGCATTCTTTAAAGTAATCTATTATTAAACGGTAGGATTAGAGTTTCTTTACACTATTGTTAAGATTGTCATCCCTTAAAAGACTTCACTGATGGTACTTTAAAAGGATTACATTTATCTATTAAACAAAATATTATATATGAGTTACATAAAGAACTTTTTTGTAGAAGTTGGAGCTTCAAGTTGGATTATCGATTTTTTTATGGCAAAGATTGATAATATAAAGATAAAATATGAATAATTAGATGATAGAATTTCCTAATTCCTATTTATAAGATTTGTATGTGTTGTAAGAGGAAAATTGAGTAATTAGGAAGTACATTAAATGTATCAATGACAAATGAAAGAAAATGATGGTCGTTTGCTTCACTTGCAATCCCATGCTTATAGACTTTATGTACGATTGCATCAGAAGCTCCTTGACCTATCTTGGAGTTGTTTGAGATGTACTCAGTCAACAGATAGATATCAATAAGATAAGCATAAGTGTGTTTTTCACTCGTCAACATGTCTCCAGGTATAAAGACCATCATGACGTCTCCCTAGAAATACAATTGAGACTACTTCCAGAATTTCATTAGTATGAGAAATGACACAAAACATAACATCTCAAATGGGATTATGATGGAACTTGAATCCTAGATGAATGCGGCCAAAAGAATCAAGAGAAGTAACCCTTTCTCCCCTATTTGGTTCGCAAACCAATCTGGGTTTGGGCATGTTGTTTAGCACCATGTCAGCAAAATATGGTCTGGGTTGCAAAACATTGATGTTTGGTTCACGATCCCACAACACATCCCTTTTCGGACTCCGTTATCCCCAAATCCAGACCAAGTCAATCCTAGTGGAGGCAGGATTATGAATTTTGGTGTGGGTTAGGTTCACAAATCGCGACTCCATCCTCCTCTCCCTTGACTCCTCAATTGTCACCCATATTTCCAATATGTCACCATTTTGTCTCAAACTCCTACCTGACCTTGCAATTCCCCTGCACGATTGGTTATTGTGATGTTAAAAGATCAATGTGTCATTATTGTATAAGTATAAATATTGTGTGTATTTTTAATGGACATATTAGATGGTTGTATTACAAATTTTATGTTATCATGATTATAGATGATACTGATTTGTTTTGATTGAGTGTATGATTGTCTAACACAATATTGGGGTAGCATATTTGGATTTTTCCTCCTCCTTACTGTGATGTATGGATCAGACCTAATGTGGTCATTACAACAATATCCATGGACCAATATATTTATCCCTAACATAAATGTATGCTTGTTTTCATAAATTTTGTGTTTATGTAGTAAAAATAATGTTCTATTTCTATCCTTCCTCACATCATAAACAACCTAATGTAAATTATATATGGATAGTCCTATAATAAAATTTTAACATGAGACAATGGATACATTGGTCACATCGCATTAAACCTAATGTGGTCAATATGTAAGTAAAAATTATCATTATACTATAGATGAGCCCTGATGGAGTCTATGATTGTATAACACTATTCATGTGTTGTATGGATCAGAACTAATGTGGTCATTACAACAATATCTATGTAGAATGGGATATTTATCCCTAACATAAAAACATGATTGTTTCCATAAGTTTTGTAATTATTTAGTAAAAATAATGTTATGTTTGTATAATTCCTAATTGGATACAACATGAAAAATAAATAAACTGGAAACCATGCACGGGTCCCAAATACCCCATACAAATATGGGTCAGACCTAATGTTGTCATGAAAATTTTAGTTGACAGTTATGTTAGGCCTACATGTAAGGATGGAGTAATAACATGCCCTGATCTGAGAAGGTCTAGTTTGGTGAGGGAATGGCCACATGCCATAATTTGATGAACCCTAATGTGGAAAAACCATAAGCCACATGACAGTAATCATTTGTTGATGAGGTAATAACCACATGCCCTAATCTTATCAGGGCTAAGTTGGACAAATTGTAATCCACATGACAGTAAAAATAGTTACATATCTATAAAGTAAGAACTACAAAATAAATATGAATAAGAATGATGATATTTAATATGTAAAATAAATTGATCTCTATATTAGATCACTCACATACCATACCATAATTAGGGTTTTTAATGACATTTAAATCCCAAATATTGCCCTAAAGTCGATTTATATTTAACAAATACCCATTTTGATTATAAAACTATGGATAATTAGCTCAATGATTATACGAAGAATCTCATTAGATTTGACATATATGTGTGTCTATATGTATATGTATGCGTGTATTATATGCATTTTGGTCCATATCTCCATTTTGTAAGTTATAATATCAATTGTTTGACAAATTGTTAATGCATATAAAATACTATAACTATAATTGGTCACTTCTTTTGAAATTATATATATGATAAAACCAATACTTTCATACTTATGATTTTTGTGTTTGGATGAAAACTTAAAGACAGATAACAACAAACATTTCAATTTGATTTTACTATAATTGTTAACAATTCATTCATATTGACAACAATTCAAAGAATTGTACATTCTTCATTGCAATTTTAGTAGTAAACCAAACTAAAATAAAATATGCCCAACTAATTATTTATGTAAGTTATGTTTGCATAGAGAAAATATAAGTGTTAATATCTTTGAATAGTTAATAATATATTTTATATAATGTTTTGTCATACGGTAACTTATGTTTAGGTTTAGAATTTTATATCAACCATCCAGGTGCAAATTATATTTTATACACACACTTTTATGAAATATCAAATAAAATTTATTTTTTAAATGACATGAATAATACTGGTGACAATATCATCTCATATACCATCCTATTTTTTATTCTATTTGGATCGGTTAGCATGTTTCATTATAGCCTCCATAACATCACTACGAAATCTACATGACTACATCCTCTTGTAATAAAATGTCCCAAGTGTTTGTTATGACATACCTCACAACAGTTCTCTTACTTTTATTGACCACAAAGGCGTCAATGTGCACTTTAAATTGGCCTCTAAATTTGATCACTCAAGTACCATGATTAGGGTTTGTAATGACATTTAAAGCCATAAGCTTGCCCTAAAGTTGATTTATATTTAACAAATATACATATGATGGTTATGTTAGATAATCAGATTCAGGCAATGATTTTTTGATCCCATTTTGATTATAATGCAATGTAAATGGATAATTATCTCAATGATTATTAATTCTTGATTATTAGAAAATAGATGAAGGTATTTTTCTATAGCTTCTTCTTCAGCATCGCATTGTATGCATCCAGAATATATTTTATACAACTATACTACTCCAGAAAATATTTCACACCCCACAGAAAGATTGTCAGAAGTAGCAAGCATCCGAATTTGCATCCATATATGTTACTGACATATACCCATATTATCACATATATGTTGATGCATCCAAATATGCAATAATAGAATTCTATATATTTGATATTAATCTATTTGTGTATATTATTGCATTCATCATAACTTCATATCAATTTACCCACACATGTATATGAAATATAACATATATATGAAGGGGAAATTTTTTAGAAGTAGTAAGAATCGGTTCCCCTTCCCACCTACATGCTACTTTGTTCCAATCTTATGCCCAAACTTGTTTCTTTCTTTGGTAGTAGTTATTGTGGACTCCTCTCTATCACCCCATAAGAACCTTCTGAAATTTTTTCCATGTATGTAGACAGTTCAGAAATAATATAGTTTTCCTTGTATCTACCTTAGATTTAATGTTGATCTGATTTGACTTGGTGTTAAATAGGAAATGTTACGATCCCATTACTTGAATCTTATGAAATATATTTTAGATTTTAAAGCCAAAGTTCATTGTCCATGAAATATGTTCTCTGTATATGGATCCTATATGAAATTGAATTAAAACATGCCTCATTTAACCATGCTATAGGCTCTCTCAATATAATGTCACTTATTCTCTTTCGCCAAACGTCCACTCTACAAGGAAACAATAGTTATATAGAAGCAGTACTGATAACTTCATCATGAATTCATATCTTTGTATACTCATCCTCAATTTGTTTACCTTCTTCCACATTTTCTATTGATGTGGAATACTAACTAAGCATCAGGCTTGTAAAAACTTCTCTAATATTGTATCATGTGAAGCTTGTAGATGGTCTGGTTTCCTCACAAATATCCTTATTCCTCCTGAAGCATAGCTAGTAAAATGTACTTAGGTCGAGTAAGCATTTATTAGTCCTTGTATTTGCATAAATGTCCCTAGTTTTATTATGTATCGCTTTGTACTATGTGAGGCATAGATAATATATTTGCATATGTAAAATAGACCCCCCACTTGTACATGTGTGTACCTACAAATAATGACATGAATTATACTATATAATTAACAAGACACATGGCAGGACACATGGCTTAAGACATGTGTATGATTTTGTTAATGCATCTGAATTTGCATACAAATATATTATTGAATTGTTAGTCTTATGTGGATTACATTAACGTGTATGATTCAGTATGTTTCATTTAAAAACACTCACAATCATGATCTATTGCAATAACATTGCTAATATGTCTTCCACATACCCCAAGCTCCATATTATATGGTCGAGGGAGTCTGATGAGGCTGTAGTTGCAACATTGAGGAGGTAGTATGGCATATTTAGGTGTATATATGAGAAGTTTACTAGGGAGGCTTAGAGGGATATACTTTGTGATTGGAAAAATAGGATGGGGAGCTCAAATTGTACATTAGAACATGTCAAAACTCAGTGGAAGAACTTGAGGAAGGAGTTTGCAAAGTTGAAGCTTGTGACCAACAAGAGTTGTGACAAAGTAGGTTTTCTGGCTTAATTTCGAGGACAAAACATCTTTTAAGGTGTGTAGGATGTGATGGAGTAGAATTTTGGAATCCTAAATGTCCAATGATATAAGTGAAATCATATGGTTGAGTTACATTAGGAGTTCCAAGCTTTTGACAAAGTAGGTGTGTTGATATCATGAGTAAGATATCTCTTTTTATGCCCTTTGAGGAATTTAATTGAATGGTCTAACAATTGACTTGTTTTTTGGCACCAAATTTGTGTACGAGGTACCTTTTATAGTGAGGAAGTTGTGGTTAAAATTTGGTGGCAATTGGATGTTCTTAGATGAAGTTATATAGGTTTGAATATCATGAAATAATGCATATTATTGGTGATTTATAGACCTAAGTTGGGCTTGATATTGGTGTCACGCGCCCCTTTTGTTTGGAGCCGGCTAGGTGGCCCTTTTATGGCCCTAGATCTCAGATCTAACATCCTAGGTCCTTGTAATAATGAAGCCACGGATTGGCTTAAGTGGACTTTGGTCTTCAGCCCTTGGATTATGATCTGAGGGATGTCCACTTGTCTCCTACCTTGCGGTTAGAGCAAGGTAGTGGGGCAGCTGACCGTGCGACCATCCTGACCAAAACCTGCCTAGATCGTGGGGTGAAGGGAGAGATGTAAGTGGGAGGTTGGACTTGCCTCACCGAGACGAGAAGCCTGACCCATCATATGTGGTTAGTTGGTGAGAGAACAAGGAGAATGAGCTCTTTGTTTCCAGTTGCTCTCCATCGCAATAAGCAGGCGATAGCTGGGAGAGGTGATCAGAGATAGAGGGTAGATCAGAGGAAGATGAAGAAGGGAAAATGAAGCTCGTGTTCAGTGGAGTCGAATGCAAGAAATTTCATGCCCAGTGATGGTTGTTTCCATGGTCGAGCAACCCAAGCTGTCCGGAGCTTGAAGATGAAGCTCGGAGGCTTATGCGTAGTTCTTCTCCCTGGTGATGAGGGATGTGTATGAGTTCGTGGAGGCTTTGCGAAGTTTCCAAAGCTTCAGAGTGGTGCAAGGATGAGCTGAGACCGGATGCCTCTTCTGCTCCGCCACAGTAGATGCAAGCGGCGACGACCTGGTGGAGAGTGAACTCCACAGTCGCGTCCTAGAAGGCTAGCAGCCGTGAAGGTGAGTTGCAGGTTGTCAAACCTTTTGAGGGCCTTAGTAGCTGATGAGGATCACCTTCTCCCAAAATATTTCTCGTCGGAGGAGAGCCCAAGCGGCGGTGCATGTGCACGCTGAGAACAGAGAAAGAGCGCGTGAATGAAGAAGAAGCCAGCGGCTCAACCTGGCTCATAGACAATTAGCAGCGAATTGGGTGGCTAATCGTTAAACTAGCCGGCCCAACACAAGCCAAGAGGAGGAGGAGTGCATCCCACATGAGCCACGTGGCAGCTACTGAATGGCCAAAAAAAGGTAATTTACATCAAATCATCCAGTTCTTAGATAAATCATAGAAAATAGCTCGAGCATCAGAAAAATAAGTATAATATACCAAACTTCTCAAAACAAATGAGTAGAACACCATTAAAACAAAATATCAGGCTTTTGATGCAAGAATATCAGTGATATCATATTAGTTGTGAAATACTTAATTGATAGATAATAAATATCAAACAACGACCTAAAATTATGAGAAAATACCAGTAAATCATGATTCATGTTCATAATGCATATGATGTTAGATATGATCATGGTAATAAATGAAATCATGTAATTTTCTTAATATGGCTAATTAGGGCTAATAAGGCTAAATAAAATGCAATAAATACATTAATTATCAATAAATGATGAAATTTACAAAGTAAGCTCATATCAGTATATGGAACCTCAGTTTTAATTATGAGATCATGATGATTCACGAAATCCATGTTATATGAAGATGAACCTTGAAACATGTGATGAAACCCTAATTTGAGTAATACATGTAACTTAGGGTTAATATGTATAAATAATGATATGGAACTTGATATTCAGATTATGTATCCTAATCTGGAACATAACATCAGTAACATAAATCCCACATAAGGATGAAGATAAGACAAGTCATAATGTATATATCATAATGAGATAAGCAAACCCTAATATGAACATGATTAGGGTTAAGATGAGATGTGAGATGATGGGAACCTGATGATAGTATATGATCTTGTCTTGATCAGGTTTAGCAAAGATATAGATGGCATGGATATATGTGATTAAGTTTATCTCTTGATCAAGGTACGCCATTACCTCTTACTTGGCTTATTATACAATATGCTTGTGTTATATGCATAGTAAAATACTTGGCATATGGTATTGGATGAAATGATTGTTCTTGTATGATATGTTGCATGATTTTCCATACTTATTGCTATGAAGATATGAAACATAAGATATTTGGTCCATTATATGATAGCACTAAATCTCTTTGGTAGAATAGTGCATTGATGAAAGTACTAAATCTCTTTGGCAGAATAGTACATGTGAGCACTAAATCTCTTTGGTAGAATAGTGCATTTATGAAGTACTAAATCTCTTTGGCAGAATAGTACATGTGAGCACTAAATCTCTTTGGTAGAATAGTGCATGTGGTTGATCAAATTTACATATAATGGAAATGTGCCTAAAATATGTGTTCTCTTCTGGTAACAAATATCTTTGTGCAACTATACGCCTTTTCTTATATTTTGATTAATGTTGCCAAGTATTAGTTTTATCTTATTGCCAAGATATGATGAGAGGTAAATAAAAGACACGTAGGTGTACTCAGTACAATATTCTTGAATATTGTGCTGACGTGTACCGCATGTAATCTTTTGTTTAGGTTGTGGTTATGCTTTTGAAGATCCTAGATAGTTGTGAGTTGTGTGGCGAGCTGATGTGCAGGTGGACCTGTTGTCTTAAGATCATGTAGTTTAGTGGTAGTACATGTATATGTATAGGTTTTCTATTCAATATGTAATATCAAATGTTGTAACAATTCATGTTGTAATTATGTGTTGTGGTTTTATTATTGTTCATGTGCATGTGCTATTGTGTTTCCTTTTGACTTCCTCTTATTTTCTTCTTCTTAGCCTAGTGTGGGGTGTTTAAATTGGGATTCTCGCTGAGGTGAGGTTTCAATTTGGACGTCACACATCAGATTAAGTTTTAGAAAATCCAGGGACATCACAGGTGGTATCAGAGCATGAAAAATAGCAAAGCCTGACATTTTCTCATTATGCAACTCAAAACTAAAGAACCTTGAACATAATAATCTTTTAGGGTTAGATTAGTCATCTTTTAGAGTTTAGATCTGACCTAGCCTCTAGGTTAGCACCTAGATGTCGGAGAACTAGGTCTAGACTGGTGCTTGTTGAGTTGCAAGTCCTTAGAAGTTGTTCTTTCCTTGTAGTGCAGCGGTATGGGACGTTGCACTATTTGGAAATGACGTGCATTAAGGGAAGAGAAGCTTTAGACATATTGTGCATGTTGTATAGAGTAGCTACACTTGTCTACACTATGTTCTCACCCCTTTCTTTCCTTAGTTTTCATGACATTGTACTCTCTACTATGTGTGGGACACTCATTTTTAGGATTTGGTTTTGGATTCCAATCGGATCGAACCATGATAGTTTTCTCTGACGCTTCTTTTATAGGACAAAAACTATATAATATTTTATTATGTATATGTATTACAAAAATGTGTCCCCATACATGTATGAGTAGGAGGTGATCATGCAACCTAAGTGAACGTGAATGACATCAATCTAGAAGAGGGAGTAGTTCTAGATTAGATGTCTAGAGCCTTGTTTGGAATATGTGATAGATGGAATAGATGATATAAGTTTTGATGATATGATGTAAGTTATATATAGATGATATAAGATAGTTTATGATGATATATGTTGTCTTTGAGGACTTAAGTTCAATTTTGAGGATTTGAGATAAGTTTTGATGATGTAAGTAAATAGGCTTTTATGAGATAAGATATGCTAAGTTAAGACAAGGTTGTGAGTCAGCATGAGCCTCAAGCTCTTTTATAAAGGAGGACCTCTAGTGTTAGGACTAGTTTTAGGGTTAACTCCAAAGAGAGTGAGACCCATAGAGAGAAGGTTAGAGAACCTAACCTCCAATATATGAGAATTCTGAGATATGTGATATGATATGTCCTAAACTAGAATACTCCTGAGTGATTGAGTTGAGTCACTCTATGCACGATTCCTATAGTTTGTTGAACCCTAGATGTCCTTGGGAGGAACAAACCCTAGAGACAGAGAGAGGTTGGTTACATGTACATATGCGAACATAAATATGAGTGTCTTCCATCTGGGTGAGGGAGAGAGCCCAAGACCCTGGAGGAGGTAGCTATGTTAGTTTCTGTGAAGCCTCATGCTCGGGTTGGTGGTTTCCCACATAGGAATCTAGTGGTGCATATAAGAGAGTTTCGGGTAAGCATGTCTCATGAGTAAAGACCTATGAAGAGTATGTCATATCATGTTTTAGTTTGTGCTTATGTGGCTAGAGATTGTAAGGCTATCTCTAGTGCCAATGAGGTATACCTGAGAACCCTAGACCAAGGAGGGAGGATAAAGTATGTGCATATGAGATACTCATAGATTTAAGTTAGCTCAGAGAGACTGAGCATGTTACTACCATCATGACATGGGTCAAGAGAACCTCAGTTGGACTAGACAAAGTTTTGATATATGTTTGATGAACCACTCATATTAGTTGTTTAGCAAAACCATGATATAATATATGTAAGGATGTGATCTCATCTCAAGATGTGATATATAAACATGATATGATGGAAACCTAGAGATGGTTTAATAGATATCAATGCATAAATGGTTAACCATAATTATGAATAACAATGATAATATGGTATTGTTGGTTAATCTATTGATGAAATCACTAGTGAATGATGCAATTTATTATGAACAATGAAATAATATCATATGAATGAAATATGTTACATGAGGTGTTAATCTTAGTGCTTAATTAAGATGAAAAATATAATTTGATAGTTAGCACAACATAATGCTTTTGATACCTTGATATGATCCAGATGGACAAAGAGAGTTAATGATAAGTAACTCCCTCCTAAAAGGCATTTGTTAATGTTGAACATGTTCTAATAATTAGCTCAATAAAATGTTTATGCCACTTTGACATATGGGATAACTTCAGTTATCTCCTTGAGAACATGGTAATATGATATGGGAACCCTAATGCATGGGTTGATATAAGGAAATAACCCTAATATATGAGATATGGAATGACTTAACCCAAGCTTCTAAACCTTGAGTTCAACCCTGAATGGAGTGTTTGTGCACCCAAGATGGTTGTAAACCTCCTAATAGTTCTTTGGATACATGGTTCTAGATAACCTTTGTGGATATGTTACACGTAGATTAGTGCCTACATGTGGATGAAGGCAAGATAAGGTCTTCCCTAGAAGTATGAGTATGGTTTACTTTCGAGGATGAAAGTTCTTTTAAGATGTATATGATGTGACAAAGTGGGTTTTCTGGCTTAATTTCGAGGATGAAATATCTTTTAAGGTGTGTAGGATGTGATGGAGTAGAATTTTGGAATCCTAAATGTCCAATGATATAAGTGAAATCATATGGTTGAGTTACATTAGGAGTTCCAAGCTTTTGACAAAGTAGGTGTGTTGATATCATGAGTAAGATATCTCTTTTTATGCCTTTTGAGGAATTTAATTGAATGGTCTAACAATTGATTTTTTTGGCACCAAATTCATGTACGAGGTACCTTTTGCAGTGAGGAAGTTGTGGTTAAAATTTGGTGGCAATTGGATGTTCTTAGATGAAGTTATATAGGTTTGAATATCATGAAATAATGCATATAATTGGTGATTTATAGACCTAAGTTGGGCTTGATATTGGTGTCACGCGCCCCTTTTGTTTGGAGCCGGCTGGGTGGCCCTTTTCTGTCCCTAGATCTCAGATCTAACAGCCCAGGTCCTTGTAACAATGAAGCCACAGATTGGCTTAAGTGGACTTTGGTCTTCAGCCCTTGGATTATGATCTGAGGGATGTCCACTTGTCTCCTACCTTGCGGTTAGAGTAAGGTAGTGGGGCAGCTGACCGTGCGACCATCTCGGCCACAACCTACCTAGATTGTGGGGTGAAGGGAGAGATGTTAGTGGGAGGTTGGACTTGCCTCACCGAGACAAGAAGCCTGACCCATCATATGTGGTTAGTTGGTGAGAGAACAAGGAGAACGAGTTCTTTGTTTCTAGTTTCTCTCCATCGCAATAAGCAGGCGATAGCTGGGAGAGGTGATCAGAGGCAGAGGGTAGATCAGAGGAAGATGAAGAATGGAAAATGAAGCTCGTGGTCAGTGGAGTCAAATGCAAGCAATTTCATGCCCATCGATGGTCGTTTCCATGGTCGAGCAACCCAAGCTGTCCGGAGCTTGAAGATGAAGCTCGGAGGCTTGTATGTAGTTCTTCTCCCTGGCAATGAGGGATGTGTATGTGTTCGTGGAGGCTTTGCGAAGCTTTCCAAAGCTTCAGAGTGGTGCAAGGATGAGCTGAGACCGGATGCTTCTTCTTCTTCTCTGCCGCATTAGATGCAAGCGGCGGCGACC
The DNA here is from genome assembly GCA_963693085.1 of Alisma plantago-aquatica. Classification (NCBI taxonomy): domain Eukaryota; kingdom Viridiplantae; phylum Streptophyta; class Magnoliopsida; order Alismatales; family Alismataceae; genus Alisma; species Alisma plantago-aquatica. The sequence goes on from OY856410.1 coordinate 335,800,516, forward strand.
TGGTGGAGAGAGAACTCCACAGTCACATCCTAGAAGGCTAGCAACCGTGAAGGTGAGCTGTAGGTTGTCAAACCTTTTGAGGGCCTTAGTAGCTGATGAGGATCACCTGCTCCCAACAGATTGCTTGCCAGAGGAGAGCCCCGACGGCGGTGCATGTGCACGCTGAGAACAGAGAAAGAGCGCGTGAATGAAGAAGAAACCAGCGGCTCAACCTGGCTCAGAGACAATTAGCAGTGAACGGGGTGGCTAATCGTTAAACCATCCAGCCCAACACAAGCCAGGAGGAGGAGGAGCGCATCCCACATGAGCCACGTGGCAGCTGCTGAATGGCCAGAAAAAGGTAATTTACATCAAATCATCCAGTTCTTAGATAAATCATAGAAAATAGCTCGAGCATCTGAAAAATAAGTATAATATACCAAACTTCTCAAAAAAAATGAGTAGAACGCAATTAAAGCAAAATATCAGGCTTTTGATGCACAAATATTAGTGATATCTTATTAGTTGTGAAATACTTAATTGATAGATAATAAATATCAAACAACGACCTAAAATTATGAGAAAATACCAGTAAATCATGATTCATGTTCATAATCCATATGATGTTAGACATGATCATGGTAATAAATGAAATCATGTAATTTTCTTAATATGGCTAATTAGGGCTAATAAGGCTAAATAAAATGCAATAAATACATTAATGATCAATAAATGATGAAATTTACAAAGTAAGCTCATATCAGTATATGGAACCTCAGTTTTAATTATGAGATCATGATGATTCATGAAATCCATGTTATATGAAGATGAACCTTGAAACATGTGATGAAACCCTAATTTGAGTAATACATGTAACTTAGGGTTAATATGTATAAATAATGATATGGAACTTGATATTCAGATTATGTATCCTAATCTGGAACATAACATCAGTAACATAAATCCCACATAAGGATGAAGATAAGACAAGTCATAATGTATATATCATAATGAGATAAGCAAACCCTAATATGAACATGATTAGGGTTAAGATGAGATGTGAGATGATGGGAACCTGATGATAGTATATGATCTTATCTTGATCAGGTTTTGCAAAGATATAGATGGCATGGATATATGTGATTAAGTTTATCTCTTGATCAAGGTGTGCCATTACCTCTTACTTGGCTTATTATACAATATGCTTGTGTTATATGCATAGTAAAATACTTGGCATATGGTATTGGATGACATGATTGTTCTTGTATGATTTGTTGCATGATTTTCCATACTTATTGCTATGAACACATGAAACATAAGATATCTGGTCCATTATATGATAGCACTAAATCTCTTTGGTAGAATAGTGCATTGATGAAAGTACTAAATCTCTTTGGCAGAATAGTACATGTGAGCACTACATCTCTTTGGTAGAATAGTGCATTTATGAAGTACTAAATCTCTTTGGCAGAATAGTACATGTCAGCACTAAATATCTTTGGTAGAATAGTGCATGTGGTTGATCGAGTTTACATATAATGGAAATGTGCCTAAAATATGTGTTCTCTTCTGGTAACAAATATCTTTGTGCAACTATGCGCCTTTTCTTATATTTTGATTAATGTTGCCAAGTATTAGTTTTATCTTATTGCCAAGATATGATGAGAGGTAAATAAAAGACACGTAGGTGTACTCAGTACAATATTCTTGAATATTGTGCTGACGTGTACCGCATGTAATATTTTGTTTAGGTTGTGGTTATGCTTTTGAAGATCCTGGATAGTTGTGAGTTGTGTGGTGAGCTGATGTGCAGGTGGACCTGTTGTCTTAAGATCCTGTAGTTTAGTGGTAGTACATGTATATGTATAGGTTTGTTGTTCAATATGTAATATCAAATGTTGTAACAATTCATGTTGTAATTATATGTTGAATGGTGAACATATGTTGTGGTTTTATTATTGTTCATGTACATGTGCTACTGTGTTTCCTTTTGACTTCCTCTGATTTTCTTCTTCTTAGCCTAGTGTGGGGTGTTTAAATTAGGATTCTGGCTGAGGTGAGGTTTCAATTTGGACGTCACATATCAAATTAAGCTTTAGAAAATTTGGGGACGTCACAGGTGGTATCAGAGCATGAACAATAGCAAAACTTGACATTTTCTCATTATGCAACTCAAAACTAAAGAACCTTGAACATAATAATCTTTTAGGGTTAGATCGGTCATATTTTAGAGTTTATATATGACCTAGCCTCTAGGTTAGCACCTAGATGTCGGAGAAATAGGTCTAGACTGGTACTTGTTGAGTTGCAAGTCCTTAGATGTCGTTCTTTCCATGTAGTGCAGCGGTATGGGACATTGCACTATTTGGAAATGACGTGCATCAAGGGAAGAGAAGCTTTAGACATATTGTGCACGTTGTCTAGAGTAGATACACTAGTCTACACCATGTTCTCACTCCTTTCCTTAGTTTTCATGACACTGTACTCTCTACTATGTGTGGGACACTCGTTTTCAGGATTTGGTTTTGGATTCCAACCGGATCGAACCGTGATAGTTTTCTCTGATGCTTGTTTTATCAGAGAAAAACTATATAATATTTTATTATGTATATGTATTTAAAAAATGTGTCCCCATACATGTATGAGTAGGAGGTGATCATGCAACCTAAGTGAAAGTAAATGACATCAATCTAGAAGAGAGAGTAGTTCTAGATTAGATGTCTAGAGCCTTGTTTGGAATATGTGATAGATGGAATAGATGGTATAAGTTTTGATGATATGATGTAAGTTATATATAGATGATATAAGACAGTTTATGATGATATATGTTGTCTTTGAGGACTTAAGTTCAATTTTGAGGATTTGAGATAAGTTTTGATGATGCAAGTAAATAGGCTTTTATGACATAAGATATGCTAAGTTAAGACAAGGTTGTGAGTCAGCATGAGCCTCAAGCTCTTTTACAAAGGAGGACCTCTAGTGTTAGGACCAGTTTTAGGGTTCACTCCAAAGTGAGTGAGACCCATAGAGAGAAGGTTAGAGAACCTAAACTCCAAGATATGAGAATTCTGAGATATGTGATATGATATGTCCTAAACTAGAATACTCCTGAGTGATTGAGTTGAGTCACTCTATGCACGATTCCTATAGTTTGTTGAGCCCTAGATGTCCTTGGGAGGACCAAACCCTATAGACAGAGAGAGGTTGGTTACATGTACATATGCGAACATCAATATGAGTGCCTTCCATCTGGGTGAGGGAGAGAGTCCAAGACCTTGGAGGAGGTAGCTATGTTAGTTTCTGTGAAGCCTCATGCTCGGGTTGGTGGTTTCCCACATAGGAATCTAGTGGTGCATATAAGAGAGTTTCGGGTAAGCATGTCTCATGAGTAAAGACCTATGAAGAGTATTTCATATCATGTTTTAGTTTGTGCTTATGTGGCTAGAGCTTGTAAGGCTATCTCTAGTGCCAATGAGGTATACCTGAGAACCCTAGACCAAGGAGGGAGGATAAAGTATGTGCATATGAGATACTCATATATTTGAGTTATCTTAGAGAGACTGAGCATGTTACTACCCTCATGACATGGGTCAAGAGAACCTCAGTTGGACTAGACGAAGTTTTGATATATGTTTGATGAGCCACTCATATTAGTTGTTTAGCAAAACCATGATATAATATATGTAAGGATGTGATCTCATCTCGAGATGTGATATATAGACATGATATGATGGAAACCTAGAGATGGTTTAATAGATATCAATGCATAAATGGTTAACCATAATTATGAATAACAATGATAATATGATATTGTTGGTTAATCTATTGATGAAATCACTAGTGAATGATGCAATTTATTATGAACAATGAAATAAGATCATATGAATGAAATATGTTACATGAGGTGTTAATCTTAGTGCTTAATTAAGATGAAAAATATAATTTGATAGTTAGCACAACATAATGCTTTTGACACCTTGATATGATCCAGATGGACAAAGAGAGTTAATGATAAGTAACTCCCTCCTAAAAGGCATCTGTTAATGTTAAACATGTTCTAATAATTAGCTCAATAAAATGTTTATGACACTTTGACATATGGGATAACTTCAGTTATCTCCTTGAGAACATGGTAATATGATATGGGAACCCTAATGCATGGGTTGATATAAGGAAATAACCCTAATATATGAGATATGGAATGACTTAACCTAAGCTTCTAAACCTTGAGTTCAACCCTGAATGGAGTGTTTGTGCACCCAAGATGGTTGTAAACCTCCTAATAGTGCTTTGGATACATGGTTCTAGATAACCTTTGCAGATATGTTACACGTAGAATAGTGCCCACATGTAGATGAAGGCAAGATAAGGTCTTCCCTAGAAGTATGAGTATGGTTTACTTTCGAGGATGAAAGTTCTTTTAAGATGTATATGATGTGACAAAGTGGGTTTTCTGGTTTAATTTCGAGGACAAAATATCTTTTAAGGTGTGTAGGATGTGATGGAGTAGAATTTTGGAATCCTAAATGTCCAATGATATAAATGAAATCATATGTTTGAGTTACATTAGGAGTTCCAAGCTTTTAACAAAGTAGGTGTGTTGATATCATGAGTAAGATATCTCTTTTTATGCCTTTTGAGGAATTTAATTGAATGGTCTAACAATTGATTTTTTTGGCACCAAATTCGTGTACGAGGTACCTTTTGCAGTGAGGAAGTTGTGGTTAAAATTTTGTGGCAATTTGATGTTCTTAGATGAAGTTATATAGGTTTGAATATCATGAAATAATGCATATAATTGGTGATTTATAGACCTAAGTTGGGCTTGATATTGGTGTCACACGCCCCTTTTGTTTGGAGCCGGCTGGGTGGCCCTTTTCTGGCCCTAGATCTCATATCTAACAGCCCAGGTCCTTGTAACAATGAAGCCATGGATTGGCTTAAGTGGACTTTGGTCTTCAGCCCTTGGATTATGATCTGAGGGATGTCCACTTGTCTCCTACCTTGCGATTAGAGCAAGGTAGTGGGGAAGATGACCGTGCGACCATCCGGGCCACAACCTGCCTAGATCGTGGGGTGAAGGGAGAGATGTAAGTGGGAGGTTGGACTTGCCTCACCGATACGAGAAGTCTGACCCATCATATGTGGTTAGTTGGTGAGAGAACAAGGAGAATGAGCTCTTTGTTTCCAGTTGCTCTCCATCGCAATAAGCAGGTGATAGCTGGGAGAGGTGATCATAGGTAGAGGGTAGACCAGAGGAATATGAAGAAGGGAAAATGAAGCTCGTGGTCAGTGGAGTCGAATGCAAGCAATTTCATGCCCATCGATGGTCGTTTCCATGGTCGAGCAACCCAAGCTGTCTGGAGCTTGAAGATGAAGCTCGGAGGCATGTGCGTAGTTCTTCTCCCTGGAAATGAGGGATGTGTATGAGTTTGTGGAGGCTTTGCAAAGCTTTCTAAAGCTTCAGAGTGGTGCAAGGATGAGCTGAGACCGGATGCCTCTTCTGCTCCGCCGCAGTAGATGCAAGCGGCGACGACCTAGTGGAGAGTGAACTCCACAGCCACGTCCTAGAAGGCTAGCAGCCGTGAAGGTGAGCTGCAGGTCGTCAAACCTTTTGAGGGCCTTAGTAGCTGATGAGGATCACCTGCTCCCAACAGATTGCTCACCGGAGGAGAGCCCAGGCGGTTGTGCCTGTGCATGCTGAGAACATAGAAAGAGCATGTGAATGAAGAAGAAGCCAGCGGCTCAACCTGGCTCAGAGACAATTAGCAGCGAATTGGGCGGCTAATCGTTAAACCAGCCGGCCCAACACAAGCCAGGAGGAGGAGGAGCGCATCCCACATGAGCCACGTGGCAGTTGTTGAATGGCCAGAAAAAGGTAATTTACATTAAATAATCTAGTTCTTAGATAAATCATAGAAAATAGCTTGAGCATCAGAAACATAATTATAATATACCAAACTTCTCACAAAAAATGAGTAGAACACAATTAAAGCAAAATATCAGGCTTTTGATGCACGAATATCAGTGATATCTTGTTAGTTGAGAAATACTTAATTGATAGATAATAAATATCAAACAACGACCTAAAATTATGAGAAAATACCAGTAAATCATGATTCATGTTCATAATGCATATGATGTCAGATATGATCATGGTAATAAATGAAATCATGTAATTTTCTTAATATGGCTAATTAGGGCTAATAAGGCTAAATAAAATGCAATAAATACATTAATGATCAATAAATGATGAAATTTACAAAGTAAGCTCATATTAGTATATGGAACCTTAGTTTTAATTATGAGATCATGATGATTCACGAAAGCCATGTTATATGAAGATGAACCTTGAAACATGTGATGAAACCCTAATTTGAGTAATACATGTAACTTAGGGTTAATATGTATAAATAATGATATGGAACCTGATATTCATATTATGTATCCTAATCTGGAACATAATATCAGTAACATAAATCCCACATAAGAATGAAGATAAGACAAGTCATAATGTATATATCATAATGAGATAAGCAAACCCTAATATGAACATGATTAGGGTTAAGATGAGATGTGAGATGATGGGAACATGATGATAGTATATGATATTATCTTGATTAGGTTTAGCAAAGATATAGATGGCATGGATATATGTGATTAAGTTTATCTCTTGATCAAGGTACGCCATTACCTCTTACTTGGCTTATTATACAATATGCTTGTGTTATATGCATAGTAAAATACTTGGCATATGGTATTGCATGAAATGATTGTTCTTGTATGATATGTTGCATGATTTTCCATACTTATTGCTATGAACACATGAAACATAATATATCTGGTCCATTATATGATAGCACTAAATCTCTTTGGTAGAATAGTGCATTGATGAAAGTACTAAATCTCTTTGGCAAAATAGTACATGTGAGCACTAAATCTCTTTGGTAGAACAGTGCATTTATGAAGTACTAAATCTCTTTGGCAGAATAGTACATGTGAGCACTAAATCTCTTTGGTAGAATAGTGCATGTGGTTGATCAAGTTTACATATAATGGAAATGTGCCTAAAATATGTGTTCTCTTCTGGTAACAAATATCTTTGTGCTACTATACGCCTTTTCTTATATTTTGATTAATGCTGCCAAGTATTAGTTTTATCTTATTGCCAAGATATGATGAGAGGTAAATAAAAGACACGTAGGCGTACTCAGTACAATATTCTTGAATATTGTGCTGACGTGTACCGCATGTAATCTTTTGTTTAGGTTGTGGTTATGCTTTTGAAGATCCTGGATAGTTGTGAGTTGTGTGGCGAGCTGATGTGCAGGTGGACCTGTTGTCTTAAGATCCTGTAGTTTAGTGGTAGTACATGTATATGTATAGGTTTGTTGTTCAATATGTAATATCAAATGTTGTAGCAATTCATGTTGTAATTATATGTTGAATGGTGAACATGTGTTGTGGTTTTATTATTCTTCATGTGCATGTGCTACTGTGTTTCCTTTTGACTTCCTCTTATTTTCTTCTTCTTAGCCTAGTGTGGGGTGTTTAAATTGGGATTCTCGCTAAGGTGAGGTTTCAATTGTACGTCACACATCAGATTAAGTTTTAGAAAATCCAGGGATGTCACAAGAGTGGTGTTGAATGGGATGAAACCAGGCACAAGCCCATACTACCTGACATCCTGGAGTGGAGGGATATGCTTATGGTATGTAGAATAATACACCCACATAACATTCATGTGTTGCATTTAAATTTAACCTCCTAATTGAAAGTGTTTGACAATGGTGAAGCAAGGATCTAGAAAGATTGGTTTGCAAACCCCTCTACCATTACCACGAGATCAAGTTGATGTGTGGGAGGAATATTGCTAGAGACCACCAGAAAATGTCTTTAATGGACAAACAACTATCGTCTGACATCGCCTCCAATGATGATGTTGTTGTTGACTTAGATGTATCTAATACTCTCATCAATGTAGATAGCACCAGAGCTGAAGCAGACATGGGATATTTTGGCACCCAGAGCAAGGGAGACAATGTCAGAATAGATAACCAAGGTGTTGGAGTAAGGAATTCTCCTATAAATAGGTGTAGGAAGCGAGCGTCTATGACACATGAGTGATGTACGCTGACTAGTGATGTGGTATCTGAATTCACAAAGTTGTATGCAAAGGTGCATAAGTTAGGCACCGAGGTGTCCACATGAGTCATTGAAAAGGAAGACTTTGCAATGATTTTGTAGGATTTTCATGAAACTTTTCCAAATGCCCATGTCCCTATTGTAACAACTATTATTGATTCCATAAAGGAGTCAACCAACCGTAGTATCTACCTCATCCTACGACATACCCCATAGAAAATTACGATATGGTTGGAAGACCTTCGGGAAAGGTCACACGGAACCAATTCAACACCCATACCTACCATACCCCCCTCTTTTGTGTCGTCTCAGGAATTTTGGTTGCAATCCCCCGCTAGGCCTTTTAGCAACACATCAAGTATGTCATCCATGTGACACATTGGCAATGATGATGTTGGCACAAGCAGGACTAGCATAGGTCACACACCATAGGCAAACTTTTTGCATACTACAATTCCATAAGCACTTGCCAATTTTTGAATAATTTTCAATATCTCAGTCAGATGTTTGTTGTATTATTTGTTGAGTTCAGGAATATTGGGTAAATTTGATTATTTTTGTAATAGTTACTACCGTAGAGAATACTTCAATTTGATTTTCCTATCTATTTTTGAAGTAGTTTTTTATGCACCCTCTTTCATGTTTTCTTAGGCTTGTTGTCATATTTTAATTGTAGGCGTCATGTTGTTGGTGACCATACACGTGCACCACACATAGTTATGAAAACTTTGGATATCATCTCTGGGCTAGCAAATCGCATTGCTGACAAAATAGTTGACTCAATAGTGACCACCATCATGGACAATCCGAATGATGATGACATACAACGTTTGTTCCTAGGTCAGTTAGTATTATGAGTGTCCATCAAAAGGTTTTAGAAATCATAACTGGGCATGAAGAGAGGGCATATGACCTGTACTGAATGCATCCACAAACTATTTTATCCCTCATGGACAAGTTGTTGGTAAGGTATGCCCATAGAGCCAATCATGTGATGATTTACATGGCATAAACATTAAAGGATTTGATTAACACTCATAAAGGTAAGCTTCAAATTCATTCTATTTCATTCAGTTATGAAATAATGAGGAAACATTATGAATGTGTAAAGAATGACAAAACTCAATGACGTATGTCTTCAAGTATGTGACTTGGAAGAATGAAATCATACGAATGCTAAGAGTATGTACATTCTTATTATGTCCCTAGTCGGTTATTATTATGGAAGGTATATAGACACCATTAACACATAAGACTAGAGTGTGGGTTGGTTGATGATAGAATCACATTAGTCATGATATGGAAATATCAAACCAAGCACCCATATACATGTTAGGGAATAATGTATCAGGCAGACCCATCTTGAGAGTGACACATGGAAACCATCATCGGTGGTCATATTCATCTATCATAGTGAAGGTGGTGATTGTGATTCTTAGACCTAAAATCACTGCACTCATCACATGTCGTTGGGTATGCTTTGACATCATCAAACACAGTCCTGGAACATGGGTTATTATAATAGGGATGATTGGGTGACTTTGACACATGGGGATAGACTGTAAGTGATAGAAATGGGATTTGTCCCTCCTACTGGAGTATGATATCCTGGTCACTTGATAAGCAAGATTGAGAAATGCATGTGCATGCACATATGAATCAATATATGATATTGAGGTCACTTTATCTCAGACAGTCTGCTCTTGGTTCAAGAAACATGGATTGAACGTTGAGAGGATGACGATTCCATACCTTGAGTTGATATTGGATATCAGTGATAAAGGAATTATGCAATCACTACAATACCTTACACAGATTGTAGGTTGAAGTTGTTCTCCAACTTTCCATTCACTTGGGTAGCACTGTTGTGTGACTAGGCACCACTATTTTCTTGTAATGTCATAAGCTAGTTATGGACATTCATTGCCAATGTGATATGGGACCTATAGGGTCACACAAAAAGGAACTCATCTAGAAGAGGATTTTGATCTTGAATAATGATTGGATTGATTACCAAAGTGTTTATATATTCAATTCACACAACATATTGGCTGACAGCACTACCAAGGTGAGATGACTGTTTGGGTAGACAGACGAGCATCTTAAGTGTTGAGATGGTCATTTGGGTTGTCAGGCTAATAAAAAATTGAATTGGCTATGTTATGCCCAAATTTAGGTGTGAACTGATCGATTCATTCTGATGAACCGATCGGCTCGACTTGACTCACCAGATGGCCATCTGGGTGAGCGAGATGGATGTCTCACTTGTGTGATACATCTCAGTTGGGGCCAATCAAATATTCTGGAAGTTTCCCTAACTTGTTTCAATTGCACAAACTTGTGGTGAAAGAAATTAATGTTTGACATTAATGGGAAATGAATTTCCAATTTTATATGTGATTGGGAAATTGCCAAATGGCCATGGCAGTGTGCGATTACCATCTCATGTGACCAGACGACCATCTGGATCACCACATGACCGTCTCGTGGTTCACATGTTGCAAAAATTCAAGATCTTTCAGTCCCTTCCACTCCCACACAGATCCCGAACAGACTGGGAACCCTGACCCTAATCCCACCTATAAATAGAGGGGCACTTGGGGCTTCTCAGAATACAACAACACCATCAACTGAGAATCATTTTCTCTAAAAACAAATTTCCTATCTGGTTTTGGTAATGAGAGAGCCCAAGCAAGTCCTACCTGACTAGGGAGGGATAGCGACGGGAGAGAACAAATGAGGATTGTTGTTGTGGGAGAGCACGTTGGTGACTAGTACACCAATGGGAGGGACAACTCCTTCATGTCTATTCTAGTTTAATGATATTACTTCTTATTGGCCCATGTGGACTACACTAGAGGCAGGAATCCTTTGGCTACTGCTAGGAGAGCAAATTTAGTATGCAGTTCGTGGTAAGACCACATGAGTCGTTGTAGAATTTGTCATGTTTGATGTCCGTGGTGAAGACCAGGAGCTACACATCCACCGTACAAGAGCAACTAGTAGACAGTTGCATTGAAGTGAGTTGTTGTCACTAAACTTGCTCTAGGACTAGGTATAACTCATTAAACCATCCTTCCTATTTCATAGTAGTTGACACAATCTTGTTGTTATGGGAACACAGATAGATAAATTTTTATTTCTATTGCTTACTCGGTGTCCGTATTTCCCAGTAGTGGTATCAAAGCCATGTCATTTTATTATAATTTAGGATAATTGATATGATTGGATTTTTAGTTTAATCATTTATTTATTGCATACAATGCGAATATTTAAACTGTCTCATATGTGTATCCGATCAAAGACCACAAAATCCCAAACTAATATATTATATATATGTAATTTACATGCATCTCCCTAAAAGCAGTTTTGATGGTGGACGTGTAGCGTGGATTTGGCCTAAACACTATATCTATGTGTGGTTGGATGGTTTAGCTTTAATCCTATTTACATCGATCTATGTACCGAGCCTCTACCTCCCTCTTCCCAATGTAAAGTTAATTCTTTCCTACTTTTGCTCCCCTCAAATGTAACTTGATGTTCTATTTACATATAATAGTTTAATAGCAATAGTATAGTTTCTTTCTTGCAATGACAAAGAAGATGATCATCACTGGATGAGACAACCAATTTGTGAGATGAGCCAACCATCTAGAGGACCCTGGATGACAAAATGATGGAGCCAGGCGAATGCCCGGTGGACCCAGCCGGCCATTTAGGAGGAGTCCAAACATCAGTTGGATTGGAGGCCAAGCGATTGTCCATGATGACCAATCGACCGGCCAAGAGGCGAGACGACCAGTTCAAGGGTTGAACCGATCTACCCAGATTGGCAAGCACAGATCTACACCAACAGTAGGTTCATACATGTGATGTGATGATTGACCTAGGTGGTAGTAATTCCTTGTGGCTCCAAGGAATTACATGTAGACATGTCCATAACCATCACTTTTTATTTTATATTGCATGTTTGTGGGATATATCATGTATACGATACGCACTATATATGTGGTGATTGGATACAGTATATGTATATGTATATGTATGTATGTATGTATGTATGTATGTGTGTATATATATATCCCTCAATCAAACATGTTAAGTCTAAGATGCTTTCCAATAGTAATACACATGAACAATATGTTACTCCAAAGTGTGGTGCATCGTCTACCTCCTGGAAGTGTGATGGTAGTAATGTAGGTGTCGCCAAAGCGGGGTACATTATTATCATATTGGCTATTGGTTCAAGCTTTACTGGTGATTCTTAGAGAGTCTAATCCTAGAAGCATGTAGATGATTATGGCAAAGAGTTGTACATATCATATATCCAAGAGTTGCATATGATGCAATTGACATGATTGGCTACCTTAATGGTTGATTATGGACGTTGGTGCAGGTTGGGTAATAATTGGATCATTTTGGATCTTGGCACATTAGAAAATTGTTCTTTGTAGTTTTCCAAATTGATACTTGAGGGTTATCTATTTGAAAAAAATAATGAGAATGATAATGAGTTAAAGGCCTAATTATTACCGCCCAAATTTAATCAAATCAAATCAAAATTGAGTTTTTGACAAAATTGCAAATTCTTTTGTAGAATCAAATGGGAACAAACAATAATCACTTTTATCATGGTCCTTAACAAGTGATGTAGCCCTATTTCAGGGCTCCATCTCATGCCATTTTGTACTTAAATCACATATAAACATGTTACAAGCTATTTCCCCTAATATGTTTATCATTGCCAAATGTGCTTATGGATGTTCTTTGCATCATTTTCATGTACTTGGACCATGATTAGGGTGAATGAGAGAGAAGGAGGGGTCCAAAGAAGGCCCCAAAGCTCCATTAAACTACCTTCAATGGTCAAGGATCGACATCAAGGAAAGAAATCCATGAATGATGAAGTTCAAAGTTAATTTTCCTACTGCAGATCCCAACACGGCCGTGGGAATAACCCCACAGTCATAATATTTATTGTGAAGAATTAACAGAGTCAACAGGGATCTTGCACCCAAATGGCCACGGTCATGGCCAGCCAACACGGTTGTGGCTAGGAGAGCTGAAGACGGTCGTGGCCATACCTCCATGGTCGTAATGTTTATTATGAAAAACCAACAGAGTCAACAGAGATTTTGCACCCAAATGGCCACAGTCGTGGCCATCAGCATAGCTGTGGCCCATTGAAGATACCACGACTGTGGGACATGCCCACATTCATATCATTTATTGAGAAGAATCAACAAGGAGTTACCCCCCAAGCTGCCACGATTGTGGCCAATGAAGATCAACTCGCTCGTGTTGCTGCCCACGACCAAGTCATCCTCCTCCAAAATGGTCGTGTTACCCAACACGGCCGTGGTGCTGCTCATCCAACACGACCACTGCCATGACCGTGGCCACCTATTACTTAGAACTCTCACCACCCTTCCACAACATGCTCGTGTCCATTCTCCACGACCGTCCTCATCTACCCCTACCACGGTCGTGGCCCATCAACACGGTCGTGTTGCTACCCTAAACCTACCACTTTTTTACACTGATTTTCTCACAATACCCCTACTTACCCTAGTACTTCCACCACCACCTACATATACATAGGTGGTGGCCACAACACTAGGGGAGCTACCCTATAGCTTCTCCTAGCCTCCATCACTCCTCCTTGAGCATTTAGTGCATTTCCTTTGCATTTGTGCTCTCCATCCACCATTTCCACCTCCATTTCACCTTGGAGACCTAGTTTTCTAGGTGTTCATCCATAACCCCCATATCTTCATGCTCACCTACACCCTTCGAGGAGAGAGGACGTCCCCAACAGCAAGGAGGCGAAGAAGAAGGCTACTTCCTCGAGCTCCATGGCATTTCTTCCCCTTCTTCCCATCTCTTTTACTATTTCTTTGACTATGTGTAGCTAAGCCCCTAGTGGTGGGTTGTTTGGGGTTAAGTGTGACTTTGATACCATGTTGGGGGAAAATAGCTTGTAATGAACATAATTTCTATCTATGATAATTTCCTCTTGCTTCTATCTCATTTCCTATTTTATTGCATGTGGTTAGTGCTTATAACATGAATTGCTTGCTTTGAGACGTTTGGTGACACTTAGCTTCTAGGAGGAATTGGAGTGTATGTGGCAATATTAGGAATGGCTCCTAGGTCCGATTAGTGGATCCCTAGCTATCCCCCTTTGTTCCTACATACACATCCCTCCTCCTACAAGTGAGTGTGAGATCTAAGTAGCTAGTGTAAGTGTGATTAGTGCAATTGACTAGGGATTTCTAAAGGCTAGAATGGCTAGTGGCATGAGGTCAAATATCCTCATATATACTCCCATATCTACCCTTGGCTCTCAATTAACCTAATACCACTTACCCTAGAAACCTAGACTTGACAAGTCCTACTATAATTACACCTAACCCTAGTTACCCAACTAGTAATATAGGGTATATTCTACTAGCTCTTGCCTTATTGTTTGGTTTGGTAATCTAGATAGAATTGTGATGGTTGCTTGCTATGTTGAGATCCCCCAACTAATATCAAACCACATCCCCAAACGGCCCACCTACCTTAATCATCTTGTTAAAATCCAACTTGCTTTGCTTTCTTGTTCATGCTAGTCTAGTTTAGTTACTTTTCCTTAACCTAGTTAATAGCTTAGTTTTGATCTTTAGTGTTGACTTAGATTCTTGCTCTTGCTAGTGGTTAGTTTAGATCTTAATTACTTCTTGCCTTGCTAGAGTAGTGTAGTTCATCTTGCTCTCGTTTGGTTAATTGCTTGGCCTAGTTTCTTAGATTCAACTTGCTTAGGATAATCTAGCTTTTTGATAATTTAGTTTCCATCTTACCTTTCCTTTCTTGTTTGCTTAGTGTAATCACAAACAAACCATTTAAAACCCTCAAACCCTAATCTCTGCACTAGGAACATAGCAAACACTACCCTAGCTCTAGTGCCCCCTCTATCCCTAAGGACCAACCCCTTTTCTTGCCAATCACCTATACTACAACAGTACCTCGTGCACTTGTGGGTGACCTATTTAGTTTTGTGATCGACTTGGTTAGGGCCAATATAAATTTCAAAAGTGTTCCCACATGTGTGTCCGATCTCGTGGGGCGCATCTAGTCGAGTCAAATTGGCTAGCGTGTAGCACCTCTAGAAAACGCACCAAGAAGGACAAAATAACTGGGAACAACTTCCATGACTAGTTCAGGACGTTGAGAATCGCTATGTCCTAGAAATACCAGAACTAGAGGAACCAACTCAAAATGCACCAAGGGCTGACATGGATGCTTACAAGAAGCATACTGAAGATGTCGTGAATGTTAAGTGTCTGATGTTATGCTCCATGAACTATGAGTTGTATAGGCAACATGAGAACATGGATGTGATTGAGATGGTCACACATCTCAAGAACATGTTCCAAGATCAGGCAAGACCAGAGAGATACGATGTCTCCAAGGCATTGTTCAAATGTAACATGGCAGATGATGACCTGGTAGGTCCTCGTGTGCTCAAGCTGATTGGGTATGTGGAGAACCTAGCTAGATTGGGATTCCCCTTGGGTTAAGAGTTGGCCACTGACGTGATTCTACAGTCTCTACCACTTTCATATAATCAGTTTGTCATGAACTACAACATGAACGACTTTGAAAAAACCTTGATAGAGTTGTTGGGCATGTTGATAACAGCTGAGGGACATATGAAGAAAGATAACCCCAAGTATGTGATGATGATCATCAAGACAAAGGGGAAGTCTAAAGGCAAAAGAAAATCTCAGAAGGGTTCTAAAGTTGGCCAGAAGCCCAAGTCTTCAAATCCTAAAGCAAAAGGAGGAGTGAATAAAATAAGAGGTGATTGTCACCATTGTCACCAGCCTGGACATTGGAAAAGAAATTGCCCACTTTGGTTAGAGGAACTAAAGAAGAAGGAAGGCATTAAGGCCTCCACTTCATGTATAAATGTTATAAGATAAATTTGATTACTTCTTTGTTTTAGTATGTGATACCAAACAGATATCTGACATACTGATGTGTAGGATCTGACAAGAAGTAAAAGCCTTCATGGAAAGATAAAGATGGACAAGGTGGAGAAAGAGTTGTGGAAGCCTTAGTCAACATTTAAATTTATCTTATCTGAATGGGCATGTAATAGAGTTAATAGAACTGCTACTTCATTATGACATTATAAACATTTCTTTTATGCATCTTGTATGATAAGGATGATAAATCAATAAAAGAGATATTAATGTTTTTATTTCAAACGATATGATCTTGCAGGAAATGCCCAAACATCTATATAGTCTTTGTATTAAAGATTTTGAGATGAATGTTTATAACGTTAATGCCAAAGGATTATAATTGATAACTCAAGACTATCATTAGAAATAGTCATCTTGGGCATATGTATAAGAAATGCATGTCTAGAATACATATTGATGTTAATATAGATTCCCTTGGTTGAATCTAAGGAAACATGCATAACCTTATTTATGCAAAATGTGACATGACATCCCTCACTAGATGTAGTGTGAGGATAAGCCTTATATTAGACTTCATACATGTGATGCATGAAGATATTATGGAATGAATGCTATAGATAATTACTTATACCTCATTTTCATTTACTGGTAATTTGATGATATGTACTCAGTAAAATAGAAACATAAATCTCTTAAAGTGTTCAAGTAATTTATAAATGAAGTATAACTTAGATAAAAGTGTTAAGAAACTTTGATGAGATCAAATGTTGAAATACTTTACATGAAGATCTTGAGAACCTTCGGGAAAGGACTGTGATAATGTATCACCAGTCAAATCCATATGCACATGATGATGCATCAAAATGAAGGAATTATACCACGATGAGTCATGATATAATTATCAATTAATCTAGTCTTCGTGTCCTCATAAATATATACCTATCACTAAATAATGTACCAACTGAATGGTTTATAAGACATCACATATGATATGATTTGGGAATGTCCCAATATGTCTAAAGGACTAAAACCTGCATTGAGAAAGTAGTTTCATGAAGAAGGTTTATCCAAAAACCATAATTGTTGAATATTACTGTTAATCCCAATCAAATAACAATAGTGTTTTGTTGATAGGATAACTGAGTTCCAAAAGATTCAGTGGGAGTAATAGTAGAACTCAAAATGTTCAAAGTCAACAAAGAGGTACAATGAGAACTAAGAGAATCACAAGTTGTTGTGGAATCTCAAGTTCGTCATGTGACACACAACAAAATAGTCTAGTAGAACACATCTGAGATTTGAGGATTGTGAATCAAAAAATTCAGATGGGTTGGTCATAATAGGATGAGCCAACTAGTAACTAGAAGTCATTGAGAACCATAATTAGAGTAATGGCTCAAAGCCATTATGGGATCCATGTAAGCTAACAAGATAGTACCTTGATAGCGCCACCTAAAGGGTGCAATAGGGTCTTGTGGCAAAGACATACATGGATAACATAAAAGGACAAATTGGTTGAATAAGTTTTTCAAATCCATTCAATTTGTTGAACATGATAGAAATTCATTTACCAATTGTCATGCTTGTTGTTGTAGTTAAAATAGACTATGAGATTTGGTATATGAAGATAAAAAATGGATTCCATAAGAGAATGCATCAAAGGATGTGTATGTGATGCAACCTAAAAGGTTTTATAACTTCAAGAATACAAATAAAGTCTATGAACTACAAAGTTCAATCTGGGATTGAAATAAGCATCTCAGAGATGGGATCTTTTAACTTGACAAGATAGTAAAAGAGTTTGACTTGAATCAAGATAAAAGATGAAATATGTGTTTACAAAAGATTTAGTGGGACCATATATGAATATTCCACATGTGATGAGGAATAACATCTCAATATTATGAATATAGAGATCTGGCATGGAAACCCCCTTCAGTGATGAAGGATAAAGTGAAACGTTTTATGAGATAAGGATCAAGACCTATGAGATAGTTCTTGAATGTTTGACAATGGAAGTTTCATCACATAAAATAACAATGTGCTAAAGGAGTTCAATGTGAAAAGATTCGATGAGAGAGAATCTAGATTGGTCTCTCATGATCCATAAGTTCTAATTCTTGTGAAGAATGGAAATGACATGATTTAGATGCCATAGGTTGTAGCAATGAATCTATCATGACTACTATTATCCCATATAATCTTGTATCTATTGGACATGACAAGATGATAGTAAAATTCCAATAAGGGTTATTGGAATGTCAATAAAGATATCCATTAGCACTTGAGAAGTATTTGAGGATAGATTTCTAGTCAACAAGGATAGCAATAAAAGGAAGAGTTGGATGTAAAGGGTTACATCGACGCAAGCTTCCATAATGACAAAAGTGAACGCAAATTAAAATATGTTTGATTTAAAAGGAGAAATGTTGTTAGTTGGAAGGGTTCCGAACTAATAGCTATTAATTCTATTCTACAATAGAAGTCGGGAATACTTTTGTTATGAACACAAAGTGATACTATATGGATCTAGAAGTTCATATGATGAATCTATAAACATTCCACCCATTAATGACTCAGTAGTGATATTGTGACAAAATTGGAGCTACATGTTAGGTAAGGAGTATCAGATACCATATTACGGTAGTTCCATCTTGTACGAGAAATCGTACAGTGAATAGAGAAGGAAACATGTGATATACCACCTATAAGCAAAGTATTGCTAATATGCTTGATTAGAACTAGTGCTATAGAAGCATGATTGACGTGTTTAGGTCACCAAGAATATGATTCATGGGTGATTGGCTCTAAGTGCAAGTGGGAGTCTATTGGTAAGGTATGCCCATAGAGCCAATCATGTGATGATTGACATGGCATAAACATTAAAGGATCTGATTAATACTCATAAAGGCAAGCTTCCAATTCATTCTATTTTTTTCAACTATGAGATAATGAGGAAACATTATGAATGTCTAAAGAATGATAATACTCAATGATGTATGCCTTCAAGTACGTGACTTGGAAGAATGAGATCATATGAATGCTAAGAGTATGTACATTATTATTATGTCCCTAGTTAGTTGAGGTAAGATTAGATGCTAACTATAGGTACAAGAAGGCGGATATTGCCCAGGAAAATTGAGGTTGCTCTCAAGGACATTTCCAGGGCGTGTGGTTGGTCCGACCGGTGGCCAACCCTAGTACTATGGGGGAACCCGGGTGAGTACTAGTCAATGCATGTCACTATGGAAGGTAGGTAGACACCAATAACACATAAGACTAGAGTGTGGGTTGGTTGATGACAGAAACTCATTCATGATATGGCAATATCAAACCAAGCACACAGATACATGTTAGGAAATAGTGTATCAGACACATCCACCTTGAGAGTGACACATGGAAACCATTATTAGTGGTCATAGTCATCTCTCATAATGAAGATGGTGATTGTAATTCTTAGACCTAAAATCATTGCACTCATCACATGTCATTGGGTACATCATCAAATGCAATCCTAAAATATGGGTTGTTATAACGGTGATTATTGGGTGACTTTGACACATGGGGATATATTGTGAGTGATAGAAATGGGATTTTTCCCTCCTACTAGAGTATGATATCCTGGCCACTTGATAAGCAAGGTTGAGAAACACATGCACATACACATGTGAATCTATATATGATATTGAGGTCACATTATCTCAGATAATCTTCTCTTGGTTCAAGAAACATGAATTGAACATTGAGAGGATGAAAATTCCATGCCTCGAGTTCATCCTGGATATCAGTGACAAAGGAATTATACAATCACTACAACATCTTAAATTGTAGGTTGAAGTCATTCTCCAACTTTCCATTCACTTGGGTAGCACTGGTGTGAGACTAGGCACCACTCTTTACTTGTGATGTCATAAGCTAGTTATGTACATTCACTGCCAATGTGATATGGGACCTATAGGGTCACACACAAAGGAACTCATCTACAAGAGGAGTTTGATCTTGAATAATGATTGGATTAGTTATGAAAGTGGTTAGGTATTCAACTCATGCAACAGATTGGCTGATTGCACTACCAAATGACCATCTTGTTAGATGGCCGTTTGGGCAGCCAGATGAGCATCTCAAGTGTTGATACGGCCGTCTAGGTTGTCAGGATAATCAAAAATCGAATTGGCTATGTTTTTCCCAAACTGAGGTGTGAACTAGCCTGATAGACATCGTCACACTAAATGAGATTACTCAAAACAAAAAACATGATCAAGTACTAATTAATCACATAGTAAAAAAATGTGGAATAATTAAAACCAGAATTTACATCATGATCAAGTTTTGAAACATTTACATGAAGATCCACCTTTTTCATTCTCATATATTATAACATGAATTTACATATGTGCTCAATGGACTCAACCACATCTTGTGTACAAAAGAAGCATTTACATGTTCATGCCATATATACATACACTAGCATACTATCATAATCTCGTGTCGATACAAATATCTCATCTAAAATACACCTCCAATACCCGGACCTGAGAGTAAAGGGATGACACTAGGACTTTACTACTGATGTCTATAGCTGACCAACCTCTTGAAGATCATCATTACTATTCTAGGCCTTAAAAATGCTCAAAAGATCATCAACACATATGTATCCCATAGGTTGAACATGGTAATGCACTATGGTATTCAATTAGCACTACATTGAGGTTTCAATACAAGCGAAATGTAATATATTGTCACATTAATCATTCAAGAGGTCCAATTATAACCAAACATCATCATTTAGTCATAATAGAGTTGGTGTAGCAAACCATGTTTCATTTAAGGTACACATCCACTTGTTATGGTGATTTATCCATATATTTATACGAGGGCAAAGGTAAGACTACAAGTTCAATGGTGTTCTACCATTGAATTCACATTATTAGAAGCCACTCATAAGACTATGGTATTTATTATAATCCATTGATTGTTGAAGTGTCCAATCCCATTCATTGGATCATGTTATTATTCAAAAACATCAATTAGGTTATAGGTCCGACCATTCGATTTTGTCCTAACATAGGGTATCAGTTTTAACATCCACCATGGATATCGTCCTGCCACCTTCATGGTGTTATGGTTCTAACACCAGCATGGAGTATCAGTTTGCCAACATCAGGGCATATCGACCTAATGTCAACATAGGTATATCCGTTTAACACCCCCATGATGTATCAGTTTAACACCAACAAAAGTATGTTAGCCTATCATCACCAAGGGTGTATTCATTCTAACATCAACAAGGTATATTGGCCATTATCCATAATGGTTTATAACTATCATTGGGCATCAGCCACAAACCATCATGGGTTGTTTCTATGGCTAGGACGTCGGCCTGACATCAACATGGTGTCTCGGTCTATCCACAATATGGGGTGTCAATTCTCACTTATCATAGGATATCAATTTTAGCATCCACCATGATATCAATCTATTACCAACAAGGTATAACGGTTCTAACACCATCCTAG
Organism: Alisma plantago-aquatica; assembly: GCA_963693085.1. NCBI lineage: Eukaryota > Viridiplantae > Streptophyta > Magnoliopsida > Alismatales > Alismataceae > Alisma > Alisma plantago-aquatica. The sequence goes on from OY856410.1 coordinate 335,822,129, forward strand.
GGTGTCGAACTAATATCTTTGTAGTGTGTCAGAAAAATGTCAACTTAGGATAATGGCCTAACAGTCATGTAGGGTGTGCCGATCACTAACCATTACAATTGTCAAAAATGTATCACTAGGGTATCGGGTACAGGCCATTATTGGTTACAACCATGGCATAAATAGGGTGTCAGGCACAACATTACATGGCTAAGTTCATAACCAACATGATCAAGGTTGAGATAGATAAAAGAAAGAGCTAGGATAGGAAGAAACTCCATCGTTACCATGGTGAGAACTTTACAAGATAGGCACATAATCTTGCTTCTATATGCAAGGATCTTTGTTTTTAAGCAAGAACATAAGCACACCAGCTTGGAGTAAGAAATATAAGTGAATAAGGTTATAAAAATCACCTCTAATGATAATAACAGACTTCTAGAAGCAAGGATCTTGAGAAAAGAAGGCAAGGAAACCCATGTTTCATATCTAAACTCGGCCAAATAGGCACCCTTCTCCACAAGGAAGCAAAACCCTAGAAGAAGAAGCAAGAAAGATGGAATCTTGAATTCTAGAGAAACTTATACCATGGAACAACAAGATTTAAACCTAGAGATAGGTAGGAGTAAGAAGAACAGAGAAGGAAATAGAGGAAAGAAGGAACTACTTACTTGTTTAAGTCAATTTTACCAAGAAGAAGCTTTAGAAACCCTAGAAGAAAGCAAATCGGAACCCTAGATGCTTCTTCCAAGAGATCACCTTCTTCTTCTACCTTGGACAGGTTATCCACAGAAGAATAGAGAAAGAATGAGGTTCTTATCAGGAGGAAAGTAGTATATAGCAAAATCTCCATTTAGGGCATAAGGATAAGTATATAAAGCTTAGAGGATAAGGTTGAGAAGAAGCATGAGGTGTACAAATAGATATCCATGTGTCCAATACTTGAAGTTTGCATGGATAAGCAAGAATAAGGTCCACCATATATTAGGGACTGATGGTTCATTGGATTATGCACAAGAAAATGGAGCCACTGGTTGATAGCCTTGAAGGTGGCTCATCATCCATGGGGGGTAAACCCTAATTTAACCTAGAATGGAATCTCCTCCCATTCAAGGTACAATTGAGAATCCCATGGATCAACAAGCTCAATAGTGATGAGAAAACATATCAAGAACATAATTGATGGAAAAATTTGCAAAGAAAACCCCTCAATTGGGTAAATTGCACAAAAGTCCAAATTGTACATAAAATTGCATAACTTGCTCAAACAGTGTCCAAATTGGACCAAATTTAAAAATTAAGCTTGTATTATGATTCCAAAGCATATAAAAATGTTAGAATAAGGTTATAAGCATTAAATTATGGTAATTAAGATTGTTCAACATTTTAATTAAGTTTAGGGGCCTTATAACTATAAACCCCTAACAAGGATTTCACCCCAAAATCGTACGCAAAGAGAGATGGGTACTCATACACATATCATCCTATAGATCCCACATTGCTTCCTATAAGACATGATGATGCCACAAAACCTTTACTAACACTATATATTTCTTCTTCAGCTTCTTCACTATCTTATCCAGGATCAACATTGGACCTTCAACATAAGAGATGTCCTCATCTAACTCAAGTTCTACTTATTGGATTGTTTGTTTTATATTGGGATGGCATTTCCTCAAAACAAATATATGAACGACATTATGTAACCTGTGTAGCTATGGTGGTAGCTCCAACTTGTATGCTACTTTTCCAACACAAGCTAAGATAGGATATGGTCCCATAAATCTAGGAGCCAACTTTCCCTTCTTTCCAAACCTCAACACACCTTTCCAAGGAGAGACCTTGAGATATACTATGTCTTCCACTTGGAACTCAAGTGGTCTACTTTAGTTATCTGCATAAGATTTTTGCCTGTCCTGGGTTACTTTCAACTGATGTTTTATCACTTTAATCTTTTCTGTAGTCTTCTGCACTTGCTCAGGACCCAAAAGTTGATATTCACCCATCTCATATCAGCAAAGAGGAGACCGACATCGTATCCCATATAGAGCCTCATAAGGATCCATATCTATGCTTCTGTGATAGCTATTATTATAGGCAAATTCTATTAGACTCAGGTGTATATCCCAACTACCTCGAAACTGTAAGACACATGCTCTCAAGGGATCCTCCAAAGTCTGAATAGTCCTTTCAGACTGGTCATCTCTTTTTGGATGGAAAGTTGTACTAAATATTAGTTGTGTTCCCATTGCTAAATGTAGAAGTTCCCAAAAATGACTTGTGAACTATGGTTCCCTGTCAGAAACTATTGTCATTGGAATGCCATGTGGATGGTCTATCTCATCAACATATAATTGTGCCCACTTCTCTGTTGTAAACATCATCTTGAATGGCAAGAAGTATGCTAACTTAGTCAATCTGTCAACTATCACCCATATGGAATCATGACCCTTAGTTGTTCTAGGAAGACCAACCACAAAGTCCATAGTAATATGATCCCATTTCCATTTTGTTATCAACAAAGGTTGTAACGTTCATGCAGGATTTTGGTGCTTGACCTTTACCTATTGACAAACTGGACATTTTCCAACAAACTCTACCACATCATGCTTTAGACATGTCCACCAATATAGGCCCTTCAAGTTCTATAACATCTAGGTACTTCCAAGATGCATTGCATACATTGAAGAGTGAGCCTACTCAAGTATCATCTTTCTCAACCCATCAAAATCAAGAACTATTGTCCTGTTATGGAAACAAATCGTACCATCCTCATGTAAGCCATCATGCTTCTCACTCTCTAACTCTGATTGAATATTATGTATCATAATATCATTCTGTTGTGCATCATGAATATGTTGTCTCAAAGTAGGTTTAACCTATAACTGTGCCAACAGACCTGCCAGCAAGGAAACTTCCAGTTGTACATTCATTTGGTGAAGAGACACTAACATATCCCATTTGTGGCATACTAGGGAGCATAACTTTGCCTGGTCTATAGATGATGATGAAGACAACTTTCTACTCAATGCATCAGCTAATATATTTTCCTTGCCTGGATGGTAATGAATCGTGCAATCATAATCCTTAATCAATTCCATACATCTCCTCTGTCTCATATTCAACTCCTACTTTGAGATGATATATTGTAGATTCTTGTAGTCGGTAAAAATCTGACACTTCTCTCCTTAAAGATAGTGTCTCCAGATCTTTAAAGCATGGACCACCGCTGCAAGCTCCAAATCGTGTGTTGGATAATTCTCCTTGTGCTTCTTTATCTGTCATGATGCAAAAGAAATCACATTTTTATCCTGCATCAACATGCATGCTAAACCATACTTCAAAACATCACATAAGACAATGTAGCCTTTCCCTTGCTCTGGCAGCACTAACACAGGTGCACTAGTTAACTTTTCTTTCAACAACTGAAAGGAACGTTGACACTTGTCATTCCAAGTGAAAGGAACATCCTTCTTGGTTATCCTGGTTAGGGGTAATGCTACAGAATTGAAATCCTTGATGAACCTCCTATAGTAGCCTACCAAACCTAGGAAACTGTGAATATTTTTTGGTGTCTTGGGTTGTTCCCATTCCAATATAGATTCAACCTTCTTAGTGTCCACACAAACGCCTTTAGATGATATAACATGTTCCAGAAAAGACACCTCTGTCAACTAAAACTAGAACTTGCTAAACTTAGCATATAGCTTGTGCTACCTCAGCAAAGTTAATGCTTGGTGAAGGTGTAGCTCATGATGTTGACTATCCTTGCAGTATATTAGGATGTCATCTATAAACATGACCACACAATGATCAAGATAAGTTTTAAACACCCTATTCATCATATCCATAAAGGCTACAGATGCATTGGTTCTAGCCCAAATGACATAACCACAAACTCATGATGGCCATACCTAGTCCTAAAAGCTAACTTGGGTATGTCATCCACCTTAATCCTCAACTGATGGTAACATGACCTAAGATCTATTTTTGAAAACATAGTGGCAGCTCTCAACTGATCAAAAAGATCATCAATACTTGGTAAAGGATACTTATTCTTTACTGTCACCTTGTTCAACTGTCTGTAGTCTATACACAACCTCATTGAACTGTCCTTTTTATGAACATCACAGGAGCACCCCCAAGGGGAATGCTCGGCCTGATGAAACCATTCTCTAACAATTCCTGCAACTATTTTTTTAACTCCTACATCTCTGTTGCTGCCATTTTATACGGTGACTGTGGTATAGGTTGTGTTCCAGATTCCAGATTGATCTCAAAATCAATCTCTCTAGAAGGGGGAACTCTAGGAAACTCATCAAGAAAAACATCTTCAAATTCATGTACCACTGGTACCTCCTGGATACTAGGACCTCTCGCCTTGGTATCCACAACATGGGCTACAAAAGCTTTGCATCATTGTCTCATCAACTGCTCTGTTGTCATATCTAACATTAAACATGTAGGAAGAATCTTCCTATCACCTTGGAAAATCTATTGTACATTTTCATCATAGAACATTGCCACTTCAGTGCTACAGTCCAAGACTACCTTGTACTTTTCCAAGGTATCCATTGCTAAGATCACATCAAAACCATGCATATCAAGTGGCAAGATATCCACTTGAATGATGCGTCCAAAAAAAAAGAAAGAACACAAGAATGGAATACTTCCTGCAACTTGGCGAAACCAACCAAAGGAGTTTCTAACCGCAGGATATCAGATCTATGACTAATAGGCAGATAAAAACTACTATCACTTCTATAGTGATAAAGGGGTGTGTTGCACATGGGTCTACTAAAACTGATATGAAACAAGAAGTAGACAAATCAGAATGAAATAACTCCATTTGACATGTCACGACTCGTGGATTGACTACTGCTTCTGGCTAGATCATGGCATAACACCTAGTCGTCACCTAATACCATCCACGTCCTCTACTAGCTTTTCTAGAGGAGCAATGTTGTAACACCTGTCTACATCCTCTACCACTACCAAAAATAAATTGTCATTGTTGTGATCCTTGCCGGCTCTGCCTTGACTTCTGTGTCACTTCCTTGTGCTTCATTGGGCAAGACCACGTCATATGCCCCACCTATCCACACATATAATAGGTCTAGGTATCATATTATGGCCTAACTGACCCTATCACTAAGACTGATGATGAGCTACGAGGTCCTGTCAGTGGAAAATGTGACCTCTACCCCTACTCGAGGTCCACTGAGACGGTGCATGTGATCTTGGTTTAGTAAAAGTTGACCTAGACTGTGACTACAGTGGGAAAAACCTTGGCTTGTTAAATCCTCCATATGATTGTCCTTTGGATTGAGATGGTTGTTTATTAGCATTAGTTTCACATTTTTCTATGGTAGACCTCTCAATCTTCCTTACAAATTCCACAAAGGTGGAAAACCTTTCCCTATTATCTAGGGTTGATGTTGTTGTAGTTAACTCTATACTTAGGCCCTTCTCGAACCTACGGATTCTTTCTTTATCGGTTGCTGCCATGTACGGGCAGAACCTTAGAAGCTCCATAAACTTTGACGCATACTCATTAATAGTCATTGCACCTTGTCTAATCTTCTCAAACTGAGAGATTTTCTCATCTAGGTAAGTCCCTAGAAAGTATCGTATGACAAATTCCTGCCAAAACTCCTCCCATCCTATCACCACCCCAGGCCTTTTCTCTTCCTCTATGACTCACCAGTGGCCAAAACTACCCTTCAACAGGTAGACATCATGTCTAAATTTGTCCTCTTCAGGGATGTTTAGGACTTTAAATGCCTTCTCCAGTTCTTTAAGCCACATGTCGACGTATGTTGGGTCAGAAGTACCATCATACTCAATCACCCCAACATGTCTAAGACGTTCAAAAGTCTTCCCGACTCCCTAAGATTCCACATTAGGGACAATTGTACTAGCTTGAAGTGATGGTGTTCTATCTGTTATATGTGTAATGGTGTCCACCATCTGTCTAAACATAAACTAAAACTCTGAATTGTCCATCATTGCCAGATTCACCTGAGGCATCGCGTGCTACTCTGGCCCTGTCTCTGGAACTCTCTCATCGTGTTTCAGCCTCCTAACACCACCTCCTAGTGCCACATATCTACTCTTGGTGTGTTCTTCATGTCCTCCAGACATATATGCATAAGCATAAGCTATGATCAAATATGTTGGATTCATAAGAACAGACTCAAACATATGTCATATATCCCTATAGACTCAACAAACCTAGAGCTCTGATACCAACTTAACTGATGCACCTCATCACGCTAAATGAGATTACTCAAAACACAAAACACTATCAACTAGTAATTAATCACATAATAAAAAAAGCAAAATAACTAAAACCAAAATTTACATCATGATCAAGTTCTAAAACATTTACATAAAGGTCCATCTTTTCCATTCTCATATATTATAACATGAATTTACATATGTGCTCAATGGTCTCAGCCACATCATGTGTACAAAAGAAGCATTTACGTGTTCATGCCATATATACATGCACATGCATACTACCAAAATATTGGGTCGATACAAATATCTCATCTAAAATACACCTCCCATACCTGGACCTGAGAGTACAAGGATGATACTAGGACTCTACTAATGATATCTACAACTGGCCAACATTCTGAATCTATTGATCACCAGGTTGGTTTTCTTCCATAGTACGATCTCGTCCACACTACCCACAATCACCTAAAAAGATGGGTGACCCACGGGTGAGACCCAGTCCCAGCAAGAGATATAACTCTCTCCAACAGATATCAATTATAGCATGTTAACTAACAGTAAATAAATTGATCATATTGGGTATTAAATAAGACATTTAAATAGTTTGAACAGCTAAAGCATACTAATAAATTAAGAAAATAAGCTTTAGCAACAAGTAGGATTATTCAATTTTCATAAATCTACTTCATGTATGATCTTTATATTATAAAGATAAAGCATGGGTTATTCAACCAATGTGATATGTATTCAACCCTAGCAGATATATACTACACGGCTTGGATTACATCTTCTATTATGCCATGGGGAGTTTTAGTCATAGCACTCAAAGTCCAACTGACCACTACAAAGTGTTGTTCAGTTTCATATAAGATATAGGATTGCCAGTATCCTAAGATCTCTTCTCTACCTGGTCAGTACGGGCCCAAAAAGGCAGTGGCATATCAGTCTAGCTACCACTACAGTGACATATAGTCAAGATGCTAACAACTAGTTTGCCCTTGGTACAAGTCATGGCATAAGAGAACAAGCTCACACATGGTTGTTCTATAAGAGGCATCGTGTAGTTATACTTTTTCCTTTCATACATCATGATATCACAATATTCGAGGCATGACCGCAACCATCCTCAATTGCTCGATATTAGGGTACCAAGTTGTCCCCGTATACTCAACGTGTTATGTAAGCGCTCTGAGTTTCCCTTTGGAATAATCATTTCACCACTAGCAAGTTCTGATGCTAAAATTATTCTACAACATAGGGCACTACATGATTAGGATTTCACTTGATTAGTTATTGCCAAATGGTTGAATTAAGATTGCATCAAACAAATGGACATTCAAACCCTAATTCATTTCTATCAAGTGTATAAGCATCGCAACTTCAGAAGATATAAAACGTTTGAGGTGTAAATCTTATCACATTACCACATACTATCACTCATTACATTGTAATGAACCACATATATCATCATATCATTTCAAGATATGCATTTCTTATCACAAGTCGCAGGGTTTCGACCCTTATTAGAACATGAAAAGAATTTCACCTCAATCAGGGCTCAAACATGCCCAAAGGTCACTAAGACCATCACATTAATCTCTAAAAGATCATCATTACTATTCTAGGCCTTAAACAATGCTCAAAAGATCATCAGCACATATGTATCCCATAGGTTAAACATGATAATGCACTAGTATTCAATTAGCACTACATTGAGGTTTCAACATAAGTGAAATGTAATATATTGTCATGTTAGTCATTCAAGAGATCTAATTATAACCAAACATCATCATTTAGTCATATTAGAGTTGGTGTAGCAAACCATGTTTCATTTAAGGTACACATCCACTTGTTATGGTGATTTATCCATATATTTATACGAGGGCAAAGGTAAGACTACAAGTTCAATGGTGTTGTACCATCAAATTCACATTATTAGAAACCACTTATAAGACTATGGGATTTATTCTAATCCATTGATAGTTGCCCATTCATTGGATCAGGTTAATTATTCAAAAACATCAATTAGGGTATATGTCCAACCTTTCGATTTTGTCCTAACATAGGATATCGATTTTAACATCCACCATGGATATCGGCTTGCCACCTTCATGGTGTAACTATTCTGACACCAACATGGAGTATCTGTTTGCCAACATCAGGGTATATCGACCTAATGTCAACATAGGTATTTCAGTTTAACACCCCCACGATGTATCGGTTTAACACCAACAAAAATGTGTTGGCCTATCATCACCAAGGGTGTATGGTTCTATCATAAACAAGGTATATCGGCCATTAACCATCACAGTTTATAACTATGGTTAGGCATCGGCCACATACCATGATGGGTTGTTGCTATGGCTAGGAAGTCTGCCTGACATTAACATGGTGTCTCAGTCTATCCATAATATGGGGTGTCGATTATGACTTATCATAGGAATCAGTTTTAACATCCACCATGATATCAGTCTATTACCAACAAGGTATAATGGGTCTAACACCATCCTAGTGTTGGGAAATATGGGCACAGAGTATAGCAGTGGAAACAAATTTATCTATATGTATTCCCAGTATAGCAAGATCGCGTCAACTACTATGAAATAGGAAGGATGGATTTAACAAGTTATACCTGGTCCTAGAGCAAGTCCAGCGATAAAACTTGATTCTTTAGAATTGTCAATAAGTTGCTCTTAGATGATGGTTGTGGCTCCTAGTCTTCACCACAAACAGCGTCTGTGCAACCTCTGTAGCAACTCCTGTGGTCTCGCCATGGATTGCATGTTGACTTTGCTCTCTGTGCAGTAGCCAAAGGACTCCTGCATCTAGAGTAGTCCACACGGACCAACTAGAATTCCCGTCATTCACCAAGAATGACCAGGAAGGAGTTGTCCTCCCTGTTGGTGTACTAGTCACCAACCTACTATCCCACAATGACAACTTCTCAGTTGTTCTCTCTCATTGTCTATCCCTCCTTTTCAGGTAGGACTTTCCCGGGCTCTCTTGGTTACCACAACCAGAGAGGACAACAATTGTGAGAGGAACTGATTCTCAGTTGTCTTTGTTGTGTTGTTGTGCTTTAGGAAGCCCTCAGTACCCCTCTATTTATATTAGAGGCCAGGGTCAAGGTTCCCAGTTTCTATCTGATACATGATAAAGGTGTAGGAGTGGAAAGAACCAGAAGATCTTGAATTTTCACAACCTGCAACAGCTGAAAAGGTCATTTTGCACACTCAGACAGTCGTCTGTTGTGCAAGATAGTCATCTGGCACTGCCAAATGGCTGTTTGGCAGTTCCCAATCTGAAATGATTTTGGCAATTTTGAATTCAATTAATATCTCATATTAATTTCCTTGTTCCTCAAGTAAAGAATAATCAAAACTATTCGGGAAACATCCCGAACCTTTATTTGACCCAATTGGGCCATCTCACCCAAGCAAAACACCCATATCACTCACCTAGACGGCCGTCTAGTGAGTTGACTCGAGTCGGTCGGTTCAAGGGAAAAACTTAGCCAAATCAAACTTCGATCAGCCTGACCCTCAAGACCATTTCAACTACATGAGACACCTATCTGGATGCCCAAACATCTGTCTCACTCTGTGAGATGGTCGTTTGGTAGACCTGGTCAGCCAATTGAGTAATCAATTGTGTGAATTTAATACCTAAACACTTTAGTAACCAATCCAATCATCTTTCAAGATTAAACTCCTCTTTTAGATGAGTTCCTATGTGTGTGACCCTATAGGTCCCATGTCATGTTGGCAGTGAATGTCCATAACTATCTTATGACATCACAAGAAAAGAGTGGTGCCTAGTTGTACATCAGTGCAACCCAATTGAAATGGAAAGTTGGAGAACAACTTCAACCTACAACTTGTGTAAGGTGTTGCAGTGATTGTATAATTCCTTTGTCATTGATATCCAAGATGAACTCGAGGCATGAAAGGTCATCCTCTCAACACTCAATCCATGTTTCTTGAACCAAGAGTAGACTGCCTAAGATAATGTGACCTCTATATCATATATTTATTCAAATGTGCATGCGCATGCATTTCTAAGTCTCACTAATCAACTGGCCAGGATATCATACTCTAGTAGGAGGGACAAATCCCATATCTATCACTCACAATATATCCCCATGTATCAAAGTCACCCAATCATCACCATTATAACAACCCATGTTTCAAGACTATGTTTGATGATGTCAAAGTGTACCCAACGACATGTGACAAGTGCAATGATTTCAGGTCTGAGAATCACAATCACCACCTTTACTATGAGAGATGATTGTGACCACAAAACCATGTGTCACTCTCAAGGTGGGTCTGTCCGATACACTATTCTCTAACATGTATTTGTGTGCTTGGTTTGATATTGTCATATCATGACTAATGAGATTTAGTCATCAATCAACTCACACTCTAATCTTATGTGTTATAGTTGTCCATCAACCTTCCACAATAACAGTTGATCATGGACATAATGAGAATATGTATATGTACTCTTAACATTTGTATGATCTCATAACAAGGATAGAAACTTGACGACATATGCCATTGAGTAATATAATTCTCTACACATTCACTATGTATCCTCATTATCTTATAACTGAGTGAAATAGATGAATTGAAAGCTTGGCTTTCATATATGTTATTATTAATCAAATCATTTTAGGTAATTGTGCCATGTCAATCATCATATGATTGGCTCTATGGGCATACCTTACCAACACCTAGGGTGTCGGCCTAACATTGTCATAGTGTGTTGGCCAAACATCAACTTTGGATAACAACCTAACAATCATGTAGGGTGTGTCGATCACTAACCATCACAGTTGTCACTAATGTATCACTAGGGTATCGACTACATGCCATTATGGGTTACAACCATGGCATAACTAGGGTGTCATGCACAACATTACATGGCTAAGTTCACCAACATGATCAAGGTTGAGATAGGAAAAGGCAAGATATGGAACAATAAGAAACTCTGCCATTACCATGGTAAGAACTTCACAAGATAGACACATAATCTTGCTTCTATATGCAAGGATCTTTGTTTTTAAGCAAGAACATAAGAAAACCATCTTGGAGTAAGCAATATAAGTATAGAAGGTTATAAAACTCACCTCTAATGATAAGAACATACTTCTAGAAGCAAAGATATCAATCAAATAAGGAAAGGAAACCCAAGTTTTAGATCTGAACTAAGCCAAATAGGCACCCTTCTCCACAAGGAAGCAAAACCCTAGAAGAAGAAGCAGCAATGATGGAATCTTGAGTTCTAGAACAACTTCTTCCATGGAACCAAAAGGTTTTAACCTGGAGAGAGGTAGGAGGAAGAAGAACAGAGAAGGAAATGGAGGAAAGAAGGAACTACTTATTTAAATCAAGTTCACCAAGAAGAAGCATTAGAAACCCTAGAAGAAAGCAAATCAAAACCCTAGATGATTCTTCCTAAAAGATCACCTTCTAATTCTACCTTGGATAGGTTCTCCATAGAAAAATAGAGAGAGAATGAGATTCTTAGTAGGAGTAAAGTAGTATAGAGAAAAAGCTTCATTTAGGGCATAAGGATAAGTATATAAAGCTTAGAGGATAAGGTTGAGAAGAAGCATGAGGTGTACAAGCAACTCTCCATGTATCCATGGCTTGAAGTTTACATGGATGAGCAAGCAGCATGTCATTGTGTGTGTTTTATATCAACTTTTTGCACATTATCACACGCAATTTTAGCTCATTTTGTCCCAATTTAGCCTCTATTCATATTCATTTTGTCACACTTTTTAGTTTCTTTGCTTATCGCATGATGTTGATTGCAGATATGTATTAAAAATGTCAAATTGGAGATAGCCTAACTCAAATCCGACCTCAATGGGACTTCTCCAAGTTTTGCAGTTGACCCAAAGCCATTTCCTGAAGAACCAACAGAAGACATGGTGTGTTCTTTTAAAGACACATCGTGTTCACTTATAGACAACCTCACAGGACAAAGAACATGGCGTGTGTTATTAAACACACAGTGTGTGATTCTCTAGCAGCTTCTAGCCCAGAGCAGAGGAAATGGTGACATGTCATGTCCCTTATAAGACGCAACGTGTTCCTGGTATATGAAGGTCGTTTGCACCTTTCTTCCAAAGCACACAGTGTGTGTTTATTCAAACATTGTGTGTGCGCTTCACTTTATTCACCTCATGGAGGCAGAGACACGGCATGTCAGTTTCCAACATGTCGTGTACCTCACTGCAGTAGCAACACTGAGCAAGAACAAATGACATGACACACTGTGTTCTTCAACAGACACGTCGTGTCGTTATCAGTTTCTGCAAAAAAGAAAATGACTACCCTTCATTTTAAAAGTGAATTGGAGCCCAAGAGGCAGTTATGCTTGGTCATTTTTGAAGTGTCTTGCACCCAAGAGAAGTTCCACAGTAGATGAAGGCGGTTTTGGGGTAGAAGAAGGTGGTTTCTTGCAAGAGAACCCCCATTCTACTTCATTTCGTCTCCGTTTTCTTCTCCAACGGTGCAGCAAAGCTACTCCCTTCATTCTATCTTTCCGAGAGGGAAGTTGGTCCAAGTTGGAGCTTTCCTAAGGGGTGGAACTTTATCCTCTAGATAGAGTTCTCTCCTCTTAGCCTACATCTGTGGTTCCTCTAGCTTTTCCTTCTCTTAAGCATGCAAAACTCTGAAATTACTGTCATGTATCTGCATATCTTCACTATGGACGAGTATGAGCTCTTTTCTTGAGCATGGGAGAGTAGCTCCATTGCCATTGTTCATGTGAACTCGAAATTTATGCTTATTGCTGTTTAATTTTCTTTCTTCCATGGATGCCTATGGTGTTTTCTTGCTTGTATGTTTGGCTGGCCACCTCTTATACATGTTTTATGCTTGCCTTGTGCTTCGGGAGAATACATTATGGAGTATGGAGTAGGATCTATGGCAATATTCTCTTGACCATGGGAGTGGCTAGAGATTATTGAGGGTTTCGTTTGTGTTTGACACTAAACATAGATGCAGGAGTGTTATGTGATGTTGAGAACCATCTCATGGCATTGGGAAATGCATGACGACGACAACCTCCTTGTTTATTAAACAGTGATCTTTGTTTTGTATGTTCATGTGATATAATGGTAATAGTAGCGAAATCTTATGCTCAAGTTTCTAATCATTTAATCAACACCATTGTTTAAAACCTTGCTTAGTTTCCATTTCTTTTAGTCTATAATCAATCAAACTTTTATAAGCTGATTTAGATTAATGAAAGTTAACATGTTTGCACCTAACTAGCCTAGCTCCTCATGTTCTACACTCGACTACATTGACTCCCGTATACTTGTAGGTGATTAGTGAGTTGAAATCTTTCCCTTTCTAAAACTCTCAACAAGTTTTTGGCGCCATTATCGGAGAGCTACGGTAGTTTTTAGTTAGAGTAAAAGTGTTAACTAGTGATTGAGACTAAATCACCATTATCACATTATACTTTTTGATGCCTCTTAGTTTTGTGAATAGCACTCAAATCTTACTTTTCAGGTTGCATGTGTCGTTCTAAGAGAGGTCTACAATCCTTCGTCTTCTTAGATCCGGAGATAGAATGAACTTTTAGTAGCTATAGACAAGCAAGTAGGAGTGAGAATTCTTCAAGCTTGGAGGGATCACAACCATCATCACCACACCATCTTCTTCATCCTTTGAAGAAGTCATACAAGAAGATTCAACCATGGAGGATAAATGTCCTTTAAAGGACTTTGCCATGCCGACTGTCGCAAACAGTTGTGGAGCCATTGATCTACCTGTGATAGAAGCAAACAACTTCTCCATTAGTCCTTTTATTATGCAGATGATCCAGCAAACCCGTTTTGCGGATATCGCCACTGAAGATCCAAACCTTCATGTAGCTGAATTCATGGAGTACATGAACACTTTTAAAATCAATGGTGTATCTACTGATGGAATAAAGCATCTACTATTTTCCTTCACCTTGAGAGATAGAGCCAAGGCATGGATTTTATCTCTTCCTAAGAAGTCCATCAAGAGATGGGATCAACTATTAAATGTCTTCCTTACAAAGTATTTTCCGCCAAGCAAAATAGCTCAACTGAGAAACCAGCTCACAAACTTTTCTCAGTTAGATGGAGAAACTTTGTATGACACATGGGAGCGGTTCAAGGACTGGAAACGCCTTTCATGGATTGACTAATTGGTTGCAACTTCAAACATTCTACAATGGATTGTTCTACAACACTCACATGACATTAGATGTCGCGGCTGATGGAGCTTTAATGAATAAGTCTTATAGGGAGGCTTATGATATCATTGAAGATATAACACTCAACCACTGCCAATGGGGGTTGGATAGAAAAGACAATCATCTTTTACACTGAGTTCTTCAACCGGAAAGCAAGGAGGAAAGCATAGTGTTGATGCAGTTGATCTAATTGCAACTAAGCTCGATGTCCTTACACAAAAGTTTGAGAAGATGACTACAATGCAGATCTAAGCAGTCGAGGTAACTTGTGAAGCTTGTGGATTTTTCGGACATACTTATTCTACTTGTTTTGCTCCGAATATGAATCAGGAGAACCAAGAGCAAGTGAATGTCGTTGGGATGCATGGGAACAAATAGCAATACAATCCCTATTCCAATACATACAATCCAAGATGGAGAGAACATCCTAATTTCTCTTACTGGAACACAAGCAATGCTCAAAACTTTCAACAAGGACAACAACAAAAACTCTTCAACTAACAATAAAATGGGAATCCATCAAGTTTCAATAACAATAGGGGTTACTAACAGTAGCAACAACCCCAGAAATCTTCTTTGGAGACTATGATGGAGCAATTCATCTCTACTCAAGCACATAAAAATGAAGTGTACTGGGGCAATAACAAACTGTTAAAAGATGCAATTGCTCAACTCTCCACTATAGTGGATGGAATTTCCACTCATATAAGGATGTTGGAAAACCAAATCGCCCAGCAAGCTTTAGTGCAGCAAAAGAACACACCGTCTAGTTCCCTTCCTAGCCAACCAGAGGTGAATCTAAGAGGGCAAGTAAATGCTATCACCTTAAGGAGTGAAGCTGAAATTCAAAGACCTTCTCCACCCAAGGAGAAGAGTGTTGAGGTTGCTGATGAAGAGAAGATTGACACCCTCGTTGATGACAAAGTAAAAGGTACAGCTGAAGTACCACCTTCTTACAAAGCAAGTGCATTTCCACAAAGACTTGCAAATAAGAAGGAGGATTCAAAGTTCAAGAAATTTATGGAGATCCTAAACAAACTTTATATAAACCTTCTGTTGGCTGAAGTCGTAGTTGAGATACTGTCATATGCCAAGTTTTTGAAGTACATCCTCACCAAGAAGAGGAGGATAGACCAAATTGAAACCATCAGTCTTTCTGAGAGAATGAGTTCAATCATTCAAAATAGACTTTCCACGAAGCTAAATGACTTGGAAGCATTCACTCTGCCTTGCAAGATTAACAACACCACATTTGACAAAGGTCTTATTGACCTTGGAGATAGCATTAGTCTCATTCTGTCTACTTTGTGGTAGGAATTGGACCTTGGAGATTTGAAGCTTATGAAGATGGTTATCCAGCTAGCTGATCACTCAATCAAATATCCCAAAGGTATTGTGGAGAATTACCAGTGCAAATTGGTAAATTCTACATTCCTTGTGATTTTGTTGTGTTAAACATGCTTGAAGTCCCCTCCAATCCCATTCTCTTTGGGAGACCCTTCTTGAAGACTTCCAGATGCCTTGTTGATGTCTCAGAAGGAAAGCTTACACTTAGGGTTGGTGAAGAAGCCATGGATTTTTTTGTGTTTAATGCCATGAAGACACCTTCACAAGTGGAAGAACTCTGTCTTATCGACTCTATTGACTCTATTATGGAGTAAGATCATAATGATGTTGAATTGTTATTTAACTATTGTGATGATGATGAAGCTACCAATGATGACTCTGAAAATTTTGGAGCATTTTCTATGGCTCAACCAAATGCTATTAATGAAGATACTTCACTTTTTGATGATAAAGCCAAAGAAAACATAGCTAGGAGAAAGGTAGAACTCAAATACCTTCCACCAGGGTTGAGGTATGCACTTCTTGACCTCGATTCTACTTCTCCAGTCATAATCAATGATGAGTTAACTAATGAACAAGAAAATAAACTATTTGCTGAATTACGTTTATATAAATATGTCATTGGTTACTCTATTGATGATTTAAAGGGCATCCATCCTTCCATTTGTATGCATAGAATAAACATTGAAGATGATGCTAAACCTACTATTGAACCACCTAGACATTTAAATCAAAACATGCTAGAAGTGGTTAAAAAGGAAATTTTTAAGTTGAAAGATGTTGGTATCATTTATCCTATAAGTGACACCCCTGCGTTAGTGCCATTCATGTGGTACCTAAAAGGGGGGGTCATTAAAGGAGATAATGATGAGTTAATACAAACACATATAGTCACAGGTTAGTGTATGTGTATTGATTACTGGCGCTTGAATAAAGCAACTCGCAAAGATCATTTTCCCTTGCCTTTTATTGATTTGATGCTTGAGCAACTTGCAAACCATTCTTACTTTTGCTACTTGGATGGGTATTCTGAGTTTTTCCAGATTCCAATCTACCCTCCCGACTAAGAGAAAACCACATTTACATGCACCTATGGGACCTATGCTTACCGTTGCATGCCCTTCGGTCTTTGTAACGCCCCAACCACATTTCAATGTTACATGATGGTTGTTTTCTCTGATTTCATTGAAAATATAATGGAAATATTCATGGATGATTTTAGCATTTATGGAGATTCCTTTGATCATTGTTTGTA
The DNA here is from genome assembly GCA_963693085.1 of Alisma plantago-aquatica. Lineage (NCBI taxonomy): Eukaryota > Viridiplantae > Streptophyta > Magnoliopsida > Alismatales > Alismataceae > Alisma > Alisma plantago-aquatica. The sequence goes on from OY856410.1 coordinate 335,839,203, forward strand.
CAATTTATCTAAAGTCTTAGCCTGTTGCAAAAAGGTTAACCTAGTACTAAACTGGGAAAAGTGCCATTTCATGGTACAATCTGGTGTAGTACTAGGCCATATTGTTTCTAATAAGGGTATTGAAGTTGATAGGGCTAAAGTGGAATCTATAGAGAAGATGTATACTCCTTCTTCAGTCAAAGACATCCGTAGTTTCCTTATACATGCAAGGTTCTATAGGAGATTCATCAAAGATTTCTCCAAGATTGCAAAATCATTGTGTTCCTTGCTGGAAAAAGATGCCAAGTACATATTCAATGATAACTGCCATACAGCCTTCAACAAGCTCAAAGAAGATATTGTCTTATCCTTTTGAATTAATGTGTGATGCAAGTGACTATGCAGTAGGAGCAGTTCTTGGACAGCGGAAGGATAAAAACTTCATGCCATACACTATGCAAGTAAAACCTTAGATGAGGCACAAATCAACTATACAACCACCGAGAAGGAGATGCTTTCCATAGTATACGCTTTTGACAAGTTTAGATAGTATTTGGTAGGGTCCAAAGTCATTGTGCATACAGATCCTACTACAATAAAGTACTTTCTTAATAAGAAAGATGCTAAACCCCATCTCATCCGCTGGATATTACTCCTTCAAGAGTTTGATCTTGAGATCTGGGATAGGAAGGGGATAGAGAACAACATCGTCAATCACCTATCCATGTTGACTACAGATGCTTGAAATTCATTGCCTATTGAGGACCGATTGCCAATTGAGAAACTCTATGCTTTGTCGCCCGCACAAGCACCATGGTTTGCAGACTTTGCAAAGTTTCTTGCTACAGGATAGCTGCCTCCAGACTTGACGTACCAACAGAAGAAGAAATTTCTCCATGATGTAAAATTCTACTACCTGGATGATCTGTTATTATTGAAATAATGTGCTGACGGACTCATAAGGAGATGTATCCCAAATGAGGAAGTTGGTAATGTGATTTCATATTGTCATTCTTCTCCCTACGGAGGACACTTTGGGGCCAACAAAATAGCAACAAAGATCCTACAATCCAGCCTTTATTGGCCAAGTCTATTCCATGACGTGTACACATTTGTCAAGGCTTGTGACAACTACCAAAGAGGTGGGGGAATTTCAAAGAGAGATGAAATGCCATTAAACTCAATTCTGGGGATATAAGTTTTTGATGTGTGGGGTATAGACTGTATGGGGCCCTTCCTGTCTTCATGCAGCTATAAGTTCATATTAGTGGCATGTGATTACATGCCCAAATGGGTGGAAGCATTTCCTACTCAAGCTCCAAATGCAAAGTCAGTCGTCAAACTTTTTCAAAAGATCATCTTTCCAAGATTTAGAGTTCCAAGAGCAATCATTTCAGATGGTGGCAGCCATTTTAATGAGAGAAACTTCAACAAATTGCTTAGAAAATATGGGATAAAGCATAAGATATCCACACCCTATCACCCTCAAACATCAGGCCAAGTGGAGATCTCAAATAGGAAACTAAAGGCTATTCTAGAAAAGACTGTCTCCAGCTTAAGAAAGGATCGGGCACTTAAGTTGGAAGATGCATTGTGGGCATATAGGACAGCTTTCAAAACACCCATTGGAACAACACCTTTCAAGCTGGTCTACGAAAAATCATGCCATTTACCCATAGAATTGGAGCACAAAGCATTATGGGAAATCAAGTTTCTAAATGATGATCTTAAGAAAGTAGGAGAGAAGAGGCTACTGCAATTACAAGAGCTAGAGGAGCTACGAATGGATGCTTATGAGAATGCCAAAATCTACAAGGAGAAGACAAAGAGATGACATGATAAGAGAATCAAGATCAAAGACTTCAAGGAAGGAGACTAATTTTTACTTTTCAATTCTAAACTCAAGCTATTTCTAAGAAAATTGAGATCCAAGAGGACTGGACCATTCTTGGTCCTACGCGTTTTTTCGTATGGGACCGTGGAGCTGTAAGGGAAACAATCCTCCTTAAAGGTCAATGGACAACGATGCAAGCTTTACATCACAGGAGATGAAGTTGATAAGGGAGCCACTTGCTCCCTCCAGGATGCTTGATTAAAAATTTAAAGAGTCCTACTCCGGAATTTAAATGGAGGAACTTGTGGGAGTTGACCCCACATTAGATTAGAATTTCTTTCAGTAGTTTAAGTCAAGAAAAATCTTTAAATTTCCCAAAAATAAGCTTGTCATGGGTGTATGTAATCATTTAAACACTTATACTTACATCATAATACTTCTGTAGGTACTGGAGAGAAGCTGAATTCTACAGAAACTCAAAGAGACATGACGTGTCTTTATTTGAAACAGCGTGTCGCCTCTTACAACAAGCAAAAAGTGAGCAGAAACTCAAAAACACACAACGTGTCATAAAACGACATGATATGTTACTGTCTAGAAACCATAGTAATACTCAATCTAGAAATGAACACAACGTGTCTTAATTAAGACACGACGTGTACTTCAGAGACAATAGGGAGCAGGAGCTATCTGGAAAAGAACACGACATGTCTTTATTTAAACACGACGTGTCATTATCTGTTAAAGAGTTATAATTTGAACTTTTGGATTTGAGCACGGAGAGTGCGTAAAAGTACATGGTGTGTCTTGTAACACACATATATGCTCAAAAGAATGCACGGAAGTTCTATCGAGAGACACACCGTGTTGGCAAGAAGATACGTTGTGTTTTTTGATAAGAAAAGGGGTTTTTAACCCTAATTGGTTGTCGCCTTCCTCACTCCCTCACTTCATTCCCAGTCGTGTTGCCAACCGTGTTTGAGCCTCCTCCGCCGACGACTAGCCATGTGTGATTTGTAGCAAGAAGCTACGTCTCCAAGCCGCCATCGACAGCACCAAGGCCGTGAAGCTTCCTCTTCTCCGCCGATCTTCTTCTTCGACACTGCTGACGTGGTTCTTACTGCACTAACAAACTCACCCAGGGCTGAAATCCCTGCGTTTTTACCAAAACCTTGTGCAATAATACCACCTGCAAGAGGACGGGTCTTATCACAGTATAGTTAAGGATCAAATCCCAAGGGACAACATTTTTAAGAATCTTTGCTAGTCGTATCTAGCTCAATCAAGACTAATATTTAGAAGAGAGATTGGTTTGGGTTTAATTAAACTAATTGCAAGGAAAGTAAAGAGCAAGATTATAAGTTGATTAAAGATTAATGATGGGAATCACTGGGATGGTCCCGGGTTTCACCACCGCTACACATGCAAACATATCCAAACACGCACATCCAGGCTAGATATAACCATCCAAGTGGAGCTACTGCAAACCCTCCATACGGATGTTGGGTTCGCGTAAGCATCACCTTAGGTGTCAGATGTCTCGTTGCCATCCAGATCATGCACTTATGGCTCCGAAGATATAGATATCCAAATGAATTTGTGGGCCCCCCATACAGGCGTTAGGCACACAGAAGCATCACCGTAGGTTAGATGTCTCGTCACCTCACAGATCACACACTTATGACTTTAAGGAATCCTATCAGAAGTTCTCATGAGGGAGTCAACTGCATTAATCATCATTCAAAACCTATGTATTGAAGTTCTCGCAACATAGGAATGAAATAGATCATGCAAGCAGGTGATCAATCCACAAGCACACATCAAACAATTAAAAACGAAATGAAAATCTATATACAAGCCATGGAATATTTAATAAAAGGACATGTAAGCACGGGCAGCGGGGCTAGTCCCCACACCCCAGCAAAAAGAAACTATTCACTCATGGTGAGAGAAACAAAAAGAACAATAGAGAGGGAAGATTCTGCCATGGTCATGGTGAAGAAGATGATCACAGCTCGGTGGAGAGACAGACTTCTACACAACGTCAGGGCAGATCTAGACGAGGAGGGAAGAACACCACGGCAGACGGGGCATATCTTCTCTCTCCACTTTCCTTCTCTTCTCGTGCTCCTTACTTGCAGCAGGAGGAGTAGCTCGTGGATGCATCGGTGTATGCAAGGCGTTGGGGATGTAGATGGATGGCTGTAGATCTGGGTTTCCACCTCAAATCTGGATAAACAGATGTACAAGAACGCCACAGGGGTTGGCTCTTGGCTATGGAGACCGTACTCCCTAGGTTGGGCACAGAGCGGCATCCTAGCAGTGTTTGGAGTCAATCCTTTAACAAGACAGGTGGGTGGCCTATTTATAGGCACACTCCATCGACTTACTTCCATGGTCGCGGTACTGGCCGCGGTCGAGGTTGTATACCGTAGTCGTGGTGTGGTGTCGATTGTGGTCGAAGTCAGGTTGTGGAGGAGCACTGATCATAGTCACGGTTAGCATTGATCACGGTCGTGGTCCTCAGCAGGTCGCAGTCCTCAGTAGGTAGTGGTCCTCAGGTCACAGTCCTCAGGTCACAGTCTCTCATGCCGGTCACGGTGATGTTCTTCTTGGCCACGACCGTGATTCTTCTCTTCTTGGCCGCGGTCACAACTTTCGTCGATCAAACCCATCCCCACGGGGGGGATATTACTGAGGGTCAGATGGCCTGTGTTAATGAATCCTCTGACAGATGAGGATGTATTATGATGAAGGAAGTGGCCATCAAAAAATGGGTACAAATGATCAAAAGTTTATGTAGCCCGACTAGTGGGATCATCGCCCCCTACACCTCCTACACTGGCACACATAGCGCGATGTTCAATCCTACAATGGAGATTAATAGATTTGATCAAAACTCTAAATAATGATATAAAACTGAGGAAAATTGTATATGAGAATATTTAAGGGGTGAATATTAGCATTCAGTGCAAAATTGGGCCAAGGATGGCGACTGAAACTAAGATGAATATGCATTCATCAACCGCCAAGACTCATTCTTCTTCTTCTTCCTCTCTCAAGCCCAAAGAAGAAGAAGCTTCATCTTCAGCACCGTCTTGACCCATTACGGTGTGAAATCCCAAAGAAGAAGCTACATCTGACCCACCTCTGTCGTCCCTCTCTTTTCCCCTCTCAAGACACACCATGAGCGCTGCCGAATCGGATGTGTTCTTCACTCTCGAGCCACCATCGTTGCCCAGGTACACATCGTGTCCTTCAAAGAACACGTTATGTCTTTGTCCAGGTCGGCAAGTTCTGTAGCAACATAGACACTATATTCGCAAGGAGACACGTCATGTCCTTCAAAGCTTCAACAATGGCACCCTTCAAGAAAACGTCCAACCACAAGCATGGAGCTAGCTCATCCTCTGCACCATCATACATCTCCATGACCCAGTTCCAGGTCACTCCTAAAGAAGACCCCACCTACCAGTTCCTCATAGCAAGGAGGGTGCTCCCCACACGATTTTCTTGTAAGCAAACTCTCACCACCCTTGACTTCAAGGATGAGGTCTTCTCGCACCTGAAGGACTTGGGTCTATGCTACATATGTCACACGGTATCAAACACTTACCCCCACCTAGTTTTTAAGTTTTTGAAGACTCTCACTACCAAGCAAGACCCACAAAAGAAGATGGAACCCTATGGTATTATTTGCTTCTGCCTTTTGGGTTGTAGTTTTAAACTTACCTTCAAACGCTTCTATGAGGTTTTGGATCGCCACTACGAGGGGGCAATTAGTTATCTATCGGCTTATAACAATCATGAATTCTGGTTTGAGATATCGGATGAGGAACATCATGACGCCAAGAAATCTAGGGTGTCCGTTATTCACAACCCCATTTTTCAATACATGCATCGCCTTCTTAGTACATGGGTTTTTGCTAAGAAAGAAACCCAAGGGGTCTGCGGCAAACAAGATCTTTCCTTTTTGTGGGGAATGGTGTATGAGCACAAGATCAATGTAGATTGTTATATCCTAACACAGTTCCTAGACATCAATAAAGTGAAGAAGAGGGAATCCATAGACATAATGTGTGGGGGCTTGATCACTTTGATGGCACAAAAGTTAGACATTGATATGACGGGTCTTGAGGCTGCACCAGGCAGAAACTTGATCGACATTCAGTATCTCCTTTCTGCAGGCTTGATCTCAAGGGTTGCCAACAGTGATACCAAATTTAGGCATTTTTTTGACAAAGATCAGTACATTGAAATTCCAGATCCTGAGCATATTACATTAGAGAACAAAGATAACTGAAAAGTCATTTTGAACACCGAAGAAGAAGTTGATGCAGCTAGAGCTCCTGATGATATTGAGGCACCCCCTACTGCTCCACCACCTCCCTCCACAGGGACAGAGACAGAGTACTCCTAGGCCATGCCTGATGTTAGGCATCTATATGGCTATGTGCAACAACAGTTTTACCACATAGACAACCGCATGGACCTGATGGGTCAACAATTTTCTACTATGAATGATATGGTTCATCGCATCGATAGTTGGCACCTTTCTCAAGGCTACTATTCCATGCCACAGTAGCACCAACCTACTCCTCCACAGCAGCCTGAGTTTGTTCCACAACTCATGTGGGTTGATATTCTAGATGATGATGATCTTGTCAGCTAGTTCTTCCCTTCCGGTCCCAAGGGCCCTGGCCCTTCCCACTGATGCACCCACCCCATGACAGGTACCTGGTTGTTTCCTTCATAGGTTTGATTGATGCAGTGAGGACACTACAAATTTCAAGCTTAGGGGGATGCAGTCGGCCGGTAATGTAGTTTACTTTTATTATTTTTCATGTTGTTTGTCATGTCGTGTCTTTTTTACTTTCATGTTGTTCTTTGTTTTTCTTTCCTTTTGTGGAAAAATCTAGTATGATGTGAGGCTATCTTGATGTAATGAACTGATTTTCTACCAAGTTTGAACCATCTTGTCCTCTTATACCTTCATCAATCATTAAGAGCATGCATAGATTAGTTGAAATCCTTTGGTCTCCAACATGCGCTTAATTCCAGTTTATACTTGTAGCTTGAACACTCACCTTTCTCATCACTGATTGTTTAAAAAATGTAATGGTTTCAATTTTTGTGAGTAAATTAACATCACAACATCATTTGGAATATGGGATACCCTTGCCAAGCTCTTAGTGCATTTTTCAACCTTTCTTTTAGTGAAAAATTCTCAAAACAAATGAATGAAATCTAGCTAATGTTGCTATTTAGTTGACTCTCCCATGTTATGGAATAATTTTAAAATCTCTTTTATCTCACTTCACCCTCTTACCCCATAAAATATGGCTTTACCACCCACATATCATGCTATCCTAGTGTAAGTCTGATTTGGCCACGATGGTTAGGTGGTATATCTTAAAAAGAGGATCAAATACCCTAATCGGCACTCCACGTGAGCATAAGCCTACATCAGTAGATGAGTTCCGGAACCCATAATCCATTGTCATATCATTTTTGGGAAAGAAGGAGAGTACAACTAATTTTGTTAATGTTAACTAAGACTTCATCATTTATATCCTTAATTGCTGAGAAATAGGGTTGTGCATCCACAAGGTGTTTGGCTTGGTTATCCAAATTTTTCTTGGTGTTGCTGAGTTGATTGATTCATTAAATTGAAACCGCCCTTGCTAAACTTAAAAATATTTTTCATTGATGCTTAAGTTGAGTTGATGGCCATGAGTATAAACTTGTTGATCTTTGTTGGTTGAACCTTGCACATCTTTCTTTTAGTTAATCTATGCATGATCTTGAAAATTCTTTCATGTGCGTTTCTATGTTCTTTTTGCTTGAGGACAAGAAACGGTTCAAGCTTAGGGGGATTTGTTGTGTGTGTTTTATATCAACTTTTTGCACATTATCACACACAATTTTAGCTCATTTTGTCCCAATTTAGCCTCTATTCATATTCATTTTGTCACACTTTTTAGTTTCTTTGCTTATCGCATGATGTTGATTGCAGATATATATCAAAAAGGTCAAATTAGAGATATCCTAACTCAAATTGAACCTCAATGGGACTTTTCCAAGTTTTGTAGCTGACCCAAAGCCATTTCCTAAAGAAACAGCAGAAGGCATTGTGTGTTCTTTTAAAGACACAGGGTGTTCACTTACAGGCAGCAACACGAGACAAAAAACACGTCGTGTGTTGGCGTGTGATTCTCCAGCAGCTTCTAGCCCAGAGTAGAGGAAACAACAACATGTCGTGTCCCTTATAAGACACAACATGCTCCTAGTATATGAAGGTTGTCTGCATCTTTCTGCCAAAGCACACGGTGTGCGTTTATTCAAACACGATGTATGCTCTTCACTTGATTCACCTTCTGGAGGCAGAGACACATCATGTCAGAATCCAACACGTCGTGTACCTCACTGCAGTGGCAACACTTAGCAAGAACAAATGACATGACACACTATGTTCTTCAACAGACACACCTTGTCATTATCAGTTTCTGCAAAAATGAAAACAACTGCCCTTCATTTTAAAAGTGAATTGGAGCCCAAGAGGTAGTTATGCTCTAGTCATTTTTGAAGTGTCTTACACCCAAGAGAAGTTCTAGAGCAGAGGAAGGCGATTTTGGGGTAGAAGAAGGTGGTTTCTTGCAAGAGAACCCCCATTCTACTTCATTTCTTCTCCAAAGGTGCAGTAGAGCTACTCCCTTCATTCTAGCTTTCCGGGAGGGAAATTGGTCTGAGTTGGAACTTTCCTAAGGGGTGGAACTTCGTCCTCTAGCTGGAGTTCTCTCCTCTTAGCTTGCATCTGTGGTTCCTCTAGATTTTTCCTTCTCTTAAGCATGTAAAACTCTAAAATTACTATCATGTATCTACATATCTTCACTATAGACGAGTAGAGCTCTTTTCTTAAGCATGGGAGAGTAGCTCCCATGCCATTATTCATGTGAACTCAAAATTTATGCTTATTGTTGTTTAATTTACTTTCTTCCATGGATGCCTATGGTGGTGTTTTCTTGCTTGTATGTTTTTCTGGCCACCTCTTATACATGTTTTATGCTTACCTTGTGCTTCGGGAGAATGCATTAGGGAGTATGGAGTAGGATCTATGGCAATATTCTCTTGACCATGAGAGTGGCTAGAGATTATTGAGGGTTTCAGTTGTGTTTGACACTAAACATAGATGCGGGAGCCTTATGTGAAGTTGAGCACCATCTCATGGCATTGGGAAATGCATGACGATGACAACCTCCTTGCTTATTAAACAATGATCTTTGTTTCGTATGTTCATGTGATATATGGTAGCAAAATCTTATGCTCAAGTTTCTAATCATTTAATCAACACCATTGTTTAAAACCTTGCTTAGTTTCCATTTCATTTAGTGTATAATCAATCAAACATTTATAATCAGATTTAGATTAATGAAAGTTAACAGTTTACACCTAACTAGCCTAGCTCCTCGTGTTTGGCACTCGACTACATTGAATCCCGTATACTTACGGGTGATTAGTGAGTTGAAATCTTTCCCTTTCTAAAACTCTCAACATAGGTCCACCAGATGTTGGGGACTTCTAGGTCATTGGCTGATGCCCAAGCAAATGAATCCATCAGTTGATAGCCTTGAAGGTGGCTCATCTAGGGGGGAGGGGTAAACCCTAATTCAACCTAGAATGGAATCTCCTCTAATTCTAGGTACAATTGAGCATACCATGGCTCAACAAGCTCAATAATGATGAGAAAACATATAAGGACCATAATTGATGGAATAATTTGCAAAAAAAACCCTCAATTAGGTAAATTGTAGAAAAGTCCAAAATGTACATAAAATTGCATAACTTGCTCAAATAGAGTCCAAATTGCCAAATTTGAAAATTAAGCATGTCTTATGATTCCATAGCATATAACAAGGTTAGATTAAGGTTATAAGCATTCAATTATGGTGATTAAGCTTGTTCAACATTTTAAAATACGTTCAGAGGCCTTACAGCTATAAACCCCTAACAAGGATTTCACCCTAAAATCCTATGCAAAGAGAGATGGGTACTTCCTATGCATCTCATCATTTAGCTTGTATGCGGCTTCCTCTATGCCATGATGATGAAACAAAACATTTACTAACACTATATCTTTCTTCTTCAGCTTCTTCACTCTCTTGTCTAGGATCAAGATTGACGTTCAACATAAGAGATATACTCATCTAACTCAATTTCCACTGATTGGATTGTATGCTCTGTATCTAGATGACATTTCCTCAACATGGAGATATGAAATACATTATGTAACTAGTGTAGCTCTGGTGGTAGCTCTAACTTGTATGCTACTTTTCCAACACAAGCTAAGATAGGATATGGTCCCATAAATCTAGGAGCCAACATGCCCTTCTTTCGAAACCTCAACACACCTTTCCAAAGAGAGACCTTGAGATATTCTTTGTCTCCCACTTGGAACTCAAGTGGTCTGCATCGATTATCTACATAATATTTCTACCTATCATGGGCTGCTTTCAACTGTTGTTGTATCACTTCAACTTTTTTGTAGTCTGCATAATATTTCTACCTATCATGGGCTGCTTTCAACTGTTGTTGTATCACTTCAACTTTTTTGTAGTCTGTTGCACTAGCTCATGACCCAAAAGTCGATATTCACCCATCTCATACCAGCAAAGAGGAGACCGACATCGTCTCCCATACAGATCCTCATAAGGATTAAGGAGCCATATTTATGCTTCTCTAATGGCTATTATTATAGGTAAATTCTATTAGACTCAGGTGTATAACCCAACTACCCAAAAACTATAAGACACATGCTCTAAAAATATCCTCTAAAGTCTAAATAGTCCTTTCAGACTGGACATTTGTCTATGGATGGAAAGTTGTACTAAACCTCAATTGTGTACCCATTACTAAATGCAGACATTCTAAAAAATGACTTGTGAATTGTGGCCCCCCATCAAAAACTATTGTCACTGGAATGCCATGCAGGCAGACTATCTCATCAATTGTGCCAACTTCTCTGTTGTAAACGTCATCTTGACCGGCAAGACGTGGATTGACTTGGTCAATCTGTCTACTATCACCCATATGGAATCATGACCCTTGGTTGTTCTAGGAAGACCAACCACAAAGTCCATAGTAATATGATCCCATTTCCATTGTGGTATCGATAAAGGTTGTCATGTTCTTGCAGGCTTCTGGTGCTCATCCTTTACCTGTTGACAGATTGGACATCTGGCAACAAACTCTGCCACATCACGCTTTATACTTGTCCCAATACAGGTCCTTCAAGTTCTTGTACATCTTGGTAGTTCTAGGATGCATTGCATACATCAAAGAGTGAGCCTCCTCAAGTATAATATTTCTCAACCCATCAACATCAAGAATTGTTGTCCTGTTATCGAAACAAATTGTACCATCCTCATCCTCATGGAAGCCATCATGCTTCTCGCTTCCTAAATCTGATAGTATAATCTATATCAAAACATCAATCTATTGTGCATCATGAATCTGTTGTCTCAAAGTAGGTTTAACATGTAACTGTGCCAACAGACCTTCCAGTAAGGAAACTTCCAGCTGTACATTCATTCAGCGAAGAGACACTAACATATCCCGTTTGTGGCATACTAGGGAGAATAACTTTGCATGGTCTATAGATGACAATGATGAAGATGGATTTATACTCAATGCATCAACTACTACATTTGCCTTGCTTGGATGGTAATCAAAGGTGCAATCATAATCCTTAATCAATTCCATCCATATCCTCTACTGCATATTCAGCTCCTACTTCGAGAAGATATATTGTATATTCTTGTGGTCGGTAAAGATATGACACTTCTCTCCATAAAGATAGTGTCTCCATATATTTAAATCATGAACCACCACTACAAGATCCAAATTGTGTGTTGGAAAATTCTCATCATACTTCTTTAGCTTTCATGATGCAAAAGAAATCACATTTTTATCCTACATCAACACACATCCCAACCCATTCTTTGAAACATCACAGAAGACAATGCAGCCTTTCCCTTGCTCTAGAAGCACTAACACTGGTGCACTGGTCAACTTCTCTTTCAATAGCTGAAAGGAACATTTACACTTGTCATTCCAAGTTAAAGGAACATCCTTCCTAGTTAGCCTGGTTAGGGGTAATGCTACAGAATGAAGTCCTTGATGAACCTCCTGTAGTAGCCTACCAAACCTAGGAAACTATGAATCTTTGTTGGTGTCTTGGGTTGTTCCCATTCCAATACAAATTCAACCTTCTTAGGGTCCACACAAACGCCTTTCGTTGATGTAACATGTCCCGAAAAAGACTTCTCTATCAACCAGAAATCGCACTAGCTAAACTTAGCATATAGCTTGTGTTGCCTTAACAAAGTCAATGCCTGGTGAAGGTGTACCTCATGCTGCTAACTATCCTTAGAGTATATTAAGATTCCATCTATAAACATAACCACACACTGATCAAGATAAGGTCTATACACCCTATTCATTAGATCCATATAGGATGCATGTGCATTGGTTAACCCAAACAACAGAACCACAAACTTATAATGGTCATACCTAGTCCTAAAAGCTGACTTGGGTATGTCATCCACCTTAACCATCAACTGATGGTAACCTGACCTGAGATCTATTTTTGAAAACAAAATGGCGCCTCTCAACTAATCAAAAAGATCATCAATCCTTGGAAAAGGATACTTGTTATTTATTGTCACCTTGTTCAACTATCTATAGTCTATACACAACCTCATTGAACAACCCTTCTTTTTTATGAACAAAATGGGAACACCCCAAGGGGAAGTTCTCAACCCGATGAAACCCTTCTCTAAAATCTCCTACAACTATTTCTTTAACCCATGCATCTCTACCAGTGCCATTCTATACAGTGATTGTGATATAGGTTGTGTTTCAAAGACTAGATTGATCTCAAAATCAATCTCTCTTGAAGGGGGAACTCTGGGAAACTCATCAGGAAAAACATCTTCAAATTCACGTACCACTGGTACCTCCTGGATACTAGAACCTCTCGCCTTGGTATCCACAACATGGGCTAAGAAAGTTTTGCATCCTTGTCTCATGAATCGCTCTTCTATCATAGCTGACATTAAACAGGTAGGAAGAATATTCCTATCACCTTAGAAAATCCACTGTACATCTCCATCATGGAACGTTACCACTTTAGTGCTGTAGTCCAAGACTACCTTGTACTTTTCCGAGGTATCCATTCCTAAGATCACATGAAAACCATGCATGTCAAGTGGCAAGAGATCCACTTGAATGTTGCATCCAGAAAAAGAAAGAACATAATAAGTGCATACTTCTCGCAACTCAGTGGTACCAACCAAAGGAGTTTCTAGCTGTAGGATATCAGATCTATGACTAATAGGCAGATAAAAACTACTTATCACTTCTCTAGTGATAAAGGAGTGTGTTGCACCGGGTCTAATAATACTAATACGAAATAGGAAGTAGACAAATCAGAATGAAATAACTCCAACTGACCTATCACGACTCGTGGATTGGCCACTACTTCTGGTTGGCTCATGGCATGGCACCTAGTCGTCGCTTGCTACCATCCACATCCTCTGCTAGCTTGTCCAGAGAGCATGTCTGTGACACTTGTCCACGTCCTTTGCCACTACTAGAACTAAATTATCGTTGTTTGATCCATGTCGAGTCTCCCTTGGCTGCTAAGTCACTTCCTCGTGCTTCATAGGGCAACACCACATCATATGCCCCGTCCACACCTATAACAGGCCTTGATATCATATTGTGGCCTAAGGGGCCCTGTCCCTGAGACTGATGATGATTTGTGAGGTCTGTCAATGGAAAACTGTGACCTCTACCCTTACTTGGGGTCCACTGAGACGGTGCATGTGATCTTGGTTCAGTAAAAGTTGACCTCAACTGCGACTATGGTGGGAAAAACCATGGCTTCTTAAAGCCCCTAGATGATTGTCCTTGGGATTGAGATGATCATTTATTAGCATTAGTTTCACATTTTTCTATGGAAGACCTCTCAATCCTCCTTACAGATTCCAAAAAGGTGGAAATACTTTTCTCTATTCTCTAGGACTGATGTTGTTGTAGTCAACTCCGTACTTAGGCCCTTCTCGAACCTACAAATCCTTTCTTTATCGATTGCTGCCATGTGCGGGCAGAACCTTAGAAGCTCCATAGAATTTGACTCATACTCATTAATAGTCATTGCACCCTGTCTAGTCTTGTCAAATTGAGAGAGTTTCTCATCTAGGTAAGTTTCTGGAAAGTATCAGATCACAAATTCCCATTGAAACTCCTCCCATCCTATCACCACCCCTGGCCTTTTCTCTTCCTCTATGGCCCACCAGTGGCCAACACTACCCTTCAATAGGTAGACAACATGTTTAACTTTGTTCTCTTCAGGGATGTTCAAGATTTTGAATGCATTCTCCAGTTCTATAAGCCACATGTCAGTGTCTGCTGGGTCAGAATTACCAGCATACTCGATCACCCCAACATGTCTAAGATGTTCAAAAGTCTTCCTGAATCCCTAGGACTCCACATTAAGGACAGATGTCCTAGCTTGAGGTGCTGGCATCACTACTACAGAAATGGCTTATGAAGTCACTTTCCAGGCGTCAGTTATTAACTAAGTACCGACGCCTAAAACATACAGTGTCGGTTTAAAACACAAACTGACATATATCTGATAGGAGTGGCCAGACATGGGTATCGCTTTCTATTTAGCGTCGGTTCAAGAATAAACAACCGACGCCTATAAACACCCACCAAATCCAATTTATCCAACAAAAAAATTAGGTTCAAAATTTAACTAACATCGTCAGTTATTAAATACATAACTGACGAAAAAAACCTTTTCGTGCGGGACATTTTTATCGTCAATTATATTCCCAAAACCGACGCCGATTTGTTTACCCGCGCTGTCCGTGCCAAAATTTATACACCCCTATGGCGTCCGTTTTTTCTTTGTGACCGACGTTTTTATGTTGTAGCGTCGGTTTGTTAAAGAACTGACACTTAAGGTTAACTTAACTGCACCCGCGTGAGGGACTCTTCCCCTTTCTCTGTTTCATTCCCGATTCTTCAGTTCGTGTAACTAGGTTCGGCAATTTCTTCTCTGCTGGTGCCGCCGCCGCTCGATTGCTTCTCTCCTGGTGCCGCCGTCGCTCGCTGCTCGTCTCCTCTCCTCTCCTCACTGCCGCCTTCGTCGGTGGCTGCTTTGGTCGCCCATCTACTCCTCTCCTCTCCTGCTAGGTCTCTGCTCCTGGTCGCCCGCTCACCGCCGCCGCCCGTTTGTTGCTTGCTACTCCGGAAACCCACCCTCTCGCTCGCTGCCGCTGCCGCCCTCTTTCCTGCCCGCTGCTCCTACAAGTATATCCTTTTCCTCCTCTTCTCTGCCATGTTGTGAAATCACAGGTCGGCACGACTGTGCTGCGTAGCACGGTCGTGGTGGCTGATTTTGTGCTATATTGCTCAATTATGTGTGTAGATTTGTGTATTTACTATTTTGTGCTATTTTTTGCTATTTTGTGCTTGCATATATTTGTGTTTAGGGTTTAGGGTCACATGTGGGTCTTCTATTTCTAAATTGATTATGTGACCCTAATTAATACATTATAACAGAATTGAATCGTGTATTTGTGTTGTTGTAGGTGTTGTTGACTTACTGTTCAAATCTTTGATATATGGAATCATGGTTTATTTACTGTTTATTATTTACTGAAAAGCATGATTAAATGATGTTACACAAAACTTAGGATATGAATGATGAAACTAGGATTGTAGGTATAAGAATGACAGCACATGTATTAATTTGTTGGCCTAGAAACCCGTCCAAAATTTACTCATTAGGAGTAAATCTTGGATAGTCCCCGGTTTGGGACTGTTCTTGAACACCTAATCTCACTTAGGATGTAAGTGTATAATGTGTATTGGGTTTTTGAGAAAATTTTGGTAGCATTTCCCCGTTTGTTCTCTAAGTACATATGTACTTAGAGAACAGTAGGGAAATGCTGCCGAAATTTTCTCAAAAACCCAATACACATTATACACTTACTAGTGAGATTAGGTGTTCAAGAATGGGATAGGTGGTCACTAGTACATAACCGACCTTTAGTGTCGGTTATTTAAAGCCTTTAGTGTTGGTTTCTAAGCGACACCTATGTGGGCAACGCTAAAAGCACAGCCGTTACGCGTCGGTTCAAAAACCGACGCCAAAACCCTTCGCGCGCCAACGAAAACGCGCCAGCAGGGCACTATAGGCATCGGTTATTACCTAAGAAACCGACGCCATATACCTTCGCGCCATAGAAGGGCGCCAACTTGGGCATTATAGGCGTCGGTTATTAGCTAATAACTGACGCCATATAAGTCCCAACACGGCCGTGCTGGATAGCACGACCGTGGTGTCTGGTCCGCTGCCACGGCCGTGCTGGCCAGCACGACCGTGGTGTTAAGGAAATAGACGTCGGTTTCTATTACAAACCGACACTGTAACTATTTAGCGTCAGTTTTATACAAATAACTGACGTCTATTTTTTGTTTTTTTCTGTCAGTTTGCAGACCTGCTGTATGGCTGGTCGCAGGATGAGAAACCTGCAGTCCAGTTATGAACTGTAGGTTTTACGACATCCATTGATATCAGCCAACAACAGGCCACAAACCTGCAAAATTAACAACAAAAATATTCACACATTTAGCAATGCAACCTGCAGTTCCATTTGATTTTCACATTTAGAATCATTCATGTAGATAGCAATATGTAGTTCCATTCATTTTCACATTCACACATATAGAAACATTCATATAGTAACCAACAGTTTCATTCATTTTCACTTAGACACATGTAGAAACATCCAGACATGTAGAAACATTCACACATATATTATAATTCAGAAATTCATTTACAAAATATCATTCTTTAGTCATTATTCGCTATCAACATCCCAATTATATCTTAAATCCCCCACTACTTGTATGGTTGTTGCCCATTCTTCTCTTACTTCATTTAATTCTCCCTTCGTATAGGGAGCATGTACATCTGGTAAGGCCGTTCTTGTCATGTGTTTAGTTTTAAACACATGTAAAGAGAATGATGTATATATATAATTAATGAGCTATAAATAAGATTGATATATTTCATATTATCTAATGATACTATATAATATCTCAGCAATACAATCGATGTCCAATGCGGCATATTTGATAATCATGTGCATAAATCGCATCACATAGTATCCACATGCCCATCCGTTGTCTTGTGTAGGACACTATAAATTCAAACATACAAAATATTAAAAAATACAACTAATTAAGCATTGTTCACATAAATAATATATACATACATTGCAGTCGGGAACTTACTTTCACGTTCTTCCAAATAATTGGCTAGTTCTTTTTCGTGGGGACCTTTCCTCCAGCCTTTTTGAACTCATCAAAACCCCTACATGTTAATGTAACACAGTACATTGCATAACTAAATAGTAATGTAATAACATATGTTAACGGATATGAAAATTAAATATTTCTCACCGGAATAATGCCATTTTCATTATGTGTCCATATTTTGTATTCAATATACTCCCCTTAGGATCTAGATAATAGGCAGTGAACGTCTCGGGGACAATAACCAGTAACTCCCAATGCATACCACTAGAGGTAAAAAAGTTAAAAATTAATAACTCAAAATCCACAATAAAAATGTAATTTTCTTAAGTCCAAATTATAATAAGCAAAGTAAACTTACTCTACATTGAATGGAGCCATTATCATCGTCTTCTTTTTTTGAGCAAAATTTGAAAAAGCCTCACAGCAGTATTGTTGAACTGACGGAGGGTCTTTAGCTACTAGACTAATCAAAGATGGAATCAAAAATCCTACATGTTCGAATGCAAAATCTGCACATATCTTGTCTAAGTAGCTGTAAAATATGTATTAATTACTCATGCATTAATAAATAAGAAACCAGATCACCAGATCCTACACAAGGTATATGGATGTATAAAGAAGATCTCACCTTATCCATAGCTCTATCACAGATGTATTTATCCAATCATATCGAAACAACTCCAAAATATCTTGTATAAATAGTTTGCTTTCGTATGATTGACCTGCAACATCTGAATCTATAGAAATAGTTATAGGGCAATTTATATCATGCTCGCCTAGCCATATTACCATACCCCTACAGTTAGGACCTAACGGGACATTTAGGTCCTGTGGAACCCAACTGGGTAATGTAGGAGGTGTAAGTGGAGGCCTAGATAGTGTGGGGGTCTTCTTTTTAACTTGTATATATATATAATAATTTCAGATCAACTGACATCATATACACACACTAACAATTTAATGTAATGTAAATTTACCATACAATTTCAGTAAAGATGACATCCGCTTTTAGCCACAATATCACTCCGCCTAGTGCCTCACCAAGTGTTTCACAATCTGGGAGGGCATATGGCAATGGAAGATCCATCCACTTGGGGAATATATGTACCGGGCTCACACGAATCCAACCAGCTAGTAATGGAGACCCGTGAAACAGTTCCCCTGGTAGGGATGGGTAAGCCGACGCCTCTGCAACGACATATTCATTAACTTTTAGACGGCATGGCTTCAACCCCTACAAATTTTTGTGTAAAGAATGTTATATACATATCATCTTGAAAACATATCATCTTGAAGTAAAAAACTAGTTACTATGTCATAAAAATACTTACAGTAGATGTGCTAGGTGGTGGGTCTATAGGATTATTCCCAACCTCTGCAGTAGGAGTAGAGCGGGATGCTATGATAGGTACTGTCTGCTGAGTGGCAGTCTGAGATTCCTGCCACTTTTTCAGTGCTTCTTCCAGTTTCCTATCAACTAGCTTATCTACCTATACATGGATAAAAGAAACATTAGCTTCTAATTATTGAATTCTCTTTTTACAGTAACATTATAAAGAAAGAATATGTTACCTCTTCTTGTGAAAGTCCTACTTTTGGGACATGTTTGCGCTGGGATGGCCCAAAAAAAGATTTGATGCCCACACCAGCACCTACAGCCCTAACACGTCTAGGATGCTCTGGGTTACCCAAAGCAACTGTCAATATTTGAACGATTGCTGTAAGAGTTGTATTTTACCATTTTTGCAGCCGCCTCAGCAGTTGCGGGCTTCCTTATTTCTCCCTTCTTATTTTGCCTCCCAGCTATCCAGATATCATGGCGAGGCAGAGGTGTGCTACCTACAGTAGAGGACTCCTGAGTAGCAGCATACTGAGCAGTAGCCTCAGACTGTAGTCTATGGCGAATGCCTGCATACCCCTTTGGACCCATTGTGTGGTCATGCACATTTAGTGCACGCCTTGATCTTTGTGCCTCACTGAGGGCCTAGTTAGTATGCACATTAATGATTTGGTTAGTAACAGTAAATGTTAATCTTGAATAGGTGAATACAAAATATATTAATGAGATTGGGACTGACGCCTAATACCTTGAATTCATCCGTTTGTCTTGAAGCAACAAACGCGTCCCATTCTTCTATGTCTAGGAAGTTCCACTGTTTAGTGGTTGTCTTCTTCCTCTTGTCAGCTTCTTTTATGTATTCTCGGGTGAGATTTGTCCTATAGTTCCTTAGGATTCTCCCACAGCGTTGCATCACGTATTTACGATGCATCTTTTCATCCAATTCAAATATACTCTGCAAATTAGAATTGCTATTAACTAGTATCCAAAAAATTAGTAATCTACAAAATATAATTGCAAATTAATAATAACTCACGCATAAATCCCTCCATATTACGTCTTTCTTCTCCTTAGAAACTTTATGCCAAGAAACTATTATACAACCGCAATGGATGCGAGTAACATACCCAAGATATGAAACAAATGAATTGTGATTCACACCAGATGCATTTTATGCATTATCAAAATCCACAACAAGTTTGGGTCCATTGCCCTTTTGCGCTATTAACTTCTTCATCATAGTGATGCCCCTTCTCCTGTCAACTTTTTGTTGTTGTTGATCAAGTGCCTCAAGTGTTTCAGATGGTACATGTGCATCATCAACCTAAAATTTGACAATATAAACATATTTACAAGATATAACTATAAATGGACATATAGATATAAATATATGATATATTTTTAAAACTTACATTGTGAGGCGGCGCATTGATGTCGTCACCCTCATGGTAATCATCAGCACAGTCACCAGGAGAATGCTCAGCCATCTGAAAATTCACATTCACATTGTAAAGTTTACATTGTAAAGTAATTCAAATTGTAAAGCTCACATTGTAAAGTTCACATTCACATTGTAAAGTAATTCACATTGTAAAGTTCACATTATAAAGTAATTCACATTGTAAAATTCACATTGTAAAGTTCACATTCACATTGTAAAGTTCACATTATAAAGTAATTCACATTGTAAAATTCACATTGTAAAGTTCACATTCACATTGTAAAGTTCACATTCAGAAAAATAAAACATATAAAAAAACATTGTATAAACATGCCTCTAATATTGTGATTTTTTATCAATTAACAATCCTTCATTGTGATCTCCGCGCACATACAAGTCATCATTAGCTTCAATATTTGCTGGTGTTGGCAACCCAACTGATAATGGACTGGAGTCATCATACTTATCATAGTACTGTTCTTCATCTATAGGATCTTCAATGAACTATCTTTTACCATGAAGAACAACCGACCATTTATCATTTGCAGGATCATCGATATAAAATACTTGTTTCACATGTGATGCCAATATGAATGGTTCATCCTTCTCGCGAATCTTTTCAAAGTTCACTAAAGTGAAACCCAATTCATCCACTATAACTCCTTTGGTGTTATCAACCCAATTACATTTGAAGAGAGGAATTCTGAAATCTATGTAGTCAAACTCCCATATGTCTTCAATGACACCGTAATATGACATTTTAGCTTCACGTAGACTCTTATCCTTTGCACTTGAAAAAAACATAGTCGATGCTTGAAGGGTGACCCCACTGTTATCATCTTGGCGCTTTGTGTAATATGTGAATCCATTAATGTCATACCCTTCATAAGACATAACAGTCAATTTTGGTTTAAAGGCGAGGCATTTGATAGTTTCAGTAATATCATCTGGTGTTTGAGATAGTTGATGTAAGACTTTATTTTCAAACCACTTAATAAATGTCTTGTTATGCTCTCTAGCAAGCCACATTGTATTGGCTCGAGGATATTGTCTCTTGATGAAATTGGTATGTTCCTCGATATAAACGTTCACTTCGTCCATGTTGTGTAAAATATACAAGTGACCTTGTTCCAACTGCTCACGGCTGATTACTTTCACATGTGATCCCAAAATTCCTTTGCCAAATTGCTCGTCAATATTCTTGTCATTATCAGGATTGTCATTACCACTGAGAAAGTCATTGCAAAAATCCATAACCTCTCTCGCCACATAACCCTCGATAATACTCCCTTCAGGCCGATAACGGTTTCGAACATCACTTTTAAAAACGCTCATGTATCGGTCAAAGGGATACATCTAATGCAAGAAAATTGGTCCCAACATTTTCACTTCCCTAGTCAAGTGGACAACAAGATGTACCATGATATCAAAGAACGACGGAGGAAAATACATCTCAAGTTGACATAGGGTAACAACCACTTCTCTTTGCAATAGATCAATCTTCTTCCACTATGGGGAATCAAACACATGTCGTAGGATCCCATCATTATTTTTCTTAACATCTGCATGCCACCTCAAATTCTTCGCATCTATCGGATTGGCAAACAAGCGTTGAAACTGTGATATTATAGGTAGATACCACATCACCTTGGCAGGAGAACCAGTTTTGGACTCCCCCGAAGTCGTCAATTTATACCGTGACGCACCACATTTTGGACAATCTTTCAAATCCGCATAGTCCTTTTGAAATAATACACAATCATTCGGGCATGCGTGTATCTTCTTGGCATCCATTCCCATTGGGCACAACAATTTCTTTACCTGGTATGTTGAGATTGGCAGCTCGTTTCCTTCAGGAAGCATTTCTTTCAACAAAGACAACAATGACGTGAAGCTTTTATCGCTCCATCTATTGTTAGCTTTCAGCTTATATGATCTCAACACAGTGCTAAGCTTCATAAACTTAGTACAACCTGTGTATAACGACATCTCAGCATCATGCACAATGTTTCTAAAAATGGGAGGTGGATCGGTGTGCTCTACCCCACAACTATTTAGCATCGCATCAACGATGTCTACTGGAACTGGTTCATTCACATCTACGTCATCGTAGGCAATTTCTTCTTCCACACAAGCACTGCTATCAACATCCACTAGTTTCGGGATTGAAATCTCTCCATGCCAGTGCCATTCTGTATAGCCTTGTATAATCCCGTTGCACATGACATGACTTTTGATTTCGTCACCAGTGTTGACTTTCAAGTTGTTACCGCAATGCCTACATGGACAGTAGAACCTATCTCCAGGTTGTTTCCTATGTTCCTCGGCAAATCTAATAAACTGGTCAAGACCAGAAATAAACTCTGGGGTGCAGCGATTGCGAATGGACATCCATGATCTATCCATTCTATGATCAAAGAGAAAACAAGTATATATTACAACAAGATTAGGGTCTAGGGTTAACAAATACATGTGATGTCATTATTATATATAATAAATGTGTACCACCTATCCCATTCTTGAACACCTAATCTCACTAATAAGTGTATAATGTGTATTGGGTTTTCAAGAAAATTTCGGCAGCATTTCCCCGCTGTTCTCCAAGTACATATGTACTTAGAGAACAAACGGGGAAATGCTGCCGAAATTTTCTTGAAAACCCAATACACATTATACACTTACATCCTAAGCGAGATTAGGTGTTCAAGAACAGTCCCAAACCAGGGACTATCCAAGATTTACTCCTAATGAGTAAATCTTGGACGGGTTTCTAGGCCAACAAATAATGTCTTGTCATTCTTATACCTAAAATCCTAGTTGTCATTCAAAGCATGTCACATGTGTGCATTACAATTCATCATTAAGCAAGAAGGGTGATTAGGATTCTCACCAAGAACGGGTTTTGATTTTCTATACAATTTTATAAAAAATGCACATGTATGCATATATATACTATACTTTTTGGAACCTTTATACATATCTGAACACCCTAAATAACCATACTAAACACCCAAATACTTTATAACACAACTATAAAACAATGATTATAGCTAAACTATTAAACAATAGACTTGTCACACATAAAACACCCTATACAACTATAAAACAAAAAAGTATTAAGATATGCATGATACAATAACTATTTTGCATCACATTACAGCAGACTTATCATTGATACCTTACTAACTTATTGCTACATTTACATATCATCACTTGATCAAAAATTACAGCAGTGCATTTAACCAAAGTATGCATTCTAAAATCTATGTCATGATTAGTTACATGTAATTTACTTGGATATACAGCAGTACCCGATTACTATGTCTTACATACAAAGTATGCATATTAAATTAACTAAGTCTTATCGTAGAACGTGTATTGTATATAAGTTCAATATATTACAGTCAATAATTATTTTACTTTCAAAAATTACTTAATGTTACAGGCTTGCAGCTCTAATATAAAGAGTGATCAACTAAGGCATTGCCATAGATCAGTGTATATGAGTTATTTATCAAGTTACCAATAAGTAAATAACTTTAAAAAAAATAAAAAAAATGCCCAACAGCAGCCTGGGTAGCACGACCGTGTGGTCAGCCAATACAGCCACGGCTGTGCCAGCCCACACGGCCGTGGTTGCTGTTGGTAAGGAGAGGGAGAAGAAAGAAGAAGAGCAGGGCGGAGCAGAGGAAGAAGAAAGAAGGCCGTGGTTGCCTTGGCACCGCCCAAGCAGCCTCTGGAGCAGAGGAAGAAGGAAGAAGGCAGGGCGGGCATACCTTGAGGGCAGAGGAGAGCAGCGGCCGGAGCAAGGCGGAAGGGAGAGCAGCAGGAGCGGCGGCGAGGGCACGGAGCAGCGGCGAGGGCACGGAGTAGGAGCACGGCCGCCGGTGAGCACAGAGGGCAGGAGCAGGAGCACGGCCGCCGGTGAGCACGGAGCAGCGGCGAGGGCAGGAGCAGGAGCAGTGGCGAGGGCAGGAGCAGGAGCACGGTGGGCACGAGCACGGAGCAACGACCGGCGGGGGCGAGCAAGAAAATCGCCGGACCTAACTGAAATCGGGAATGAAACATGGAAAGGGGAAGAGTCGCTCGTGCTGGTGAGCTATTAAGTTGACAATAAGCGTCGGTTATTCAAAATAACCGACAACTAAACCAAAAGTGTCGGTTCTTTTCTAACAACTGACGCATATACTAGATTATAGTCGTCGGTTTTTAACTAAAAGACAACCGACAACTATTCCTGTCCCGCAAATAACCTTTAGTCGTCGGTTATTCATTTATGAACCGACGCCATATGTCAAATTTTGGTGGTAATTTTTTCGCTGGAATTTTGGTTTTGGCGGTTGATTTTAGGTGTCGGTTTTTTATTAATTAACCAACACTTAATAAAAGCGGTACCCGTGTCTGGTCGACCTTCATAGATTGGATGTCAGTTTATGTTATCAACCGACACTGTAGAGTTTAGGTGTCGGTTTATGTATACAACCGACACCTTGAAAAGTGACTTTATAAGCCATTTCTGTAGTAGTGGGTACACATTTATTATATATAAGAATGACAGCACATGTATTTGTTGGCCTAGAAACCCGTCCAAGATTTACTCATTAGGAGTAAATCTTGGATAGTCCCCGGTTTGGGACTGTTCTTGAACACCTAATCTCACTTAGGATGTAAGTGTATAATGTGTATTGGGTTTTCGAGAAAATTTTGGTAGCATTTCCCCGTTTGTTCTCTAAGTACATATGTACTTAGAGAACAGCAGGGAAATGCTGCCGAAATTTTCTCGAAAACTCAATACACATTATACACTTACTAGTGAGATTAGGTGTTCAAGAATGGGATAGGTGGTACACATTTATTATATATAAGAAGGACAGCACATGTATTTGTTGGCCGAAGTTTTAACCATGCAAAAACTCTAATCTGTTAACCCTAGACCCTAATCTTGTTGTAATATATACTTGTTTTCTCTTTTATCATTGAATGGATAGATCATGGATGTCCATTCGCAATCGCTGCACCCCAGAGTTTATTTCTGGTCTTGACCAGTTTATTAGATTTGCCGAGGAACATAGGAAACAACCTGGAGATAGGTTCTACTGTCCATGTAGGTATTGCGGTAACAACTTGAAAGTCAGCACTGGTGACGAAATCAAAAGTCATGTCATGTGCAACGGGATTGTACAAGGATATATAGAATGGCACTGGCATGGAGAGATATCAAACCCGAAACCAGTGGATGTCGATAGTAGTGCTTGTGTGGAAGAAGAAATTGCCTACGATGACGTAGATGTGAATGAACCAGTTCCAGTAGACATCGTTGATGCGATGCTGGATAGTTGTGGGGTAGAGCACACCGATCCACCTCCCATTTTTAGAAACATTGTGCATGATGCTGAGATATCGTTATACACAGGTTGTACTAAGTTTACGAAGCTTAGCGCTGTGTTGAGATTGTATAAGCTGAAAGTTAACAATAGATGGAGCGACAAAAGCTTCACGTCATTGTTGTCTTTGTTGAAAGAAATGCTTCCTGAAAGAAACAAGCTGCCAATCTCAACATACCAGGTAAAGAAATTGTTGTGCCCAATGGGAATGGATGCCAAGAAGATACACGCATGCCCGAATGATTGTTTATTATTTCAAAAGGACTATGTGGATTTGAAAGATTGTCCAAAATGTGGTGCGTCACGGTATAAATTGACGACTTCAGGGGAGTCCAAAACTGGTTCTCCTGCCAAGGTGATGTGGTATCTACCTATAATATCACAGTTTCAACGCTTGTTTGCCAATCCGATAGATGCAAAGAATTTGAGGTGGCATGCAGATGTTAAGAAAAATAATGATGGGATCCTACGACATGCGTCTGATTCCCCACAGTGGAAGAAGATTGATCTATTGTACCCTGAATTTGGTGAAGAAGTCAGGAATCTAAGACTTGGGCTTTGTACAGACGGGATGAATCCGTATGGGACATTGAGCAGCCAACATAGCACTTGGCCAGTCATGCTTGTTATATACAATCTTCCTCCCTGGCTGTGTATGAAAAATAAGTACGTAATGTTGTCATTGTTGATATCGGGCCCTTAACAACCTGGAAATGACATCGATGTTTATCTTGAACCTCTGATTGATGACTTAAAGAAACTCTGTGGTGAAGGTGTGATGACCTATGATGCTTCACGAAGAGAGACATTTCGTTTGCATGCTATGTTGTTTTGCACTATTAATGACTTTCCAGCATATGGGAATTTGTCTGGATATAGTGTCAAAGGAGCTAAAGCATGTCCTATATGTGAAGAGAACACTAATTCAACAAGACTAAAACATGGAGGTAAGACTGTATATCTCAGTCATCGAAGGTTTCTTCCAAAATTCCATCCGTATCGTAGGAAGCGCAAAGCATTCAATGGATTGAATGAGGAACAGAGTGCACCTAAACCTATACCATGGGAGGTTGTTTATGAAAGAGTAAAAGACTTTGTCAATGAATTTGGTAAGAGATCACAATGTACTATGGCCACACGGAGTGACAAATCTTTATTCAAGAAGAAGTCAATATTTTGGGATCTTCCTTATTGGAGTTCTTTGATAGTCAGGCATTGTATCGATGTCATGCACGTTGAGAAAAATGTCTGTGATAGTGTCATTGGTACTTTGTTGAATATACCAAGTAAGACTAAAGATGGGATAAAATCCAGACTGGACCTACGTGAAATGGGAATAAGGTCAGAATTAACAGAATTTCATGAAATAGGAAATCGGAGAACATACTTACCTCCCGCTTATTACACATTGTCTAGAAAGGAGAAGAAAGCTTTTTGTGAATGATTGGTAAATGTTAAGGTGCCACAAGGTTACTCATACAACATCCGTAGATTGGTATCAATGAAATATATGAAGTTGATAGGTCTTAAATCTCATGATTGTCACACTCTAATGCAACAAATATTACCTGTGGCAATTAGATCTATATTGCTGAAGCATGTAAGGTTTGCAATCACCAGACTTTGTTTCTTTTTCAACAGTCTGTGCAGCAAAGTTATTGACCCTGATACTCTCGATAAATTGCAAAGAGAAGTGGTTGTTACTCTATGTCAGCTTGAGATGTATTTTCCTCCGTCGTTCTTTGATATCACGGTACATCTTGTTGTCCACTTGACTAGGGAAGTGAAAATGTTGGGACCAGTTTTCTTGCATTGGATGTATCCCTTTGAACGATACATGAGCATTTTTAAAAGTGATGTTCGAAACCGTTATCGGCCTGAAGGGAGTATTATTGAGGGTTATGTGGCGAGAGAGGTTATGGATTTTTGCAATGACTTTCTCAGTGGTAATGACACTCCTGATAATGACAAGAATATTGACGAGCAATTTGGCAAAGGAATTTTGGGATCACGTGTGAAAGTAATCAGCCGTGAGCAGTTGGAACAAGGTCACTTGTATATTTTACACAACATGGATGAAGTGAACGTTTATATCGAGGAACATACCAATTTCATCAAGAGATAATATCCTCGAGCCAATACAATGTGGCTTGCTAGAGAGCATAACAAGACATTTATTAAGTGGTTTGAAAATAAAGTCTTACATCAACTATCTCAAATACCAGATGATATTACTGAAACTATCAAATGCCTCACCTTTAAACCAAAATTGATTGTTATGTCTTATGAAGGGTATGACATTAATGGATTCACATATTACACAAAGCGCCAAGATGATAAGAGTGTCGTCCAAAATAGTGGGGTCACCCTTCAAGCATCGACTATGTTTTTTGCAAGTGCAAAGGATAAGAGTCCAAATTAAGCTAAAATGTCATATTATGGTGTCATTGAAGACATATGGGAGTTTGACTACATAGATTTCAGAATTCCGCTCTTCAAATGTAATTGGGTTGATAACACCAAAGGAGTTATAGTGGATGAATTGGGTTTCACTTTAGTGAACTTTGAAAAGATGGGCTAGAAGGATGAACCATTCATATTGGCATCACATGTGAAACAAGTATTTTTATATCGATGATCCTGCAAATGATAAATGGTCAGTTGTTCTTCATGGTAAAAGATAGTTCATTGAAGATCCTATAGATGAAGAACAGTACTATGATAAGTATGATGACTCCAGTCCATTCTCAGTTGGGTTGCCAACACCAGCAAATATTGAAGCTAATGCTGACTTGTATGTGCGCGGAGATCACAATGAAGGATTGTTAATTGATAAAAAATCGCAATATTAGAGGCATGTTTATACAATTTTTTTTATATGTTTTATTTTTCTGAATGTGAACTTTACAATGTGAATTTTACAATGTGAATTGCTTTATAATGTGAACTTTACAATGTGAATGTGAACTTTACAATGTGAATTTTACAATGTGAATTACTTTATAATGTGAACTTTACAATGTGAATTACTTTACAATGTGAATGTGAACTTTACAATGTGAGCTTTACAATTTGAATTACTTTACAATGTAAACTTTACAATGTGAATGTGAATTTTCAGATGGCTGAGCATTCTCCTGATGACCGTGTTGATGATTACGGTGAGGGTGAGGACATCAATGCGCTGCCTCACAATGTAAGTTTTAAAAATATATCATATATTTATATCTATATGTCCATTTATAGTTATATCTTGTAAATGTGTTTATTTTGTCAAATTTTAGGTTGATGATGCACATGTACCATCTGAAGCACTTGAGGCACTTGATCAGCAACACCAAAAAGTTGACAGGAGAAGGGGCATCACTATGATGAAGAAGTTAATAGCGCAAAAGGGCAATGGACCCAAACTTGTTGTGGATTTTAATAATGCAGGAAATGCATCTGGTGTGAATCGCAATTCATTTGTTTCATATCTTGGGTATGTTACTCGTAGCCATTGCGGTTGTAAGATAGATTCTTAGCATAAAGTTTCTAAGGAGAAGAAAGACGTAATATGGAAGGATTTATGCGTGAGTTATTATTAATTTGCAATTATATTTTGTAGATTACTAATTTTTTGGATACTAGTTAATAGCAATTCTAATTTGCAGAGTATATTTGAATTGGATGAAAAGCTGCATCGTAAATGCGTGATGCAACGCTGTGGGAGAGTCCTAATGAACTATAGGACAAATCTCACCCGAGAATACATAAAAGAAGCTGACAAGAGGAAGAAGACAACCACTGAACAGTGGAACTTCCTGGACAAAGAAGAATGGGACGCGTTTGTTGCTTCAAGACAAACAGATGAATTCAAGGTATTAGCCGTCAGTCCCAATCTCATTAATATATGTTGTATTCACCTATTCAAGATTAACATTTACTGTTACTAACCAAATCATTAATGTGCATACTAACTAGGCCCTCAGTGAGGCACAAAGATTAAGGCGTGCACCGAATGTGCATGACCACACAATGGGTCCAAAGGGGTATGCAGGCATTCGCCAAAGACTACAGTCTGAGGCTACTGCTTAGTCTGCTGCTACTCAGGAGTCCTCCATTGTAGGTAGCACACCTCTGCCTCGCCATGATATCTGGATAGCTGGGAGGCAAAATAAGAAGGGAGAAATAAGGAAGCCCGCAACTGCTGAGGCGACTGCAAAAATGGTAAAATACAACTCTTACAGTAATCGTTCAAATATTGATTATTTGTGGTGTTTACTTAATTACAAATTTTTGTTTTGGCGATTAGCGGGAGCTGCACGAGCTGAGAAAACAAGGCAAGTTCATCCCTGAGGGTACAAGGGATGAATTGACAGTTGCTCTGGGTAACCTAGAGCATCCTGGACGTGTTAGGGCTGCAGGCGCTGGTGTGGGCATCAAATCTTTTTTTGGGCCATCCCAGCGCAAACATGTCCCAAAAGTGGGACTTTCACAAGAAGAGGTAACATATTCTTTCTTTATAATGTTACTGTAAAAAGAGAATTCAATAATTAGAAGCTAACGTTTCTTTTATCCATGTATAGGTAGATAAGCTAGTTGTAACATCTGGGCCCACTGCACATGTCTCTAGTAGAGTTTCAGGAATGACAACTGGCCCCACAAACCACCACTAGCCTTAACTGTACACTTTGTCCACACTGACGCGCAAGCTAGGATCAACTTCCCGACTGGTCACCCATCCTAGTACTACTCCAAGCTGAACACGCTTAACTATGGAGTTCTTTAGTGATGGGCTCCCGGAAAAGGAGGTGCACCTTGGTGATATGGGTAGTCTAATCATTCCTTTTAAGATCATGTTATCCGAGGCCTCAAATCCTGAGATGTTACACTAGTTGATAGGAAACTGGAAGAAGCACTGAAAAAGTGGCAGGCATCTCAGACTGCCACTCAGCAGACAGTACCTATCATAGCATCCCGCTCTACTCCTACGGCAGAGGTTGGGAGTAATCCTATAGACCCACCACCTAGCACATCCACTGTAAGTATTTTTATGACATAGTAACTAGTTTTTTAATTCAAGATGATATGTTTTCAAGATGATATGTATATATGTATATAACATTCTTTACAAAAAAATTTGTAGGGGTTGAAGCCATGCCGTCTAAAAGTTAATGAATATGTCATTGCAGAGGCGTCGTCTTACCCATCCCTACCAGGGGAAATGTTTCACGGGTCTCCATTACCAACTGGTTGGATTCGTGTGAGCCCAATACATATATTCCCCAAGTGGATGGATCTTCCATTGCCATATGCCCACCCAGATTGTGAAACACTTGGTGAGGCTTTAGGCAGAGTGATATTGTGGCTAAAAGCAGATGTCATCTTTACTGAAATTGTATGGTAAATTTACATTACATTAAATTGTTAGTGTGTGTATATGATGTCAGTTGATCTAAAATTATTATATATATACAGGTTAAAAAGAAGACACCCACAACATCTAGGCCTCCACTTCCACCTCCTACATTACCCAGTTGGGTTCCACAGGACCTAACTGTCCCGTTAGGTCCTAACTGTAGGGGTATGGCAATATGGTTAGGCGAACATGATATAAACTGCCCTATAACTATTTCTATAGATTCAGATGCTGCAGGTCAATCATACGAAAGCAAACTATTTATACAAGATATTTTAGAGTTGTTTCGATATGATTGGCTAAATACATCTGTGATAGAGCTATGGATAAGGTGAGATATTCTTTATACATCCATATACCTTGTGTAGGATCTGGTGATCTGGTTTCTTATTTATTAATGCATGCGTAATTAATACATATTTTGCAGCTACTTAGACAAGATATGTACAGATTTTGCATTCAAACATGTAGGATTTTTGATTCCATCTTTGATTAGTCTAGTAGCTAAAGACCCTCCATCAGTTCAACAATACTGCTGTGAGGCTTTTTCAATTTTTGCTCAAAAAAAGAAGATGATGATAATGGCTCCATTCAATGTAGAGTAAGTTTACTTTGCTTATTAAGAAAATTACATTTTTATTGTGGATTTTGAGTTATTAATTTTTAAGTTTTTTACCTCTAGTGGTATGCATTGGGAGTTACTGGTTATTGTCCCTGAGACGTTCACTGTCTATTATCTAGATCCTAAGGGGAGTAAATTGAATACAAAATATGGACACATAATGAAAATGGCATTATTCCGGTGAGAAATATTTTATTTTCATATTCGTTAACATATGTTATTACATTACTATTTAATTATGCAATGTACTGTGTTACATTAACATGTAGGGGTTTTGATGAGTTCAAAAAGGCCGGAGGAAAGTTCCCCACGAAAAAGAACCAGCCAATAATTTGGAAGAACGTGAAAGTAAGTTCCCGACTGCAATATATATATATATACTATTTATGTGAACAGTGCTTAATTAGTTGTATTTTTTAATATTTTGTATGTTTGAATTTATAGTGTGCCACACAAGACAACGGATGGGCATGTGGATACTACGTGATGCGATTTATGCACATGATTATCAAATATGCCGCATTGGACATCGATTGTATTGCTGAGGTATTATATAGTCTCATTAGATAATATGAAATATATCAATCTTATTTCTAGCTCATTAATTATATATATACATCATTCTCTTTACAGGTGTTTACAACTGACCACACTACAGGAAATGCCTTACCAGATGTACATGCTCCCTATACGTCGGGAGAATTAAATGAAGTAAGAGAAGAATGGGCAACAACCATACAAGTAGTGGGGGATTTAAGATATAATTGGGATGTTGATAGCGAATAATGACTAAAGAATGATAGTTTGTAAATGAATTTCTGAATTATAATATATGTGTGAATGTTTCTACATGTCTGGATGTTTCTACATGTGTCTGAGTGAAAATGAATGAAACTGTTGGTTGCTATATGAATGTTTCTATATGTGAATGTGAAAATGAATGGAACTACAGATTGCTAGCTACATGAATGTTTCTAAATGTGTAAAAATCAAATGGAACTGCAGGTTGCATTGCTAAATGTGTGAATATCTTTCTTGTTAATTTTACAGGTTTATGGCCTATTGTTGGCTGATATCAATGGATGTCGTAAAACCTGCAGTTCATAACTGAACTGCAGGTTTCTCATCCTGCGACCAGCCATACAGCAGGTTTGCAGACTGACAGAAAAAAAATAGGCGTCGGTTATTTGTATAAAACCGACGCCACATCGTTACAGTGTCGGTTTTTATCTAATAACCGACGTCTATGTACTTAACACCACGGCCGTACAGGCCAGCATGGCTGTGCCAGCAGACCAGACACCACAGCCGTGCTGGTCAGCACGGCCGTGGCAGCGGACAAGACACCACGGTCGTGCTGGTCAGAACGGCCGTGGCAGCGGACCAGACACCACGGTCGTGCTGGCCAGCACGGCCGTGTTGGGAGTGATATGACGTCGGTTTTTATCTAATAACCGACGCTAATAGTGCCCAACATGGTGCCCTTTCTGTGGTGCGAAGGTATATGGCGTCGATTTCTTATCTAAAAACTGACGCTTATAGTGCCCTGCTGGCACGTTTTCGGTGGCGCGCGAAGGGTTGTGGCGTCAGTTTTTGAACCGACGCGTAACAGCTGGGCTTTTAGCGTCACCCACATAGGTGTCACTTAGAAACTGACACTAAAGGCCTTAAATAATCGACACTAAAGGTCGTTTATGTACTAGTGTATTTTGTCCACTATATGTGTAATTGTGTCCATCATATGTCTAAACATAAACTAAATCTTCAGATTGGCCATTTTTGTCGGATCCATCTGAGGCATCGCGGGCTGCTCTGGCCCTATCTCTGGCACTCTCTCATTGCATGTCAGCCTCCTAGTACCACCTCCTAGTACCACATAACTACTCTAGGTGTGTTCTTCATGTCCTCCAGACATATCTACATAAGCATATGCTATGATCAAATATGATGGATTCATAAGAACAGACTCAAACCTATGTCCTATATCCCTGTAGACTCAGTGACCTAGAGATTTGATACCAAATTAATGGATACACCTCATCACGCTAAATGAGATTACTCAAAATGCAAAACACGATCAACTACTAATTAATCACATAGTCAAAATTGTAGAATAGTTAAAACAAAAATTTACATCATGATCAAGTTCTGAAACATATACATAAAGGCCCATCTTTTCCATTCCCATATATTATAACATGATTTTCATCTGTGATCAATGGCGTCAACCACATCCTGTATACAAAAGAAGCATTTACATGTTCATGCCATATATACATATACTGGCATACTGCCAAAATCTCATGTCAATACAAATATCTCATCTAAAATTCATCTCCCATACCTGGACCTGAGTGTACATGGATTACACTAGGACTCTACTACTGATATGTATAGCTGACCAACATTCTAAATCTATGGATCACCAGGCCGGTTCTCTTCCACAACACGACATCGACCACACTTCTCGTGACCACCTAAAAAGATTTGGTGACCCACGGGTGAGATCCAGTCCCAGTAAGAGATATAACTCTCTCCAATATTACAACAAATTAATTAACAGTAAATAAATTGAGCATATAGGGTATTAAATAAGTAATTTAAATAGTTTGAATAGTTAAAGCATACTAAGCAATTAAGCAAATAAGCTTTAGCAACAAGTAGGATTATTCAATTTTCATAAATCTACTTCATGTATGATCTCTGTAGTACAAAGATAAAACATGGGTTATTCAACCAATGTGAGACATATTTAACCCTAGCAGACATATACTACACAGCTTGTATTACATCTTTTATTATGCCCTGGGGAGTTTGATCGTACCACTCAAAGTCCAACTGACCATTGCAAAGTGCTATTCAGTTCTGTATAATATGTGGGAGTGTCGGTATCCTAAGATCTCCTCTACCCGGTCAATACAGGCCCAAAAAGGCAATGACATGTCAGTCAAGCTACCACTACAACAACATATAGTCAAGCTGCTAACAACTAGTCCGCCCTTGGTACAAGTCACGACACTAGAGAACATGCTCTCACATGGTCGTCCTATAAGAGGCATCATGCACTTATATTGTTGCCTTTAGTACATCACAATATCACAATATCTGAGTCATGATTGCAACCATCCTCAATTGCTCGATATTAGGTACCAAGCTATCCTTGCATACTCAACATGCTATCTATGCACTCTGAGTTTCCCTTAGGAATACTCATTTCACCACCAGTAAGTTCTAACACTAAAATGGTTCTACAACATAGGACACTACATGATTAGGATTTCACTTGATTAGTTATTGCCAATTGGGTGAACTAAGGCTGCACCAAACAAATGGACATTCCAACCCTAACTAAATTCTATCAAGTGTATAAGCATTGCAACTTCAAAAGATATAGATCGTTTGAGGTATAAATCTTAATCACATTACCACATACTATCACTCATTACATTGTAATGAACCACATATATCATCATATCATTTCAAGATATCCATTCCTTATCACAAGTCCCAGGGTTTCAACCCTTATTGGAACATGAAAAAGATTTCACCTCAATCAGTGCTCAAACATGCCCAAATGTCACTAAGACCATCACATTAAACCTTACAAGATCATCATTACCATTCTAGGTCTTAAACAAGGCTCAAAAGATCATCAACACATATGTATCCCATAGGTTAAGCATGGAATGCACTATGGTATTCAATTATCACTACATTGAGGTTTCAACACAAGGAGAATGTAGTATATTGTCACATTAATCATTCAAGAGGTCCAATTATAACCAAACATCATCATTTAGTCATATTAGAGTTGTTGTAGAAAACCATGTTTTATTTAAGGTACACATCCACTTGTTATGGTGATTTATCCATATATTTATACAAGGGCAAAGGTAAGACTACAAGTTCAATGGTGTTGTACCATCAAATTCTCATTATTAGAAACCACTTATAAGACTATGGGATTTATTCTAATCCATTGATTATTGAAGCATCCAATCTCATTCATTAGATTGGGTTCATTATTCAAAAACATCAATTAGGGTATATGTCCAACCATTCGATTTTGTCCTAACATAGGGTATCCGTTTTAACGTCCACCATGGATATCGGCCTGCCACCTTCATGGTGTAACGGTTCTAACACCAGCATGAAGTATCAGTGTGCCAACATCAGGGTGTATCAACCTAATGTCAACATAGATATATCAATTTAGCACCCCCATGATGTATCGGTTTAACACCAACAAAAGTATGTCGACCTATCATCACCAATGGTGTATTGGTTCTATCATCAACAAGGTACATCGACCATTAACCATCATAGTTTATAGCTATGGTTAGGCATCGCCCACATACCATCATGGGTAGTTTCTATGGCTAGGACATTGGCCTGACATCAACATGGTGTCTCAGACTATCCACAATATGGGGTGTTGAATCTGACTTATCATAGGATATCGGTTTTAGCATCCACCATGATATCAATATGTTACCAACAAGGTATAAAGGGTGTAACACCATCCTAGGGTGTCGAACTAACATCGTCGTAGTGTGTCAGCCAAACATCAACTTAGGATAATGGCCTAACAATCATGTAGGGTGTGTCGATTACTAACCATCACGGTTGTCACTAATGTATCACTAGGGTATCAACTACATGCCATTATGGGTTACAACCATGGCATAACTAGGGTGCCAGGCAAAACATTACATGGATAAGTTCATCACCAACACGATCAAGGTCAATATATGGAAAGGAAAGATCTGGAACAGCAAGAAACTTTTCCCTTATCACGGTGAGAACTTCACAAGATAGGTACATAATCTTGCTTCTATATGCAAGGATCTTCATTTTTAAGCAAGAACATAAGCAAACCAGCATGGAGTAAGCAATATAAGTGAAGAATGTTATAAAAATCACCTCTACTAATAAGAATATACTTCTAGTAATAAGGATCTTGAGCAAAGAAGGCAAAGAAATCCAAGTTTCAAAACGAAACTCGGCCAAATAGTCACCCTTCTCCACAAGGAAGCAAAACCTTAGAAGAAGAAGCAAGAAAGATGGATTCTTGAGTTTTAGAGAAACTTATACCATGGAATAGAAAGGTTCCAACCTGGAGAGAGGTACGAGGAAGAATAATAGAGAAGGAAACAGAGGAAAGAAGGAATGACTTACTTGTTTAAGTCAAGTTCACCAAGAAGAAGCTTTAGAAACCTTAGAAGAAAGTAAATCGGAACCCTAGATGCTTCTTCCAAGAAGATCACCTTCTTCTTCTACCTTGGATAGGTTATCCATAGTAGAACAGAGAGAGAGTGAGGTTCTTATAAGGAGGAAAGTAGTAGAGAGAAAAAGCTTTGTTTAGGGCATAAGGATAAGTATATAAAGCTTAGAGGATAAGGTTGAGAAGAAGCATGAGGTGTACAAGCAGCTCTCCATGTGTCCATGGCTTGAAGTTTGCATGGATGAGCAAGAAGAAGGTCCACTGGATGTTGGGGACTATTGGGCCATTGGCTGATGCCCAAGCAATTGGAGTAATTGGTTGATAGCCTTGAAGGTGGCTCATCCAGGGGGGACCCTAATTCAACCTAGAATGGAATGTCCTCCAATTCAAGGTACAATTGAGCATCCCATGGTTCAAAAAGCTCAATGACGATGAGAAAACATACAAGGAACATAATTGATGGAAAATTTTGAAATAAACCCCTCAATTGGGTAAATTATATAAAAGTCCAAAATGTACATAAAATTGCATAACTTGCTCAAACAATGTCCAAGTTGGACCAAATTTGAAACGTAAGCTTGTCTTATGATTCCAAAGCATATCACAAGGTTAGATAAATGTTATAAGAATTAAATTACGATAATTAATCATGTTTAATATTTTAAATAAGTTCAAGGACCTTATACGATCGGTTCATTCTGATGAACTGATCGACTCGACTCAACTCACCAGACGGCCGTCTGGGTGAGAAAGACGGGTGTTTTACTTGTATGAGTTAGCTCGGTTGTGGCTGAATGAAAGTTCTAGAAGTTTCCTAAACTCATTTCAATTGCACAAACTTGTGGTGCAAGAAACTAATGTTTGGCATTAATGGGAAACAAATTGCCAATTTAATATGTGATTGGAAAACTACCAAGCGGCCATTTGGCAGTGCAAGACGACCGTCTCGTGTGAGAAGATGACCATTTGGGTCACCAAATGACTGTCTCTTGATTTATAGGTTGCAAAAATTCAAGATCTTCTAGTCCCTTTCACTCTCGCACATATCCCAAACATACTAGGAACCCTGACCCTAACCCCGCCTATAAATAGAGAGGTACTGGGGATTCCCAGAATACAACAACACCATCAACTGAGAATTAGTTGCTCTGATATTATTTTCCTCTCTATTTGTGGAAAGTGAGCGAGCCTAACCAAGGCCTACCCGACTAGGGAGGGATAGCGACGGGAGAGAACAACTGAGGATCGTTGTTGTGGGGGAGCACATTGGTGACTAGTACGCTAACAAGAGGGACAACTTCTTACTATCTATTCTAGTTGAAGAACATGACTTCTAGTTGGTATGCGTGGACTACTCTAGAGGAAGGAGTCATTGGCTACTGCTAGGAGAGAAAAGTCAGAGTGCAGTATGCAGCGAGACCACATGAGTTGTTGTAGAAGCTGTCGTGTTTGCTTTCCGTGGTGAAGACTAGGAGCTGCTCAGCCACCATCTAAGAGCCATTAGTAGACAGTTGTATTGAACCCAGTTGTTGTCACTGGACTTGCTCCAGGACCAGGTATAACTCGTTAAACCATCCTTCCTATTTCATTGTAGTTGATGCGATCTTTCTATTATGGGAATATGAATAGACAATTTTTTTGTTTCCGCTGCTATACTCTGTGCCAGTATTTCCCAACACAAGCTTGAGAGTCGTGGTTTATTACATAGCAGTAGAGGTGCCTCATCAGTCGAGACTGCATGCTACTTTCCACATATGGTTGGCCATGGCCATACCAATCATGTTTTAGCTGAGGTCTACATTCACTCTAGTGAGACCATAAGGAAAAAGTTCAATGAACTTTTAGACAGGGTGTGTGCCTTGTGTCAAGAATATGTTGTGATACAAACCACAACCACAATGCCACACCATCACATCTTGGAGAGCCCAAGGTTCTACCCTTACTTCAAGGTAATAATTATCACCAAAACTGTGATAGATGCCAACATTTATCTTTTAAGTTGAACCCTATAATGCCTTGTTTTAGGATGCCATTGGGGAAATTGATAGGACACACGTACCAGTTTTGGTCAAACGTGATAAGTAAAACCGTTATCGAAATATAAAAGGCTTTATCTCACTATCATGGCTGTAGTAGACTTCTCCATGGAGTTTACATATGTCTTGATTGGTTGGGAGGGCTCTGCAGCAGATCAGAGGATCTGACAATCAACCATGAACACATGCAACTTCAAAGTACCCACTGAAAAGTATTACCTGGTTGATGTAGGCTACGCCAACACCCGTCAGTTCCTTGCACCATATCTCAACACAACCTACCATATAGCTTAGTATCGGGGAAACATACACACATGCAACAACAAGAAGGAGATGTTCAACCACCAACACACACAATTACATAATATTGTTGAAAGAATTTTTAATGTGTCGAAGAGGAGGTTTGTTTATCTAAAAAAGGCATGTCATATTATCTCGTGCATTCAGAGTGTTGCCTAATGTTGGCATGTTGTATTCTATACAACTTTATACAACACCAAAATGATGGTGACATTATGATGGATGCATTTGCAAAAAACAGTTCACCAACTGGCCTCCCAGACAATGCAGTCAACTTGAGCTCCTCTAGCAAACAACTCAAGTTGATGCTCGAGAGCATGATGTATTGTGTGAAAGCATTTCTAGTTTAATTTGGCAAACTTGATGGCCTTGCTTTGTACTTGGCATTATTTTTAAACTCATCCCTCACTTGACATGTGTTATAATCTTCTTCCCATTCCATTCTTAGTTTTTTTTCTGGTACAATCTTGTTATGCCTCCTAATTAAAAGTGTCACATTATGCTTACTTAGGTTTTCTTACAATGGAGAATGGAATCTCCTCATGTCCATGTGGCCTCTGATGCACCGTACAAGTCTACATGGATGCCACAGATGTGGCTAATGGAAGGTTTGAAGACAACAACCCCAACGAGCTGTATATTACATGAGGTAGGGGTCTTGTTCAAACCAAATGATGTATGATGTTGCCCATACAGTGAGTACAACCGTGACCACCCTTACTACAATTAGGGATGCACTGATAACACAACTTACTTATGCATGAAACGAACGCAAGTGTTGGTATAAATGTTGTGACTTTGTGTGTTCCACAAGATCAAACATCGATAGGTTAGTAACCAAAATTATGACTCTCATGAGAAGGCACCAATATCTTTGCAAACGACTTAACCTACCGATAGATAGTGGCTCTTCAAGAGAGGATGAGGGGTATAATACATCATAGTTGTAATATACTTTGCCCTATTGAAATACACTTTAGTTGTATGTTAGAAAAATCATTTTTCATTCCTAATTTTTGATTGAAATCTATAGTGTGAACCCAACATTATGTTACTAATGCACAATAAAGTTTTAGATGTCAATGGATGGATCTGAAGTTCAGAGGTGTCTTTGTGGTCTAGTTGCAACATTGCAGATTAACACAAAAGATGCGGGGTTATATGACTTTGGTATTCTTAGTGAAAGGCCCGACATAAGTTCTACCAGACATGTGCAATAGTAAAACCATAAACAATAGGTTGCGCCTACTAAGTAGATTGCACACTTGTTGTCATTAACTCAAACTTGGGAACACATTTTAGGGGAAAAAACATTGTAAATACTTCCATGGTTAGTTGATCTCCCCCCTATGAGATTAAGTTACTGACTGATGAGTGAAAATCAATGTGGGACCAGGCAATGAACACAATAGACTTTTTTGAAATCCATCACGATGCTAAAGATGTTTACACCTTTAGAAAGTTTGAGCATGAAGTTCTAGAAACCGTTGTTAACAAGTTGGATGAAACTTGTAGTCTTCTTTTGGACATTCCTTCAACTCCAATGACTCCATAATCTTGAATGGAAGAGTTAGATATAGATGGATTATATTTAATTCATGCACTCAAACCCATGAGTTTGGTTGTTGTTAAAGTCACATTATAAGCTTGCTATATTTTTCTATTTTAATGTTTGAATTATCATTATCATAAAGTTGTTGAATTATCGTATGTTGTTTGCAAAATGTGTTGACATATTTGAATTATCATATTGTATCCACATATTTGTGAAATCCACCCTTACGATTGTAATATATTACATACAAAATTGGTAA
Source organism: Alisma plantago-aquatica (assembly GCA_963693085.1). Taxonomy (NCBI): domain Eukaryota; kingdom Viridiplantae; phylum Streptophyta; class Magnoliopsida; order Alismatales; family Alismataceae; genus Alisma; species Alisma plantago-aquatica. The sequence continues at coordinate 335,879,976 of OY856410.1, forward strand.
TATGGTCAGGCAAGAGATGAGGTCGTATGGTATATGGTGTAGGGAGAATGACAAGATCTTACTTATTGCGATGAGAAACCAATATGACATGGGGGTACGTGTCAATGGAGTATATACTAGAGAGGCTTGGAGGGATACATTGTGTGATTTTTGAAACATTACAGGGATGACTTACATATCTTTCAACAAGGTGAAAACCCAATGGAAGAACCTCATGAGATATTTTATAAGACAAAATCATTGCCTTTCGGGAAATTTATTGGCTACTCAACCCTTAGTAGGCGTGCAACATGTGATTCCATGTAACTTTGTCACAACTCATCACACTTACCCCCCGGGAGTTGTAGTACACATGAAAAATGTTGAAAACATCAATGATGCAGTCGCAGGAGTAGGTGGTGAAGGCAGTAAATGAAGTTTCAAGAATCACTAGTAAAAAATTGCTCGCCAGATTTAGGGCATACTCTTTATGTTTATTTATGTATTTTAAAACCTACTTGTTATAATGATTATGAACTATTACATATTGAAGTTGATGTCAAATACATTGCCTATGTATTAAGTTTTCTTTTAACTATTTCCATGGTTTGTGTTAACTAGTTTCATCGTTAGTTTGTTATGATTATTATGTGCTCAAACTTGTATTTATCACTTATAATAACTATTTTATTGTCTAGATGCCGAGTTTGCACTCCAAGATAAATGTATATGTAATGGAAAGACTTTTGTGCAAGTGTTGTGAGCGTTCCTCACACTCCCATCATCCATATTTGCATGAAGAGCCCACAGATCTGTATCATGAACAGACCACAAATGCAAAATAAAGCAATGATGGAGTTGGTCACCCTGTTTGTCATTTGACTCTATAGTTTGATTGGCCAAAAGACGACGTCAAGAAAGAGGACAAGACTACAGTGTAAGGACATTGTGACTCATGTGACAAGTATGATGAGGCCATAAAGTGGGCCAACTGGAATGATCCTTCCTGGGACCAGCGTAAACCTTCCCCACCCCCACATAAGAGTTAGCACAACGATCGGTCTCCATCCTAGACTGATTGTGGGTTTGTTGAAGTAGGCATCCACCATGAGTTGTTGTTATATTCAGAAGAAGTCAAAGGATACTTCTAGTAGAGATAGGCTTGGATTTATTGGTTGATGGATCCAATGAATATGGTAACATGATACATTTTTCTTACATTTGAAAAACCAAATGCAGTCCTATTGCCAAACGAAATCATACTACATCATGTTACACACTTGATTCATCAATTAGTAGTCAAGCTTCCCTCTACCAAATGGATAATTTGACTTTTTTGGACTGATGCATCATCTCATGGAGAATTTCGATCTTGCCATAAGAACTCATAAGATGTTGTCTCTCCAACATTTTTCGTATTTGGCCATTATCTAGTTAACCCATAATCATTTTGTATTGGCATGTTTTTTTTGTTTCAAATCACCTATGTACACTCTATTTTTAGGGAACTAGAGCTTTTTGTCAATGTAAATGACTTATAAATTTGGTAATATTGAGTAATTGTCTATGTAGTAATTTAAAATCTATTTTATTATTTGTTGTACACATTATCAAATTATAGATTGTTGGCATTCTTTCTTCTACATTTGGTGGGGCAATGTGTAACACCCCTGATCTGGGTTATGGCTTAACCTTAGGAGTTTTTCTTAAGTAAGTTACTTTAAAATTTATTCTAATCTTTTGAAAAGTAATTAAGACTTCTTGTGAAGTTTATTGTCAAGTTTGAGCTTATTTGCAAACTATTTGTGCATTATATGGAAGTCTCAGTGAAAAGTGCAATTTACCCAAGATGAGGGGTTACATTAAAAAATGTCACATGTGGAATGTGTTCTAAGTGTTTTATTATCATAAGAAAGAGAGTGATTCTAAGTGGTGGCTTGTGGAAAGCCTAAATCCCAAGCTATAACTTGTTTTGAACAATGCTAGGACTTTATGCACCAATTTTGGAACAATTTGTAATTTACCTAATAAATGGGGTTGAAATGTAAATTACCACCTTTAGAGTGTCCCTACTACCTCTACATATCTTTTAGAGGAAAGATAAATAAGGATACACTATGTTTGAATCACCTTTGAGTGATGATACTCTTGGTGATGGAAAGACCAAGGATAGAGTTGAAGGAAAAGTTTTATATGTGATGTATCGGGTTGTAGGCTTGACATAGGAGTCCTATCGGCCAAGGAGCCATGATAGAGGCCTCCTATAAGTTTTTTGAGACTTGGAAAAGGCCATGATGGGCATAGCACCTCAAGGAATTGGTCCATGATGGGTTGCAAAGCCCTTGCATAAAGTGTATCGGGTTGCCTTGTTGATGAGATAAAGAAGAGGAAACTTATCTAAAAAGATAAAGGATAGCCGAAATATCTTCCCTATCTTATCCTTAAGACTCTTGCATGTCAAGATATATATGTGTGCATGCATGTACACGTGTCAACCATGCATGGCCATGTGTCATCTAGTAGCTTGAGGTAAAGACACCTCTTATACACTTTATCTCATGAAACCAAGTATATATACTTCACCTTTCACCAACTTATGAAAGTTTACGATCCTCATAACCATCTCCCTTGGAGATATCATGAAAAGACTCTTAGGTATCATGCAAGTAACTCAAGGAGCAAGGAGAGCTCGAGCACCAAGCTTTAGGTAAGGCTTTGGTTATCTTCAACCTTGGTGGAAGTAGGATATCGGGTTATGAATATCCCTTTCTTTCCTTCTTCACTAAGTGCTTAAATATGGTGATTCCTTATCCATAGATGTAACAATAGTCACCAAACTGACAAACAAATTGTTACTAATTAAGCGGAATTAACATAAACAACGGATTAACAAAAATCACTAAAATTTAAAACCATTTTGCAAGGAGATCCTTATCTAGAAAACTTTTACTGAAAGATCCAAAACTCATACATATCATGATTCACATTATACAACATTGCTTCATCTCATTTCGAGGACAACATATAATAGTTGCTCTATCAAAACACATACTGGAGCAACATAAAACCTCGAGGCATTCAAGCCAAAATATCATATCATTCATGAAACTAGTACAAACCAACTCAAGGACCTGAGAGTACAGAGACGACACATAGGACTTCTATCTACAAGACATGACAAACAGTACACTCAACCTGAGCTGTCACTGCTGTCCTTGTTGCTGTTATTCTTTCTCTACAGTACGGTCTCAATCCCCCTCGTGCACGTCCACCTAAAAAAATGTGGATCCCACGGGGTGAGACAATTGTCCCAGCGAGAGATATAACTCTCCGCCAACAATGTTATTATCACAGTTAAATAGTATTAAACTGAGCAGAGGATAAGCAGTTTAGAATATTCTCATATTTTAAAGCATTGCAACTATCTATGATAGAGCAGTAAATCATCTATTCTCTTTATAAGGAATAGGAAGAACATGTATATCATTTACCCATCATACTATATCAACATCTCAAGCTTATCCTGTGATACTCATTATCATGGTATGTCATCCATGAATCGTTCTCATTTCTATTTGTTGGCCTCAGCCAATATGCTAACCAGATATTGAATTGTACCACTACTAGTCATGTGAGTATACATCATCATATTCTGTCCAGGCGTTGGACTATGCCAATCATGTGCAACCACTCCAGGCTTTGGACTATGCCAATCATGTGACATTATTCTAGGCATTGGGTTATTACCAATCCTGTGCAATTATTCCAGGTATTGGGTTATGACCAATCCTGTGTTATTATTCCAGGCATTGGGTTATGACCAATCCTGTGTTATCATTCCAGGCATTGGGATTTAACCAATCCTGTGTTATTATAGGCGTCATGCCTCTGCCAGGTATTGGACTTTAACCAATCCTGATTAGACCGCCAGGCAGTGAACTCTAACCACTCCTGATTACAGGCTTCATGCCTCTGCCAGGAATTGGACTTTAACCAATCCTGATTACACCGCCAAGCAGTGGACTCTAACCACTCCTGATTACAGGCTCCATGCCTCTGCTAGGTATTGGACTTTAACCAATCCTAATTACACTGCCAGACAGTGGACTCTAACCACTCCTGATTACAAGTTTCATGCCTCTGTCAGGTATTGGTCTGTAACCAATCCTGATTACACCACCAGGCAGTGGACTCTAACCACTCCTAATTATAGGCTTCATGCCTCTTCCAGGTATTGGTCCATAACCAATCCTGATTACACTGCCAGGTAGTGGACTCTAACCACTCCTGATTACACATTCGTTATGGGATATCAATCCCTTAAATTCATCATTTGTTTTCACATCCTTTTACTAGGTATTATACCCTGGGGTAAGCCATCATATCAATTCACATTCTTTATATAATACAAGTATTCCTCATGTCTCATTTTAACATATTCAAAGCACCATAGCCCTTATTTTGGCTATGACCATAATGCATGTATGACCAAGATTTCATTATTATCTTTGTAACCATTTTTTATTATTATTATTATTATGTTACAGGGTTCCCATTTACCTGGTTTATTTTAAACATTACCAATTCTTACATCAATCTTTAGATTAATATCTTGTCACCTCTCATTAGGAAACAACTAAACACATGACTCACAAGGCCCATTAAACATCTTGTCACCTCTCACTAGGCAACAAGTATTAGGGTTAGGGTTTCCCCTTATTGCCAGATAGGGTTTCAAGTTCATATTATTAATTCAAACCCTAATTCATTGCTCCACACATCTAGGAGCATTCATTGATATCATAAGTATTCAATTATACTTATTTTTTCTCATCATTTATCATTAAATGAATCATCAACACAAGGTATGAGTTCGTCTCTCATCCTTACCAGGGTATGATTACATCATACTTTATTAACTTGGCTTAATCCTTTCTCAAGGTATGTTATCCCACACTTATCAAAGTGTATTAAACTTATTACATCTCAATGTAACAATTGACATAACACACTTCATGTGTTACTCATCCAAGTATATTGGATTTAAGGTGCATCAAGGTACATCAAACTTGAAATGCTGGATGTGATATCTATCATGTCTTGATGTATCACTTCCCTCATCACTTTTAACTTATTTAAGTTCATCAACTTATCTTGTATTAGGGTATTTCCCATCCTAATACTTTATGCACTAGCCCATCACATTCATTCTGTAGTGTATTGATCATAAGTCATACATTTAAATTGTCCAACCATCATCAATTGATATGGACTTATCTTAGGTTGAGACATTATTGATATAAGGTTCTCCATTATCAACCACTCTGGGTGTTTTACCTATAAAGGTATTATCCACACCATTACTTGGTGTTTCACTCATCACTCCTAAGAGTATCTTGCCCTCACCTCTACAAGGTGTCTAGGGTTAAAGGTGTGCATATGTTCACCATATCAGGTTATAGGTGTATAGGCACCACCATATCGGCTAGAAGTATATACACACCATTCATATCGGGATAGAGGGGTTTATATGTGTTACCCATGTTGGGCTAGACATCAAATAGGGTTGTGTATCAGGCTACCATATCGTGCAATAGCACTTGCTGTTCTTTACTCATATCGGGTTACCCAAGTTAGGGTTTCATGTCAACTTACAAGTATTCATTTAACCTTGTATCATGCATGGAGTCTATACTTGACTCCCTATCGTGAAATAGGTGTATACTACACCTCCATATCGTGCAACAATGTATTCATTCATGTCCATATCGTTCAAGTGAAGAAGGTGCATCATCATATCGTGTTAAAGGTGTTTACTTGTGTGCTTGCACCCGATATCACTTTTATAAGGTGATATCATCATCTTCAAGATCTAAAACTTTGTTCTAACTATTATAGTTCATGTCAACAGGTCTAAGAAACTACTAGAACTCATAATTTCATCAACTATTTTGGGAAATTTTGGAATTAAAAGTAGATCATTAAATACAACAATTTAGGTGATGAATAATAACATGGCTGAGTTCAAGTTATATAACCCGCCTTAAGAACCACTTCAAAGCTTCAAGATACAAAGCTCCATGTTCCTAAGGTTGAATATGACTTTATCAAAGGTCCAAGGCTCGTTCACAACTCCTTCATATACAAGGAATCACCATGGATAAGCAATTGGTGAAGAAGAAAAGAAAGGTAGATCATAACCCTAATTCCATGCTTCAATTCAAGCTTGAAGACAACTATAGCTTACCTTAGGGTTAAGTTTTGAGTTGCTTAGATCCTTGGCTGACACGCTAAAACTCTTGGGCGATATGGACTTCCTCTTGGCCGACACAACTTTGCTTGTGGCCGATACCCCCTCACTTGTGGCCAAAATCACTTCAATTGGCCGATATCAACTTGCTATGGGCAATATCAACATGCTATGGCCGATATACTTGCTATGGCCGATACCCAAGGCCTATGCACGATACCCTTGTGCTCTTGCATGACATGCCACCCCTCTTGCATGATATGATACTCACTTGCATGATATGGCACTCACTTGGAGTCAAAACACTTCACTCTATGGTCGATATCACCCTATATGGCTGATATCGCCTACTTGGACGATATGGTCTTGCCATGGGCGATATCCCAAGGCCCATGCACGATACCACAACATCCCTTCACGATATGGGATCTCTATGCATGATACCTTAGGGTAGGAGGGTGGTAAGGGTCGCAAAATTGCACCAAGGGGTGAAACTAGGGGTATATATACTTGTTGTTCATGAAGGAAGGCAAAAATGAGGTGTCAACATTTTGAGCTAGTAGGTGCCACGTGTCATGCATGGGTGACACGTGTCCATGCATGCATCATCATTTATCTTTTATTTCAAAATAGTTGAGGATCTAGAGATGTATGCATTATAGCCCCTCAATTTGGGTAAATTGCACTTTGGTCCAAAACAAAGGAAAATTGCTCAAACAACATTCAATCGGGACCAAACTTGAAACATGAGTGTGTCACATGTTAACAAAGAACCTTAGAGGATTATATTAAAGTTCTAAACAACTTTATTAGCCAAAAAATTAGGGTTACCTCATAACCCAGGTCAGGGTCGTTACAATAGAGGAGTTCTGAACAAGCCCTGGACCTTGGAAAAGTTCATCTTCAACCTTAGGATGTGAAGCTTTGGAACTTGAATCTTTGAAGTTGTTCATAAGGTGGGTTATATAACTTGAACTCAATCATATTATTCTTTGTCACCTAACTTGCTATAGTTAATGATCTACTTTTAATTTTGAGATCTTCTTGAATAGTTGATGAAATTATGAGTTCTAGTAGTTGTTTAGATCTGTTGCCATAGACTATAATAGTTAGAATGAATTTCTAGAGCTTGAAGAAGATGGTATCCCTTTATAAAGTGATATCGGGTTCAAGCATACACACTAGTACCTCTAACCCGATATGGGTATGTGCAAACATCTCTTACACGATATGCTTAGAAAGATATATCTCCTTGCACGATATGGAGATAAAGTTCACACCTCAAAAATGATATGGTGTTAACTCTACACCCTTTGCACGATAGGTAAGGCAAGAAAGGTTTCCATGCACGATATAGTGACAAGTATGAACTTCAAAGAAATTGATATGTTAAAACCCTAGTTTGGGGAAAACCCGATATGAGTAAGTTAAAGCAAGCACCTCTTACACGATATGATTATGTAATATACCCTTGGTACACGATACCTTGAAGCACACATCTGGTGAACAATATGAGTAATTGAGTAAACACTTATGCATGATATAAGGTATGGATTCAAGAACAAAGCGTAACCCTATATGGTTGAAATACCTCAACCCGATATGAAACCCAATATGGGAATAGATGTTAGCTCATACACGATATGAGCCATGACCTTTGCACAATATGGGACATACCCACTTACACGTATACACGATAAAAGTCCAAGACTATAACTCTTGTACGATAGAGAGATAGTGAACACTCTAAACAATACAGAGTTGGATAACCCTAGGTGATGGGTAAACCGATACAAGTGGTGAGTGATACCACATGGACGATATGAATGATATATCTTGATTGATAGGAATAGCACCTACTCCTATCTTGTAAATGATATGAGGTTCAATTCATACTTCATGCAAGATATGGCATAATTTACCCAATATGGTGGAAAACCCTAGATGATGGATTGAAACCCGATATACCCTACCCTTTGTGTAATGGATTGTGGTATGAGAATTTGATAAGACACCTAGCTTGTCAAGTAACTATATGATACGGTTGATCCTTGAAGGAATGAAGGGGTTATGAGTTTAAGGGTCTACCTAACATGGTAACCCGATATGTTACCCGACATGGATAACCAATATGAAAATCCCAAAAGGAAACCGATATGGTATCTTGTTTATATATATACCTCTCAAACGATACATGATGAGGCACATGCTCTATGCCCAATATGGTGCATAGCTTATGTACGATATGGTATCAAGCACATAGCTTATACCCAATATGGGGTCAAGTACCTAGCTCATACCCGGTATGAAGTTATATTGAAATGATAAGAACTAAATGATAGTCAATTTGATATGAGTACATGATGTGATGATTTGGGAATACACCTTGAAACATGGCATGGTGATGTGATTATCTTACATGATTGATTTGGATACACAACATGAAGTAAAGAATGTAGCTTAAAGCATGATATGATAATATACACACATCTTAATACCCAATAGGGTAGAGACACTTCAATCATATGTGATTGATTGAGTGACATATATTGCAAAATAAAAGATGATGTGAATTGATAATGATGAACTATATTCCTCAAAGAGGAGGATTGAACTAAGAACATGATGTGGTCAATATCTTAGTAAGGATGATAGAGAAACTCATACTTTGAGTTGATAATCATTTAATGATAAATAATGAGAACAGATAAGTATGCATACTTTTGATATCAATTTATGCTCCTAGATGGGTGGAGCAATGAATTAGGGTTTGGATTGGTTATATAAACTTGAAACCCTATTTAGTTCTAAAAAGAAATTCTAAACCTAATAATGGGAAGGTTGTACTCCTCTAATTGAATAAAGCCTTACGAGGCATGTTAAATACTTATAAGATAAGTATAATGTTTAGTGGCCTTGTGAGTTATGTGAATAGCTATTTCCTAGTGAGAGGTGACAAGATGATCAATAACATGTGTGAATATTGTTGCCTAGTGAGAGGTGATAAGATGTTCAATAACCTGTGTGAATAATTGTTGCCCAGTAAGAGGTGACAAGATGATCAATAACATGTGTGAATATTGTTGCCTAGTGAGAGGTGACAAGATGTTTAATATCCTGTGTGAATAATTATTGCCCAGTAAGAGGTGACAGGATGATCAATCAAACTATGTGAGCTATGTGAAATTATTGTACAACAAGTGAAATGAATACCTTGGTCTGAGGACCTGGAGGTAATAGTTACCTGTTACAGAGGTAACAATACTATGTGGTGATCTAGGGGTTGAATACCCAGGTCCAGTGATCATGATGATAATAATGTGAAGGGATGATGATTCCAAATAATGTGATAAGGGACTGAGATCCCAAGTACCAAGTATCTAAATGTGTTTTAAAGACTTGAAAAGTACATGATAGATGTATTACACTTTCTTTATAGCATTTGTTGTGATTAATAATGATAACTTGTTTGATGCTAAAAGAATGTTGTAATGCACATAATATATCCTTAGAAACTAGAATTGCCTTGACCATAGATCCATCAGCGTCAGAATTTGTTGAATGGTGAAACGGGTTTCCCGCGGCATAACTCGGAATGCATATTTTTGAATATGTGGGGGGGGGGCGTAAGCACGGATGGCCATATGTGAGTCGATCCCCTTACAAACTGGAAGTGAATGTCTCAATAGAGCACAACGAACTAGCCCGTGGCTCAGAGTATGGTGGCTATGTGACCATAACTCAATAATTTCTTAACTAGGGACGGTTGTTAGTAGATGTTCCCCTAAGAGAGTACATGCTGATGCAGTACTCTGAGCGAGGATGCCTAATACCCTGGCATGCTCTTTTCACAGTGACACAAGATGTCTTGCCAGCATATGACACGAGGTGTCCTACTGAATCCTGTGTGGTTTCGTACTGACTGAGACATGTGAGGTATTGGCAGCCAACTCTTCCATTGACCTTGTATGGTATCGACTTGTGAGAAGTTTGTGGTCGGTTGGAGATGAACAAGGTATTCTTCATCTCCTTAAGGCATAAGTGTGATTGTAAAATATATTCAGCTGTGTAGCATATTTGCTTAAGGATCGAATGTAGAAAATATTGTTTGATGCACAATTCAGTTATACATCTTAGCTTGATAGATGTTATTTATGTTTCTTTACATTCCTTGTAAAGTAGATAGATGGTTTATTACTCTACCATGGGTAGATGTATTGTTTTCCTTAAGTAAAGATATTACTTTGTTCTATTCATACAATGATTAATCCTGCTTGTTAATATAAAAGATCCCCTGCTCATTTTTATAATGTTTATATGCAATAACAATATAGTCGGTGGAGAGTTATATCTCTCACTGGGAAAGTTGTCTCACCCCGTGGGATCCACAATTTTTAGGTGGATGAGCACAAAGCGGTGGATACCTTTCTGCAGAGGAGGAACATCAGTTGAGGCACCAGTAACATCTCATGTTGAGTATACTGTCTGTCGTGTCTTGTAGATAGAAGTCCTATGTGTCGTCTCTGTACTCTCAGGTCCTTGGAATCGGTTCGTAATGGTTTTATGAACAATAAGAGATTTTGGATTGTAAGCCTCGAGGTTTTATGTTGCTACAGTACATGTGTTGATAGAGCAACTGTTATATGTTGTCCTCGAAACGATATGAAATAGTGTTGTACAATGTAAATCATGATATATATGAGTTTTGGATCTTTTAGTAAAAGTTTTCTGGATAAGGATCTCCTTGCAAAATGGTTTTAAATTTTAGTGATTTTTGTTAATCCGTTGATTATGGTAATTCCGCACAATTAGTAACAATTTGGTTGTCGGTTTGATGACGGTCATTTCACAATGCTTCTATTGTTTTTTGTCCATCTAGTAATTAATTCTTATATTTTTTGTTTCCCATATCGTAATTGCAAATACATCCTTTTGAGTGGCTAGTTCAATTCAATCACATTTTTTGTTAACAAACACATACACATTGATATCTTTTCAAACTATGTCAGCTGCTTCTCAATATAATGAATCACTTTCAATGGGATGACGAGTCAGATGCAACACTTGGCACAGTCTTAGGTCTTGGGATCAACATAAGCCTTATGTCCAAAAGAAATGGGTCAACATAGTGCTTGGTTACCAGAGTAGGGTGGATGTGGGTGTCTAGATTAGGCTTCCACCATGACCTTTTGCATCGCTCGAAAGGGGGCAAATGATACTTCTGCTAGAGAGAAGCTTGACTTTTGTCAATGACAAAAGTGAGGTAGGCTTCGTCTGATAGGAGTCATAAGGTTTACTGCTGGGATGACAAAGAAGAACTTTTACCACTTACTGAATTTAGCTGGGGCAGTCTGATTTCTTTTGGCAAATTGACTACATTTTATTTTGCCAAACAAGATTAGACTGTGTCCTGCTACCGTCTATGTTGAATTAAGCAACCGACAAATGTTCTTCATTGTCAAACCACCGTGAATCGTACAAATTCTATCTCATAAAGCCTGCCTTAGTTTCGTCGTGGACGGAAAGACAAACTTCTATCTACCAGGTGAGTATGTTGCCTTCTTTGGGGCTATGAAACAACTTATGGAGGCTGCCCAGGCCCCCACAGTCCCTTTTTTTTTCTCTCCCTTGGACCATGCCGCATTAGACCAATATCTACTCAACCTATTATAGTTTTTTGGGTGCACTATTTAATTTTGAAGCTACACTATGTAATCTCTGTTTGTATGAAACAATTACTTCTATGCCAATTTGAATAACATAATGTTCGATTTATATTTGGTAGCGTTATTGGTTGAACCAATATTTCTTTGCTAATGTAAATGACAATTTGAATAAAATATTATACAAGTCTATTGAATTTATGTTTGGTACCATTATTTTACTTAGATCACTCTTACTTGTCATAGTTTTATTTAGGATAGACAGAGAATATAAGTTAGGGACAAATATATTAAAAAAATAGTAAACGAGCTCAAAAGTATGAATTGTTGCCAAAATTAGATTCTCCTAATTAGTCTAGTGGAAAATTATGGTTTTAATTGAATATTATTTGAGCCCTCAAATAAACAGGGAAATAAAAAATAAAATTTAAATATCAATGTATTCAATTGATACATTTCTTTTTCTGATAATGTTTGATTTATATTTAATACCGTTGTTGGTTGAACAAATACTTCTACATCAATGTAATGGCAATTTGAATCAAATATTATGCAAGTCTACTGAATTTATGTTTGACACTGTTGTTGGTTGGCATATATATATATTAAAATATATGTTACATTTCTTATTAAACTGAATTATTACGTGAAAGGTTGTCTCAATCATGTACATGTTAACAAACACATACATTTCTAAATTTAATGTTTATTAAACTATGCTACAACTGTTTCCATAAACAATGCACTCAATCAATAGCTTTCAGTGGGATGACGAGACTGATGCAACACTAGGAACAATGTTAGACTGTCAATACTATTTACGCAAACTACATGGCCTTTCGTACGCCAAGCTTAGCGTGACACCCTTGTTGAATTCCATACAATAACCAGGAGGAATGAAATAAAAATGAAAATGTTCAAGACAAGATTGAAAGTGTGAAAACTTGTAGATGCAATTCCGTAGACTTCTGGACAAGTACTCATACTTACCCACCAATAATACAACATGAATTTGACCAAGTGGGAACTTCTCAACCATGTGTAACAGTGATAACTGAGGAAGGAAAAATACAAATTGCTATTGTTGGAGATGCTGATACTGCAGACAATGAGTGAAGTTAACAATATTATTGAGTGTCTCAAAATATGTATTGAACTTTAAATTTTTAACGGGTACTGGTATTTTATTTATGTAATATTGAGAACTTGTATGCATACTTTCATACTAGTATCTCATATCATTTGTTTCATTTAACTTATATTATTTGGTTGTTATCACAATTTGCATACATCAACACCTTTGTTTAATGTTAACTTAATTCTTGTATACTGTTATATGTTAGAAGTGGTTCAGAACTAAAGCATATCCTGATTTGGTGGACAAGCAGAATCAGACAACAGTCTAATCATGACTCACATAATCCCGACTTATTTGCCAAACACAATCAAACTGAATCCTGAGTGGTTTGTCAAACAAAATCATATTGAACTTTAATTTTTTAACGAGTACTGGTATTTTATGTATGTAATATTGAGTACTTGTATGCATACTTTCATACTAGTATCTCATATCACTCGTTTCATTTAACTTATGTTGCTTGGTTGTTATCACAATTTGCACACATCAACACCTTTGTTTAATGTTAACTTAATTCTTTTATAATGTTATATGTTAGAAGTAGTTTAGAACTAAAACAGATCCTGATTTGGTTGACAAACAGAATCAGACAACAGTCTAATCGTGACTCACCTAATCCCAACTTATTTGCCAAACACAATCAAACTGAATCCTGATTGGTTTGCCAAATAGAATCATGACTGGAACCTGACTAGCTGACTACAATCGGACTGGATTGCCAAACAAAATCAAAATAGATTCAAACTAACCCAATCCAAATCTATAGACTAACCTGACTTACTCAATGGACATGTTTGTTTACTTGGATACATCTGGATTGGATTGTAATCACAAATCCATCAGCCAAAAGTTTGTCTTTGGTTAACTGGAGCTGTGAATGGAAGGAATTCATCATCCTCGTCGGCATTCTATAACTGCTGGATTACATTTTATTTTTCAAATCGACTGGACGCTGTGATGCATCATATGAATGGGGCGCTGGGCTGCTCAACCACCAGGAACTGCCACGCCGCACTGTTGATATCTCCTACCGTGCGACCCGTGCGACCCAGTTTGGTCCCCACACGTGAAGAAAAAGCAAATGCAATCCGCATGAATCAAACATAAGATTTCACACTGCTGTATTTTTTAAACCCAACAACTATTTAATCCAGGATGAAGCACATGCAATATTATTTAAAATCCTGTCGAATTCTTTAAATCAAACATACTGGGGCGAAGCCAAGACCAGATGTGTGGGGGGGTCAAAATATTTTTGGATATTTTCACAAATAGTGATATTTATGTGAGTCATAAAAATGAGAAAAAAATTACATCACATAAAGCCAAGATTGGCACATAAGAAAAAGCAAATGCAATCCGCATGAATCAAACATAAGATTTCACACTGTTGTATTTTTTAAACCCAACAACTATTTAATCCAGGATGAAGCACATGCAATATTATTTAAAATCCTGTTGAATTCTTTAAATCAAACATACTGGGGCGAAGCCAAGACCAGATGTGTGGGGGGTCAAAATATTTTTGGATATTTTCATAAATAGTGATATTTATGTGAGTCATAAAAATGAGAAAAAAAATTACATCACATAAAGCCAAGATTGACACATAAGAAAAAGCAAATGCAATCCGCATGAATCAAACATAAGATTTCACACTGCTGTATTTTTTAAACCCAACAACTATTTAATCCAGGATGAAGCACATGCAATATTATTTAAAATCCTGTCGAATTCTTTAAATCAAACATACTGGGGCGAAGCCAAGACCAGATGTGTGTGTGGGGGGGTCAAAATATTTTTGGATATTTTCATAAATAGTGATATTTATGTGAGTCATAAAAATGAGAAAAAAAATTACATCACATAAAGCCAAGATTGGCACATAAGACACTATACTACTACACCACATGAGTATATGCATTTATCATATATGGTCACAAGGGGTCGAACTTACGCCGTTGCCCTCACAATACAGCAACCCGTCCGCTACACCAAGGATTAGATGATGATTTGAATACAGTACATATACTATATATTTATAAGTACGGCGTACTAATTTGATTATTTTGAATAATTTTGGGGGGGAGCATGTCCGTGTTTGGCCCCCATTGGCTCCGTCCGTGTATACATGCATAATATCGATTATAGAATCTCAGTCCAGAACCAAATAGGACGAAAGATATCTTTAGTTGGAGTGGATTTAATAGCAGGTAAACTGGTCGCACCAAAAGCAGCCTGTCACCTGCCCTTGTTCATAAGGCGGCAGAAGCAGACACACAATTTGTTATGGGTGTGATTTTTATTATGAATGATTAATTCCCGCATCACCCGGCCAGCAGTCATTTTCTGCGGATTTACACCCGACACCCTACCCGCCACTCAGCCGCGTAACAACCCCGGATCGCACAAAGATTCTCTGTATGAATCCCGTAGCAGTCGCCATCGGGCCAAAGGACGACAGTAATCGTCTTCATCATAATAAAACTGTCTTCCCACTTTGCCCTTTTCGTCCTCCATTCTCGCTCGACATCCCCATTCGTTCACATCTCCTCTCCTCTCCCCAAACTCCTCCGGTCCTCCCCACCTGCAGCTCCCCACAGTCCCCAGCACCCCAACAATGACTTCCGACCCGGCTGTGGCTTCCCCCCAAGCACTGAACCGCGAGCAGTGCGTTTACCTCTCCAAGCTCGCCGAGCAGGCAGAGCGCTATGAGGAGATGGCTCACTACATGGAGCGGCTCGTCCGGGAGGTGCCCCAATTCGGGGAGCTGACTGTGGAGGAGCGGAACCTCTTCTCCGTGGCCTACAAGAACATGGTCGGATCCCGCCGCGCGGCCTGGAGGATCGTCTCATCCATCGAGCAGAGGGAAGAGAGCCGTAGGAACGAGGAACACGTCGTCCTTGTCAAAAACTATCGCTCAAAGATTGAGTCGGAACTCTCAGACGTCTGTGCCGGCCTCCTCGCCCTCCTTGACTCCCACCTCATCCCGTCTGCGGTGTCCAGTGAGTCCAAGGTCTTCTACCTTAAGATGAAGGGCGACTACCATCGCTACCTTGCCGAGTTCAAGTTCGGGGATGAGCGCAAGGCTGCTGCGGAAGACACCATGAATGCTTACAAGGCCGCTCAGGTACAACATATTACTTGTGAAACACGTCGCTTTACCAATTATTTCGTGCTTCTTTTCAGTTAATGTCTTCTCGACATGTTAGTTGGGCAAGTTAGGGTTTCATTTGATTCATAAATCCAAGCTAGTACTAGGATATATCCATGTCAATAATTAATTTAGTACCGTGCAAATTCTCTCAAATTACTAGGGGACGCTTTGAATTATACTCGTTTGATGACCTTCATCTTCAAAGCCTGCTCCTTTTCTTTGTGTCCTCCGCACAAAACTCTCTGACAAAGCTCACGGAGGACACTAATTCTCCGGTCCCCTTTTCTGCTTGGGTGTCTAGAGCTGTCCCGGCTGTGGCGCTGCCTACCTACACTCTGATTTATTAATATCAATCCCTTGCCTATAAACTAGTTGATTCTTGTTTGCATGTGTGTTGGATGGGGTCGGGAACACTCATAAAAGATCCTTTCATAGTTCATGCTCAGTCCTTACTCTATCAGAAGCAATTACACTTCTGTATGCACTTTGTTTACTGTATGTGTTTAATTGCAGATATCTTTGCTGTGGTCTAAATTTTGAAGAATACCTTTCTAAGCTGAAAGGAGTTCACATCCCTATGCTTTTCCCTTCGTCCCTAGTTTCCTAAGAAGCATGGACACGGGCACGGATACAAATATGGGGCACAACAGTTTTTTTTAAAATATGTTTTTCCATCCGTATGTTATTATTCTTACCAAAATAACTCTCTAACTCGACCTACTTGGCTATGAAATTTTCAGCTCTCAATAAGGCTAATGATGTCAAATTATATAAAAAAGATCGATGATTCCAAAAGGCGGCATGCAACATTTAAGTAGAGTACCACAAAGTATATGCGGCTATGAAGAGTATATATGGTTTTGGATTATATACGTATATATATATATATATATATATATATATACGTATATATATACGTATATATATACGTATATATATACGTATATATATATATATATATACACGTATATATATATACACGTATATATATATACACGTATATATATATATATATATATACGTATATATATATACGTATATATATATATATATATATATACACGTATATATATATATATATATATATATATATATACACGTATATATATACACGTATATATATATACACGTATATATATATACACGTATATATATATACACGTATATATATATATACGTATATATATATATACACGTATATATATATATACACGTATATATATATATATACGTATATATATATATACACGTATATATATAGATATATACACGTATATATACACGTATATATATATACACGTATATATATATATATATATATATATATACGTATATATACACGTATATATATATATACACGTATATATACGTATATATACACGTATATATATATATATATATACACGTATATATACACGTATATATACACGTATACGTATACGTATATATATACGTATATATATATATATATATATATATATATATACACACACGTATATATATACGTATATATATATATATCTATATATATATATATCTATATATATATATATATACACACACGTATATATATACGTATATATATATATATATATATATATATCTATATATATATATATATACACACACGTATATATATACGTATATATATATAGAGGGGGCCAAAAGAGGTGGAGAGGAGGATTGCACCTCAATGTTTTCATTGAGAAAGAGGACACATGAGAATGAAGGAAAAGGACCGAAGGAGCCAAATGAATGTATGAAGGGGAAGAAGAGGAGAAGAAGAGGAGCATCATCTAAACAAAAAATAGAGAAGAAAAATGGACGACACAACGATAGATAAGGAATTGGATGAAGATGCAGAGGAAGAGGAAGAACTAGAGGGGAAAGAGGACGATGAGGCATTAGAGAAGAGTGAACTTTTACGGAAGACGTTAGAGAAAGGGAAAGAGGATACGTGCAAGGAAGGAGGAAAGGAAAGAAGATGAGGAAGATGAAGAGTAGGAAGGAGTGAAATTGCAACAGTAGGAAGAAGAGAAGGGAAAGAAAGACGACGTTTTGGGCTTAAAAAAAAGGAAAGGAAGGAGAAAGGGTAAGAAGACGATAAAAAGGGAAAGAAGATGAGGAAGATGAAGTACATGTGTTTCCAGTGGGGGTAGTCAGAGCTGGTTGAGGTCACCCATGCAGGTGGAGGTCGCGGGTCTAGGACTTGGCAACTCCCACTTGGTCTTTGCACCACGGTCTCCATGGCCAGGACGTTGTCTCCTTGACAATGACGCGGTCAACAACAACTCGCTTCTCCTTGAAGATTGCTGCTACTGCTAGGGTTCTTCGTTACCGGGAGTTGGAGCCGAATTGCATGGAGGGGAAGGGACTCGAGCGGCAAAAAACGTCGGGGTGGGAGAATTTTTCTAAAATCGCAAACAATAGCCGAATACAAAAGTATTAAATGGGAAAAAAAGAACAAAACACGATAAAATGTGAGCATGTTTAAAACATTAATAAAACACGTACTACACAAGTAAAACGTCCTGGGCGCATTAAATGGCCATAGCATATTGCGGGTCAAAAATGGTGTTTAATACACAATTACACATGACTTTTTGAAAATGTTGTAGATTTATGTGACTTTGGTTGTACATATTATTCTCACTCATCATCTACAACAAACTTTGTGCCTTTTTAATAATAGCGTATATGACCTAAACCATAGTTGAAAATGTCCTTTTGCGACGCTGTTTCTAATGACCCAGAGACAAAATATACATAAATCTATACAGACGTGTACTATCAGACGCATGGTTTTGAGATCAAATAAGGAAATCTATTCATGGAATTTTATTAGAATAATCTACATACATAAAGACACCTATCTATACAATAAGTTCATATATTGAAAATGAGTGGGATGGGTTCAACATGTGTGAGTGAAAAGAAACCACATTGTTTTAATGGGAATTTCAATGGTAATTTCGATAACATAATAAAGGACCTAGTTTATAGAAATTTTCAAGCATAATCTATTACAACTTAGTTTATAGGACACCCTTCCTCCTACCAACTTGTGAAGTTACTATCACTATCACCTAAAGATGCCATTCCTGAAAATGTCATAAACAATCAACAATTATCACCACGTCAATAATCAATTTCATATTATACTTGATATATCATCAAACACTGAAAATACAAAATTATTCCCAATTTAGATCTAAAGTCACAAAATATGTTCAAATTATAGGAATTAGTTGATTTAATAGTTTAACATATTAAATATATCGATTGAATACATTTAGCCTATATATTATTCCCACTAGTAGTAGTTGAAATTGATGTACGTAAATTATTCACACCATACATATAATTTTTCTATACTTTCCAGATTTTTCTTTCATTTTAAGGTCTGAAGGACATTAAATTATATATTAATTTGTTTAAAATTTGAAGTATCATTTATACATTTTTTGTTCTGAAATCATCTGATACATGATATTTTAGTATAATTTTAACGTTTGTTCCGTGCAATGTTTAAAATTTTGTCGAAATTGTCGAAATTTCCACAATTTTTTCTGTTTCCGTGGCAATCGGACATCGAAATGGACTGTCGAAACACGCAGATGATCGATTTTTTTTTACTTTTTCATATACTATGTACAACCTAGAACATAACTTTTTGCACAGTTTTGTGTATTTAAGTCTATATATTGTGCTTGCAAACTATAGTGACTTGATTTATTGATTTCACCATTGGAAATTGACATTAAAATTCTCCATTGAAATGCCAATCGAAATAGCTTAGGGTCCTTTACTCACAAATGACGAGACCCCACCCCCACACATCCAATATGAAATATTATTACATATTTGAGTAGATCTACACTAGTAGGTCATTCTGATAAAATTTCATAAATTAATTCATTATTTTGTCGTCGAAACGCCATGAACACGTTTATCGAAATTTCTGTCAAAATTTGTCGAAATTTCTGTTTCTGTGGCCACCGAAACGACATCGAAATTGGACATTTTCTTCTATGATTCCGTGTTGCATAATGTGAACTTGAGACCCCTTGGTAACAAACCAAGGATCTAACCATTTGGGTGTCCATCTTGGACAATGTGAACATGTTTTTATTTATTTATAAAAAACTCAATACTTGAATGTTTTAGACATGATCTTAAAAAATATGATATATAAAGTCATATTTGTAAAATAATTATACATATATGTAGTTTATAGCATAAATTCATAAATCTACAAGTTTCCGTTGTAGTCTATCACTTGCAACTTGCAATTCTTGGAGTAGATTTTAATTCAACTAATTTTGCAGTCTGTCACCTAAACTGATATCATAACACGAGTATTATGTAAACACCCTTAAAGTACTATGTATAAAATATTGCAGGACTACTAAGACTACCATAAGTAGTTAATGCTATGTCGTCATATAAATTATAGTATATGTGCTCTCCAAAAAAAAGTTATAGCAGATGTGTGCTGTTATATTTTATTTGGATAATTAGATTACACAGCTTATAGTATACATTTGTAATGATATTATGTTATTTGACTATTATAATCAGTTGTAGGATAGCCTAATCTAGTGTAATTATAGTGATCCTATTATTCCTCAATAATAAGTCAATAAGATTATTATTTTTATACTATAAGTACGTAAAACTGTAACAGGCATTAATATTTTAATAATTACTTTTAGGTACCTTAATCTAATAAATATTATTCATATCGCTTGGTTATTGGGTGGTAATTCAATGATGTAGTAATGTAGCATTATGAAGGTTCAAATTTCTGATTATTTTGCTACAAAAATGTCCGAGTAATCGGCCACTACACACTTCAGCGTCCGGGAAGGGTTGACCACTCACTTTCTGCTTCGTGTTTTCCAAATCTTAGAATAAAGATAATATTATGAGCCTATCTCTATAATATATAAATTAATTTAGTGATACTGATAGAATATGAAGTCATTTTGGAATCTTAGAGGGTCATCAACTCGGTCTTTTACATCAGTAATAGATTGGACATGCTTCTAGTTATCGGTGAAAGTTCCATGAAAAAATACTGGTTTTTTTAATCAATGCCTTCAAATATCTTCTAGCTAGGTTATAGAATATTTCTTTCTTAGGATGAGATATGAAAGCCAGTCACTTAAAAGTCATGCACAGGTCGGTGATTTAATTTTCTTATACCTATGAATGCACCAAGGTTTTGAAGAGCACCCCAGAGATCCACCCTAGAA
This sequence comes from Alisma plantago-aquatica, assembly GCA_963693085.1. NCBI lineage: Eukaryota > Viridiplantae > Streptophyta > Magnoliopsida > Alismatales > Alismataceae > Alisma > Alisma plantago-aquatica. Next base: position 335,901,421 of record OY856410.1, read on the forward strand.
AGCTCCCAGGTGGATCCAGTCACCTGTTGACAAGTTCAAACTTTCTATTGTCAAATATAACATGGTTACATAACTAATATAATATAATATTTTGCAAGTGTTTAAAAGGAATGACACAACTGATTGACTTTGTAAGGGCTTTGCATAATTGTATATTCAGTTTGTACAACTGCATATAAGTACAAAACCTCAAATGGGACGATGAATCTGATTGTAAATGTATACTACTTATGATTGTGTCAATGTTTTCACTGGGCAAGTTGTTGTGTTCGTCTTGGTAGGACTGCTTGGGTCAGATTGTGTTCCACATAGAATTAAATGTCCGATTTCGATGTCGTGTCCGATGGCCAAGAAACAGAAATTTTTTGAAATTTCGGCCAAAATTTCGATGTTTACGGCCCTAACGATTTCAACAACCAAATAAGCGAATTAAATCATGAAAATTTACGAGGACGTTCTAATCGCCAAAATCTACTCAAATATGCAATAATATTTCATATTGGATATGTGGGGGTGGGGGTCTACCACATTTGTAAGTGAAGGAAGCTGAACAATTTCGATGGCAATTTCGATGACAAAATGGAGTTAAGTTATGGAATTTTGTAAACACAATGTTTAAACATAGGCACACTAGATTGTATAATAAATTTATATGTTTAGAGGTTAGGGTGGGATCCATGTCTTGATGAGTGAGTGCACAAATGAACAGAAATGTCAAGTCTGTTGTACAGTTAGACTGTTACAAACTTGCAAACTTCAAGTTAAAACAACTAGAGTAATAGACTTCATAACTTAGAGTTATAACTTACAAGTTACAATATTGTAGGTCAGTATATTTATTGTATAAGTATACTATTGTAATATATTTAGGGTTACATAAGTGAATAATAAAAAACATATTTAGGGTTACAATTACACATCATTTTGTATAAGGCTACTATTGTAATATATATAGGGTTACATAAGTGAAAATACAAAAATATAAGAACTTCCATTAAAAAAGCTTTTGTAGCCATTTTGTGTATAAATATGAAATATATCGATTAGATTCTCGAAATAAGTATAGATATACGTATTTGACACTATTGTTTCTTAGATTTACAAATTCACTTCAAGATCTTGGGAATTTTAAGAGAAATGTCACTTAGAAATTTCACACTAGCCATCAGATCTGAAGCTTACTTGCTACAGTTACATCTTTTTTGAACGAGTTCTAAGTATATATGTTTCTTTTATCATGGACCCATTATTCTGCTTCAACTGCTCGAGGTGACAAAATTTTATGGTTTATGGAAGCGAGAGCTAATACTTTCATTAATTTTCTCTCTCTTGAAGGATATAGCCAACACTGATCTTGCTCCGACTCATCCGATAAGGCTTGGACTGGCACTCAATTTTTCAGTGTTCTACTATGAAATACAAAATTCTTCAGAGAAAGCTTGTACCATGGCTAAACAGGTTTGTTTCTCATTCAGGCAATTCTCAGTATCCTATTGATTCTTATATGTCTATAATTGTCTATCCGTTGGTTATATATGCAAATTGTTGCGGTTAATTGCGTATTGTAGCGATTATACTTTTATTTATATTATGCGCTATTTTCTGTCATGTATCTACTATGGATAAAATATCCCCACATTGATTTATCCTGTAAAATGATGCATTCTCTACTTCTGCACTTAGGGCCTGTTTGGTAGGGTGTAGGATGGAAGTATGGAGTTTGTATGTAAGACTTTCCAGATTTAAATTTATTTGGTAGGGTGTACTGCAAGGCAGTTGGTTGATTTGGAAGTGCACCCGATTACCTCATTCAGCCCAAAATCCAAGAAAGGTACTGCGCCCAAAAAGGGTGTAGTCAGGTGTAGTTTTTACTTTTTCATGCACAGCTGTGTAAATGGCAACTCGGTACCGGGGAGAGAAATATCTAACGGCCCTGTACCTCTCTCCCGACGCACCCCCTCCGGCTCATGCAACATGCGTGACCATGGACTGTTCTCTTGCTGAACTCTATAGCAACAACAGCTACAGCTAGGCTACTGCTAGGCAGTTAACTAGTTGTATACAGATACAAACCACATATGCACCAAACAACTGAAATTAAACTCCTTCAATTTATAATACGTCCTACCAAATGACATCTATGTCACACCAAATATATACATTTGATCTACATACTTTTAAAAACACTCAATTCACTTTTATTACACCCTACCAAACAGGGCCTTACTGTTTTGAATTGACCACCCATTTGATTTAGAACGGCCTGCATTGAGTAGAAGTACATTTGTGCAATTATAGTTCATTGATTCAGTTACATCTCAATGAGAATATGCCCTAAAACAGAGCTGAGGGGGATAGAAGGTTTGATGGAGCCAACCACATGCACAACATGATTAAGATTGAGGCTTGCAAGATGCTCATATTTAATTTATACAATTGATTATTAGTAGAATTAGTTATGGTTTTTTTTGGTGGAAATTTGAATTTGAGTCCAATATAGACTTTACTTATGATGTCAATTCAGGTTTGCAGTTGAAAAAATAAACTCATAAAATTATTGATTGACACGGGGCCTTTTCAATGTAGAATTGGTAACACGGAATTAGAAAACAGACTCTAACTGGAAATATATTTACACTTTGCTTTTTTGATTGGTATGATTTTACTTATGATGAATTTGAATTCAATATAGACTTTTTTTTAAAATAAAAGCCAGGAGATCTTCTTATTCATTTCACTCTCCAATATAAACTTTACTTATGATGTCAATTCAGGTTTGCAGTTGATAAAATAAATTCATATAATTATTGGTTGACACGGGGCCCTTTTCAATGTAGAATTGGTAACACGGAATAAGAAAACAGACTCTAACTGGAAATATATTTACACCGCTTTTTTTGATTGGTACGACTTACTTATGAGAGCCAATTTACTTATGTGCCTCACCCTGTACATAGATTATATAGTTTGTATATAGTTTGTATACTGTTATTACTTATGTGCCCCACCCTGTAAATAGATCGCTTGAGAAATGACTATATCAGGAATAAAGTGGGGGTGGCGAGCATTGAGAACAAGTTGCGCGAAGGCCGACTCAGATGGTACGGACACGTGCAACGCAGACCTATTAGTGCGCCTATACGAAGCAATGCTATAGAAGAAGAGGAAGGCCTAAATTAACATGGGATGAGCTTATAAAGTAAGATTTTGAATCTCTACATCTCAATCAGAATATGGCCCATGATAGAACTGAATGGAAACGAAGGATCCATGTAGCCGACCCCAACATAGTTGGGACTGAGGCTTAGATGATGATGATGATGATGATGATATTGGTTATAGGTAAACTTCGTTCATCCATTAGAGCCAGCTTCCATTAATTTGGTAAAAGGGCTAAGTTTGAACACCTCCACCCTCCACCCCAACATATAACAACAACTATAACAACAATCCCTATTATTCCGCTGCTGCACCCACTGTTAGCTTTTCTATCCTTCCCTTGTGAGTTATCTCTCGACTGAACTCTGGTTTACAAAATCCAACATTGTTGTAGTACTCTTTGATTGCATTTTAGAGGGGGGAATGTCCTATGTAAGACTAAATGAACATCGGGTTGGTTTTTTAATCGATAGATATACCATAATATGTGTCAGACTGTTTGTGCACTTAAAAAATGTAGCGGTTCAACGTCCATGTACTTTTTTATGTAGTGGGTTTGCATCGTATACAATAAACATATGCAGAAGTATTATATTTAAACCCAGATATCGTGGAGGTACATGAAGTATCAGACGGCTGTGCTGAACTTTTTGGATATCAGAGCGACCCAGAATGATTCCACTTTGATAATACAGGTCTGTTTAGGCCTTTTAGGGCATGGAATGGATGCCGCAAGTCTTGCGAGTTTTTGACAATAATTTGGACCACTTGGGTACAATACAACCAGACTATTATATATAGACGTCAATGAAGTATCTACTCAAAAAGTCAATTTCATTAATTTGTTGTTGGGTTAACAGCGGACTTTGGTACATATTAGGTCGTTAGGAAGTGTATATAAACATATCATGCAAGAATGACGGTGACTTAGTTAGTAAGTGCACATAACTATAATACTGTAGCAACTTAAGTAATGGGAAAAAATGTGGTGGTTGCACATATTCCTGTGGGATTACGTCTGCTGAAACAGATGTAAGCTGAATCAGATGGATGGATTTGTTATATAGATTGAGAGATTTATTGTTATGACTTATCTATTAATGATTTGCTATCAGGGAGCTCGCCTTGACACTATATTTGGCTGTTTCAACAACAAATTTTGGATTTATGACACGCCAAGTTGAGTTATTTACATACAAATAAAACCATCACGAGTAATGCATTTCAAACTTATCATCCAATGTTGTAGTGCATTCATAGTAAATACTGTGCTTGGTACAACCTAGGACGGGAAGGGAAAGGAAAAAGGTCGAGACAAAATGATGGGACAGGAGGAATGGAGGGAAATAATCCTTGTACGCTTCCCCCAACTTCTCTCCTCGCAGAATTTTAGTGGAGGGGGGACAATGTTTTCTCAAATTAACTTTCCTTTATGTTGCATTTTCCCTTACGCTTCCCGTGCCGACTGTTAGGAAGTCTATTTAGTTAAGTTGTTTAATCTCTTTGTTATATGAGCTCAATTGTGTATTGGCTCATTATGGTTTGTCTTGAGTCTGTGCGCTTCCCTCTTATCCTATTTATAGGAGAGGGGAACTACCCTTCTATCAATAAGAAAAATCACACACAAGGGGAATTCCCCATCATATCGGTTTTCCTCATGGTATAAGAGCATCAATCCTAAATCTCGGGAGCAAAAGAGAGTGCCTCTGCCTCTCAGGAGCAAAAGAGAGTGCCTCTGCCTGCAGGCGGCCGCCGTCTCTTTTTGGCTTGTCCGCCTGCCAGACATCGTCCCAACCTCTATGGTCATCTCCTTTCTTCTTCATCCTCAATGAAAATCAAATCTTTTTTATGGCGTTCTCCATATTGACCGTCATCTTAGTTTATATGCCTCCCTTGAGTCCTAACTGTCTAGTCATCTTGAATTAACTTTCCTTTATGTTGTATTTTCTCACACTTCCTATGCTAACAAAACATATATAACAATATCTCTAGTCCCTTTCCTTGCTTTCTCCTATAGACAACTTTTAATGCATGGGTATCCCTTATAGGTCAATTAGTTTGTTTTGGATATGTGGGAAAAGGAGAGGGGAAGTTGTAACTTCCCATGATTTGAGGTTTCAGATAAAGTGATCTTAATATGAGTGATCGAACTACCCATATCACCAAGTTGCACCTCCTTTTCAGGGAGCCCATCACTAAGAACTTTGTGGTTAAGCGTGCTCAGCCCAGAGTAATACTAAGATGCGTGACCAATCGTTAAGTTGATCCGGCCTTGAGCGTGAGTGAGGTGTGCACGCAGTCAAGGCTAGTGATGGTCTGTGGGGTTAGTTGCCATTCTTGAAAACTCTATTAGAGACTTGGTAGTGGGCCCGGGCGATACAAATAGTATCAGAGGCATAACTCCTCCAACAAGTAGGGCCCACATGGGCATGTGGTATGCCAGTCTTGAGTCATGCAGTCCAGGCATGTTGGAAAGGTCTGTCCATGGTGATGTTGCCTCCTTTGCGCTAATAGCTCTGATTGGGAGCCGCAGAGTCCATCAACCATTCTGGGTTTGATTAAAATGGGGAAATATTATGAGCCATATAGTTAAGCCTCGACGAGGACATCAAAAGTCTAAGTGGGGGAGATTGTAACGTCCCAAGATTTGAGGCTTCGGATAATTTGATCTTAAAAGGAATGATTGAACTACTCATATCACCAAGGTATACCTCTTTTTCAGGGAGCTCATCACTAAGAACTTTATGGTTAAGCGTGCTCGCCCAGAGTTAGGATGGGTAACCAGTCAGGAAGTTGATCATGGCTTGCGCATGAATGAGGACAAAGCGAATAGTCAAGGCTAGTCGTAGTCTGTGGGCCAGTCATCATTCCTAAAAACTCTACTAAAATCTTAGGCAGTGGGCTCGGGCATTACATCATCATCATCATCTAAGCCTCAATCCCAACTATGTTGGGGTCGGCTACATGGATCCTTCGTTTCCATTCAGCTCTATCATGGGTCATATTCTGATTGAGATGTAGAGATTCAAAATCTCTCTTTATAAGCTCATCCCATGTTAATTTAGGCCTTCCTCTTCTTCTATTTATAGTGTTTGGCTCAATAGCATTGCTTCGTATAGGCGCACTAGTAGGTCTGCGTTGCACATGTCCGTACCATCTGAGTCGGCCCTCACGCAACTTGTCCTCAATGCTCGCCACCCCCACTTTATTCCTGATATAGTCATTTCTCAAACGATCTTTTCTTGTCTTCCCACACATCCATCTCAGCATACGCATTTCGGCCACGTTCATCTTGTTGAGACCTTGTTTCTTCACCGCCCAACATTCACTCCCATAGAGCATGGCTGGTCGTATAGCTGTTCTATAAAACTTACTTTTTAACCTGAGAGGGATCTTCTGATCGCATAAAACTCCAGTTGCACTCCTCCATTTCAACCATCCTGTAGTGATCCGGTGACAAACATCATTTTGGACATCCCCGTCTATTTGAATAATAGAGCCTAAGTAACGAAATTTGTCACATTTTGGTATATCTACTCCGTCCAACTTGGCTCCATCATTCACACTGCGAGATTGGCTGAAATTGCAATGCATATACTCAGTTTTGCTCCTGCTAATCATCAATCCATTTGATTCCAATGCCTTTCTCCAACATTCAACTTTATCATTCAATCCATCTTTTGTTTCGTCAATCAAAACAATATCATCAGCAAATAACATACACCAAGGAATATCATCCTGAACATTCTTTGTTAACTCATCCATAACCAGAACGAATAGATATGGGCTGAGTGTGGATCCTTGGTGTACCCCAACTGTAATAGGAAAAGTTGGTGTCTCTCCTCCAGGAGTCTTGACACTTGCAGTAGAGCTATCATACATGTCTTTGATCAAGTCAATGTATTGGATAGGCACACCCTTTTTCTTCAAAACCATCCATAACACTTCTCTGGGTACTCGATCATAAGCCTTCTCTAGATCGATAAACACCATATGAAGATCTCTTTTGCTTTGTCTATACTTCTCCATAAGCCTCCTTATCAGAAAAATAGCCTCTGTTGTTGATCTTCCAGGCATGAAACCAAATTGGTTGTTTGATACTTGTGTTATAGATCTTAACCTCTGCTCAATAATCCTCTCCCAAAGCTTCATCGTGTGACTCATCAGCTTGATACCTCTATAGTTTGTACAACTCTGAACGTCACCTTTGTTCTTGTAGATTGGGACTATAATACTATTTCTCCACTCATCCGGCATCTTCTTGGTCTTCATAATCTTGTTAAAGAAATTTGTTAACCATGTAACTCCCTCATCCCCCATACTCTTCCATACATCAATGGGAATATTGTCTGGTCCGCATGCCTTTCTCATTTTCATCTTTTTCAAAGCATTCTTGACCTCAAATGGTGAAACTCGTCGTGTGTAAATGATATTTCTCGTATTCATGTCACACGAGTCACTAACATTATATGCAGTATCTCCATTGAAAAGCTTATGGAAAAAAATTCATTGCCTTGCGATATTCGATGACTACAAAGGAAAGGAATGACGAATAACATAGAGAACAATCTATGCACATTTCTTGTTGTTTCTCTCCCCAATGAATCAACTTGAAAAGAGGGAAGAAAAAAGTGATGCCTTCTTTTCAAATTAACTTTTGATGCAATTCGTAAAAGCGGATTTGCATAGAAAGCAAGTCTGGATCCAAGACAAACCCGATTAAAGCTTATAGGGCTCAAGTTGGGCTTTTATTAACTTATATGTTTACTTATGATTTTTTGTTTTATTTAATTTCAAAATTTCCTTAGATTAGGATTTTAATTTCTTATTTTATTTAGTTGCAAGTCAAGTCATGGAGTCTTATAAAAACTAACATTGGGGCTTGTGTCCATGCAGTTGAATATGAATTGACATTTAGTTTACTTGTTGCAATTTTATCCTCCCTTATTCTTCTTCTCCATAGTATGCCAACATCAAGTGGTATTAGAGCCAAACCCTAATTGCTAGAGTACGGTCCATCACGTCGTCATCTTCCTTTTTGTCTTCTTCCCCAAGCATTTCCAACTCACACCTTGTCCGCACCTCGCCACCTCTCTGCCAAAATCTAACTGTAAGCCACTCCAATTATCGATCCCAGTTACCCTGCCATATCCTTCATTTCATGTCCCAAAACTTCACCTATCGCAAGTTCGCCTCCCACACATCTCGATTACCTATGTGACTCCCTCTCATAGACCCAACCGACTTTCCCTGTTGCTTTACAACGCCTCCCCATCTTTTTCCGAATCGTCTTCCACTCTATCTCACATGCATCTGCACTCCCATGCTTGCATGACGAACCCCCGAGTCTGCCAAGCACCAAGCAACGCCCGGTCAACAACGTACCCTTTCCCTTACCTGCACACTCCTAACCTTTCGCCAACCAACATGACCCAACTCCACCAGCCACAGAGACTAGCCAGTAGGCCGCAATCGGAGACCACCAAATGCACGCCACAACCAACACTTGCTATTACCCTTGTTTGGGCCACCCACTTGGTCGTCCCTTTCCCTCGAGCCTCCATAAGGAAAGCACCAAAAACTCCTGTCTTTTTGTCTCCAACAGTAAGACAATCGCAATCAGGCGCAATGACGCCTATAACAGGCAAAAAGCAACAACACCTCCAGACTGCCAGTAAGCAACCCCAAACATCAAGGAGGCTCTATTGATCCAAAGAATCACGGTGATTGTACAACAAGTCCGACAGAGTGGACGAGAGTAGTACAATTTTGGATGATATTCGACGTCAACTAGAAGACATGATGCAACAACTGACGGTATTATCCAACATCATGCCCAACACAATGAAGTTTTCAAACTTCTTCTCGGCTATATTACACGTTCGAGCAACACTTGTGTTAATATATATTCCTGTTTTATATATTCTGTTAGTTGTTTTGTTATTTCCATATTATATGTGGACCTCTCTGTAAATGTTTCAGTGTTATATATATGAGGGTGCACACATTGTGCAACCCTACGCTTCCCAAACCTGCTTTGTCTTTCACATGGTACCAGAGCAGTAGATCCAGCCGCCACCCTCCCACCCTTCTCTCTCTTCTCCGGCCGCCCCCCTCTCTCCCGCCCGCGCCGCCCAACAGCTACCCAGCCGCCGGCCGCCGCCCAACCGCCGGGCAGCAGGCAGCGCCGGCAGCCGCTGCCGGGGCGTCGCGCCGCGCCGGGCAGCAGCCGGCCGGCAGCAGCCGCCGGGCTCACCGCCGGGGCCGGGCGCCCTCTCCGCCGCAGCGGGCCGGTGCGCCTCCGCGGTCCTAGCCGCCGGTACGTTGGCTTCGTGAAGTCCTACAGCAATTCGGTGGCTTGAAGTTGGTGTGACGTAGACCGTTTTTTTTTTTCAGTCTCTTGCCTGCCTGCCCGTGTAGGCCGTTGTGCCACCGGGTTCTGTTCTGCGCTTCGGCGTAGACCGTATGTGAGAGGTCTTCTCCGTGTTTTTTGTGCCTGCTGTGCCTGTCTGACGGCGTAGACCGTCTCCTGCCTGATCGTGCCTGTTCCTGCTGTGCCTACTGCTCCCATGGCGTCCTCGCATGATGACTTCCGCCGTCAGGTTACCACTGTGAAGCTTGATGGGCGCAACTATCCGCATTGGGTCTGCTCCATGACGATCTATGCCAGATCCCAGGGCAAGTACTCACATCTTACCCGTGCTGGTCCGCCAACACCCGCAGAGGATGCTGATGCTAAAGATGTGAAGGCGTATGACGACTGGGTTCGTGACGACTCCACTGTGATGACCTGGATTCTCAACAACAGCATTGAGAAGATTAGCGTCACACTTCTTCACCTACCTACGGCGAAACAGATGTGGGATCAGCTCGCCGGTACTTACTCGCATAGTCAGAACCCCAAGAAGGTGTTTGACATCACCAAGCAGCTGGGACGTCTACAGTTCACGGGGACGGACATTGCGGATTACTTCTCTGACTTCACTGGATTATGGGGTGAACTGGAATCCTATCACCCTCTCTCCACGGACCTGGCTACCATGCAGCGTCAGCGCCAGGAGCTTCAGTTGGTCCAGTTTCTATGTGGATTGCCCGAGTCCTACACTGGAGTTGTGGACCAAAACTTAGCCAGTGACCCTCTGCCGTCACTACAGAGTGCCTACAAACGCCTTCAGTGTTTGCCTTCGTCTTCCTCGTCTCTAACTATTGATGTTGGGGACTCTTCGGCTCTTGCTGCAGCTTCTGGTCGTGGCCGTGGTCGCTTTACTGATAGTCGTCCTCCCCTGGGTGGAGGACGAGGACGGGCTGCTCCTGGTCGTGGAGCCTCTTCTACTGCCCCTACTGCTGGTGCGCGCCCTCACTCAGGACAGCGCCTTTGTACCTTCTGTGGCCGGTCCAACCATATTGAAGAAAAATGCTGGGAGAAATATGGTAAGCCGGCGTGGGCCAATGCAGCTGCTGACTCCACTACTACTGCATCAGAAGGAACGACTCAGCCTACTGACTCTGCCTCCTCGGGTGCGACTGCTGACTACATCCGTGCTGAGGTGGAGCGTCTTCTTCTTGAGCGAGCTGGTGCGTCGTCTCAAGCTTCGACTAGTGGAGCTCATGCCGCCACTTATTCTGGTTATGACACTGCCTTCCTGAGCTCCTCTTCTACTCCTGGTAATACTAAGTGGGTCATCGACTCCGGTGCCTCTTCACATATTTCTGGAAATCGATCTCTGTTTCACAAATTATTTAAACCTGCTAGACCCTCATCTGTTATGTTGCCTGATGGTTCCAAGTCTGCGGTGTCTGGAGTAGGGGATATTGTTTCTGACTTTCTGCTGAAATCTGCCTTATATGTGCCTAGATTTCCTTTGAATCTGTTGTCTGTCAGCAAGATATTGCGAAGCCTACAGTGCAGTCTGACTTTTATTCCTGGTTCATGTGTTTTTCAGGACCTTCGCACGAGGATGAAGATTGGTGGGGGGTATGAAGGTGCTGATGGACTCTTCTATCTGGATCATTTGCCAAAAGCAGCTAAAGCATCTGTGACTCCCGCATTATCTACCTCAGTTTCTGCATTACAGTGGCACTACCTGTTTTGTACGGTTAGTTGGACCTACTTCTGATAAACTGTCTCCTCGTGCTGAGAAGTGCATTTTTTTGGGATATTCTCGTACCCAGAAGGGATACAGGTGTTACAGTCCTACTGCAAAAAAATGGTATACTAGCAGTGATGTAGTTTTCTTTGAGGATACTCCTTATTATTCGAGTCGTGGTGACAGTTTACAGTCTGATCTTATTGCCTCACCTCTACCTGTTACTTCTGATTGTGTGCCTGATACTACTGACAAAGTCACTACTGAGGCTGATAAGCCTCCTCTTATAGTTTATCAACGCAGGAACAGAGCACCTTCTACTCAAGAAACCCCCCATGAAAACCAATCTTCACCTCCAGAAGGTTCTACTACACCTGAGGTACATTCTGATCTTGATTTACCCATTGCTCTTAGAAAGGGTACTCGTTCCTGCACATCACACAGTATTGCTCAGTTTGTTTCTACTGATCATCTGAATGTTCATTCTAGCAATTTTGTATATGCCTTATCTGCTGTTGCTGTTCCAAAGAATATCCAGGATGCTCTACAGAGTACTGGATGGTTGTCTGCTATGAAGGAGGAGATGTTGGCCCTTGCTGAACGAGATACTTGGGAGCTGGTGGATCCACCTCCTCAGTGTAAACCTGTAGGTTGCAGATGGGTGTATGCTGTGAAATATCAATCTGATGGCACTGTTGAAAGGCTGAAGGCACGGTTAGTTGCTAAAGGCTACACCCAAACATATGGTATTGACTATTTTGAGACTTTCTCTCCTGTTGCTCGTCTTAATTCTGTCAGAATTCTTCTGTCTGTTGCTGTTAACCTTGACTGGCCACTGTTGCAACTAGATGTGAAAAATGCCTTCTTGTATGATGATTTACAAGAAGAAGTCTATATGGAGCAACCTCCTGGGTTTGTTGCTCAGGGGGAGTCTCACAAAGTTTGCAGGTTAAAGAAGTCTATTTATGGGCTGAAGCAGAGTCCCCGTGCCTGGTTTGATAAATTGAGCAAAATTATGATTGATTTTGGGTTTCTGCGTTCTCAGGTGGATCATTCTGTTTTCACCAAGAAGACTTCAGCTGGTATTATTATTCTGATTGTCTATGTTGATGATATTATCATATCTGGCAGTGATTCTCTTGGTATTCAGGCTACTAAATCTCATCTAGGCAAACACTTTGCTACCAAAGATTTGGGCAAGCTTAGATATTTTCTGGGCATAGAAGTTTCTAGAAATTCTAATGCTCTTGTGTTGTCTCAGCGAATATGTCCTAGACATACTGCAGGAGACTGGTATGCTGGGGGCGAGACCTGCTGATATTCCTCTAGATCCTAATGTAAATTGGGATGATGACTCTTCTCCTCTCTTTGCTGATCATAAAAAGTACAGGAGGCTGATTGGTAAACTCATTTATTTGACTGTCACCAGAGCTGACATTTCTACTGCAGTGGGTCTTCTTAGCAGGTACCTTGATAAACCTAGACAGTGTCACTGGGATGCTCTTTGTCAGATTCTACGATATTTGAAGAAGTCTCCTGGCAAGGGACTTCACTACAGGAAGCATGGACACTGTTCTCTTGAAGGGTACTCTGATTCTGATTATGCAGGCAGTAGAGTTGACAGAAAATCTACTTCTGGGTATTGTACGTATGTTGGAGGTAATCTTGTTACCTGGAGGAGTAAAAAACAAAATGTTGTGTCCAGGTCCAGTGCTGAAGCTGAATATAGGGCCATGGCCCATACTGCCTGTGAATTGTTGTGGGTGCGCTCTCTGTTAAATGAGTTCGGGGTTGATTCTTCTTCTGCTATACCTATGCACTGTGATAATAAATCTGCTATCTTCATTGCGAATAATCCAGTTTATCATGAGCACACTAAACACATTGAAGTAGATTGTCATTTTATTCGGGAATCCATTCTGACTGGCAAGATATGCACTCCCTTCACTCGTTCTGAAGACCAAGTTGCTGACATCTTCACCAAGCTGCTGGCGAAGAAGCAATTTTGCACACTGACGGACAAGTTGGGCATGATTGATATCTATGCTCTAACTTGAGGGGGAGTGTTAATATATATTCTTGTTTTATATATTCTGTTAGTTGTTTTGTTATTTCCATATTATATGTGGACCTCTCTGTAAATGTTTCAGTGTTATATATATGAGGGTGCACACATTGTGCAACCCTACGCTTCCCAAAACTGCTTTGTCTTTCACAACTTGCATACATTGGAGACGAGCCTCGACAACAATGGTTATCATCACGCCTCGCAGTCAATACAAGCATAGCGAGTTCTAAAAATGAAGTTGTTGGACTTTCACGGTGAGCGTGACGCAAAGATTGTGCTCGACTGGTTGCATTGTGTCGACAAGTAATTCAACTGTACAAAACCTTTGGTGGTGTCACAAAGTCCTGATCTCCACCATCAAGTTTTGGGAAGTTGCACTAGCATGGCGGAAACAACATTGACACTTAAACTGCACTATGTCCCTTGATCATACAACGATTCCTACCTCGGGACTATAAGCAACAAGATTATTTGGCATACCAGGAGTAAAAATAGGGTGATGACATTGTCACAAGCTACGCCAACAAATTCTAAGGATTATGTAACCGTTCTGCAGTTAGGATGGACGACACAGTTGCTATTGCGAATTCCTACAGGGACTTGGTGATGATACAAGTGATTGCCTAGTTGCTCTCCATTTTACTTCGACAACTTCCCGACTATGGACAACCTATTGGAAACCATGTCAAGGGGTGACTACTACCACAACACCTACTGAAGGAGAATCCTCGTCCTCCAGACCACTCGTCTTCAAGCCTGTGCAATGATTTTCCTATAACATGTATGGACTTCGCTCCAACTAGTATCTGTGCCATGTGATGACTACAAACACAATGATGTACGACATCATTGAGTATGAAGTCATCACATCGCACAGACACTAGTTGGAGTGATGTCCATACATGTTGCAGGAAAATCATTGGATAGGCTTGGAGACGAGTGGTTTGCAGTATGACATCATTGAGTATGAAGATGTGTATCTGACTTGAAGACCTAGTGACGATGAAGTAGATGAAGAAACATATGGTGACCCCACACTTCAAAATTTGGTCACCATGGCTATACTGAGTCCTCCTTCTGATGATTGGCAACATACTCATTGTTTTATTCAATAGTGGAGGTTTAAGGTCGCATGTGTGTTCTAACAGTTGATGGAGCAATGTGGTTTCTTCTTCAGTCGTTCAGAAGTTGGGATTACAATTGGAGCCCCACCCCAAGCCATGCCATATACAATGGGTTGACAAGACTTCCCAGAATGTGACCAAATGCTGTAGAGTTCCATTTTCATTTCATGGTGTCTACAAAGATAATGTCCTATTCGCTGCGCTCAGCATGACCAGTGCCCAAATTTTGCTTAGCCGTCCTTGGCAATTTGACCATCGTGTACAATATGATGGATTCTACAACACATCCTCATTTAGACTTGGCAACGCCCAACAACTTTTCAGATGGACATTCTATTACTCCAATCAAGCCGTGTTCTTCGAAAGATGCCTCTAGTCGACTCATAGCAAGGAGTCATTGATCCTGTCCCTGCTTCACCGATGGGTCGTGCTTCTAAGGGAGGAGATTGATGCAATCTGTAAAGGCGGATTTGCATAGAAAGCAAGTCCGGATCCTAGACGAACCTGATTAGAGCTTATATGACTCAAGTTGGGCTTTTATTTAGTTATTTGTCTACTTAGGGATTTTAAGTTTTATTTAATTCCAACTTTCCTTAAATTAGGATTTTAGTTTCCTATTTTATTTATTTGCAAGTAAAGTCATCCGAGTCTTATAAAAACCAACCTTGGGGCTTGTGTCCAGACAGTTGAATATGAATTGAAATTTAGTTTGCTTGTTGCAAATGTATCCTCCCTTATTCTTCTTCTCCGTAGCATACCTGCATCTACCATCTTTTGTGCTTTCCATTCCTTCCCCTTCCCTTCACTTTTCCTTTTAATACTAAATAAACATATTATCAATAGTGTGCTCTCCCCTGCCCCCTTCTTTACTCAAATCTTTGTGCATCAAACATATCAGTGAAGTGGCCCTTAGCTCAGATTTTATATCTTCTCTGAAAAAAATCATTTGCTCATTAAAATTCCGGTGTTTGCATATCATAAACTGACACACAAATAATGTAGTCACTCACTTTCTTTTTGAAATTCAAGTTCTTGGTCTTCTTCTTGATGCCAAACTATTAACTCCTGCAAACATGCACTGCCAAGCTAATTATAGATATCATTGCATTTTCTTTCTTTTTAGCATCGGGGAATATTGTTTTATTGTCGAAAAAGGGCTCATAAAAGCTGATTTTGATCAGTTTTGTTTTAAAGATGGACGAGTCTTCCTGTAACTTCTGATTGAATGTATATCACCGGAAGTTAGCAGTAATCTTTAGCTTTCTGATCCTTTGGGACTGGTACTTTTCTAGATGGTAACATCCTCTGGGACTGCTACTTCTCTAGATATTTTAGCTTTCTGATCATTTCGTTCACTTATCAGGCTTTTGAGGAAGCTATCGCCGAGCTTGATAGCCTTGGAGAAGAGACTTACAAGGATAGCACTCTCATTATGCAGCTTCTTAGAGATAATCTTACACTCTGGACTTCTGATGCCCAGGTTAGTCATCTTATCGGTACGAATTGGAGCATCCTTCAAACAAGAAGTTGAGAAACTGAAAATTTGCTGTAATTTTTGTTGTTACTTGCAGGAGCAGATAGATGAAGCATAATATACTGAGATGTCTCCTGGATGGAGGCAGATCTTCATATCATTTGGGCTAAAATCCTGCTCAAGATCTATGGTTATTTATTAAGCAAAATTGTATTCTAGTGGGTTTGCAAAGGTTGGGAATGCATTCTCTTGTTGCATTGTCCTGTTTGTATCCTATTTGCTATGTCGTTCACTTTAATGAGATAGATCTTACCTTCGTTTAGCATTCATTTATCCTGGCTTTCGTCTGAATTTTAAATTTTAAATAGTTGTGATAGTTTATTATCCCACGGTTAAGATGTAATTTGAAGTGTATGAGTGTTTCATCAATATCAAACACTACAAACGCGGTGCATATAGAATAAATCAGAAACTTATGTAGTCACGTAATCAACATATTGCCATGTAGCAACCCTTCACCCTCCCTCAAGACACAATGTGGCATTTTGCGTGCACACACAGGTATGCGTGAATACACAAACTGAAAAGAGTGCGCAACCACAAGATCACCATATTGTCACGTCACCATTCTTCACCCTAACAAACCAATGCACATGACAGAAACACGTGCACCAGAGAACGCATGCTTGTATACAAACAAGTACTGTCGCATCCGATAAAGTATCACTTTATACCCTTCCAGTTAATTAATAATAAAGTTTCTTAATACGATCTTGCTCTTTGTTTGCAGCACTGGGCCGGACTTCGGCCATTTACTTGTCTGTTTTTATCTATATTTTGCAATGCACTGATATTGAGATCAACAAGTAAATGTTTTGCATTATTATAATTGTCATGGCCATTGTGTGTGGTTTTGAATCGATCTTTTTTAAGAGAGGCAGCGTTTTTTTTTTTTCAGGAGATTGTTGGAAGTTAGGTAACATAAATTTGAGAGAGGTAAAATAAGAAATTCAGCATAAGATAGTGAGGCATAACGTGAATACAAGATAATTTTGTCATTGTATGTATCAGATGAACATGACACATTAATGCGACAATTATGTATAAATTGATGCATGTCGTGAATGCTTGTACCAAAAAACGTAATAGTAATAGTACAATGCAAAAATGGAAAGGTAGTGCCCTCATTAACACACTTTTATATAATGATGAAAATACTTTTTTATTAAAAAGTTTGATATTGAATCCTAATTTATCGATTGTCATTATAGATAAACTAATTGTTAGTTTCCAAGTAAAAAAAAAATCAATAAGTTGAGAAGTTGTACTTGTTGGATCAATGAGCTCTAGAAGGGGGGGGGGGATGGGGTTGAATAGAGTTGAAATACTTAAATCAAATTTATTAAACCTTCAAATTATATCAAGGGATAAGGTTGTATATATGGAATTTGAGTACAACTAAGTATACATAGCATGGATGAGATTGAATAATCACAAGAACACAAATTGTGTATAGTAATTTCAAATTTCAAACTAGGAGATGTACATCTACTACTTAGAGGGGTCAATTTCTAGGATTTGCAACTATTGCACATTTATACTCTATTAGAAAGAGATACAATGTGACCACCCTATTCTAAGGTTAAGGGTACCTAGCTTTAGGGGAGAGCAAATGATGATCCAGATCGCAAAATTGGATCGGATTGTTCAGTTCGGTCCGGTTCGCTCCTGGACCGGTTTGAGTTCGGTCCGATCTCCGGTCTAATCCAAAAATCGTTGGACCGCAAATCGGGTTATATGTTATATATATTGATATTTGAATATATATTATGTTACAAGTACAAACACATCACACATATAAACACTATTAGTGTAATATTTTTTATATCTATAATATATAATTGTAAAAAATTATTAAGATTAACTATTTTTTACTATTAAATAAGTTGTGAAAAAAACAAAAAGTCTAATTGCGGTCTAAATGGTATGGTCCTGGCCCGGTCTAACTTCAAAACGGTTCGGTCTACGATCCATAAATTTATTGAAATTTGATCCTCGGTCCGATTCGGGACCGATGCTCACCCATACCTAGCTTTTCTTTTAAGGATTAAAGGAGCCAATAACCTTAAAAGGACTTACCCATCTTAGTGCAAGAGTCTTTTACGTTCACAATGACTTACCCCTTTTGCAATGAGCTAGTTGCCTTTACTGAAAAGATCTACTCCTGCAACAAGTCTTCCCCCTTGAAGGAATTACTCACTATTCTCTTGGATCTTCAACCTTCAACTTCACCTTCACCAAGGAAAAAAACTTTCATCATCTTTGTTTTGAGAAAGGGGATATGGAAAGGGAAGTTGAGAGCTTCATAAGGTGTACAATGGAGTAGCCGTCTCACAATGAACGTAGATCACTCGGATTGATGTAGATCCGCAAACTTAAAAGAGAAAGGGGCTCTTAGTAGACAAGATCACTCAACTATAGCTAGGAGCATAAGAAGGAAAATTTAGAATGAAGTTCAAGGGAACCTATTATAGTGGTGGGTGTCTACTAGCCAGTAGATGCAATCAAGAATGATTTCTAGCCGTTTGAGGTGTTGCACCAAATATTTTTTTGAGTTTTACAACACTCCAACGGTTAAAAATATTTTTTCTCCACATTTCGTACAATGTTGTCGATCGAGTTTCAATAAAAGTAACTCAATCGATAGCACTATGCAACAAATCAATTTTGAATTGTCGGTCGAGTTGATTTAGGATGAAACTCGACTGACGGCTTAAAATTGATTTGCATGTGTAGGGTGTCAGTCGAGTTGTCACCAGGACAAACTCGGTCGGCCCTGGCAATTATTAAGATCCACATAGTTTGTCGGTCGATAAAGGTGCATGTGATGAATTTTGGTAAGTGCCATAAAAGTACTTAAATATTTGATTTAAGTGCATTTTATATTTTTCTCAGCTTAGTTATAAATCCTAGCATCAATATAAGTGATTTGCAAAATTGTATTAAGTGTTTTAATACATTTTCCACAAAAGTGTACTTGCATTGATTTTGGCTTTTTTGGTCAAACCATCGTACAAAATTTCGATCGAAATTGCAAAATTTCGACCGAAATTTCTGATTTTTTTTCAATCGGACATCGAAACGCATGTACGCAGAGAATGGAACGTCATTTCGCAGAAATTTCGCTAAAATTTTGCACTTAGGTGCGAAATTTCGCAAAACAGTGCAAATTTCACCCAGTTTGGGCCATAATTTCACGAAATGGCACAAAATTTCGATAGAAATTTTGAAATATTTGTTCCTAGGACTGTTGCCACTACATGTTAGGTATTTTGGCGATTCTCTTTGTATCTTTTGCTTATAGAGGCTATTTTCTTTGATTCTAAGGTACGTTTCCCCTATCCCTAGCCCATGTATACCTCTTTCTATGTTTACACTCTTCTAAAAGATGTGAAGAGATACTATGAAAAATAACAAACTTCTAAGTGATGTTGCTACATGTTAGGTATTTTGGCGATTCTCTTTCGAAAATCACATGAACTACAAACAAACTTGAGAATCTATGAAATAATAGTATTAAGTCTGCAATTCTACAATAAATTTGTTATTATTACACATATTTATACATAAAATGACTTAAAAATAATGCATTTTCTTTGATCTATGTATACATGACCCATGTAACCTAACTAAATTTTAACACTAGACTTATATAAGTTGTAACATGTAAGTTTGTAACTTGCAACTGTAAGTTTTAAGGTCTAAGTGGTAAATTGTGGGTTTGTAAGTTGTTTACAGTCTAACGGACTTGACAATTTTGTTCATTTGTGCACTCACTCGTCAAGACATGGATCCCACCCTAACCTCTAAACATATAGATTTATTATATAATCTAGTGTGTTTATGTCTAGACTTTGTGTTTGCAGAATTTCAAAGCTTAATTCCTTCATTTTGCCATCGAAATTGCCATCGAAATTCTGTCAAAATTGTTCAACTTCCTTCACTTACAAATGTGGGAGACCCCCCCCCAATATCCAATATGAAATATTATTGCATATTTGAGTAGATCTTGGCGTTTAGATCATCCTGGTAAATTTTCATGATTTAATTCGCTTATTTGGTCGTCGAAATCGTTAGGGCCGTAAATATCAAAATTTAGTGCGAAATTTCGAAAAATTTCTGTTTCTAGGCCATCGGACACGACATCGAAATCGGACATTTAATTCTATGGGTCAAACTAGGGCTTGCTTGAATTCATTCTTTTCATGTGCCTAAAACCTGAAATTGATCTCAAATAAACATATTAGATACATATGAATGGAATGGTTAAGTCATTGTCAAAATATGGACAATGCATAATTGTTATGTCAACATTCCCCCCCCCCTTTCTGAAGATGACAAACGATTCCTTAATATATTGAAAAGAACTTAAAATTTAACACTTTTACCTTGTTAATGTAGGGGAATACATGAATGTATAATGCCAATTGCTCCCCCTCAGTTCATGTTTACTTTTACCTGTATGGTTAGTTCCTCTAAAACCATAACCATAACATATTTGTACTGTTTGAGTCCACTTTCATAGTCACAAGATATTTCAGATTATTAACTAGAAAATAATCAAATTCAATATGTACTAAGCTCATTTCTTCCCCTTTGTCATATCAAAAAGGGAGGGGGGTAGGAGAGCTAAAATAGATCTTATCCAAATGCACAAACACCACATGCAACCACCATTTGCAAACACCACACAAAAGCCATAGATAGAATAAATAATCTAAAGTCATATTCAAAATATGGGAGCACACACCAATAACTCATGAAATGTAACAGAGCATAGAGTTAAAGGTACAAATGGTAAGATTACAATAAAAGTAAGTCCTCTCACTATGAAAACTACAAATGAAGAAGAAAGCGACAAAATATAAAAATAGTAATTCTCATATATAGTTCCCAATGTACAATACATGAAAGCCTACAAAAACACACACACACACTCACGCGCGCGCGCGTGCACACACACACACAGATATATATATATAAATACTCTAGAATCTAAGAACTAAAAATCAAAGCTCGTCCAGGTCAAACTCCTCGTCAGGTTGGTAGTCTTCATCACTGATTGGGTTAAAAGGTGCAACAATAGCAGGTGTAGCTGTGTTCTCATCACCATCATCACCATCATCATCAGGACCCTCATCCTCATCGCCATCACCCTCCATCCTCCTCCTCCTCATCATCCATCTATGTATCTTCATTGAGAACAAAGGAATGAGGACATGGCCACTAACGGTTTTGCTCTTCCCAAGAAATGCCACATACTAGCAATGCTTTGGATTGATCATAGTTGGGTATAGAAATCCAATCATAGCCAAAAAGCATGGAAGCAGTAGGGACAACTGGGAGTGCAAAAAACTGAGAGGCATCCGACTGAGGATGAGAGGAAACAAGGGTAGGGCCCTCACTAGAGGTAGGACGTGGAGTGGAAGTAGCATGCTGGTGAGCTGGGTAGAACTGATCATATGCATAGGAAGCATAGTCAACAACTGGGAAAGGCTGATACAAGGGATACAGATGTGAGCAGGATAAGTTCATGTTAGACATGATTTGAATGATGCCTTGGTGAAGGTGCTCCTGAACATGCATCCGATGTGCATTCTAATGCATCATGAAACCCAGAAGGGTTTTATTGGACACATAAAAGGATTCACGGGAAGGTCTAGGAGGAGGTGTAACCTGTGTAGAGGAGGATGCATCATGTGTAGAGGCACTAGAGGGATGCCATGACTTCTTGATTGTGGTGTCACTGATGTAAATTCCTTTTAAACTGGTTTTGTATCCAAGATCCTTGAAAAGAGATTTTTTAATATGATACTGAAATAGACCACATATCAACTTAGGGTAGGGTGGGTGGGGGTCTCTGGTGTTCTTTTCAGTGTCAAAACATGTCATGCAATGGAGAATATATCTGGCCCATTTGACTTTGACATTCTGGAGGAGACAATACAGAAGCATTGTAGAGTTCTCTGCAATATCTATTTGTTGCACTTAGGGTGGATATTGCAATTGACTATGAGTGTTTTGAGATGTGTCTTTGTGTCAAGAGAAGAAGAGGGTAGTATTAACCTCTTCCTATAGGGAACCTCAATTTCTTCAGGGTTTTGTGGATGTCAGTAAGGGTTAGCTTAGGGCTAAAACTCTTGAAGTACATTTTAGTGTCATGGAGGTCAAGGCATGAGTTATAGGAAGAAATCCAATCTTGCAATAATGAGGACTTGGATAAGTTCTGGTTTAAGGAGTACTCAGATATTGTAAACCTTATCACCGCAATCATGGATGTAAGGGCAACTAGGTTGTTAGGGGGTGACACTAGAGTTGTGTAGTTCCATGTGAAATTGGCATAAAATTCATGGAAAACCTTCACGCTAGACTGGAAATTTGAGAAGCATGAGCATCTACACAAAGTGCACCAAGGTTTTGCGATGTAAAAACCTTCTTAACCTCCTTCAACAACCCATTTCTAGTATGTGAACAAGAAAGATAGGGTGCTGCAATGCAGCGTGTAGAGAGGAGAAATGTGCCCTCTCCCTTTTATTAATAAGAGAACCCGAAGAAATTACATAGAGGTCTAGTAGTATATAGAATTTACAAAATATAATAAAGTTGAAGATAAATAAGATATATTAACACTCCCCCTCAAGATAGAGCGTTACATCATGTATGCCCAGCTTGTTTCAAATGTTCTAAAATGCTGTCGGACTCAATGTTGTGAGAACATCTACAAGTTGATCTTCAGATTTGACGTACAGAGTCACAACACTACCGTTCTCGATCTAATCTCTGGTGAAGTGGCGGTCAACCTCTATGTGCTTTGTGGGTTCATGGAAGACTGGGTTCTTGGCAATATAGATTGTTGCTTGATTGTCACATCTGATCTCTATGGGAGACAACACAAGAATCTTTAATTCAGAAAGCATAGATCGAACCCACTGCCACTCGCAACAGGCATGAGCCATTGCTTGATACTCAACCTCTGTTCTGGATCTTACCACAACATTCTGTTTTTTGCTTTTCCATGTGATAAGGTGATTTCCTAGAAACATGCAATATCTAAAAGTAGACATCCTGTCATTCAGATTACCAGTCCAATCTGTGTTTGCATAATCAGTAAGAACAAGAGTAGACACAGGGGTCTTGGGTTTGTAATAGGTGATCCCCTTACTAGGTGCACCTTTTAGATATATCTGAATATGGAAAACTGCTGTCCAATGTGATTGTTGTGGTGAGCTCATATGCTGACTCACCACTTCTACAACAAAGGAAATGTCAGGGCGAGTAACTGTCAGATATATCAGTTTTCTAATAATTTTCATGTAATATCATGGATCTTGATAATTAGTATCATCAGTCGTCTCCTTCACATGATAGTCCATAGGAGTAGACACCGGCTTGGACTCACTCATACCTACTTCCTGTAGTAAATTCAACACATATTTCCTCTGAGACAAATTAGTACCTACATGAGATCTAAGTACTTCAATGCCCAGAAAATACATCAATTTGCCCATATCCTTTGTATGAAAATGCCCCTGCAATCCTTCTTTCACACGTGATATGTCTATAGAATCACTACCGATGATAACTATATCATCAACATGTACAACAATAATAATAGATCTAACAGGAGAGCTAGAATAGAATAAGGAGTGATCAGTCATAGAACGAGAAAATCCCATCTTTAGTTCAACATCACTGAACTTATCAAACCAAGCTCTAGGAGATTGTTTCAACCCACAGATGGCTTTCTTCAATCTAAACACCTTCTGTCACTCCTCTTGAGAAACAAAACCAGGAGGTTGCTCCATGTATACCTCTTCTTGTAGATCACCATGAAGAAATGAATTCTTGACATCAAGCTGAAATAGAGGCCATTTAAAAGTAGTAGCCAGAGAAATAAGAATCCACACTGAATTATGACGAGCCACATGTGAAAATGTCTCAATGAAATCAATCCCATATGTCTGAGTGTAACCTTTTGTCACCAGTCTAGACTTCTACCTATCAACTGAACCATCTAGATTATGTTTCACTGTGAATACTCATCTGCAACCCACAACATTCTTGTCTGGAGGTAAGTCAATAACTTCCCATGTATTGTTTTGTAGAAGTGAAAAGATTTCCATATGCATTGCCTATTTCCAGCCAATATCCTTCATAGCATTAATATGATTTCTTGGAATGACCATAGAATCAAACCCAAGAGAGAATGAATGGGTCTGCTTAGATAATTTTGACAAATAATAAACACTTGCAATAGGATGTCAAATAGTACGGGAACGAGTACCTTTGTGGAATGCAATGAGAACATCAAGGTCAGATGGTTCTTCAGGAGTCTCTCGAGTAGAGGGAGATGGGGAAGGCTCAGAGACTAGAGTTGCCACCTCCTCTGGATCTTGTCTGCCTCGCCTGTTGAAAACATGTGAATATTGCTGAATTAAGGTACTATCTACTGGGTACTCTTCCTGAACTACAATATAGTCAGGAATGATAGGTGGCGCTCTTTCACTTTGATGTGGTGGTGGCACTCTCTCACTAATGTCTGATGGTGGCACTCCCACTCTCACACAATTGCTCCCCCTTACTAGGAACACTAGAGAAATATGGAGTGGATTCATGAAAAGTTACATCCCTAGACACAAACATACAATAGAGACTGGGACAATAACACTTGTACCCTTTTCTAGTATTGGAGTACCAAAGAAAAAGAGTCCTAATTGACCTAGAGGATAATTTATCAGCTTTAGGATTAAAATTTTGGACAAAGGAAGTGTATCCAAACACGCTAAGGGGAACAAGAAAAGGCTGATCCTTGGGAAGTAAGACAAAGAACAAAGTACATCCTTGAAGCACAAAAGAGGGCTACCTATTAATAAGAAAACATGTAGTAAGTAAAACATCAGACCAGAATCTCTTAGGAACATTGGATTGAAACATAATTGTCTTGACAATATCAAGGTGACAATTTTTCCTCTCACCCACCTCATTTTTTTGAGGGGAGTGAGAATAGGATGTATGATGTATCATCCCAACAAAGCTACAAAAATCAGCCATAGCACTTTGAACGTATTCCAAGGCATTATCAGATTGAAGAATTTAAAAATTGCAATCAATTTGGACTTTTATTTCTTGATGAAAATGCTTGACAATTAATAACACATACTCTTGACTCTTCAACAAATAAATCCATGTCATGCGAGAAAAATCATCCACAAAGGAAATAAAATAGCAAAAACCATTATAGTTGTTGTCTTTTATAGGATCCCAAACATCACTATGGACTAACTCAAAGGAATAAGAAGCCCATTTATTGACACGACTATGATAAGACATTCTATGATATTTTCCCAATTGACAAGACTGACACTCTAATGAAGACACTTGGGATAACTCATGTTCTAACTTTCTCAGGCTCTCCAACAAAGGATGTCCATATCTATAGTGCCACAGTAAGGGAGAACTGCCCAAAAGGATAGGAGCATGAGCAAATACTCGGCGAGGTAGACTTTCACCATGGAAGAGGTAGAGTTCACCTTTCTTAGGGACCCCACCAATCGTCCTCAAACTGTTGAGATCCTATAATACAAAACAAGAAGGTCCATATGTCACTGTACATTTCATAGTATCAATCAATTTTGCAATAGAAAGAAGATTAAATGGAAATGCAGTCACATAATATATAGATTTAAGATCAATTCTAGGAGTCAGAGAAATAGATCCACTTTCTAACACTCTCCTCACTAAACCATCTGCTATTGTCACAGATTGGTGAGGAATATGTGAGTCAATGGAATGAAGAAGTCTCCTCATACCAGTAATATGCTATGACACTCCAGAGTCAACCACCCATACAAAAGTTGAACCAGAAGCTAGTAAAGAGGTAGCCTGATTGCCGGTAGTAGATGCCACATTTGTTGGAGAAGAAGATGATCCCAAACTCATATGCTGGGTAGAAAAAATAAATCTATCATATTTCTCCTTAGTGAGTGTGATTCCAAACGATCCAAAATTCAAAGTAGGAGGCTGAGAAGACTCAGTAGTGCCAGCATGGTTTGCTACCCCCACAGGTGGTGCAACAGGTTTGTCGTGCTTCTTCCAACATTTCTCAACTGTGTGTCCAGGTTTGTCACAAAAAGTGCACTTAGGACGTGTGCCACATCCTCAACCCATACCTATAAGGCCTCCTCTAACTACAACGGCTATAAATGTATGAGAATCTCCATGAGACGAGACAACTATAGGATCAACATGTTCAAAATTTGACTACAAAATCCTCGAGTAAGCTTCTTCCAAGTTGGAAAGTTTGTCAGAAGCTAGGATAACACTGTAAGCTGAAATACATAAAGAACTCAGGTCAAATAAGAATTTTACTGTAATCAAGTCATCTCTATCTTTAACTTATTTTGTAATAGTCATTAGATGATAGAAGCTTAGTTCTTGAGCAATAGCTTGGATCACTCCAAAATATTCTTCTAAAGGCTTGACTCCCTATCATTATGCAAATAGACGATCATATATCTTAAACTGACAAAGAGCATTCTTTTCTTGTGAGTAATGTTTCTTTACTGCATCTCATATCTCTTTAACAGTAGTGTAGAACATGAACCTAGCAACAATTCTATGTTCCATGCTCCCCCACAACCATGTCTTCACTAGACTATTATGGCACTTTCATTCAACATAGCCTTTTTCAGTAGAAGCTGGAGGATCAGAATCAACATGTTTTGCCTTGTCTCAAGATTCCAACACTGTATGGACAACATTCATTGATAAGAGATAATTCTTACCGTTCAGCTTGATGGAGGGGATAGGTGACATATCGTTGTAGATGGTGTATGCCTTGGTGTCCTCCATGATCTAAACATAAAATAAAATGACGGGATGATGCACGTAAAGAGAGAAACTGAGTGACAAAAAGATACATGTCATGTTGTGGAAGGGAATGACAGAGAGATACATGTCACCCAAATATAGATGAGATGATACATTTGACGCATCAATAGACTCCAAGCAAATATTTCCTATTCACACATGGAGGAGATGTGATTAGGAATTCTATAAATAAATGCAGGCGGCTTGATTTCTACTTTCAAAAGGTCATTGGAGAGGTTGAAGGAGTCCACGCCTTTTGGTCAAGAATCAACCGTGTTTGGCCCCTCACTTGGCAAAAATCAGCCTGGTGGAAAGCTGCCTGGCGGCTTCTTGTCCGGAGGTGATGGGCCTCCAGCGACGGCTGCTTCCCGATGGCATGTTGCTATTGACGTTGGTGGTGGTGGTGGTGTTGCTTCTGACTACTACTTCTTGGCGGCAGCGGCTGCTACTGTCCGGTGAGGTGGTGTCTTACCCTGTTGGTTAGGGTTAGGATCGGCTACGCTTCTCTTAGATCTTGTTGCTCTGGTACAATATGAACAAGAAATATAGGGTGCTGCAATGCAGCGTGTAGAGAGGAGCAATGTTCCCTCTCCCTTCTATTAATAAGAGAGCCCAGAGAAATTACATAGAGGTACAACAATATATAGAATTTACAAAATATAATAAAGCTGAATATAAATAAGATATATTAACATAGTCTTTAGTAAGAGGTAAAAAGGATATGTATTTCTAGGTAGCGACTCCTTATATGTATTAATAACTTGAGAGTTGATAAAGGAGATGCCATCATACCCAATGAACTATGAAGCACTAGAGGTGGACGGAACACCAGCTGGAATGGTTCTCTTCCTCCTATTAGATGCCATGGAGATGAGAAGAGAGATAGGTGACACCAAGAGAGGTAGAAAAGACCACCAACAAGGCACCCAAACAACTAGGTATGGCTTGGGAAGGCGAAACAATGTTAGAGAAGGCTAGGAGAAGGTATGGGAGGCTCTAGGGTTTAAGAACGAACTCAAAGAGGAGCTGGTCATTTGATTTTTCTCTAATTGAGAGGGATAAAATCGGTCGACAGTCTCTTTATATTTATGTGCAACAGTGTTGTCGATCGAGTTTGTGACTTTGGAAACTCGACCAACATTGTTGTCAGTTCATTCCTTGGTCATCTTGTCGGTCAAGTTTCTCCAGAACAAACTCGATCGACAGAGGTGCCTGTAAATAAGATATGAAAAATTAGTTCTAGAGTCTTAGACCACTATATAAATGTATTTCTCTATCATGTCATGTATTGTGAACATATAAAGACACTTTTTACTCATCATTGGCTACTATTTTGCGATAAAACAAGTGCTTGCAATTTAAATCAAAAACACAAAAAATAAAGCATTAAAAACTTGATATTTTTAGCACAAACAAGTATAGGATGAGCATTTTATGAGCAACAAGATAAAGATAAGAGAAAATCTTAGATAGAAGGCATCAGATTATCATCAAGAGCTATCATAAGCAGTTTTTATTGAATAAAAACAAATTGGTCTCTAGCTAGAGGTTTAGTGAAAATGTCTGCAAGTTGAGTTTTGGTGTCTACATGAGTAACATAGATATCTTTCTTGTCAATGTGGTCATGAAAGAAATGGTGGTGGACCTCTATGTGTTTGTCTCTACTATGCAATATAGGATTGTAAGATAGATTGATTTCACTAGTATTGTCATAAAAGATAGGAGAAGCATCATAGAAGACATTTTCTTCATCCATAGGACTTGGGCACAATAACTTTTAGTTGCAATGTACTCAACCTCAGTAGTTGAAAGAGCCATTGTGCTTTGTTTCATAGAGAACCAAGAAACCAAGTATGGTCCTAGGAGGAAACAAGTGCCACTTGTGCACTTTTTATCAATTAAGCACCCATCATAATCCACATCACTATATGATATAAGAGTTAAGTCCTTTGACTTAGGATACCATAGTCCAAAATTTTGGATTTTGGCCATGTATCTTAGAATCCTCTTAACATCTATATGATGATATTTTATAGGACTAGATTAGAATCTAGCATACAAGCCAATAATAAACATGATATCAGGTCTGGAGGCGGTTAAGTATAGTAAGTTACCAATCATACCTATATAAATCTTCTCATCTACCTTTTCACATTCTTCATCTCTACAAAGTTTGATGGTGTTTGACATGGGAGTATCCTTTGGCTTTGAGTTCTCCATCCCAAAACTCTTCAAGAGTTCACTTGTGTATTTTTCTTGGTTGATGAAGTTTCCATCCTTTGTTTACTTGATTTGAAGCCAAGGAAGAAAGTGAGCTCCTTCATCATACTCATCTCTAATTGACTCTCCATAAGAAAACTAAACACCTTACAAAGATCAAGACCAGTACCACCAAAATGATATCATTAACATATATTTAAATAATAAAAAAATTGTTAGAAAATTGTTTAAGAAAGAGTGCCAAATCAACCTTTCCCATGACATAGCCATTATCTAACTAAAAGTTTTTAAATTTCTCATACCAGGCTCTAAGGACACGTTTGAGATCATAAAGAGATTTCTATAACAAATAAACTTGGTTAAGAAGCTTGTCATGTTCAAAACTGCGAGGTTGAGCTACATGGACTTCCTCCTCTATCTTACCATTCAAAAACACATTTTAAAGATCCATTTGATATAGCAAGAATCTTTTATGACTAAAAAAGGCAAGTAGCATTCTAATAGATTCAAGTCTACCAACATGAGCATAAGTTTCATCAAAGTAAATACCTTCATGTTGATTATAACCTTGAGCTAGTAACCTTGCTTTGTTCCTTACCACCTTGCCACTTTCATCAAGCTTGTCGCGGTAGACCCACTTTGTGCCAATGATATTTCTATCACTTGGTCTTGGCACTAGAGTCCACACTTTGTTCTTTTCAAATTGTTCTAATTCCTCTTACATTGCTTGATCCATTCATCATCTTTAAGAGCTTCTTTGACATTTTTGGGCTCAAGTTGTGAGATGAAGACACTGTCGGCTTGTTCTTTATTGAAATCACCCCACGTCTTCACCATTTCAATGGGAATACCTATGATGAGCTCTTTTGAATGATCTTGATCAAACTGGGGAGTAGGATCCTTCTTTTCATCTTCTTTTAATTCTTCATCTACAACCACCTTTTTTCCTTTGTCATTGATGTTGAGTTCTGTCAATCTAGGAATCACTTCATCTACAACATCATAATTCACGATATTCTTAGAAATAGAGAGGTTAGTATCAACAAACTTAACATGGATAGGTTCTTCTACTCTAGATAGTTTAGTGTTAAAAACTCTAAAAGATCTACTTGTAGTGATATAGACAAGACAAAAAGCCTTATAGGATTTTCACTCAAACTTTCAAGAGAGTCTTTGGTGTTCAAGACAAAACATGGACAACCAAACGTATGAAAGGTGTTGATTAAAGGCTTTCTACCACGCCATAACTCTAGGGTATTTTCTCAAGAAAATGATGAGAAAAAATCTGGTTTTGCACAAAACATTCGGTGCTAACAGCTTCATCCCAACACTTCTTGGGAGTGTCATACTCCAAAAGCATTTTTCTAGTCATTTATTATAAAGATATATTCTTCCTCTCAAATATCCCATTTTGTAGATACGTATGGGATGAAGAAAAATTATGCGAGTAATCAGATTTCTCAACAAAAATCTCAAACAATTCATTTTCAAATTCTCCCCCATGGTCATTACAGATAGACACGATACAACAAGAATTTTTGTTTTCAACTCATTTGCAAAAAGCTGAGAAAACATGAAGAGTATCACTTTTTGAAACAAAAAAGAAAGTCCATGTGAAATGAGAGATATAATCAAATCACAAGACAATATTTACTATCATGAAGTGATTGAGTTCTTGTTGGTCCAAATAGATCAGTGTAAAGACCTCTTGGTGCGAAAGACTCATTTGGATTTGAAGGAGGATTTGTTTTTCTTTCCTTATGTGCACGGTTGGCATTCCTCATCCTTCTCAAAGTCCAATTTAGGAAGTATCTTGACTAATTCGTTTTGCTCAACTTCTTCAATTGATGCATATTCACATGACCAAGCCTATGGTGCCACATAGATACATCATTTTATCAACTACTAGGCACTTACCAAGAACATGCTTAAGAGAGTCAAGAACAATAATATAAATATTTCCACTTCTAGTTATCTTATATATGACATTATAGGAGAGAGAATCTACAAGCAAGCATTCATGTGAAGTACAGAGAACAAGATATCTACTATCACAAAGTTGGCTAAAACTAATTAAATTGTGATGTAGACCATACACAAGAGGAACATTCTTTATGCATAGTGAAACCACCTACATCACCCTCACCTATTACTTTACCTTTCTTATTGTCCCAAATGTCACTACACATCCTTCATTTTTAGTGAGAGTGTCTAAGTAGTCTCTATAATCGATCATGTGCTTTGAGCATCCACTATCAACAATCAATTTACCTTTATCCTACATAGAAATGAGATGTTGGTCTCCAATTCAAACTTTGGGATATGGAGTTAGCTTGGGGACCCATTTCATGTTTGGGTTGGTCCCCTTCTCTTTATAAGGACAAAAAGTAGAGTGATGATCATCACACTTACAAATGAGAGCCAACCATAGATGCCTTAGATATGGAAATCTCTCAATGGTATATTGGGGTTCCCTTGCTCATTTTCTTACCTTTTTCCTTATTCTTGGGGTCACCCTCATATCCCAAACCACTACTACCCACTTGTTTGGTAGAGTGCTCTAGGACTTACTTTAGGGATTTTTTTTCCTTTGAGGAACTTTTGCAAGGTCTCTCTAAGTCTATGGTTATCATCACTAAGAGTAATGACTGTAGAAGAAAGACTACTAAGATCATCTTGAGCATGCAAAAGGTCAGCCTCTAAACAGAGGGATTTAGTGAACTAAGAATATTTTTCAAGAGTTAAACTTGATACTTCATTACTAGGCAAGATATATCTAAATTCAAGATCATTAATTTTAGCAACAAGCCTAGCATTTTCAGTTCTAAGCATAACAAGTTCATCAACATATAATTGGTTTTCATCTTTCAAATCATTCATTTTCTTTAGATAAACACCGTTTTCAATTTCAACACCATTATATTGAAGTTTTAGATCAATAAATTTTCCTTGCAAAGAATATGTTCTATATAGATGAAATTTTTCATTTTGTTCAAGAATTTCAATTCTATCATATAGATCATCTATGATTTTCCCTAATATTTTCTTGTTAGATTTGCACTTAAGGGTCTGACTGGTTTAACGTAATTTGTCCTGAAAACACCGGAAGTCAAGTTCCATTTTTAGTTTTATCTGATTGGTTTCCTGAAAGTCCGGAATTCTATTTCCCTAATTTCCCCCTGACTCCCAGCCATATATATATGCTTCCGTAAAATAGGTTCTGTAAAAAAATAGTCGGAAAATGAGTTCTGAGCGCGTCTCGCCCGCTTCGTAGTTCCTCATTTTTTTTCCAGCGGCGGCTCCACAAGGCGCCTCTCTGGAGAAGGCCAACTGTCAAAGCGTCTTCCACGGCTTCGACAGTCTTGTAGAGCCATGACAACATTCTCACTATGTTCTTGGTAGCATCTGGAGTGCCCTTTCTTACTTGGCCGACACTTTCTCGGTCAGCATATCCGTCTATGAGAAGAACCTTGTGTTCTGCCTTGTGCCTGATCATTCGTCGACAAACCTGTGTTCAATCTGGAGTGTTGTTTGTGTATATGGCCATCACCTTCTCGGCTTCTCAAACAGTATTCAACATCTCTGTCCACGACAAGAACCTTATTTTTTGACTGTGCCCGATCGAGAAACCTGTGTGCGGTCATTGCAATTTAGTAGAAGTTTACTGAGGATTATAATATACGGTGATTTGTCTTCTTGCGGAGGTTAAACGTGGACATGCTTTCTTCTACTTGTTGCGCCAAAGGTACCTATTAGCTATTATTTTTTCTCTATAAGATCTTATAAAGAACTTTGATTCGGTATTCTGGAAAATTTATTCCAGTAGATCTTTTATGCTTGACGCAAGTTGATTTGGAAAATATATTTTAATGTATCTAGACAATGTCTAACTTATAGATTTAAATCAGATATTAATACTTCATATTTGTTATGAATGATTTGAACTTTGGGGATCCAATCTGTATCAGGAATATTTCAGCACAATGCAGCTGTAAAAATGACCTTGATACTTAACTATTTGTTAATTTGTCATTGACGTTATTATGATGAACCCGTTCTAATAATGAACCCATAGTGTAAAGCACCTTTTATTTACATATTTTATCTGTACAGTTTCAACAAACCAATCCGATGGAAGTCAATTATTTGGAAAACTCATGTTTCAAACCATTCACCTGAAACTTATTTCCTAGAACTCAATTTTATTTCCTGGAAAATGAATTCCCAGGAAGTCACAGTTACACCAAACCAGTCAGACCCTTAGAGTAAGAAGAATAGGAAGAAAGAACCATATCAATGAGAGCGTCTTCGGAAAGTTCATGCAAACTTACCTCACGTACCTCACCGGTGTCTTCACTTGTTGAGGCCATGAGTGCAATATGAAAATCTCCTTCATTTGAGTTGGAATTACTTAAGGAAGACTCCTTCTAAGCGGCATGGGAAACATCTTTGCCTCTTCTTTCCTTCTTCTCCCTCTTATTTAATATACTCTGCTTGTTGTAGTCCTCTTTCTTCTTAGAGCTGCTCCCGTGGTGGGACTTCTTGGCCTTGGTACAATCATTCTTGTAATGTCCCTTTTGTCCACATTCATAGCATCTAGGAGTAGAGGAGGTGGAGGGCTTTCCCTTGAAGTGTTTCTCCTTAGAGTAATGAGCTTCAAGATCACTAGGGGCTTCATCTTCACTAGAGGGAGGAGTGAACCGACAAGCAAGTTATTGTTGAAGAACAATGGCCTCCACTTGAGATTTGAAGGTTGCATCCTTTATCTTCTTTGATTCCTTCACTTATAGATTTTCTCCTTCTTCTTGAGTGTCAAACCTCACTTCAAAAGTTTGGAGATTCCCAATGAGTTTTCAGTATGAATATCACCTAGGTTCTTTGTTTCTTCAATGGGGGTCACCTTGAATTGCCATCTATTTATAAAATACTAATACTCTTTAAGTTGACTTTCCCTTGGTCCATGGGTTGTCCCAAAGCTGCAAGCCCATTCACAATGGTGTTGAGTCTAGCATACATTTCAGCAATTCTTTCTTTTCTTCCCATCTTGAAGTTCTCAAGCAATCCATTGAACACATATACCTTTGAATCCTTGACTTGCTTGGTGCCTTCAAGGTAACATAAATCTTATCCCATATCTCATGAGGTGTATCCCAAGTCGAGATCTAGTTGAATTTGGTGGGAGTGAGGGCTGAATAGATGATGTTTATTGCCTTGGCATTTAGTTGAGCCTTTTGCATGGTGTTGACTTGAGAGTTATACATTGTCCATATTTTGATAATGACTTAACCATTCCATTCCTATGTATCTAATATGTTTGTTCAAAATTGATTTCAAGGTTTAGGTACATGAAAAGGATCAATTCACACAAGCCATAGCTTGTCTAAGTTCAAGTCAAAAGCAATGCAAGTGTGCAATTTAGAAAATCACTCCAAACCACCTTAGATTATTTTTGTAATCAATTGTATTGATGATATGACTTTTAACTAAGATAAAAAAAATTAGGGACACTTAATTCGAATGTTTGACCACTCAAAAATCATTTTGAAAAATTTATCACAACAACTTTGTCAGTCGAGTTAGAAACTCGACCGATCCAGTGATGGAGTTTTTGAAATGATCAATCGGTCGAGTTGTACACTCAAAAAAATCGACTGACTGACTCACTGACCAAAACTTATTTTGACTCATCGGTCGAGTTTCCCAGAACAAAATCGATCGATAGTTTGAAAATTAGCTTTGTGGGTTAGTGGACCGGTCGAGTTATCTTTATTGAAACTCTACCGAATGTACCGTATGAAAAACACAGAAAAAGTGATTATAACCATTGGAGAGTTGTTGTAAATGAAAATAGATCTGTTGCAAGTTTCAAAATGACTATTTTTTTATTCTTAAGTGATCCCACACTCCAAGGAACACCCCCAACTATAAATAGGACCCCTTGAAGTTCATTCCATGTTTGCTCATTCATACTATTCTTGGTATTTGCTATAGTTGAGTGTGATACAACCCTTTCAGCCCCTTTCTCTTTCTCATTTACAAAGCATTTGATGATTATGAGTGGGTTAGGAATGTTTTAAGAGAGCTACCTCCATGTTCTTGTAAAGCTCTCATTCCTTATATCTTCCCAATCCTCTTTCTCAAAGAGCAAAGGTTGAAGCAAGCTACTCTAAGTGAAGGTGAAGTTGCTGGTCTTCTTCAAGGTTGAAGAAGGAGTGAAGATCTTCTCCAAGTGAAGAAGGGCAAGGAAAATATTCAAGAAGAGTGGGTACTTCCTTCAAGGACAAAGACTTGATGCAAGTGTGGGTAAGTCCTTGTTGAAGGCTGAAGACATCTTGATCAAGTGGGTAAGTCCTTGTGTAGGTGATAGACTCTTGTCTTGAGTAGGTAATTCCTTATGTATGGTGGTCTCCTTGTATCTCTTATGATGGAATATATGTATACATGGATTGCAAAGTCGTAGAGGTTGACCTCTCTGGGCAGCGGATTGATAAGTATACATGGATTGCAAAGTCCTAGAGGTTGACCTCTCTGGGTAGTGGATTGACTATATCCTAGTATGGAGATTGGAATCACTCTAACCACCTTGTCTAAGTGTATGTTTCAATCTCTCTCATCCTTGCTATGCTTGCTTAGATAGGACTTCAAATTGTTATTAAGATTTTAGTTTCAATTGATATAATTTGAAGTTCTAACTATTCTTGTGAGAATTTTGAAGCTCTATTCACCCCCTCTAGAGCCATAGATCCAACAAGTGGTTTCAGAGTGAATGATATTCTCTAACAATCTCCCACGAGATGAGAATATATGTGAGAACCTACTTTGTTCACTCAACCTAGAGGGAGGCTTCTCCATGCGTCCTCTGGTATTCGACGACACCAACTTCCTCTATTGGAAGAGACATATGCAGTTCTACATTCAAGGGATGAACTTTTATATGTGGAAGGTGATTATCACACCATACAAGGAGCCAACTGGAGCTGTGTCAATATGGAATGAAGCTGCTCTAAAAGATGCCCAACTCAATGCCAAAGCCATTAGCATCCTCTATGCAACTGTCACCCCAACGGAGTTCAACCACATCTCCTCATGGGATACAACCTATAAGATATGGGATAAGTTGTGCATCACCTATGAAGTCACAAAGCAAGCTAAGGAGGCAAAGATCTCCATGTTGAACAACCTCCTAGAGAACTTCAAGATGGGGAAGAAAGAAGGAGTTGTCGAGTTGTACTCTAGCTTCAACATCATCTATAACATACCAGATCTTGGACCCTACCCTATAGCTTTGACCTTTGGACATAGACAAATAAGGTTAAGGTTTAGACCTAAAAGATGTTTAGTATAACTGTAATGAGCTAATGCACACATAAATCACCCAAATGTAACCTAATATTCTCACATTAGTCTTAAATCAATAATAGACACATAAAATATGTCACATGAGATAATAATGAATCATATAATTTTTTTTGATAATATTATTAAGCTATGTAACGTAAATGGATGACCAATAATGATAATAGTGAAATAGCATAATAACCTAAGTAATAATGTGATATGAATAGCCACAAATATTAATTGTGACATAACTCATTAAATAAACCCCAAAAATGAAATCTAAGTTAAAAATCGTATTCCTCGGGTTCCAATTGCCTTGGGAGTCAAGTTTCACATTATTCACATAATAATAATTAATTTAATTCAATTTGGAAAGAGAAGATATGTATTTTCCTCAAAATATCAAATAAAATAGTAAATGACTTCAAAAGTAATAAATAATCTTAGATTCGTAATCTACACATTAAAAACAGCCTTTGGACAAATTTTCATGTAATTTGGATAATCTTTAATATACATGTGAAATAAGGAGAGAGAAAGTGTGTAGAACCTTCAAAATATTAAATAAATATACAAATAACTCCAACATGCAAAATTGATGGAAAATTCGTATCCAACACATTAAATATGACTTGTGGGTGAAGTTTCATCAAATTTGAAGAATCTTAATGTCATTAATGCATGAGGAAAGAAAAAATAATATTTGATTAATTAATGCATCAAAAGTCTTCAAAAGGAAAATCTAATTATATAATCGGAATCTACATGTCTTAATTGGCCTCTGGGCAAAATTTTACCTAATTTGGATAATGTTTGGACCCTTTATTGAAGAGAGAGAAAAGGAAATAAAATATATATACACTTGATTAAAAATCAGATTTGCATTTAATGGTTTGTCATGTTGTCATACTATATTCTTATGATTCTAAGATTTTCTTGATGCGCTGGTTGTTTACAACCGTTAGATTTTGATCGGGCGGTTAAGAAGTTGTCTCCTACCTTGGGTAGGAGACCGTATTCATCGTGAACAGTAACCCCAATTTCCTTTTCCTCGTATCTCTCTCAAATCACAACCATGTCTAATTTTCTTTCCTTTACTCTCCTCTAAAGATTTCACGCATGATGTCCCCGATATATAGGGGGTTTGGTCGCCTAGTTTTCCCAGTAGACCCCAACACCCCTCTGCTCCTCTATTTCCCTCCTCTTTCATTTTTCCTTTGTTCACATGGCCTTTATTTCTTGGGTCATGTTTCCCCGACCTCCGTCGTGGTCCCTGGAATGGGTTTGCTCTGATAATTTGGCCTCTTTGGACTTCACTCTAAGTTTTCCTACTCTGACTGCTTCCACCAGTTACCGGCTAGTCGGCATGGAGTTTGGGACATTCTCAGTCGCTGGAGAGGATCCGTTTTTGATGTTGGTGTT
The DNA here is from genome assembly GCA_963693085.1 of Alisma plantago-aquatica. Classification (NCBI taxonomy): domain Eukaryota; kingdom Viridiplantae; phylum Streptophyta; class Magnoliopsida; order Alismatales; family Alismataceae; genus Alisma; species Alisma plantago-aquatica. The sequence continues at coordinate 335,939,242 of OY856410.1, forward strand.
CCCTCAAAGGTTTTGACCCAACCAATTGGGTTCCAGGGTGAATAACTCCCTTTTCCCCCTTTTGTGCTTCTTCCTGACTATGTGCCTTGGCAGAGAGCCAATTTGGGATTCTCTTTCCCTGGCGTTCTGAATTTTTGGGCTTTCAAGTTCGGTATTGTTGTGCGAGTTGATTGGTGCTTGGTCCTGGAGTATGGGTTGACGAATTCACAAGTTTTAGTTCCCAGAATCTCATCTTCTTCACCGCTGCTCGCGGTTGTTTCTTAACCATAGAACAAAAGGATGATCCACCATGAATTCTCCTTGCTACCCCTGTTCTTCTCCTCTCTTAGGTTTTTCTCGCTAGGGGCATGTTGATAAATTGTCCCTTTGTTTTCCTTTGTTTTGAGGTGAGTCAGCAAACTATTGACTGGGCTTGACCAAGTGAGTTGGCCGCCACCCATTGGGCCAAGTCACCATTCGACCCCCTCTCCCTCTCTCTCTGTGGCTCTCTCTTTGTTTTCTCAGGTTATTTGATGACGTGGCAGTTTCCAATTGGCCGAATTTCAATAAATCATAACTATTTATTCCTTTGTTAAAAAATGAAATAGGTTCTGAACTTAGAAAAATGTGTTATTTCTAATAAAAATAATTTCGTGATTTTATTTTGAGATTTTTCGAATGTGATTTTCTAGAAAATGATTTAATTACTTAAAAATCACCAAAATGCACTTAAATCATCATAACTCCAAAATATGCAAAATCATATATTTTCTTAATAAGGAGAACCTAACTATATCAATGGTGATGTTTTCATAGTCTAAATCAGAGTTTTGTGAAAAAAGTCCAAAATTAGGATTTTCTTTACATTAATGCATATGACAAACCCTAATACATGTGAACAATTTGTAATTAGGCAAAGTTGATATTGGAAACAACTAGATTGGTGAAGAGTGTTTCTAGTACACATGTTTAAGGTATGTTTGCATCTCCTATTATTTATTTTGAGCAATTCACCTATATTATCTTTCTCTTGGTCCTATGGACATTAGCCAATACACGTCTTTTCTTTTGAAAATCATGGTTCATGTGAACTACCTTATTTGATATTGATCTTGTGATCATGGATATTCTTTTGGACTATCTCTTATGCTTTGTGCATATTGGACTTATTTGATGATATGTGCTTCTTTTCCCACCATGGTAGTGGATGTGTAGATGGCAAGTTATGTGATGGTATTCAGATGGTTGTTCTCATCCTTCTTATTCTCTTATACTCTTAATCTCTTGTATTCTTGCTTATATTTTGGTATGCATCATGTGATGACTACTAGTATAATGTTGCATGCATTTTTATGTGGATGTTAAAATCCCACATATGAATGCATATGTTAAATTCCTACATATTTATATATTTGGGCATATGTTAAATTTCTGCTTGGGTAGATGTTGACAGACCCTGCCACCCCATATTTAGAGTAGATGTATACAGTTCCCGCTCACCCCACATTTATGGTAGATGTGTTATTTCCTACCTGCATATTTATATTATCTAGTATTGTCACGGGTGGAACACATGGATGTCTTGATTATATACTCTCTTGCTTCATTACTATTTTGTTGTTCATATTCTTTTATTCCCGATTGGGCAGTACTTTATTTTCTATGGGAAGCCTTTTATATTTGATGTCCTTTATTCTTTTAAATTGCTCAATCTCCTATTTAGTATGACATACCACCTTTTTCTGATGTCTTCTATTTTTCTCTTCTTGATGGGGTATGCTTCCAACCCTAGGTGAAGGACTTGGATGGTATGGCACAAAGATATGGACATAGATTAAGGAGTTAAAGCTTGGAGACAAAGTTGTTATAGTTTAGATTTCCCTCTTGTAGATCCTTATGATGTACCCTTTATGTAAATCCTTATGGGAGATGATGTTGATGTACTTTTGTAATCTTATGATAAATTTAATATAGTCAATATTTCTATTCCACTGCTAAACTTTAGTGTTATGATACATTCATGTTGAATTAATTGGTTTCATCCCTTTAGAAAAACATTTTATGTTGGTGTTTAGTTTGGCATGTTGCCTTTTTATCTTAGTAGGGAGTGGTTCCCCTCTGGGATCCCACTTCTTACATCATGGTATCCAAGCCCATGGTAGTTGAAATTTGACTATTTCAATTTTGTCTCTCTAGTTAGAAACATTTCCCTACATAGTTACCCTCTAGATGAGATGTTCATCTTAGAATTGATCTATGCTATTAATGTGATGAGGTTTTAGGGGATCTTACCCTATCAAATAGATTGTTTATGATTTGAATATTTTGATGCAATAAGGTTTAACTTGAGTATTCAATTAGGTTATGAGGAGATAGTAGGATAAGAAGTTCTAATATGGAAATCTTGTGATTTGGTTTTTGCATTGAATTTTGGCCAATTTGTTGGTTTTACTTCGCAATGTTTCTTATCGACAATTTTTTTTCTTTATACTACTATATGTACAAAATTTTCTCTGAGTTTCTCAATGATATCTAGAACTAAGTCACAATAAAGAGATATGTGAAGTTTTTGTAGAGAAACTCTAGAATTAGTTGGCATAGAATCCTAACCCTAGTTTTGAAGAAGTGACTAGGAATATGTGAGATAATGTTAAGGTGTAGTGTACCCACCCTTTGTATCTTATGACTTTTTGGATCTTAGGGTTGATTGGTTAGAGACACAAGGGCCTAAAACTCAACCCTAGTTGGTTCTGACTTTTAGTTGGATACATGAATAACATAAATCTAAAAAACAATCACAACTAAAAGATACGTGGGTAGCCCTAAATGATGTTTAGTTTGACTTGTTAGGTTAAACCTTTTAAGGGGTGGAGAGTAGTTGGTTGTTGATGTTTGGATCAACAGATTTCAAGGACGAAATCCTTTTAAGAGGAGGAATACTATAACATAATGGATCTTGGATCCTACCCTATAGCTTTGACCTTTGGGCATAGCCAAACAAGGTTAAGGTTTAGACCTAAAAGATGTTTAGTATAACTCTAATGAGCTAATGCACACATAAATCACCCCAATGTAACCTAATGTTCTCACCTTAGTCTTAAATCAACAATTGACACATAAAATATATCACATGAGATAACAATGAATTATATAAGTTCCTTTGGTAATAATATTAAGCTATGGAACGTAAATAGATGAGCAATAATGATAATAGTGAAATAATATAATAACCTAAGTAATAATGTGATATTAATAGCCACAAATATTAATTGTGACATAACTCATTAAATAGAACCCAAAAGTGAAATATATGTTAAAAATCGTGTTCTTTGGGTCCCAATTGCCTTGGGAGTCAAGTTTCACATTATTCACATAATAATTAATTTAATTCAATTTGGAAAGAGAAGATATGTGTTTTCCTCAAAATATCAAATAAAATAGTAAATGACTCCAAAAGTGGAAAATGATCTTATATTCATAATCTACACATTAAAAATAGCCTTTGGATGATTTTTCATATAATTGGAGAATCTTTAATATACATGTGAAATCAGGAGAGAGAAAATGTGTAGAACCTTCAAAATATTAAATAAATATACAAACAACTCCAATATGTAAACTTGATGGCAAATTCATATCCAACACATTAAATATGACTTGTGGGTGAAGTTTCATCAAATTTGAAGAATCTTAATGTCACTAATGCATGAGGAAAGAGAAACTAAGATTTGATTAATTAATGCATAAAAAGTCTTCAAAAGAAAAATCTAATTGTATAATCAGAATCTACATATCTTAATTGACCTTTGAGTAAAATTTCACCTAATTTGGATAATGTTTGGACCCTTTATTGAAGAAAGGGAAAAGGAAATAATATATATATACTTTATTAAAAATTGGATTTACATTTAGTGTTTTGTCACGCTGTCACACTATATTCTTACGATTCTCGAATTTTCTTGATGCACTGCTATATGCAGCCGTTAGATTTTGATCGAGCAATTTTTCCTCCTACCTTGGGTAGGAGACTATGTTCATCGTGAACAGTAACCCCAATTTCCTTTTCCTCATATATCTCTCATTTTGTAACTATTTTGTCAGATTTTCTTTCCTTTACTTTCTTCTAGAGATTTCGTGCATGATGACCCCAATATATAGGGAGTTTGGTCACCTAGTTTTCCAGGTTGACCCCAACGCCCCTCCGCTCCTCTGTTTCCCTCCTCTTTTGTTTTTCCTTTGTTAACAGGGCCTTTATTTCTTGGGTCTTGTTTCTCGACCTCCGTCGTGGTCCCTAGACTAGGTTGGCTCTGGCAGTTTGGCCTCTTTGGACTTCGCTCAAGGTTTCCCTACTCTGGATGCTTCCACCAGTTACCGGCTAGTCAACATGGAGTTTGGGACCTTCTCAGTCGCCAGAGAGGATCCGTTTTTGATGTTGGTGTTCCCTCGAAGCTTTTAAACCAACCAATTGGGTTCCTGGGTGAGTAAATCACTTTCCCCCCTTTTGTGCTTCTTCCTGATTGTATGCTTGGCAGAGAGCCAATTTGGGATTCGCTTTCCCCTGAGTTTTGGGTTTCTAGGCTTTCGAGTTTGGTGTTGTTGTGCGAGTTGATTGGTGTTTTATCCTGGAGTATGGGTTGACGAATTCACAAGTTTTAATTCCCAGAATCTCGCCTTCTTCATCGCTGCTCATGGTTGTTTCGTCATGAAGAACAAAGAAGATGATCCACCATGAATTCTCCTTGCTACCCCTGTTCTTCTCCTCTCTTAAGTTTTTCTCGCTAGGGGCATGTTGGTAAATTGTCCCTTTGTTTTCCTTTGTTTTGAGGCGAGTCAGCAAACTACTGACTGGGCTTGACCAAGTGACTTGGCCACCACCCATTGGGCCAAGTAACCATTCGACCCCCCTCCCTCTCTCTCTGCGCCTCTCTATTTGCTTTCTCGAGTTATTTGATGACGTTGCAGTTTCCAATTGGTCAAATTTCAATAAATCATAACTATATATTCCTTTGTCCAAAAATAAAAAATATATGTTATGGACTCCAAAAAATGTGTTATTTCTAATAAAAATAATTTCATGGTTTGCTTTTGAGATTTTTCAAAGGTGATTTTCTAGAAAATGATTTAATTACTTAACAATCACCAAAAATACACTTTAATCATCATAACTCCAAAATATAAAAATTATATGTTTTCTTAATAAGAAGAACCTAACTAGATAAACAATGATATTTTTATAGTCTAAATTGGAGTTTTGTGCAAAAAGTCCAAAACTAGGATTTTCTTTACATTAATGCAATGACAAACACTAATACATGTGAATAATTTGTAATTAGGCAAAATTGATCTTGAAAACAACTAGATTGGTGAAGAGTATTTCTAGGACACATGTTTACGGTATGCTTGTATCTCCTATTATTTCTTTTGAGCAATTCACCTATATTATCTTTATCTTGGTCCTATGGACATTAGCCAATACACAATGTCTTTTGTTTTAAAAAACATAATTCACGTGAACTACCTTATTTGATATTGATCTTGTGATCATGGATATTCTTTTGAACTCTCACTTATAGTTTGTACATCTTGGACTTATTTGATGATATGTGCTTCTTTTCCCACCATGGTAGTGGATGTGTAGATGGCACGTTATGTGATGGTATTCAGATGGTTGTTCTCATCCTTCTTATTCTCTTATACTCTTAATCTCTTGTATTCTTACTTATATTTTGTTATGCATCATGTGGTGACTACTAGTATAGTGTTCCATGCATTTTTATGTGGATGTTGAATTTCCACATATGAATGTAGATGTTAAATTCCTGCATATATATATTCGGGCAGATGTTAAATTCCTGCTCGGGTAGATGTTGATAGATCCTACCACCCCATATTTAGAGTGGATGTATACAGTTCTCGCTTACCCCACATTTATGGTATATGTGTTGTTTCCTACCCGCATGTTTATATTATCTAGCATTGTTATGGGTGGAACACATGGATGCCTTGATTATATACTCTCTTGCTTCATTATTATTTTGTTGTTCATATTATTTTATGCCTGATTGGGTAGTACTTTATTTTTCTATGAGAAGCCTTTTATACTTGATGTCCTTTATTATTTTGAATTTCTCAATCTCCTATTTAGTATGCACATACAACCTTTGCTGATGTCTTCTGTTTTTCTCTTCTTATTGGGGTATGTTTCCAACCCTAGGTGAAGGACTTGGATGATATGGCACAAAGATATGGACATAGCTTAAGGAGTTAAAGCTTGGAGACAAAGTTGTTATGATTTAGATTTCCTTCTACTAGATCCTTATGATGTACCCTTTATTTAAACCCTTAAGGGAGATGATGTTGAGGTACTTTTGTAATCTTATGATAAATTGAATATAGTCAATGTTTCTATTCACTACTAAACTTTGGTGTTATGATACACTCATGTTGAATAAATTGGTTTCATCCCTTTGTAAAAACATTTTATGTTGGTGTTTGGTTTAGAATGTTGCCTTTTTATCTTAGTAGGGAGTGGTTCCCCTCTGGGATCCCTGTCCTTACATCATCATCAATGGCCTAGCTATTTTGGGACACTTTGGATAGAAGAGTAATCAACTCAAAGATCTTGAGGTCTCTACCAAAGAGATGAGAGTCAAAGGTGACCTCCATTGAAGAAGTGAGAAGTCTTTGTGACATTCCAACCGAAGAGCTCATTAGAAATCTATAAGATCATGAGCCAAGACCGAACAAGCAAGAAGAGGAAGCCAAGCAAGAAGAGAAGGAAGCAAGAAAGATCAAAGATAGCACCTTTAAAGCTCAAGTGGAGGTTGTCATCCTTCAATAACAACTTTCTTTCTGGACCTCTTCCTCCTCTAATGAATATGATGGCCCTAGTGAGAATGAAGCCAACTACTCCAAGGGCAAGCACTTCAAGGGAAAACAATCTTCTTCTTCTACTCTAAGGTGCTACAAATGTGGTTAAAAAAGTCACCACAAGAGTGAATGACTAAGGCTAGAAAGTCACACCACAAGAGTAGCTCCACGAAGGAGGAAGAGTACAATAAAGACATAAAATACAAGAGGAAGGAAAAGAAGTAGAGGAGACACAAAAATGCAGCTCATGCAGCTTGGGAAGCATCATCCTCTAGTGGCTCGAGCTCTGATGAAGATGGAGAATGCCACCTTGCACTCATGACCTCTATAAGTAAAGATATTGGTGAGGTAAGTGAGGTAAGCTTGCATGAGTTAGCTAAAGAACCTCTTATTGATATTCTTGTTTCTACATGTTCTTCTTTTTCTAAGTGTAAATCTAAAATGAAGAGGTTAGGAAAAATCATTGATGATTTGTATGCTATCCTTGAGATTCTTGAGTAAAATGAGAAAATTCATCTTGAGAGCATTGATATCTTGCAAGGCCAATTTCTTGATCTTGAGCTTTAATACAATGGAGTTGAGGTATATAATGGTGTCTATCTTATGAACATTGAATCTCTTAAGGAAGATAACCAAAAGTGCTTAAATGAGCTTGAAACACTTAAAATTGAAAATGTTGAATTTAAGCTCATTGTTGATGCTCGTAGAGATGAAAGGGATGTTTATCTTAAAGAAATTCAATTGCTTAAATATGAAAATGCTAGGTTTCTTGGTCAAGTTGATGACTTATATTCTAGACCTATTTTTCCTAGTAATGATGTTGCTTCTATTTCTCTTGAAAAAAATTCTTATTTGACTGAAGCCCTCTATTTAGAGGCCGACCTTGTTCATGCTAGAGATGATCTTTCTAGTTTGTCTTCTAATGTTACATCTCTCACTGATGACAATCATAGACTTAGAGCCTCTCTACAGAAATTCCTCAAAAGGGAAATACTCCCTAAATAAAATCCTTGACCATTCTACCAAACAAAGTGGTAATAGTGGTTTGAGATTTGTAGGGGGAGCACCTAAGGGCAAGAATAAAGTCAAAGGTTAGAAAAAGAGTAAGGAAACCTCCTTTTTCATTGAAGAGACTTTTGACACTAAGAACCCTATAATTTGTTCTCATTACAAATGTGATGATCCTTATTCTATTTATTGTCCTTACAAGCCTAAGGGGACCAACCCAAAGATAAAATGGGATAGTGGCTGCACTAAACACATGACAGGTGATATAAGACATTTCAACAACTTCACTAAGAAGAAAGGAGGTTCGATTACTTTTGGGGACAACAAGAAAGGTAAGGTGAAAGGTGAAGGGAATCCTTGTGTATTAAGAATGTCCTTTTTGTGGATGGCCTACATCACAACTTAATAAGTGTAAGTCAATTATGTGATAACAGTTACCTTGTGCTATTTACTTCCTTTGAATGCTTGATTCTATATTTCCTCACCTATCATGTCATATAAAAGGGAACTAGATATGGTAATCTTTATGTAATTGTGCTTGACTCTGTTAAGCCTATTGTTGGTAGATTCTTAGTAGTCAATTCGAATAATATTTATATTTGGCATCGTCGGCTTGGTCATGTAAATATGCATCAATTGAAGAAGTTGAGAAAAAAGGACTTGATCAAGGGACTTTCTAAATTGGATTTTGAAAAGGATGAGGAATGCCAACCTTGTACCCAAGGAAAGAAAAACAAGTCCTCCTTCAAATCCAAAGGAGTCCTTAGTACCAAGAGATCTCTTGAACTTCTCCATATTGATCTATTTGGACTAATGAGAACTCAATCACTTTGTGGTTCCAAGTATTGTCTTGTTATTGTCAATGATTTCTCTAGATATACTTGGACCTTGTTTCTCGTTTCCAAGAATGAAATGCTTGACGTTTACTCTAGTTTTTGTAAATGATTTGAGAACGAAGATTATTTTCGGATTGTTTCCATTTGTAGTGATCATGAGGGAGAATTTGAAAATGATATTTTTGAACATTTTTGTGAAGAATCTGACTATGCACATAACTTCTCTTCACCTCGAATACCTCAACAAAATGGGGTTGTAGAGAGGAAGAATATGTCTCTACCGAAAATGGCTAGGACCATGCTTTTAGAGTATGACACTCCAAATAATTTTTGGGCTGAAGCCGTTAGTACCTCATTTTTGTATAAAACCAGGTTTTCACACATCCTTCTTTGAAGAAAAACCTCTATGATATATGGCATGGTAGGAAGCCTTCTATAGATTACTTTCATATTTTCATATGTCCTTATTTTGTTTTGAATACAAAAGATTCTTTCGACAAGTTTGATATGAAATCTTACAAAGCTTTCTTTCTTGGCTACAACACTACTAGCAAGACTTAAAAAGTGTTTAATGTTGATCTTGCTAAAGTATAAGAATCTATTAATGTTAAGTTTATTGAGATTAACTCCTCTATCCCCAAAAATATTGTTCTAAATGATGATGTTGCAGGTGAGGTAATTCCTATCCTAAAAGAACTCAACATCATCCAAAAGGGAAAAGAGATAGTCACTCAAGAAGAAGAGAAACATGAAGAGAAGAAGGATCCAACTCCTCGCTTTGCAAAGAATCATACAAAAGAGCTAATTTTAGGTGACCCATTTGAAAGAGTGAAGACGCGAGCAACCTTCAATAAAGAACAAGCCAACAATGCCTTCATCTCACAACTCGAGCTAAAGAACGTCAAAGAAGCTCTTGGGGATGATGAATGGAACCTAGCCATGCAAGAAGAATTGGAGAAATTCGAGAAGAACAAAGTGTGGACCCTAGTTCCAAGATCAAGTGATATAAAGATCATTGACACCAAGTGGGTGTACCGCAACAAGTTAGATGAAAGCGGCAAAGTGGTAAGGAACAAAGCAAGGTTAGTGGCTCAAGGCTACAATAAGCAGGAAAGTATAGATTTTGATGAAAAATATGAACTTGTAGATAGACTTGAGTCCATTCATATGTTGCTTGCTTTTGCTAGTTATAAAAACTTTCTTCTTTATCAAATGGATATTAAAAGTGCATTTTTGAATGGTGCAATTGAGGAGGAAGTGTATGTTGCACAACCCCCGGGCTTTGAACATGATAGTCTACCTAACCATGTTTATTTGTTGCAAAAAGCTCTCTATAGACTCAAACAAGTACCTCGAGATTGGTATGATAAATTAAAGCACTTTTGTTAGATCATGGGTATATCATGGGCAAAGTAGATTCTACCTTGTTTCTTTAACACACTTCTAACAATTTTATTATAATTCAAATTTATATTGATGATATCATGTTTGGCAGAACTAATCTTGATCTTTGTAAGGAGTTTAGTGTTCTTATGCAGAGTGGGTTTGATATTAGAATTATGGGTGAGCTTACAATCTTCCTCAACTTTCAAATCAAACAAACTAACGATGGGAACTTAATCAACCAAGGCAAGTACACAAGTGAGCTGCTAAAGCACTTTGGGATGGAGAACACCAAGTCGATGGACACACCCATGTCAAACACCACCAAACTTGATAAAGATGAAGAAGATGAGAAGGTAGGTGATAAGATCTATATATGTATGATTGGAAGTATACTTTATTTAACTACCTCTAGACTTGATATAATGTTTAGTGTTGGCCTGTGTGCTCACTTTCATTCAAATTCCAAGATATCACATCTTATAGATGTTAAGAGGATTTTAAGGTACTTAGTCAAAACCCCAAATTTTGGACTATGGTATCCCAATTCAAGGGACTTTACTCTTATGGCTTATACTGATGTGGATTACGCAGGATGCTTGATTGATAGAAAGTGCACAAGTGGCACTTGCTTTCTCCTAGGACCATGCTTGATGTCTTGGGTTTTCCAAGAAACAGAGCATAGTGGATTTATCAACTCCCGAGGTTGAATACATTGCAGCTGGGAGTTGTTGTACCCAAGTCCTATGGATGAAGTGAATGCTCTAAGACTTTAACATTCATTTTGATGCTTCTCCTATCTATTGTGATAATACTAGTGTAATCAATTTATCTTACTATCCTATATTGCATAGTAGAGCCAATTATATAGAGGTTCGTCATCATTTTCTTCGTGATCATATTGCCAAAAAAAATATCTATATCACGCATGTGGACACAGAAAATCAGTTGGAGGACATTTTCACTAAACCTCTAGCTACAGAGTAATTTAATTTTATTAGATCTAAACTACTCATAACTACTTTGGATGAATCTGATATGCCTTCTAGCTAGTTGCTATCTATTCTATATGCTTTGCTTATATCTTGATCACCCTTGCTTGCTAAAGTGCTAAAATTTTCATGTTCATATGCCTTATTTTTGTGTGTTTTGGATATTTATCGCAAACACTTGTTTTATCACAAAATACTATCCAATGATGAGTGATATGTTCCTAAGTATGTTTAAAATACAAAATGGAGTAGAAAAATAAATTTAATTAGCACTCTAATGGCTAGAATTTTTTTTATGTTAGTTCAGGTTGACCATCGATCGAGTTGCCAACTTGACTGATCCGTGGTTGTGGGTTTTTGTAAAAAGCCATTCGGTCAAGTTTCCCAGTCATAGAACTCGACCAATGGCAAGACTGGAGCAAACTTAAGTGTGGTTAGGACCACTTTTCTCCCTCTCAACTGGAGAAAAATTGATCGATTTACTCTCTAGCTCCCTCATGCTCTCAACCCTAGCACGGACTATCCTCTTCCTAGCCCTATCCAGCCCTTGCTTGACCTTCCTAGACCTCTTGCCCATCAATCCTAGGTGTTTGGTCGGATCTTCGTGGTGTTTCCTATGTTTTGACCTCTCAATCATCTTATTTCACCTCCATGGCTTCAAGTAGGAGAAAGAGAGCCGCCCATAGGAGCACCATCCTCCTCCTCCAACTCACGCCTTGTACCCTTTGATAATACCTTCTTTGTCTCCAATGATGCTCTAAATAGGTACAAGGATCTCCTTCGTAGGAACCCCTTTCCTTTCCGTGCCTTGTTTGAGCCATGCCCATGCAGACAAGAGGTCATTGATCAAGTTTGTGAGTTGTTATATGACCACCACCTCTCTGCCCTGAGTGTTAAACATGCATGCTATCACAATTCCATCACAAGAACCAAAGTTGTTCATGAATTCTATACAAATTTGCAATGGTATTACGACACTCTTGCACCCTTGCCAAATGCTCAAGTAGTTCTTACTTCCATGATTGCCGGGAAGAAATTCCAAGTCTCCGAGGATACCTTGAATATCTTTTTCTCAGGTACTGAGGTGACTGACACATGAAGGAAGGATTACCCTAAGTACTTTTACCTCCTATACCCTAAGATCTTCTACAAGCAATATGATATCACTCTCCATAACATACATAAATTCTTGAAGAAGGTTCAGTTTCCCTATAGGAAGAAGTCTACCATTCCCTCCTCTACCTTTTCTTAAAAAATTGCATACTCACCTTGGTAGTCAACTGTAATATTCATCCAAAGAAAAACCAAACTAAAATTGCAGAGAATACCATGGTGATTATGTTTTGTATCCTGAAGAACATCAGAGTCAAAGTATCAAGTGGATCAGATATGTTCTCCACCACATGACCTACTTTGACTCTGGTAAGAAGACCCGAGGAACCCACCCACCCTACCCAACCCTGATTTGTGGTCTGTTTAAGTCTACCACAAGAAAATCTATTTTTCATGACTTTTATTACAAACCTTATCGAAAAGGAGTTTGCATCAGTGAGACCACAATCCATAAGAGTGTGCCTACCCCTTCCTCTACCACACCTGGAGCGTCCACCTCCACTCGTGCACCTCCACCTCCTCATCCATCCTGTAACACCCCTGACCTCGGTTATAACCTAACTCTAGATGTTTTTCTTAAGTAAGTTTCTTACAATCTTTATCTCATCTTTTGAAAAGTAATTAAGGCCTTTGTGAAGTTATTTTTGAATTTGAGCTTATATGCAAAGCTATATGTGCATTATATGAAAATCTAAGTGAGAAATGTAATTTACCCAAGATGAGGGGTTATGTTGTAAATGTTACATATTGAATGAATTATAAGTGTTTTTTATATCATGAAAGAGAGTATGATGCTAAGTGGCGGCTTGTGCAAAGCCTAATTCTAAGTGAAAACTTGTGAAAATAATGCTAAGTGCTTGATGCACCAATTGTAGCACTATTTGCTATATATATAAACAAAATATAGGGTTAATGTGTAATTTATCATCTCTAGGTTGTTTTTACTCTTACCCAATATTACCTAGAGGAGAGAGAAAGAAGGAGACAATATGTTTGAAGTCTCTAGAAGTGTTAGTACTCTTAAAAATGAAGAAATCAAGAAAATGCATAAGTTGAATGCTATATACAAAAGACATATCAAGTTGTGGAGTTGGAAGGGGGTCTCTATCGGCCATAGAGCCAAAGGAGAGACTCCTATCAGTTTGTGACTTACCCATGATGGGCAAGGCACATCAAGGAAGAAGTGGAGCATCGACTTGCATCTTGTCTTGGAAAAGATAGAGGAGAATATTATAATAAGATAGTGGGAGAGAAGCTTGCCTTAGATGACAACTCAAGAGTCGATCATTGTATTCCTTTTTACCCTTGAACTTTTATTTTTGCATGACTAAATTATAAGTGGAAAGCATGAAAGAGCATGTGTCAACCTTGCATGGATAGGTGGCATGAAGCACCTTGAGCAAATGACACCTATTACACTCTTTTCTATAAACCACAAGTATATATACCCTAACCTTCATTTGTTGGCAAAATTTTCGGATCTAGCAAGTACCTTCCCTCTTGGATCGTGCAACACCCCTCTTTGTGTCGTCCATAGTGGAGAAAGTGAAGAAGTGAGGCTTGGTATCAGCCAAAGAAGAGGAAGGATATCAGCCAGGGTAGGTTGAAGCAATCAACCAAGGTGATATCGCCCAAGGAGAATTAAGATATCATGTTAGAGCTTGGAGAAGGCTCATCTTCAACCTTGGGACGTGTGGAGTGAAGATTGAAGCTTGGAAGCTCTTCAAGAGGCGGGTTATATAACTCAAACCCTCCAATATTATTATTCTTTCTTCAATACTATTCAATTTGTTTAATATTTGCAGATTAGGGTTTCTTATGATCAATTGATATAATAATGAGTCCCAAAATGTAATTAGGGTCATTATCCCTAGTAAAAGGATAGGGAACCCGATATGATCTTTGAACTTTGAAACCCGATACACATGGCCGATATGATGTCCGACATGGTACCCAACACAATGCCTGATATGCTGCCTAATATGCTTACACGATATGGCAAATCTATGAGATGAACTAACATGGTGGAAACCAAAATGGTGCTCAACATGAGTGCACGATATGATATCCAATATATGGCAAGTCCAATGGTATGCCCGGTATGGTAACCCTAGATAGAGCCCGATATGGAAACCCTAGAGACAACCCAATATGTTGGATGACTAATAGGGAAGTCTAAATTGAAATATGCATGGATAGCTAAGGAGAAGAGCTAGTATTATATAGTTGCATGAAGTATGGCAAATACACAATGATATTCCCAATATGGAGATAAGGGATACACCCTATATCCAATATGAGGATGTGGTTCCACCGTGTGATTAGGTAAGTATATGCATTTTCAAATAATAACATTATCAATCATGTAATTTGATATGATAAGCAAGTCTTTAATAACTAAGCTCCTCTAAAGTGATGCTTATGATTTATGCAATATTGAGCCACAATGAGTTTAACTTAATTGTTAATGATAAGGGTGTAGACCTTAAAGATGAGGACTAAGTAATTTACATTCTAGAAAGAATGAGAGAGAGACTAGGACCTAAAAGATAAGTATGTAATTAGCATACACTAATACCCTTGAGATGATTGGAGTATGAGTTAGGGTATGATTTATGTTAATGAAATCTTGAAACCCTAATCGGTGGAATATAACCCTAATTCATTATAAGGGTGTGTTCCTTAGTAATTCATGATAAGATACATATGTTGAAATTATTGATAACATGATATAATAACCATGCAAATATCCTAATGCATTAAGTATGGTCAAGTAAGAGCTATGTGATACAAATCCAATGAGCTATGTGGACTATGTGAATAAGTATCTGGGTCTGATGACCTTGAGGTAATAATCATATACTAAGTGGTGATAGTTCTCAGTGACGAATAAAGGGTTGAATATCCAAGAAAGATAATGACAAGAGATTGAGATTCTAAGTGAGCTATGTGACGTAGTGAATATGAAAGTATCTGACGAATGCTTTTATGCTTTTCTTTATTGTAATTGTTGTTAATCTTGTTTGTAACTTGATTGATGTTAAAAAGATATAGTAACACACTTAATTAAGCAAGATGAATATTATCATATAGTTGCCCAGACCATAGATCCATTCAGTGTCATCAACTGCTGAATGGTGAAATGATTTTTACTCGGAACGCATATTTTTGAATATGTGATAATATAAGGGTGCTCACGGGACTGCCAAACTAAAATAAGGGTGCTTAGTGGACTCCCCAAATACATCAGGTTGCTCAGTGTACTTCCTGATAAAATCAACACATGATCGCTCAATGGTCATCCTGATAATCTGGGAAAGCTAAGTGGTCTTCTCCCGAAGAGAGTACATGCTACGACAGTAACTCTATAGAGGAGATGTCGTTATACCATGACATAGCTAATTATAATAGACACAAGATGTCATGCTAAACCTAAGTGTTATTTAAGTATTCTTGAGCTGATCGAGAATCCTTAAATGTCCAATGACATAAGTGAAAGCATATGGTCAAGTTATTTTGAGAGTTCCAAGTGTTTTGGTAAAGCTTGGGTGTTCCTAGAAAAAGTTATAAGAGATTGAATTTGGAGAGATATAAATGATGATAAACTTAAGGACTTTGGTCGTATGTTTATTGAAGACGTAGTTCTCATCTAAGGTTATGACACATGGGCAGAACTATCCGTGAATCTGCACACTAGATGCATAGGCCTTGGATTACAAATGTGGAACCTCAGCAACCCTTGGATGGGTCGGATTGGATGGTCTAAATCTTGTCTTCAAGGTCGCATAGTTAGACATCGTGGGCAACTAGAACAGATACATGAATCACATGTTCGTGGATGATCGTGGCCTAGAGGAGAAACGAAGTGGGCAGTTGGCCTCCCAACTTTGTTAGACTCTCCAAGACCTATCCGTCAGACCCTTTACTGGAGTCATCTAGTTCAGAAAGAAGAGTGTACGACCACCCCCTAGCAATTTGTTTCTCCTTCGATAGTTGCAAGTGGACTGGAGAGAAGAAGAGGGAGATGGGATCCCGACATTGGAGGAGCCAAGGAAGAATCTGAGGAGGTGTTCAGCCGTGGAGATCCGGACAACGCTGTCGAAGAGGACAATATCCTTTGGAGCCAGCACAGAGGATCTTGGCCATGATGGTTCCTCATCGGAGCTATGTAGCAGCATGCGTTTTCCAGGAGGTGTCATGCACACACAGGCGTAGGAGTCTGAGCAGCGATAGCAAATGCCAGAGGAGCACCTCGTGGTGGAACCTTGGTAATTAAGGGATGCATTATGCTGATGAGAAGGAGGTTGCAAGGAGGAGGAAGGTTCCCGCTTTTGCTAGCTCGAGGAGGCCCAGACTTACTGCGACAGATCCTAAGGCGGCATGCCTGAGCATAGATCTGCGGCAGCAGTTGAGAGAGAGAGAGATCAGGGTCGACCATGGCGGCATCGTAGAGCCATAGTCGACCTTCCAAGCAGCTGCAGAAGATACTGATGAGGAGATCATAGGCAGCTGATTGTCATCAGAGACCATCCCCACATCGGAGGCTTGGGCGGAAGAGAGAGTCCGCACTCGGAGACGCTCGCACATACACATGAGGAGGAGGAACCGTGATAGACATCGTACACCAGAGCAATCCCAGGCGGTGACAACGTCGTGGAAATAGGGAGTCCCACTGCGGACTCAAAGTGAGAGAGACAGAGGACTAGAGTCCCGCTTAGAACTCTGGCTGCCAAGCACGCAGTCGCCGGAGGAGAGCCCAGGCGGCGGTAGCTGCCTTGCGGAAGAATAGAGTATGTTGCGTACTCGGACGCAGGACAGAACACAAAGAGAAAGTGGGGGACTCTGGATCGGGTCCAGTCAGACGAGAACTGGCCGACTCAACTAGGAGTGAGCCACTCCCATAATGGCCATGTGGCAGACCAGGATTGGCCGATAAATGGTAATTCTCAGAATTTCCCCTGATCTTGCATAATTCATAATAAATAGCCTACTCATCAGAAAGATACAAATAAGGTGTCGAAATGTTCAGAAAAATACATAGAACAATATAGAAGCATAATATTAGGATTTTCATACATTAATATCAATGATATCATGTAATATGTAAAATGCTTAGTTCTTGAGTAATAAATATTAAATGATGACATAAAATTATGATAACATGTCAGTAAGTCCATAATTATGTATAGAATGCATATGATGTCAGATATGGTCATGTTGATGTATGAAATTATGTAATTTGCTTAACATGGCTGATTAGGTCAAATAACCCTAAATAAAATGCAATAAATACTTATGTGCTCAATAAATATTGAGATTTATAGAAAACCCTCATATCTGTAACTGGAAGATAATATATAAATCTGAGATCATTTATATACATGAAATTCATGTTATATGAAGAGAACTCTTAATACATAAGATGTAACCCTAATTTGACTAATGAATGTGAGATAATGTAAATATGTTCACATAATAATGTGACACATGAGTATATCCAGTTGATGAACTATAATTTGGAATACAACATCAGTAATGTAAATCCTAGATAACAAGAAGAGCTAGATAAGAAATAATAATGAGAATATCCTAATGAGTAAGCAAACCCTAAAATGGATATAAATAGGGTTAAGATGATGGGAATCTAATGCATGGCATATATGATCTTATCTTAACCAGGGTTTGACCAAGATGTAGTTGAATCCAGGAATATATGTGATGATTAGGTTTCTCTTGATCAAGGTACGCCATTACCTCTTACTTGGCTTATTATACAATATGCTTGTGTTATATGTGTACTAGAATACTTGGCATATGATATTGGATGAGTGATTGTTCTTGTATGATATGTTGCATGATTCTCCATATTTATGGCTATGAACACATGAAACATAATATATCTGTTCCATTATATGAAAGCACTATATCTCTTTGGTAAGCATAGTGCTAGTGAGTGATCTATCTCTTTGGTAAGCAGATCACATGTACAATGATCTATCTCTTTGGTAAGCAGATCATGAGGCCTGGATGCATCTATCCCATTGGTAGGCAGATGCACAAGCATATAATGGAAAATGAGCTTAAAATATTTGTTCTCTTTTGTTAATGAATATCTTTGTGCAAGTATATGTTTTTCTTATATTTGTTTAATGTTGCCAAGTATTAGTTTTATCTTATTGCCAAGATATGATGAGAGGTATATAAAATATACGTAGGCGTACTCAGTACAATATTCTTGAATATTGTGCTGATGTGTACCGCATGTAATATTTTGTTTAGGTTGTGGTTATGCTCTTGAAGATCCAGGATAGTTGAGAATTGTGTAGAGAGATGATGTACAAGTGGACCTGTTGTCTTAAGATCATGTTGTTTAGTGGTAGTACATGTATATGTTTAGTAGTTTGCTGTTCAATATGTAATATCAAATGTTGTAACAATTCATGTTGTAATTATATGTTGAATGGTGAACATGTGTTGTATGGTTTTATTATTGTTCATGTACATGTGCTACTGATCGTTTCCTTCCGACTTCCTCTGATTTTCTTCTTCTTAGCCTAGTGTGGGGTGTTTAAATTGGGATTCTCACTGAGGTGAGGGTTTCAATTTGAACATTACACATTAGATTAAGTTTTTTAAAATCCAGGGATGTCACAGTTGGTATCAGAGCATGAACAATAGTAAAGCCTGACATTTGCTCATTATGCAACTTGAAACTAAAGGACCTTGAACTTAATAATCTTTAGAGTTAGATTAGTCATCTTTTAGAGACTAGATCTGACCTAGCTTCTAGGTTAGCACCTAAAAGTCAGAGAACTAGGTCTAGACTGGTGCTTGTTAAGTAGCAAGTCCTTGGATGTTGTTCTTTCCTTGTAGTGCAGCGGTATGGGACGTTGCACTATTTGGAAATGACGTGCATCAAGGGAAGAGAAACCCTAGACATATGGCGCTCATTGTCTAGAGTAGCTACAATAGTCTACACCATGTTCTCACCCCTTTCCTTAGTTTTCATGACATTGTACTCTCTACTATGTGTGGGACACTCATTTTCTGGATTTAGTTTTGGATTCCAACCGGATCGAACCGTGATAGTTTTCTCTGGCGCTTGTTTTATCAGTGAAAAACTATATAATATTTTAATATGTATATGTACTACAAAAATGTGTCCTCACACATGTACGAGTAGGAGGTGGTCATGTAACCCAAGTGAAAGTGATGACATCAGTCTAGAAGAGAGAGTAGTTCTAGATTAGATGTCTAGAGCCTTGTTGGATATATATATGATAGATGGAATAGATGATATAAGTTTTGATGATATGATGTAAGTTGATAGAGATGATGTAAGACGGTCATGATGATTTATGTTTGTCTTTGATGACTTAAGTTCTGTTTGTGGATTTGAGATAAGTTTTGATGATGCAAGTATGAGTTCTTTTATGAGATGAGATAAGTTAAGTTAAAACTAGGTTGTGAGTCAGCATGAGCCTCAAGCTCTTTTACAAAGGAGGACCTCTAGTGTTAGGACCAGTTTTGGGGTTAGCTCAAGAGAGAGCGTGACCCACAGGGAGAAGGTCAGAGAACCTAGACTCCATGATATGAGAAATACGAGATATGTGATATGATATGTCCTAAACTAGAATACTCCTGAGGGATTGAGTTGAGTTGCTTTATGCATGATTCCTATAGTTATCTTGAACCCTAGATGTCCTTGGGAGGACCAAACCCTAGAGACAGAGAGAGGCTGGTTATATATGTACATGCGAACATGAATATGAGTGCCTACCATCTGGGTGAGGGAGAGAGCCCAAGACCCTGGAGGAGGTATCTATGTTAGTTGGGTGAAGCCTCATGCTCGGGTTGGTGGTTTCCCACATAGGAATCTAGTGGTGTATATAAGAGAGTTTTGGGTAAGCATGTTTCATAGGTAGAGATCTATGATGAGAATATCATATCATGTTTTTGTTTGTGCTATGTGGCTAGTGCCAATGAGGTAATCTGAAAAACTGTAGACTAAGAGAGGGAAGATAAGTTTTTGTTTATGAGATACTTATAGAGTTGAGTTAGCTCAGAAAGACTGAGCACGACACTTCCCTCACAGTATGGGTTAGAAGAACCTCATTTGGACTATATAAAGTTTTGATACATGTTTGACAAGCCATTTATATAAGTTTGTCTAGCACGACCATGATATAATAGATGTAAGGATGTGATCTAATCTCAAGATGTGATATATAGAAATGATATGATGGAAACCTAGAGATGGTTTAATAGATACCAATGCATAAATGGTTAACCATATACATGAATAATGATTATAATGTGATATTGTTGATTAATTTGGTGATGAAATCACTAGTAAATGATTGCAATTTATTATGAGTAATGAAATAAGATCATATGAATGAAACATGTTACATGAGGTGTTAATCTTAGTGCTTAATAAAGACGAAAAATATAGTTTGATAGTTAGCACAACATAATGATGATGACACCTTGATATGATCTAGATGGATAATGCGGGTTAATTATAATTAACTCCCTCTTAAAGGGCATATGTTAATGATGAACATGTTCTAACAATGATATATGTTATGACATAATCAGAATTTCTAAACCCTTGTTTCAATCTTTTATGAAGGGGTGTTTGACCTTAGATGTTTTAAAAACCCCTAGTAGTAGTTTGGATACGACTATGGGGCTTTGTTTTTGGATATGTCGCGCAAAGAGTGGTGTCCTACATATGGATGAGAACCTTTTGGTTTTTCCTTGAAGTAAGAAGGTGGCTTAATTTCGAGGACGAAATTTCTTTTTAGATGTATATGGTGTGAAAGACTGGATTTTGGCTTAATTTCGAGGATGAAATTTATTTTAAGGTGTGTAGGATGTGATGGAGTGGACTTTTGGAATCCTTAAATGTCCAATGACATAAGTGAAAGCATATGGTCGAGTTATTTTGAGAGTTCCAAGTGTTTTGGTAAAGCTTGGGTGTTCCTAGAAAAAGTTATAAGAGATTGAATTTGGAGAGATATAAATGATGATATACTTAAGGACTTTGGTTGTATGTTTATTGAAGACGTAGTTCTCATCTAAGGTTATGCCACATGGGCAGAACTATCCGTGAATCTGCACACTAGATGCATAGGCCTTGGATTACAAATGTGGAACCTCAGCAACCCTTGGATGGGTCGGATTGGACGATCTAAATCTTGTCTTCAAGGTCGCATAGTTAGACATCGTGGGCAACTGGAACAGATACACGAATCACATGTTCATGGATGATCGTGGCCTAGAGGAGAAATGAAGTGGGCAGTTGGCGTCCCAACTTTGTTAGACTCTCCAAGACCTGTCCGTCAGACCCTTTACTGGAGTCATCTAGTTCAGAAAGAAGAGTGTACGACCACCCCCTGGAAGTTTGTTTCTCCTTCGATAGTTGCAAGTGGACTGGAGAGAAGAAGAGGGAGATGGGATCCCGACGTTGGAGGAGCCAAGGAAGAATATGAGGAGGTGTTCAGTCGTGGAGATCCGGACAACGCTGTCGAATAGGATAATATCCTTTGGAGCCAGCACGGAGGATCTTAGCCATGATGGTTCCTCATCGGAGCTGTGTAGCAGCGTGCATTTTCCAGGAGATGTTGTGCGCACGCAGGCGTCAGAGTCTGAGCAGCGATAGCAAATGGCAGAGGAGCACCTCGTGGTGGCACCTTGGTAATTAAGGGATGCATTATGCTGATGAGAAGGAGGTCGCAAGGAGGAGGAAGCTTCCCGCTTTTGCTAGCTCGAGGAGGCCCAGACTTACTGTGACAGATCCTAAGGCGGCATGCCTGGGCATAGATCTGTGGCAACAGTTGAGAGAGAGAGAGAGAGCGATCGGGGTCGACCATGGTGGCATCATAGAGGCATAGTCGACCTTCCAAGCAGCTGCAGAAGATACTGATGAGGAGATCATAGGTAGCTGATTGTCATCGGAGACCATCCCCACATCAGAGGCTTGGGTGGAAGAGAGAGCCCGCACTCGCAGACGCTCGCACAGACACATGAGCAGGAGGAACCGTGATAGCCATCGTACACCGGAGCAATCCCAGGCGATGACGGTGTCGTGGAAATAGGAAATCCCACTGCGGACTCAAAGTGAGAGAGACGGAGGACTAGAGTCCCGCTTAGAACTCTGGCTGCCAAGCATGCGGTCGCCGGAGGAGAGCCCAGGTGGCGGCAGCTGCCTTGCAGAAGAATAGAGTCTGTTGCGTACTCGGACGCAGGACAGAACACAAAGAGAAAGTGGGGGACTCTGGACCGGGTCCAGTCAGACGAGAACCGGCCGGCTCAACTAGGAGTGAGCCGCTCCCATAGTGGCCGCATGGCAGACCAGGATTGGCCGATAAATGGTAATTCTCATAATTTCCCCTGATCTTGCATGATTCATAATAAATATCATGCTCATCAGAAAAATACAAATAAGGTGTCGAAATGTTCATAAAAATACGTAGAACAATATAGAAGTATAATATCAGGCTTTTCATACACTAATATCAATGATATCATATAAGATGTAAAATGCTTAGTTCTTGAGTAATAAATATTAAATGATGACATAAAATTATGATAACATGTCAGTAAGTCTATAATTATGTATAGAATCCATATGATGTCAGATATGGTCGTGTTGATGTACGAAATTATGTAATTTGCTTAACATCATTGATTAGGTCGAATAACCCTAAATAAAATGCAATAAATACTTACGTGCTCAATAAATGATGAGATTTACATAAAACCCTCATATCTATAACTAGAAGATAATATATAAATCTGAGATCATTTATATACATGAAATTCTAGTTATATGAAGAGAACTCTTAATACATAAGATGTAACCCTAATTTGACTAAAGAATGTGAGATAATGTAAATATGTTCACATAATAATGTGACACATGAGTATATCCAGTTGATGAACTATAATCTGGAATACAACATCAGTAATGTAAATCCTAGATAACAAGAAGAGATAGATAAGAAATAATAATGAGAATATCCTAATGAGTAAGCAAACCCTAAAATGGATATAAATAGGGTTAAGATGATGGGAATCTAATGCATGACATATATGATCTTATCTTAACCAGGGTTTGACCAAGATGTAGTTGAATCCAGGAATATATGTGATGATTAGATTTCTCTTGATCAAGGTACACCATTACATCTTACTTGGCTTATTATACAATATGCTTGTGTTATATGTGTACTAGAATACTTGGCATATGATATTGGATGAGTGATTGTTCTTGTATGATATGTTGCATGATTCTCCATATTTATGGCTATGAACACATGAAACATAATATATCTGTTCCATTATATGAAAGAACTATATCTCTTTGGTAAGCATAGTGCTAGTGTGTGATCTATCTCTTTGGTAAGCAGATCACATGTACAATGATCTATCTCTTTGGTAAGCAGATCATGAGGCCTGGATGCATCTATCCCATCGGTAGGCAGATGCACAATCATATAATGGAAAATGAGCTTAAAATATGTGTTCTCTTTTATTAATGAATATCTTTGTGCAAGTATATATTTTTCTTATATTTGTTTAATGTTGCCAAGTATTAGTTTTATCTTATTGCCAAGATATGATGAGAGGTATATAAAAGATACGTAGGCGTACTCAGTACAATATTCTTGAATATTGTGCTGACGTGTACCGCATGTAATCTTTTGTTTAGGTTGTGGTTATGCTCTTGAAGATCCAGGATAGTTGAGAGTTGTGTAGCGAGCTGATGTACATGTGGACCTGTTGTCTTAAGATCCTGTTGTTTAGTGGTAGTACATGTATATGTTTAGTAGTTTGTTGTTCAATATGTAATATCAAATGTTGTAACAATTCATGTTGTAATTATATGTTGAATGGTGAACATGTATTGTATGGTTTTATTATTGTTCATGTACATGTGCTACTGATTGTTTCCTTCTAACTTCCTCTGATTTTCTTCGTCTTAGCCTAGTGTGGGGTGTTTAAATTGGGATTCTCGCTGAGGTGAGGGTTTCAATTTGGACATTACACATTAGATTAAGTTTTTTAAAATCAGGGGACGTCACAGTCATGATAAACCTATGTGTTATTTAAGTATTCTCGGTCTGATAGAGAAAGGAGAGGTCTTGACAGCCGGCTCTACCATTGACCTTGTATGGTACTGATTTCGACTTACTAGTGGTCAGTTGGAGCATGAGTGGTATATTCCATCTCCTCTGGGCATAATGTAAATGTGAACATGTAATCAGTCGTGTAGCTTGCTTGTTTAAGTATCAAATACGGAAACATTGGTTGATGCCTTATTTCTTTTATACGTTTGAGTAGATAAATGTTATGCATGTTATTCATATTCCTTTTCAAACAAAAGATGATTTATAGATTTGTTATTAATGTCTATACCTTACACTCAAAGATATACTTGTTAGCCAATGAAAAACCTACAGTTCATTTTCATATTATTTTCTGCGATAATAATATTGTTGGCTAAGAGTTATATCTTTCACTGGGACAATAGTCTCACCCTGTGGGATCCACAAATTTTTAGGTGATCATGGATGAGGGACTAGGAACCGAGCTGTAGAAGAAGGATCATGACAGCAAGAAAAGCAGTAGTATTTCAGGTCAAGAACGCTGTCAGTTAGGGTTTTGTAGATAGATGTTTATGTGTCATCTCTGTACTCTCAGGTCCTTGGGAGATAGTCCTTAGTGATTTTCACGAACAACTTGAGATTTTGACTGGCTTGTCTCGAGGTTTTTATAATTTTATTGTATATAGTAAAGCAAAGAAATCGATACTTGTTCTCGAGAAGAGTCGACATGCTGAATGTTGACATGAACTGTGTGTATATAAAGCTTTGGTCCTTTGTGTAAAAGCTTATTGAATAGGGATCTATGTACAAAGATGGTTTTAATTTTTAGTGATTTTTATTAACTTTGTTATTTGTGATAATTTCATGTTTTTATTGGTGATGGCTTGATTTGAAATCAGGTCATCACACATCCCGACCTACATGCGCCTCTTTTCATGTGTCAAATGAAACCCTTATGTGTTACATGATGCATCAATAGACATATAACCTTCAGGTTTAGGAGCATATGCATCATGATCTCTGTGCTATCATGTCTACCATGAAATTATCTTGTGCCCATCCTTACCCTACCTACTGGCCCTATCCAGGAAGTGATTATGCATCCTATGCATACAATCACTTTTACGCAACCCCTACACCTGCTGATCCTGCTACTACACCCTCTGTTGCTGGTGAATTTACTTATGTTGTGCTACCTCTCCCTGGTGGTCCTATATCTACCTTGCTTGCAGGACTTGGCACATATGCTCCTACTTTTCCTCAAGATCAAGAGTTACATGATCTTTGTATGACTTGGGCTGAGCAGAATGCCATGTGGCCCGGTCATGGCTTCAGTCCTTGTATTGATGAGGAGATGTTGGATCAGGCTAACGAGGAAGTGGTTGCTGATGATGAGGAGACATCTGAGGATGATGGCGAGGATGGTTCATATGGTTCTGATGACTTTGTTGGTGACTCTGATGATGAAGGTGACGTTGCTGCCTCTGCTGAACCTTAAGATGACGATGAGAACTACAAGCCTGAAGCCTATGATAATGATGTTGATGCCTATGATGATGCCTTGGAAATAGATAGCCTGGATATTTGTATGTTTTAGTTTTTAGTCTCTAAATGTTGATCATATATATCTTTCTAGACTTTTTATGTGCTAAAAACATCTATGTACATTATCTGAGATGTACTATTTTATCATCATGTTGTTTTTCATTGTTTTAGCTTGTAGTTGTTTTTAAGGACATGCTTTCTGTGTTGTAATCTTAATCATATACACACTTACTCTTTGATTAACTATATCCCATGAGTTGGTGCAATATTTCCCATATTTTGATTATGACTTAGATTGCTTGTTTCACTCTTGTCTTTATGTGATGTATGCTATGAGGTTGCATATTTTATCTTGTAGATGTATGTTTTGGTTGTGCTTGGAGAATACCTACTTTTGTGCTCTTCTACCCCCTTCCTTTTTTATAATGCCATAAGGGGGAGAAAAGTTCAATGTTTTAAAGCTCAACCATATTATTTTTATTGCCTATGTGATCCTTTTCTTATTCAATTTATGCTTTATCATGTGACTTGGTAAAGGACCATATAGTATACATGTTATATTTCTTTGGGTATAAATACTAACTATGCTGGTAAGGGTGAACATAGATTGAGGGGGAACAATTCACATTGTTAAATTTCTGAATCCCCTTTCAATTCACAAGGCTAAGGTATAACTTTACAAATCCTTTTCAATATGATTGAGGAATGGTTTGTCATTTTCAAAAATGGGGAGAATGTTGGCTTGAGAGTTATACATTGCCCATATTATGATAATAATTTAACCATTCCATTCTTATGTATCTAATATGTTTGTTCAAGATTGATTTCAGGCTTTAGGTACATGAAAAGGATCAATTCACATAAGCCCTAGCTTGTCCAAGGTCAAGTAAAAAACAATGCAAGTGAGCAATTTGGGAAATCACTCCAAACCACCCTAGATTATTTTTGTAATCACTTGTATTGATGATATGACATGTAACTAAGATGAGAAAAAATTAGGGACACTTAATTCCAACATTTGGTCACTCAAAAATTATTTTGGAAAATTGTCACAACAACTTTGTCAGTCGAGTTGGAAACTCGACCGATCCAGTGATGAATTTTCTAAAATGATCAATCGGTTGGGTTGTACTCTCACATAACTCGATTGACCGACTCACTGACCAAAACTAATTTTGACTCATCGGTCGAGTTTCTCAGAACAAACTCGACCGATAGTTTGAAAATTAGCTTTGTCGATTAGTGGATTGATCGAGTTATCTTTATTGAAACTTGACCAAATGTACTGTACGAAAAATGCAAAAGAAGTGATTATAATCGTTGGAGAGTTTTTGTAAACAAAAATAGATCTATTACAAGTTGCAAACGGTTATTTTTTGCTCTTAAGTGATCCCACACTCAAAGGAACACCTTCAAATATAAATAGGACCCCTTATAGTTCATTCCAAGTTTTTTCATTCATGCTATTCTTGCTCCTTGCTATATTTGAGTGTGATACAACCCTTTGAGCCCCTTTCTCTCTCTCATTTACAAAACATTTTGTGATTATCAGTGAGTTAGACATGTTGTAAGAGAGCTACCTCCATATGCTTGTAAAGCTCTCATTTCTTCCATCTTCTCAATCCCCTTTCTCAAAGAGCAAAGGTTGAAGCAAGCTACTGTGAGTGAAGGTGAAGCTACTGGTCTTCTTGAAGGTTGAAGGAGTGAAGATCTTCTCCAGGTGAAGGAAAAGGGCAACACAAAGATTCAAGGATAGTGGGTAATTCCTTCAAGGCCAAAGACTTGATGCTAGTGTGAGTAAGTCCTTGTTGAAGGCTGAAGACATCTTGATCAAGTGGGTAAGTCCTTGTGTAGGTGAAAAACTCCTGTCTTGAATAGGTAAGCCCTTAGATGTATAGTGGTCTCCTCGTATCTCTTATGATGGAATATAAGTATACATGGGTTGCAAAGTCCTAGAGGTTGACCTCTCTAGGTAGTGGATTGACTATCTCCTATTTTGGAGATTAGAACCACTCTAACCACATTGTCCAAGTGTAGGTTTCAATCTCTCTCATCCTTGCTATACTTGCTTAGATATGACTTCAAATTGTTATTAAGCTTTTGGTTTCAATGGATATAATTTGAAGGTCTAACTATTTTGTGAGAATTTTGAAGCTCTATTCACCCCCCCTATAGATCCGTAGATCCAACACATGGCAGCTTCATTTCAAGTAGCCATATCTTCCTCTGGTTTTTTATATGGAGAAGCAACCACTCTCCACATTTTGCAAATTGTCCCTTGAAGGTAGAACTGCATCCTTCTTCTCTAATAGATGAAGTTTGTGTCGTCGAATCTGGGAGGACACATAGAGAATTCACCTTCTATGTTAAAGGACCCGAACAAATTCTCACATCTTCTCATATCATAGGAGCACTTGGCTTGGAGAAGATTTGCTCTGATACCACTTGTTGGATCATGGGGTCTATAAGTTTGGGGGGGGGGGTTGAATAGAGATAAAGTACTTAAACTAAATTCATTATACCTTCAAATTATATCAAGAGATTAGGTTGCATGTATGGAATTTGAGTGCAAATAAGCATACATAGAAAGGTTGAGAGAGATTGAACAAGCACAAGAACACAAGCTATGTATAGTGGTTCCAAACTCCAAACAAGGAGATATACATCCACAACCTAAAGGGGTCAATCTCTAGGATTTGCAACCATTGCACACTTCTTATATTCCATTATAAGATATACAATATGACCACTCTGTTCTAGATCAAGGGAACCTAGCTTTCCTTTTAAGGATCAAAGGAGCCAATAACCTTATAAGGACTTACCCATCTTAGAGCAAGGGTCTTCTACCTTCAGAAAGACTTACCCAAGGACTTACCCACTTTTACAACGAGCTAGTATCCTTCATCAAGGAGATCTATTCTTGCAACAAGTCTTCCGCCTTAAGGAATTATCCACTCTTCTCTTGAATCTTCAATCTTCAACTTTACCTTCACTAAGAAGAAGCTTTCACCATCTTTACTCTGAGAAAGGGGATTGGGAAAGGAAAGTTAAGAGCTTCACAAGGTGTACAATGGAGTAGCTCTCTCACAACAAACCTATCTCATTCAGATTGATGTAGATTTGTAGCAAGCTTGAGAGAGAAAGGGGATTTTAGTAGACAAGACCACTCAACTATAGCTAGAAGCATAAGAAGTCAAAGTTGGAATGAAGTCCTAGGGTACCTATTTATAGTTGAGGGTCTCTACTAGCCAGTAGATGCACCTAAAAATGGATTCTAACCGTTTGGGTGTTGCAACATATATTTTTTCAAATTTTACAACACTCCAATGGTTAGAAATACTTTTTCTACACATTTCATACAATGGTGTCGGTCGAGTTTCAATAAAGTTAACTTGATCGATAGGAATATGCAATAAAGAAATTTTGAGTTGTCGGTCAAGTTAATCTTGGATGAAACTTGATGGGTGGCTTAAAATTGATTTGTTTGTGCAAGGTGTTGGTCAAGTTGTCACCAGGACAAACTCGGCCAACCTTGATATTGACCAAGATCTACACAGTTTGTCGGTCGAGTTTCATGAGAGGAAAACTCAACCGTTAAAAGTGCATGTGATGAATTTTGATAAGTGCCATAAAAATGTTTAAATATTCAATTAAGTGCATTTTATATTTTTCTCATCTTAGTTACAACTCATAGCATCAATACAAGTGATTTACAAAATTATCCCAAGTGTTTTAAGACATTTTCCACAAAAGTACATGTGCATTGATCTTGGCTTATTTTATATCAAGCTAGGGCTTGCTTGAACTCATTCTTTTCATGTACCTAATACCTAAAACTGATCTCAAATAGACATATTAGATGCATATGAATGGAATGGTTAAGTTATCGCCAAAATATGGACAATGTGTAACTGTTAGGTCAACAATACCTTTAGATCTTAAAGTGTCCTTTTCCATTTTCCATGTGATGCCTATCATTGTCATAGTTTTAAAAAAGTGATATATGTTGTACATTGGGAGAGGTCACTAAATAGAGTATAAGTGACATGGAAGAGTATATGAAGTTTGAATTTTTTAAAAAAATATTATGTCTATTTAAATATATATAGTAATCATATAATTGTACGTTTAATTTGTAGAATTAGATGTAATTATGAAAATATGTAATCGAACACAACTTAACTATATACAAATATACAATAATGAGCTAAATGTAAAATAAAAATAGATGAATGTTACGTAAAAAAAGAGAGGCAATGGAAGCAAAAGGTAGGCTAAATGTAGGTGGTGGTTTTAGTTACATGAAGAATAAGAGGTGGCGTTAAAAAATGTTAGCTTCATAGTTTGTGTTGGGGATGTTGTACCGATACAGCCCCGGATGTGACGAAAAGTTGTCACGGAAGCGCTACCAACAAGCGTATAAAACCCAAAGAAGAAAAATACCAGATTTAACGTGGAAAACTCTCCCCTCAATAAGGAGAGAAAAACCACGAGGCAATCCCGCTAATAAGCAATATGTAATAAAATTACAACTCACACCTCCCAGATTTAATTACCCCTAAATCCGGGTAGCAACTGCCAACCGCTACTTTGCTTCAAGGCAAAGTCGTTGGCCCTCTCTTATAAACCAAGAGAGCTTCTCTACCAGTTGTTCTTGTTCTCTGGCACCCTCTACCACAGAAGGCACCAACAAGCAACTGGAGAACTCACACCTCAACCGGTGGATAATCCAAAGGCCTCCCCAGGGGCCTCTATTTATAGGCCTCCATGCATGTGATTGCAACAAGGAATTCTAGTCCTAGTTCGAATCCTAGTCCAACTGCATGTTGCACATAGGAAGTCATATTCCTACTATTCAAGATTTGACTCCTATTAGGATTGGTAGCACAAACCAACCCTCCCAAGTCTAAATCCCACTAAGACATGGGCTGGATTATATTCCTAATCCCAACAATCTCCCCCTCCAGCCCATGAGGGAGATGTGGTCTTCAGCGATCATCATTGGGAATGTACACCGCAGAGCTTCTTACAAAGCTCTAGCTTGTCTCGTGTCACCACCTTGGTCATCATATCAGAAGCATTCTTCTCAGTATGGATCTTTTTCAGAGTCAACAACTTCTTCTCTATAACATCACGAAGCCAGTGATATCTCACATTAATGTGCTTTGTCCGTGCATGATGCATTGTGCTCTTGCTCAAGTCAATGGCACTCTGACTATCACAGAAAATAGTCTGGTCAGTCTTAATCATCCCCAGCTCCCTTAGAAATCTCACCACCCAGA
This sequence comes from Alisma plantago-aquatica, assembly GCA_963693085.1. NCBI lineage: Eukaryota > Viridiplantae > Streptophyta > Magnoliopsida > Alismatales > Alismataceae > Alisma > Alisma plantago-aquatica. The sequence continues at coordinate 335,970,366 of OY856410.1, forward strand.
GAATTTCTTTTCCTGCTTCCGCTGCTGCAATGTATTCTGCCTCTGTTGTTGAAAGTGCAACACACTTCTGCAACCTGGACTGCCAAGATATGGCTCCCCCTGTAAAAGTGAAGATATACCCAGAAGTAGATTTCCTGTGATCTATATCACCTGCCATGTCAGTATCAACGAAGCCCTTTAGAATTGGTTCCGAACCACCAAACATCAAACACGTGTTGCTCGTGCCTCGTAAGTATCTAAAGATCCACTTGACCGCCTCCCATTGATCTTTTCCAGGATTTGAGAGAAACCTACTCACAACGCCAACTGCATGAGCAATATCAGGACGGGTACACACCATTGTGTACATCAAACTTCCTACAGCAGAAGAATAGGGAATCCTTGCCATCTCCTCCTTTTCCTCATCAGTAGATGGGCATGACTTCTTACTCAGCTTGAAGTGGCCTGAAAGTGGAGTCCCCACGACTTTGGCTTTGCCCATGTTAAACCGCTCAAGTACCCGTTCAACATAACTCTGTTGTGACAACCACAACTTGTGCTGTGTCCTGTCACGTGTGATCTGTATCCCCAAAATCTGTCGTGATGGTCCCAAATCCTTCATCTCAAAGGCTTTGGAAAGCTCTGTCTTCAATTTTCTGATCAAACTGAGATCCTGACCCACTATCAACATGTCATCCACATAGAGTAGTAGAATAATGAACCTGTCATTGGGAAACCTCCTGATGTAGACACATAGATCTGCACTTGTCTTCTGGTACTCGTGACTCTACATGAAAGAATCAAACTTCTTGTACCACTGTCTAGGAGCCTGTTTCAACCCGTACAAACTCTTCTTTAATTTGCAGACTAAGTGGTCTTTCCCCTTGACTTTAAAACCTTCTGGCTGCTCCATGTAGATCTCCTCTGTAAGGTCACCGTGAAGGAAAGCTATCTTCACATCCATATGCTCAAGATCCAGATCTAGACTAGCAACCAAGCCTACAACCAATCTGATAGAACTCATCTTTACAACCGGAGAAAATATCTCATCAAAATCCACTCCTGGTCTTTGACCAAAGCCCTTGACAACAAGTCTGGCTTTGTATCTAATATCACTACCAGTGTCGTCATTCTTCATCCTATAGACCCACTTGTTCTTTAGTGCTCTCCGACCCTTGGGAAGTGCCACAATCTCATAGGTGTCATTATTCTGCAAAGAATTCATCTCCTCCTGCATCGCCTGATGCCACTGTACTCTGTCTCTATGAGTTTGTGCCTCCTGAAAAGTCTATGGCTCCCCCTGATCAGTAAGCAAGATATACTGAGATGCCGGATATCTGGATGAAGGATGACGTACTCTGTCAGACCTCCTCAGATGCTGCTCTGAGGACTCTGCCTGGTCCTGATCCTGCTCCCCCTGCCCAGAAGTCTCTTCCTGTGAAGTTGAATCACTCGTCTGTGCGTCTAGAACTGGACCACTTGATGTGCTATCACTCTGCTGCTCATGGTGATTATGTTGCTCTTCTTCATCATCAGAAGACTACACCTGTGAAGAAGCTAAATCATCCTCATACTCATCGTCTGAAGAACTGTCACCTGATCCCGCAGCCTCTGCATCATCAACCTCAGGCTCTGTCACTGTCTGACTCTCACAGAAAGTCACATCTCTGTGTCTGGTCATGGTCTTTTTCACTGGATCCCATAACCTATACCCAAACTGTTGATCTCCATAGCCAAGAAAGATACATGGCACCGCTTTATCATCCAGCTTTTGCCTCTTTTCCTTGGGAACATGAGCATATGCCTTGCATCCAAATACTCGGAGATGTGAGTAGGATGCATCCTTACCTGTCCATACATGCTCAGGTATATCAAACCCCAAAGGAACTGATGGAGATCGATTTATCAGATAGCAGGCAGTTCTCACTGCCTCACCCCAAAATGTCTTTGGCAACTTTGCAGTCTTCAACATGCATCTGACTTTCTCGACAATAGTATGGTTCATCCTTTCAGTTGTACCATTGTGTTGTGGTGTGCCGGGCTCTGTCCTCTCATGCCGTAGGCCATGTTGCGTGCAGTACGCCTGGAACTCCCTGGAGGTGTACTCTCCTCCATTGTCCGTTCGGAGACACTTTAATTTTTCACCGGTCTCCCGCTCTACCATGGCATGGAACTTTTGGAAACATTGAAAAACCTGATCCTTGGTCTTCAGCAAGTAGACCCACACCTTCCTAGATGCATCATCAATGAATGTGACAAAATACTTATTGCCTCCCAGTGAAGCCATCTCAAACGGACCGCAGACATCCGAATGAACCAACTGTAGAAGCTTTGACTTCACCGCAGACCTTGTCTTGAAAGAAACTCGTCGTTTCTTTCCTGTCTGACATGCATCACATGAACTGAGACCACTATCCTTGCCACAAGGAATCAACCTCTTCTTGGATAGAAGATTCAAGCCCTTCTCACTCATGTGTCCTAACCGTTTGTGCCATAGATCTGTCTGGTTATCCTCAACTGCATGTATACTGCCGTCTCTAAGTACTTTGAGCTTGGTCTTGTATAATGTGCGAGACAGTTTGCCACGTACAATAACCAAAGCCCCCTTGGTGATCTTGCATTTGCCGCCACCAAAATCAAGATGACAACCTTATCTATCAAAGAAAGAACCAGAGATCAAACTCAGCCGCAAATCTGGAACGTGACGAACATCCTTCAGCGTGAGCGTGCAACCAACACTTGTCTGAACACAAATGTCACCAATCCCGACAATTCTAGAGAAGCTGGAGTTTCCCATGTTCACCCTCCCAAAGTTTCCCCTCCTGTATGAAGTGAAGAACTCCTTACTTGGTGAAGCATGATAAGAAGCTGCAGTATCCACCACCCACTCAGAATCATCCTCATCAGCATGCAAACACTATTCTTGGACTGTTAAGACCACATCGTCATCATCGCACCTATCATCTGAGATCGTCGCTGTAGTATTCTTGTCGTCATCTTGCTTGTCTTTGGCTTCAGACCCATGTTTCTTTTTCCAAATCTTACAATCTCTTTTGAAGTGACCTGGCTTGCCGCAATGGAAGCACCCTCTACCATTCTTTGACATGGATCTACCATGAGACTTCTCGCGGTCTTGGGATTTACCGCGGCTCTTAGATCTAACACGGTCTCTTGCTCTATCAACGCCTCTGCCCTATGTGAAGTGCACCTCTGATCCACTGTCGCCTGAGGCTCGTCGTCGAGTCTCTTCATTCAGTACACTGCTCTTCACCTGGTCAAGTGTCAACTTGCCCTCCTGTGCAGAATTGCTGATTGTCACTACGAGTGTCTCCCAACTATCCGGTAGCGATCTTAGAAGAAGTAGAGCCTGAAGTTCATCATCAAGAACCATCTTCATGGACCCCAACTGATTTACAAGGCTTTGTAATTCATTCATATGCTCGGCGATGTTTGTACCATCCCGGTACTTGAGGTTCACCAACTTTCGGATCAAGAAAGCTTTATTTGTGGCAGTCTTCCGCTCATATAACTTCTTGAGCTTTTCCCACAGATCTTTGGCATTGGTCTCTTCTGAGACGTGATGGAATACGGAGATGTCGAGCCACTTCCGCACTGTTCCGACGGTTTTCCTGTTTAGCTTCTTCCAATCTGCATCAGATGTAGTCTCTGGCTTTTGTCCCTCTATCGGATCGTATAGATCTTTGCAATAGAGAATATCCTCCATCTTGGGTTTCCAAATCTGCCAATTTGTGCTTGTCAACTTTATCATCGTTGCATCTTCATCTTTCCCCATCTGGACTTGTATCTGCAACCTCGCTCTGATACCACTTGTTGGGGATGTTGTACCGATACATCCCCGGATGTGACGAAAAGTTGTCACGGAAGCGCTACCAACAAGCGTATAAAACCCAAAGAAGAAAAAAACTAGATTTAACGTGGAAAACTCTCCCCTCAATAAGGAGAGAAAAATCACGGGGCAATCCCGCTAATAAGCACTATGTAATAAAATTACAACTCACACCTCTCAGATTTAATTATCCCTAAATCCGAGTAGCAACCGCCAACCGCTACTTTGCTTCAAGGCAAAGTCGCTGGCCCTCTCTTATAAACCAAGAGAGCTTCTCTACCAGTTGTTCTTGTTCTCTGGCACCCTCTACCACAGAAGGCACCAACAAGCAACTGGAGAACTCACACTTCAACCGGTGGATAATCCAAAGGCCTCCCCAGGGGCCTCTATTTATAGGCCTCCATGCATGTGATTGCAACAAGGAATTCTAGTCCTAGTTCGAATCCTAGTCCAACTGCATGTTGCACATAGGAAGTCATATTCCTACTATTCAAGATTTGACTCCTATTAGGATTGGTAGCACAAACCAACCCTCCCAAGTCTAAATCCCACTAAGACATGGGCTGGATTATATTCCTAATCCCAACAGTTTGAGCATTCAAAAGTCAAGGATTAATCAATCTTATATGCGGCCATGATTTGTTTTAGGCATTGATTTTCCATATGTTGTTCGGTCAAGGGTTTGAATTGCATATGTGGCCGCATGAACAGTTTTTTGAAACATTGATCATTGCTTACCTAACTATATATTTGGCATCATCACTAATAACAAAAAAATAGAATAAGATAGGTTGGTGTGATTGAACTTTGGGTGAAACTTGTGCTGGTGTTGTTTGAAGTGGAAGTCATAACATTTTTTTGAACCGACAATGTTGTAAGTATACGCTTTAGGATTCTTTCTAGGTCATTGTATCTATGATGAATCTACTTGTTTTGAGTTACATAGATGTTGTATGCATGACAAGTAAGCAAACACAAATGTAAATGGAAAATGATATTAAAAGTTCATGAGCTTTGGATTATGGGTTAAAAATGTTCAAACGAGCTTGACTCAATGCACACCATATTCCTTTGTATATGTAGATCAAATTAGGTGTCAAAATTTTTTGATGCAATGCACACTACATTCCTTTGTATATCATTCGACCATGGTGCCATTGGGTCCAACACTCTCAAGGCATCCTTTGGAGTAACGAAGAGAGTAGTTAAGAGATGGAGCTCAAAGAACAACTAAATGGTAGCCCATATTCTTAATAGTGTAAATTAAATACGATGGGAAAGGCAATGGGGCATTAATGGGGATTTGGAGATACAACTTCACATTTCTATACTCCTGGAGTGATCCAGGCTAATTGGGAAGGTTTTAGTGGTATGCATTCAAAATTGTTAGGGTGATGGTCATTGCGATGCCTACCTGTCATATTGACCTATAGAAGTTTTGGTGCCTACTAGGCCATGTACCGAATTGATGACGCAAAATGTATACAAAGAAGAGTCTTTATTGTGAGTGTCTCTCACACCTCCATCCTAGGTTGTACACATTGCCTTCATTGCCCCCTCAAGTAGTTATATGTTTGGACTTTTCCAAGATAGCCCCTTCATTATCTAATAATTTAAAAAATTATCCAAGTTTTAACAAATCCTAAATGACTGCCTACGTACCCGCCCACCATTTCACTCCCGCACGACAAAATCGTCTGTGTGTTTTGACCATGTCGTTGATGGATCAATTTATTAACTGAATTACTTCATTGTCGTGAATAAAGAGAAAATATGTAGATACATGTTGTCCAAGTATCTATGTTGAAATTCAAGATTGATTTGGGTTCATATTTTTTTATAAAATATTGAATATATAACCTGACCTGATTTTATAGGAGCTTTGCTATACTGCACTGGGATGAGATTAGATTCCACACCCCATTTGTCCTCATTCACGTTGTTGTATGAGACAAATAGAAAAGAAAAGAGAAAAAGAAAAGAAAAGAAAGAAAAACGTGAGAGAGTGGATGGAAAGAGAGAGAGGGAGTGGGAGAGAAAAAGGGGAGAGAGAGAATGGCAGGAGGAGAGAGGAAAAAATATATTTATTTTGCTAATAACTTTCAATCCGCAATGAATTTTGCGATGAAATAAAAATTGATAGATTCCTTACGAAAAATATGTTCCAACAAGACTAGTGTTGACATACTTTTGAGAAATAGTACACATAATTTTTTTAAAAGAGAGAGAGGGAGTGTATGTAAGGAGAGAGAAAAACAAGAGAGGAATATTTATTTTGTTAATAACTTTCAAACAATTATGTATTTAAAAAAAATCTTTTTGTTATCTTATAAAAATAATGTACATTTTTCTTATAAAAATAAGACTAATGATTTTTAATGGATATCTTATAAAAATAAATCCAATAAGACTAATGTTTTGTTATTCTACTCAAATACTATGTTATGTCTACTATTTTTTTTGTTGTCTCTAGACATTCTTCTGTTATCTCTTGTCAATTTTTTTATTCTCCATGTAGTATACTTTTTTCTTAAAATTATTTGTTATCTCTAGTCACACTTTTTGTTATCGCTACTCAAACTTTTTCTTATTTCTACTCACTTTTTTTATCTCTAGTCAAATTATTTATTATCTCTAGGAAACAATTTTCTTATCTCTATTCAATTTTTTTTGTTATCTAGGTAGTGTACCTTTTTTTTTAAATTAGTTGTTATCTCTAATAAAACATTTTGTTATCTCTATACAATCTTTTTATTATTCTACTCAAATTTTTTGTTATATTTAATCAAATTACTTGTTATCTGTATGCAATTTTTTTGTTATCTCTATTCAATTTTTTTGTTATCCATGTAGTATAATTTTTTCTTAAAATTAGTTGTTATGTCTCTAGTCAAACTTTTTAATCTGTAGTCAAACTTTTTATTCTTTCTACTCAATTTTTTTGTTATCTCTAGTCAAACTATTTGTTATTCTATTCTTATCTGTAGTAAAATTGTTTGTTATATGTAGATAATTTTTTTGTTATCTCTAGTCAATTTTTTGTTATCCAGGTAGTATAATTTTGTTTTAAAATTAGTTGTTATCTCTACTCAAACTTTGTGTTATCTCTAGTTAAATTGTTTGTTATCTCTAGGAAAAAAATTGTTATCCAGGCAGTATAATTTTTTTCTTAAAAGTAGTTTTTATTTCTAGATAATTTTTTTTAATCTCTAGTCAAAGTTTTGGTTATTCTACTCAATTTTTTTTGTTATCTATAGTTAAATTTTTTGGTAATTATATGCAAAAATTTTATCACTGGTATTTTTTTTGTAAGGAATCTTACCTTTTAGAATAACAATACTAATTTTATATTATTTATAAAAAAATATATTATATTTTTTAAATTTACTGCGATTGGTTTTGTTGAAACATATATTTTGTAAGGAATCTAACCTTTTTCTTTCATAAAAAATTCATCAGATATTGAAATTTATAAGCAAAGTAAATTTCTCTCTCATCCAAATATATGACACTATTTCAATCCTCTTCCTCATATGCCAGTATTAGTCTTATTAAAATGTATTTTTTATCAAGAATCAAACGATTTTTGTATCGTTAAAAAATATATAATGATTTGAAAGTTATTAACAAAATAAACATATCTTTTTTGATTTTTCTCTCTTAATGCAGCAACCCCTCTCTCGAGTCCTCTCTCTCTCTCTCTCTCTCCAATGACTCCTCTCTCTAGTCCTCTCTCAAATGCCAGTATTAGTCTTATTAAAATGTATTTTTCATCAGGATTATAATATTTTTTATTTTGTTAAAAAATACATAACAGTTTGAAAGTTATTAACATAATAAACATATCTTTCATGATTTTTCTCTCTCCTTACAACAACTTCTTCTCTCTCCAGTCCTCTCTCTCTCTCTCTCCAACAACTCTTCTCTCTATTCCTCTCTCATATGTCAATATTAGTCTTATTAGAATGCATTTTTCATTAGGAATCTAACAATTTTTATTTTGTTAAGAAATACATCACATTTTGAAAGTTTTTTAGCAAAATAAACATATATTTCTTGATTTTTCTCTCTCATTGCAGCAACTCTCTCTCTCTAGCCGACTTCCCATCTCGTCATCAGCCAACAACAGTTGTCCCGTCATCATCCAGTTACTCATGCTTTCACGTCAACATACAGTTGGTCACTAAATGACAAAATATGGTCTCGTTTCTAGTTTCCTTTCAAGACTACATAACATTTTCCATTTTATAATATGTAACTATAAAACTCGGTCCTACAACCCAAGATTCTAGTAGAGTTTTAAAAATGACTCCCAACGTAAATGACAAAATATGGTCTCGTTTCTAGTTTCCTTTCAAGACTGCATAACATTTTCCATTTTATAATATGTAACTATAAAACTCGATCCTACAACCCAAGATTCTAGTAGAGTTTTAAAAATGACTCCCATCGTAGTCCTGCACAAGATCAACTGTGGACTAGTCACTATCGTAATACTACTTAAAACTGAGCATGTTTAACTATGAAACTCTTAGTAATGGACTTCCTAAAAAGGTTGTGTTGGTGATATGGTTACTAGTCCAATCAATTTTTTTTAAGATTCTAGGGTGTGGTTTGTCTTTATAATATGTATACTTTTATGTTTATAATTTTATTTGGTAGGATGCAGTGAGGTGTAGTAGGATGATTAGCAACTGCACAGTTGGCTGCCAATTCCGGAAAAACGTAACGCCTCCTTTCACGGTGGGGTCCGGTGTAGAACGCTAGGATTAACTACTTATTTACAGCTGTGCCACCGCTCCATGTCCTCAGAACAAGTTGTACGTGCTGCTGATTTTGGCTGTCCGCCTATTTAGTTCCGCTTATGTCCTAAGATAGGATTTAATTCCCATGTTTCACAATTCATGAAAGTGCACCCTACTTCACCCTACCAAACAGGCCCTTATGTGAATTTAGTAACGTTTCCTATGTGGTAGTGCCTGTGGGCATGCAAGACCCCTTGGTAAAGGCAACTAACCCTTACGCCCGTCCTATACTTTCGAGGCCTCTGTACTCTAGATTACACAACAAGATTGCAGATCACAAATTCATTATGTTTACATGATACCAGCACAACAAAGTTCTATGTGCGATGATGGCATTCATACTACGGGGCAACAAAGTATACATGTATGTTGCGATGATGGCATTCACACTGCGGGGCAACAAAGTATACATGTATGTTTCGGACCCCCCAAGCAATAGGAACGCCGCGCTCTCAAGCAGCTAAGCTCGTCACAAGCTTTACGATCAAAACGAAAAGTCATACACAGGAGGACGCCGCGTGACCACAAGACACGAAGAACAACATCCTGCTTCTAATGCATTAGAGACAGTGAGAGATAAGAAGAGGATGAAAGAGATCGGAGCAGCGCATGCAAAAGGAACAGGGTCACCTGCGCCCACCGGCACCCACCCTAAATTTGCGATAGGTTGAAAAGCAATGTGAGAGGGAGACGTGATATACAGTGAGAAATTGGGGGGCCACAAGCCGCATTACCACACCGTCGGCAGTCATGAATCACACACCCCCAGGTCCACCACCATCACCGTCTATACAGCTACATCTGCGGCCACAGCCATTGGGAGCGTGCGCCTGCAACTGCAAGACGTCTAGTGGGCGCAGCGCGGCGCAGGGGCGGGGATCCAAATATCTACTACACTCATTCTCTATCTGATCTTATTTTTCATTCAGTCGTCTCTTTCCTTTCTTGCACTTCCCGAAGACCAGCACTACCACCGTCCGCAGACGTCGCCGAGGCCGGGGAACGTCCCCATGCCGGCATGCTGTGCAAGTGGACGCCGCACAAAAAGTTGATCCCTCCCCTCCCACAATTTAAACAAAAACCACCATCACCATCCAAAGTGCAAAGCGAAAGCAGAGGAGGGAATGAGAAGAAGTTGAAGGTAAAGTGAGGAGACAAGTGAGAGGTTGGAAAGAAAAGAAAGAGCAAGCAAATAGTGGCAGGCACCACAAAAACTTGTGCTCCCCACTTCCTTCCAATTCCCACCCTTCACTTTCCCTTCGCCACACCCAATGAGTAGAGACGAGCTCTCTTCAGACGACCCTGACTTGATACTACTGGTGGTATGTAGTAAGGTACGGGTCCCAATACCTGTAGCCAACCAACGTGCGCGCATGCGCTCACCTTCGTTCATCCCCCAACTTTGGCCACACGCGCATCTCTTCTTTCCCCCACACAAAACTGAGCACATCATTCCATCCCGCAGCGTCCGCCAAAGTACCAATCCAAGAGGGGCAGCAGCACGTATGGAAAAAAGAAGCCACTTGCTGTATGTATGGCCCCTCGCCGCATGAGAAGAAGAACCCACTTGCTCAGTCCCCACACTCTTCTTCACGGGCCTTCCTCCCTATCTTTAGCTCTTTGTAGCTTCATCATGAAACGACTTTGATCCCCAATTATCACCCTCCTCCTACCGCTAGCGCTTTCATCCCCACTCTACCATCCAATGCTTCTAAGCAAAACATATCTGGCGATGCGACTCAAAACCAACTTGGTACTCTCATTCAATCATTCATCACGGACCACGCAAGGCAGTAAAGATTTGGAACGGTAGAGGCGCGCTTTTCTTCCCTTCTGCTTTGGTCCCCCTTGCAACCACAATCATCACCCTCACCTTCTGTTCCTGGGGAGATAAGAACAGAGAGCTTATTCAGCAGCCAACTCTAGTAGAAAATGTGGACTCTTTCCATACATACGGGGAATATTACGTGTCTCTATACCGTATAAACAAGCAAGTGACCAATTATACTCTGCCGCTAAATGACCCCGCCTCCCAGAGACTGCACCTTGAGCTCCAACGACTTCAGATACCGTATGGCCTCGTCAAGGACCAAGCATGCGTCTTTGCCCTTGCAACCAGGTATAATCCCCCTCAATATGCTCACGGTTTCACATATTTGATCCCGTTTCACCTTCCACATGCTGCTGGTGCTGCTGCTCCCGCCAGCCTTGGACACCGCCGGCTGCTGGTCATTCCTTTCCTGGTCCGCAGCCACCATTCCTGTTGCTGCCCACTTGGGGCTGCTGCAGCTGCTGGCGCCTTTTATGCAGCTGGACTGGTCGTTGTTGTCGTCATCGTTCCCCTTACACGTACTGGTATGGTCCTCGCAACAGGTTGCGGTGGTTGCCATGTGAACGTTATCAGCCTTGTCCGTCACAGAGCTCGCTGTGTCCATCAGTGCTTCATCATCCATATTCCCATCGTCCAGTCTCCTCCTCTTTGAGGGCCCGCCGGAACTAGCAACCTCTTCTTCAACCACAACCACCACATTGACCTTCTTTTCGCCATTTGGGGAGGCGGTGCTTGGTGGAACAGCAGTGGCGTTCACTTCCTCTTCTTCAGAGTCCGAATAAAGAAGAGCATCGATGTCGTCCGTCTCTTCAAGTTTGCTGCCTTTGGAGACATAAGTTGTCTCATCGGACAGATTGACCACATCTACCTTCTTTTCGCCAACCAAGTCATTTGTATCTCCATGAGCTTGCAACGCAGGGCTCACCGAGCTGAATATCACCGTGGTACGGTTCCCCGATTGGTCGAATATAAGGAACTGCCGCTCACGAGGAGGAGGAGCAGGTCTCCCTCCAGTGGCATGCACATCTGCGGATGTGATATGTGCTGGTGGCCTGGAAAAGGCCGTATCCAGTTGACGCCCTGAACTCGGAACAGCACCAGGGACAGCAGTAATAGTTTGCTGCGGCTTCAGGGGATTCACGCGAGCACCGAACACCCATCGCTCGGTGACGAGATGATGCCCGGGGTTGCGCAACATGTTGTTAGCAGCCTCGAACGGGTTGAAGCACTGCCACAGAGGTCTTTTCTTAAGAGTGGCCCAAGGATAGGGATCTTGCCCCATTGTTGACGACAGAAAGAGAGATTGCGTCCAGAACAAATCAAACCTACATATGTCGAATTTGACACTTATTACATGAGTCAAAGAAGCGTTTTGGTTCCATAGAAATAAATAAATAAAGGATAAACTAGTCAGCATACCGTGCAATTCTTCACAAGAGCGCACAATTCTTTTCCTTCCTTGCTAAATGTCACAGAGGGCTAGAGCAAACCCAAATTATGATCACGAACAGACGACGAAAGTGAGTTTAGGTGATGCAACAACAGCCTTTATTTACGTGACGGGCTTGAGGAGGTGGCGGAAGTATTCGGCCTGCAAAGGAAACCACCAAGAGTAAAGAATCGTCATAATCACAAACAGGTTCATCCATACATGTGACATGATTATTATTTAATTCACCAAAAATAAAGGTAATGATGCTTTGCTTTACTAGGAAGATTTTCACACTATTGGTTATTACTAACCTGGCAATCTCGTAGTGGTTGGAAGCACGCGATTACTCTAACAATGATTGTGGCATTTCCCGCGACCCCGTTCTCATGTTTCAGTGCACGGAATCTTGTCTGCGCAGCTGCTTGGCTAACCATAACTATGCTGATTTTCACAGCAGCACTCGGAGGGCCTACCGCTTGGTTGGCCGCGGGGAGGAATCAGGGAGGTTGGCAAGGAATGCCACCGGCTGGAGAAGCGACCTGAGTTACAGTATAACTCTACAATAAAGGTTGAGGGACACGACTTTGCGTAGCACATCAACGGAGACACTCAACCACAGCATGGTTGCCTAGCCTTGCTTTCCCACTTCTAGCAATCTTCAATTTCTTCAAAACAACCTCAGCTCAAGAGTCCGTCGGCCAGGATCAACAAAGCTCGGGGGATCTATAACATGGATCACAAAATTAACATAATGACAAAATATATACATACCAGCTGATGATTCCGCAGGAACGGAAAAAATCGGAATATGAGGCGGACGGGGAAACGACCAGAATCGCCCGCCGATGAGCGAAATACAAAGCGAGTTGTTAAAGGCTTGCCGAATAAACAAGGACGCGTTTCAAATGCGGCCGGAAGGAGAACACATACCGCTAAAAAGAAAAAAAACACAGAGCGGTAGAGGCCGAAACCACTCGGGTCGCAGCTGGCAGCCAGAAATGCTTCGCGTGCCACGACTAGCACAGAACCGACGACCGGCGTCAAGCAAATCCCCAAACGAGGTTACGCAATCGAAGGAAACGGGAGGTCTGGATTTTCACTCTTTCGACGCAGATTTTAAGAGCAAACGGGAACGTCTGAAAGAAAAAGTGCGCAAGGGTTGAGGAAAACTCACAGGACTAGCCGCGGGCAGCACGAAACGGACCCCTGATTAGGAGATCACCACAATGGCGGAGGTTCAGAGCACCTCGACGCCGCCGACGAGTACGGCTGAGCGCAGGCTCTTCAAGGTTTGGATGGGTGGGAAAGTTGGGAACCGCTGCCGTCTTGTGTTGGTGGTGAGAGTTCAGAAGGGCGATTATATCATCTACCAGCAGGACGGTAATACCCCTATTTTCAGGATTCATTTACGGTTCCATGGAACTTCTGAAAGAGGGGAAGCGGTCCAAGAGGAGAGAGAACAGCATGATTGAATTAGATACCACAACTGTTTTTTTTTTTGTATACATGCATATAATATTTAATTTACAACTATCTCCCATTTCGCATTCAAGTACAAAAGAGTTTTAGGCCAGCAAGGAACCGGCTACGGAATAGAGGGAACCTTTCTCTCTTAGGTTTGCCGGATTTTTAGAAATCCTCTATTTTGTCCATCCTGCATTTTTAAAATGTTGCATTGTCAAAATCCCGCAAAATAAAATTTTATGTTTGGTTTGTTGGATTTGTAAGTGCGGGATTTTTTTTCTCGTATCAACGACGTTCGCCTTGTTGGATTTTGGCGTCCGGAAGAATTTTGATGGAGACCAAAATGCGGGATTCCTATTATGTCTAAAAATCCCGGAATTAGTCTCAATTCTCCAATCCTGCAAACCAAACTTAAAATTTGTTGAACTGGAGTCCAAAATACAATCCAATACAACAAAATCCAAGTAACCAAACATGCCTTTAATAACCCCCGAGTATTCTAATAATTTTCAAAATCCACATTTATCAAACAACCTCCTATTTACCCACCCACCATCAATTGTCGTTACATTTTTTTTGTCTATGTTATGAATCGTCAAAATTTGATCAAATTCTTTGTTTAATACATTTATATTATGTATTTTTTTCTCTCTAGTTACTTAATCGTAGACAATATATTGATATAGGTAGTACATGTTCTAACAAGTATTGTAGTTCTAATTCAGACCAACTTTAGTATCTTTTGTTTGCAAAATGGTGAATCCTTAACCTAGCTTTTTTTATGTTTTTTTTTTTGCAAAATGGTAATCCATAACATAACATGGTTTTATAATATGCAAAACTGAGATTATAATTTTTGCTAGCGAGGTGTATCTCAAGTGCTACAACTCAGATAAACCTCAATCAAGCGACCCAGTTTCAATCCCCATGGGAGCTATTTCTTGAAAGTATTTACCCTTGTACATACAACGGACTTGACTAGGTACATAAGACACTTTATGTTGTGTAGATGGGTCACTAAGGCTACATTTGCTACGTGGTGAATCATGAAAAGAGAAATGATGGTGAAACAAAACATATTATTTGTTTGCAATGATGATAGGGAATCATGGTAAATCTATAGTGATTTTGGTCTATTTTTATCCCCATGAAAAAGCATGGTGGATCATGGTAAAAGAATTTTTTTTTCAAAACTCCACTACTTATTTAGACACATATGAAAAATAGACATTCTAATAAATATAATTATTACTTGTGTAGGGTGTTTTCTTATAAAAAAATTCTCCTCCCGTCCCTATAACTATGTAATAAATAACATTTTTAAAATTTTTCTCAATCCCTATCCCTATCGCCACACACATGTTATCAAACAACACATTTTAATAATTTCCCCACTACTATCACAATCCCCTTCCAAGTCACCGTCCCCATCCCATCCCCATCACTATCTATTTTTTTTCACCACATACCAAACACAACTTAAGTGGGTCAAGAATGATCTCTTGAAAATTTTAAAAATCTTAATTTTCATTAACTAATATTGTATAAATATTCAAATAATGTATAAATATGCATGTAAAAAAAAGTCTTACCCATGCAATAATTTTGAATATTTACTCTTCCATTCTTATTTTGAACTAGATGAGGTTAAATTCTGTTCAGGTTGCCTCCAATCTAGTCAAGTTTGTTTAGAGAATGACTGAAATGAAAAAGAATACGATGCTAACGAAGTTGACGGCATGCTATTCAGGATATGTCAAAATGTGAGAGCTTTTCTAACATTATCGAGCAACACATGTTCTTTCTTGGGAAAAAAGAACTCAATACACAATGTCAAAAGGAAGATATAACCGAAATAATTCCATAAGTTAGTTTTCTTTTTTTAGATTCAGACGAACTCCATAAGTTAGTTCCTATGCGGCCCGCAGCTTTTCCATTTGCCGTTCACTCTGCGAGCACCAAAGTGGTCGGGCACTTCACTATATTGCCCTTTAGTCTTTACGCCTCATTGCTTGCTTCTCCGAGTATTTGTAACACTCGGGCACACAGCCTAAGGTTCTAGTAGAGTTTCAGAAATGGCGAATGTCTCCACAGACCACCGCTAACCTTAACTGCGCACTTTGTCCACACCGACGCGCAAGCCAGGATCAACTTCCCGACTGGTCACCCATCCCCCAACTTGCCTGGACCGCACGGCTCAAGACTGGCATGCCACATGCCCATGTGGGCCCCACCTACTGGAGGGGTTATGGCTCTGATACCATTTGTAACACTCGGGCACACAACTCAAGGTTCTAGTAGAGTTTCAGGAATGACGACTGTCCGTACAGACCACCACTAGCCTTAACTGCGCACTTTGTCCACACCGACGCGCAAGCCAGGATCAACTTCCCGACTGGTCACCCATCACAATACTACTCCAAGCTGAGCACGCTTAACTATGGAGTTCTTAGTGATGGGCTCCCGGAAAAGGAGATGCGCCTTGGTGATATGGGTAGTCCAATCATTCTTTTTAAGATCATATTATCTGAGGCCCCAAATCTCAGGATGTTACTGTATTTATGTGAAGATGCTATTTTTTTGTCTCTATCAACAAGCAATTCGGTTTATTTCATTTCTCTTCTCTGACTCAAGTCTGAAGATAGCTCCAAATTGTTCATGCTGGCCTCTGAATAGAAACAGAAACAGAAACAGTCCAACGTCAACTCGTGGGAATGACAGCTAGCCACGCCTTTTCTTCTTAAAAAAAGCACATTTCAGCACTTTCAATAATTGTCCCAATTCGGACCTCTTTCCCACGCATCTACTGTATTTGCACCCAAGTTGCTGAGTAATGATGCCCGTGAACCAAAAAAAGGAACAAGGGAATGATGCAGGGGAAGTCTGGAGTATCTGGGTGCCGACGGAGAGTTACCCTAGAGAGGCATTTGACCCGTACCCACCGAAGAAACAAGGGTGCATGGGGTGTTGTTGAACCGATGTCATACATACAAATACATTTTGCAGTGAATTTCGCCTAGCAGAAAACACCAAATGTGAGGTACAATTTTAGTGGCACCATTCTAACATGGAAAATGATATCTAGAGGCAGAATGAAAGGTAAAACGAGAGAAATTTTGTTGTTATGCGTGCATAGCTAAAAAAAAAAGGAGGGAAGTTTGTCTCCGATAGCAAATCTCTTCTTACATTGAGGTATATTGTGTGGGGGTGAGGTGGGGTAGGGTGGGGGAGGAGGATACATTTCGAGATGCATGTAGCACCCTTTTTATGATTGTTGATTGAAACTTGGGCCATACTGCACATCCTAGCATTGTCACCAACCACCACCATGTTGATGTGTCTCGAATGTTTACACACACATTGTTAGATGTTGGATCAAGGTACCTCAATAATGAATTTATACTTAACTCTAAAGGCGATGAACACAACTCGCTTAGTAAGATACAATCCAATTTCAAAATCCGAGATTAGATGCACAATCATATGTACGTGCACCCTTTAAAGAAACACTTATATGATTCCAAGATAGGTTTTTTATAGGTTTTTAAAGCAACTACAACCCATCTATTGTGCTCTGGGGTGTAATTATCTTCTGTGCAATTTCCTTCCTTTTACTTCAAGAGCATCCCCTCTTGGTCTTAGGGTGTTCCCTCGAATTTGTTTGGTTGTTTTCTCTACTTCTAGATCGTGTATTTCCTTTCAATTGATGCTTTTTCTTAACAATTCCATCCCAAAGAGTGCAATGCCTACTTCTTCATAGACATTATTTTGAGCAACATGTTGTGGCACCGAGAAATCAGACGACTCTTGTTGGAGGCACATTATATGACCACCAATTGCACTTTTGATAGCTAAAATCAGCGACAAGTGTTTGCTTCATATATTTTGTATGCCTTATGAGGTAAATCAACAAATTCACATGAAACAATTAAGAAAATTGGTGGCATCATTTGTCAGTGACCCCAAAGTTAGCTATAAAAGGTGCACCATGCTGGATATTTGTTTGTTTGTGTCTCTAGGGCTGTAAATGGGTATGGTATGGTGTGGGTATGGTCATATCCATGATTGTAGCCGTTTAGTTAAGCGGATATGGGTATGTTTACATACCCGCTTCGTCAAAAGCTATACCCGCAACGGATATGGGTATGTTTACATACCCGCTTCGTCAAAAGCTATACCCGCAACATACCCACATCTGTATATTCATCGTGTATATGGATGAGTAATTGGGTATATGGTTATGTTCCCCTTGCTATAATAATACACCACAAACTTTGAGATACAACAAATTACCACACTTAAATGGATGTCATGGAGAAATATCATTCAATGTAGAGAGGAGCGGAATGAGAGAATGAATTTATGTTTTTCTTAATTTAATAAAATGTACTTGTGTGGCTATAAAGCTGCGTCAATGGATTTATTCATTATACTACTACAAGGTACTTATATTTACTAGATATGAGCGCTAGGATATGGAGAACTATATTCTAATATAAATGTCTACTATTTTAAGGTACATATACTCATTGGATGTGACTCCTACAATATACACCATTATATTTTAATGTAAATTATTTACATAAAAATATAAGTAAATGGGTATATGGGTATACAAGGTATGGATATATACATAACCATAACCTTACCCTATAAGAGATGGGTATTGTAAGGACCTTGACCTCCGTTTATGGCTTATCCTGTTTGCTTTACTTAACCCTGATGTTTAGTTGCTTGCTAATCACCTTTGGTGGTGATTAGGGTTTGTTGGTGCTTTGTTGAGAGCTAGAGGTGCTACTTGCAATTAACCCAAGTATAGGGTTTGTGGGCAAGTTTGCCACCTTATGAGGTGTTCCTCCCTCTCCTTGCTTCCTCTAGTGTTGAGAGGAAGGGTTTGGCTCGTTGCTTGAGTTCCTTTGGGCTTGGTTGAGCTTGTTGGACTTTGTGGTGCCTTGTCTTTGCTTCTTTGGGCCTTGTGTCGGGCAAGAGTGTGCTTGTGTCGGCCAGTGGTGTGTCGCCCAGGGTCTGTGTCGGCCATGGTGTGGGTGTGTCGGCCATGGTATGGAGGTGTGTCGCCCATGGACCCTTTGACCTTCTTTGACCTCGTTTGTGTCACCACTAGTGGACACTTGGTGCTTGATGCTTGCATGTGGCAATGGCCTTGGACATGTGTTTAGGGCATGTCATGAGTGGTGGCTATGCTCATGGACAAGTGTCCCTAGGTGGGTGACACCTTGCTTTGCTCTACCTTGGTTTCTCCTCCATCCTCTCCTATATATGTGTTTCCTTTCCCTTGCTAAGGATCCCTTTAGTTCCTTAGTCTTCATCTCCCTTGGTGTACGACACCCTCTTCTCTTGCAAGCTTGGTGGTCGATCCTTGCCTTGAAATCTCCTTCTTCCTCTAGTGGTGGCCGAACCCTAGAGTGCCTTGCTCTTCTTCCTTGGTGGTGCTTGGAGCTTGGAGCTAGGAGCTTGGATCTTGCTTAAGGCAGGTTACATAACTCCTAACCCTGACTATATTACCTCCTTTTTTGTTCTTATATGTTGCTTATGATCATATTGGCTATGTGTGTGCTAGTTTAGTTTCTTGCTTAGTTGCTTCTTGTTGGCCGAGCCTATGTTCTAGGGTTTCTTGGTGAGCAATACCCCTCTCCCTCCTTTGGTCTTGAGAAGTGAGCTTGAACTCTAGTGATATGAGCAATACTCCTCTCTCGTTTGAGTTGAGAGGTGAGCTTGTGTTCTAGTGGCTTGAGCAACACTCCTCTCTCACCATGGATTCGAGAGGTGAGCTTTGTGGTAGATGTGAACCTTGTTAGGGTTGTTCCTTGTGTTGCCCGATTGGTGTTAAGAAGCTTGGCAAGACCCCTCTCTCTTGATAGTTGAGAGGTGAGTCATCTTCTTGATCCATTAGGGTTTTGGTGCCCTTGTGCTTGAGGTTGGTGGTGACCCTGTCGGGTTTCATCTTGGCCGATATGGCCTTGGATTGGTGTTGCTCGTTACCCCTCTTAATCTTGAGCCTTTGACGACACCTATTGTGGTTGTGTCGAGCGATGCTCCCTGGTCCTTGCCTTGTTGTGTCGGGCGTCACACTTAGCTGAGTACCCTACCTGACACATATAACCTAGAAGGTGGGTTAGTATCGTTATGCCTTGTTATGGTGGAAACGTTGCTAGCTAGTCTGTGGTGGGTGTCACCCTTTGGCCTTAGCTTTGTGTGTGTCGGCCGACAACACAACGCTTGATGGGCGTTGTACGACACCATAGTGCCTGATACATGTGGATGCCCGATATGCATGGACGCACAATACATGATGCACCGTTGCACGACGCTGCGTTGCATGACATGCCCTTGAGCCTAGCTGCACGATATGATGTTGTCTGTTATGCCTTGGATGCCCGACACCCTAGTGCTTGGCTGATACGTGCTAGTCTTCTTGACCGTTATGCGTTTGAGGGTTGGGCGATAAGGGAAAGTACCCTACCCGATACCACCTTTGGTGAGGATAGTGGACGCCTCTAGTGAGGGTCTTGTCTCTTATGAAAATCTATACGCTAGTTCTTGTTCTTGCTATCATGTTTGGTATATGACAGTGACCCTTGATATGTTTGATGGTAATCGTCATAGTAGAACTCATCTATGTAATTCGACATAATATTACATCTGCTTACGATCATCTTGAATCATATGTATAATGCTAAGGAAATGATAAGCATATAAGATGCTTTGCTTAATGATATGACCTATGTCTATGGTCACAGATTGAGACATGAATGTTAAGCATATAATCATCAATGTTGCCCTATGTTGATAATATAATTCTCCTAATAACCCATGATGTTTGTGCATACTAACCATGCAGGTACAGATGCATAGCCAGGTAAAGGGCTATGAGGTATATATGTTATGAAGCACTGCTTTGATAGTTACTCATGATAATGAGACAACATACATGATGTGTTTTGGTCTGAGGACCTAAGTTTGGCTAAAGTGCCTAAGTGAGTGCCTTGAGAGGCAGTGACACTGTGATGAGGGATTGAGATCCCATGGCAATGTGATGATCCTTGAGATGGATCTAGATGATTGGTAAGAGGCCAAGTGATAACATGAAATGTTGGATCCTTGTGATGGATCAGGCTGATGTTGATTACAATAAAAGCATAATATTGAGTTTCATGTTGTTTATTCTTGTTATAGTTGCATGTTATACAACTTGGTTGAATCTTGCAATCCACATAAAAGATACTAACTAATCACAGTGGAATATATCATGTAGTTGCCCTGGCCATAGATCCATCATCGTCAGGAGCTGGTGATGGTGAAACGGGTTCTCCTCCGGGTTAACCTGGAAGCGCATATTATTGAATATGTGTGATTTCTCCTAGCCAAAAATGAGGAGGTAAGAGTGCAACTTTGGTTGTAGACTCCAGGGTGCGGATTCAGGCCCGTAGCCCAAGTATGTGAAGAGCATGGTGAACAGGTCCATGGCTCAGGATGTGTGATATAGAAGCATGAATGTGTTCGTGGCTCAGAGCGCGGTGAACAGGCCCGTTGCTCAGTTTCACTAGCGCCGATACCTGTATCGAGGCGGGCTAGGCAAAGGGTAGCCTGACCCTGTGGCTAAGGCTACTTAAGCATGAGACTGTGGTCCTGCTTGTGTTGTACTCGTACACTGACCACGAGGTGGGAGGTCGTGGAGTACGGCTCTTCCATTGACCTTGTATGGCACCGGCTTGGGTTTCACAACCGAAGGTTGGATTTGAGCGGTACGACTCACTTCCTCATGGCATAATAACACGTAATCCAGCCGTATAGTATTTTCTGCTTAAGGCAAAATACAGAACATTGGTTGAGGCCTTGCTTGTGTAGTTAATTTTGTTATACCTTGCAGTTACTTATACGTTCCTCATGTTATGAGGTAAGACCTTATAAATCTTATCTTGTTAATCATGTTCCATAAAGAAATACATGGGTATACACCTTCCGTACATCTGGTAAGCTTAATGGTATGAATAGCTTAGTTTTATAGACTGCTCTTATCAGTTATCTGATGTTGTTGCTTTATCTTTCTGAGGTTTTGAAGTTTCGGAGGGGAGTTATGTATCTCGCTGGGACTGTGTGTCTCACCCCGCTGGTTTACACCCTTTTTAGGTATTCGCACTAGACGTGGTGGTGGTCGCGGAGTTGCGGCCGAGCAGTAAAACGAGCAGTAGAAGGCAAGCGATGGATATACTGCTGTTTTGGTTGTTTTGTAGTAGAGTCTTAGAGTCATCCCTGTACTCTCAGGTCCTTGGAGACGTTTTGACGTTGTTTCACGATGTATAGCTGTTGATGTTTTGTGTACTCTGCTGTTGGCCGGACGTGGGCCGTTATGTATGTATGAACAGGTGATAAACTCATGTAATGACAGGACAGCCGTTCATCTAAGATGGGGACACGTATCAAGACTTGTAAATGTTTATATAACATGTTTCCCTGCAGGATGAGGACCTAAGTGTCACGGAACTGTTCTTACTAGACAGTAGAAAAAGGATTGAAGCGCCCGTCCCTGAGTGGCCCGATAGGATCTAACACACTGGCATATACAATAAGAAATAAATAACTCAAAAACTGGATAATTAAAAGACATACTAACCCAATATGGAGATATACCCGATTTATCTTTGTCATCAGAGTGTATGTGTGCGGAAGCGATCTTATTCAATATTCCATTTGTAATGCCTAAAATCAAGAAAATCGAGACACAATCATGCAATTGCACGGTACGCTATCAAAATCAAGCAAACGATTTATAACAAAATAGTATACTTGGCAGGACTTATATTCAAAAGAATAAGAAGCAACTTGCAAAACCAACATTTATTCGACAAGTTTTTCAAACAATTCAACTTTTATTACGAGTTCCCATTATGCTGTAATTCGAGAAGCATGCTTATATATTTTGTGTGACTCTATTACCCCAACGCGATGGGGAAGGTCACTGGGCTCCTTCTCACCATAGGAACATAGGAGTCCAATGTACAAGTCCCACCTCCAAATGAGGGGGTTGTTATACTCAATATCAACATTATCAATATCATCATCATTATCAATATACGGGCAGTCATAATGGGCATGCAATTTATGTTTTCATGTTTTTCAAAATATAATATAGAAAAACAGAAGACTAATCATAGGGAACAATAGCTCATCCAAATAAATAGCCAAGTATATAATCAAGAGATACATAAAAGTATCTTCAATACAATCAAGGAGGAGTCATATAATAGCGTACCTTTCACCAAAGATTTCGAGTATGATCAATATTTGAATCAATATGTCAACCCTTCGAGTCAGATCCTAAATCATCAAGATTGGATCAAAGGTCAAGATCATGATGTTAAGAAAACCATGTTTTAATATTTGAGATTACGGTTACACTTTTCCTTTGTCAACCTTAGGGTTGGGTCATTCACTTATAATCAACATTCCAATATGTCCAACATTATTTCAAGTATACAATATATTCGAGTGTGAATGACTTACCTAGGTTTTCTAGGATTATATGTGTTAACCCTAATTTATGATCACTATCCAAGTCATCATCAAATCTTTAGGTCATCATGTTGTTCTAACGTCATTTGTATTCAAGATCAGATTGGTGGGTCAAAACTATATCTAGGGTTTTGCAAGATTATGACTCATTATCCATTATAATTAAGATTGAATCAAAATAGATCAAGATCACTAATGATTCATTTTCAAGAGTCAACTAGATTGGATCTAGATTTGTATTTCAAGGTAATAATTAGAGTCAGATATTAGGTTTTCCAAGAATTAACATCATTATTGAGCCATTTAATAAATGAAATAAGTAAGAGATCAAATATAGGGATATCAACAAACAACATTTGGAAACTGGTCTCAAAAGTATTTTTAAACGATGCATTAGATTTTTCTGATCAATATTGACTACTTATTTGTCACTTTTGGATTTCGGATGTATATTCTATCATTAAAAGAAGATATGGACATAAACATGAATATTTGAGTAGGGGGAGGCAATTACCCGAAAAAGGAAAAGGCTGAGAAAAAGGACACCCATTGGATTCTTCCATCAATGTTGACCAGATCGCAATCCAGTGGCTGGGAGGCTACCCGCTTCTGATTGCTTGCACGAGACTTGAAGGAGTAGTGGGGGCGCGCGAGGACCGTTGATCCGGGTTGGGTCAGCGTGGACCCAGATCCTAGGGTTTCCGTTGATCGTCCAAGCACAAGAACTCACTCGCAAGCAGGCTTGCTCCGCGGCGGCGCAGCGGCTGGAGGAATTAGGGCAACGTGAGTGAGGGAGAGATTGGGAGAGGCGAAGTGCCGACTGGAGTCGTCAGGGCTCGCGGAAGGTGAGAGCCTAGTTTTTTATAGCCTAAAGGGGCTAGGGTTAGGGTTATCGGGGAGTCTGCTCCCATGGCGGTGGCCTAGAGAGGTGGCTCACACTTGCCCTAGATACGTGGAGATTTGAAGGGGAAAAAGGATGCGATTGCATCCGGATTGGCGGGGAAAATCATCCTGGTTCATTCAATTTTTGAAATGGGTCAAGATAAGTGGAACTGGGGTCTCGATCCCTCCCTTGGTCTCCTCCCGTTGATTGCGGGAGGTAGGGGACGACCCTACGACCGTATGATCAGGGCCCCAATCCGCGGGTGCCCGATCCAAGGGCCAGGGATCTCTCCCGCCCACCTCAGAGGATCGCAGGCCCATAAAAGGGCGAAAATAAAAGCAAAACAAGGGGAATTTCATGATTAAACTTCAGAAAATCATAGAAATTCGAAGGAGTGTCCAATTTGAGTGAAATTTGGACCATAGCTTCATAAATATCTATAGAATGTATAGAAAAAGTTTGAAGACAAGATAATGAAGTTTGAGGAACGAATATATTTCTTTGATTAAAGTGATCGTTAAACCTAATTAAAATTTTATAAAGTGTAAATCCATCACATTGGTCACCAAATTTTGTAATTGAGTCTCAACATTGATTATGAAGATAATAAAAATTATTCAAGACCATGAGGGAATTTAATGAGGGAAAAAGAGTAATGATCTCATTATAATGTAAAAAAATCCACTTTATCACATCACGTTAGAACAACATGATGACCTAAAGATTTGATGATGACTTGGATAGTGATCATAAATTAGGGTTAACACATATAATCCTAGAAAACCTAGGTAAGTCATTCACACTCGAATATATTGTATACTTGAAATAATGTTGGACATATTGGAATGTTGATTATAAGTGAATGACCCAACCCTAAGGTTGACAAAGGAAAAGTGTAACCCTAATCTCAAATATTAAAACATGATTTTCTTAACATCATGATCTTGACCTTTGATCCAATCTTGATGATTTAGGATCTCACTCAAAGGGTTGACATATTGATTCAAATATTGATCATACTCGAAATCTTTGGTGAAAAGTACGCTATTATATGACTCCTCCTTGATTGTATTGAAGATACTTTTATGTATCTCTTGATTATATACTTGGCTATTTATTTGGATGAGCTATTGTTCCCTATGATTAGTCTTCTATTTTTCTATATTATATTTTGAAAAACATGAAAACATAAATTGCATGCCCATTATGACTGCCTGTATATTGACAATGATGATGATATTGATAATGTTGATATTGAGTATAACAACCCCCTCATTTGGAGGTGGGACTTGTACATTGGCCTCCTATGTTCCTATGGTGAGAAGGAGCCCAGTGACCTTCCCCATCGCGTTGGGGTAATAGAGTCACACAAAATATATAAGCATGCTTCTCGAATTACAGCATAATGGGAACTCGTAATAAAAGTTGAATTGTTTGAAAAACTTGTCGAATAAATGTTGGTTTTGCAAGTTGCTTGTTATTCTTTTGAATATAAGTCCTACCAAGTATACTATTTTGTTATAAATCATTTGCTTGATTTTGATAGCGTACCGTGCAATTGCATGATTGTGTCTCGATTTTCTTGATTTTAGGCATTACAAATGGAATATTGAATAAGATCGCTTCCGCACACATACACTATGATGACACAGATAAATCAGGTATATCTCCATATTGGGTTAGTATGTCTTTTAATTATCCAATTTTTGAGTTATTTATTTCTTATTGTATATGCCAGTGTGTTAGATCCTATCGGGCCACTCAGGGACGGGCACTTCAATCCTTTGTCTACTGTCTAGGCAGTAGGATTGGGATTGGGGTAAGAACGGTTCCATGACAGTGTAATAGTTTCTCAGTTTATCCGCTTTCCGCAATCGGTTTTAATTAACCCGTGTCTTTGGTAATCTGTGGTTATGGTGATTTCCGCACGTTTTCGTGTAACGCCTCACTGTCTGTGTGATAGTGGGATGTGTTGCCACAGGTATGTGGGCATAAGGGTAAGCGGTTACATTGTTATAAAAAATTATACTCGTGACAGGTTTAATGGGTATGGGTTTGAGGGTATGCGGGTATACCCATATCCATTTACAACCCTAAGTGTCTCCTTTGTTGATTATCGGTCCTATAACATAATGAACCTAGATTGTGTTGACATATTCCTGGGAAAGAGATTAATGTAGCTTGTTGTGAGTAGTTCATAAATAAAATCAAGATATGATGTCATGTAGATGTAAGGATGGAAGTAGGGGACTGCTTACAGTGAGATAAAGTTTGGGACTTATATATGAATTCATAGAATCAAACAATCTACATGATTCATTCATAGATTACTTTCTAGTGAAGAGTTGTTTACATTATTAGCTTAACAATAAGAATATGTAAATTGGCCTAGAATTTAAATGGCTAAATCAATAATGGAATATGAGAAATTATTAAAATAAGAAGAAAATGAAAAGGGAATAGAATGGTTACATAAATACTATAGAAAAATAAGATACAAAACAAATGGTTATAACTTAAATCATTTTTAAAAATTAAATACAATATACACAATTACTCAATGTAGTGAGATCATAAAATATATTTGGAGTATAATAAAAAAGATAAAAGCTTTGGTTCATTCCTAGGTACAATGATTAATTTATAATCTAATAACACCTAGTTCCAAAAACTCGTGCAAACATTTGAACTTGTGTGGATTGTCATGGGACCCCATTGGCCTTGCTTAATTAAAGTGCACTCTTTGTAAGAATTGAGCATGGTTGATCACTTACACCTAGCCATTCCACAATTTTGTAGTATGTATACTCTCTCTCTCTCTCTCTCTCTATCTATCTATCTATCTCTATCTCTTTCCATCCATCTCCCTCTCTCTCTCTCTATCTCTATCTCTATCTCTTTCCATCCAACTCCATCTCTCTCTCTCTCTCTCTCTCTCTCCACATGAAGTAAATGGGATAAAAACCTCTTGTCCTCCTTTATTTGAACTGTAATGATAAAGCTCTAAAATTTCTGTAGTGCCATTTTAGTTAGGTGAAGTTTTTGGTATTTTGCATTGCCTATTCAAGCAACCACATCTTTTGGGTGATCTGGCTACCAGCGTGTACCATTCAATGGAAGACCCTCATGATCTCTTACATATCCATACTTCCGTTTGTGTTAAAACACAAATATGTGCAAGGGCTGTCAATTAGAACCATCAACAAAAGTGCAAGGTTCATCCTAGTCGTCATTTGACATTGGATAGTGCCCAAACATGTCCATTGAAACATTATTGATTCCACAAATACCAAAGTAACATTTCAAGCTTTTTCTCTATTGGGCACTTCAAACTTCTATACCTATGGACTATACTTTAAAAGAGAAGATTCGCAATGAATCCTGGACCATGCCTACGTGCGGGAAAAAATGGAGATGGAAATAACCCCTCGGGGCTATGGCTGACTGTGTAGTTACTAATTTTCTTCCAGGTAAACAGTTTGCTGACTGTGGTTTGAAAGGGGCGACTTTGTCAGTCCGGCGTCGGCGTGTAATTGGGGATTAATCTAATAGATTCTGTGCGACAGCAGAAGATTTTGGGGGATTTGGTGCCCAGAAAGTCGTTGGCAACTGGCAGTGTTGGGGTGAATAGTTGGTATTATTAAACAATAGAACGGACGAGGGGTCTCTAAAAGTTTGGTGTTGAAAGAGGGCGAGGTGACCCAGGAGGGGGTTAATACATTATATAATCGAATCGTAAAGCAGACTTAGTACACATGCCGGGATCTAGGCGCTGTGAGAATCTAGTGCTCAGCTATTGAAAATTAGGATTTAGATCCAACACAAAGCACCGTCTCACTGCTTAACTCTGGCATCTTTTGTTCAGAGGAAGGGAAGCAAAGCGAACAGCATGAGCACACAATGGCAGGGTCAGCCTGACGAAGAATGGTTAGGATAATTCAGATAGCCTGCCTTTTAATTGAAATATGTTTCTTTTATTAACTAGTCATATTGATCAACAGTGTGTGACCATGCTTTTCTTCTACTTAATTCTTGGGGTGTCTGCGCATGCATGTAGTTGTGCCAACATCAACATCCGCCCTTTTCTCTTTGCTGTCTCTTAGGAGGTTCGAAGAAGCAGCCTCATGAAAGCAACATAACAAGTGATGCTTGTTGGAAATACTATTTGATGAAGCAATATAACAACTTATATCCGCCTGTTATTAGTTCATACCCCTTTTCTTAGCCTAATCTTGGGGATAAGTCGAACGACTTTTGACTTTGTAACATATGTTATTTGGTTCTCTCTTATCTGTGATAACCACTTCGTACATTACAGCTATTCTAATGGCAAACGGTCTGTTATGCCCTCCCTGTTCATCGATGTTTTGACATGCAGGTGTGATGATGGCTTACAAATAAGGATTAAGATTCCGTGACGCTCACGCACGATCACGCCTAGTTTCACACCCGGGTGAAACTAGCTTCAAACCAGCCCCCAATCCACACAACGTGGCAGATGATGATTGAACGATTTTTTTGAAATTATGCAATAGACAAATAAATTTTTTTTGTAAGAAATAAATTTATTTTGCTTACAACTTTTGAATTGTAATGAATTTTTTAAAGAAACAAAAACCGTTGATTTCGTTACAAAAAATGCAATCTAACAAGCCTAATATTGACATATTTTTGAGAAAAAAAATAAAAAAAGATATATATAGGTTAATTGACAACCAACTATGACGCTTATAAATAGTTATTGACACCCAAAAATAGTTAGTTGACGCCCAAAATAGTTCATTGACACTCAGAATTATAAAGATGACGCCCAAATAAGATACTGATAACCAAAATAACTATTTAACCCTTTTTGTGTGCTATTTAGCCATTTTTGGATGCTAAAATGGTTATTGACATCCAAAAATAGTTAACTGATGTCTAAAATGGTGCATTGACACCCAAAAGTATAAAAATGATGCCACCCAAAAGTTTAAAATGACACCCAAATAAGGTATTTTTGGATGCTATGACGCCCACAAATGGTTATTGACACCCAAAAATAATTATTTGACGCTCAAAATAGGTCATCGACACCCAAAGTATAAAGATGACGCCCAAATAAGGTATTTTACACATACAATGATTCATTGGCACCCAGAAGTTTAAAATGACACCCAAATAAGGTATTGACAACGTAATTGACACCCAAAATGGTTTATTGACACTCAGAAAGTTAAAATGACGCCCAAATAAGGTATTTTTAGATGCTATGACGCCCATAAATAATTATTGACACCCAAAAATAGTTATTTGACGCTCAAAATAGTTCATTGACACCCAAAGTATAAAGGTGACACCCACATAAGGTAATTGACACCCAAAATAGTTTATTGACGCCCATACGTTTAAAATGACACCCAAATAAGGTATTGATAACCAAAATAACACAACGACACCCAAATAGGTATGTTTGACATCTAAGAATCACTTAATGATGCTCAAAATGGTTCACTGACATCTAGAATTATAACGACACCCATAAATGACTAATGACACCCATAAATGACTAATGACACACACATGATTATTTGACGTCCAAAATGGTTCATTGACATTCATAATAACATATTCATATTATTTTTATATTTTTTAATTAAAAATATATCAATATTAGTCTTGTTGGAATGCATTTTTCATAACAAATCCAATAATTTTTGTTTCATCAAAAAATTCATCACATTTCAAAATTATAAGCAAAACCAATTTATTTATCAATTACACAACCTCCACCTACCCTTCCAATTAAATTCCGCCACATCATCACTCCAAATCAGCTCTCCCCCAACAATACCGTGCGTGAGCTGGACTTAACCCCCACCGTGAGCCAATCATTTACGTATAAACAACTATAGCTTTTGAGCATTAGTTGGCCCCTTGTTTCCAGGGTTGAGTGCTCACGCTGTTCCACGCGCCTTCAAGCCCGATGTCCATGTCACGCGTGCTGCCTACGGAGAAGGACGATCAAGTCTGTCCTTTGTTGATCCACGCCAACATGTTTTCAAAAGGTTGCCCGGTTCATGGCGAATTCTTTCAATAAAGATAACACAAAACAAATGAGAACGCAACGCAGTGGATATTGATGAGCACTATAGCTTGTGTACCCCAGGCAAAGTCTCGTTGTTCACGCAATGTTCTGCCTCAATTACATGCTCACGTCAAAATGTATATACTTGACGTGGAGGGTATGGTGTGTAAAGATCGTGTCCATGGCGGAAGTACCAACTAGATGTGTAGGATCCAAGGTGGACATAGGCGATGACATGATCGACTACTATTTATTATAATAATTATAAACCCACCAACTTTGATTGTTAATCATGTATATCTTTTCGTTATACCCTGTCCTATTTAGTACTATATGTGTTACCCTTTCTTCTTCTAGTTACCACTCGAGGCCATGTAGTTTGCATACTCTTAATATTTGGTCTCCAACATTAATGAAAGATGGAGTGGAGGATGTGGAAACAATATTTGAGCTGAAGCAAGAACAACATCAAATTGATGACAAAAATTGAGGGCAACATATTGTACAGTCGTGCATCCATTGTGCATGGTTGTGGAGGAAGAAGATATCATCCTGATAACTTTATACAATAGTGCAGTCAACTTGCACACCCTGTGCCATCAAGAGGAGGAAAATGAATATACACATGTATACTCACATACCTATGTACTCAGTCACCCACCCAAATTACTTATTTGCTCCATTACTTCTATATGTTTTGGTTGAGATACTATAAAAGGGATGCACTTTATTCGTTACCAAGGGCAAGAAAGGTATAGACTGAACCTTGCACTATTCAACAAGTCATGAAAGAAAGAGGAGTAGAGGGCAGTTCTAAGTCAACCATCATCCCCACCTTCGACGGGTCTCCGCCCTAGTGATTGTGATCCCATTTTATAAAACTCCTCCCTCACATTCACCACCATGACAGATCTAGATTCCTATGGGGCCTTCGCCCACCCAAATTCTCTCTACCTTCATTCCACTTTTAGATGTAATTCAACTTCAAAGGATTCAGAGGCAAAAAATGGCCTATCACAATCTCACAACACCATTTCTAGGCATGTGATCCTAAAACATATGTAGAATGTCACCTCGGTTGATCTCGACACCCTAGTGCAAAGTATGGCACTATTATACAACCAAGGTTCACTACTCAAGGGGATAGAAGGTCAGGGATAATGGTATTTGACTCACATCTTCAAGCACAAAAACATATTCATGAGATACATGTGTATGATTTTATGGCCTAGAGTCCACTAGATGGGGCAAAAAAGATTTATGAAAGATAGCTCCACAAATAGGGACAAGAACTCTAGGCCACCAACATTCGTTGACACCCTGATAACCTTATATTACATTACTAAAGACGCATGCTTCTATTATTTGAAGAGGGGAGACTAATGATCTGAGTGCCATACAGTCGAGGTATGCTATATATGTCTTTGACCTGGGCATTTTGTTAGTAGGTGTGACTTTAATCACCCTCTGGGCCTAGGAAATCATATAAATTTCCTTATGTTTTCCATTACTTGGAGATCATTTCTGCCAATTCATTACTCCTCACACCAAATGCCGAAGACACACTCATTTCTATAGATAATGACAAAGAAGCAATCTTGGGATTGGTTGTTGAATGTGACAAAGGTGTCGTGGGAAGATGATGGTTAGTAGGAGGAAGCCTTCATGACAACTGGAGTTGTTGTGACCACATATACTAGATGTCTTAAGAGTAGCAAACATGCATGCACTAGTCTCTTCCCCTCTTTGGTAGAGGTGAGTAAAGTGCTTGAGGATATGCCATAAAGAGTATGAGACAAAGATATGATCAATTGGCAGGCATATTGTGCTCATAATGCAAAACATAAGGAAGTAGCTTGTGGGCTCTTTCGATATGCCACACTCTAATTTTGATGATGCAAATATTTTTCATTTGTGTTATTTTTATGCAAATTAAGTACTTGAGGTGATCAAGGAACTTAGACAAGATACAATGACAAAGAATGTGCAATAATATGTGTGTTTGGAAGCTTGTACATCAAGTTATACCTAGGTTATGCTACCTAGGAGACCCGCACGAAGCACACACCCAACTTTCTCCTCCTCTGCCTAAAGCACCAAGGGGGTGCCCGAGCTCACCGTCCGCCCAAGAAGGGACCCGAGGATCGACCACGACTAACAAATGACCACCATAGGGAAAGAACCTGACCGAGATAAAAGGAACCCCAGCAAAGCAGGAACACCAGCAAAACAGGGGCTCCTTGCTCCCACGAAGAAGAGACTAACCAGAAGAAACACAAGGCCACAGACAGTAGACTAAAAAAGACGAATCTATCACAAACACCAAACCAACCACCAGGCACGAGAAAAAAGGAAACAAGCAATAACCAAACGGAACAGAGAAGGAGCAGAAGGGGGGAAGAAAAGCCTCGACTCCTCAGTACCGTTCGTCACCCAGCCCGACGCGGAAGAAGCCTGCCGAGGGCAGCGGCGCCAAGCATAGGGCGCAGAGGGTGAGTCCCCCGCCAGGCAAAATGCCACCCTAGAACACGCCCGTCCCAACACCACCGCCACCCCGGGAGCCCGTCGTACGGTGACGGCGAGAAGCAGACCCAGCCGGCGCTTTGAACGACAACACAGTTGAGGCAGGTCGCGGTAGGAAGAAGTATATATATATATATATATATATATATATATATATATATATATATATATATATAGTCAGGCTAGAATACACTCGAGGGTACAGATCACATTGTACACCCCAATAGTGTTTGCCTATTTAGACCATGTTTTTCCAAAATCAAATCCATTGATCTTCATGGTTACAATAATAATAGGTCACGTACAAAATTTGAACTCATTTGGATGAGTGTAAGTCACTCATCCAAGGACAACAAAATCAACGCACAAAACTAATTTGAAATACATGATTTTTGCCTCATTTAGATGCATGATCTATAAGTGTCCAAATGAGCTAAAATTTATTATATAGTATCTTCTTATGATAATTAAGAAGATCAACGGTTTAGATTTTTCAAAAATTTACTGCATCTTCAAAAATGACTGAGGTGTATGGTGCCTCCGGTACACTCGAGTGTACACTAGCCTGACTATATATATAAATATATATATATATATATATATATATATATATATATATATAAATATATATATATATATATATTGTTGCGTTCAAAGGTGGTGGAGGTAGATTGAGATCTTCTCTAAGGAGGATGGACTTTTAGAGTCCTATAAAGAAGGTAACAATTATCCTTGAGTGGAAAAGGAGGTTGGTATTGAGATACACAAGAGACTAGTACTGGTAATTTGTGTCAGTCTAGAGAAGGAATAGTATTGTAGGTTTAAGAAACCCTAGTTGAAAACAACTAATAGTGGACTAACGACATTTCAGGCCAGAACAACTATAAATCATTCATCTTTTGTGGTTGCCTATCTTGTCTTCTACATGCTTTACTCTTTGTATTGTAATATCTTTTAAGGGAGTTGCAATTAACATATCATGGGTTTTAAGTTGCTTAAATTTAGATGTTCTCTATTCACCCTCCCTCTAGATCTTTCATAGTTTGGTTTTGGGTTGAAGACCTTCTTGTCACTTGTAGGCATGGTATATCTATTGTAGATACTTTATGCCCTTTGGAACCATTAAAGACTTTCCAAATAGGAGAGATCTTAGCACAATGAGAAAAGACCTTCTTCACGATGGAAGAAATTAATGAAAACTTCCCTTTATTTTTGGGACTTATAGCTATGAATAATGCTTTGGTATCAAATTCATAAAAGTCATGGAATATAATAGGAGGGAGGATGCTCCAGTTGTGAACACAATGGGAAATATTCTTACAAATCCTCTAGTTTTATGATCTATATAAGTGTTACCCACAAATCATTAATGGTATATGATTCTCAAGTGGTTCCTCTATTGGTGGGTCAAATCATGATTGACACTTGCACATCATCATGCTCTAATAGATAGATAGTTGAAAGTTGTCTGTATCTAAATAGAAGGTGGGTATGAGGCCTTCATGGAAACCTAAGGGTTCTAGATCATGGAAAACTTTGAAACTATTATCACAATCCTTGATCTTGTGAACCCTTATTAGGAGGTATCCCAAGAGGTAAAGACAAGATACAAAATCAAACCATTAAGGGTGCTAGGTGGTGTGAGAAGAGAGGAGGAGGATTTCTTTCATGAAAGCATTTGCAAACTAATGAGGCATGGAAAGTTTCACATGTACATATATAGCTAATTGTTGCAACGTGGTTTCCTATATTGAGAAAGGGTTGACTATTTATGGATCAAATGATTTATTGGAACATAGGGGGAGATGCTAACATGAAGATTCATCATATTGTTTCTCTTCTCTTTTACAGACATAAGCCCTTTCCTGCTATCCTAAACCCTCCCTCCATGCTGATAGACCCGACAAGATTCCCAATATAGCCATACTTTTTTGGTTTGCTACTAATGAGGACGTCGATGTGAAGATATGAATGTTCACTCAATATTCTTCCCTATTTATGATGTTCTAGCCTCATCAAATATCTCAATATAAGTCTAAATGATAGTGTAAGAAAATCACTTTTTTAAAACCATTTATGCTATATGAACCACTTGTGAAATCAATGATCTTTGTTTCTCTTTTACAAAGTTGGAGAGAGAATTTGTGCAAAACCATGTAATCTTTTGAGTGACAATAATATAGTCATATTCATTCATGATAATAGAGGGATCCATCTTCCTGACATGGTTGGCTTGTAAGAATTCAAGGCTTAGGTTTATAGTTTAGACATGTAGAGATTTCCATGTGTGGGTAGTTCCTCCACTTAGATTGTCAAGAACAACAACATGCCCAACACCTAGAAAATATTGGGTAAATTTTTCAACAAAACACTTCCTTTTTGTATTGAGATCCACCATATGTAATGGATTTAATTTATGATTGTTTCCTCTTTATGGTGTCATCATCTCATTCCCAATTAATTACATAAACTTATGAATTCTCTATTATAGAAGTGTGGTTAAATCACTATGAAATCCTCAAATTAATATTATTAATAACTAGCACATGGAAGGCTGGTACAACCCTCTTATATATTCCATGCTAAGATCCATAACTTGCAGAGAGTTTTGGAAATGGAACATCAAGGATGTTTGGTGGTATTGTTCAAGAAATATCAACCTAGAGGAAGTTGTCCACTTACTACATATTTATTTTGGTTTTGGTCCTAGACGTATGAATGAAAGGCTTTTCAATTAGGCTTGAAAAGTATGACTTAAAATCTTGACCAAAAGGAATATTCTAGAAGTTAAAGTCTTGCATCATCTAGATGAATGATGGAGACATAAATTAATTTTGTGGTGAATGTTAAATAGAATATACTGATGGTAGACAAGTTTATCAACTCTGATGGACCAAATTTGGTGGATCAAATTGATGTTGAAAACTATGATGCTTGGCTCTTTTAGGGTTCTATGAAAATCATTATGAGTTGAATCTTTTATGATAATTAATTCATTGATCTATATTGTAGATCCTTTTATTCATAAGATAACCTAAACCTTATTTCTCCTCCTATTAAGTAGGAGAATTTTCAAACAACCAAGGAGATGGACTGGCATAACATGTGGGGTCATGATGGGTTCTCAGTGAAATTTTTTATGGTTGTATGTGATGTCATTTTAGAATTTTTTTTACATTAGACAAGCATTTCTTTGCAGGTGGTATCCACCACCAAAATCCCTAAAAGCTAATTTTTTATTTGAATTCCTAAGGTTGTTCGTAAGTGCTTTCTTATTGTGGATTTCTGACTCATTTTAGATGAAAATGTTTTGGTTAGGTTCCTTGCTAGAATCTTAACTAGCATACTATCTTCCTTCTCCCCCATGGCCTCTATAGAATGAAACGTATTTACCAGGGAAGAGATACTATACACATCATCCACCTTGCTATAGAGTTTCTTAATGATATTGATAAAGAGGGTTAGGAGATTGACTCAATGATAAATTATAATACAGATAATGATTACGATAAAGTGTGTATGTAATTCATGAAATTAGTTCTTTCTAAGCTTGGCATAATGAATTCAGTGATAAATCACTATATCTTTCTTTGAAGACACTTGACTACATAAATCCCATAATGGGATCGTTCATGGTTTCCAGTCACATGTTCACATGTCTAAACAAGGCAATACCCTATCAATACTTTATTCATCTTGTTTTGGGAATAATTGCACTGTAGGGTCAAAGATGAAACAAAAATTTCAGGATTGCCTTATTTTTCTATTATAGGTAAAGGTCTTCTTCTACGAATTCTTCTATAAAGTAATGACGTGATTTTATTTACAAACAACTCTAGTCCATTGAAGGAGAGACTAAGGGACATGTTGCATAGTTATGAAGTGTGTTCAAGTAAAAGTTTTAACATATTTATTTTTTTAATGGATGGGATAGTGATGAAAAAAATATGGTTTCTATTCACAATAATCTTCATTATATGAGGTGTGATGACCCACCACAAGTGTGATACTACTAAAAAAATTGATCAAAAACTACTTACCATCATTGTTAAAAATTTCTCATGAAATATATGAAATAAAATTTTGTATTATGATGGTAGGAATAATTTCATAAGGCCCTTATATCCATACATCATCACATGACACTTTATAACATTAATGGTAAGTGACATCTGTCATGCTGGTAGAACAAGTACACTTGACAAGTCTTACAACAAAAAGGCTTCCAACATGTACTTGAGGTACATCATGATAAATTCCCCTGCTTGAACTTGAGAGTACATGGACAACTCAATTACACTACTTCGAAAGGTTTCATGAACATAATATCTACTGATGTTGACCAAACAAAGGATCCTAATTTCCACTACCTTGTTTTTTCTACTAGTCACATAAAAATGTGAAGAAGCGTGACCTGAAACCCATGTCCCAGTGATATGATATGACACGTTATAATAATTTTGACTTACAAACATATTTATAATCAAGGTTGATGAGAAATATAATTTAACAAGTAGTAAACTTAGACATATTATATACAAGAAAAAAATAAAGATATAGCTAAAAATTATGAATTGTAGATAATACTCACAAGAACAAAAAAAACATAATATACGATGCTATTTTCTAATGAAACCCTAAGAATATATTCTACACAAATGAGTTACATATTAAATTAAGCCCTGAGTAGTTTGAGTCATGGCATTCAAACTACTAGCTAGCCTTTGCAATGACTCTATCACATTTTCTAAGATATAAGGATTACTAGACTCCTTAAGATCTCCCACACCTTAAATACTAAGTGAGGTTGAACAAGATAGTGTGCTCAAAGCTCAGACTACTTCAGAGTGCTCAAAGACCCATCTGCATGTCACATGTCCATCATGGGTACTTAGGTCATGATACCAAAAACTAGGGTATAAAGAGCAAATTTTGATCTACAATTACAAACACTCTCTATCACATATCACCAGAACAATAATATCAAAGTGTTTCAAACAAGTACTCAAGATTTCAGGGCAAACAAACCCCAAACACACACATACATTCAACATATACATCTCTGAGCATCTTGTCACAATAAGCAGATTGCTATAAGATTAACTTGTTTCACTACATTCCCCACCGATTTCGAGAAGCAGATATATAGACTCAGGGAACTATACATATTTGGGGTCACACTTGATTAAATTAGATCAACTGCTCATTTTTTGATTGCATCAATCAAGTTACATATAAGTCAGAAAATGTAATTGTAAGTTTGACCAACTTGTCACAACTTCATAAGATATAAAAATATTATCATACATATCCAACTGCCCAAATTAGGGTAAATGTGACCATTTTGACCATAACAAATTCAAGTAATCAGATTAGGGAACCACATGGCCCAATTGTCCGAAAAACACCACATCACAGACAAAAACTTGAACATCATAACACATCACCATACAAATTTCATATATATAAATCCGAAAGTATGCATGTTACATTAAGTACAATAATGGGCATTAAAGACTAATTTTATGCATATATTAGCTACTTTGACATAGTAGGTCTAATTCAAACAAAAATCCTATAGTATAACTGTTACGACCCCATCTGAGCTTAACTGGTAAACTAGGGTTTACCTAGACAATTGCAAAGATTAATTGGAATAATCATTCTTGAAATCTAATTAATGACGATAACTCAATTAAGATTTTTTAACTATGATAAGAAGTCTAAATGTTCTTTTGTCTTGAGAATTAGGGTTTGAGAAGCATAAACCCTAATCGGCCCAAAATAGGGTTTTGATGATACATGAATACATAATTTGATAAGTAGAATGTCTCACTAAATGATTTTTAGTATTTTATGTGTAACTCTGATTTACTTCAAATTTGGATATGATTTGTATATATAAATTGTGAACAACATTGGAAAATATCAGAATTTTTAAAGAATTCTCTGACCTGTTTATCGGTCTAGTTTCAAACTCGACCGATCATATTTCCAGATTTATATAGCAGTGTGGTAATTGAATTTTATATTTTTATTGGTATATCCAATTGATCTCAAATTTTAACTGTGCTTGAAAAACACAATTTTAGACACTCTGTTAAATTGGCATAATTTTTGGATGACTTTTGATCTCTACAGTGAGGGTGTCGGTCGAGTTCTGTGCAGGACAAACTCGACCGAATCTGCTGCAGACTGCAATATAGCAGTGCACTGTTCTATTTTTAATTATTTATTGGTAACTCCAAATGATCTCAAATTTTAACTGAAGCTTTATAGATCAATTATAAACAACTTGATAAATTCCCATAATTGTTGGAGAAGGTTTGATCTCTTAAATAAACGAATTACAGTAACTTTGTATAACTGAATATTCAGCCAATATAATTAAAGTTGAGTGTTGGGTCAATATGCAATTGACCCAAGCAGCTCAAATTGACTTATATGATCGACCACACACACACAAAGCTCTCATTCTTCGTCATCCACCCCAGACGAAAATCTAGAGAGAGAGGGAGAGTTAGGGCTTGAGTGGAGAAAGAGGAGGAATTGCTGACCTAGGGTTTTGCGGTCCAAGGAATGGTGAAATCAAGTAAGTTTGGATCCTTTGCATAGAATTTTATGGTGAATCTTATCTCTCATGTCAAGATTCCGTCCATGCTCTGATTTGATCCAAGATGATGTCGAAATTCCCTCTTTTCTCTCCCTTTCTTCATAATCCCTCATTTTCAAGGTTTCCTAGTTGAATGGAAGAAGAATTGGGAGATTTGCTAGGGATTTGATATGAGTTCGAGATCCCCTGAGTTGAGATACAGTTTTGAGGTGTTTCCACACCTTAGGGTGAGTGGGTTCTTCCTTTAAACAGTATAATGCACGAAATTTGATTATAGCATCCAAATCCCTAATTGCTTGGTATGTGATTCTAAACCCTGAAATGTCCGTTTAATTTAAGTTGTTGCAATTTGATATGATATGGATTCCTTCTCTGTTTGAATGACTCCTTGATGGTAGATTTACATCAGAAATGTATACAACACATCCTAGAAAGAATGCTTTTCAGATTTATACCATATGATGTAATTAGGGTTTAACCTAATTGAGATATCTCAAGAGTTTCAACCTTATTGAAAAGGACTAGTAATCTTATTAGTGGTTAGGGTGTACCTCATGGATTACCTTATTTGAATTTTATCCTTGGTGCATGATATCTCAGTGAATAGTATGGAAACCTAAATTTAATTTAATTTCCATGGTTTCATACATATATCGATTGTATATGATTTGTTGAAAACAATCATTATTTAATGAATGCTTATATTTCATGAAATCCTTATGAGAGCCATGTGACAGTGAATGAGGTAAATGAAAAGGTGAATGAGGCGAATGAAACCCTAAGAGTAGGGTGTTGGCATGTGATGAATGAATAAGGCAAATGAAACCCTAAGGATAGGGTGTTCAATGAATCATGTTATGGTGACATGAAAGGTCTCGATATGAGATGTGGTGATACTTAACTATTGAATTGTATGTTTCTAGTGCATTTAACTTTATATGCTTGTTCTCTCTGAGTTGATATCTACATACTGCATGGCTTCTTATATTTCAATACATATCTCATAAATTGCAGGTGATGAGATATGACATGCCCTAGAAAGGGATGTTACGGAGACATGGTATATGTTGAATACATGAGCTAAGATGTTTTATATGATATGATATGGCAGGCCGTGTGAGCCTTGTGAGAAATGTAAAATGAGTTATGATTTCTGTTTACATTTATCTATAATATTAATGTTAGACTTAGGTGCCTTGAACACCGTAGAACCCCTTTGAGAGGTCTGCTTCTTAGGGGTGAAACTCGTGTTGCAACAATAACTGTGCGGAGTCACTGTGGCACGAGGACAGAGAGCCAGTGTTGCAACAAGAACTGTGCGGAGTCACGGTGGCACTGGAGAAAATAGGGGTTATTGCAACAAGAACCGTGCGGAGTCACGGTGGTAACCCAGTGAGACTCTCCGCCTGTGTGCTCAGGTTAGAGGAGGAGTCTAGAGCACTCAGAGTAGTGCATTGAGGCCGGAGAGCCTGTGGTCCTGTAGCAGAACAGGGCTGGCAGTCAGACTTAGCATTTCCCGGGTGTGTCGCTAAGTCTTGTACGGTGTGGCCGTAGTGCACTGCGAGTCTCTTATGCAGAGTACACTGCATAAGATCAGGGCATACGCTAAAATATGATCATATAGGTTCACAGAATTCCTTATGAATGAAAGAGTTAAGGAAGACTAGAGCATAGTCTTCTAGTAGTTATTCTTGGATGCAATATTTACATTCTTGTTATTTCAATTATATTGTTTTAGAATTGCTCAGTGTAGTATTTATTGTTGTTAAATTTCATAACATTTATTCAAAGTTATATCTGTAATCACATTAGTGCCTTAGACTGTTTCCTTGAAGTACTCATTCACTGAGCGAGTAGGCTCACCCCTCTACTGAAACATTTTAGGGTTAACCGCGTGGACTTGAAGATGGTCAGAGCATCAGTGTAGATCTGCTACAAGAGTTAAGTACAAGATTAGTTGAGTCAGTCGGTCCTTGTCACTCTAGGTCCTCGGTAAGAGATAAGAGAGAGAGTTGTAATTACGATGTGTAATATTGTTCCTCTTTTGATATGTATGCTAATTAGCAAGTTTTATGTGCATAAGGTGTGAGAGACATCATGAATGTTTATACATGTACCTTTACTATTGAAGTCTGATTAGTAAAAGAAATGTTCAGATTCCTTTGTTAAGATGTTATGTGGTTCAATGCGGGGAAACAAGAGTTTTAAAGAAAAGAAAAAAGTTAAGGGTGTTCTTTGTGTTACATATAAGTCCTATCTTATGCCCTAATCTCATGATTTGAGGAAATTGTGAGATCGGGGTGTAACAGCTTGGTATCAGAGCTTAGGGTGAGTTGTCAAGGACCATTAAGTTAGTAAGTTAGAGTCCTATGTGTGGCAGATAGGAGATGTTTGATGTTAGCATTGGGGATTTGAGTATTTGGATATCCTGGCCCGATATCTGAGTACTTGGATCAACCAGTACAAGAT
The DNA here is from genome assembly GCA_963693085.1 of Alisma plantago-aquatica. NCBI lineage: Eukaryota > Viridiplantae > Streptophyta > Magnoliopsida > Alismatales > Alismataceae > Alisma > Alisma plantago-aquatica. Next base: position 336,011,810 of record OY856410.1, read on the forward strand.
ACTCTGTCTATTCTTTCACATATACCCTGGCCAGGTATACAGTGGAAGAATGGGCTAGAGAGGAACCCTAGAAATGTTAGGGTTAGAAAATGAGAAAATAAACAAGAATTAAGAGCATAAATGTAAAAGGAGATAGAACTTACATTTCATAATGTTGTTTTTATTGGAAACGTATAGAAATGCTCTTATATGTTTGAATTGAAATATTCAATACTTTGAAATATGGGTCTCTAATATCTGTTGTACACTATGCAGTTGTAGCATTTATTGATTTCATTCTTTGTAACAAGTAGACTAGAATTGACCTTTGAATGAGCTTTTGTTAGTGTATAAGTTTTCTTCCACACTTCTGAGATGAATAGGAGTGAGTAATCCCTTGTAGTTCTTGGCTTCAGGACTTCAGGTTTGGCTTGGTCCGGCTGGAAGGATGCGTTACTGGGATCTAATGACTCCTATTAATAGTATAATAAGAATAGACTGGATAATTAGACCCACATTAGAGTGAGAATGTACATACAGTAAGATGTTGAAACAGATGGGCAAGATCAGAACAACTAAGAATCAGTTGAAATTGGTATCTGAGGTTCAATTTTGGGGCCTCATATGAGAAACCCTTAATTGGGAATAATAGAACATGATATGAAGTTATAATCGGTTTATTGATTAATATTATATGAACTATACATATGAAATATAGAAAAGATATGTGAAATGTATGTATGGTTCAAGATAGCAAGAATCAATCATGAAGAAGGAATCATATAATAGAGTATAATGCTTTTATGAACTCTAAAGCAAAGGCTAAGTAGAGAATAGGGTTGAGCATTCAATAGGTCCATAGAAGTAAAGAGTCTTCAAAAGAGTAAAAGTGAAGAGGATCGTATGAACATGCAATTCATATGACTAGAACAACAAACTAGTTTCTAAGCAAAGAACATAGGTGTAGTTTAACGAATGAATAAGTCATACAAAGGTAGACTATATTCAGGAGAGAAAAACTTGATTGAAAGAGAAACTATGTTTGACCCATGCATGATCCACTTGATTTAAAAATGAAGAATATGTAATGTATTCAACATGAGGAAAAACTAATAGAGGGACTATTAATTTAGAACGTTAACTTCACAATAGTATAAAGATAAAGGAGGAAATATGTGCAACAGAGTATACATGACCATACATATGAATAAGCAACATGGTCATAAGAGAAAAATTTAGAATTAAAGATGACGGGTTAAAGAGTAGTATATGTAAGAGGACTATGAAACATAAGATAGGGTTTGAAATATGATGGAGAAGTTATAAAATAAAGAGGTTGTGAGATTCAAGCAAGTGCTAATTAATCAAATATCTCTGTTGATAACTAAGTAAATCTACATACGAGAATGTATTAAGGGAATGTTTGAATACAAGTATTCCAAGTCTTAAAATCATCTTCTCTTTCATATATTCCTTAACAATAGCAAGGTGGGAATGAAATGATAAGAAAATGAATCATATATGGTGCATAACTACCTTGGTGGGGTCATCTAGTGAATGTAATAGTGACATACTATATGATGAAGTGCGATAAGAAATAAAATTCTTGTGTGATAGCAAGAATGATGAATAATCTATTCCTATCTTAAATACTTCAATGTTAATGATGTTTATTGTATATAACCATATGAAAAGGATAGGTAGCAAAAAGTAAAGAAGTAATGAATGAGCAGAGAGATATGGGAAGACACTAGCTTTGTGTAATATGTGAATTTGTTTTTACATGTATGATTTGTTGAAGGCATATTAAGGTATGAACGTTGGTTCTACATATGATTTCAGTGTATTTGTGTAAGCTATATTTTAAATTAAAGGCGTATGATAGTTGTAGTAATTCATACCTGATATGCATTTTACTATTGTGTATTTTGATATGGTGATACGGTTTGGATGATGTCAGAACACATGGAGAGATACCCTGAACAAGGTAGTCATACTTATTCACTCATATTAATAGAAAGGGATGATAATCAGATTGTCTGGACAAGTAACCCTAATGAGGTGTAGCTTGTTATACCTAGCTCTAATATAACTGAGTGATGGTAATTGAGTATGATTAATGCTTGAATGACTGATACAATTGTGGATTACCTTATTACTGTTGTTGAAACCCTAAAATGATATAATACGATGGTTACACTTTGAATTGTGTGTGGGCCCATAACCCACAGGTCCCAGGATCGAAACAGGATAGTATGGAATGAGGTGGTAATGCTTCACCTCATGCATCCATGACCCAATGGGGATGCCAAGAGTAGTATTTTGCAATTGATTGTTGAATCTAGTCTTTTAATTCAAGACTGATTTGCTATTTGAATAGCACTTTATTAAAGTTTAAAACAACATGGTGAACTCGCTTTTGTCACTTAAAGGTGATACAGAACAATAGAACTTTCTGAGCCGCATAAGTTGAGATAGTTGTATCAGAGTTGCGCAGTGAAAGCGTGGTGGTTTATCTTTTCATTCTATGTTTGACTGTGGCATAAAGAATTTGCTTGATATAATTGAGAACTATTTGAAATATGTTGTGATTTAGTAAAGAATTAAAAGATCTAATGTTGAAAACTACATTCAGGTATGAAATATAAGAATATAATGACATGGAAGGCTTTAGAAGCTTAAAATAATCTTGAATGTATCTTTCTTGTGAGTTTATGTTTCGAGGATGAAACATTCTAAGGGGGGAAGAGTTGTTACGACCCCATCTGAGCTTAACTGGTAAACTAGAGTTTACCTAGACAATTGCAAAGATTAATTGGAATAATCATTCTTGAAATCTAATTAATGACGATAACTCAATTAGGATATTTAAACTATGATAAGAAGTCTAAATGTTCTTTTGTCTTGAGAATTAGGGTTTGAGAAGCATAAACCCTAATCGGCCCAAAATAGGGTTTTGATGATACATGAATACAGAATTTGATAAGTAGAATGTCTCACTAAATGATTTTTAGTATTTTATGTGTAACTCTTATTTACTTCAAATTTGGATATGATTTGGATATATAAAATGTGAACAACATTGGAAAATATCAGAATTTTTAAAGAATTCTCTGACCTGTTTATCGGTCTAGTTTCAAACTCGACCGATCATATTTCCAGATTTATATAGCAGTGTGGTAATTGAATTTTATATTTTTATTGGTATATCCAATTGATCTCAAATTTTAACTGTGCTTGAAAAACACAGTTTTAGACACTCTGTTAAATTGGCATAATTTTTGGATGACTTTTGATCTCTACAGTGAGGGTGTCGGTCGAGTTCTGTGCAGGACAAACTCGACCGAATCTGCTGCAGACTGCAATATAGCAGTGCACTGTTCTATTTTTAATTATTTATTGGTAACTCCAAATGATCTCAAATTTTAACTGAAGCTTTATAGATCAATTATAAACAACGTGATAAATTCCCATAATTGTTGGAGAAGGTTTGATCTCTTAAATAAACGAATTACAGTAACTTTGTATAACTGAATATTCAGCCAATATAATTAAAGTTGAGTGTTGGGTCAATATGCAATTGACCCAAGCAGCTCAAATTGACTTATATGATCGACCACACACACACAAAGCTCTCATTCTTCGTCATCCACCCCAGACGAAAATCTAGAGAGAGAGGGAGAGTTAGGGCTTGAGTGGAGAAAGAGGAGGAATTGCTGACCTAGGGTTTTGCGGTCCAAGGAATGGTGAAATCAAGTAAGTTTGGATCCTTTGCATAGAATTTTATGGTGAATCTTATCTCTCATGTCAAGATTCCGTCCATGCTCTGATTTGATCCAAGATGATGTCGAAATTCCCTCTTTTCTCTCCCTTTCTTCATAATCCCTCATTTTCAAGGTTTCCTAGTTGAATGGAAGAAGAATTGGGAGATTTGCTAGGGATTTGATATGAGTTCGAGATCCCCTGAGTTGAGCTACAGTTTTGAGGTGTTTTCACACCTTAGGGTGAGTGGGTTCTTCCTTTAAACAGTATAATGCACGAAATTTGATTATAGCATCCAAATCCCTAATTGCTTGGTATGTGATTCTAAACCCTGAAATGTCCGTTTAATTTAAGTTGTTGCAATTTGATATGATATGGATTCCTTCTCTGTTTGAATGACTCCTTGATGGTAGATTTACATCAGAAATGTATACAACACATCCTAGAAAGAATGCTTTTCAGATTTATACCATATGATGTAATTAGGGTTTAACCTAATTGAGATATCTCAAGAGTTTCAACCTTATTGAAAAGGACTAGTAATCTTATTAGTGGTTAGGGTGTACCTCATGGATTACCTTATTTGAATTTTATCCTTGGTGCATGATATCTCAGTGAATAGTATGGAAACCTAAATTTAATTCAATTTCCATGGTTTCATACATATATCGATTGTATATGATTTGTTGAAAACAATCTTTATTTAATGAATGCTTATATTTCATGAAATCCTTATGAGAGCCATGTGACAGTGAATGAGGTAAATGAAAAGGTGAATGAGGCGAATGAAACCCTAAGAGTAGGGTGTTGGCATGTGATGAATGAATAAGGCAAATGAAACCCTAAGGATAGGGTGTTCAATGAATCATGTTATGGTGACATGAAAGGTCTCGATATGAGATGTGGTGATACTTAACTGTTGAATTGTATGTTTCTAGTGCATTTAACTTTATATGCTTGTTCTCTCTGAGTTGATATCTACATACTGCAGGGCTTCTTATATTTCAATACATATCTCGTAAATTGCAGGTGATGAGATATGACATGCCCTAGAAAGGGATGTTACGGAGACATGGTATATGTTGAATACATGAGCTAAGATGTTTTATATGATATGATATGGCAGGCCGTGTGAGCCTTGTGAGAAATGTAAAATGAGTTATGATTTCTGTTTACATTTATCTATAATATTAATGTTAGACTTAGGTGCCCTGAACACCGTAGAACCCCTTTGAGAGGTCTGCTTCTTAGGGGTGAAACTCGTGTTGCAACAATAACTGTGCGGAGTCACGGTGGCACGAGGACAGAGAGCCAGTGTTTCAACAAGAACTGTGCGGAGTCACGGTGGCACTGGAGAAAATAGGGGTTATTGCAACAAGAACCGTGCGGAGTCACGGTGGTAACCCAGTGAGACTCTCCGCCTGTGTGCTCAGGTTAGAGGAGGAGTCTAGAGCACTCAGAGTAGTGCATTGAGGCCGAAGAGCCTGTGGTCCTGTAGCAGAACAGGGCTGGCAGTCAGACTTAGCATTTCCCAGGTGTGTCGCTAAGTCTTGTACGGTGTGGCCGTAGTGCACTGCGAGTCTCTTATGCAGAGTACACTGCATAAGATCAGGGCATACACTAAAATATGATCATATAGGTTCACAGAATTCCTTATGAATGAAAGAGTTAAGGAAGACTAGAGCATAGTCTTCTAGTAGTTATTCTTGGATGCAATATTTACATTCTTGTTATTTCAATTATATTGTTTTAGAACTGCTCAGTGTAGTATTTATTGTTGCTAAATTTCATAACATTTATTCAAAGTTATATCTGTAATCACATTAGTGCCTTAGACTGTTTCCTTGAAGTACTCATTCACTGAGCGAGTAGGCTCACCCCTCTACTCAAACATTTTAGGGTTAACCGCGTGGACTTGAAGATGGTCAGAGCATCAGTGTAGATCTGCTACAAGAGTTAAGTACAAGATTAGTTGAGTCAGTCGGTCCTTGTCACTCTAGGTCCTCAGTAAGAGATAAGAGAGAGAGAGTTGTAATTACGATGTGTAATATTGTTCCTCTTTTGATATGTATGCTAATTAGCAAGTTTTATGTGCATAAGGTGTGAGAGACATCATGAATGTTTATACATGTACCTTTACTATTGAAGTCTGATTAGTAAAAGAAATGTTCAGATTCCTTTGTTAAGATGTTATGTGGTTCAATGCGGGGAAACAAGAGTTTTAAAGAAAAGAAAAAAGTTAAGGGTGTTCTTTGTGTTACATATAAGTCCTATCTTATGCCCTAATCTCATGATTTGAGGAAATTGTGAGATCGGGGTGTAACAATAACAACTAAGAAAAATCCTTAAAACCATAAAAAAATATTCAATAGATCAAGGAATATCATCTAGGTTGAATTTTCATCATATGATGCAAAAACACTATAAAGAAGCCACTTTTAAGGGTATTTTCACACATATTTTGATTCTAAGCCCATGTATGACTAAATAAGCTTGTGATTAATGAATGTATATAAGAGATTACAAGGAATATTCAAATATGTATCACCAACATAAATGACCAAAACAATAGAAAATATTGTCTTTTATCATCTTAAGCAACATCAAAGCAAGGATTCGAGTTTGCATATTTAGAGTAGGTAAAAATGCAAAAAATGTTATATCACTTGCCTAAAGGATGGTAGAAACAAGTTCCATACTAGTGCATTATGATCAAGATGACTTATATATCTGAGTTAAACTCTTCAATGCTACAAACAAAGCTCCTTCCTCCATTGTGGCAACACATCCCATTATCATAAAGATAACGAGGTGTTACACGAAAACGTGTGGAAATCACCATAACCACAGATTATGAAAATACAGGTTAATTAAAATCGATTGCGGAAAACAGATAAACTGTGGAACTATTACTTTCCAGTCCTCATCCTGCACAGAAACACGTCATATATACATACACGAGATCTGATATGTGTTTACAGCTTACTGAAATAGCTGTCCATCCATCACATGGGTTCATCACCTGTTCATATACACAGAGGCCCGCATCCGGCCAATAGTAGGATATACAAAACATTATCGATCGTTCATCGTGAAACAACGTCAAAACACTGCCAAGGACCTAAGAGTATAGGGATGACTCTAGACTCTACTACAAAACATCCAAAACAGCAGCATGTCCAACGCTTGCCTTCTACTGCTCCTCAAGCTGCTCGGCCGCAACACCACGACCACGGCGACGTCTACCTCGACCACCTAAAAAGGGGTTAAACCAGCGGGGTGAGACAATTGAACAATTGTCCCAGCGGGAAACATAACTCCCCATCGCAACTACCGAACCTCAGCAAGATATACTATAACAGCATATATCTAATAACAGATATAACAAGAGCAGTCTATATAAAACGGATTATTCTTACCGACAAGCTTACCCGCTATACAAAAGCATATAACCAGATGTATCTCAAGGGGTATAATTAGCAAGATAAAATGTATCACTATGTAACATGATTATCAGAACAAGATATAATGTCACATAACCTGCTTCTCAAGATAAGACATATTGTCACATAACCTGCAAGATATAACAAAGATATTACACAAACAAGGCCTCAACCAATGTTACATGTTTATCTTAGGCAATAAATACTAAACGGCTGTATTACGTGTTATTATGCCCCGAGGATTTGAATCGTACCATTCAAATCCAACCTCTGGCTGTGAAGCCTCAGACTGGTGCCATACAAGGTCAATGGAAGAGCCGGACTCCACGCCCACCCACCTCGTGGTCAGTACACGAGTAGAACACAAGCATGACCGTAGTCACATGCTGAAGTGGTCTAAGCCACTGGGTCAACTCCATAGGCTACCCTCACTCTATCCCGCCTTGGTACATGTCTCGGCGCTAGTACAACTTGAGCCGCGGGTCTGTTCACCGTGCTCTGAGCCATGAACGTATTCATGCTCTCGACATCATATATCCTGAGCCATGGGCCTGTTCACCATGCTCTGTATACGTATCTGAGTCTGTAACCGAAGTTACACTCTTACCTCCTTACTTTAGGCTAGGAGTAACCTCGCATATTCAACAATATGTGCTCTGGGTTAACCCGTAGGGGAACCCGTTTCACCATCACCAAGTCCTGACGATGATGGATCTATGGCCAGGGCAACTACATGATATATTTCACTGTGATTAATTAGTATCTTTTAGATGGATTGCAGGATTCAACCAAGTTGTATAACATGCAAGATATAAAAGAACATTATATTATTATTGAAACCACATCAACCTAATCCAGCACAAGGATCCAACATCACATGTTACCACTTGGGCTCTTGCCAACCATCCAGATCCATCTCAAGGATCATCACATACCATGGGATATCAATCCTTCATCATGTACTGTCACTGCCTCTGCCTCTCAAGGCTCACATCATCATTGTGGGACCAACACATTACATATATAATTTCATAGAACAAATATCAAGGTAATGTTACTCATCACATATGTCACATAGCCCTTTCTTGGCTACACATCACCTGCATGGTTAGGATACACAATAACCAAAGATTCAACATAAGGAATATGCTCGCTATCATGAGCTATCATTCAAGATAATTTATTTATCAATATTACACTATTTGATGATCAAGCTTGTTAAGCACATCATACCATAATCATGCCTACCCTTATCTTAGGATTATACAAACAAGCAAGGTATTCACTTTATATAACAATTATGTTGAGTATACAAAGCAACTACTATTGTTATCAAAATCATTACTATTATCAGTATCATCATCTACTATTATCTTCATTACTATGTCATTAAGCCGACTGTTAATGTAACTGTCACTTATCACCATTATTCCAATCATTAACATCATTAACCCCATTATATTATCTAACATCATTATTTCTTTCACTTATGAGTTAGGCATTATCATCTCATCATCATTAACATCGTCACTATGCAATACTGTCATTATTCATTTGTACACAAACTTCCACTTCCACTACACATGAAACCGTCACTAAAAGAACTACCTACCCTCACTGGAACCTCACATTCCTCACTAAAGCTGATTGCTCGGCTAGGCATGGGGACAGCAACGCTGCTTTGCACCCAGCCTTTGCCCGCAACGCGCATCACAAGATAACTGGGCGACATGGGTGTCGTGCGTCACACCCAACAGGCAACGCCTTGCCGCGACGCCCATCCAGCTAACCCTATCGCCCAACAACCAAGGGATGACGCCCATCTAGCATCTCCATAACAAAAAGGAGCGAGAGGAGGAGAGAAAGAAGGAAAAAAAGAGAAAAACTCCTGATAACGTGCAACAACTCACATGGCATAACGCTCGTCACACCCACACTCTATCGCGCGTCACACTCCAGGCCTATCGGCCGACACACCAAGCTGCAATGCCTATCAGGGCTATCGGCCGTTATACTTCCTAGCATGCCGTGCAATTCAACCATCTACCAGAGGAAGCCCTGCCGTCCATCACAAGAACAAAGGCCTAACGTCCAAGAGAAGGACAAGATCATAGCTCATCTATCGTGCATCATAGATACCACCTTATCGGCCAACAACCATTGCTCACCCTATCGTCCATCTCAAAGGCAAAGGTGCCATGTCGTCCATCCAAGAGATATCGTCCAACACACCCATCCAAAGATGGTATATCGTCCAACACATGGTCACCCTCAACCTCCATCTCAAGCATCACAAACTCTAGATCACTAGAAACCCTAAACCCTAAGGGTATATTGGCCACCAAAGGAAACTCAAGCAAGGTACATGCCTAAGCTACTACACTATGAACAAGAACAAGAACAAAAGGTAATGAAGTTAGGGTTAGAAATTATGTAACCCACCTTAAGCTCCAAGCTCCAAGGTACTCCAGTGTCTAAGCTATCGTCCACCAGGCTACTCCAGGAAGGTGTATCAGCCACCACTTCAACTCCTAGGGAGTGTATCGGCCAACACAAGCTAGATGGAGAGGGATATCGTGCACTCAAGGTGGAGGAGAGACCAAAAGATCAAAGGAGACTAAGGCAAGGAGAAGAGCTACCTATATAGAAGAAAGGGGAGGATAAACCAAGGTACAACCATGCAATGTGTCGTCCACCCAAGGGACACTTGTCCTAGGGTTCAAGCCAATACACTAGCAAGGAATGGGACACTTGTCCAAGCTAGACACCAAGTGTCACCAACCAAGGTCAAGCCATATGGGCGACACAAGAAACAACTCCTTCTAGGCGACACAAACAAGCTGCTGGGCGACACACCATGGTGTTGGATGACACAAAGCTTCCTTGGACGACACACACACACACCCTTGGACGATACAAACTCACCTTAGACGACACAAGGCAAGCCATGGCCGACACAAGGCTCAACCAAGCCCAAACCACACATCTCAAGGCACAAACAAGCTCAACTCAGGCCCAAAGAGCTCAAACAACAAGCCAAAGCCTTCCTCTCAACCCTAGAGGAAGAAAAGAGGGAAAAACATCTCACAAGATGACCAACTTGCACACAAAACCCCAAACTTGGGTTATTTGCAAGTAGCCCCTCGAACTCTCAACAAAGTACACCAAAACCCTAATCACCACTCAAAGGTGACTAGCAAGCATCAAACCACTAAGGTTAAGCAAAACAAATAGGGTAAACCCTAAACGCAGGTCAGGGTCCTTACAAGCTAACCCCCTTTAAGGGATTTCGTCCCCGAAATCCGAAGAGAAAAGTGAGGGATACTTCTTCCTCATCTCTTCCTCAAGCTCCCATGTGGCTTCCTCAACGCCACGCCTCTGCCAAAGAACTTTCACAAGAGCCAGGTCCTTCCTCTTCAGCTTCTTGATCTTTCTGTCAAGGATCACCACAACACCTTCCTCGTAGGTCATATCTGCATCAAGCTCAACCTCGACTGGCTGTATCACTGTACCTGAATCCGGATGACTTTTCTTCAGCATACTGGCATGAAACACTGGATGCAATCTGTGCAACTCTGGAGGCAACTCTAACTCGTAAGCTACCTTGCCAACACGTGCTCTGACTGAGTAAGGCCCCATATACCTGGGAGCTAACTTACCCTTCCGACCAAACCTTAGCACACCCTTCCACGGCGATACTTTAAGATACACTTTGTCTCCCACCTGGAACTCTAAAGGTCGTCGGCGATTGTCTGCATAAGACTTCTGCCTGTCCTGTACCACTTTCAACTGTTGTTGTATCACTTTGACCTTATCTGTCGTCTACTGGACTAACTCAGGACCCAAAAGCTGATACTCACCAGACTCATACCAACACAAAGGAGATCTGCACTTCCTCCCATACAGAGCTTCATAAGGAGCCATGTCAATGCTCCGCTGATAACTCTTGTTGTAGGCAAACTCTATCAAACTCAGATGTACATCCCAGTTTCCTAGAAACTGTAAAACACAAGCTCGAAGGAGATCTTCCAAAATCTGAATAGTCCTTTCAGACTGTCCATCTGTCTGTGGGTGAAAAGCTGTACTGAACCTCAACTGCGTTCCCAACGCCTTGTGCAACTGTTCCCAAAAACGAATTGTAAACTGAGGACCTCTGTCAGAAACTATCGTCGCTGGCACACCATGCAAACGTACTATCTCATCCACATATACTCGAGCTAGCTTCTCAGCTGTGTACGTCGTCTTCACTGGTAGGAAATGGGCAGACTTCGTCAATCTGTCCACTATCACCCAAATGGAATCATGATTCCTAGTTGTCCGGGGTAGACCAACTACAAAATCCATGGTTATATGATCCCATTTCCACTGCGGTATCAGCAAATGTTGCAACGTTCCTGCCGGTTTCTGATGTTCAGCCTTCACTTGCTGACACACCGCACATCTCACCACTAACTCGGCTACATCTCTTTTCAAACCGGGCCACCAATACAAGTCTTTCAGACTATGATACATCTTGGTGACACCTGGATGCATAGTGTACATCGACGTATGTGCTTCCTCAAGCACCAACTTCCTCAGATCATCAGCATCTGGAACTACCATCCTATCATGATAGCAAACTAATCCGTCCTCGGACTCATGAAAACCATCACGCTTGTCGTTGCCGAACTCTGATCTAATCAACTGTACCGCATCATCTTTCTGTTGTGGATCCTTGATCTGCTGTGCATCCTTGATCTGCTGTCTCAACGTAGGCTTAACTTGCATTTGTGCAAAAAGACCAGAAAACAAAGAAACTTCCATCTGCACATTCATCTGTCGTAGAGAAACAAACATATCTCGCTTATGGCATACCAGAGAACTCAACTGTGCCTTCTTTGGAGAAAGAGAAGAAGACTTCCTGCTAAGCGCATCAGCTACCAGATTCACCTTACCAGGATGATACTCAATAGTGCAGTCGTAATCATTGATCAACTCCATCCATCGTCGCTGTCGCATGTTCAACTCTTACTGCGTAAAGATGTACTTCGGATTCTTATGATCTGTAAAGATCTGACACACTTCCCCCATACAGATAGTGTCTCTAAATCTTTAACGCATGAACTACTGCTGCCAACTCCAAATAATGAGTCGGATAGTTCTCCTCATGTTTCTTGAGCTGTTGCGAAGCAAAAGAAACCACATGATCTTCCTGCATCAACACGCAACCTAAGCCTTTCTTGGAAGCATCACAGAAAACAACATAGCCTTTCCCAGGCTCTGGCAAGATCAACACTGGAGCACTGGTCAACTTCTCCTTCAAACTCTAGAAAGCTTGCTGACATCGATCATCCCAAACAAAAGGTACATCCTTCCGGGTCAACTTTGTCATCGGCAACGCGATCACACTGAAGTCCTTGATAAACCTCCGGTAGTATCCTGCCAAACCAAGGAAACTACGAACTTGTGTCAGCGTCTTCGGTTGTTCCCAATCCGCAACGAATTCCACCTTCTTCAGATCTACTTTGACTCCTTCAGCAGATATCACATGACCCAAGAAAGTCACTTCATCCAACTAGAACTCACACTTGCTAAACTTAGCATACAACTGATGTTGACGAAGAAGAGTCAACGCTTGACGAAGATGTTGCTCATGCTCTCGCCTGTCCTGACTGTAGATCAAGATGTCATCTATAAAGACTACAACAAACTGATCTAAGAACAGACGGAACACTCTGTTCATCAGATCCATGAAAGCAGCAGGTGCATTGGTTAGCCCGAACGGCATAACCACAAACTCGAAATGACCATACCTCATCCTGAAAGCTGACTTTGGTATGTCATCCGTCTTTATCCTCAACTGATGATATCCAGACCGTAGATCGATCTTTGAGAACACTGTAGCACCATGAAACTGATCAAACAGATCATCTATCCTCGGCAACAGGTACTTATTCTTGATCGTGACCTTGTTCAACTGCCGGTAATCTATACACAACCGCATCGAACCATCCTTCTTCTTAACGAACAACATGGGAGCACCCTATGGAGACGTACTCGGTCGGATAAAACCTTTCTCCAACAACTCTTGCAACTGCTTCTTCAACTCTTCCATCTCTGCTGGAGCCATCCTATACGCTGACTGAGCAACTGGTTGTGTTCCAGGAACCAGATTGATCTCGAAATCAATCTCTCGGGGTGGAGGAACACCAGGAAACTCCTCAGGAAACACGTCTGCAAACTCTCGAACAATTGACACTTCCTCAAGACTAGGACCTTTCGCCTTGGTAACCACAACGGTATCCACCACGTGAGCTAAGAACGCCTCACGTCCTTGTCGGAACAACTTATCTGCCACCATAGCTGATACCAAACATGTCGGAAGAATCTTCCTATCTCCCTGGAAGATCCACTTCTCTCCAGCAACATTAAACACTGCCTGCTTGGAACTACAGTCCAAGACAACCTTATACCTCTCTAAGGTATCCATCCCAAGGATAACATCGAAACCATGCATATCAAGTGGTATAAGATCCACTTGAATATGATATCCCGAGAAAGACAAAACACAAGATGGACACTCTTCTCGAAGCAAAGAGGAACCATCAAGAGGGGTTTCTAACAACAAGCTATCCTTCTTACAACTAACAGGCAAACGACAGTTTTCAAGCATACTATAGGCGATAAAAGAGTGTGTAGCACCCGGGTCAACCAGAACAGATATAAAGCAAGAAGAAGACATATCAGAATGAAATAGCTCCATCTGACCTGTCACCACTTGTGGGTTGACTATCGCCTCCGGCTGACTCATAGCATAGAATCGAGCCGTTGCTTGCTGTCCACGACCTCTACTTTCTTGAGCAGACGATCCAGCTTGAGACGCTTGACCGCGTCCTCGCCCTATGCCACTACCACTGGGTTGTGGTCTTTCTGGCCTCTGAAAACTCTGCCTCGGTTGCTGTGTCACTTCAACATCTCTATTTGGGCATTGTAACTTGAGATGCCCGGTCTATCCACAAAGATAGCATGACCTGTCCTCAAACCGTGGCCTGTCTGGCCCTGTCACTGCCACAGAAGCTGAGCTGTGCACCTTAGACGGTGAAGAAACATAACCTTTCCCTTTAATCGGAGACCACTGAGATGGTAAACCAGCACTTCTCATCGCTAACGGTGCCGAAAACCTAGGCTTCTTAAAGCCACCAAACCTTTGTCCTTGAAACTGAGCAGGTCTTTTAAGAGACATAGACTCTCTTTTCTCCCTTACTGTCCTCTCGATCCGTCGAAGTGATTCCACGAACGTAGCAAACCACTCCCGATTTTCCAACGCAGACACTGGAGTTTTCAACTCAGCACCCAAACCCTTCTCGAAACGTATGATCCGTTCCTCGTCTGTTGCCACCATGTGAGGATAGAACCTCAACAGATCCATAAACTTAGCTTCATACTCGGTGATGTTCATCATTCCTTGTCTCAGGTTCTCGAACTGACTCACTGTCCCACCCCGATCTCACACTAACCACAACCCACGAGATTAGGGTGCGACGGAAGGATTTACACACAAGCCAAACCACTCATAACTTTTTCAACATGTTAAAGACATTAAAGTGATAACCTGATTTATGCTGTAAACTAAAGCTAAACAAACTGCGGAAGCATTTTTATTAAACTGACTAGAAATATAAACAAAGTCTACAACATATTACATTGTTCGACATAAAGTAAAGCATAACAATTAATTTACAACTTTATACACATTCCACATACACACTCTCTCTCACCCACACCATGTCCCAAGGACCGAGGGGAAAGGACTAAGAGACCTCTAACTATACTAGCTACATATACCTTCAACAGATTAAGCGTTAGGATGAAAAGATCCTTCCGATTCCTGGAACTGTTGCTGACCTGAAAAATGTTTGAGTAGAGGAGTGAGCCTACTCGCTCAGTGAATAGAATTTCATTTAGCTATCACTAAACAACTCATCAGATATATAAAAATTGAAATAAAGCATAAGTGCAGTACTAAGCAGGGAAGTTCTAATGACATAGTAGATTTACAGATAATAATCACATTTCTATGCAACAACAGAGGTTTTAAACAAATAAACAGTTATAGAGAATTGGCACAGAAGTTCAAATCTCTTAACATATTAAATTTACTGTGATCCTATATGATTACATTTTTATATTATTATGCCCCAATCATATGCAGTGTACTCTGCATACAAAGATCTGTAGCGAACTACGATCCCACCGTACAAGACTTAGCGACACTCCCGGGGAATGCTAAGTCTGACTGCTGTCCTGGTCTGCGTCAGGACTCTCAGGCTCACACGGCCTCACTACACTCTCAAAGAGTGTACTCTAGACTCCTCCTCTAACCTGAGCACACAGGAGGAGAGTCTGGGTTACCACCGTGACACACGCACGAATTATTGTTGAATAACCCCTATTTACTCCAGTGCCACCGTGACACACACACACACAGATTATTGTTGAACACGAGTCACCGACCATCTAGACACACACTAGGTAGGTTGTTTCACCCCAAGGTGCAGACCTCTCGAGGGGTTCTATGGTGTAAGGGCACCTAAGTCTATTAACTGATTAACATATAAACACTTAAATAGGAATATCACATTTCATACTTATTTCACATTCTGAACATCACTTGAAAACACATATACATCATTTGTCATCTTTAAACATGACTCAGTATCAACTTATCCAGTTTCGATGCTAAACATCCATTTTATGCTCAACGTATACATTGCAGTTGTAATACAGGAAATTCTATCATTTTCATCAATCATATTACGTATTTCAAGTTCCAATGAATCTATCATACTCTATTGTATGTGCTACACTGTTTAGGAGTTATACCAACTGATACTGAAGCAATTAAGCACTTAAATTGAGTTAAATAATGATTTCTGAATGAACTGCCACTCACAACTCTGAAACTTGACCGATTGGTCAGAAACTCGACCGATTGCTTCATAACTCGACCGATCAGCTTGCAACTCGACCGATCAGCTTGCTGTTCGATTCCTGCTAAGGAAACTCGACTGAATCACACACAACTCGACCGAATAGTGCACAGACTAAAAACCTAAACAGACCTGCTGATGTCGATTTCACTCGAATCGGCGGGCAAAACCACAGATTTGCGTTGCAAATCACCTGCAACTGATGCACACAACCACGAACTAGCTGTAGGGAAAGAGGAGGACGAGCTAGGGCTGCTCTTCGTGTCCTTTCTCTCTCCTGGCCGCCGCTGCTGCTAGCGCAGCTCCTGCTGCTGCTGGATCAGTTGGCGAAGAAGGAAGGAGGGGAGAAGATGGAGGGGCCGCAGTTGTTGGCCGAAACAGAACTAGGGCTCCAAATCGCCCTTCTCTCTCAGATCTCTCTCACGCGAAGAAGGGAAGAAACGCTCTGCGTTTCTCTCGTTTCTGAAAAGTGAAACGAGAAAAGGGAAAGAAAGGATAAGAAGGAAAAACCTAGGGACCAAAACGTAAAGTCTGAGAACTTTCGAAAACTACAAACAGGTCCCTGCATGCCCAAAAACTTACAACTTTTTGACTTAAAAGTCGGTTTCAGGCGATTTTCTCTGGCAACGCCTCAAGCGCAAGATCCTACACGTTTTAAGGGCTAGGATTCACACTACGCACATATCATATCTATTTTAAACATTATTAACAAAAGCAAGCTTACAACTTAGCAAAACAGCTAAAACACATGCTTAACAGCATACTTACAGGGTAAGATCAACACGGGTCGTAACAATCTCCCTCCCTTATAAGAATTTCATCCCGAAATTCCTAAAAGAGAAAAGGAAACTTGCTACGCATCTCAGACTCAAGCTCCCACGTAGCTTCTTCAAAGTTATGATTCCTCCACAGAACCTTCACCAACGGTATCTCACAGTTCTTAAGCTTCTTGATTCGGTGATCAACTATCTACACTGGTCCTTCCACGTAGAACACATCTGTCCTAAGCTGCGCCGGTTCTGGATCTAAAATATTTTCTGTATCGGGATGACACTTCTTCAACATAGACACATGAAACACATCATGAAGACTTGCCAACTCAGACGGCAAATCCAACCTGTAGGCTACAGGTCCATTCCTCTCAACGATAGGATATGGGCCCATATACCTAGGGGTCAACTTGCCTCTCTTGCCAAACCTTAGCACTCCCTTCCATGGTGAAATCTTCAGATAAACCTCATCACCAACCTCAAACTCAAGAGACCGACGTCGTCTCTCTGCATAACTTTTCTGTCTGTCCTGAGCATCTTTCAACTGCTTCCTGATCACAGATATCTTTTCCGTAGTCATATCGACTATCTCAGGTCCAAGAATTTCCTTCTCGCCTACCTCATACCAACAAACTGGCGATCGACACTTCCTGCCATACAAAGCTTCATACGGGGCCATTCCAAGACTAGAATGGTAACTGTTGTTGTATGAAAACTCCATTAGGATTAAGTGTTCATCCCAGTTAACTCTGAATTGCAGAACGCATGCTATCAACATGTCCTCGAGAGTCTGAATGGTTCTCTCAGACTGACCATCCGTCTGTGGGTGAAAAGCTGTACTGAACCTCAGCCTTGTGCCCAACGCACGATGTAACTGATTCCAAAACCTAGATGTAAACTTAGGATCTCTGTCAGAAATAATGGAAACTGGAATCCCATGTAATCTGATAACCTCATCCACATAAATCTTGGCCAGCTTTGGAACATCAAAGGTTGACTTGACAGGGAGAAAGTGAGCAGACTTAGTTAGTCTATCCACAATCACCCATATCGAGTCCGAACATCTAGGCGTCCTGGGTAACCCTACCACGAAATCCATCGTGATGTGTTCCCTTTTCTATTCAGGTATAGGAAGCGACTGCAAGGTACCAGTAGGTTTCTGATGCTCAGCTTTAACCTGCTGACACACTCCACATCTAGCCACGTACTCAGCCACATCTCTCTTCATACCAGACCACCAGTACAACTCTTTGAGATTCCTGTACATCCGGGATGCTTCATCAACATGATCACCTCCACCTGGACCCATGTCCTGTGGATCAGGGCCAACATGGCTCTCGGCCTGATCATCATGACCAAAACCTCTTCCTGCCATCTGCAGTAATATAACAGAATATTTCCTGTTAGAAAACTACAGATAGAAGAAAGACACCTAAACCTCAATTCTATTGGTCTCTTATCATCCCCTGACCTGGACTCTGAGTAACTATGTACTCAACCTAGGCTCTGATACCAAGTTGTCCCACCCCGATCTCACACTAACCACAACCCATGAGATTAGGGCACGACGGAGGGATTTACACACAAGCCAAACCACTCATAACTTTTTAAACATTTTAAAGACATTAAAATATTAACCTGATTTATGCTGTAAACTAAAGCTAAACAAACTGCGGAAGCATTTTTATTAAACTGACTAGAAATATAAACAAAGTCTATAACATATTACATTGTTCGACATAAAGTAAAGCATAATAGTTAATTTACAACTTTATACACATTCCACATACACACTCTCTCTCACCCACACCATGTCCCAAGGACCGAGGGGAAAGGACTAAGAGACCTCTAACTATACTAGCTACATATACCTTCAACAGATTAAGTGTTAGGATGAAAAGATCCTTCCGATTCCTGGAACTGTTGTTGACCTGAAAAATGTTTGAGTAGAGGAGTGAGCCTACTCGCTCAGTGAATAGCATTTCATTTAGCTATCACTAAACAACTCATCAGATATATAAAAATTGAAATAAAGCATAAGTGCAGTACTAAGCAGGGCAGTTCTAATGACATAGCAGATTTACAGATAATAATCACATTTCTATGCAACAACAGAGGTTTTAAACAAATAAACAGTTATAGAGAATTGGCACAGAAGTTCAAATCTCTTAACATATTAAATTTACTATGATCCTATATGATTACATTTTTATATTATTATGCCCCAATCATATGCAGTGTACTCTACATACAAATATCTGTAGCGAACTATGATCCCACCGTACAAGACTTAGCGACACTCCCGGGGAATGCTAAGTCTGACTGCTGTCCTGGTCTGCGTCAGGACTCTCAGGCTCACACGGCCTCACTGCACTCTCAAAGAGTGTCCTCTAGACTCCTCCTCTAACCTAAGCACACAAGCGGAGAGTCTGGGTTACCACCGTGACACACGCACAGATTATTGTTGAATAACCCCTATTATTGTTGAACACGAGTCACCGACCATCTAGACACACGCTAGGTAGGTCGTTTCACCCCAAGGTACAGACCTCTCGAGGGGTTCTACGATGTAAGGGCACCTAAGTCTATCAACTGATTAACATATAAACACTTAAACAGGAATATCACATTTCATACTTATTTCACATTCTGAACATCACTTGAAAACACATATACATCATTTGTCATCTTTAAACATGACTTAGTATCAACTTATCCAGTTTTGATGCTAAACATCCATTTTATGCTCAACGTATACATTGCAGTTGTAATACAGGAAATTCTATCATTTTCATCAATCATATTACGTATTTCAAGTTCCAATGAATCTATCATACTCTATTGTATGTGCTACACTGTTTAGGAGTTATACCAACTGATACTGAAGCAATTAAGCACTTAAATTGAGTTAAATAATGATTTCTGAATGAACTGCCACTCACAACTCTTAAACTCGACCGATTGGTCAGAAACTCGACCGATTGCTTCACAACTCGACCGATCAGCTTGCAACTTGACCGATCAGCTTGCAACTTGACCGATCAGCTTGTTGTTCGATTCCTGCTAAGGAAACTCGACCGAATCACACACAACTCGACCAAATAGCACACAGACTGAAAACCTAAACAGACCTGCTGATGTCGATTTCACTCGAATCGGTGGGCAAAACCACAGATTTGCGCTGCAAATCACATGCAACTGATGCACACAACCACGAACTAGCTGTAGGGAAGGAGGAGGATGAGCTAGGGCTGCTCTTCGCGTCCTTTCTCTCTCCTGGCCGCTGCTACTGCTAGCGCAGCTCCTCCTTCTACTGGATCAGTTGGTGAAGAAGGAAGGAGGGGAGAAGATGGAGGGGCCACATCTGTTGGCCGGAACAGAACTAGGGCTCCAAATCGCCCTTCTCTCTCAGATCTCTCTCACGCGAAGAAGGGAAGAAACACTCTGCGTTTCTCTCATTTCTGAAAAGTGAAACCAGAAAAGGGAAAGAAAGGATAAGAAGGAAAAACCTAGGGACCAAAACGTAAAGTCCGAGAACTTTCAAAAACTACAAACAGGTCCCTGCATGCCCAAAAACTTACAACTTTTGACTCGAAAGTCGGTTTTAGGCGATTTTCTCTGGCAACGCCTCAAGCGTAAGATCCTACACATTTTAAGGGCTAGCATTCACACTACGCACATATCATATCTGTTTTAAACGTTATTAACAAAAGCAAGCTTACAACTTAGCAAAGCAGCTAAAACACATGCTTAACAACATACTTACAGGGTAAGATCAACACAGGTCGTAACACTCACCTTCTCATCCAGATACGTCTTGGGAAAGTATCTGGTGACGAACTCACGTCGAAACACTTCCCAACAAATCACCTCACCAGGCTGCTTCTCTTCTTCTATGGTCCACCAGTGACCAGCACTACCTTTCAGAAGGTAGACAACATGCTTTACCTTGTCCGCTTCGGGGATGTCAAGGATCCGAAAAGCCTTCTCGAGACTTGTCAGCCATAGATCTGCATCCGCTGGATCAGCCATTCCAGCATAATCCGAAGCTCCAACTCGGCGAAGCCGCTCGAAGGTCTTCCCAATACCTGATGCTTCTCCATGGGGAACCTGTGCTCGTGGAGGAGGCACTGGTAATCGCTCAACCATGAGATTCATCGTAGCCATTAACTGCCCCATAAGTTTTTGGTAAGCAGGATGTTCAAGTATGGCTGGGTTAAATTGGGGAACCTCAGGCACCCGATCTTCATATGCCTATCCATCTGCTCCATCAACCGATGCAGCATCACTGTACTTAGAAGAGTGTTCTTCATGGTTTCCAGACATCTTGACTTTTCTTCCGCTGAGGGCAGAAGATTTTGTAAGAAAACCTTGAAAACTCACAAGAACAGACTCAACCTAGTCCTAAATCCCTGTAGACTCAGCGAACCTATAGCTCTAATACCAAACTTGTGGCAACACATCCCATTATCATAAAGATAATGGGGTGTTACGCGAAAACATGCGGAAATCACCATAACCACAGATTATGAAAATACGGGTTAATTAAAATCGATTGCGGAAAACTGATAAACTGTGGAACTATTACTTTCCAGTCCTCATCCTGCACAGAAACACATCATATATACATACACGAGATCTGATATGTGTTTACAGCTTACTGAAATAGCTGTCCATCCATCACATGGGTTCATCACCTGTTCATATACATAGAGGCCCGCATCCGGCCAACAGTAGGATATACAAAACATTATCGATTGTTCATCGTGAAACAACGTCAAAACACTGCCAAGGACCTGAGAGTATAGGGATGACTCTAGACTCTACTACAAAACATCCAAAACAGCAGCATGTCCAACGCTTGCCTTCTACTGCTCCTCAAGTTGCTTGGCCGCAACACCACGACCACGGCCACGTCTACCTCGACCACCTAAAAAGGGGTTAAACCAGCGGGGTGAGACAATTGAACAATTGTCCCAGTGGGAAACATAACTCCCCACCGCAACTACCGAACCTTAGCAAGATATACTATAACAACAGATATCTAATAACAGGTATAACAAGAGCAGTCTATATAAAACAGATTATTCTTACCGACAAGCTTACCCGCTATACAAAAGCATATAACCAGATGTATCTCAAGGGGTATAATTAGCAAGATAAAATGTATCACTATGTAACATGATTATCAAAACAAGATATGATGTCACATAACCTGCTTCTCAAGATAAGACATATTGTCACATAACCTGCAAGATATAACAAAGATATTACACAAACAAGGCCTCAACCAATGTTACATGTTTATCTTAGGCAGTAAATACTAAACGGCTGTATTACGTGTTATTATGCCCCGAGGATTTGAATCGTACCATTCAAATCCAACCTCTGGCTGTGAAGCCTCAGACTGGTGCCATACAAGGTCAATGGAAGAGCCGGACTCCACGACCTCCCACCTCGTGGTCAGTACACGAGTAGAACACAAGCATGACCGTAGTCACATGCTGAAGTGGTCTAAGCCACTGGGTCAACTCCCTAGGCTACCCTCACTCTAGCCCGCCTTGGTACAGGTCTCGGCGCTAGTACAACTTGAGCCACGGGTCTGTTCACCGTGCTCTGAGCCATGAACGTATTCATGCTCTCCACATCATATATCCTGAGCCATGGGCCTGTTCACCATGCTCTGTATACGTATCTGAGTCTGTAACCGAAGTTACACTCTTACCTCCTTAGTTTAGGCTAGGAGTAACCTCGCATATTCAACAATATGCGCTCCGGGTTAACCCGTAGGGGAACCCGTTTCACCATCACCAAGTCCTGACGATGATGGATCTATGGCCAGGGCAACTACATGATATATTTCACTGTGATTAATTAGTATCTTTTAGATGGATTGCAGGATTCAACCAAGTTGTATAACATGCAAGATATAAAAGAACATTATATTATTATTGAAACCACATCAACCTGATCCAGCACAAGGATCCAACATCACATGTTACCACTTGGCCTCTTGCCAACCATCCAGATCCATCTCAAGGATCATCACATAACATGGGATATCAATCCTTCATCATGTACTGTCACTGCCTCTCAAGGCTCACATCATCATTGTGGGACCAACACATTACATATATAATCTCATAGAACAAATATCAAGGTAATGTTACTAATCACATATGTCACATAGCCCTTTCATGGCTACACATCACCTGCATGGTTAAGATACACAATAACCAAAGATTCAACATAAGGAATATGCTCGCTATCATGAGCTATCATTCAAGATAATTTATTTATCAATATTACACTATTTGATGATCAAGCTTGTTAAGCACATCATACCATAATCATGCCTACCCTTATCTTAGGATTATACAAACAATCAAGGTATTCACTTTATATAACAATTATGTTGAGTATACAAAGAAACTACTAATGTTATCAAAATCATTACTATTATCAATATCATCATCTACTATTATCTTCATTACTATGTCATTAAGCTGACTATTAATGTAACTGTCACTTATCACCATTATTCCAATCATTAACATCATTAACCACATTATATTATCTAACATCATTATTGCTTTCACTTATGAGTTAGGCATTATCATCTCATCATCATTAACGTCGTCACTATGCAATACTGTCATTATTCGTTTGTACACAAACTTCCACTTCCACTACACATGAAACCATCACTAAAAGAACTACCTACCCTCACTGGAACCTCACATTCCTCACTAAAGCTGATTGCTCGGCTAGGCATGGGGGCAGCAACGCTCCGTTGCACCCAGCCTTTGCCCGCAACGCGCGTCACACGACAACTGGGCGACATGGGTGTCGCGCGTCACACCCAACGGGCAACGCCCTACCGCGACGCCCATCCAGCTGACCCTATCGCCCAACAACCAAGGGATAACGCCCATCTAGCATCTCCATAACAGCAAGGAGTGAGATGAGGAGAGAAAGAAGGAAAGAAAGAGAAAAACTCCTGATAACGTGCAACAACTCACAGGGCATAACACTTGACACACCCACACTCTATCGCACGTCACACTCCAGGCCTATCGTCCGACACACCAAGCTGCAACACCCGTCAGGGCTATCGGCCGTTATACTTCCTAGCATGCCGTGCAATTCAACCATCTACCAGAGGAAGCCCTGTCGTCCATCACAAGAACAAAGGCCTAACGTCCAAGAGAAGGACAAGATCATAGCTCATCTATCGTGCATCATAGATACCACCTTATCGGCCAACAACCATTGCTCACCCTATCGTCCATCTCAAAGGCAAAGGTGCCATGTCGTCCATCTAAGAGATATCGTCCAACACACCCATCCAAAGAAGGTATATCGTCCAACACATGGTCACCCTCAACCTCCATCTCAAGCATCACAAACCCTAGATCACTAGAAACCCTAAACCCTAAGGGTATATCGGCCACCAAAGGAAACTCAAGCAAGGTACATGCCTAAGCTACTACACTATGAACAAGAACAAGAACAAAAGGTAATGAAGTTAGGGTTAGAAATTATGTAACCCGCCTTAAGCTCCAAGCTCCAAGGTACTCCAGGGTCTAAGCTATCATCCACCAGGCTACTCTAGGAAGGTGTATCAGCCACCACTTCAAATCCTAGGGAGTGTATCGGCCAACACAAGCTAGATGGAGAGGGATATCGTGCACTTAAGGTGGATGAGAGACCAAAAGATCAAAGGAGACTAAGGCAAGGAGAAGAGCTACCTATATAGAAGTATATAGAAGAAAGGGGAGGATAAACCAAGGTACAACCATGCAATGTGTCGTCCACCCAAGGGACACTTGTCCTAGGGTTCAAGCCAACACACTAGCAAGGCATGGGACACTTGTCCAAGCTAGGCACCAAGTGTCACCAACCAAGGTCAAGTCATATGGGCGACACAAGCAACAACTCCTGCTAGGCGACACAAACAAGCTGCTGGGCGACACACCATGGTGTTGGACGACACAAAGCTTCCTTGGACGACACACACACACCCTTGTACGATACAAACTCACCTTGGATGACACAAGGCAAGCCATGGCCGACACAAGGCTCAACCAAGCCCAAACCACACATCTCAAGGCCCAAACAAGCTCAACTCAGGCCCAAAGAGCTCAAACAACAAGACAAAGCCTTCCTCTCAACCCTAGAGGAAGCAAAGAGGGAAAAACATCTCACAAGATGACCAACTTGCACACAAAACCCCAAACTTGGGTTATTTGCAAGTAGCCCCTCAAACTCTCAACAAAGTACACCAAAACCCTAATCACCACTCAAAGGTGACTAGCAAGCATCAAACCACCAAGGTTAAGCAAAACAAACAGGGTAAACCCTAAACATAGGTCAGGGTCCTTACATCCATGAACTAGGGGATAAAGGAAAAGAAAAGCAAGGTCCTTAGGCACTTAGTTCAATCTTCCTTCAAGAACAATCATGGACACAACCAAGGAAGAAGATGATGTACATCAAGAAAATGATATCAAAAAAGATGACCTTATGTGGATTAAGGTTTATGAGAAGCTATCACAATTTGCGATCACTAGGAAAAAGTGGATCAACTACATGAAAGGACACATACATGTATCTTGACATGCAACTTCTTGTAGACCTAATGGACCAACTTTGTCAGTCAACAATTCCCAAAGATACCCAAAAGCTACTGCATTCTCTTATACCACATATAATCAAGACATGAAGGTCTAAAGGTAAGGACAAGATGTGTATATATAAGCATGGGTGAAGGAGATAATAGGTTTACATAGTGTGCATGTCGGTCACACATATAGTTTCCTCATACGACAATGTTGTCATTTGAAGAAGCTTCTCTCTCATTGAGTTGCAATCATCGAGTTTCTTCATCAGTCAATGTTGTCATTTGAAATATCTTCTATCTCCTTGAGTTGTGATCATCAAAATACACACCCGGGGATTCTCATAGGTCTATACTTAGATGGGTCTCATTGATTCACATTTTCATCCATCAAAAGCCATCAATCTCTCTCATTGGTCTCTCTCTTTGATCAGTTGACCATACATTGATATTCCATTGGTCCTAATCATCAATACACAAATATAAATCCTTGTTGGTTGTTGTATCCAAACTATTCATAAGTTGGAAACAATTAGATCATGTTGGTCCACATGCATGCATCATCGCCTGTTCCCACATCACAAGTTCTCATTAATTACCAACCAACATGGAGGCTCATCAATTGACAAGTCTTGTTGCCATCAGTATGTGATCGTGCCTCCTCATGGATCCTAAGTTGGGTCATATTCCAATCAACCAAAGCCCATTGGTTCAAGTCACATTGGTTTAACCAATATATCCCATGACAACCACACACTTACACACTAGTTGGGGTGTATATTGCAAAGGGGATTGAAACCCAAACCAATTAGGATCAAAAGCATGCTACCAAGAGCCAGTGAAGCAAGATAGATGAAGTTAAAATGAGCTTATATATAATTCACATAAATTACAATTAAAATCTCAAAAGAAGGTGTAGTTACATTTATTTCTAAAAAAGCATGCTAAGTTGCAATATGAAGAAAAAATGATAAAATCTAAGGAAAATTTGAGATAATATTCAACCAACTGAATTCAAAATCAATCCAATCATGCAAGTAGGATAATTGAGCATCTGATTATGATAATCCATCAAGTTTAAGGAATAAGCTAGGTTAAGGCCCTTACATGGGGTTTCCACTAGTCACAAATAGAGTGATGTGAATCCATTTATCTGACATAGTTTACAAGATGATACCCATGATGTCTACTTGGAAAGCTAACATTTTATCATTTTCATGTTAGGTTAGCCTATAATACACATCCTCTTTTAATCCATCTACACACAATTTTGTCTTTCACAATGCCAACTGGAACCATGATACAAATAAATAAGGTGTTGGTATATTTTACTTGACAAGCTAGGAGAGATTGGGTTTCCTGACATAACATGATGTAAACCAGGAACTTAGCTGACCTTGGTATCCCACTTTTACAAGATTTTATCAAAGATAATTTCTAAAAATTCTATTAAGAGATTCACAAGGTTCATCTATATGATTGTGGTTCTTCATAGACCCAAAGAATAGACACAATATTGATGTCCTTTACCCCTTCACTTGAACTCACCTCCTTCATGTAAGGACCATCCTTATGATTTAACTTGAATAAAATCATTAGGATAAATCCTAACAAAAATAACCACCTTATATTATCATAAAAAACTAGTCATTGAAGAAAATAGAAAACAAAATAACTTCTCTTACTAATGAAACACACATCTAAAACTCCATGTCAAAATATACTATTCACATCATAGATGCACTCAAATATATCACAAACTCAAATGTATCAAACTAACATACTACTCTACATAATACCCACAGATGAATCAAAAGACAATAACTTATCATATTTAATTTGAATATTTGATATCAACAAAATGGAAGACACGTTTATCAATTATATATTAAATTATAATAAATTTGACACACAAGAAGGTAAACCAATTTGTACAATTTTATCCTATTTTTAATTTACATTTTTAAGAAACAAAAATGATACTTTATAATATCAGATTGTATCATATGCTCACCCAACACTCTAGGGAATCAAGAGTACAAGGACAATCTAGGCTGATCTACACTATTATTTATCAAGTCTTTATCATGCCAACGACTTTTATACTTCCTTTAGATCAAAAAGAGGTGGAAGAACCACATGAAGCACATAATGATCCAACAAGAGGAAAGCTCCCTCCAAATAGCATAATGTGTGCTGGAATTATATCATGTGAACTAAAGTAATCTAGAAACATATGAAAACATCATTCATATCAAAAATCAACTTGATAATTAATAGGAGGAAGTTACATAATATGATGACATTATGATATCTCATTCCAATATTGTAACAATATAACCTATAAGAAATCATGATAACAAATAATCCTGACATCCTACTCAGTTGTGTAATATTTTAGACTCTTGACTTGGAAAATACGAAGTATACCATACAAATTACTAGCTAGTGACTATTAGGTCCTTTACTTCATTATAATGGATCTTATTAGTGTCCATTCTCACCAACATGTCACCACACCGCGATTGGTTTGAGTATAAAAGTAGGATTCATTAGCCTGCAACATGCATAAACATTAGGGTTGTCTTTGTTACATAGACCATGACACTTATTATACCACATTGGTAGGACTTTCATATAGAAATGTTTTGCATCCATATCATTTTAATAAAATTGTAAACACTAACATATAAGAAAGGAGCTACAACCTTGACTTCCTTCATATATTGAGCGAAGTTAGAGGTGAAGAGGACGATGCATCAAATGGATTCTCGGCAATGCACATATATTCAATAATATATGACTATGAGTACCTTCTCATGATTCATCAATTGCTACAAGAGTAATTTTTCCTCTTCCTTGACTTCTGATCATTGGGGAAGTTCTAAGGTACACATGGAATACATCATGTGATTAGGGTCACACTTATTACTTAATTCAATTACTCATCTTAATAAACTTTCATAAAATGAATACTATCTTGCTTATCCTGACTCAATTAGATATTCCTGACTCATTATTATTTTACATTAACAATATAAGGAACATGACAAGACCAGATAAATATACAATATGAACATATAATATAAAGATTCACTTAATAAAAGCATGATATCTCATGTATATATAAATTGCATTCAGTTCACTATAATAAGCCAAATGCCTTGAATCATTATTGTGCTGAAATGGATACACAATAACCCTTAATTTTCGTCATTGTGTCATAAAGTCATTTATGCCATAGATATTCAAATAATATAATTAATCAAGGTTTCATTGTTATATTACTCTTTCCATCTATCATATACATTACTCATGGAAGGATCTCAGATGTAAGTTCTATTTTCTTATGTTTAGAAATTCTCATCAGTTATCACAGAAGCAAGGCACACCATGATAAAAGAATAAAATTTTCCATTACAATATAAAAGGATACTATAGAAGAGCTTAGGATTCTCAAGAATCATTAACCCATAAGGCAAGTAATATGCTTGTATCCAATTTTCCATGGTATTTCTATAGATCATTTGTACTGTAGGAATTTATATACATTTACAATTCAAAAGATATTTAAGAGTAATCTTAATGTAACTGCAAAAACATTTATGGAATTACTAAATTCCTCATATCTTATGATACCCTAATATTTTAATTAAGCCTTTATTAGTGACACATGGCTTGACCTTGTGATATCGACCTAATGAATTAAACTCATGACATCAAACTCACAAATAATCTCTTGTAGAACTCCTAATCAAGGTTCATATTATAGCATGAAGTTTATTTGTATCCCAAATCTATTTCACTTAGATTTATATGAAATATAGAATATAAGTGGTAGCAAATACTTTCTATATAGGAGGGAAATTACAAAATGTGGCAAATGTTTGTGTGAGGCCTACCCCTTTTATAAACACACACATATATATATATGTATGTATATATATGTATATATATTATGATTCCATGAATAAACTATGTTCTTGCTTCCTAACTAATAGATTGCATTTTTATTATATATAAACTATAAACCCACCATATTATTAATATTTAAGCATCACAATCCAATTTAATGCCTTTTCTTAAAGAGGATGAATTTGTTACATAGAATCCATAATTATTTTGATTCTTAAGTATTAACATATCATGTAAGTTCAATAATAGAATATGAAAATAACCCATTCATTCCTTAATCACTTGATTTTATCAAATAAATCTCAATTAGTGTATTATTTTACTAAACAAAAGAATGCTTGAATGATATTTAAAAAATATACACAAAACATTCTTTAAAACAAAATAGTATGCATGTAGAAGAACAAGATATTGTATTTATAAGGAACCAATTGGTTCCATCCAAAAATTAAAGTTGTTTGCATGAAAAAGTGGTTGAATATTTAGTTGCACCTAGATTAGGCATAGCATGCATACATATCTAGGGTAATTAATGCACTTTCCTAAATAACAAGCTTCCAACAAGAATGGGAACAAAAGCCTAACTCCAAAGCTCTATAATTTAGCTCCCAACATACAACTTACACGCACTAGATCCAACTAGACCAAAGAAGTAGAAAAGAAGGGATTTTAGGTATCTAAGCAAGACTTCTACCAAGGTTCATGAACAATTTTGACCAAAAAGGTAGCGTGGAAGAAATAATAAATGTGATGACAGGAGAGGAGGAACCATACACTGATTTGTTCTCTAATAGGTTACGAATGTGAATCCACTTGGATATTTCAAAATTCTAAGAAATCCCCACAATCCTTCTTAACAACTCTTCTAACTCTAGAATACTCTCACATAGATCATGAGGTTGAAGGGGGTCTATATATAGGTGGGTTCATGTGTAAGTTATAGAGCAACCCAAAAAGGTTGTATTTGACATTTATACAACTATTTCAACACCATACAAGTTATTTGGAACTACCTCTACATGCTTCAACCTAAAAATATGGTCACATTGGTTTAAGACCCACTCTCACCAACCCAAAAACAATACACATCAACCACTCACTTGCCTTCTTTGACCCAATGGGTTGCATTGACTAGGCACATGTATATAAAAGAGGGATGGCCCATATTTGACCTACATGGTTTTTAAAGTGCCCCAGACAGGTCCACATTAGTCCACACACAATAATTGATGTGACTCGGCCCATGTGCACTTTTTGTTCCGATAAGAATTCCCATTGACCAATTCAATCAATAGATGAAACCCATGAGCTACCTATTTTTCTAGTCCACAACTTTTAAGGTTTCATAAAATAATTTTTTACAAGAACTCCATAACATATAAAACACATACGTAAATCATTACAGAACATAATTTTAGTTATTTAAATTAAATTGGCATGATATAACTAGTTAATAAAACTTAAATTAATATGGAGAAATAAATATGGTATCACAACTCTTACTAACTTTAAGGACATCACCTCAAAAACCCAAAGAAAAGGCATAAGGGCACAATAAACAACATATAACTCTCTACTTATAGATTTTGGTATATAAATATTCTCTTTTGTTAATGTTAAACTTCAATTTCTCATGAAGTCTAAGCTAACCTTCCATGTTATATATCCTTTAAGGATAATTCCAAACCCTAGAGTCAATTGTGCCTTCTTATAAATTTATAGAGATTTTATTCAAAGATTACTCTTGATTTCCCTTTGTCGTGTCATCTTTGTCTTGTTAAAATTTCATTCTTTCTTGTCGTACTTATTGGTAATCTATCATAGAAATCTATTTATTCATAGATTTATCTAAAGTTTTTATTCTTATTATCTAATATCTATGATTAGGATATTTGTATTTTTTTTCATGCTCTTAAAACTTATTCCATTAGCTAACACTTCCAAATACAAGTGCTTCTCCTTGTCCTACTAGCAACCTTTGACTTGTTTTCTATCCATTATCGGTTCCATATTACAAATGTAAATCCCATGTCTCACATACTGTCTCCCTTTATTATGACCATATTGACACTTTCAGTGTCTTGCACATGTGACCAATAACCAATCATTGCTTCCAAAGAATTGTCATATCTACATAAGATGATTTTATCTTTACCATTGTTAGATCCTTTGAAGTCCTTTGTATCATATCACAAAAACTTACACATTGTTAATGGTGTTCTAGCCTCAGCTTAGGGTCCTCTATTTGAATTTATGAATATAAGAGGGGACTCTTATCCTTACTTATTATCTTGCCATATCCAAATTCAAATTTCATTCCTTACCATTATTATTTAATCATAGTTGTTAGCATATCAAAATCACATTGAGATTTTTGCCAGAGTTGCCTAGTTGGGAAGAGATCAGTAAGTCTCAATGGAGGATACATGTTCAAATCACATCGAATGCACTCTATGAACGACATTCGACACTGATTGGGAAAAGGAGGGGGGGGGGTGATCAAACCACACCCTCTCATGCCTCGAGGTTTACTGCAATGGGTGAGTCACAAAGTGGCTCTGTTGATGGTAGGTTCCTTGTGATTTAAAATTTTATTGAAACTTTCCTTCTTCCCAATTTAATTGGAACTTGGTTTTACCTCTAATTATTTGGACACACTGAAGTATGACGTACTTAATTTACTATGATCTCTAAACTATATTAACCTTATGCTTTATTATCTAATATATACATATATTTATTCTCAATATTTGTCACCCTTAATCCATTCCCATGCAATCCTTTTTTAACTATAATTCTCATCCCTCCTTATTTTCCCATTTCAAAGGTGTGTAATTGTGTCATATTTATCTATTTTATGACTCAATTCTTCATTTTTTATGTCCACTTCCATATATTATAGTTTCCCCCTTAATTCATCCACAAAAAAACCTACCTTCTACTACGATAAAATCTCCAGTTCCTACACTTTTTATTCATCATTTTTGCATATCAACATCTTAAATTCTCATTATTTCATAAGTCTTTACTCATATGATGTTTATAACTCAAAATTTTATAAAAATATAAATTCTATATAAACTTCCAACAAAAAGTCCATATGTTCCTAATATATGTAAGTTTTCTCCTTACTATTACACACAATTAAGTCATCATGCACTTAAATACTTCTCCTTAATCTCATATTTCCTTAGATTAAACTTCAATATACTAAAAGTTATCAAACCAGATACATCCTTCAAGGTTTAGGAACTCATATAGTCTTAATTACTCCATTTGAATACCGTTTATATATATATATATATATATATATATATATATATATATATATTTCCCTTCATGATTTTCAGTTATTAGTGAGTTAAAAGATGGGAACTTATGTGCAACAAGAAGTTTGTTTTAGAAATCCTCATTATTTAATCAACTTCTTTCTCAATTGCTTTCAACTTTTTGGGATTTAAGGCCCATTTCATATCTCTTATCTTCTTTTATTAGTTTATTTTTATTATATTCTTGTATCATAAAAAAATTCTCATACTATTTCCAACTTACTGCTTGTTTAGATAAACTAGAAGGATCACA
The DNA here is from genome assembly GCA_963693085.1 of Alisma plantago-aquatica. Taxonomy (NCBI): domain Eukaryota; kingdom Viridiplantae; phylum Streptophyta; class Magnoliopsida; order Alismatales; family Alismataceae; genus Alisma; species Alisma plantago-aquatica. The sequence continues at coordinate 336,044,850 of OY856410.1, forward strand.
ACCAAACTGTTCCACACTAGTGCTTAGAACCATGACCAAGGCTCACTTAATCTAAGTCCAGTCAACATCCATCATGTTCTTTACTTGTATTATCATGTACTTCTAGTTCCTCGTGTCCCCATAGACTCATATAGTTTATGCTATGATAATAAACTTCAAGGACCATCCTTCTTGTTTACACCCCAAACAATAACTAGGATAAATCCTTACACAAACCCAACCTTAATTTACTGAACAAAAAAAACTCGTCAACAAAGAAAATAGAAAGTTGAATATTTTCTATTTTTTGGATGAAACACACATTTTCAAAGTTATTATCAATACCTTAGATACAATCATATAGCACACTGATATATATATATATCAAACACATCAAATTGACAAACAACTATACATAGCACCATAAATAAATCAAATCATAATGGACCATCATAGTTGATAAGAAGATCGAATATTAAAAGAATTGAATCTATTTGTTGACATTAAAGTTAAATTATAACAAGGTTGGTATACAGGAAGGTACAACACTCCTTGCAATCTAGACCAATTTAAGTTTTGCATTGTCAATAAAAAATTTAGGATAATTTTACCATCAAATCATATCATCTACCCACCAACACTATAGTAAAAAAAGAAAGTACATGAATATCTATTCATTATCAAGTCTTTATAATATGGAATTTATGCTAATTATATTAGACCTAAATCACATAGAATAACCATGTGAGACTCATAAAGATTGTTAACAAGAGTGGAACTCCCACCAAGCTTAACAAACATGTGCTGGAATCATACTATGTGTGTTGAAGTAGATTGGAACAATAACAGATATCTAATCAATATTTGGTAGCAACTTGATTATTTGTAGGTGAAATGTACATAATCATATTGCATATCGATATATCATTGTACAATAACTGCAACCCAACATGTCAATCACCTCAAGAAAATAATAAAGTAATCACTCAACAGTTCCAATCATATCACTTGTATGAAACCAATAAGAAATATGACTAGGGGTAATCCTTATATCCTAGTTAGCTATAATATATTTTAAACTTTTGTCATATTTAATTTCAAGTGCACCATTCAACTTACTAACTAATGGATGTGAAGTCTATAAGCCCATCATATAGTATGTTTGCAATATAAATCTCACTAAGACCCACCAAGCCTTAATCAAAGTCAGTATAAAAAGAAAGGGCTCATCATCCTATAACCTACATTCATATCATGCTTGTCCTAGGAATACATGTCTTGACACATATCATATAAGTCTGGAGGGATTGTGATATAAAAGCATATCACAATTATATCATATTAATCAATTTAGTAGAACTATCATATAACAAAGGCTCTACCACCTCGATCATACTCAAATAAGGAGTGATATTAAAGCACGGAGGGGACCACACATTTTATGGATTCCCAAATGTGAATAGATAATATATATAACCATACCCCTTTATGAACATGCAACTCAAACATCAACTATGACTTATAAATAAACTATATTATTACTTTATTTAAGAGATTACATCATTCTCATACCAAATAAACATTAGACCATCATTTATTGATCAACATCACTATCCAACATCATGTATTTTTATCTTAAATAATATGAATATGTTATATATAACACATAAATATTTTGATTCTCAAATTTTAAATTTAACATGTAAATTCGATAAAGAAAAAAGATGATATTCCATTTATTCATCAATCACTTGATTTTATCAAGAAAATGCTCAACGGGGATACTTGACTATATAAAGTATGAATGAAGGAAACTTTTTAAAAATGCTATTTATAGATTTAGTACTCTTAGAACATGCTTAGGAATCGAAAATATACATACATAGCAAGATATCATAGTTCTAAGGAAGAAATTTACTTCAACCCAAAACTTAGTGTTAGTAACATGCATAAATGGTTAGCTATTTAGTTGCACTTTGACTAATCCTTAGAATTTATATAGATCGAGAATGTATTAGTATACTTGCCTAAAGTTCAAGCTTTAGTAGTAAATGGCACAAAAACCACTCCAAGTAGGCCAACAAAGGAGAAAAGATGGGATTTTTGGTACTAAAGAAAGATTTCTACCATTTTTCATGGAGAACTTTGGGCAAGAAATTAGAGTGGAAATAGAAAGGTATAAAAATTGACAAGAGAGGAAGAAACTGGCATGTATTTTTCTCTACTAGGTTAAGAATGCGAAACCACATTCAGATTTCCCAAAATTCTTAGAAATCATCAACATACAAGGGTTTATCCCACTAAAATCATCTCCTTCTAACTCAAGAACAACTCCTCCAGATATGGAGTGATATTACAAAAATATTGGAGTCAAAGGGAGTATATGTACACATATATACATACATGTTCATGTGTAAACTGTAGAAGAATCTACGAAAGCCAATTTTTAGCAATTATACAACATTCTTTGACCCTGTTTACACCACTTCAACCTAAATGTAGATGATTCAACCCAAAACATGGTTTCACTAGACCAAAACCCTAACACATCAACCCAAACACATATTTCATTGACCACTCACTAGCCCACTTTGACCTCAAATGGGTTGCATCGACTAGACTTGAGCCATATTGACCCAATCAGCACCACTTTGACCACACACCATGGTCAAAGTGCCTTGGAATGGTCAACGTCAAAACACACTTAAATGTTGATGTGACTTAAAATAGATGTTCTCTCTATTCTCGAATCAATTCTCTTTACATCAATCAATCCAACCAACCAATGCAACCCACAAGCTATCTCTTGTTTGAACTACACAACTTTTGGTTTTTCATTGAACAAAATTTCACCATAGCATGTCTAAATTGTATAAAATGTGTATGGGAATTATTGCATAGCCAGATATTTAGTTGTTTAAATTAATTTATAGTCAATGATATAATTAGTAAAATGATATGTAATTAAAGATAAAGAAGGAACTATGGTCTCACACTTCAATTATCCCTACTAGAGGTCACTCTCTGTTGTCTTTCCACATTGTAGATGGATAACAAACAAAGGAGATGTTTCTTTCTTGGTGGAGAGATGACGTGTAAATCTTCTAATTTATGTTTCCATACTTCAATTTGATGTCAACTTGTATATACACATTTCTGATTTGTTGCTACATGGCCTTATTTGTAACTTGGACACCTTGGTGGACGTTCTCAAACTTTATGCCATTGAGTTCATCCTTGATTCCTACAATGTAGTTTATGATGACCCTGAACATCTGATTTTAATAATGACTATAATGGAGTATTCCAACTCAACTCAAAAGATAAATTGGTTCCCTATGATACTCTTTTTGGAAGCATATGGATGTGGTCTAGAGATTCTATTACATGCTCTAGTAGATTCTCTACAAGGCGTTACAGATCATGTGGTTCATTCCACTTGCTTACTACTACAATTATTGTGAAATCACATGTGGAGAATGTGCACTACATCTTACCCTCTAGTAATATAGAAATGGATATATGGAACATAATAGATGATCTTTTCCAGTTTGATATTACCTCTTTTGCAAATATTAAATTAGTATTTATGGTCTATTAATGGAGACCTAGAATGGGTTTCCATCTTGAGTCTTTTTTCTCCATATTCACATATCTAGGTTTCATAATTCATGTTATATTCCCAATAATTGGTATTATATCAAATGCACTTATGGATTATCTTTTTATATCTTTATAACTACTTTGAAACTAGTTGGTGTAATGATGAGAGAGATATGATTCCAAGGACTTCAACATGCATGGAGGATCCCAATTGAGTCATCAAAGTCAACTCCAACCTACCCCAAATGACCAAGGAATTAAGTTGATCAAATAGAACCATGGATAGCCAAGTTCAACACTCAACTGCTTAGAAAGGCCACATGAACGATCATTGTACTTTGCCACATACGTTCTATAGGACCTAAGATCCAGTAAACTCATAGGTTCATCAATACAAGGACATTCAAACCTCCATGGCCTTGCTAGACAAAACGATTTTGGAAATAAAGTAGAAAGATGACCATGGTCAAGACCACAACCTCCTCCTTCATCATCCACAAAAAAAGTGGTTCCCACCACAAATGTTCTACCCATTACCCATCACGACCGTGCTATCATACTCCATTCTACCAATTTTATCCGATCTTTTTCCATTTTCACATGACCATTCCAACATACCACGATCATTTCTAGACTATCTACCATGGCTGTAGTGATCATTCATGTCTGTGCCACCCACCTAACTCTAATGTTTCTCACTACCAGTTTTACCACTTTAGCCCCACTTAACCCTCGCCATCCTAGACCACTATATATACACTAGTAGTGGACGGGGGTAAAATTTTAACACTCCTTATCCATCATTTCTACAACCCACTCCTCTTTCTCATGCACTTTATTTCCTTCTGTCTTCCACCCCAAACCTATAGTTTTCTAGGGTTTGACCAAATCCACCTCACTTTCCATGCTTGTTTCATCTACTTATAGGAGGAGGCCGTACTTGGAGCTATTGGAGGTTAAAATTGGAGCTTCTCTAGCCACATCCATAGAGTTTCTATCTTCTTATCAATCTTCTATTGCTCATTATTTAATCATGAATTAGTTAATCCCCCTTTGTGGGTTGCTTGGGGGAAAATGTAACTATGGCACCATTTTGGGAAATATTCATACATTATACTCTAAATTCATTGTCTATTGCTATGTTATTACTTATTCCCATTCCTTACCTATTACTATGGTAGTATGAGTGATGGAGTCCCCTAAGTCGTAAACAAGAGGGTGATTTTATTTGGGGGAAAACCTCCTATGTTCCATGCAGAACCTTAGCTAGTTTCTCTTTCTTCCCCTTTATCCATTAGTTCCACTTGCCATAGGTTAGAGATATAAGTGAATGGGTATGTCCTTCCATATGAACTTACCAAAGAGCATGATAATTAGTTATATGTGGGTAAGGGGAGGTGAAACACCCTCCTCCTACAACCCACCACTCCTTACCCCTAAGTTTATTAGGAGAGAAATACCTAAAAACCTAGACTTGGATAAGATAGACTAATGTCTACCTATCCCTTAGCCAATAGAACCTCATAAGGCTGGATGGGAAATGATAGAGACTAGTTCTCCTATACAACACCATGCCACCCTTGTCCAACTAATAGGGTATACTTCATACTCTACATTGTTCCTTGTTGTTTGGTTGGATAGTTAATTGTTGGATGTATGTGCACGAGTAGGACCCCTATACATGGTTGATGATTTCATATTTGCCCCAAATATCCCACTACACACACTATTTACTAGAACACTAACTTGCTACTTTGCTATCTTGTTGTTTTTTTCTTACTTAGTTCAATTGCTTGTCTGTGCTAATTAGTTCTTGATTTTAGTTGGTTGTGTTAGGTTTTAATTAGTTAATTTCTTAGTGTAGTCCTAGATTCTCTTGCTTAGTTAATTGCCTTGCTTAGTATTAATTAGGATTACTATTTCTTAGAAAATTTTATTTTTGTTCTTTGCTTAATCAATTAGACCTAATTGATAGTTTAACTCAAATTCCATTCTTTCTCTCTTTACCTTGTTGCTCACTTTGTTTAACTCAAACCCATGTTTAACCCTTGAAAGACTAATCGCTACACTAGAATCCTAAAGAAACATATTACTCTAGCATATCCCCGCTCCCAGTAGACTCGACCCCATACTTTTCACTCTTTATACTACATGTTCAACAATGCACTTGCCAATCTATAAATAAGAGTGTGCCATAAGTTAGGTAATTTGTTAGACTTATATGCCCTTAGGCGCATTAAACTTTCTTGATCCATTTCTAGGGAGCGTCATTTTAGACATGGCTAACTATGTGTGTTCTACTTTTTCTAGTAGCCCTTACCATTTTTATCATTTATGCTTTGTTATACTTTTGTATTTTTGATTACTAACTTGCTTCTCTTTGCTTCAATGCTCTAAAAAAGGCTCCACATGTGTCTTATAAGGCATCATATACTACAAGGTCCATAGTCCTTCATGTATATATAAAATCATCCCCAAATCAGACCCTGTCATATTATGCATCCACGTAGCCACCTATACCGTTGATTAGTTGAAACTTTAAGATTGACATTTTCTATCTAGACCCAAATTAGAATAGATTTTTTGTTGATAACATTCTCTTGATGTATGATTATGTTGTATGTTTTGTACATGAGTCACATGCTTATTTAGTGTTCATTGTTTTGGACCTATAGGACATGCATGTATCTTTTTTTATGTTTTGGTCAGTCTTTATTGTTATGTACTTGTGTTTAACATGTTCATATGTGGTTCATTGGAGTAATTGAAACTTTATATTTGAATGTTATTCAAAATTTCAAAATACATAATTGTACAAATTAAATATTCAATTGTGTCATTAAATTGAAATTGGACAAATGATGATCCCTAAAATATCCTACGGTCCACCACCAATGCAAGTACAACATGTGCAACTATATCAAGGTCCCCTTGACCCAAATCCTTCTCCACCACCACAACCACCATTTAACTACCATTTCGCCCTCCACCTCAAAAACCACTACAACAACCTTATATCCCTCAACCACCACCACCACAACAACTAAACATCCTTCAACCTCAACCTGATAATGAACAACACCAAAGACCACCACCCCCACCACCACAAGCATTACAAGATCCTCTTACTCCCTATGAGAAAGTGAACTTGGTGACTATTTTGAGTATTGGTAAAGTTATTGAGAAGCCCAAAAGATAAGGGTCAAATATGATATTAACCAAGGTCATGTTGATAAAGCAATGCCAAGTAAGACTTCAAAATGATATTGTTATTTTTAAAAGTAATATTGTGATGACAGAAGCAACTATTATGATGCATCCTGCTATTTTTGTGTTTCCAAGTGTTCCATCCACTACTACATTTGTGAATGATTCTTTTCCCCTTATTCTAGTCTTGATTCCAAGATTTCAACCCATAATTCCAAGGTTCCACCTGTGATTCCAAGTTCCACAACTAGATCTTGGAGTCCCTTCTATGATAATTCAAGATCTTGCTAGTAATTCAAGCAAAGAAAGTGGAAATGATACTCCATTTTATAGATGATTTAGATGATCCTCATCCAAGAGGAGGCAAAATCATAACACCATTATCATTGAGATCTTTAGCCAAGTGAAGGTTAATATCTATACAATCAATCAAATTCCAACATATGCAGAGTTTCATATGGATATGTACACCTTCTAGCAAAAGACAACAAAATAATCCCAAAAAGGTGAAGCTCACATAGAAAGTGAGGTATTTTTGTAACATTCCCTTCTCCTAAAGAAAAAGGACACTGGTGCCCTTCTCCTTGATGCCACATTGGTGGCCATGTTATTGAATATTATTTAATTGAGTTGGGTTCTAATGTGAATTTTATGCCATAAAGTGTGTATACTTAGATGGGATTGGGCAAACTACAACAAAAAAATGTACTATATAATTGTATGAATGAGATATTAAAGTCTTAATAGATAGGGTGGATGATGTGCTTGTGATGCTTGACACAAAAACAACGACAACGTTCCAGATAAATATTTTTCTTGATATGGTGCAAGAAGACAAGAAGATTCCCAAAATCTTGGGTAGGACCTTCTTGGTTGCAACAAGCACCAATATCCTTGTTTGTACATACACAATGATAATTGCCTTCATGAATTTGAGGTTGACCCTCAACATATTCAAGACATCATCACCCTAAAAAATGACAAGCTTGAAGAAAAAATATTTAAGAATCCCCATGGCCAAGGGATTGAGGAGAAATTGTTGAATGCCAATGAGAATGCCCTTTACTTCAAGTATGCAGTCATGTGCTTTGACAATGGATGATTTAGGAACACCTTACCTGACTGAAGGAACTAAATTTAGTGCTAGTGAGATGCAATCCATGTAGGTTTGAAGACTTTTTCACCCAATCCTTGCCTTTTGGCTACATTTTTGCTTTTATATTTTCCTAGAAGCACAATGACACATATCACACTCAATACTTTTTTTATTTTTTTATATTAATTTTGGAACACAAACTTAGTGTGAAAAATAATACACAGAGTGAAGAAAACATGACAAGATCCAGGATGAGAAGTTGAAGAAAATTGGATAGAACTAAAAATCTATTGGAAACCAACTGCTACGACCATTCTCTCCACTATGACTATGGTGCAAGCCATCCATAACAATTGTTTTCTAAAAAATGGACATGATAGCTCTGGTCCACCTCACTTGAGTGACTTGGAATCATCCCTAATGATATTTATGAAACACAATTCTATGATCATCACCCTATAATCCTTAGCCTTTGTTTCATGTCGTGGACAACATGATTTATATGCTCAGTGGTAGGATGGTAAGCCCTTGTTTTCTTTGTTCTATTGTTATGAATATCCACAAGATTATAAATTACTTGAGTGACCCATGTACTTGTGTAGTTTAATATTCACATGTTTTCAATTTGCATATTTGCGTCCTTGCATGCAATCTAGCTTATTTCCTTGTAATTTTTTGTAAATTTTATTTTTTTTGCCAAGCCATACAATGCATTGCATCACATGTGGTTTTTGCAATATCCTTGTGCCTAATTAATTAGGACTTAACTCGTTTGTTAATTCTAGCTTTCTAGTCAGATCTTGATGTGAACATAGACATTTGGCACCATTTGCCAACACTACCTAAGATTGAAATATCTTTCCATAAAATATGTCCTATCTTAATTTCTATCTATTTGAATTAGAACAAAGTGAATGAACCTTGATGAATGCAACTCATCCTTTCCCTTCATTTGGTGGTTTGAATAATAAAGTTGCATTCTTGACTTATACATATTTTCATTTCTCTTCTTGATTGGATTAATTTATGAGAGGCAATTAAAGCAAGTCATAGGTGTTTGGAATTTTTATCATAGATTTTAAAAATAATATGGTTGATATAATTTCTCAATTGATTTTTATTTTCCTTTGTTTTTGAAGATTGTGGGACTAAATTTCATGCATAACCTCTATAAGGAAAAACTACACTATTTGACCCCTCTTCGATCCATTATTCTTTTACCATTTCTTATCTCACTGCCCCATGAAAAGATTATAGAGAGCACATATTTAGCTTTGACAACACTTTAAAAGCTTGGGAGGACAATCCCAATATCCATATTTGTTACTACCACCACATGTCCTAGTTACACAAGGGATAAAGTATAAAGGAAAAGGATGAACAAAGAAAATAAAAATATGCTACTATGTAATAGCATCTAAGAAAAGAAAATATGGATGCTCCTTTGTAATATCAACCCAACCTCCTTCCATAACCCTTTCTAACAATCACATTCCTATTGGGCTGGGGACAAATGAATCCTAGGCCTCCACTACCCAACATATCCAAGTGGGTAATTGAGTGTGGGTTGAACTCTATGAGAGAAAGCATGCAAATGAAAACAACATTCCTAATTATTTAAGTGAAATATAAAAAATGAAACAGATGTGTGAGTTGTTTTGCATGGAGAGCACCATGGATGACAACAAGAGGGTGCTTTTCCTACTGAAAAGGACCTAATCAACTATAGGGGAAGTTTATGTGCTTTGTGCTTCATTTGCATTCAATATATGAACAGAAAGATAGAGAAATGAATTGTAGTTATATAGTCAAGGTTGAACTCATCTAGTCAAGAACCCATGTAGGTGAGCGCATTTGTTATTTTTGAAATGATTAAATTGAATAGAGATTTTTAGTTAGAGAATACGTAAGGACAAGTATGTTTTAAGATTAGGGTGGTGATTGTGTCCTTTTTCTCCTTATTCAAACCTAGATGTTTCATACTAAATTATATATTCCCAATAGTTGATTTTTTTGTCAAATGCACTTATGAATGCTCTATGCATGTTTTTATAGGTACTTTGGCACTATTTATTGAATGAGGAGAAAAAGGTGATCCCAAGGACTCCAATACACATGTATGAGCCTTATAACTCATCTAAGTCAACTCCACTTTACCCCAAGTGAATAAGGAACGAAGTTGAGCAAAAAGAAACTTGGATAGCTAAGTTCAACACTCAAGTGCATGGAAAAGCCCTCAAAATGCTAGTAGTACCATACATGAATTGTGATAGGAGATCTCCTAATATAATGAAGTCATAGGTTCATCAAGACCATGACACTCAAGCCACCATAGTTGTGCTAGGAAAAACTGTCATGGAAATACAAACCCACTAAGACCATTCCAGGTAAAACAATTGTGGCAATAAAGTAGTGAGACAACCATGGTTATGACCAAGAACTCCTCCTTCCTCCACCACGGTTTTGGTGCCCACCAAGGCCATTATCCACTACCCCCACAGCCTTGGTACCCACCAAACCCTAATGCTTCCCACTAGCATTTTTACTACTTCACCCCCACTTGACCATAGACCCCCTAGGCCACTATATATACACTAGTAGTGGCTGAGAGTCAAAGGTTAGCCCTTCTTATACATCATAGCCGCTATCCACTTCTATCTCCCTCATTCACTCCATTTCCTTCCATCTTCCACCCCAAAACCCTAGTTTTCTAGGGTTTTAACCACAACCACCTCACTTTCCATGCCATTTCTCATACATGGAGGAGGAGTTCGTGCTTTGAGCTGCTAAGGTGAATATTGAATCTTCTCCATACATGTACATGAAGTTTCTATATCCTTGTCCCTCATATTTTGTTATTTCTTTGATCATGAGTACATAAGCCCCCCTTATGGGTTGTCTGGAGGAAAATATGTAACTACGATTCCATGTTGAGAAATATTAATGCATTATAATCTTATTATATTGACTATTGGTATGTTATCTCTTCTTATCCTTCCTTACCTCTTGATATGGTTGTTTGAGTTATGTAATCACACAAGGCATAGAAAAAGGGGTGTTCTTGAGCTTTTGGTGAAAAAAAAAACTACCAAGTTCCCTAGAAAAACCTTAGCTAGTTTCTCCCCTTCCACTTTATCCCTCCATTCCATTATCCTTCACTACAGATCTAGGTTACTTGGTATGTCCATCCATATGCACTTAGAAAATAGCTAGTGGTTGTTATATGGGGGAGGGGATGTGAAACACCCTTCTCCTACACCCCTTAACACTCCTTTCCCCTTAGTGTATTAGAAGAACTACCCATAGAAACCTAGACTTGTATATTCTAGATTAATACCTATACCTTAGCTAATAAAGTTTTCTAAGGTTGAATGATAAGTGATAGGGACTAATTCCCCTATATAATTGTGTCAATCTACCACTCTAAATGAGATTACTAAAATCAAAACACCGACCAAACACTAGTTATCCCTATTACAAAAAGGTTCATAATTAAAACCTAACAAGATTTATATCATTCCATAATGAACATTTTAAACAGAGTCCAACCCCACATATATCATACCAGGTACCTTTACAAAAGTTCAATGGCCTCAGCCATAACCTGTACACAAGAGGTGTTGTTCAAATAGTCACAACATTTACATTATACATTGCCCATAGAATACAATCAAAATCTCGAGTTGACATACATGATATCCAAAATTCCTCACCCGGACCTGAGAGTACATGGATGACTCTAAGACTCTACACAGCCCCAACAAAACTTCTATCTCTGTAGATCTCAAACTATGTCTCCTCACTATCAAGGTTCTGTCTGCGTTGATGATCACCTAAGAAGATATGGTGATCCACGAGGTGAGACCCATGTCCCAACAAGATATATAACTTCAAAAGCATATATTGCTTACCATTCGTATGTATATATATTTAAGCAGTTAAAGCATATAGTATTATAAAGTTGAAAGACTATATATTTACACGAAAGATTAGGCATAATTAGAATCAAAAGTATAGTTGATTTCTCCTACCACATTATAAAACACCTATAAATCAAAAGAATCATAGAAAAGATCATCATCGAATGTGATTATCCAAGTAACCCTAACAGTTATGCTACATGACTGAATTACATATTTTATTAAGCCTTGGGTAGTTTGAGGCATACCACTCAAACTACTAGTTGACCGTCTTTGAGTGGAAATCAAACCCATATAAGATCTAGGATGATCAGAATCTTAAGGATCTCTTCCTCTTATTCAGTATGAGTAACAATCATAGTGTCATATCAACCGAACTACTAAACAACCAAGTCCACCTTGGGTACACATGCCACAACACTAGAAACTAGGGTATAAACCCTAAAATATGAGTTACGACCACAATCACTCTCAATCACATAACATCTGAGACACAACCTTGACCATTCTTTAAAACCTTGGAATCAAGATGAAAGGGATATACTCTCCCTACACCTACATATATTCAATAGTATACAACTCTGAGCTCCTTTTGGATCACTCATTTTCACTATTCATCAAGTTATGATAGTGGAAGAGTTCTACGGTTACAAGGCACTACATGATTAAGGTTATACTTGATTACTTAGATCAATTTTAACATTTTGGCTGCATCAAACAAGTTACATATAAACACCAAAAATATTCTTACAAAAGTCATTGCGATCAACCTCAAAAGATATAAAACGTATTTGAGCAGTTCCATAACACTCCTTTACATAGAAGTAATTGTCCTTGGTTATAAAAGGATTGAACCCCAAATAGACCATATCAAGCCATAAGCATCACTATGACTGAAGTAATATTACTTCATGTAATGGAATCATCACTTTGTCATACAAAACAACATTTATAAGGGGAGTCATTTAGCATTGTAAGAGTTCTAAAGTAAGATCAATAACATGCATATATAAGGTAGGTAAGAAATACATTCAAAGATATATAACTCGCCTGGTAGGGAGAAGGAAACCAAAATCCAAGGTGGAAACTCCCAAAATCAACACCCAAACGTCAAGCTCAATCAACCAAATAACTTCTCCTCTTTTCCATGAACAAGGTGGAACTAGAGCAAGGAAGAAGAAAAGAGAGAACTCTCAACCCACATGCGTATGGTTCTAGCAAGAAAAAAAACCAAGAAAACTATAGAGCTCGATCACATGAGGAAGGAGGGAAAAGAACACTAAGAAAGTGAGTAAAAGATCAATAATATTACATGAAAGAATCAAGGAAAATGATCAACGACTCTATATCAGTCCAAGGAACCTCGAATATCGTACATGCATCCACAGAGGTCCTGTGATCACCAACACTGATAGACTCTTGTCGACCTTTTCCCTCTAGGAATTCTCATAGAGCTCCTCCAAACATAATTCAAGCACCACCGATGAAAATGAGAGAGGAGAGGAGGATATGGGGTATTTATAGGGCTAGACCTGATCTCTTGTTGGTCAGAAAACCCATTGGCACACTCACTAGAAAATTAGTTGATCAAAACTCCATCAGGCTCCGAAAAATCTGACGGTCACTAAGAAACCATCGGTCATTGGAAATTCATCGACCATCAAACACCATTGGTCAAAAACTCATTGATAAGGTTCACATGCACACATAAAACCTTGTTGGTCCAAACTCCATCAGCCACTGAGGCTACATCGACCCTCACCTCACACACACACCAACCTCATCAATCGATGAAAACTTGGTTGGATACCTAGAAGTCCATCAGGCACTAAAAAGTCACCGGTCATTGGGGAAGTCGTCGACCACCAAAAAGAAAATAATCACCAAGAAAACAAGCAACTACTAGAAAAATCATCAACCGATGAAACTCTGTATTTCCACCTCACTGAGCTTATGTAACTCCATCAAAGCAAGGTTCAAAAGAATCCAAAAGAGAAGTAAAATTATAAAATTCTTATATACATCATGAAGCAACTAAATAAAGTGTCACAATTATGTTCACACCACCAGAATAGGGTAATTTAGATAAAGGTCAAAAAATTATATGAATATGTATATCTTTAGCAAACAAGGCCTATTTAGATTCAAATTATAAATATAGTTTCATCATCTAGTGTGAAATTAGAACCCAATTTATCTTTCAATATTAAGCATCAAATTGATCCAATTATGTCAAGTAAATCATGTTTATAGGTTAAGTAGGGTTTGTGACCTTACAACCATAAACCCCTAATAAGGATTTTACCCCCAAAATCCTAAGCAAACAAGGATGGTTACTTGCTACACATATCATCCTCTAACTCCCACATGACTTCCTCTACACCAAGATAATGCCACAAAACCTTCCATAATGTATGTCCTTCTTCCTAAGCTTCTTCATATGCCTATATATTATCAGTACATGTCCCTCAACATAAGTAACATCCTCTTCCAACTCCACCTCTACTAGATATATTGTTAGCTCTATATTAGGATGGAACTTGCTCAACATCAAAACATGAGAAAAATCATGCACCCCATCAACTCTGGCACCAAATACAACTTGTATACCACCTTCCTAACTTGTGATATGATAGGGTATCATCCCATGAACCTAGGAGCCAACTTACCCTTCTTACCAAACCTCGACACACCCTTCCAAGGGGAAACCTTAAGGTACACATAGTCTCCTACTTGAAACTCCATTGGTCTATTGAAATTATCATATCACCTTGATCTTCTTTCTAGTCTGGTGAACTAGCTCAGGACCCAACAATTGGTACTCACCTATTTCATACCAACAAAGAGGTGACCTACATTTCCTTTCATACAAAGCCTCATACGATGCCATGTCTATGATCCTCTGATAACTATTGTTGTAAGCAAACTCAATTAGGTTTAGGTGGATATCCCAAGTTTCAAGAAACTGAAGTGCACATTCCCTTAAAAAATCCTCCAACATCTATATGGTCCTATCTGATTGGTCATGGGTCTGTAGGTAAAAGGTTTTACTGAACCTCACTGTGTCCTCAATGATAAATGTAGATGCTCCCAAAACCTACTCATAAATTGAGGACCTCTGTTAGACACTTTAGGTAACTGGTATGTCATTCAAATGAATATTCTCATCCACATAGATCTGTGCTAACTTTTCAGCTGTGTGGATAGCCTTGATCAGAAAAAGTGATTTGAATTTGTCAACCAATTAATGATCACTCAAATGGACCCTTGGATGTCCTAGGAAAACCAACCACAAATTCCATTATTAGATGATCCCATTTCCACTTTGGAATTGGCAAAGGTTGTAACATCCCTGCAGGCTTCTGGTGTTCTACTTTAACCTACAGACAAATTGTACACTTAGCAACAAACTCTACCACATCATGATTTAGACCAGGACACTGAAACAAGTTCTTGAGATTTTGATACATCTTTGTACTTCTTGGATGCATATTGTACATTGAGGAATGAGGTTCCTCAAGTACCATATCCCTTAGACCTTCAATGTCAGTGTAACGACAGTCGGACAAATCGTTACTAATTAAGCAGAATTAAACATAAACAATGGATTAACAAAAAAATACTAAAAATTAAAACCATTTTACAAAGAGATCCATTTCTAGGAAAACTCTTTAAGGCAGAACCAAAACTTTATATACATCATTGTTCACATTGTACATACAATGTACCATCTCTTCTCGAGGATAACATATAACAATTGCTCTATCAAAACACATACTGGAGCAATATAAAACCTCGAGGCATTCAAGCCAAAATCTTAGATTATTTATGAAACCAGTACGAACCAACTCCAAGGACCTAAGAGTACAGAGATGACACATATGACTTCCATCTACAAGATATGACAGATAGTACACTCAACCTAAGTTGTCACTGCTGCCTCAGCTGTTGTTCCTCCTCTGTAGAAAGATTCTTCTCCACCTCATGCATGTCCACCTAAAAAAAATGTGGATCCCACGGGGTGAGACAATTGTCCCAGCGAGAGATATAACTCTCCGCCGACCATATTATTATCACAGATTAAGCATTTATAAATTGAGAAGAGGTTCTTTTTATATTAACAGGAAGGATAAATCACTATATGAATAGAATGAAGTAATCTCCTTTCTTAAGGAGAACATTGCATCTACCCATGGTAGAGTTATAAATCATCTATCTTCTTTGCAAGGAATGTAAAGAACATAAATAACATCTATCAACTAAGATGTATAACTAAAATGCACATCAACCAATGTTTTCCATATTCGATCCATAAGCAGATATGCTACACGGCTGATTACATTTTACAATAACACTTATGCCTTGAGGAGATGAGGTATACCACTCATACTCCAACTGACCACTACGAAGTCAAAATTGGTACCATACAAGGTCAATGGAAGAACCGGCTACCATGACCTCATACCGTCTCGGTCAGTGCGAGAAAACAAGCAGGACTATGTCAACTTCTAAATATCTTTCTAGGGTATATTGGAAACTTCTCTATAGAGTTGCAGGGTCAACTACACTCTCATCAGGATTGAGAGATCTCGTGTTTATCTACCATCAACCTGAGGAAGGGTTGATTAGATTTCGTGTTTATCTACATCGAATCCCAACCAATAATGAAGTATTGAGAGATTTCATGTTTATCTACCATCAATCTTCATTCGGGGCGTGATGATATTTTCGCCCATCACCCCCACATATTCAAAAATATGCGGTCTCCAGGAGATCCCATAGGAAAACTTGTTTCACCATTAAGCAATTTACTGACGCTGATGGATCTATGGTCAGGGCTCTACATGATAAGATTCCACTTAAGTAATTAAGTGCATTGCCATATTCTTTTAGCATCAGTCAAGTTTTCAAACATGAATTATTATGAAAAATATTACAAAGAACAACCGTAATACATCTATCAAGTACTTTTGAAATCTTTAGAACACATATAACATTTTGGATCTCAATCCCTTATCTCATTATGAGGAATTCTCATCCCTTAACATTATCATAATCATGATTACAAATCTGGGTATTCAAACCCTTAGTTCATCATAGAACATTATTAATACCTCTAGGTCTTAGGCCCAAGGTATATTTGATACTTGTAACACCAGCATCTCACATGGCTCACCAGGACCATTAAGTATCTTGCCACCTCTCACTAGGGAACAAATTATCACATGGCTCACAAGGCCATTGCACATCTTGTCACCTCTCACTAGGCAACAACTTATTCACATGGCTCACAAGGCCATTGCACATTTTGTCACCTCTCACTAGGCAGCAACTTATTCACATGGCTCACAAGGCCATTACACATCTTGTCACCTCTCACTAGGCAACAACTTATTATACTTGTAATACAAGTATTTAACATGCCTTATAAGGCTTATGCAATAAGATAAGTGCAACCTTCCCATCATTAGGGTTAGGGTTTCCCTTTCTTATCGATTATGGTTTCTCTTGCATATCATCACCCTTCATCAGGGTTAGGGTTTTCCATTATTAACCATTAATGTTTTCAAAATCATATTATCAATGATAAAACCCTAATTTATTGCTCCACACATCTAGGAGCCAACATTGATATCATAAGTATTCAATCATACTTATTTATTCTCATCATTTATCATTAAATGAATTATAAACGCAAGACATGAGTTCCTCTCTCATCTTTACTAGAATATGATTACATCATACTTTATTAACTTGGCTTAACCTTTTCTTAAGGTATATTAGCCTACACTTATCAAAGTGCATTACATCTCAATGTAACAATTGGCATGACACACTTCATGTGTTACTCATCCAAGTATATTGGACTTAAAATGCATCAAGGTATATCAACCTTGAGGTGCTGGATGTGATATTTATCATATCTTGATGTATCACTTCCCTCATCACTTTTAACTTACTACAGTTCGTCAGCTTATCTTTTATTAGGGTATGTCCCATCCTAATACTTTATCCACTATCCATCATAATAATCTTGTAAAGTATTGGCCATAAGTCACACATTTGAATTACCCAATTGTCTTCAAGTGATATGGACTTATCTCAGGTTGAGGCATTATTGAAATAAGGTTTTCCATTATCAACCACTATAGGCATTTCACCTATCAAGGTATTAGCCACACCATTAGTTGGTATTATACTTTTGACTCCTAAGAGTGTCTTTCCCTCACCTTTACAAGGTGTCTTGGGTTAGAGGTGTGCATATGTTCACCATATCGGGTTGTAGGTGTATAGATACCACCATATCGGGCTAAAGGTATATGAATACCATACATATCAGGCTAAAGGTATATGTATACCATCCATATCGGGATAAAGGTGTTTGTATGTGTTACCCATGTCGTGCATGAGGTATTAAGCCATCACCGTGTTGGGCTACCATATTGTCTAGGGTTGTATATCACGCAACCCTATTGTGCAAGGTCATGTGTCGTGCAACCATGTAGTGCAAGGTCATGTAATCCTCATCATACTAAGTACAAATGATGTATTATATGATCATATCGTGCAATAGCACTTGTTACTCTTCACTTATATTAGGTTACCCAAATTAGGGTTTCTTATCAACTTACAAGTATACAATTGACCTTGTATCGTACATGGAGTCTATAATAGACTTCCTATCGTGCAAGAGGTGTATACTACACCCCCATATCACGCAAGAAGGTATACAATCATATTCATATCATTTTAGTGAAGTAGGTGCAACATCATATCGGGTTAGAGGTGCTGGTCTATGTGCTTGCACCCGATATCACTTTTATAAAGTGATACCATCATATTCAAGTTCGAGATCTTAGTTCTAACTATTATAGTTCATGGAAACAGGTCTAAGAAACTACTAGAACTCATAATGTCATCAACTATTTCAGGAAATTTCGGAATGAAAAAATAGTTCATTAAACATAGCAATTTAGGCGATGAATAATAACATGGTTGAGTTCAAGTTATATAACCCGCCTTAAGAACAACTTCAAAGCTCCAAGCTGCAAAGCTCCACGTTACTAAGGTTGAAGATGACTTATCAAAAGTCCAAGGATCGTTCACAACTCCTTCATATACAAGGAATCACCATGGATAAGCAATTGGTGAAGAAGAAAAGAAAAGAAGATCAAAACCCTAAAATCATGCTTCAATCTAAGGTTGAGGATGATCATGGCCTCACCTTAGGGTTAAGTATGAGCTCCTTGTTGATCCTTAACACTCTTGAATGATACCCTTGTGCCCTTTAACGATATGCCACCCCTCTTGCACGATATGACACTCACTTGCATGATATGCCACTCAACACATCACTCTATGGCCGATATCACCCTATATGGCCGATATCACCTACTTGGGTGATATGATCTTGCCATGGGCGATACCGCAAGGCCCATGCACAATACCACAACATAACTTCATGATATAGGAGCTCTATGCATGATACCTTAAGGTAGGAGGATGGTAAGGGTCGCAAAAGTGCACCAAGGGGTGAAACTAGGGGTATATATACTTGTTGTTCATGAAGGAAGGTAAAAATGAGGTGTCATCATTTTGAGCTAGTAGGTGCCATGTGTCCATGCATGGATGACACGTGTAAATTCATGCATCAACATTTATCTTGTCTTTAAAAATGGTTGAGGAACATCTAGAGATGCAAATTCGTCCATTACTTATCCCTTTGAATAAGATATATCAATTATTTCATCACTTTATTCACAACCCGTCACAACTTTACCAAGGAAGTTGCAACTCGACACAACTCACCTCCTTGAGGTTATTTGCATTATATGGAATTTTCCAAGAGTTCAAAAAATGATATGAGACTCCTCCTATGGATCCTTGGCCGATAGGCACTCATATATAAGCTTTTCAACTTGATACAACTCAAGTTAAGCTTTCATATTCAACCCTTTTCTTGGTCATTTCATCACCAAGATTACCATCATTCATAAATGATTCAAACATGGTGTATCCTTCTTTATTTATCCTCTACATGATGATAGAAGGGAGTAGGGACACTCTAGAGGTGGTAATTTGTATATTAACCCCACATTTTGGGTAAATTACAATGTGTACCAAAATTGGTGCACAATGTACCAGCATTGTTCAAACAAGTTCAAACTTGGAATTTGGGCTTTCCACAAGCCACAACTTAGCATCATGCTCTCTCTTATTATGATATAACATATGGGGTGCATTCAACATGTGACATTTTGCATTATAACCCCTCAATTTGGGTAAATTGCACTTTGGTCCAAAATAAAGGAAAATTGCTCAAACAACATTCAATCGGGACCAAACTTGAAACATAAGTGTGTCATATGATAACACAACACCTTAGAGGATTATATTAAAGTTCTAATCAACTTTATTAGACAAAACAAATAGGGTTAACTCATAACCCAGGTCAGGGTCGTTACAAGTTATAAACCCCTAACAAGGATTTCATCCCCAAAATCCCAGGTAAAGGGAGACAAATATAATTCATTCATCATATCATCAAGTCTCCACATAACATCTTAATGTCATGGAGACACCATAGAACTTTGATCAACACAAAGTTCTTCCACACAGGGTTATCATAGAATCTATCATACATGACACATACTCCATTGTCCTTTTCATTATTGACTGTAGAGTCAAATCTATGTTAGGTAATACTTTTCTTAGTCAGAGAAACATTATACATACCTCATTTAATTTAGGTGTCAAACCTCAGTGATTTGTCACCTTTCTCAACTTATAACTTTACGTGACAAGATTCTTGATTCTGGGGAGTCTTCCATACTCCTTATTTAGTTTAGCATTTCTCTTCCAAGGAGAGACCAAAGTTACATTCTGTCACCCACTTGGGACTACGAGTCTTATCATATATCTATTGTGCCATGTAATCTATTGACACAACACCAAACTTTCTTACAACTTGTACCAACTATCTCATTAGTTGTACATTCTCTTGTCATAAGGGGAGGTTACTTATCAATTAAGAACTTATCTTAGGGGTATATTTAGATGTTATGTATAAGTTACCTTAACAGATATAGGTAAGGGTATTCTAAAGAATTATTTTTAGCTTGATAAGATTTCCCACAATGATTTTACAATTGTTCCTTCAGTTAGTACATCCTTATCGTTGTTATATTTATGCAGAGCATAAACCCCTAACATATGATGTCCATACTATTTTATGTAACTAGACTTATTTCTCAGTTGGCCATTCCAGGTAACCAACATAATTTATCTAATTAGGAGTTATGCTTTTACTTTCCCATACCACCTGATATTTCTTAGATACCAGAATTCCTTACTTTGGTATTCATCACATGTGTCGAAAAAACATCACATCCTCGTCTTTCTTTCATCTTGGGACATTACTTGTTACACATATCTTTATCTTGGAACCAAAGTCCAAGAAAAACTGATACTTTTCTAAGTATCCATCAATTGAACATTTTTAACTCATGCACATAAAGTGTCAGAAGACCTACTTGATTGCCATGTCCCTGAAGAAAAAGAACACAAAGGAACATATTCCTTTTATCACCCCATCATCATCTAGGGTTGTTTATCAAAGAGCAGATATTATCATCTCCTCTGATTATTGCATGAACTTTGAAATATTCATGAGTCATTTACTCGTGTCTCATCCTAGGTTCCTTGCTATCAACATATAAATTATAAGGATGATTACATATCATTATTCCTTTCTTTGTTATTGTATAACATATTCATGAGCATTTTGTTATTTTATCACATTTCCCATTTCCACATCATGGGAAAAGATCTTTACTATTCACACATGCTTTATCTGACAGGGATCATCTCCCTTGTTCTCATTCTCATATCATGAGGATTATACTTTTCATTTCCTCATACATACAGATTGATATGAGATGATCTCAGATTCTACTTTATTGCACTTAGGATGTGATATACATGTCCATACCATATTTCCAATTTAGTTATACTCACTAGATTGTCTCAGAATGACTACTTGATCAGAGTAATCAGAAAGATAACAATCTAAGATTTCCATACTTGCCCTATCTCCAATAGTTATATACCTGGCCAGGGTATACAAGTACTGAGATTAGGTAGTATGCACTTTATGTACTATCATATTCCTTACTTTTCGTATCATCACCAACACATGATTTGACATTCCTGGACTTTCTCCAGGCATCACTTCTATATCTCATCCTCTTTCACATAGATAAGAGTAATTATAGAGCATTTAAAAGAATACTGAATAGAATATAAATTCTAGTTCTCATCATTTCTTCCCTATGTCCTCATAGGGCAATCAATAATGAATTCAATAACAACAATCCTTCTTATGATTATCAGGTAACATAAAAATAAGGCATATCAAAATTAAAAAGCTCTATCTAACTGTTACCCCTCGCGGTCATCCACTACTTCAGGTTGACTCAACACATAGAGTCAAGCTATTTCATGTTGTTGTTCTTGCCTTTTTACGTTATTGGGCTGTAACTTTCGTAAGCCCTGTCAAGTCTACCTCGGTTGTTGGGTCATTTCCTCCCTTCTTATTAAGCAATAGAGTTTAGTATGCTCAACATGTCCATATCTATAACATGTCTTGTCCTCATACCATGGTCTTATCGGTCTTATTATCGATGTAAAAGCTAAGCCATGGGTTCTGATAGGTGGAAAGTTAGGACTTTTATCTTTACATAGTGATTACTGCCCTGGTGCACTAGGCATTTATTGTACTGGTGGCACCAAAAGCTTTGTATTTTTAGAACAACTTAGGAAAATGTCTCTAGAATTGTAGAGACCTTTCCTTAATTCTCAACTTATTGGCCCTTTTGGGCATTACCATCACAGATGTACTATCTGTCTATACTTATGGCGGAGTCTATTTTGTTTCCATATGCTAATCCTTCCCACATTTTCCACTGTTCAACATGACTTTGTCATTCATGAACCCTTTCATAATCCCAAGTTTCTACATTGAGGACTGGTAACCAAGGTTGTAATGCTAGTATCCAGTCTACTATATGCATCACTGTTGTCCTAACCTGCCCATAAAGAGCATAAACATAGGATTTTCTTTCTTGATCGGGTCATGATGGGAATTCTTAGGAACTTGTTCTTCTCTTTCCTGATCCCTTGCACCCTCTCTTAATGCAACAACATTGCTTTCATCAATGTGTTTCTCATGTTCTCCAATCAATTATAAACTTTACCCTTTACTCTGCATAAGCAGAAGTCACTATAGGGTATACTAGAGGATACTAATACAGACTCAACACCTTAGTCCTATGTCTCTGTAGACTCAGCGAACCTTAAGCTCTGATACTAAAACTGTAATGACAGTTGAACAAACCGTTACTAATTAAGCGGAATTAAACATAAATAGTGGATTAACAAAAAAATCACTAAAAATTAAAACCATTTTACAAAGAGATCCATTTCTAGGAAAACTCTTTAAGGCAGAACCAAAACTTTATATACATCATTATTCACATTGTACATACTGTAAGGACCCTGAACTTCGTTTAGGGCTTACCCTGTTTGCTTTGCTTAACCCTGGTGCTTTGGTGCTTGCTAATCACCTTTAGTGGTGATTAGGGTTTAGTTGTGCTTTGTTGAGAGTTGGAGGTGCTACTTGCAAATAACCCAAGTCTAGGGTTTTGTAGGCAAGTTTTCCACCTTGTGAGGTGTTTCTCCCTCTCTTTGCTTCCTTTTGTGTAGAAGGGAAGGCTTGGGCTCGTTGCTTGAGTTCTTTGGGCCTTGGTCGAGTTTGTTGGGCCTTGAGGTGCCTTGTTTGGGCTTGGTTGAGCCTTGTATCGGCCTAGGAGTGTTTGTGTCGGCCAACATGGATGTGTGTCGCCCATGGAGCAACATGTTGTGTCGCCCATGCTCTTTGGTCTAGCCTTGACCTTGTTTAGTGGACACTTGGTGCATATCTTGGCCATGTGGATGGAGCTTTCTAGAGTAGTGGCTTGAGCTCTAGGACAAGTGTCCCTATGCAAGTGACACCTTGCTTGGACCAACCTTGTTTTCTCCTCCCTTTCCTTTATATAGGCATGTCCTTTCCTTAGCTTAGGGTCCCTTTGGTCCTTTGTTTCCTTCTCCACCTTGAGTGTACGACACTCCCTCCTTTCCTTACTTGTGTCGGCCGATACACCCCTTGAAGGAGTAGCTTGGTGGCCGACACACCTTTGAGGAGCAAGTGGTGGTCGACATCCCTTGAAGCTTGGAGCTCTTCTTCTTCTTTGGAGCTTGGAGCTCAAGGCGGGTTGCATAACTTCTAACCCTAACTACTTTATCTCTTGCTTTGATCTTGTTTCCATGTTAGTAGCTTAGTTTCTTGCTTAGTACCCTTGTTGGCCGATCACCATGTGGTCTAGTGTCTCTTGTGATCTAGGGAGCAATACTCCTTTCTCCCCTTAGTCTAGAGGAGTGAGTTTGAGTTGCTAGTGTCATGAGCAACACCCCTCTTTCCCTAACCGATTGAGGTGAGCTTGTGTCCTAGTTGCTTAAGCAACACTCTCCTCTCACCATGGGTTAGAAGGGTGAGCTCGTTGGTGATGGTTGATGTGCAAGACCCCTCCTTCTTAGTTGATTGAGGTGAGTCATCTTCCTAGGGTTTCGGGTGCCTTGTGTTGAGAAATAAGATGACCTTGTTCGTGGTATCTTGATGTGTATGAGTTGACTGATAGGTGTGTGACGGGCATCAGCCCTTGTTGCTGTAACAGGCGTTATGATGTGGTGTCGGGCGACACTCTTGGATCTTGAGACGGGCGTCACAACCCCTTGTTTTGCCTTGTGTCGGCTGTTATGCCTTGCCCAAGTTGTTGCTCGTTTTTTGGATAAGTTCTCTCCCTCTCTCTCTTGGTTGTTAGTGTTTGGTGGTGACCTGGCCATTATGCTAACCCTTGTATCGGGCGTTGCTAGATGGAGAGTGACGAGCGTCGCGTTTACCCTTGTGTCAGCCGATAGGCTAGTGGTAACGGGCGTTGCCTGATATGTGAGGGTGCCCGATACCCTCCTTGATGCGCGACACTCCTCCCCATAATGCCGCGTCGCGTGCTGGTTGCCATGGTGGCAACGCAGCGTTGCTGCTCTCTTTCAGATCTGCCGTTTGATGTGTTGATCCTTGGGTGAGGGCAGGCTGCCGTTACACCCCTTTTAGTGAGGGTTTTGTTATCCTTTTGTGACGATTCCTCGTATCATGAAATAGTCTAGTAGTGGATATCCTTGCTTTAAAAGATGGTAACTCCTTATATTGCAAAATATGCTCGTTATCATAAGCTTATTCATTTATCTTAGCCTGGCTACACATATGGAAATGATGATCTACAAATGCTAAGAATGGTAATGGTAGTGGTAATGATAACACTTGTTCTGTATGTCCAACATGACTACATGCATGAAGTAATCATCTTGATTATCTGTATAATGATAAGTACATAAATAGTTGCTTAATAATGTGTCTCGTGCACATGATCACCAGTTAATGAATAATTAATAAGTATAGTATCCTGAATATCCTCTCATGATAGTAAGCATAGTCCTTATGTTGAAACTATGATTATTGTATACCCTAACCATGCATGTGATGCTTAGCCATAAAAAGGCTATGAGAAATGTGTGATGAGCAACATCACTCTGGTTGATGAGATTGCATGTATGATGTGTTTGCCCCATGATGATGATGCGAGCCTTGAGAGGCAGTGGCAATACATGATGAGGGATTGAGATCCCATGGTATGTGATGATCCTTGAGATGGATCAGGATTGATGTGATTACAATAAAAAGCATAATGTTGACTTTTATGTTGTTTATTCTATTATAGTTTGCATGTTATACAACTTGGTTGAATCTTGCAATCCATCTAAAAGATACTAAATAATTACAGTGGAATATATCATGTAGTTTGCCCTGGCCATAGATCCATCATCGTCAGGAGCTGGTGATGGTGAAACGGGTTCTCCTGCAGGTTATCCCAGAGCGCATATTGTTGAATATGCGAGGTTTCTCCTATCCTAAAGTGAGGAGGTAAGAGTGCAACTTCGGTTGTAGACTCGGTTATATGATGAGCATGGTGAACAGGCCAATGACTCCAGCTATGTGATATGAAGAGCATGTATGCGTTCATGGCTCAGAGCACGGTGAACAGGCCCATGGCTCAGTTTTACTAGCGTCGTGACCTGTACCAAGGCGGGCTAGAGAAAGGGTATCCTGAGGAGCTGACCCTGTGGTTGTGGCCACTTAAGCATGAGACTGCGGTCCTGCTTGTGTTGTTCTCATACACTGACTACGAGGGGGAAGGTTGTGGAGTCCGGCTCTTCCATTAACCTTGTATGGCACTGGCTATGGGCTTCGCAGTCGAAGGTTGGATTTGAACGGTACGGTCCACTTCCTCAGGGCATAATAAAATATGTAATTCAGCCGTATAGTAATTGCTACTTAAGGATAAAAAAAAACATGAAACATTGGTTGAGGCCTTGTTTGTGTAGTTAATCTGTTATATCTTACAGTTACTTCCATATACCTCATGATATGTGGCAATGTATATATCTTATCTTATTAATCATGTTCCATTAATAGATGTTGGTTATATGCCTTTTGTACATCTGGTAAGCTTGTCGGTAAGAATAACCTTGTTTTACATATACTGCTCTTGTTATACCTGTTATCAGATATCTGCTGTGATAGCTTTATCTTTTTGAGGTTCTGTAGTTACAGCGGGGAGTTATGTTTCTCACTGGGACAATGTTCGATTGTATCACTCCGCTGAGTTACACCCTTTTTAGGTGGTCGAGCTAGACGTGGTGGTGGTCGTGGTGTTGCAGCCGAGCAGTAAGAAGATCATTAGAAGGCAAGCAATGGATATGCTGCTGTTTTGGATGTTTTGTGATAGAGTCTAGAGTCATCCCTGTACTCTCAGGTCCTTGGCGGTGTTTTGACGTTGTTTCACGATGGATAACCGTTGATGTTTTGTATATCCTGCTGTTGGCCAGATGTGGGTCTTTATGTATATGAACAGGTGGTGAACTCATGTAATGGATGAACAGATGTTCCTTTAAGCTGTGGACACGCATCAGATCTTGTATATGTATATATATGACCTGTTTCTTTGCAGGATGAGGACTTGAACGTAATAGTTTTCAGTTTATCAACTTTCCGCAATCGGTTTTAATTAACCCATGTTTTTGGGAATCTGTGGTTATGGTGATTCTCGCACGTTTTTGTGTAACACCTCGCTGTCTGTGTGATAGTGGGATGTGTTGCCACACATACACTGTACCATCTCTTCTCGAGGATAACATATAATAGTTACTCTATCAAAATACATACTGGAGCAACATAAAACCTCGAGGCATTCTAGCCAAAATCTCAAATTATTTATGAAACCAGTACGAACCAACTCCAAGGACCTGAGAGTACAGATACGACACATAGGACTTCTATCTACAAGACCCGACAGACAATACACTCAACTTGAGCTGTCACTGCTACCTCAGCTGTTGTTCCTCCTCTGTAGAAAGATTCTTCTCCACCTCATACATGTCCACCTAAAAAAATGTGGATCCCACGGGGTGAGACAATTGTCCCAGCGAGAGATATAACTCTCTGCTGACCGTATTGTTATCACAGATTAAGCATTTATAAACTGAGCAGAGGTTCTTTTTATATTAATAGGTAGGAGAAATCACTATATGAACAAAATGAAGTAATCTCCTTTATTAAGAAGAACATTGCATCTACCCATGGTAGAGTTATAAATCATCTATCTGCTTTGCAAGGAATGTAAAGAGCATAAATAACATCTATCAACTAAGATGTATAACTGAAATGCACATCAACCAATGTTTTCCATATTCGATCCTTAAGAAGATATGCTACATGGCTGATTACATTTTACAATCACACTTATGCCCTAAGGAGATGAGGTATATCGCTCATACTCCAACCGACCACTACGAAGTCAAAATCGGTACCATACAAGGTCAATGGAAGAGCCGGCTACCATGTCCTCATACCATCTCGGTCAGTGCAAGAAAATGAGTAGGACTATGTCAACTGCTAAATAGCATTCCAGGGTATACTGGCAACTTTTCTATAGAGTTGTAGGGTCAGCTGCACTCTCGTCAGGATTGAGAGATCTCGTGTTTATCTACCATCAACCTGAGGAAGGGTCGATTAGATTTTGTGTTTATCTACATCGAATACCAACCAATAATGAAGTATTGAGAGATTTCATGTTTATCTACCATCAATCTTCATTCAGGGCGTACGAATATTTTCGCCCATCACCCCCACATATTCAAAAATATGCGATCTCCAAGAGATCCCATAAGAAAACTTGTTTCACCATTCAGCAATTTACTTACGTTGATGGATCTATGGTCAGGGCTCTACATGATAAGATTCCAATTGAGTAATTAACTGCATTGACATATTCTTTTAGCATCAGTCAAGTTTTCAAACATGAATTATTATGACAAATATTACAAAGAACAAGCGTAATACATCTATCAAGTACTTTTCAAATCTTTAGAACACATATAACATTTAGGATCTCAACCCCTTATCTCATTACTGGGAATTCTCATCCCTTAACATTATCATCATCATGATTACAGATCTGGGTATTCAAACCCTGAGTTCAACACAAAACATTATTAATACCTCTAGGTCTTAGGACCAAGGTATATTTGATACTTGTTACACCAGCATCTCACATGGCTCACCATGCCCATTAAGTATCTTGTCACCTCTCACTAGACAACAAATTATCACATGGCTCACAAGGCCATTGCACATCTTGTCACCTCTCACTAGGCAACAACTTATTCACATGGCTCACAAGGCCATTGCACATCTTGTCACCTCTCACTAGGCAAAAACTTATTCACATGGCTCACAAGGCCATTACACATCTTGTCACCTCTCACTAGGCAACAACTTATTATACTTGTTATACAAGTATTTAACATGCCTTACAAGGCTATGCAATAATATAAGTGCAACCTTCCCATCATTAGGGTCAGGGTTTCCCTTTCTTATCGATTAGGGTTTCTCTTGCATATCATCACCCTTCATCAGGGTTAGGGTTTTCCATTATTAACCATTTAGGTTTTCAAAATCATATTATCAATGATCAAACCCTAATTCATTGCTCCACACGTCTAGGATCCAACATTGATATCATAAGTATTCAATCATACTTATTTATTCTCATCATTTATCATTAAATGAATTATCAACACAAGACATGAGTTCCTCTCTCATCTTTACCAGAATATGATTACATCATACTTTATTAACTTGGCTTAACCTTTTCTTAAGGTATGTTAGCCTACACTTATCAAAGTGCATTACATCTCAATGTAACAATTGACATGACACACTTCATGTGTTACTCATCCAAGTATATTGGAATTAAAATGCATCAAGGTATATCAACCTTGAGGTGCTGGATGTGATATTTATCATATCTTAATGTATCACTTCCCTCATCACTTTTAACTTACTTAAGTTTGTCATCTTATCATGTATTAGGGTATGTCCCATCCTAATACTTTATCTACTTTCCATCATAATAATCTTGTAAAGTATTGGCCATAAGTCACGCATTTGAATTACCCAACTATCTTCAAGTGATATGGACTTATCTCAGATTGAGGCATTGTTGATATAAGGTTGTCCATTATCAACCACTTTAGGTGTTTCACCTATCAAGGTATTAGCCACACCATTACTTGGTATTATACATTTCACTCCTAAGAGTGTCTTTACCTCACCTTTACAAGGTGTCTCGGGTTAGAGGTGTGCATATGTTCACCATATCAGGTTGTAGGTGTATAGATACCACCATATCGGGATAAAGGTATATGAATACCATCCATATTGGGCTAAAGGTATATGTATACCATCCATATTGGGATAAATGTGTTTGTATGTGTTACCCATATCATGCATGAGGTATTAAGCCATCACCATGTCGGACTACCATATTGTCTAGGGTTGTATATCGTGCAGCCCTATCGTGCAAGGTCATGTGTCGTGCAACCATGTCGTGCAAGATCATGTAGGCCTCATGATAATAAGTACCAATGATTTATTATACGATCATATCGTGCAATAGCACTTGTTACTCTTCACTTATATTAGGTTACCCAAATTAGGGTTTCTTGTCAACTTACAAGTATACAATTGACTTTATATCATGCATGGAGTCTATAATAGACTTCCTATCATGCAAGAGGTGTATACTACACCCCCATATCGTGCAAGAAGGTATAAAATCATATCCATATCATTTTAGTGAAGTAGGTGCAACATCATATCAGGTTAGAGGTGCTTGCTTATGTGCTTGCACCCGATATCACTTTTATAAAGTGATGCCATCATATTTAAGATCTAGACCTTAGTTTTAACTATTATAGTTCATGGCAACAGGTCTAAGAAACTACTAGAACTCATAATCTCATCAACTATTTCAGGAAATTTCGGAATTAAAAAGTAATTCATTAAACATAGCAATTTAGGTGATGAATAATAACATGGTTGAGTTCAAGTTATATAACCCGCCTTGAGAACAACTTCAAAGCTCTAAGCTCCAAAGCTCCATGTTCCTAAGGTTGAAGATGACTTATCAAAAGTCCAAGGCTCGTTCATAACTCCTTCATATACAAGTAATCACCATGGATAAGCAATTGGTGAAGAAGAAAAGAAAGGAAGATCAAAACCCTAAAATCATGCTTCAATCCAAGGTTGAAGATGAACATGGCCTCACCTTTGGGTTAAGTATGAGCTCCTTCTTGATCCTTAACACTCTTGCACGATACCCTTTTGCCCTAGCATGATATTCCACCCCTCTTGCATGATATGGCACTCACTTGCATGATATGCCACTCAACACATCACTCTGTGGCTGATATCACCCTATATGACTGATATCACCTACTTGGGCGATATGATCTTGCCATGGGAGATATCCCAAGGCCCATGCATGATACCACATCATCCCTTGACGATATAGGAGATATATGCACAATACCGTAAGGTAGGAGGGTGGTAAGGGTCGCAAAATTGCACCAAGGGGTGAAACTAGGGGTATATATACTTGTTGTTCATGAAGGAAGGTGAAAATGAGGTGTCATCATTTTGAGCGAGTAGGTTCCACGTGTCCATGCATGGATGACACGTGTACATTCATGCATCAACATTTATCTTGTATTTCAAAATGGTTGAGGAACATCTAGAGATGCAAATTTGTCCATTACTTATCCCTTTGAATAAGATATATCAATTATTTCATCACTTTATTCACAACCCGTCACAACTTTACTAAGGAAGTTGCAACTCGACACAACTCACCTCCTTGAGTTTCTTTGCAGGATATGGCCTTTGCCAAGAGTTAAAAAAATGATATGAGACTCCTCCTATGGCTCCTTGGCTGATAGGCACTCATATATAAGCTTTTTAACTTGATACAACTCAAGTTAAGCTTTCATATTCAACCCTTTTCTTGGTCATTTCATCACCAAGATTACCATCATTCATAAATGATTCAAACATTGCGTCTCCTTCTTTCTTTATCCTCTACATGATACAGGTGGTAATTTGTATATTAACCCCACATTTTGGGTAAATTACAATTTGTACCAAAATTGGTGCACAATGTACCAACGTTGTTCAAACAAGTTCAAACTTGGAATTTGGGCTTTCCACAAGCCACCACTTAGCATCATTCTCTATATTATGATGATAAAACTCATGGGGTACATTCAAAATGTGACATTTTTCATTATAGCCCCTAAATTTGGGTAAATTGCACTTTGATCCAAAATAAAGGAAAATTGCTCAAACAACATTCAATCGGGACCAAACTTGAAACATAAGTGTGTCATATGATAACAAAACACCTTAGAGGATTATATTAAAGTTCTAAGAAACTTTATTAGCCAAAAAAAGAGGGTTACCTCACAATCTAGGTCAGGGTCGTTACAGTCACGAACTAGTATTTTGTTGTGAAAAAACACCATCTGTGATGGAGTGGAATTTTGGAATCCTAAATGTCCAATAACATAAGTGAAGTCATGCATGTTGATTTTTTTAGAGTCCTAAGTGTTTTGTCAAAGTTTCGAGGGAAAATGATAAGTATATCATGATTAGGATCTTTAAGCTTATGCCTTTTGAAGTATTTAAGTGGATGATCGAACAGTTGAGTAATGAAACCAAATTCGTATACAAGGTACCTTGAGTTGGAGGAAGCTATGGTTAAAATTTGGTGGCAATTGGATATTCCTATAAGGAGTTATTTAGGTTTGAAATGTGAGAAATAATGTGCCTTTTTGGTGTTTAATGGACCAAAGTTTAATATCCCTCCCTAGGTTGGTTGTGTCACATGCCCCTTTTAAGTGGCAGGATGCATGGCCTCTTGCGTGCCCTAGATCTCTGATCTTGTGGTTGTAGGTAGTCACAAGGGGGTAGCCATGGATTGTTGTGCAAGACTGCTGACAGCCCTTGGATCCTCTTATCAAATGACAGATAACTCTCCTTCTACCTTGTTGTTACAAGCTTGACCACAAAGGCGACTGTGCACGTCGCCCTACTCATTGGTCATGGGGCAAGAGGGAGGTGTAGCCCAATAGTTGGCTCCGTACTGGATTAAGCTTTCTTTTGACCCCTCATTTGTGTTTTCCTATGGAGAGACGAGGGAGTACCATCTTCCCATCATCCTTGCATCTCCACCCAGCTGTACATGAGAGATGTAAGGGGTAAAGGATGGAGAAGTAGAGTTCGATGGTGAGTATAGGGCATGCCTAGAGCTTCTCTGACCCCATTGGAATCCTAGCATCGAGCTTCTTGGCCAGATGCAAGTCTCCCCATGACAGACACAGACGGTTTCGCGCAAAGAGGAGATGGACTTCGGAGACTGGTGCCCCGAGTTCCTCACTGTAAATGAAGAATAGAGACAAACTCTTGGAGGTGTGGTGAATCTTTTTGGAGCTTCAAATTGGAGCGACGATGAGTGGAGGTATTTTACCTCTTTCCTCTGTCATGCTGGAGGCTATCAGTGACGAGCTCCACCTGGATGGCAACTTGCGAGTAAAGGGGCTCTAAACCCTAGCTGCCACCAGTCTACGACCAACCACGAAGGGTGAAAGGCACTAGAAGGGTCCGAGGAGGAGAGGTTCACTGCCGACCACTCATCGGAGGAGTTCCCAGGCGGTGGCGTCTGCCTTGCGGAAGAACATAATCTGATGTGGAATCGCAAACGCGAGAACGAATGAGAGAGAACCCAACTCAGGTTGGCAAATCCTTGGATCCATGGATCCAACTTAGGATCTCGATCGGGTCCCAGCCAGGAGAAGAAGGAGCCGCGCCCCCACAGGGCCACATGGCAGTCTCCAATTGGCCATTCAAGGTAATTATCTTTAGTATTTCCTAGAACTTGAATAATTCATAGAAATTAGCTTGATGATCTGAAAAATTCAAGTAATATACTGAAATGCTCAGAAAAATGAGAAGAACAACATGGGATCATGATATCAGGCTTTTGAAGATTAAATGTCAGTAATATCATGTAAGATGCTATATATTTGTTTCATGGATAATAAATATCAAACCATGGCCTAAAATTATGAGAACATGTCAATAAATCCATATTCTTGTTTAGAATCTATTTAAGGTCAGTTATTATGATGTTGATGCACGAAATCATGTAATTTGCTCCACATGGCTAATTAGGGCTAATAACTATAAATAAAATACAATAAATACATACATGCTCAATAAATGATAAATTTCATAGAAATCCCTCATATCAATAACTAGAAGATAAGATGCAAATCTAAGACCAGTTTTATACACAAAATATATGTTACATGAAGTTGACCCTTAATACATGTTATAAAACCCTAATTTAGGTTAATGATGCAAACTAGGGTTAATATGTGCACAAAAATGATATGGAACCCAATGTTTAGATAATGAATCATAATCTGGAAAATGACATCAGTAAGATAAATCTAAGACAAGAATGCAAGTAATGATGCACATATCCTAATGAACTAAGCTTAACCCTAAAATGGATATAATTAGGGTTGAGATAATGAGAACTTGATGGTGATATGTGGTCTTGTCTTAATCAGGTCTGACCAAGGTTGTAGTTGACATGAGGGAATGTGGTTATTAGGTTTGTCTTGATCAAGGTGCACCATTACCTCTTTCTTGATTTATTATACAATATGCTTGTGTTATATGTGTAGTAAAATACTTGGCATATGATATTAGATGAAATGATTGTTCTTGTATGATATGTTGCTTAATGTTTTCATACTATATGGCTATGAACATATGAAACATAAGATATCTGATCCATAATATGATAGTATAGTGCTGGAAAGTGAGCTCAAACTCTTTGGTAGTAGATCACTTGATCTCAAACTCTTTGGTAGTACATCCCAGCTATAATGATCTCAAACTCTTTGGTAGTAGATCATGAGGCCTCCCATATTGGGCTCATAAGGGCCAAGATGATGCTTGATTCCCTTGGTGGTAAATGCATGGATAATATGATGGAAAATATGCCTAAAAGATATTTGTTCACTTTTGTTAACCAACTTTTGCTCAAGTATTGGACTCTTGTTATATTTATTTATTACTGCCAAGTTTACTTTTATGTTTTTGCCAAGATATGATGAGAAGTATATAAAAAGACACGTAGGCATACTCAATACAATATTCTTGAATATTGTGATGACGTGTACCACATGTAATCTTTTGTTTAGGTTGTGGATATGTGATCTTGAAGATTCAAGAAAGTTGAGAGTTGTATGGCGAGCTGATGTATAGGTGGACCTATTGTCTTAAGATCATGTAGTTTAGTGGTAGTACATGTATATGTTAAAGTTTGTTGTTGAATATGTAATATTAAATGTTGTAACAATTCATGTTGTAATTATATGTTGAATGGTGAACATATGTTGTATGGTTTTATTATTGTTCATGTGCATGTGCTACTGTGTTTCCTTCTGACTTCCTCTGATTTTCTTCTTCTTAGCTTAGTGTGTGGTGTTTAAATTGGGATGCTCGCTGAGGTGAGTTTTCGATTTGGACGTCACACATCTGATTAAGTTTTAGAAAACCCGGGGATGTCACAGGTGGTATCAGAGCATGAACAATAACAAAGCCTGACATTTTCTCATTATGCATCTCAAAACTAAAGAAAACCTTGAACTTAATAATCTTTAGGGTTAGATTAGTCATCTTTTAGAGACTAGATCTGATCTAGCCTCTAGGTTAGCACCTAGATGTCTGAGAACTAGGTCTAGACTGGTGCTTGTTGTATAGAAAGTCCTGAGATGTCGTACTTCCCTTATAGAATAGCGGTATGGGACGTTGCATTATTTGGAAATGACGTACATCAAGGGAAGAGAAATCCTAAGCATATGGCGCTCATTGTCTAGGGTAGCTACACTAGTCTACACCATGTTATCACCCTTTTCACTAGTTTTCATGACACTTTACTCTCTACTATGTGTGGGACACTCATTTCTGGATTTGGTTTTTGATTCCAATTGAATCAAACCTCGATAGTTTTCTCTGATGCTTGTTTTATCAGAGAAAAACTATATCATATTTTATTATATATGTATTACAAAAATGTGTCCCCACACATGTACTAGTAGGAGGTGGTCATGCAACCTAAGTGAAAGTGAATGACATCAGTCTAGAAGAGAGAATAGTTCTAGATTAGATGTCTAGAGCCTTGTTGGAATATATGAAAGATGGAATAGATGAAACAAGTTTTGATGATATGATGTAAATCTTATATGGATGATATAAGATGGTTTATGATGATCAATGTTGTCTTTAAGGATTAAGGTTTAGTTTTGAGGCTTTGATATAAGCTTCACGATACAAGTACATAGGGTTTATGAGATAAGATAAGCTAAGCTAAGACAAGGTTGTGAGTCAACATGAGCCTCAATCTTGTTTACAAGGGAGGATCTCTAGTGTTAGGACCAGCTTTGGGGTTAGCTCAAGAGTGAGTGAGACCCACAGGGAGAAGGTCAGAGAACCTAAACTCCAACATATGAGAATTTTGAGATATGTGATATGATATGTCCTAGACTAGACTACTTTTGAGTGATTGAGATGAGTTGCTTTATGCATGACTCCTATAATCTTGTTAAACCCTAGATGTCCTTGGGAGGACCAAACCCTAGAGATAAAGACAGGCTGGTTATATGTGCATATGTGAGTATGTATATGAGAACCTACCATTTGGGTGAGGGAGAGAGGGTCCTAAGACCCCAGAGGAGGTAACTGTGTTGGTTTCTATGAAGCCTCATGCTCGGGTTGGTGGTTCCCTATGTAGGACTCTAGTGGTGTATATAAAGAGAGCTTTGGGTAAGCATGTCTCATTGGTAGAAAACCTATGAAGGGTATGTCATGTCATGTTTTGGTTTGTGCTTATGTGGCTAGATCTTGTAAGGATATCACTAGTGCCAATCAGGCAATATGAGAACCCTATACCGAGAGGAAAGATAAAGTATATGCATATGTGATACTCATAGAGTTGAGTTAGCTCAGATTGATTGAGCATGGCACTACCCTCATGATACGGGTCAAGAGAACCTCAATTGAACTAGATAAAGTTTTGATATATGTTTGATTAGCCACTCACATAAGTTTGTTTAGCACTACCATGGATTATATATGTAAGGATGCAATCTAATCTCGAGACGTGATATATGGACATGATATGATGGAAACCTAGAGATGGTTTAATAGATATAAATGCATAAATGGTTAATCATATACATGGTTAATGATGATGATGTGATATTTTGTTTAATCTTCTGATGAAATCACTAGTAAATGTTTTAAAATATTATGAGCATTGAAATAAGATCATATGATTGAAACATGTCACATGAGGTGTTAACCTTAGTGCTTAATAAAGATGAAAAGTATAGTTTGACAATTATCACAACATAAAGTTTATGACACCTTGATATGATATAGATGGATAAAGTGGGTTAACTTTAGTTAACTCCCTCTTAAAAGGCATATGTTAATGTTGAACATGTTCTAATAATTAGCTCAATAAAATGTTGATGACACATTGATGTATGGGTTAACCTTAGTTAATTCCTTTAGAACAAGTGATATGATGCGGGAACCCTAATGCATGGGTAAAGATAAGGATGGATCCCTAACATATGAATTATGTCATGACATAACCAAAGATTCTTATGATACATGAAGACTTCACACTTCTCATAATACAGATCGTGCCTCCAAATATTCTAAGTAAGAATCATAGTTGCTAACTCTAAGTCATGGTTGGGTAGTTGTCCTCATGCTTCTTAAGCTGTCAAGAAACAAAACTAACTTGGCTCCTTTTTCTTTTTCAGAGTTCAACTAGGAAAAGGGGTGGTGGCAATCTGGGTGGCCTACAATGGGAAACCATTCTTGTCCTACATTAGTAAACATCCCAACCCATTCTTTGAGGTATCACAGAAAATGATGTAGTCTTTTCAGTACTCTGGAAACACCAACATTGGAGCACTCATCAACTTCTCTTGCAACAGCCTGAAAGAATGTTGACACTTGTCTTCCCAAACAATAGCAACACCCTTTCTAGTTAGCTTGGTCAAAGGTAAATCTATGCATCTAAAGTTCTTGATGAACCTCCTATAGTAGCCAGCTAACCCTAGGAAGCTTTGAACTTCTTTTGATGTCGTGGGATGCTCCCACCCCAAAAATGACTCCACTTTCTTAGGGTCTACAAGAACCCTTTCTAGAGATGATGTGACTAATAAAGGACACCTCAGTAAGCCAAAAACTTGCACTTATTGAACTTAGCGTAAATCCTATACTGCCTCAACAACTCTAACGCATGACGAAGATGTTTCTCAAGCTGCCTGGAGTATTTCAAGATGTCATCTATGAACACCACCATGAACTGGTCAAGACAAGGCCTGAACACTATGTTCATCAGATCCATAAACATTTTCGGTTCATTAGTTAACGAAACAACATAACCAAAAACTCATAATGACTATACCTAGTCCTAAAAGAAGTCTTAGTTGCTCAAAATTTGGGTTTAGTATATCGGGTTAGAGGTGCTTCTACCCGATATCGGGTTGTGCCATGATGATGTCATCATCTTCAAGCTCAAGAACTTCGTACTTACTATCCTAATTCATGGACAGTAGGTCTATGTAATTATTAGAACTCATAGATTCATCAATTATTTAAGAAAACTCGAAATTGAAAGTAGATCATCAAGTATAGCAAGATTGATGGTGAATAATAACATGATTGGGTTCAAGTTATATAACCCACCTCAAGAACAACTTCAAAGATCCAAGATCAAGCTCCAAAGCTTCACATTCTCAAGGTTTAAGATGAGCTTATCATAGATCCAAGACTCATTCACAACTCCTCTACATGCAAGGAATCACCATAGTTAAGAACCTGGTGAAGAAGAAAAGAAAGGAAGAATCACAACTCGAGATCATGATTTATCCAAGGTTGAAGATGACAATAGCTTCACCTTAAGCTTAATGGCTCGAGATCCTTCTTGATCCTTACTACTATGCATGATATCTAAGAGAAAGAGGGTGATAAGGTTTGACAAGATTCACTAGTAGGTGAAAGGAGTGGCATATATAAATTAGGTTCATGGAAGAGAGTGTATAAGAGGTGTCACCATTTTATACTAC
Organism: Alisma plantago-aquatica; assembly: GCA_963693085.1. Taxonomy (NCBI): domain Eukaryota; kingdom Viridiplantae; phylum Streptophyta; class Magnoliopsida; order Alismatales; family Alismataceae; genus Alisma; species Alisma plantago-aquatica. The sequence continues at coordinate 336,083,427 of OY856410.1, forward strand.
TAGGTGCCATGTGTCCATGAATGGTTGACATGTGTCCATGCATGAATATTTATCTTGACATGAAAAACTCTTGAGGATAATCTAGGGATAAGATTTCAGCCCTTAGTTATCTTTTTGAGCAAGATATTTCAACTCAACATCACTTTATTCACAAACTGATACACTTTTTCTAAGGAAAGTTGTAAACCAATATCCATCACCTCCTTCAGGTGATTAACCCACCATGGTCTTTTCTAAGAGTTGAAAATGATATAGGACCTTCTCTATGGCTCCTTGGCCGATAGGCACTCCCACATAAGCTCTACAATTTGATACAACCAATATAAAGGCTTCAACTATACATTTTTTCTTGGTCTTTTCAACACCAAGAATGCTACCACTCAAATATGATTCAAACATGGTGAATCCTTCTTTATCTCTCTTATAGATGATGCTAAGAGAGAGTAGGGACACTCTAGAGGTGATAATTTGCATATTAATCCTATATTTAGGGTAAATTGCAAATTGCACCAAAATTGGTACACAAGGCACAAGCATTATTCAAACAAGCTCTAACTTGAAGCTTAGGCTCTCCACAAGCCACCCTTTAGCATCATTATCTCTCTTACGGTGCTAAGACACTGGGGCACGTTCAAAATATGACATATTGTAATATAACCCCTCATCTTAGGTAAATTACAGTTTACACCCGAACTATCATATAATGCACAAACAGTTTGCAAATAAGCTCAAACTTGAAAATTAAACTCAAGGAAAGTCTTAATTACTTTTAAAAAGATTAAAACAAGTTTATAGATAACTTACTTAAGAAAAACTTCCAAGTTATGGCATAACCCAAGTCAGGGATGTTACAATTATCAACCTCTAACAGGGATTTCGTCCCTAAAATCTCAAGAGAAGAGAGAAGGGTACTTCCTCCTCATTTCTTCCTCCAGCTCCCATGTGGCTTCTTCAAAGCCACAATGATGATAGAGAAATTTTACAAGAACTATGTCCTTCTTCTTCAACTTCTTGACTCTTTTTTCAAGAATCATCATTGGACCTTCCACATAGGATATATCTTCATTCAATTCTACCTCTACAGGTTGCAACACCAAATCTATATCAGGATGACACTTTCTCAGCATAGATATATGAAACACTACATGTAGTCTATATAGCTCAGGTGGAAACTCCAACCTATAAGCTACCTTTCCCATCCATTCTATCACTGGGTAAGGTCCCATAAATCTAGGATCTAACGTACCCATCTTTCCAAATCTGAGAACACCTTTCCAAGGAGAGACCTTGAGATATACTCTATCTCCAACTTGGAATTCTAAAGGTTTACAATGTTTATCAGCATAATAATTCTATCTATCTTGTACAACCTTCAACTGTTATTGTATTACTTTAATCTCTTTAGTTGTCTGTTGCCCTAATTTAGGACCTAGAAGTTGGTATTCTCTTGTCTCATTCCAGCACAATGGAGATCTACAACGTCTACCATATAAGGCTTCATATGGTGCCATATCCATACTAGTCTGATAACTATTGTTGTAGGAAAACTCTATTAAGCTCAAGTGTAAGTCCCAACTTCCTACAAACTGAAGAACACATGCCCTAAGAAAGTCCTCCAAAATATGTATAGTCTTTTTAGATTGTAATATGTCTGAGGGTGAAAAGCTATGCTAAACTTTAACTGCGTACCCAAAGCTTTATGTAGTCATTCTCAAAAATGACTTGTAAACTTGGGACCTCTATCAGATACAATTGTGGCTGGAAATCTGTGTAGCCGCACTATCTCATCTATGTAGATATGTGCAAGTTTTTCAGTAGTATAGGTTGTTTTATCAGGTAGAAAATGTACTGACTTAGTCAACCTATCAACTATCACCCAAATGGAATCATGATTGTTGTCTGTTCTGGGTAGACCAACCACAAAGTCCATTGTCATCTGATCCCATTTCCACTGTGGTATAGGTAAGGGATGCAATGTTCCTATAGGCTTCTGGTGTTCTGCTTTAACTTGCTGACACACTAGACATTACATAACAAACTCAGCTACATCCTTCTTCAAACCAGGCCACCAATACATATCTTTTAAGTTATGATACATTTTAGTACTCCCTCGATGCATTGCATATATGGATGAATGAGCTCCCTCCAGAACTATATTTCTTAAGTCATTGGCATCAGGTATTATCATGCTACCATGGTAACAGACTACCTCATCTTCTAACTCATGGAAACCATCCAATTTCTCACCACCATACTCTGACCTGATCTATTGAATCACACTATCAGCCTGTTGTGCCTCTTTAATATGTTGTCTCAGAGTAGGTTTCACATGTATCTCGGCCAGAAATCCAGCTAATAAAGATACTTTTTAACTATACATTTATTTGTATCAAAGAGACAAACATGTCTCGTTTAAAGCACATTAAAGAATTCCACTGTGCTTTATATATGGGTGGAGATGAAGATTTTCTACTTAGTGCATCTGCCACTACATTACCTTTTCCTAGATGATAATCAATTGTACAATCATAGTCCTTGATTAATTCCATCCATTGGCATTGTCTCATGTTCAACTCGTACTGTGAGAAGATGTACTTTAAGTTTTTTATGGTCTATGAAAATCTGACACATTTCTCCATAGAGATAATGTCTCAAGATCTTCAATGCGTGAACCACTGTAGCTAATTCTAGATCATGCATCAGATAATTCTCCTCATGTTTCTTAAGCTTTAGGGAAGCAAAAGAAACTACATGATCACTTTATATCAGCACACATCCTAGACCATTCTTAGAGGTGTCACAAAAAACAATGTATCTCTTTCCCTACTCAGGTAAAGCCAACATAGGTGCACTGGTCAACCTTTCTTTCAACAACTGGAAAGAACACTGACACTTGTCATTCTAGACAAAAGGAACCTCCTTCCTGGTCAACCTAGTTAGGGGTAATGCTAAAGAAATAAAGTCTTTAATTAACCTTCTGTAGTAACCTACCAAACTTAGGAAACTGTGAATCTCTATTGATGTCTTGGGTTGTTCCCACTCTACAATAGTCTCCACTTTCTTAGGATCAACACGAATACTTGAAGCAAATATAACATGTCCTAGAAAAGACACTTTGGAAAATCAGAACTCACACTTGCTAAACTTAGCATATAGCTTGTGTTGTCTCAACAGAGTCAAGGCTTGATGAAGGTGTTGTTCATGTTGTTGACCATCTCTACTGTATATCAGGATGTCATCTATGAAGACCACTATGAACTGATCAAGGAATGGCTGGAAGATTCTATTCATCAGCTCCATGAATGTAGCTGGTGCATTAGTTAGTCCAAACAACATAACTACGAACTCATAATGATCGTACCTTGTCCTAAAGGCTAACTTAGGTATGCAATCCTCCTTGATACGTAACTGATGATATCCTGACCTTAGATCTTTCTTAGAGAACACTGTTACACCACACAACTGGTCAAACATATCATCTATCCTTGGCAGAGGATATTTGTTCTTTATAGTCACCTTGTTAATCTGTCTATAGTCTATGCATAATCTCATAGACCCATCCTTATTTTAACCAAAAACAACTGGAGCACCCCATGATGAAGTACTTGGTCGAATGAAACCTTTCCCAAGCAACTCATGTAACTGTTTCTTGAGTTTTTCCATCTCAGCAAGGGCCATCCTATAAGGTGTTTGGGCTATGGGTTGCATACCCAGAATTAGATTAATCTTGAAATCAATCTCTCTAGGTGGAGGAATATCTAGAAATTCTTTAGGAAACACATCCTTGAATTCCCTGACAATAAGAACTTCAGAAAGACTAGGACTTTCTACTTTGGTGCCTACCAAATGTGCCAAGAATGCATCACATCCTTGTCACATCAGTCTCTCAGCTATCATTGTTAATACTAGATAGGTTAGAAAAATCTTTCTATCCCCCTAAAAGACCCATGTCTCATCACTATTTGTGAACATGGCTTGCTTGCAACCACAATACAAGACAACATTATACTTTTCTAGGGTATCCATCCTAAGAATTACATCAAACTCGTGCATCTCAAGGGGTATAAGATCCACCTGAATGCTGTGTTCTAAAAAGGAAAGAACACAGGGAGAACATACCTCTAGCAACACTGTAGATCCGAATAATAGAATTTATAATAACATATTATCTTCTCTACGACTGACAGTCATATTGCAGTCATGAATCACTTCTCGAGTGATAAAGGAATGTGTAGCACCCAGATCAATCAAAATAGATACAAAGCAGGATGAAGACATATCAGAATGAAATAATTCCATCTGACCTATCACGACTTATGGATTGACTACTGCCTCTGGCTGATTCATAGCATAGAATCTCACGTTGCCTATTGTTGACTCTAAGCTCTATTGTTTGGTGCAAATGAACCTATTTGAGACACCTATCCATGTCCTCGTGTGCCACTGCTAAACTATTGTCTCTGAGAGCCTTGTTGACTCTACCTCGGTGGTTGGGTTACCTCCCTATCTCAAACTAGACAATCCTTTATCAGATGTCATGTTTGCCCACATTTGAAGCAGTCTTTGTTCTCCCATTGCTACCTAGATGGTCCTGTCATTGACATTGATGCCGTGTTATGGGATCCACTTGGTAGAAAACTACAGCCTCTACCCTTTCTTGATGTCCACTGCGTCTGAGCACTGAACGTCTATGGTGCTAATGGTGTTGGAAACCTTGGTTTCTTGAAACTTCCAGACCTCTATCCCTAGAACTGGGTAGGTACATTCCTAGTGTTAGCCTCACATGTCTCAGTCACGGACCTCTCTATCCACCTAACTGACTCCACAAAGGTGGCAAACCTCTCTCTATTCTCTAGAGCAGCTACAGGTGTGGTTAACTCAACATTCAAACCCTTCTCAAAATGTCAAATCCTCTCTTCCTCTGTAATAGCCATGTGTGGACAAAACCGTAGAAGCTTCATAAATTTTACTTCATACTCACTAATCTTCATTGGTACTTGTCTAATCTACTCAAACTGTGAGATCTTCTCATCCAGATAAGTCTTGGGAAAGTATCTACTGATAAACTCATGCCAGAATTCTTGCCATCCAACCTCAACACCAGGTCTTTTCTCCTCTTCAATGGCCCACCAATGGCCATCGCTTCTTTTAAAAGGTACACAACATGCTTAACTTTATCAATTTATGGGATGCTAAGGATTCTAAAGGCTTTCTCCAGCTCAGTGAGCCATAAATCTACATCTACTGGGTCAGCTATATTGGCATATTCGGTGGCTCCTACCCGACGTAATCACTCAAAGGTCTTACCAAATCAATGTCCCTCATTGGAAACTGGTGCCCTAGGTGCTGGTGCTGGCATCCGATTAGCCATATGCGTTGTTGTAGTCATGAACTACCCAAAAAGATCATGAAAGGCTGGGTTTTCTAGCATGGATTGATCAAGTTGGGGATTCTCAAGCACTGGTTCCTGTCTAGCCTGATCCCTTACACCTCCACTTGGTGCAGCAACACTGCTCTCAACAACATGTTCTTTGTGTGCTCCAACCATCTTTCACCTTTACTTATTCTCCTATATGAGCATAAGTCACTATAAGATAAACTAGAGGATACTAAAATAGACTCAACAACCTTAATCCTATGTTTTTGTAGACTCAGCGAACCTTAGGCTCTGATACCAAAACTTTATGATGACCCGGCGCCAACCGAGCCGCCATAAGAGCAATAATATATAAATATGCAGAATAACCATTAGTAGTGGATTAATGAGATCACTAAAAATTCAAACCATTTTGCAAAGAGATCCACTTCCAGGAAACTCTTAAGGAAAGAGCCAATGCAATATATACTGTGGCAACACATCCCACTATCACACAGACAGTGAGGTGTTACACGAAAACGTGCGAGAATCACCATAACCACAGATTACCAAAAACACGGGTTAATTAAAACCGATTGTGGAAAGTTGATAAACTGAAAACTATTACGTTCAAGTCCTCATCCTGCACAGAAACATGTCATATATATACATATACAAGATCTGATACGTGTCCACAACTTAAAGGAACAACTGTTCATCCATTACATGAGTTCACCACCTATTCATATACATAAAGACCCACATCCGACCAACAATAGGATATACAAAACATCAACAGTTATTCATCGTGAAACAACGTCAAAACACCGCCAAGGACCTGAGAGTATAGGGATGACTCTAGACTCCATCACAAAACATCCAAAACAGCAGCATATCCATTGCTTGCCTTCTACTGATCTTCTTGTTGCTCGGCCGCAACACCACGACCACCACCACGTCTAGCTCGACTACCTAAAAAGGGTGTAACTCAATAGAGTGAGACAATCAAACATTATCCCAGCGAGAAACATAACTCCCCATCGTAACTACAGAACCTCAAGAAGATAAAGCTATAACAGCAGATATCTGATAACATGTATAACAAGAGCAGTATATGTAAAACAAGGCTATTCTTACTGACAAGCTTACCAGCTGTACAAAAGTCATATAACAAACATCTCTCAATGGAACATGATTAATAAGATAAGATATATACATTGCCACATATCATGAGGTATATGGAAGTAACTGTAAGATATAACAGATTAACTACACAAACAATGCCTCAACTAATGTTCTGTGTTTTTTTAATCCTTAAGTAGCAATTACTAAACGGCTGAATTACATATTTTATTATGCCCCGAGGAAGTGGACCGTACCATTCAAATCCAACCTTCGACTGCGAAGCCCATATCCGGTGCCATACAAGGTTAATGGAAGAGCCGGACTCCACAACCTTCCCCCTCGTAGTCAGTGTATGAGAACAACACAAGCAGGACCGCAGTCTCATGCTTAAGTGGCCACAACCACAGGGTCAGCTCCTCAGGCTACCCTTTCTCTAGCCCGCCTTGGTACAGGTCACGACGCTAGTAAAACTGAGCCACGGGCATGTTCACCGTGCTCTGAGCCATGAACGCATTCATGCTCTTCATATCACATATCTGGAGTCATTGGCCTGTTCACCATGCTCATCATATAACCGAGTCTACAACCGAAGTTGCACTCTTACCTCCTCACTTTAGGATAGGATAAATCTCGCATATTCAACAATATGCGCTCTGGGTTAACCTGCAGGAGAACCCGTTTCACCATCACCAGCTCCTGATGATGATGGATCTATGGCCTGGGCAAACTACATGATATATTCCACTATAATTATTTAGTATCTTTTAGATGGATTGCAAGATTCAACCAAGTTGTATAACATGCAAACTATAACAGAATAAACAACATAAAACTCAACATTATGCTTTTTATTGTAATCACATCAATCCTGATCCATCTTAAGGATCATCACATACCATGGGATCTCAATCCTGAAAACTACTAGAGGGGGGGGGGGTGAATAGAGTTTTAAACAATTATTTAACTCAAACAACCAATCACAAAAATATTGGACAAGGGGACAAGGATTTAGAGTGGTTCCTACCTTAGCAAATACTAAGGCAGTCAGTCCACTACCCGGTTGCTTACCCAACCAGGATTTAGAAAGAATTTAATTTTATTACCTCGCAAGGACTTTACATAAAATTACAATTCTCTCCCTAAACCCTTCAAGCAGCCTTCACCTCGAAGTAATCACACCAACCTTGAAGCAGCCTTCACCTAGAAGCAGTTGCACCAACCTTGAAGCAGCCTTCCTCCTGAAGTAGCTTCCCGTTGCAATAACCTTCTTGAAGTAGCTTCCCGTTGCGATAGCCTTCTTGAAGTAGCTTGAAGTCCACCTTCTCCTCTGAGAAGAACCTTCTCCAATCCGCAGCCTCCAACCCTAGGAGTAGCAAGGAGAATACAAAAGATACAAAGGAACAAGAAAGAAAACAGAAATTACAATACCACTTGTAGCTCAAGGCTTGATTTCCTATATCAAGCGTTTTGATCTCCTAACCAATGTATGTAGAAGTGTAAGTGTTGTGGATAGGAGATACTAGCCTATAGGACACGAAGTTGGAGTAATGGGAATGAATAGCCAATGTAGGAATTGCTCTATTGCTCAAAACAGATTGCCAATGAGTATTCAATCTCAAGTGTAGCACATGTGTAGCTTGGGTATATTTAGGTGTCCTAAGGCATGTCCTATTTATAGGAATGACCTACAAGTGCTTAAGGAAATTCTAGACACTTTCTAGGGGGTTCTTAGTGCTCAACTAGCCGTTATGTGTCCACTAATTGCATTTGCAACGGCTAATTAATTGACCCTGAAAAGTGCAGACAGACCTTTTCTCGATCGACAATTTGTCGACCGAGAGTCCTTCTTGGTCGAAGATTTGTCGACCGAGGGACCTCCTGGAGCAAGTGTTTACAACGTTCATTTCCAACTCCCAACCACTTTGTCTGCTGGGTCTAACGGATACTAGGGTCTATTCTCGATCGAAGATTTTGTCGACCGAGAGTTTCTCGGTCGAAGATTTGTCGACCGATATTTTCTTGATCGACGATTTGTCGACCGAGAATATTACTGACTCAATGTATTCATTTACTAAGTGTGTGTATCAATGTGCAATTGTGATACTATCTTGGGGAATGGCCTATCTAAGTGTTGTGAGTGGATAGGGAAGATCTAAACGCTTGATTTTACATGATATCTAATTACTTGTACATTATATACTTGTACAAGCATTTACATTTGATTACAATCATGAAAATAAAGCGATTTTATCAAATTGTTTCTTCCAAGTCTTTGTTATCCACCACCTTATATGCTTGTTCCTGAAATACTCAAATAGCACGTTAAAACCACAAGAATGAAATGTTTGTCATTATCAAAACAAAAGGGATTATGCTAATGTCAATTTAGCCAACAATCTCCCCCTTTTTGAAGATGACAAACATTTCCTAAATATAAAATAAGGAAATATAAATCATGTGAGTTTCATACCTGAAGATTACCTTTTGTAGCCATTCTTGTTTTACAAGTGGATGTTGGCCGAGATATTATGAAACTCATATTTTTATTTTATGTTTTTGATTTTATATTATTTCTTCCCCTTTGTCATTTCAAAAAGATATCCAATATAATAGATTTTATTTCTCCCCATTAATTTTATGCTATGCTCCCCCTTAAAGAGATATTCAATTAGAAAATAAGGGATTAAAGCAAAGCAATGATTGTTAAATTTAGCCATAATTTATTTCTCACTCATTTGCAATGTATGTTAAGCCTTGAAATGATATGAGTTCCTTTTAGGTTCATGGCATTTGTGTATTGATTTCTCATCCATTTTACAAGGGATGTTAAGCCCTAAAAATGAAATGAGAATTCTTTAATCTTAGAGTACATAAAAATTTCTCTAGCCAAATGCACGGGATGTTAACCCCTAATTTGTCTAGACAATTCCTTTAAGAACAAGATATATCATTTTATGAAATTTGTTGATTTCTTCATAACCAAGAGTAAAAATACTAAGGTCATAATAGGCTTCAAATGATGTTTACAATATTTTTGTACGCTTCTTAATCAAATAATCAAATTTGTTTTTATGAGCTCCCCCTTAATCTTACAATTTAAGGCTTCTAAGGTCACAAATGATTTTAAATTTTGATTTTGACCTTTATCAAACGTATACTAAGATTAAGTACAATAAAATGATGTCAATATAAGCATTTTGTCAAAGCTTATTTTAGGTCGCCCTTGACTACGACCATAGCGCCCCTTGGTCAATTTTAATTTCAACCAAGAGGCAAATTCTACAGATTTCCAATTTAAACATTCATATGTGAAGTATAATTTCTGCAGATAGCTTTAAATAAATATCTATTTGAAGCATGTTAAGATATACCTATTATGAAGACTTAATATGGGCATCATAGTGAAGTCTTTGTCCTTGATTTTTCTAGAACGCATGTTTTACATTCATTGTGAATGATGTTTTCATAAGCTTTTCTATGGGTACATATTAAATCACATTTCTTCTTATACCCTTATTTTCATATTAATCATAAGATTCTTTAGAGACATATATTTTGAAAGCAAGATTAATATCTTAAAGTCAAGATTTTTGCTTTTGATTTCTTAGAACAAACAAATAGATAAAAACATTAATATTTTTGTTCTAAGAGGCACCGTTTGGCTTGTCATAGCAACATCATTATTTTATCACAAGCTATGTCCACAATCATTGTTTATTATGTCAAGATGCTTTTATGCTAATGGCATTTTCAATGTATCTGAATCACAATGATCAAGAATAATATCCATTCATGGTTTGTATATATGAATCAAAGATTATTTTAGACAAACCAATGAAACATAATGATCATGATGAAGCATATCCATGGTGTAATGATAGAGCAATAAAGTGATAATTTCATGAAATACAGTGATTGTGATCATTTAAACTAAATGTCATAACACATGATTTCTATATAGATAGACCAGGAGATGCTTTTATTAGAAAATAGTGATTTCTAAACATGATTTTCAATTTTACCTTATTTAGAGGATCAATCGAAATGATATCATTTATTTTCAAAATTGATCTTCAACTTGTTTTGCATGTAAAACAGTCATTAACAACAAATAGATAGCCACTTGATCAATCAAATTAGTCAGCAATTTTACTGCAGACTGAAATCAGTGACCTGTTCGGTCGAAGATTTCTCGACCGAGTGACAGCTCGGTCGAAGATTTCTCGACCGACAAGGTTTCTGTACTGTTTTTAGAACTGTTAATTGCTTCCAAAAAACATAGACTATATTTAATTCAATTATGCAATTTAAAAATCATTTTTAGTTGAGATAAACATAGAAATATCAAAGTAACGTTAGATCAAATCTCAACTAATCATATTCAAATCTTTAAGTTAGATAAATTTTCAAAGATGTGTCTCTGCGGGTTTGTTTAAGATTGTATATTTTCAAGTTAGAAATTTTTAATTACTTGAATCATTCTCTTTATGTTAAGTTGATATATACATAAAGATATGCAATTTAAAGTCTTTGGTCATATCTCAACTTAGTCTAATCAATTCAATTTGGGGGTTTTGGAACCCATACCAACTCAACATCCTTTTTCTTGTATGGGCATGAAAAAGAGTAGTGTTTAAGACGTAAGCAATAATGACAACATATAGAATCCACCTCAAGTCTTTTTCTATGGTTTTTTTCTAGGTTGTTCTTTGGTACAAATGTATTGGTTCCTTTAGGTACATATAGTGATTGATGTGCTTGTGTCTTTCTCCAACTAAGTTGTTGATAAGATTTCCCCTTAGGCTTGTAACCTAGTCCTCTTCTCCCAATTTGATGATAGGAATCATCCAATATTTTATCAAGGATTCCATTGTTGCTTAACCTACTAACTTCTTGGTGCAACTTAGCAATCTCATCCATTCTTTTCTTAATATCTAGTTTTGCTTGATCTAGATTAGATGATAAAGAATTCCTTTCTTTCACTATATTATCATAATCTAGATGTGTACACAAGACAGGTTGTTTTTGAAGATCATTTAATTTTGCAAGTAATCCAACCTTTTCTTGAGATAGAAGATCATAATTTGTTTCTAGAGTAAAAATCTTCACATTACTACTACTTAGAGATGATTTCTAAGTATGATTTTCAGAAATAATGCTATCTTTTTCAAAACCAAGATCATTTAATTTAGCATATAAATCTTCATTTTCAGATGTGAGAGCAAGAAGTCTAGCATTTAATTCATCATTTTCTTTATTGGATTTCTTTAGTTTCTTCTTGCACTCAACATATTTATTATGTGTCTCTTCAAGACTAGCAACTAGTTCTTCTTTAGATAAATCAAAAAGACTTACCTCTTCTTCTTTTTCACTAGTTGTAGCAATAAGACAATCCTTGTGTTCATCTTCCTTCTTTGATCTCCATGGGCAGCTAGTTGTTGTGTGGCTTGTTCCTAAGCACCAATTGCAACATATTGTAGATTTGTTCAAGCTGCACCTTTTGTTGCGATTGTAATCACCATCACCCTCCATTCTTCAAGACCTGGTTAGGGTTCCTTGAAGCCTGCTCTGATACCAATTGAAAACTACTAGAGGGGGGGGTGAATAGAGTTTTAAACAATTTTAAACAATTATTTAACTCAAACAACCAATCACAAAAATATTGGACAAGGGGACAAGGATTTAGAGTGGTTCCTACCTTAGCAAATACTAAGGCAGTCAGTCCACTACCCGGTTGCTTACCCAACCGGGATTTGGAAAGAATTTAATTTTATTACCTCGCAAGGACTTTACATAAAATTACAATTCTCTCCCTAAACCCTTCAAGCAGCCTTCACCTCGAAGTAATCACACCAACCTTGAAGCAGCCTTCACCTAGAAGCAATTGCACCAACCTTGAAGCAGCCTTCCTCCTGAAGTAGCTTCCTGTTGCAATAACCTTCTTGAAGTAGCTTCCCGTTGCGATAGCCTTCTTGAAGTAGCTTGAAGTCCACCTTCTCCTCTGAGAAGAACCTTCTCCAATCCGCAACCTCCAACCCTAGGAGTAGCAAGGAGAATACAAAAGATACAAAGGAACAAGAAAGAAAACAGAATTTACAATACCACTTGTAGCTCAAGGCTTGATTTCCTATATCAAGCGTTTTGATCTCCTAACCAATGTATGTAGAAGTGTAAGTGTTGTGGATAGGAGATACTATCCTATAGGACACAAAGTTGGAGCAATGGGAATGAATAGCCAATGTAGGAATTGCTCTATTGCTCAAAACAGATTGCCAATGAGTATTCAATCTCAAGTGTAGCACATGTGTAGCTTGGGTATATTTAGGTGTCCTAAGGCATGTCCTATTTATAGGAATGACCTACAAGTGCTTAAGGAAATTCTAGACACTTTCTAGGGGGTTCTTAGTGCTCAACTAGCCATTATGTGTCCACTAATTGCATTTGCAACGGCTAATTAATTGACCCTGAAAAGTGCAGACAGACCTTTTCTCGATCGACAATTTGTCGACCGAGAGTCCTTCTCGGTCGAAGATTTGTCGACCGAGGGACCTCCTGGAGCAAGTGTTTACAACGTTCATTTCCAACTCCCAACCACTTTGTCTGCTGGGTCTAACGGCTACTAGGGTCTATTCTCGATCGAAGATTTTGTCGACCGAGAGTTTCTCGGTCGAAGATTTGTCGACCGATATTTTCTCGATCGACGATTTGTCGACCGAGAATATTACTGACTCAATGTATTCATTTACTAAGTGTGTGTATCAATGTGCAATTGTGATACTATCTTGGGGAATGCTCTATCTAAGTGTTGTGAGTGGATAGGGAAGATCTAAACGCTTGATTTTACATGATATCTAATTACTTGTACATTATATACTTGTACAAGCATTTACATTTGATTACAATCATGAAAATAAAGCGATTTTATCAAATTGTTTCTTCCAAGTCTTTGTTATCCACCACCTTATATGCTTGTTCCTGAAATACTCAAATAGCACGTTAAAACCACAAGAATGAAATGTTTGTCATTATCAAAACAAAAGGGATTATGCTAATGTCAATTTAGCCAACAATCTCCCCCTTTTTGAAGATGACAAACATTTCCTAAATATAAAATAAGGAAATATAAATCATGTGAGTTTCATACCTGAAGATTACCTTTTGTAGCCATTCTTGTTTTGCAAGTGGATGTTGGCCGAGATATTATGAAACTCATATTTTTATTTTATGTTTTTGATTTTATATTATTTCTCCCCCTTTGTCATTTCAAAAAGATATCCAATATAATAGATTTTATTTCTCCCCATTAATTTTATGCTATGCTCCCCCTTAAAGAGATATTCAATTAGAAAACAAGGGATTAAAGCAAAGCAATGATTGTTAAATTTAGCCATAATTTATTTCTCACTCATTTGCAATGTATGTTAAGCCTTGAAATGATATGAGTTCCTTTTAGGTTCATGGCATTTGTGTATTGATTTCTCATCCATTTTACAAGGGATGTTAAGCCCTAAAAATGAAATGAGAATTCTTTAATCTTAGAGTACATAAAAATTTCTCTAGCCAAATGCACGGGATGTTAACCCCTAATTTGTCTAGAGAATTCCTTTAAGAACAAGATATATCATTTTATGAAATTTGTTGATTTCTTCATAACCAAGAGTAAAAATACTAAGGTCATAATAGGCTTCAAATGATGTTTACAATATTTTTGTACGCTTCTTAATCAAATAATCAAATTTGTTTTTATGAGCTCCCCCTTAATCTTACAATTTAAGGCTTCTAAGGTCACAAATGATTTTAAATTTTGATTTTGACCTTTATCAAACGTATACTAAGATTAAGTACAATAAAATGATGTCAATATAAGCATTTTGTCAAATCTTATTTTAGGTCGCCCTTGACTACGACCATAGCACCCCTTGGTCAATTTTAATTTCAACCAAGAGGCAAATTCTGCAGATTTTCCAATTTAAACATTCATATGTGAAGTATAATTTCTGCAGATAGCTTTAAATAAATATCTATTTGAAGCATGTTAAGATATACCTATTATGAAGACTTAATATGGGCATCATAGTGAAGTCTTTGTCCTTGATTTTTCTAGAACGCATGTTTTACATTCATTGTGAATGATGTTTTCATAAGCTTTTCTATGGGTACATATTAAATCACATTTCTTCTTATACCCTTATTTTCATATTAATCATAAGATTCTTTAGAGACATATATTTTGAAAGCAAGATTAATATCTTAAAGTCAAGATTTTTGCTTTTGATTTCTTAGAACAAACAAATAGATAAAAACATTAATATTTTTGTTCTAAGAGGCACCGTTTGGCTTGTCATAGCAACATCATTATTTTATCACAAGCTATGTCCACAATCATTGTTTATTATGTCAAGATGCTTTTATGCTAATGGCATTTTCAATGTATCTGAATCACAATGATCAAGAATAATATCCATTCATGGTTTGTATATATGAATCAAAGATTATTTTAGACAAACCAATGAAACATAATGATCATGATGAAGCATATCCATGGTGTAATGATAGAGCAATAAAGTGATAATTTCATGAAATACAGTGATTGTGATCATTTAAACTAAATGTCATAACACATGATTTCTATATAGATAGACCAGGAGATGCTTTTATTAGAAAATAGTGATTTCTAAACATGATTTTCAGTTTTACCTTATTTAGAGGATCAATCGAAATGATATCATTTATTTTCAAAATTGATCTTCAACTTGTTTTGCATGTAAAACAGTCATTAACAGCAAATAGATAGCCACTTGATCAATCAAATTAGTCAGCAATTTTACTGCAGACTGAAATCAGTGACCTGTTCGGTCGAAGATTTCTCGACCGAGTGACAGCTCAGTCGAAGATTTCTCGACCGACAAGGTTTCTGTACTGTTTTTAGAACTGTTAATTGCTTTCAAAAAACATAGACTATATTTAATTCAATTATGCAATTTAAAAATCATTTTTAGTTGAGATAAACATAGAAATATCAAAGTAACGTTAGATCAAATCTCAACTAATCATATTCAAATCTTTAAGTTTTAAGGACATTAATTTAGATAAATTTTCAAAGATGTGTCTCTGCGGGTTTGTTTAAGATTGTATATTTTCAAGTTAGAAATTTTTAATTACTTGAATCATTCTCTTTATGTTAAGTTGAGATATACATAAAGATATGCAATTTAAAGTCTTTGGTCATATCTCAACTTAGTCTAATCAATTCAATTTGGGGGTTTTGGAACCCATACCAACTCAACATCCTTTTTCTTGTATGGGCATGAAAAAGAGTAGTGTCCAAGACGTAAGAAATAATGACAACATATAGAATCAACCTCAAGTCTTTTTCTATGGTTTTGTTCTAGGTTGTTCTTTGGTACAAATGTATTGGTTCCTTTAGGTACATATAGTGATTGATGTGCTTGTGTCTTTCTCCAACTAAGTTGTTGATAAGATTTCCCCTTAGGCTTGTAACCTAGTCCTCTTCTCCCAATTTGATGATAAGAATCATCCAATATTTTATCAAGGATTCCATTGTTTCTTAACCTACTAACTTCTTGGTGCAACTTAGCAATCTCATCCCTTCTTTTCTTAATATCTAGTTTTGCTTGATCTAGATTAGATGATAAAGAATTCCTTTCTTTCACTATATTATCATAATCTAGATGTGTACACAAGACAGGTTGTTTTTGAAGATCATTTAATTTTGCAAGTAATCCAACCTTTTCTTGAGATAGAAGATCATAATTTGTTTCTAGAGTAAAAATCTTCACATTACTACTACTTAGAGATGATTTCTAAGTATGATTTTCAGAAATAATGCTATCTTTTTCAAAACCAAGATCATTTAATTTAGCATATAAATCTTCATTTTCAGATGTGAGAGCAAGAAGTCTAGCATTTAATTCATCATTTTCTTTATTGGATTTCTTTAGTTTCTTCTTGCACTCAACATATTTATTATGTGTCTCTTCAAGACTAGCAACTAGTTCTTCTTTAGATAAATCAAAAAGACTTACCTCTTCTTCTTCTTCACTAGTTGTAGCAATAAGACAATCCTTGTGTTCATCTTCCTTCTTTGATCTCCATGGGCAGCTAGTTGTTGTGTGGCTTGTTCCTAAGCACCAATTGCAACATATTGTAGATTTGCTCAAGCTGCACCTTTTGTTGCGATTGTAATCACCATCACCCTCCATTCTTCAAGACCTGGTTAGGGTTCCTTGAAGCCTGCTCTGATACCAATTGAAAACTACTAGAGGGGGGGTGAATAGAGTTTTAAACAATTTTAAACAATTATTTAACTCAAACAACCAATCACAAAAATATTGGACAAGGGGACAAGGATTTAGAGTGGTTCCTACCTTAGCAAATACTAAGGCAGTCAGTCCACTACCTGGTTGCTTACCCAACTGGGATTTGGAAAGAATTTAATTTTATTACCTCGCAAGGACTTTACATAAAATTACAATACTCTCCCTAAACCCTTCAAGAAGCCTTCACCTCAAAGTAATCGCACCAACCTTGAAGCAGCCTTCACCTAGAAGCAATTGCACCAACCTTGAAGCAGCCTTCCTCCTGAAGTAGCTTCCCATTGCAATAACCTTCTTGAAGTAGCTTCCCGTTGCGATAGCCTTCTTGAAGTAGCTTGAAGTCCACCTTCTCCTCTGAGAAGAACCTTCTCCAATCCGCAGCCTCCAACCCTAGGAGTAGCAAGGAGAATACAAAAGATACAAAGGAATAAGACAGAAAACAGAAATTACAATACCACTTGTAGCTCAAGGCTTGATTTCCTATATCAAGCGTTTTGATCTCCTAACCAATGTATGTAGAAGTGTAAGTGTTGTGGATAGGAGATACTAGCCTATAGGACACGAAGTTGGAGCAATGGGAATGAATAGCCAATGTAGGAATTGCTCTATTGCTCAAAATAGATTGCCAATGAGTATTCAATCTCAAGTGTAGCACATGTGTAGCTTGGGTATATTTAGGTGTCCTAAGGCATGCCCTATTTATAGGAATGACCTACAAGTGCTTAAGGACATTTTAGACACTTTCTAGGGGGTTCTTAGTGCTCAACTAGCCGTTATGTGTCCACTAATTGCATTTGCAACGGCTAATTAATTGACCCTGAAAAGTGCAGACAGACCTTTTCTCGATCGACAATTTGTCGACCGAGAGTCCTTCTCGGTCGAAGATTTGTCGACCGAGGGACCTCCTGGAGCAAGTGTTTACAACGTTCATTTCCAACTCCCAACCACTTTGTCTGCTGGGTCTAACGGCTACTAGGGTCTATTCTCGATCGAATATTTTGTCGACCGAGAGTTTCGCGGTCGAAGATTTATCGACCGATATTTTCTCGATCGACGATTTGTCGACCGAGAATATTACTGACTCAATGTATTCATTTACTAAGTGTGTGTATCAATGTGCAATTGTGATACTATCTTGGGGAATGGCCTATCTAAGTGTTGTGAGTGGATAGGGAAGATCTAAACGCTTGATTTTACATGATATCTAATTACTTGTACATTATATACTTGTACAAGCATTTACATTTGATTACAATCATGAAAATAAAGCGATTTTATCAAATTGTTTCTTCCAAGTCTTTGTTATCCACCACCTTATATGCTTGTTCCTGAAATACTCAAATAGCACGTTAAAACCACAAGAATGAAATGTTTGTCATTATCAAAACAAAAGGGATTATGCTAATGTCAATTTAGCCAACAAATCCCTCATCATGTATTGCCACTGCCTCTCAAGGCTCGCATCATCATCATGGGGCAAACACATCATACATGCAATCTCATCAACCAGAGTGATGTTGCTCATCACACATTTCTCATAGCCTTTTTATGGCTAAGCATCACATGCATGGTTATGGTATACAATAATCATAGTTTCAACATAAGGACTATGCTTACTATCATGAGAGGATATTCAAGATACTATACTTATTAATTATTCATTAACTGGTGATCATGTGCACGAGACACATTATTAAGCAACTATTTATGTACTTATCATTATACAGATAATCAAGATGATTACTTCATGCATGTAGTCATGTTGGACATACAGAACAAGTGTTATCATTACCACTACCATTACCATTCTTAGCATTTGTAGATCATAATTTCCATATGTGTAGCCAGTCTAAGATAAATGAATAAGCTTATGATAACGAGCATCATTTTGCAATATAAGGATTTACCATGTTTTAAAGCAAGGATATCCACTACTAGACTATTTCATGATACGAGGAATCGTCACAAAAGGATAACAAAACCCTCACTAAAAGGGGTGTAACGGCAGCCTGCCTCACCCAAGGATCAACACATCAAACGGAAGATCTCAAAGAGAGCAGCAACGCTGCGTTGCCACCAAGGCAACCAGTGCACGACGCGGCGTTATGGGGAGGAGTGTCGGGCATCAAGGGGGGTATTAGGCACCCTCACATATCGGGCAACGCCCGTTACCACCAGCCTATCGGCTGACACAAGGGTAAACACGACGCCCGTCACTCTCCATCTAGCAATGCCCGATACAAGGGTTAGCATAATGGCCAAGTCACCACCAAACACTAACAACCAAGAGAGAGAGGGAGATAACTTATCCACAAAATGAGCAACTACTTGGGCAAGGCATAACAACCGACACAAGGCAAAACAAGGGGTTGTGACGCCCGTCTCAAGAGCCAAGAGTGTCGCCCGACACCACATCATAATGCCCGTTACAGCAACAAGGGCTGATGCCCGTCACACACCTATCGGTCAACTCATACACATCAAGATACCACGAACAAGGTCATCTTCTTTCTCAACACAAGGCACCCGAAACCCTAGGAAGATGGCTCACCTCAATCAACTAAGAAGGAGGGGTCTTGCACATCAACCATCACCAACGAGCTCACCCTTCTAACCCATGGTGAGAGGAGAGTGTTTCTTAAGCAACTAGGATACAAGCTCACCTCAATCGGTTAGTGAAAGAGGGATGTTGATCATGACACACTAGCAACTCAAACTCACTCCTCTAGACCAAGGGGAGAAACGAGTATTGCTCCCTAGATCACAAGAGACACTAGACCACATGGTGATCGGCCAACAAGGGTACTAAGCAAGAAACTAAGCTACTAACATGGAAACAAGATCAAAGCAAGAGATAAAGTAGTTAGGGTTAGAAGTTATGCAACCCGCCTTGAGCTCCAAGCTCCAAAGAAGAAGAAGAGCTCTAAGCTTCAAGGGATGTCGACCACCACTTGCTCCTCAAAGGTGTGTCGGCCACCAAGCTTCTCCTTCAAGGGGTGTATCGGCCGACACAAGCAAGGAAAGGATGGAGTGTCGTACACTCAAGGTGGAGAAGGAAAAAAAGGACCAAAGGGACCCTAAGCTAAGGAAAGGACACGCCTATGTAGAAGGAAAAGGAGGAGAAAACAAGGTTGGTCCAAGCAAGGTGTCACTTGCATAGGGACACTTGTCCTAGAGCTCAAGCCACTACTCTAGCAAGCTCCATCCACATGGCCAAGATATGCACCAAGTGTCCACTAAACAAGGTCAAGGCTAGACCAAAGAGCATGGGCGACACAACATGTTACTCCATGGGTGACACACATCCATGTTGGCCGACACAAGCACTCCTAGACCGATACAAGGCTCAACCAAGCCCAAACAAGGCACCTCAAGGCCCAACAAACTCGACCAAGGCCCAAAGAACTCAAGCAACGAGCCGTAGCTGTGACAATGTGAGTTTTCCCTCTTTTCTACTATTTATTTTATCTTTCACCTTTATAATGATCATTTACAATATATTTTGACTCCTTAATCAATATAGATACTCAAAATCAAATTCTTTTGTATTTTATGAATTTTATGCACTCTTGGACACTTTAATTTAACTTAATACACCTCTTTGAGAAAATGCTTGAGTTTGACTAATTAACTTTATCTTTTGGTCTTCAAACTTTGGCACTTTATTCTACACTTCATGTTGAAATTATGGTTCAAATTTGAGAGCATTTGGACCTTTCCATGATTTTATACAATTTTTCTAAGATTCCAACGTTTTCTTAGCTTTTTAGCCCTTTTCATTCCTTTTTCCCTCTCTTTTCCTAGTTGGGCCCGGCCCATTCCCAGTTTAGGGTGCCGCTGGGCAAGGCGGGTGACCCAGCAGCCTTGGATCGTGATACAACGGTGCTGGGGTCATCCCCTACCTCGCGCCAGGGTTGGCACGGGTCCACGAGGGACCAGCCGTCACCTTGCCCGACCCCTAGCGATCAAACCTGACCGACTATACTCGAAAACTCGACCAATGGATCCGCATCCCTTTCTCAAAGCTTCTGCAAGAGTCGGTGCTATGGAATCGTGGCTTGGAGGCCAAGGAAACCAAGCCAACCTTGGGCTGCGCCGGCTCCCTCATAAACCCTAACCCTAGCTTCGGGTCCCTATAAAAGACCCCCTTTGGGTTCGTCGCGCCCCCACGATCTCGACCAGCACCTGCTCTCCTCACGCCGCGCTCTCCCTCTCGCGCCCCCTTCTTCTCCGGCCGCTACACCACCGTGGAGCAGCTCTGCTCGCGAGCGGGTTCGTTTGGTTGGGGTGAGCAGCAACAACCGTCCGATCGAAGCCCACGCTGGTCTCGGCTGAGATCGAACGACCACGAATCCCTGCGAGAGCCCTCTCCTGCTTGGGAACGTGATTTCACTCCTGCCGCTGATCGGCTTCACGTGTCCACGGTAGTCCGCCGATCAACGGCCCCTAAATTTCAGTATTTCTCCCTCTCTGCCCTAAATTCCAGTAAATGACCTATTTCTTGCAAAAACGATATCTTGAGATCCGTAGCTCCAAAAATAGTAAAATTATAGTCCTTTTTGATCAGAAAAATCCAACTGACCTGTTAAAAATACTTGTGAAGCTTAATTCTCGACTTTTATCACTGATATGCCATGAACTTGATCCTTTGCCTATTTAATTCTCTTATATGATGATTAATCTTAAAGGAAATCTTATTCCTGTTTCTAATGATCATTCTGAGTCACCAAATCATCTTTTGACAAAATAAGGATGAGATGTAATCCTCTTGACTCTTTACCCTAAAAATATGAATCATGTACTTTGAAATAGGGTTTATTCTAATATAATGATGCTCTACCTTGATTTAGGAAAAATCCTCTTAATCATAGGACTCCCTGATCTAATTTTGAGTCCAATTGTACTATCTGATATTGGGAATGATCTAGAGATGTTGAATAATGATATTGATAATTAGGGTTGCATGTATTCCTAAATATACCTAGGAAGGTCATCCATTCATGAAACATGTTCGATACTTGAATATTTGTTGGACTTTTGGAAATATTGTTGATGACCTAAACCTAAGGTAGAAACAGGAAAATGTAACCCTAATCTCGAATAACAAAGCATGATCTTTTTAAACTATGATCTTGACCCTTGATCCAATATTTGATCTAGGATCTGACTCAAAGGGTTGATCTTCTCTCTCTCTTGGGATCTGTACTCCAAATACTCTTTAGAAAGGTATTCTATTATACTACTCCGCTTTGGTTGTATGATGATATTTTCTTAGGTATCTCTTGAATTATGCTTGGCTAATTATTTGGATGAAATATTTTTCCCTATGAATAGTATTCCGTTTTTCTTCTATATTATATGTTGAGGAACATGAAATCTAAATCACTAGACCCATTATGACTGCCCGTATATTGATGTTGATAATGATGTTGGAAATATTGATAATGTTGATATTGGATATAAGCAAAAATCTTTCTTTGGAAGGAGGGATTTTGCACTTGGATCTCCTATCTCATATGGTGATAAGGATTTTGGTGACCCCCATCGCGTTGGGGTAATAGAGTCACCCAAATTAATATAAGCATGCTTCTTGAATTACAGCATAATGGGAAATTCATAATAAAATTTGTTGTTTGAAAAACATTTTGTTTTTTTGGAAATCGTTCGATAATGATTTGAAACATAAGTCCTGCCAAGCATACTAGTTTTCATTATAAACTGTTTTACTTGTTTTTATATAGCATACCGTGCAATTGCATTGACTTTGTGTCTTGATTTTCTCGATTTTAGGTAATGCAAGGAACTAGTTCCATCTACTATTTCATCTACTGCAATAAAGACTGCTACATCTTATGGACTCTAAATGGGAGCTAATTGTAAAAGGGATGTAGTTGTAGGCTAGTTCTTATCTCTTTCTTTTCCTATTGCCTACGGGCCTGATGTACTAAACTTTTGGTTCATTTTAATAAAGAAGGATGTTATTTCATTTTTGCATATTATCTGTGTGTGAATTTTTGGGCCACTCAGGGACGGGCGCTCTCATCCCTCTAACACTGCCCTTTTGGACAGTGGGATTGGTATTAGGGTAAGAACGGATCTGTGATAGTTGGTATCAGAGCCATAACACACTTAATATGCATTAGTGAAATTATGTTCTTAATCGTTGAACCAAGGAAGCACATCAGCTACCACATTCGCCTTACCAAGATGATACTCGATTGTGCAGTCATAGTCATTGATCAGCTCCATCCATCGCCGTTGTCG
Source organism: Alisma plantago-aquatica (assembly GCA_963693085.1). Classification (NCBI taxonomy): domain Eukaryota; kingdom Viridiplantae; phylum Streptophyta; class Magnoliopsida; order Alismatales; family Alismataceae; genus Alisma; species Alisma plantago-aquatica. The sequence goes on from OY856410.1 coordinate 336,106,509, forward strand.
CATGTTCAACTCTTGCTGCGTAAAGATGTACTTCAGATTCTTATGATCTGTAAAGATCTGACAAACTTCCCCATAAAGATAGTGTCTCCAAATCTTTAACGCATGAACCACTGCCGTTAGCTCCAAGTCATGTGTCTGATAGTTCTCCTCATGTTTCTTAAGTTGTCACGAAGCAAAAGAAACCACATGATCCTCCTGCATCAACACACAACCTAAGCCTTTCTTGGAAGCATCACAGAAAACAACATAGCCCTTCCCAAGATCTGGCAGGATCAACACTGGAGCATTGGTCAGCTTCTCCTTCAAACTCTGGAAAGCTTGCTGACATCGATCATCCCAGACAAAAGGTACATCCTTCCTGGTAAACTTTGTCATCGGAAAAGCAATCTCACTAAAGTCCTTGATAAACCTTCGGTAGTATCCTGCTAAACCAAGGAAACTACGAACTTCTGTCGGCATCTTCGGCTGTTCCCATTCTACAATGGACTCCACCTTCTTCAGATCTACCTTGACTCCTTCAGCAGATATCACGTGACCCAAGAAAGTTACCTCTTCCAACCAGAACTCACACTTACTAAACTTGGCATACAACTGATGTTGGCGAAGTAGAGTCAATGCTTGTCGAAGATGTTGCTCATGCTCTCGCCTGTCCCGACTATAGATCAAGATGTCATCTATAAAGACTACAACAAACTGTTCTAAGAACGGACGGAACACTATGTTCATCAAGTCCATGAAAGCAGCAGGTGCATTGGTTAACCCAAACGACATAACCACGAACTCATAATGACCATACCTCGTCCTAAAAGCTGACTTTGGTATGTCATCCACCTTAATCCTCAACTGATGATATCTAGACCGTAGATCGATCTTTGAAAACACTATAGCACCACGCAACTGATCAAACAGATCATCTATCCTCGGCAACGGGTACTTGTTCTTGATCGTGACCTTGTTCAACTACCGGTAGTCTATACACAACCGCATCGAACCGTCCTTCTTCTTGACGAACAACATGGGAGCACCCCAAGGTGACGTGCTCGGTCAGATGAAACCCTTATCCAACAAATCTTGTAACTACTTCTTTAACTCTGCCATCTCAACTGGAGCCATCCTATACGGTGTCTGTGCAACTGGCTGCGTTCCTGGGACCAGATTGATCTCAAAATCAATCTCTCGGGGTGGGGGAACACCAGGAAATTCCTCAGGAAACACATCTGCAAACTCCCGAACAACTGGCACCTCTTCCAGACTAAGACTTTTCGCCTTGGAGACCACAACGGTATCTACCACATGAGCTAAGAACGCCTCACATCCTTGTCATAGCAACTTATCTGCCACCAGAGCTGATACTAGACACGTCGGAAGAATCTTCCTATCTCCCTGGAAGATCCACTTCTCTCCGGCATCAACAAACATTGCCTGCTTGGATCCATAGTCCAAAACAACCTCATACTTCTCTAAGGTATCAATCCCAAGGATAACATCAAAACCACACATATCAAGAGGTATGAGATCCACTTGAATACGGTGTCCCGAGAAAGACAAGACACAAGATGGACACTCTTCTCGAAGCAACGAGAAACCATCAAGAGGGGTTTCTAACAACAAACTATCCTTCTTACGACTAACAGGTAAACGACAGTTCTCAAGCATACTATAGGAAATAAAAGAGTGTGTAGCACCCGGGTCAACCAGAACATATATAAAGCAAGAAGAAGACATATCAGAATGAAATAAATCCATCTGACCTGTCACTACTCGTGGGTTGACTACCGCCTCCGGCTGATTCATAGCATAGAATAGAGCCGTTGCTAGTTGTCCACGCCCTCTGCTTCTTTGAGTAGATGATCCGGCTTGAGATGCTTGACCGCGTCCTCATCCTTTGCTACCACTGGGCTACTGTCAATCTGATCCTTGAAGATTCTGTCTCGGCTGTTGTGTCACCTCAACATCTCTGTAGGGACAACTCGACTTGACATGCCCTATCTGACCACAGGCATAGCATGTCCTAACATCAACTCGTGGCCTGGATGGCCCTGTCACTACCAAGGAAGCCGAACTTTGTGCCTTAGATGGTGAAGAAACATAACCTCTTCCTTTACTCGGAGACCACTGAGACGGTCCACTAGTACCTCTCATCACTACCGGTGCTGAAAACCTGGGCTTATTGAAGCCACCAAACCTCTGACCCTGGAACTGAGCAGGTCTTTTCGTAGCCATAGACTCTCTCTTCTCCCTTACAGTTCGTTCGATCCTCCTGACGGATTCCACAAACATCGCAAACCACTCCCGGTTCTCCAACACAGAAACTGGAGTCGTCAACTCAGCACTCAGACCCTTCTCGAAACGTCTAATCCGTTCCTCGTCTGTCGCTGCCATGTGAGGACAAAACCTCAACATATCCATGAACTTGGCCTCATACTCGGTGATGTTCATCGTTCCCTGCCGCAAACTCTCAAACTGACTGATCTTCTCATCCAGATACGTCTTTGGAAAGTATCTGCCGATGAACTCGCACCGGAAAACTTCCCAACAGATCACCTCACCAGGCCGCTTCTCCTCCTCGATGGTCTACCAATGACCAGCACTAACTTTCAGAAGGTAGACAACGTGCTTTAATTTGTCTGCTTCGGGGATGTCGAGGATCCAGAAAGCCTTCTCAAGACTTGTCAGCCACATATCTTCATCCGCTAGATCAGCCGTTCCAGCATAGTCCGAAGCTCCGACTCGGCGAAGCTGCTCAAAGATCTTCCCAATACCCGATGCTTCTCTATGGGGAACCTGTGCTCGCGGAGGAGGCACTGGAAATCGTTGAACCATGAGATTCATCGTAGCCATCATCTGCCCCATAAGTTGTTGATAGGAAGGATGTTCAAGTATGGCTGGGTTATGTTGGGGGACCTCAGGCACCCGATCTTCATGTGTCTGCCCTTCAACTGAAGCAGCATCGCTATACTCAGCTGAGTGTTCTTCATGGTTTCTAGACATCTTGACTTTTCTTCTGCTGAGGGAAGAAGACGGTTGTAAGAAAATCTGGACAACACACAAGAATAGACGACCTAGTCCTAAATCCCTATAGACTCAGCGAACCTAAGGCTCTGATACCAAAACTTGTGGCAACACATCCCACTATCACACAGACAGCGAGGTGTTACGTGAAAACATGCGAGAATCACCATAACAACAGATTACCAAAAACACGGGTTAATTAAAACTGATTGCGGAAAGTTGATAAACTAAAAACTATTACGTTCAAGTCCTCATCCTGCACAGAAACATGTCATATATATACATATACAAGATCTGATACGTGTCCACAGCTTAAAGGAACATCTGTTCATCCATTACATGAGTTCACCACCTGTTCATATACATAAAGACCCACATCCGGCCAACAGTAGGATATACAAAACATCAACGGTTATCCATCATGAAACAACGTCAAAACACCGCCAAGGACCTGAGAGTACAGGGATGACTCTAGACTCTATCACAAAACATCCAAAACAACAACATATCCATTGCTTGCCTTCTACTGATCTTCTTGCTGCTCGGCCGCAACACCACAACCACCACCACGTCTAGCTCGACCACCTAAAAAGGGTGTAACTCAGCGGAGTGAGACAATCGAACATTATCCCAACGAGAAACATAACTCCCCGCCGTAACTACAGAACCTCAAGAAGATAAAGCTATAACAGCAGATATCTGATAACAGGTATAACAAGAGCAGTATATGTAAAACAAGGCTATTCTTACCGACAAGCTTACCATCTGTACAAAAGGCATATAACCAACATTTCTCAATGGAACATGATTAATAAGATAAGATATATACATTTCCACATATCATGAGGTATATGGAAGTAACTGTAAGATATAACAGATTAACTACACAAACAAGGCCTAAACCAATGTTCCGTGTTTTTTTTATCCTTAAGCAACAATTACTATACGACTGAATTACATATTTTATTATGCCCTGAGGAAGTGAACTGTACTGTTCAAATCCAACCTTCGGCTGCAAAGCCCATAGCTGGTGCCATACAAGGTTAATGGAAGAGCCGGACTCCACAACCTTCCCCATCATAGTCAGTGTACGTGAACAACACAAGCAGGACCACAGTCTCATGCTCAAGTGGCCACAACCACAGGGTCAGCTCCTTAGGCTACCCTTTCTCTAGACCGCCTTGGTACAGGTCACGACGCTAGTAAAACTGAGCCACATGCCTGTTCATCGTGCTCTGAGCCATGAACACATTCATGCTATTCATATCACATATCCGGAGTCATGGGCCTGTTCACCATGCTCATCATATAACCAAGTCTACAACCGAAGTTGCACTCTTACCTCCTCACTTTAGGCTAGGAGAAACCTCGCATATTCAACAATATGCACTCTGGGTTAACCTGCAGGAGAACCCGTTTCACCATCACTAGCTCCTGACGATGATGGATATATGGCCAGGGAAAACTACATGATATATTCCACTGTAATTATTTAGTATCTTTTAGATGGATTGCAAGATTCAACCAAGTTGTATAACATGCAAACTATAACAGAATAAACAACATAAAACTCAACATTATGCTTTTTATTGTAATCACATCAATCCTGATCCATCTCAAGGATCATCACATACCATGGGATCTCAATCCCTCATCATGTATTGCCACTGCCTCTCAAGGCTCGCATCATCATCATGGGGCAAACACATCATACATGCAATCTCATCAACCAGAGTGATGTTGCTCATCACATATTTCTCATAGCCTTTTTATGGCTAAGCATCACCTGCATGGTTAGGGTATACAATAATCATAGTTTCAACATAAGGACTATGCTTACTATCATGAGAGGATATTTAGGATACTATACTTATTAATTATTCATTAACTGGTGATCATGTGCACGAGACACATTATTAAGCAACTATTTATGTACTTATCATTATACAGATAATCAAGATGATTACTTCATGCATGTAGTCATGTTGGACATACATAACAAGTGTTATCATTACCACTACCATTACCATTCTTAGCATTTGTAGATAATCATTTCCATATGTGTAGCCAGGCTAAGATAAATGAATAAGCTTATGATAACGAGCATCATTTTACAATATAAGGAGTTACCACGTTTTAAAGCAAGGATATCCACTACTAGACTATTTCATGATACGAGGAATCGTCACAAAAGGATAACAAAACCCTCACTAAAAGGGGTGTAACGACAACCTGCCCTCACCTAAGGATCAACGCATCAAACATTAGATATGAAAGAGAGCAGCAATGCTGCGTTGCCACCAAGGCAACCAGCGCGCGACGCAGCGTTATGGGGAGGAGTGTCGTGCATCAAGGGGGGTATCGGGCACCCTCACATATCAGGCAACACCCGTTACCACCATCCTATCGGTTGACACAAGGGTAAATGTGACGCCCGTCACTCTCCATCTAGCAACGCCCGATACAAGGGTTAGCATAACGGCCAGGTCACTACCAAACACTAACAACCAAGAGAGAGAGGGAGAGAACTTATCCACAAAACGAGCAACAACTTGGGCAAGGCATAACAACCGACACAAGGCAAAACAAGGGGTTGTGACGCCTGTCTCAAGAGCTAAGAGTGTCGCCCGACACCACATCATAACGCCCGTTACAGCAACAAGGGCTGGTGCCCGTCACACACCTATTGGTCAACTCATACACATCAAGATACCACGAACAAGGTCATCTTCTTTCTCAACACAAGGCACCCGAAACCCTAGGAAGATGGCTCACCTCAATCAACTAAGAAGGAGGGGTCTTGCACATCAACCATCACCAACGAGCTCACCCTTCTAACCCATGGTGAGAGGAGAGTGTTGCTTAAGAAACTAGGACACAAGCTCACCTCAATCGGTTAGGGAAAGAGGGGTGTTGCTCATGACACTAGCAACTCAAACTCACTCCTCTAGACCAAGGGGAGAAAGGAGTATTGCTCCCTAGATCACAAGAGACACTAGACCACATGGTGATCGACCAACAAGGGTACTAAGCAAGAAAATAAGCTACTAACATGGAAACAAGATCAAAGCAAGAGATAAAATAGTTAGGGTTAGAAGTTATGCAACCCGCCTTGAGCTCCAAGCTCCAAATAAGAAGAAGAGCTCCAAGCTTCAAGGGATGTCGACCACCACTTGCTCCTCAAAGGTGTGTCAGCCACCAAGCTGCTCCTTCAAGGGGTGTATCGGCCGACACAAGCAAGGAAAGGAGGGAGTGTTGTACATTTAAGGTGGAGAAGGAAACAAAGGACCAAAGGGACCCTAAGCTAAGGAAAAGACACACCTATATAGAAGGAAAGGGAGGAGAAAACAAGGTTGGTCCAAGCAAGGTGTCACTTACATAGGGACACTTGTCCTAGAGCTCAAGCCACTACTCTAGCAAGCTCCATCCACATGGCCAAGATATGCACCAAGTGTCCACTAAACAAGGTCAAGGCTAGACCAAAGAGCATGGGCAACACAACATGTTGCTCCATGGGCGACACACATCCATGTTGGCCGACACAAGCACTCCTAGGCTGATACAAGGCTCAACCAAGCCCAAACAAGGCACCTCAAGGCCCAAAAAACTCGACCAAGGCCCAAAGAACTCAAGCAACGAGCCCAAGCCTTCCCTTCTACACAAAAGGAAGCAAAGAGAGGGAGAAACCCCTCACAAGGTGGCAAACTTGCCTACAAAACCCTAGACTTGGGTTATTTGCAAGTAGCATCTCCAACTCTCAACAAAGCACAACTAAACCCTAATCACCACTAAAGGTGATTAGCAAGCACCAAAGCACCAGGGTTAAGCAAAGCAAACAGGGTAAGCCCTAAACGAAGGTCAGGGTCCTTACATATACATTATGGTTCACGTTGTACATTCATTGTACCATCTTATCTTGAGGATAACATATACCAGTTGCTGTACCAAAACACATACAGAAGCAACATAAAACCTCAAGGCATACAAGCCAAAATCTTAGATCGTTTATAAAACCATTACGTACTATCTCCCAAGGACCTGAGATATAGAGATGACATATATGACTTCTATCTACAAGACTTGATAGACAACACACTCAACCTGAGTTGCTACTACTATCTGTGATGTTGTTGTCCTTCCTATGCAATACGGTCTCCACCTCATTGTCCGCGTCCACCTAAAAAAAATTGTGGAACCCATGGGGTGAGACAACTATCTGAGTGGGAGATATAACTCTCCTCCAACAATATAATTATCATAGGTAAACAATATAAAACAGAGCAAATGATCTTTTATGTAAATAAGCATGTTTAATCATTATTTAATTGCAGCACAAAGTAATAGCATTGTCTAAGCAATACAACTATCCATGAGAGAGTTATAGATCATCTATTTATTTTATAAGGAATATGAAGAACATGTATACCATCTACCAATCTAAGATGTATAAAAGTAATGGAGAATCAACCAATGTTTCTATATTCAATTCTTAAGCAAAGACGCTACACGACTGATTACATGTTCACAATCACACTTATGCCCAGAGGAGATGAGGTATACCGCTCATGCTCCAACCAACCACAGCTACGTAAAGCATCGGTACCATACAAGGTCAATGGAAGAGCTGGCTTCCATGACCTCACTTGTCTCGATCTGTCTGAGACCACTGACAGTGACCACATGTCAAACTGCAACTAGCTTGCCAGGGTAAAGTGGCATCTTTGCTAAAGAGCTACAACAACATCATGCACTCTCTTTGAGGAGATATCACATCAATCCTTGGTACATTTTCATTAGGGCAATCACATGACAACCCTAGCATTCATTGGGGAGATAATACATCAATCCCCATATGGACGTAAGGATATGTTCATCCATCACCCCCACATATTCAAAAATATGCTCTCCAAGTTAAACTCATTTCACCATTCAGCAAATCCTGACACCGAATGGATCTATGGCCTGGACACTACATGGTAAGGTTCCACTTGATTAATTAGGTGTATTACAATATCTTTTAGCATCAATCATGTTACAAGCAAGGATTATAATAGATGCTTCAAAGAAAGGTGTAATACATTTATCAAGTACTTTTATAATCTTTGGAACACATTGAATGCATAACACTCGGGATCTCAGTCCCTTATCACATTACTGGGAATCCTCATCCCTTAATAGTATCATCATCATGATTGCTAGATCTGGGTATTCAAACCCTTAGTTCATCACTGAACATTATCACCTTTTATCAGGTAACTATTACCTCTAGGTCCTCAGACCTAAGTATACATTATATTTGTTGTATAAGTATTTCACATGGCTCATAAGGCCCATTTAATCTATATTATATGAAATATCAAAGCTCACACCTAGATATGTTCATCATCTCATGATACTTGAATGGTTAGTATTTCATGATTAAAACAATATCAAGTACTTTTCATTACCATGCAACATAAGAGAATACAACCTCCCCATTATTAGGGTTAAGGTTCCCCTTTTCATTGATTAGGGTTAGAGTTACCCTATTTAGCCAATTAGGGTTTCAAGTTCATATTATCAAGAAACAAAACCCTGATTCATAGATCAACATATATTAGGAGTATCAATGTATGCTCATTAAATGATTATCACACAAGTATGTGTCTCTCACTCATCCTTACTAGGATATTTATTACATCATACTTTAATAAGTTAGCTCAATCCTTCTCTCAAGGTACATTGGCCTACTTTTTATCAAAATGCATTGAACTCTATACATCTTAATTTATCATTTGACATAACACACTTCATGTGTTACTCAATCAAGTAAATTGGATTGAGGTGCTTCCACCATATCGGGCATGAGGTGTGTGCTTGCTTCCATATCGGGCAAGAGGTGTGTGTATGCTTACCATATCGCCCGAGAGGTGTATGTGTGCTTCCATATCGGGAAAGAGGTGTGTGTATGCTTACCATATTGCCCAAGAGGTGTATCCTTGATCACCATATCATGTATGAGGTGTATGTATCTATCACTCATTTCGGGTTGTTTAAAATTAGGGTTTTGGCATGTCGGGTTAGACCCTTATGCTCATACTTCTTCAGACCTTCATGGTATTGGCCTACCCTTCACCATGTGTTAAGTGACATGCCAAACAACTGATTAGTCTCAACCAAACCAAGAGTACAAACCGATAGGGTGTGGGGTCCAAAGTATATCAGGTTTGATATCACCATCTAGGATTTCATCACCATATTGGGTTAGAGTTGTGTACTTGATCATGCAGAAGGTGTGTGCTTAACACCATATCATGCATAAGGTGTGTGTGTGTGTGTCACTCATTTCATTCATGAGGTGAATGCTCATCACCATGTCGTGCATGAGGTGGGTACTTGTGTCACTTATATCGAGTTGCTCAAAATTAGGGTTTAGTATATTGGGTTAGAGGTGCTTCTACCCGATATCAGGTTGTGCCATGATGATGTCATCATATTCAAGCTCAAGGCCTTCGTCCTTACTATTCTAATTCATGGACAATAGGTCTATGTAATTATTAGCACTCATAGATTCATCAATTATTCAAGAAAACTTTAACAACCCAGGATTTGAGGCCTCAGATAAGTTGATCTTAAAAGGAATGATTGGACTACCCATATCACCAAGGCGCACCTCCTTTTTTGGGAGCCCATCACTAAGAACTCCATAGTTAAGCATGCTCAACTTGGAGTAGTACTGGGATGGGTGTCCTGTCGGGAAGTTGATCTTGGCATGCGCGTGAGTGGACAAAAAGCGTGCAGTTAAGGCTAGTGGTGGTCTGTGGGGCCAGTCGTCATTCTTGAAACTCTACTAGAGCCTTGGGCAGTGGGCCCGAGCGTTACAAATGGTATCAGAGCCAATTCCCCTCTAGTAGGTGGGGTCCACATGGGCATGGCATGCCCGTCTTGAGTTGTGCGGTCTAGGCATGTAGGAAAGGGTTGTCCATGGTTGACGTAGCCACCCTTGCGCTGGTATTCCGTGATTGGGAGCTGGGTGGCCATGGGCCATTGTGGGTCTGCACTAAAATGGGGAAGAGATTATGAGGCCTTACAGTTGAGCCTTGACGAGGACGTCAAGAGTCTAAGAGGGGGAGATTTTAACATCCCAAGATTTGAGGCCTCAGATAAGTTGATCTTAAAAGGAATGATTGGACTACCCATATCACCAAGGTGCACCTCCTTTTCCGGGAGCCCATCACTAAGAACTCCATATTTAAGCGTTCTCAGCTTGGAGTAGTACTGGGATGGGTGACCTGTCGGGAAGTTGATCCTGGCATGCGCGTGAGTGGACAAAAAGCGTGCAGTTAAGGCTAGTGGTGGTCTGTGGGGCCAGTCATCATTTCTGAAACTCTACTAGAGACTTGGACAGTGGGCCCGGGCGTTACAAAAACTCGAAATTAAAATTAGATCATCAAGTATACCAAGATTGATGGTGAATAATAACATGATTGGGTTCAAGTTATATAACCCACCTCAAGAACAACTTCAATGCTCTAAGATCCAAAGCTTCATGTTCCCAAGGTTGAATATGAGCTTATCACAGATCCAACACTCGTTCACAACTCCTCTACATGCAAGGAATCACCATAGTTAAGAACTTGCTGAAGAAGAAAAGAAAGGAAGAATCACAACTTGAGATTATCATTTTCCAAGGTTGAAGATGGCCATGGCTTCACCTTAAGATTAATGGATCGATCTCCTCCTTGCTCCTTACTACTATGCATGATATCTAAGAGAAAGAGGGTGATAAGGTTAAAAAAGATTCACTAGTAGATGAAAGGAGTGGTATATATAATTGAGGCTCATGGAAGAGAGTGTATAAGAGGTGTCATCATTTTACACTACTAGGTGCCACATGTCCATGCATGGTTGACACGTGTCCATCAATGCATATTTATCTTGAAATGCAAAAATCTTGATCTAGGGATAATATTTCGACCCTTAATTATCTTGTTGAGCAAGATAGTTCAACTCAACATCACTTTATTCACAAACTGATACACTTTTTCTAAGGAAAGATGTAAACTAATATCCATCACCTCCTTGAGGTGCTTAACCAACCATGGTCTTTGCCAAGAGTTGAAAAAACTATATGGGACCTTATCTATGGATCCTTGGCTGATAGGCACTCCCACATAATCTCTACAACTAGATACAACCAATATAAAGGTTTCAACTATACATCTTTTCTTGGTCTTTTCATCACTAAGAATTTTACCACTCAAATACTATGTTCAAACATGGTGCCTCCTTCTTTGTCTCTCCTCTAGATGATGATAAGAGAGAGTAGGGACAGTCTGGAGGTGTTAAGTTGCATATTAACCCTATATTTGGGGTAAATTGCAAATTGCACCAAAATTGGTACACAAGGCACAAACATTATTCAAACAAGCTCTAACTTGAAGCTTAAGCTCTCCACAAGCCACCCCTTAGCATAATTATCTCTCTTATGATAGTAAGACACTTGGGGCATGTTTAAAATGTGACATATTGCAATATAATACCTCATCTTGGGTAAATTGTAGTTTACACCCGAACTATCATATAATGCACAAACAGTTTGCAAATAAGCTCAAAGTTAAAAATTATACTCAAGGAGAGTCTTAATTACTTTTCAAAAGATTAAAAAAAGTTTATAGATAATTTACTTAAGCAAAACTTACAGGTTATGACATAACCCAGGTCAGGGATGTTACAGCTATGACCTCTCTCCTTGCTGGGAGACCACTATGATTGTACTTGTATCCTTGGGTTAGAAAACATCAACCTCGCCTGTGACCGATGTTACCATGGCAAAGAAATCTTGTCTTCTTGAAACTACCAGATGGAGATCCTTGGAACTGAGCATCCCTATTCCTGGTACTAGCCTCTTTGTGATCTACAACTCTCCTCTCTATGCTCCTTATAAACTCCTTGAGGGTCAATAAATTCTCATGAGACTCCAAGTTAGATGTCGTCCTTTCCAACTCAGGGTTCAAACCCTTCTGAAACCTTCTAATTCTATCCTTCTCTATGGCTGCCATATGAGGAAAAAATCTCAACAACTCCATAAACTTCACCTCGTACTCATTGATAGACCATGATCCTTGGCACAACTATTCAAATTGAGTCATATTCTCCTCCAAATATGTCTCTGAGAAGTAATTGATGACAACCTCCCACAAAAACTCCTCCTAACTTACCACCTCACACGGTCTCTTCTCCTCCTTAATGGCCCACCAATAGCCAACACTGCCCTTCAGAAGATAAATCGCATGCTACTTATTGTCCTCCTAAGATATATTTAGGATCCTAAATGACTTATGTAGCTCTATCAACCAAATTTATGCATCAGTTGGGTCTGATGTGCCCTTGTACCTGGTGGCTCCCACTCACTTCAGCCCCTTGAAGGTCTTCCCTAGTCCTAAGATTCTGCATTGGGAGTTGAAGCCCTCGATTGAGGTGTAGGTGCCTTGTCCTCTAGATGTGTAATCATCACCCTTAACTATCTAAACACAAATAAAAGGCTGGATTAGCTATGGTTAAGGGGTCAAACGAAGGTGGAATGGGTTGTTCTGGCCCCGTCTCAAGTATTGCTCCATTTAGTACTTGTATCCTATTGCCATCTTTAGGCACCATAAAGATACTCTAAGCATGTTCTTCACGTTTTCCATACATATCTACACAACCATAACCCATGTTTAGATACGCTGGATACATAAGAGAAGACACAAAAAACTAAGTCCAATGTCCATATAGACTCAAAAAAGTGATATCACCAATTGTAGCAACCCTCCACGGTAAATGAGATTTCTAAAACTAAAACACCAATCAAACACTAATTATCTCTATTAATAAAAAGTTACATAATTAATACCAAATAAAAATTTCAACATTCCATAAGAAGCATTTTAGACAGGGGTCCAACCTTACACATGTCATACCAGATACCTTTATAGAAGTTTAGTGGCCTCAACAATAACTTGTATACAAAAGGTGTTGTTCACATAATTACAACATTTACGTTATACATTGCCCATGGCATACAATCAAAATTCTGTGTCAACATACACAATATACAAAATTTCCCACCTGGACATGAGAGTACAAGGACAGCTCTAAGACTCTATACAACCCCAACAAACCTCTATCTCTTCAGATCCTCAAATGGCATCTCCTAACTATCAAGGTTCTGTCCACGCTATTGACCACCTAAAAAGATGTGATGACCCATGAGGTTAGACCCATGTCCCAATAAGAGATATAACTCCAAAAGCATCTATTGATTACTAGGGTTATGTACATATATTTAAGCAATTAAAGTAGATAGTATTACAGAGTTGAAAGCCTATATATTTTACGTGAAAGATGAGGTATAGCTAGAATCATAAGTAAAGTTCATTTCTCCTACCATATTATAAAACACCTTTAAATCAAAAGAATCATATCAATGATCATCATCCAATGTGATTTGCAAGTAACCCTAACAATTATGCTACACGACTAAATTACATATTTTATTAAGCCCTGGGTAGTTTGAGGAATACCACTCAAACTAATAGTTGACCACTACTAAGTCAAAATTAGCCCCATACAAGATCTAGGATGATTGGAATCCTAAGGATCTATTCCCCTCCGTCAGTACAAGTAACGAATGTAATGGCATATCAACTAAACTACTAAACAACCTAGTTTACCCTGGGTGCATAGGCCACGAGACTAGAAACTAGGGTATAAACCCTCAAATCCAAGTTGCGAATACAATCACTCTCAATCACATGACATCTGAGACACAGCCTCAACTGTTGTCCAAAACCTTTGGATCAAGATGACAGAGATATACCCTCTGTGCACCTACATATACTCAACAATATATGACTTCAGGATCCTTTTGGATCACTTGTTTCACTATTCAACAAGTTCGAACATTGGAATAGTTCTATGGTCACATGGTACTAAATGGTTAGGGTTACACTTGATAACTTAGATCTTTCAAAACGTTTTTGATTGCATCAAACAAGTTACATATAAACACCAAAAAGATTCTTACAAAATTCATTGGATTTGCAACCTCAGAAAACATAAAACGTATTTAAATAGTTCCATAACAATCCTTCATAGAGAATGTAAGTGTCCTTGGTCATTAAAGGATTGATCCCCAACTTGAAAGTATCAAGCTATAGCATCACTATGATTGAAACAATATTATATCATGTAATGGCATCATTACTTTGTCATACAAAACAAAACTTATAAGGGCCATCATCTAGCATTTTGATAGTTCTATAGTAAGATCAATAACATGCATATAGAAGGTAGGAAAGAAATACATTTAAAATTATAAAACTCGCTTGGTAGGAAGAAGGAAACTAAAAAAATCCAAGGCGGAAATTCCCAAAATAAGCACCCAGATGTCAAGCTCAACCCACCAAAGCTCCAAAACTTATCATCTTTCCCATGAACTTGGTGGGAGTCGAGCAAGGAAGAAGAAAAGAGAGAACTCTCAACCCTCATGCATAGGTTTCCAGTAAGAAAACACCAATAAAAATATAGTGCTTGGCCACATCAAGAAGGATGGAAAAGTACAACAAGAAAGTGAGTAAAAGAGAAAGAATCTTACATATGAAGCTAGGAAAATGATCAACAACTCTAGATATTGATTCTCGTGCATGCATCCATGGAAGGAATGTGATCACTGACCCCAAAGGACCCTCATTGACCTTTTCTCTCTAGGAATTCTCATCGGGCTCCTCCAAACACAACTGAAACTCCACTAAAAAATTGAGAGAGGAGAGGAGGAGAGGGGGTATTTGTAGGGATATAGCCAATCTCTCATCGGTCAGAAAACCCATTGGCCCACTCACCATAAAATATGTTGATCAAAACTCATCGGGTTTCAAAAAATCCGCCAATCATTACAAAATTTTCTATCATTGGAAACTGATCAATCATCAAACACCATTGGTCAAAACCTCCTTGATCAGGTTCACATACATGCATAAAACCTTGTCGGTTCAAACCTCACCAGACACTGAGGCTTCATCATTCATACCCTCACTCACACACACACCGACCTCATCAGTCAACAGAAACCTAGTTGGATAGACAACAGTCGATCAGTCACCAAAAACTCATTGGCCGCTGGGGAAGCCATCGACCTTTAAAAAGTAAATGATCACCAAAAAGACAAAAAACTACCTAAAGGACTGTCTGCCAATGAAATTACATATTTTCACCTCACAAAGATTATGTAACTCCATCAAAATAAAGTTCAAAACCATTCAAAGGAGAAGTAAAATTATAAAATTCTACATACATCACTTAAGAACTCAAGCAAGTGTCACAATCTTGTTCACACCACTGGAAAAGGTTAATTTGAATAAAGGCCCACAAATTATATGAATTTGTATATCTTTATAAAACAAGCTCTATTTAGATTCAAATTTCATCATCCAGTATGGCATCACAACTAGAGTTAACTTTCAAGATTAAGCATCACAATAACCTAGGTCTGCAAACAAAAAATATGTTTATAGGTTAAGAAGGGTTAGGAGCCTTACAATAGCACCATGCCACCCTTGGCCAACTAATATGGTAGGGTTTATACTCTACATTTTCCCTTGTTTTTTTGGTTTGATATCTTAATTTTTGGATGTATCTGCCGTGTGTATGGTCAATGGTTGCATATCCACCCAAACAACCAACTATGCTCACTAATTACTAGAACCCTACCTTTCTTCCTTGCTAGCTAGTAATCTTTTGCTTAATCAATTCACTTACTTTTTCAAGCTAGTTAGTTCTTGCTAGAGTATAAACTAGTTCTTACTTTTAGTTGCTTGGGTTAGGTTTTAATTAATTAGTTTGTCAGTGTAGTCATAACTTATCTTGCTTAGTTAATTGCCTTGCCTAATATTGATTAGGATGTCTATTCCTTAGCTAGTGTTACTTTCCTTTTCTTATTAGTTAACTAGACTTAATTACTCATTTAATTTATATTACATTCTTGATATATTTACTTGATTGCACGGTTAGATTAACTCAATCCCCCATTGAAACCCTTGAAACCATAGTCTATACACTAGAAACTCAGATCTGCTCACTCCCAATGGATTCAATCTTGTACTTGTTGTTCTCCACATGACATCTTGAAGCAAGCACCTTTGGGCCTATTTTTAAGAGTGTGGCATTAGTTGGGTGATTTATTATCTCAATGTGCTCATAGGTGCATCATCGACCTCTTCCCCTTCCTCCTTTAGCAATTAGTATTAATGTGTCCTCCCCAAATTGATTTTTTTTGGACAATTTGTCATTATCATTGTCATATCTTTATTATGGTGAATGAACAAATATGGATACCTTGTGGTAGAACATAACAAATGTTGTTAATGTGAAGTTGATAAATAAAGTTATGAAAGGTGTTCAACAACCATGCTAGTTATGATACAATGAAGTCACTGGGTATAGGTGAACCTCATGACATTCTTAAGCGCAAAAACTTAAGTAAATGGTACATCTTGGACCACTCTAGTCTCAAGACCAATAATAAATTGGTTGGGATCTCAATGTTGATAGGATTAAAAGGAGACAATTAGATTGACATTCTTATTGACAATGGAAGATTGAAGAAACTAGCATATATGACTTGATTGGCAACATAAAATCATGGCAAGGCATATATACATGACCTTGTTATGGAACTAGATATTAATAATGATCATACATTTTCTATCTCATGTTTTGAGATAGATGGTAAAATAGTACTTGATATGATTTGGGGTGATTCTCCCCCTTGGAATGCAACGTCAATCATCTTGAAGGTTTATCATATGGTAAACGACCTAGCTATTCTTAGCTACTATATTAGTAAGGTGGTAAATGGTGTGGCCTTTGATATTGGTAGGTACCCTCATCTCAAAAAATCCTTGTGTTTCATAATTTGGTCAAGTTGCCATTGCTCATTGTGGCCCCCATTTTGATGGATAGAAGACCAACACCTTACGATAGAAAAGTTTGGATACATGCAAAGGTGGAGCTTCTCCAGCTATATTTCAAGCAATTATTCACTAGCAATGCATATCTAAGCTTGGCTGCTATTAAAATATGCATGTCAAATTATTTATTTATTCAATTTTGTAATCCTTTGATGAGTGGCTTACATTCATTCCAAATGGACTCCAATTTTATATGTGGATTATTATTATTATAATAATGAAAATCAAAAGATTAGATTTTGCAAACACCATTGGGGTGTACGGTGTGATCTATACACTGAGTGTATTCTAGCTATATATATGTATGTGTATATATATATATATATATATATATATATATATATATATATATATATATATATATAGGGTGTTCATTCGTTGCCCGCGTGGGTAGCCTAGATTTTTGCTACCCAGTAGCCAAAAAAGTAACTCTGCTGTCAAAAAAGTAACTATGGTGAACAGAAAGTAACTACATGAATAAAAGAGTAACTCCTTACAAAATATACATCAGGTATATATAAGGACGGTTTTTTTGATTTTGGAGGGGCAAATGATATTATTTTTGGCTAAAATTTTTTGGAGAGCTAGACAAAACAGTCCTCTATAATTGCGAATTTTTTGTTTGAAAAAAAGTGATCGGAAGGGTGGGCGGGTAGCTACACGTGCGGGCAATATATATATATATATATATATATATATATATATATATATTCAATTCAACAACTTTTAGCAACAAAGACTATAATGTGAACACATGCAATTTCAAGTCTTTGTCTCCCCAATAATGGAATCACTTGGTAAGCGATCCCCTATGTAAAAGAGTCTATATAGGCGACAAAAGAAAACCAATCCAAACAAGGAAGCATGCCCTAATGTAGTTCACTATAATTAATACATAAACAATAACGTGTGCTCAAAGAATCTACCCATGCCACTATCAAAGAAGCATTCTTAGGTAAATATGTCCTTGACAAGCTATGTGATGGTGACATTTTATTATACCTAAAGGTCTAATGCAACCCTATTTTTAGGTCTTCATCCTGTGTCTTTTTTCATGATAATCACATCTAAACAGTTTAGATTACAAGTTATACCCCCCAATATGATCTTTTATGGCAAATGCATTTATGCCTCCTTTTGTGTGTATTTTAGGGCATTTATGCATGCATTGATGCATGGGAGAGAGATGAAGAACGTATTTGGGTTCTTACAACCCAAGAGTGGACCTATCTCTTCCCCGAGCTTTCATTGGATGCACAAGATCAATTTAAAGCAAAACGAGACTATATGAAGAAGATGAAGTAGAGATCAACACCAAGAAGCCCCAAAATGGCCCTGGAACATCACTATGGTCATGGGGAATTATGTTCTAAAAGTTACAGGAAAGGTGCTCAATTTACACATGAATGACCATGACCGTGTTCATCACAACGGATGTGGTCACTGAAGACCCACGACCGTGGCCCCAAAAATGGATGTGTCCATCGCCTTCTACCTTGCTCGTGGTCATCAGTACAACCGTGGTGATTTATGCATGAAGTTCCCAAAAATCAACAGGGAGCTGGTTCAATTTACACGTGAATGACCACGGTCATGGCCATCATCATGATTGTGTCCCTTGAAGACCACCTCGCACGTGGTGCTCTCCACGCTCGTGGAAGGCTAAAGACACATCAACCTCAGAGTGACCTCTCCTATGCCCCCCTCCTCCAAAACGGTCATGGTACCCCACCACGGCCGTGGCCATCATACACACTTATCACTTCCACCTCCATTCATCACCTCGGCTGTTCCACCACCCATGACCATGCCATGAAACCTCGACCATGCCATGAAACCTCCACCACGACTGTGGAACCTCAACACGATCGTGGTGGCCACCTAAACCTACCATTTTCACCACTGTCTTTTCCACTTTGCCCCCACTTAAACTAGTGCCTCCCCACCACCTACATATACATGGGTGGTGGCCACAATGCTAGGTTAGCTCCCCTTAACTGCCATTATTCCCCTCCACCTACTCTAGAGCATTCATTGCCTCCTTCCTTGCATTCAAGCCATCCATCCACCATTTTCACCTTAGAAACCTAGTTTTCTAGGTTTTCTACCAAAATCCCCTTCAAATCTGTGCCCTTCACCCACTTTGGAGGAGGGAGGTTGTCCTACAATAGCTAGGAGGTGAAGAAGAAGCTACTTTGAGATCCATGGAGTCCTATCCCCTTCTTCTTATTTCTTTCATCTTTTCTTTGCAGATGTCTAGCTAAGCCCCTAGTGATGGGTTGACTGGGGCTAAAATGTGACTTTGATACCATGTTGGGGATAATAACTTGTATTGAACATAACTTCATTCTATGATGATTACCTCTTGCTTCTATCTCATTTCCCATTACCTTGCATGTGGTTTGTGCTTTTAAACATAAATTGCTTGTTTTGTGATGCTTGGTGACACTTAGCTTCTAGGGGAAATTGGAATGTATGTGGCAATCTTAGGAATAGCTCCTAGGTCCAATTAGTGGATTCCTACCTAGCCCCCTTTGTTCCTACATACATCTCCCTTCTTCTACAAGTGAATGTGAGATCTAAGCAGCTAGTGTACGTGTGATTAGTGCAATTGCCTAGAGTTTCCTAAAGTCTAGATAGCAAGTAACATGAGGTGAAATACCCTCATATCTACTCCCCTTCCTACCCTTGTCTCTCAATTTCCCTAATACCACTTACCCTAGAAACCTATACTTGCCAAGTCCTACTAGAATTACACCTAACCCTAGTTCTCTAACTAGTAGTATAGGGTATATTCTAATAGAACTTGCCTTGTTGTTTGGTTTGGTAATCTAGATTGAAATATGGGTTTTGCATGTTATGTTGACCTTCCCCCAATTAATATCAAGTTGCAGTCTCAAATGGCTCGCCTATCCATCATATTGATTAAAATTCACTTTTGCCTTCTTAGAATGAAACATCCATAATAAATACGCTTACTTGTAGTTAATTTCCTTTGTTAATTGCTTAGTTCTAGATAGTTAGTTCTTGCTCAAGTAGTTAGGGCTCCTTTGAGCTTGCTTATGTTAACTTAGCTAACTAGTGATAGCTTAGATTCTTGCTTGCCTCATTGCTCAGTTTGCATCTTAGTTGATCACTTAGCTTGCTAGTGTAGTGTAACTCCTTGATCTAGCCTAATTGCCTGCCTTGATTAGTTTGGTAGCCTTATCTTGCTTAGAATAATCTAGAGTATTGTTAACTTAGTTTCCTTCTTGCTCTTGCTTGCTTGCAATTGTAGTGTAATCAAACCAAATACAATTTAAAACCCTCAAACCCTAATCTCCACTTTAGGAACATAGCTAACACAAACCTAGCTCTAGTGCCCCTCTCTCCTTGAGGATCGACCCTAATCTTACCACTAGATTATACTACAATATGACCCCATACTCTTTTGGGAACATGTGATTCGTTGAGCATGTGAGTTGGACTAGGTCCACATATAAATTTTGAGAGATTTTTGTGTTTTCCCTCAGGGTTGCATCTAGCCACCTTTAGTTGGCTAGTGTGTGGCCTTGAGAAGAATCACACCAAGCTTTCTGGCACCATTGTCGAGGATATAGGTGCTCAACCTAGCTAGTTAGTGTAGCTTAACCTTTCCTACTACCCTCACCATTGATATTCTTTATTCTTTGTTTACTTTTGCATATTGTCATTATAACTTGGTTTTTGTTTCTTGTTTGTGTATTGTGTAGGTGATAGCTATGCATGCATCACACGTGTTTGACTTATATTGACTTGGTGTTATACGACCTTAAGATAGGTAGAAGGAGATACCAAAGCTGCCACAACCAACACCGAGAAACCAAAATGGGTGACCATGAAGCTGAAATACCTCATGGAGATGCTCAACCGAAACCCAACCTCCCCCTCCATGAATACTTCACCTCGGGGAACTACAATTTCCCCATTTCTACCCTTGTTGACCAAATGTCGGGTCAACAATTCTCCATTCCAGCCACACTTCTTGGACTCCTCCCTACTTACTATGGAATGGATAATGAGAACCCCTACCACCATATCGACACCTTGAAACTTGTTCCACTTTCTACACCCCCGCTGTCCCTATGACTCTATCCGTAGAAACCTCTTCCCATTCTCTCTAAAAGAAAAGGCCAAGGAATGGTACATCTCCAAGCTAGAGTTGGTGATGTGGAACACAACAAAGAATGAGTTTCTCAAGAAGTTCTTCGCCATTGCCAAGTTGACCCAAATGCAAAGATGTATCACTGCCTTCTCCCAAAAAGAAAATGAACCTTTCCACGAGGTGTGGGAAAGGTTCCAAAAGCTCCCACACGGCTGCCACCATATGAGGTACCCTTGTGGCAGCTAGTTCAAGCTTTCTAGACCGGGCTAGTGGAGTTGAGCCAAAAACATGTTGATTCATCATGTAGAGGCACCTTCATGGCAAAGCCACCTGAGGAATCATGGCCCTTATTTGAGCGCCTTGCTAAGAATTCTCACCATAGGGCTTCTACTAAAGGGGACCATTGTGACTAGAACTACATCCCTCCACCTCCTCCTGTAGTTCCAGCCCAGATTGTAGCCGACCTCGACATGATGAAAATGATGGCAGATATGATGCCATGTGATTTGTTTGCCAAGCTCCAAATGGAAAATTAGGTCCAGCTCATTGCACTTTGCAATTGGTCGACCGATCGGTGAAAAAGCCTAGAGGGTGTGTTTATGATGTGCTAGTTAGACTTGACGATGAGAATTCTGCATTCTTCCCCGCTGACTTCATTGTGCTAGATATGGAAAAAGATGTAAGAAGAGTGTCTATTTTCTTGGGAAGGCCCTTATTGGCTACAACTGATGTAGTAATCCACATGAGAACCAGCACCATGTATGTGACCTTCATGCACATGAAGATCCAGTTGAACATCTTCAAGTCTTCAGCTATAGCTGAGGTGATAGGTGCCACAGAAGATGATTGTTATCTTATTGAATGCCTTGAAGAGATTGTAGAGGAGTGCCTACCTGCTTGGATCCAGACAACCACTCAAGGTAGAGGTTTAGAGCCCATTGTTGAATTTCCTGATAATGATGATGAAAAGGATGAAGTAAACGAGCTAGCCCTAGTGGCTGCAAGGACCTCCCATCCATTTCTAAGACATTAAAGAATTCTCTTAAAGACCCTCCAATTCTTGAACTCAAGTCACTCCCCGATGGGTTGAAGTATGCATTCCTAGGCTCCAATGACACCAACCCAGTGATCATTTCTTCTATTATCTCTCCAGAGCAAGAAGATGCATTGATGACAGTCCTAAAGAAGAACATATGGGTCAGTGGATGGTCCATTGTTGATTAGAGGGATACTGACCCCTCCATTTGTGTGCATATGATTTATCTAGAGGATGATGCTAGACCAACCCGCCAAATGCAAAGGCAGTTGAACCCAAAATTGAAGGAAGTTATGACCTAAGAGGTCGTGAAATTGTTAGATGTTGAAATTATTTATCTGATTTATGATAGCACATGGGTGAGTCCCATCCAAGTTGTACCAAAGTAGGGTGGGACCACAGTGGCAAAGAATGTTGATGGTGAGATGATGCCTGTTAGAGAACATTCCAAATGGAAGATGTGTGTAGACTATAGAAATATCACTGAGAAGACTAAGAAGGACAACTTTCCTCTTCCATTTCTTGATCAGATTTTAGAGATGTTGACATGGAAGAGTTTCTATTGCTTTCTTGACGGATACTATGGGTATTTCAATATTGCTGTTCATACTGCAAATTAAGAAAAGACCACATTCACATGCTCTGGTGGTACTTTTTCTTACAGGAGAATGCCATTTGGGATGTGTAATGCCCCTTACACTTTTCAAAGATGTGTGACGTCCATCTTCACTGACATGCTTGATTTATCACTTGAAGCATTCATGGATAATTTTTCTATTTTTGGTAAGACCTTTGATGAGTGTCTGCTCCACTTAGCCATTGTTCTTGAGAGGTGCATCAAGGTTCGCCTCATTCTATCTTGGGAAAAGAGCCACTTCATGGTGCCTGAAGGCATCATTTTGGGTCATCGGGATTCAAAAGATGGTATTGAGGTTGATAGGGCCAAGATGAGCCCCATTTCTACTCTCACCGTTCCTTCTACTGGAAGACAAATGCAGTCTTTCTTGGGAAATGCATGTTTCTATCGTTGTTTCATTAAGGATTTTAGTAAAATCTCAAGACCTCACTATCATTTACTAGAAAAAGATGTTGAATTCCACTTTGATGGCAAGTGTGTTGAAGCCTTCAACCACTTGAACTACAAGCTCATTTCTGCTCCTATAATGCAACCCCCAGATTTCTCCTTGCCATTCGAGATTATGACAGATGCATTGGACATGGCAGTGGGGGCTGTGTTGGGTTAAAGAGTTGGTCGGATTCTACACACCATATATTATGCTAGCAAGACTCTAGACAAAGCACAAAGGAACTACATGACTACAGAAAAAGAGTTGCTTGTGGTGATCTTTGCTCTTCACAAGTTTCACTCATATCTTTTGCAAAACAAGGTAGTACTATACATAGACCATGCTGCATTGAAGTATCTCATGGCGAAGAAAGACTCAAAGCCGAGGCTGATCCAGTGGATTTTGTTGCTTCAAGAATTTGATATTGAGATTGTGGACAAGAAGAGAGTGGAAAATTCTATCGCCGACCATCTCTCCCAAATTGAAGCACCCTTTGATGATAGAGATTGAATTAAAGAAATGATGCCACATGAAAAACTCTTCCTACTCTCATCCACTCAAAGGCCATGGTATAAACATATAGCTAACTTCTTAGCTAGTAGAAGGATACCAAGCACATGGACAAGGGAGGAGAGCAAAAGGCTATTTTATATGGTCAAAAATTATGTTTGGGATGATCCTCATCTTTTCAAATATTGCCCCGACCAACTCATTCAGAGATGTTCCCCGGAGAAGGAGGAGTAATAAATTCTATCTATGTGCCACTCTAGAGTATGCGAAGGTCATTTTTGCGGAAAAAGCAAGGCTGCCAAAGTTCTTCAAAGTGGATTGAATCTATTGCAACTAGAACCAATGATCACAAAGTGGTGTCTAATTTTGTGAAATCAAATATCTTTAGCCGATTTGGTGTGCCAAGAGCCATGATTAGTGATGATGGAAGTCACTTTATCCATCACACTTTTGAAGGTTTGCTAAAGAGACATGGAGTGAATCATCAGGTGGCTACTCCTTACCACCCTCAAATAAGTGGTCAAGTCAGGTTGGCCAATCGGAAGACAAAGCTCATTCTTGAGAAGACGGTGAGGCTAGATCTCAAAGATTGGTCATTACATCTCAATGAGGCTTTATAGGCTTATAGGACTGCATATAAATCCCCAATTGGAACCACACCATTCAAGCTTGTTTATGGGAAAAGTTTCCATCTACCGGTGGAGATGCAACAAAAGGCATTGTGGTCTTTAAAAGCCATGGATATGAATGGAGAAATGGGTAAGTTGAAAAGAAAGTTACAGCTGCATGAGCTTGAAGAGATAAGGCATGAGGCATATGGGTTGTTCAAGAGATACAAAGAAAGGACAAAGTTTCTGCATGATAAGTTGACAAAGAAGAAGAGCTTAGAGCCTGAACAATGGGTATGGTTGTACAACTCTAGGTTGTACCTACTAAAAAATGTGTACCCATCCAGAGATATTGTGATCTGTGAAAAAGATGGAGCGCGAGAGTTTACCATGAATGGACAAAGATTGAAGGTAGTTGTTGAAGTTGGGCCGGATAGAGCAAATCAAAGTTTTGATATTGTGATGTTAGTTGAGGAACACTAGCTTGATGAAGAGATGTGCTTGAATGCACATGAGAGGGATATTTACTCCAAAGATTCTTTGAGAATTCCATAAGGATGAAAGAGGTCAAGAATCAATAAGCCCGATTACAAGTGTAAAATTTAGTGCTAGTGGGAGGAAACCCACCTAGGTTTGGAAACTTTTTCACCCAACCTTTACTTTTTGATACTTTTTCTTTATTTTCCATGAAATACACACATGCAAACTTGTTCTTGATAGTTTTTTTAAGTTTTTATGAGATATAGGTAACAAGTTTAAGAGAGAGATAGAGAGGGCAAGACATGGTTGTTGAAGTTGAAATGTAGAAAAGAACCAATTTTTTTGCAAAGATATCAAAATTTTTGAGATTGAATTGACAAAGTACTGAATGAAAAACCACCATGGCCGTGGTACCACAAAATGGCCGTGGTGATTTAATTGAAAAATCTCAAGAAAGTTACAGTAACATGCCCAATTTTGTGAAAGATTGGCCACGACCGCAGAGCTCAAAAAGGTTGTGGCCCATCCTGGACAACACGACAGTGGAACTCAAAACAGATGTGGCAACATGAAGGTAAGATGGTCGTGGTGATTTAAGTGCAAAAATGTGAAGGAGTTATAGGGATGGAGGTGATTTTGTACATGAATGGCCACGACCATGGTGACCAGCACGACAACGATAAAAGGAGCACAACATGACCATGGCGCCCACCACGAACGTGGCGACGGTCAATCTACAACCATCACCACCACCCACCATGACCGTGGCACCCACCACGGCCGTGTTGACAAACCCCCACCACGATCGTGGCAACCCACCACAGTCGTAGAGGGATCTGACCCCACCTATTTTTCACTTAAACCCCATGAAACACCACGAACCCCTTCACTTCCTAACTCATTTTCTTAACTCCCCCTCGGTCGCGGAAACATGCTCCACCTCCAGCACCTCCAATCTCCATCTCCAACCCAAATCCTCCAACCGATCAACCTCCAATCACTTCCTACACCTCCACCATCCCCCCTCTACTGTTTCCACCCCAAAACCTCCACCAATCTAGCCACCATATGCATTTTCATTCTCCACCTCACCTACAACTGCCCCACACAAATCCTCACCAAAATCCACCAATTTTTGCCCAAAACCTTCAACCAATCCATCCTCCACCATCCAAGCAACCATCCTAGCCTATTCCACCCATCACTCAACCTCCATTTCACCTCCTTCCCAAAAATTCAAAAATCACAGCCATACCACCACCACCATATCCACATAATGAAGGGAATCACCAAGGCTATGAAGAAGGGGGCTCAAAACAGCCTTGGGATGATCACTGGGGGCAAGGTGCGCACTAAGAGAGTCTCTTCCCAAGTCTCCATTCCATCCCACACTCCCTCACCATCAAACTCTATTTCCCAACCGCTCTACCGCTTAGCTTCCGTGAGTGCATCCCGCACCCAGTTGTCAAATAGCCACCACATCACGGATGAGACGTATAGGGAGGAGGAGGAGGAGGCGTCTGAGGAGAACCTCAATGACATGATTTATGAGGTTGAGCCAGAGATCACAACCCGGCAAAAGGGGGGCAAGGGGGCTACAACCCCATCTTCATCAAGGTTGCCTCCATGGACCATGCCAGCATGCCATTCTACCTCCTCATTGGGTTAGAGACCATAACAACATCTGTAAGTAAGGTGACAATTGATGATTGAAGAGGAGGATCACCCACAGAGATACCCCGAGAAACATGTACCACTAAATCTTGACATGAGCTCATGGTCAATATCCTACCAAGTTGAGGAAGGCGATGATGACACTAGTTGAGGAGGAGATGGATTTCGAGCCAGAGGACACTTTGGCATACTTGGAGGCGGATTGGATGAAAGGGTTTGGTAAGGATCCTGAAGTAACTTCATATGGCAGGGGTCAGAGGAAGATGTTGATCACACCTATTTATCTCGAGTGCATGTCAAGGAGAGTTATATCCACAAGATACAGGTGTGAAAAGGTAATTGAAGACATGTGAATCAAAGTAGAGGTGGAAAGGAAGCTAAAGCAAATCAATTTGTGGAAGGTGCTTTTCATAGCACAAACCACATATTGGAGTCAACTCAACAATTCTTTGCCACACTAGAGAAGGTCAAGGTCAAAGGGGAGGAAGCCATCAAGTTTGCAATGTTCAACAAAGTACACACGTTGACTGCTTTTGAACTGAACTGCATCTTTATAAAGGATCCCAAAGAAGTCAACAAAATGAGTGATGGCTTAACTGAGAGAGAGGTTGACTTGGCCCAGAGCAATTTTTGGTACAGTTTGACAGGGACACCAGGGTACACAACTGGAAAATCAAAGACAATGTTGATCAACAACCCCTTGTTCAGATATATACAGAAGGTCCTTGCCAACACGATGGTGGGGAGGTATGATAATCAAGGCAACATTTCAAAAAAATACCTCTTGGCTTTACATCGAATGCATAAGAAGTTACACATTGACCTAGGATCACTTTTGATAGATCACATAAGGACAATCCCCTTCAAAAGAAAAACTCCATTTGTTATGGGAGGAATTGTGACCTCAATCGTTATAGCTCTAGGATTTGATGTTACTGGTCTTAATGAGGTAGAGGTAGCTTAGTTTGTCAATTTGAAGTACCTTGTTCGCTCTCAGATGATCACGATAAAAAAATAAGAGGCTGATATACAATGTGAAATCCATGGAATCAAGAACTTTTGAGCTACCTTATCATGCTAGCCTACTCTACTCTCGTGTAGGGCCAACTGACTTATTGTGAGAAGAGATATGGCGATGGGAGCAAGCCAAACCCCGGGGAAAACTTCAACCCCACTGCTGCACAAGAAGAAATGGCAGAATCAAATGCACATCAACAAGAAGAAGAGGGAGTAGAGCAAAGAACACAACCCCAAAGGGTGAGAAGAAGGGATGAGGCAACATCCCAGCTACAGGAGCCTTCAATTAATGCATATGATATGGCATCCATCCATGCATAGCTTGAAGGCATCCAGAAGACACAACAAGATATGCAACTCATCCAACATTACATGTAGTAGGACCAGAACAGATGCATCAACAGGTCAACCACTTGTACCATTACCACCATGCGCAAGCATAGCAACACCCCAAATGGGGTGAAGACTTCTTGGGTGGCATTTCAGGATATCAGGAGACCTACCCTCCCCCTCAGGATGCATATTGGGGCCATTATTACTAGTTCCATCTAGCCCATCTAGGACCTCCATCTCCTCAGTATCAACAACCAGAGTAGCCTGATTAGCCACAGTAGGAAAACCAGCCCTTTGATTCACAAAACTAGCCATGATCTTCACTCTACTAGCACTAAACTTGAGTTTCATGCTGAGGACATCATGATTCAAAAGTTTGGGATGTTAGGGTGGTATGCACCACTATATTTATCGCTCATTTTGTTTACCCGTGTCCCACCTAATTTTGGAATTGCTTGTTTTCACTCTTGTTTTGCATACATGTCGTCTAATTTCATGCATTTTTGCGTAATTTTTCAAAAAATTTTCTCTTCCATGTCATGCATTGCATTTCCATTCAAATTTTGATAATTTTTATGTGTTTTTAATTAGGATTTGCTATTTTATGCTATAAATTCTCTAAATGTAGGTTTAGATGTGATTGATTGCAAATTGGCACCATTTTGACCAATTTTGCCCAGATTTAGATGTTCTTGCCTAAAAGCATGTTTTAACCTAATCTCCAATTTTTGAACTGAAACGTTGATCTTTGAAAAATGCATGGCTTTTTTTAGAGTTTATTGCTATATGGTCTTAATTGTTGAATTTTTACATGTGCATAACCTCTCTCAAGTTTGTGAATGTCTTGGTTTAATTATGAATTGAGCAAGCTATGAATGCTTAGAGCCTATGGATCACAGGAAATAAATGTGAATCTCATGTTGTTCAATCATGTGGTGTGATATCATTTGATGAAGTGTTGGATTAAATTTCATGCAGGAGATTTTATCTTGAGGACTACACCAATGACCCCTCTTTGACCCAACTCTTCTTTCATCATCTTCATATCTCTCCACCTCAAGAAAGGATGCCTTAGTGCACATATTTAACCTTGGCCACCTCCAAAAGCTTGGGGTGGCCATATCTACATCTCCACACTTCACTCTGTCTACCATATGCCCTATCTACACCAAGGGCAAAAGAAAAGAAAAGAAGAATAAAAAAAACAAAAAGAAAATAAATTTTGCTCCTATTTAAGAGCATCAAAATAAAGAAAAGATGAGTGTTAAAAAACACTCCAGTTTTTTACCGCAATCATTTCCTCCTTTTGCATACCCATTGAGCTAGAAAACATAAATTCTATCTCACTTTACCCTTTCTACAACCATGTGGGTCATTTAGTGTGGTTTGAGGCATAAGATTGAATGCATGCAAGTGAAAAAATACTCCTAGTCATCATTGATTAATGCTAACATGAAATAGTTTACCTAGAATTGCATGAAGGACACACAGAAAGCTTGTGTCTTCTATTCTCTATATATGAAGTTTGTATGCTCAGTGCTATTTTCATGATTGGTTTGTGGAAGTGG
This sequence comes from Alisma plantago-aquatica, assembly GCA_963693085.1. Taxonomy (NCBI): domain Eukaryota; kingdom Viridiplantae; phylum Streptophyta; class Magnoliopsida; order Alismatales; family Alismataceae; genus Alisma; species Alisma plantago-aquatica. The sequence continues at coordinate 336,135,925 of OY856410.1, forward strand.
AGAGGACAGAGGTGGAACACATGCACTTAGTCACTTCTAAGACCATTTAATCAATAATTTTCTATTGTAATTCATTCTATCATTCTTGTTTAATTGAAAGAAATTGAGAAGAGAGATTAAGTTGGAGCATACTTGAGGACAAGTATGTTTTAAGTTTCGGGTGGTGATGCAACCCTATTTTAGGGCTTCATCCTATGTATTTTTGCATGATAATCACATCTAAATAGTTTAGATTACAAGTTATTCCCCCCAATATGATCTTTTATGGCAAATGCACTTATGCCTCCTTTTGTGTGTATTTCAGGGTAGTTATGCATGGATTGATGAATGGGAGAGAGATGAAGAACGTATTTGGGTTTTTACAACCCAAGAGTGGACTATCCCTTCTCCAAACTTTCCTTGGATGCACAAGAACAATTCAAAACAAAAGGAGGCTAGATGAAGAAGATGAAGCAGAGATCAACACCAAGAAGCCCCAAAACGGTCGTGGCACATCAACACGGTCGTGGGGAATTATGTTCTAAAAGTTACAGGAAAGGTGCTCAATTTACACATGAATGACCACGACTTTGGTCATCCCAACGGCTGGGGTTACTGAAGACCCCACGACAGTGGCCCCTAGAATGGACGTGGCCAACGCCTTGTACCTCGCCCGTGGTCATCAACATGACCCTGGCGATTTATGCATGAAGTTCTTAAAAATAAACATGGAGCTGGTTAAATTTACACGTGAATGACCACGATCATGGACATCAACATGATTGTGGCCCTTGAAGACCACCTCACCCGTGGTGCTCTCCATGCTCGTTGAAAGCTGAAGACACAAAAACCTCAGAGTGACCTCTCCTATGCCCTCCCTCCTCCAAAATGGTCATGGTACCACACCACGGCCGCAACCACCATACACACTTATCACTTCCAACTCCATTCAACATGTCGGCCGTTCCACCACCCATGACCATTCCATGAAACCTCCACCACGGCCGTGACACCTCAACACGGTCGTGGTGGCCACCTAAACCTACCCATTTTTACCACAATATTTCCCACTTTGCCCCCACTTACCCTAGTTCCTCCCCACCACCTATATATACATGGGTGGTGGTCACGACACTAGGTTAGCTCCCCTTAACTTCCATTACTCCCCTACACCTACTCTAGAGCATTCATTACCTCCTTCCTTGCATTCAAGCCATCCATCCACTGTTTCCACCTCATTTCCACCTTAGAAACCTAGTTTTCTAGGTTTTCTACCATAATCCCCTTCATTTCCGTGCCCTTCACCCACTTTGGAGGAGGGAGGTCGTCCTACAACAACTAGGAGGTGAAGAAGAAGAAGATACTTCGAGCTCCATGGAGTCCTATCCCCTTCTTCTAATTTCTTTCATCTTTTCTTTGACCATGTCTAGCCAAGCCCCTAGTGGTGTGTTGTCTGGGGCTAAAATGTGAATTTGATACCATGTTGGGGAAAATAACTTGTATTGAACATAATTTGTGCTTTTAAACATAAATTGCTTGTTTTGTGTTGTTTGATGACACTTAGCTTCTAGGGGAAATTGAAACGTATGTGGCAATCTTAGGAATGGCTCCTAGGTCCAATTAGTGGATCCCTAGCTAGCCGCATTTGTTCCTACATACATCTCCCTTCTTCTACAAGTGAGTGTGAGATCTAAGTAGCTAGTGTAAGTGTGATTAGTGCAATTTCCTATAGTTTTCTAAAGTCTAGATGGCAAGTAACATGAGGTGAAATACCCTCATATCTACTCCCCTTCCTACCCTTGGCTCTCAATTTCCCTATTACCACTTACCCTATAAACCTAGACTTGCCAAGTCCTACTAGAATTACACCTAACCTTAGTTCTCTAACTAGTAGTATAGGGTATATTATAATAGCACTTGCCTTGTTGTTTGGTCTGGTAATCTAGATTGAAATATGAGTTTTGCATGTTGTGTTGACCTTCCCCCAACTAATCTCAAGTTGCATTTCCAAACGGCCCACCTATCCATCATATTTCTTAAAATCCACTTTTGCCTTCTTAGCTGGTTAATGCTAGTGTAGTTAATTGCCTTTGTTAATTGCTTAGTTCTAGATAGTTAGTTCTTGCTCAAGTAGTTTGGGATCCTTTGAGCTTGCTTGTGTTAAGTTAACTAACTAGTGATAACTTAGATTCTTGCTTGTCTAATTGCTTAGTTTGCATCTTAGTTGATCACTTAGCTTACTAGTGTAGTGTAACTCCTTGCTCTAGTGTAATTGCTTGCCTTGCTTAATTTGATAACCTTAGCTTGCTTAGAGTAATCTAGAGTATTGGTTAACTTAGTTTCCTTCTTGTTCTTACTTTCTTGCAATTGTAGTGTAATCAAACCAAACCCAATTTAAAACCCTCAAACCCTAATCTCCTCTTTAGGAACATATCTAACACAAACCTATCTCTAGTACACCCTCTCTCCCCAAGGATCTATCCTAATCTTACCACTAGCCTATACTGTAGCATGACCCTATGGGCTTGCGGAAATGTGCGATTAGTTAAGCATGTGATTTGGACTAGGTCCACATATAAATTTTGAGAGATATGTGTGTTTGCCCTTAGGGTTGCATCTAGCTACCTTTAGTTGGCTAGTAAGTGGCCTTGAGAAGAATCACACCAAGGACGTACACCAAAAAATTGCAATCAATCCATTCCAATGTTGTTAGAAAATGTGATGCCTTAAACTCATTTATATAGCAAATAGTATAGATGTTCAAAGCCCATATGTTGGACAAGATCCAAATGAACCTATCCGGCTTTGTACCAGGTAGGCGCATATTAGAATCATGGTTGCATAATTGGAAATACAAACCATTAGTAGAAATAAATCTACCCCTTGCATGGTTGTTTGAGGCATGAGATAGGATGGACTTGAGTATTATGAGAGATGATTCTCAAAGTTGGTAGCTTATACAACACCATCTCCTATTTTATGGGGTCTCTTATACATGGAGAAACAAGCATCTTACATAATTAAGAAAAGCTCCTTGGTTTAAAACTACCGTGAGGTTTTACCAATGTGATCAATTATAGTCTCATCTAATTGTTATGTGTCTAGGGATATTCAGTCAAATCATTTAGAAAAAAGTGGGAAAAAAAGACTAGAAGTCGATAAAATTGGCTAGTAATAGTAATTTCATCTCACGTATTTGCTTTGTGTATGACATTTTAGTACTTTACAAGGTCATTTAAAACAAATGAAAACACTTATTGGGTGCTTTACGCTATTTGGAGAAGCTTTGGTATAGATTATCTCAGGAGATCATTTTGTACAATGGAAGTGATAAAGGAGACACATGGTCACTACTTGAGAGTCCCAGTGTTACACAAGAGGGATGCTAAATCCATGTATGCTAGCATTCTATAGAGGGTGGACGTATTATTAATGGGGAGGCAGCTAGCACACTAAGCTTAGCTAGACAAATGGTACTAGTTAAATCAATACAAATTACAATTTCAAGATATATGATGCACACATCACCCCTTCCTATGTACCTTTATGACTAGATCAATAGGATAGTGAGAGGATTTATATGGGGTAGAAACCATAGGAAACATCAAATCTCCTTGATTGCCTAGAATTAACTTACTAGTAATTTAGAGGACAATATAGTGGGTATTATCTCCATGCAATAATGGAACTAGATACTATTGGTGAAAAGGTCATGGGAGATACACAAATAAAGAACATACACTTGGTGCAAAGGATTGATGATGGATTATAGGATCTTCATTAACACAACAGATAGAAGAGCAACACCACTAAGAAGAGCCATCTATGGCTTGGTTAAAATTCTATGATAAAGCTTTAGAAAGATCATTATCACATGCAAAGCTATAAACATATGGATAGACCTCTAGGTACCTATTTACTAGAATATCAAGTGTTAATAAATCAACCCATTGTGAAAGACTTGGATATGTCTAGCTTACTCAACCAATAGAAAAGGTGGAATGAGGAATTCCATGATTATTACATCCCCATTAAATTGTTTGGGAGATCAGGAGACTGCATTTACATTTTAACTCCAATGTCAAGAACACTTGGGCTGGGAGATATTTGAAAAGGGAAGCTTCAACACTAGGTGATCTTACAGACTGCTTGGAGAAATCATGAACACACACAAAATAGGACAATCGAAGCATATTTAGAGTAATTAGGTTTTGGGGAGTACTAAAACCTTTAGATTTCCAATCAATCATCAAGAGATCCTAACCTACAAACACATGGTAACAAGTAATATGATAGATGATGCCACATGCCCTAGGTGTGGAACAAATAATGAACAAACTCTACATGATTTTAGGTATTGAAACAAGTGTCTAGCTGTGCGGAAACACACTGGCTCCATTTACAAATACCTAGGTTCTACCAAGAAGAATGCCCAAGCTAAATGAAGTACTTCATAAAGGGAAATTGTGAGGTATATAACTATTTTATAGTAAGTTTTAAACACATATGACGTAGTTGTAACAAAGAGATATTCAAACAAAATAATCTTTCCCCCAATCACCAGGCATACTAAATCAAAAACATGATGCAAGAAATTTAAAATTCTTAGTTGAGAGAGGAGAAGAATAAAAGTATGATCAGTAGGACATTGTAGAAATATGGAAACCACCACCACATGATGTCATCATGTATAACACTATTGTTCCCAAAGCAATAGATAAACCTAAGTAGTTGTGGTGAGTTGCAATGGAGAGTGAATCATTGGACTACATTGTAAATTTAAAACCTGATTGAGACTGGAAGAAGAATAGGAAGCCATTATTTTGTGATTGGAACACACAAAATCAAATGTACAAACTCAGATTTTGCTACAAAATTATTTTAAGCAAGTAGCTACAAACTTATTTATGCAAGTAGTGGATGTTAAAGCAGGGAATCATGATGAGCTTCCTTGGATGGATCCATGAAAAGAAAAGTTTTTACAAATGTCTACATATTATATGTCTTTTAAGTTCACATGTGACATCATGTAAAATCAGCATGCAAATGAGCTAGCTAAGTTTCATTGTAGAAACACTTTGGGGGAAAGAACCTATTCAACTATCCTTTCTAGCTTTCCCTAGTTTTAGTATATGTAATGGTAGGACTCCTACCAATTTTTCTTCTTCAAGACAAGATATAAGTTCTAATAGTATTTGTACAAGGAGGGTAGGGTGAGCACATTGCATCATGGCTTCCACATATTAAAATTGTAATTAATGATAATTAGGGTATGCATGTAGGAATCATATATCAAAAAATACTAAAATAAAGGCTAAATTGCACACTTTATTTGAAGATCTTGGTTTCTTGCAAGCAAGATTGAAAATATTTATCCAATGATCCTTGAAAAAATCTAAAAACATCTTCTATTGCTAGATTTGGCTACAAATACGACAAAGAAGATGAAAAGAGGAGGCTCCGAGAGAAAATGGCCTATCTTCACCATGGATATCCAAGAACTCCATACAAGATATTAAAAGTAGATAGAAAACAATATCAAATATAAGAAAATGGAAGAAACATATATGGGTTTGTGCTAAAAAAATCTATTTGATGAGTCTAATTTGATCCTCCAAAAGCAAGATAGCTCACAGACTTGCACAAGATACAACTAAACAACTTTATCCTATATAGTTTCATAACACACTAACATAGGACTAGAGTCAATTTTTTTACATATTTATAGGTTTGGTTATAGATAAAGTCACATTTTAGCCTAAAATATGTCATTTTGACCCCTCCCAACAACCAAAGAGGCCCAAAACACAGACAAAGCACCCACATTGATCTTCATCTACATGCATGGGCCACCACCTACACTCATAGACCACCAAGACAACTAGCATCAACTCAAATGAATCACATTAGTACCCCCACATCACGCTTTGGCTAGACTCCCAGCTTGCTTCCGCTTAGAACAACCACAACAAGCCAAACCCAGACAAACATCGATAGCATGAAGAGATTGAAGTAGTCAATCCAAGCTAGTCGTGCATCATCATTCTAAGCAAACAATGTTCCCCAACTTATCATGATTTGATATTTCCAGAGTGACCAAAGTGTCCTTACTAAGGCCCACACAAAACCCATCAATCAATCCATTAGCATTAATCAATCCACTTGCATTGATCAATCGAATTGATTGATGCAAGCACTAAGGTACATTTTTCTTAAAATCTAGAAAACTTCCAAATTTCAATAAACCAAAATTTGAATATATAATTTCCACATCCTCTACAACATATGTTTGCATGATCACACTACATGATTTTCTATATTGAATAGTTCCATATAAACCTAATATATCATACATGTATGGAAAACGTAGTAGGATAAAAGCAAAGGTAAGCTTAGGTTATTACACCACAACCATCAACCAACTTCACTCTTATTTGCTCCATGCCAAAAGAGGTATTAGCATTATTGTTCCTTGGTGTTCTACATGACTCCAAACACGACCAAAGTCAAGTCAGCAAATGTGATGACACAACCCCAAAAATGACCATAGTGTGATGAAGACCATAGTGCCATATACCCTTCCCCTCCCCACATCAAATGAATGAGAATGTAGTTTTTGCATTTACAAAATGTTGTTTTCATCTCCTAGTTCAAAAAATAGGGAACTCTATAACAAACTTGTAGTCATCCTCATCTTCTAATTTCTTAGATTGTAGCTTGGACACCATGACACCAACATTATAATCATCCACATACTTCTTCAGTATCAAAAAACTAGAATGCATCTTCCCATTATTGCCTAATGTGATATCCACATCTAGAGTACCAATAATAATGTACGTGTAACATCAATGAACTTTAATGATCTTTTCCCCTATAGGTACCCTTTTCTTCATTATCACCCACTAACTAGAATGGTTATCATGCACTCTAGCGGGAGCAATGTGACAAAAAGCCACCACCCTAACCTAAAGTGACCTTGTGGAGGTGAAGCCAAAATTTATACGATGTGAGGAGCCCTTGATCCTCCTCTTGGACTTGCTCAATAGTTGTTGGGATACTGAGAAGAGAAGGAGGAGAAGACATATGATGATGGTGCAGACTACTTAGGTGTTTCCACCTTGACAACATGCTTCCACCCCATGTGCACCCAAATGTGTTACTGAATATTTAACTATGAAACACTTGTTAGTTGAGTGTAGGATCTCGAGAGAAATTTGGGCGGATCATGGTGGAATCTATTGATTGAGCCTTAATTTTAACTCACCTTCTAGCAAATGGCTCCACTTATGACTTTGGATCATAGGAGAACTTGTTAGTGGAATATGATGACATTATACCATTCAATCGATTTCTCTTAAAAGGAACATAGTACAAAGTGACATGGTGGTGTGCCTCAACCTACCTCCATGCCACTAACCACTCATGGTACAACGTCACATGTCTCTTTAGGAAATCTTGAATGGTGCATGGATTTGCCTCCCCGTGTATAACCCCTTTGGGTAGGGCTGAGCATTCGGTTAATTCGATCAGTTACGGTTAATTTGGTTCAGTTAAATGGTTAATATGTGGTTTTAGATTTTAGCTGTTAACCTAACCAAATTAGTATCAGTTAGTCCAGTTATGGTTAATCGGTTAATGGTTAATTAATTCAATTAATTTGGTTAACCAGACAACACTCTTATAATAATATTGTATGAAAATGATCATAAAATTTTGGACAATTATTATATTATAGTAATGTTACATATAAACATAATGATATATAGTTCATAAAAGCTTGATTAGTTTATAAATGGGATGTTTTTTGAAATAAAAGTAAAATTATATAGGTATATATATGAGCAATATATATTTTTTGAATAAATTGTGACAATTTTTAGTTAATTCGGTTAACCAAACACAATATTTTCAACCGACAAATTAACTGTTTAACCAATTAACAGAAACAAAATAACCAAATCAACCAAATTATCTTAAAAAATAACCTTTCAGAATTAACCGTTTGTTAATGTTATTAACCGAATCATGCTCACCCCTACCTTTGGGGCATATATTTTGTGTAAACAAGCATTTGTTATCACCCACTGCTTGGGGCATGTTTTCTATCTAGTCTCTGTTGTGAGTTCGTTATCTTTGTGTTTGGTTCGTTACTCACAAATTAAGTTGTCTATAGAGTCTAAAGCCTAAGGTCCACATCATGTGGTTCCCTCATCTAATAAATTAGCCAATATTCATAGAGAGATGAAAGGTGTGTTGTTAATATTGGATGGTTCTACCCCTTTCTAGATTCATGGCTCCCATTTATCTATCACTTTGTTTAATTCCATCACATATCATTAATTGTACTATGGGTTATGATCTGGTACTCTATTTTGATCTGAAGATTATGAAGATCATAAATCTATCCTCAGCTAACACTGAATCCCTACTCAATAACTGCTCTCTATTATTAGTGTATTTGCATTTTTTATTTATTTAAAAAAATTCCATGCAGATAAAATCATCAAACTCTAGTCTTATGCTAGTTGATGCACCCACTAAAACTTATCAAATACTCATTCATAATTATTTTGATCCACATATAGTAAATCATATTGTACTTAGCTATCTCTATTATGGAATCCCAATTTGTTATAAATGTCTACTATGATCTAGAAACTATCAAAATCACATGAAAATCCTATTTTGATGTGATCTTACTAATTACAAATGCATATCAGCATGTGTGACATCTTTTGGAAAGATATGTTTTGCGTATATTATTGGTATAAAAGAAGAGAACAAAAATGTTTAACATTCTTTGTTGAGATTGTTCACATCAGTAAAGTCCAAACTAATACTATAACATCACAACCCTTTTAAATATATCATTTCCTATTTATAATTAATGCATTATTACTTGATATCACTCTTTATTATCATCTCAAGTTTCAGTACAACAAAGGTACAAGTCAGGAGTATCTGTAGACCCCCATTTTGGATTGAAGTACGCCTCTTATTGGCCTATTATAAACTATGGTTGTAACATACATATATTACTTGGAATTCGATATTTGATGAAATATATGTTCTTATGTGTTAAGATCTATTGATATTTCCCTATAAGTATGTCTGCAACACATGAAACATAGGATATACTGACGCATTATATGAAAGCATCAATTCTCTATGGTAGGATGATTTTTGTATGTGGACATCCTCTTTGCTAGTAGATCACATTGCACAATGATCTAACAATTTGGCAATAAATCGTAAGGCCTTACCCTATCAGGCACGTTGGTATGTGATATGATGCATATTCCCTCAAGTGGTAAATACATGGTTGCCATAATGTAAATACTTGATAATGTGTCTTTTTCTTTTTAGATAAAGATGTTTAACCCTTGAATGTCTTATTTCATATATATGCTTCCAAGTTCAAGAATGATTACTGATCAACTATCTTGGTGTGTGCTCAATGTTATTGTGTCAATGTTTACCGTATTTAATGATTATAGTTACTTTTATTATGCTTATGCTGCAACTCAATGATGATTTGGATGACCCAACAAATCAAAAGTCCATGTGGAGGATAAATCTAAAATGAACTCCTAGTTTGGCCTTTATTTTTTTACAATAAATTACTCTTGCGTTGAGTTTCTTCCATGGAAATCCTTGTCTTAGATCCCTTATGTAGTTAACATTTTATCTATGGAAACTTTTTTTTTATTTCATGTATTTTGTTTGAAGCGCTGATGGATGGGACTTGTCAATCGATCCACACGATTCCATTTTTGATTCTAACGTATGGATTTGGATTGAAATTGTAAACTTATGAAAGTCACCTATAGTGTATGACCTATATCTGAATGATCATGTCCCCAAAGAAACTTGTCGTTCATGGACTAAATGTGTCCCATGGTGTTGCTTACTTTTGATAATATCCAAGCAAGGGGTATATCATAGATGGAAACATGTTTTCTCTTGCAAGTGTGCAACATTTGAGATGATCATATCCCATTACTCTTGAAAAGTATGTGAAAATGTATTGAAATCTATACTTAGGGGATGTCCAGCCCCCAACTTCCCAACTCCTAGTAGTTGGGCGTAGTTACATATAAAATAAGGTGCATATAACATACAGATTATTAACTGTATTGCTTCTTGTATTTCGTCTGTTAGTTAATCATATAAATATATGGAACTCATAATCACGCCAGATTTTTAAGTACTGTGAAAGCACGTCCGTCGTCTGGTGTGTGATGTTCTGACATATTGTAGCACTGCGAAGAACTCAATTTGTCCATCGCACAACCTCATCGTCCTCAAATAAAATATCGTTGTTGTATAAAAACTACCGGAGTGAGAATGGTAGGGGCCGAGCGGCCCCTTAGTGCATAAAAAACACGATTATTAAGTTTATCAAGAGTGATGGGAAGCGTGTCACTTTATAAGTCCTAGAGTCATCTATCAAGTATAGCTTGAAAAAAATAATGATTTTTAAGACATATAACATCGAGCGGGAAGAGATTTTTTTTGATATATTTATGATTATTTATATGTGCTTGCATCTTGTATATGGATATGTCTACATATTGGTGTTTTATTTCATAAACTACATTATATTAAATGCCTATTAATACTTTTTCAGTATAAGTTAGGAGTCTATTTATTCATCATTCTCTCCTCACTTTGGCAAAACCAAATAGGTACAAACCCTAAGACAAGCGGGAAACCCCATCCCCTGAAAAAGGGACACCATATGAAATGAAAAGGAGAAGACAAACCCAACAACCAAGAACCAACCTCAAACTCCCTATACACGACCAGCCCATGATCTTCTTTGTCACTCACCCAATCTCCAACAACATCATGAAAGACCATGATGAGATTTATTCTCCTCCTATGATTGACCTAAGCACGATAATGTTTGAGTTATTGTCACCATGTCTTAGCAAATTGAGGCGTTTTTTTTGCTTCTGACCAACTTCTTATTTCATAAGTATTTCCTCATGCGCATACAAGAGATTGATGCATTTGATATATCACGCTGAAATGTAATTTATTTACATCTTTATTTGAAGTTTCCCGATTTCCTTGACGAGGTAACTCTTCTTTGTGCGTTTATTGTCTTCCTGCTTCTTAATGCATACTTGGATTTTTTTGGATGCACTCAGAGCCCTTCAGAAGGTCTTTTACTGGGCCATTGGTTCTGAAGCATTAGTTTGAACTCCTTACCGAGGTTCCAATACACCTTCATTTCAAAGTGATGCTTATAATTCTTCCTTCCGTCCATCTTCAAAAGTATGGGATTTCGGCCATATTTTACTCAAGGTAGATGTTGTACCAAGTATTTAGAGTCATGCAATCAACATCATCAAAGACCAATATAACCTCTCCCAAAGGATACCTTTCTTATAAGTAAAGGTAGATCATGGAAAATCTAGATCAACGTGATCTACCTCAACCATGGCCTCATTGAACCTTTGTGATTCTGTATACTTGAAATTTTAGCTGTCAATCCTTTCAGATTGTGAGAACATATAATCCAAATATTAACCTACTACACATGCTTCATTCACTATGTGACACATTGTTATGAGATTGTTCCATAAGAGTGGTCTCAAGTTCATGTTTGAGCTTGTGTGTACATTCGTAAGCATGAAGACATTGTTCACATGACAATGTAGAAACTACTAGTATGCTGCTAGGATCTTCACTTCATGTGTTCAAATTTCCAAAGTGACTAGATACAACCTCCAAATCCCCTTGCTTTACCTCTATGGAAACTATTGAAGACATTTTTTTTGTAGTTTCAATAGCATTGTATTCAATTATATGCAATCTAAAAACCAGAAAAAGTTAGATGTATGCAATCTAATATATTCTTTCATGATTTCACAGGTTCTATTACTACTTATCCAAAGGATGTTACAATTTATGGTATTTAAGATAACTTACTAGTTGATATAGGTGAAGGTTTGGCAAGAAGCTTGATTAGAATTCTCTCTCCTTGTACACACCTTCAACCTGCCTTGACTCTATATTTCCCCATGCTTCTATGCATGTGTTATATGACACCATCCCATCTCTTTACTCTATAGTTTTGTTCTTCATTGCATCTTTGTTCCTTGATTTCTTAAAGTTGTCTTTGTTGGCAATGTTGTCTAGAGGTTCTTTTTGGCTTTCTATATTATCGATCACTATATCCTACATTCTTCTTATTCCTCCTCCATGACAAATTCATCCTATGTTGGGTTCACAACTGATTGACCCTCTGATGTGTTATGTTTCAATCGGTTAATTAAGCAATTTACTTGCCTTTCATAGGGAAAGAAGGTACCAATCACATGACAATATCAAGGTATTAATATGTAAACCATTAGAATCTATTAAGCCCAATTTTAAAACCAACATGTATTTATTAAGTCATAAATCCACCATTTTGGTCATACATAGGGCACAATACAGGGGGAGTAGAAATTCACCTTTTTTTGAATATTTTCTTATAATAGTTTGTATTCATAATGCAAAATTTTATCCAAAAATTATTTTCTATGAGGACAACATAGAAAAAGTAGTGAAACTGTTAACATAAACCATTTTAAGACAATTTAACATAAAATTTGATATCTATTTCAGTAAGATGGAAGTAACAAGATTCATCCTTTTCATTGTAGAACATCAAGTAACAAATAGGAGGGTGACAAGCCTAAATTTCTTCAAGATATATCCCACCCCCATAATCATATATATACATATATATATATGCACATATATATGTACATATATATATATATATCATGTAACACATATTTAGTGAGAATTTTTGGTTGCAAGTAGGATTTTCATATCAAGGAATATTAAATAGAGGCAGAGGAACCCAAATTATGTGAATAACATGATCTCCATCTATCAAGAATAAAAACCTAGATCCTAATATTGTCCAACTGCTCCATAAAATATTCAACCAGGCTATCTCTAGATCCAACTTGGCCAAAGAAGGTAAAAAGAAGATGTTTTAGGAAAAAGGAACCTATCTTCACCATGGATATCCAAGAACCTAAACAAATAGGGTAGAAGAGAGATAAAAAAGTGTTAAAAAATGAGAATAATGGTAAAACTTACATGTATTCGTGATAAATAAAGCCTAGATGTTGATTCTAGGCTTTGATCCTCTATAAGCAACCTAGATAACGAACATACATTAACATGTATGAGAGACATATATATATATATATATATATATATATATATATATATATATATATATATATATATATATATATATATATATATATATATATATATATATATATATATATATATATATATGAATGCTCTCCTCAATCTCCAACAACATTATTCCGCTCCGAAATCATCTAAATGATCACAAGAGTTGAGGTGATCATTATTTTTATTGACTTAGTGTAGAGAAAATTGCATTTCAACCCATAAACAACTCACTTCAGGTTCCTACATTGATCGAAGTGGCTCTCAAAATATGTCCAAAGTATCTACTTTAGACTCCAAATATGTACATTTGTTTGCATCCCCACTCAAAGACCTTCTTTGAGATACTAGAAAAACACACAACAAGTGACAAATTACTTGTAGTTGTGGCTTTGGTCTCACCTCCCGACTCAATGCAGTAGCATAGACTATTCTCCAAGTATCTACAAGTAAGTGAGGAGAGAACGAAGTGGACCACACAAGAAACCCAAATTAGTTCCTAGGAGATACCAATTCTCCCCAACTAGCACGATTTGTCTCACAAAAAGCAACCAAAATAGGCAAGGCCCCCACAAGCCCAAGACTAAACCACTTGCATTTTGTCAATCTAGTCGCCTAATGCAAGCACACTATGGTACAAGTTTTAAGTACACACGTTTAAAGGATTTATTCAATAAAAATTTGTACACATTGTTTTCTCATATTCAAAAATAGACACGAGCATTTGCATAAAATCATTATTTTTATTTTAAATAATTATTGGAAATCAATAAAAACCCAATCATGACATCAATCATATCAAGGAAAAGCTAGGTTCATGGCTTTCTATACACTGGTTTTTAATTTCATCTTTTTCTTTATTGCCATTCCATACTCCACCTAGGTGAACTGTGACTTACAAATTAGGATGAGCATTTATGGAACCCAAAATTACCAACTCTCATTCATTTTCTTGTTAGCATTCTTAGAAACTAAAAAATTGTGTAATCATATAAGAGTAATTTCTATCATTATCATATGAGTTCCTTATGTAAATGTGACATTTCTTCAACTCTAGATAAAATATTATGTTGCAGTATCATAATTTTTTCATGCTTGTGGGAATTACTTTTCCTTTAGAACCTCTAGCAATTTTGATATTCAGTTTCTTAACTTAATTTATACATAAACTATATCATAGTATGCATGAAGAGTCACAATGCATTAGTGATAAAATGTAACATCACATGATTTGAGGCCTCCAATAAAATGATATTAAATTGAGTGATTATACTACCTATATCGTCAAGGTGTAGCTCATTTTTAGGGAGCCAAATACAAAAAACTCTATGGTCAAGTGTGTTGAGCCAAGAGCAATACTAGGATGTGTGACCAATAGGGAAGTTGATCTCAGCTTGTGTGTGTCTGAGAACAAAGTGCACAATTAGAACCAAGGATGGTTTGTGGGGTCATTCATCATTCCTAAAACTCTACTAGAGTCTTGAACAATGGGCCCAGTGTTTACAAATCATATCAGAGACAATTTCCCTCTAGTAGGTCGTGCCCACATGGGCCTATGGCAGCTAGCCTTTGAGATGTATGGTCTACACATGTTGTAAAGGGCTATTCAAGTTAATGGAGCCACCTAGACATGCCAACTGGGTCAAAATCCTTCCCATGGTTGAACTCGTTTAAGTTGGGTTTGGGTGATGAAATTTTCCACTCGCTAGGAATTTCCCAAACCCATAACCACCTATTTAGTTAGTGGATTTAACAGGTGACCCGTGGGCACCTGCGGGTGATCCAATTAACTAAAATAAATATTTCAATATAAATCAAATATCTATATGATTCTTAATGCATACCACACCCATTAATTTATCAAGCAAGTAGACATAAGATGTCTATTTTAGTAGAAACAAATCAAATCTAAATTCTATCATTGATATTTGTTAATTTTTTATACTAATGAAAATAAAGTAGTATTTTTCTATCTTATTATTTATGATAATGAACATATAGTGTGTTGCATGTTTTATATTCCTTTGTAGCAATTATATTCTCCTTGTGTTCACTTTGTATAGTTGAGAACCATAAGGATATGCTATATTAGGAATTTCTAATGTTAGATGAAAAATTATAGTGTTGTTATGGTGATCATTTATGCCATTTTCAACACTATATCATTTGTTTTTTATCTTGCACATTGCAATAGTGAATTGTTTTCTTCTTTTTCTTACACTATGTTAAATCAAAGTAATGGATATTACATTGTGTTTGATACCAAACACAGGGGATGATTGCGCTCAGTTTTCTATTATTTTTGTTGTTGTAGAGCAACAACTAACAACATCTTTTTCTATTGCACACATTATATGGGCACCCACGGGTCGACCTGCAACCCACTGGGTCAGGTTTGAGTATGCAATTTCTCCACCCATTTAGCATTCGCTACTATATAATGGGGATGTCGCATAAGTTATTTTTAGTATTAAGCGTCAGTTTTAAACTGACGACCAAGTGGGCGACGCTAAAACTCAACCATTCTTTGTCGGTTCTGCAGATCAATGATAATAATTTTCCTTATCAATTCCTCTATAATAAATAAACTATAATGTAAATGCAAAGCGGGCGATATAATTTGTGGTCTTCTTTGACCATAGCTTGTTAGTTGCATGAATAAAAATTGACGCCATTAATAATTTTTTCGTTGGTTGGTAATGAAAAATAACTGATGCCGAATAATTTGATGTCAGTTTTATCAGTGATTGAATAATGAAATTTTGGGTAAATTTCGACAATTTTTTGTAAATAATATACGTGTAATTATTTTATAGTCATTTATTTAAAATTAATTGATGAGAAATGTCTATATTTTTTATATGATGGGTTTGCAGACCTACTATCCATCCTACTAGCCTGTATGGAGATTGTTGTTCTTTAGAACTGAAACTTCTAAAGAACAGTACACTGTTTTCAAGCATCACAGCTTAACATCAGGTCAACAAACCTACAAGAAAAAGATGTTATACAAAGTAGGTACAAACATGTCACATTCTATCATTTTTTTCACTTCATATGCAGACAAGTTCATGAACTCATAACTCAATTGTTTCATTTCTTATCCACACTTCAATCTCATATGTTATCTATAGAAATAAACATCGTATTCTTCTTAATTCCTTCACATTCAAAATCACACACACATATGCATGCACTTAACATTCGATTCATACTCTTAAATACATACCAACTTTAGTTGCCATCTCAAATTTTAAGTCACAATATATACTAATCATATAACAATTACATATCAACATTCAATTCACACTCACAAATACATATCAAAAATATGACACCCAAGTTCGATAACTACCAAAAAATATCAATCAAGCATCAATTTTTTCATTCAAGTCCACATTTTTGATGAAGCTGTCTTCCCACTCACATAGGCCATTCATCTGCTCCAATGTATAGGGCTTTGTATTCTCAAAAAACCACAAAGAGAGTGAGACTTCTATTTAGAATTGATTGTTTGTATTATCAAATGAGACTACTTCATTAATATGATCTAAGACTAAAAACTTACATTCTCTATACATTTGATCTATTCTGTGTGAGTGACAATTGTCTACATGTACAACATCACATAATATGTGCATGCCCAACCATTGTCTTGTATAGGGCCTTGTATATTTACAATTACGTTAATAAATATAATTAACCAGAGTTGGTCATATTATGCAATTGGAATGAGAAGACTATATACATTAACACTCTTCCAAGTTACTGATTTTTTTTCTTATTAATTTCCCTCTATCGGTGCTTTATAGTTCTTATCTATTGCTCAAGTTGACACAAGGTAATAACCACTTCTCTTTGCAACTTATCTATAATCTCGGAATCAATTACTGATGTGCATAGATTGTTCAAGAAGAATAAAAACTTAGTTATTACAAACCTTACATACTTAGGAAGGATAGATCGAACAACCACATGCGATATATGTTGCGTTAGAGTGTGACAATCATGATATTTAAGACCTATCTGCTTCAGATCCTTCATTGATACCAATATATAGATATTGCCTGAGTATTCTTATGGTACCTTAACATTATGCAAGAACTCACAAAAAGTTCTCTTCTCTTCTGTAGACAAGGTGTAACAAGCAATAAGTAGATATGTACGACGACCTTTGGTAACTTGTTTTGTTAATTTTCCTTATACCCATTTCACGTAGGTCCATTCTAGATTTGATGCCATCTTTAGTCTTACCAGGTATATTTAATAGAGTGCCAATAATGCTATCACAAACATTTTTCTCAGCATGCATATTATCGATACAATGTCAAACTGTAAAAGAACTACAATAAGGAAGATCCCAAAATATCAACCTCTTTTTGAATAAAATCTTTTCACCTATGGGAGTAGTACACAATCTCTTACCAAAATGGTTTATAATGTTGTTTACTCTTGCACAAACATCCTCCCCTAACATAGGTTTAGGGGCACTCCGTTCCTTAGTTGAGCCATTGAATTTGCATAACTTTGAGTAAGGATGCACCTTTGACAGAAACCTTCGATGACCAAGATATACAATCTTATCACCATGATTTAGTCTAATAGAATCTTTATTTTCCTCACATATAGGACATGCCTTGGTTTGTTTGATGTTGTATCCAGACAAGTTGACATAAAAAGGAAGGTCATTAATAGTTCAAAACAACATAGAACATAAATTAAACATCTCCCCGTGCAAAGTATCATAAATCATCACACCTTCTCCCCATAGTTTCTTTAGGTCATCAAATAGAGGTTCAAGGTAAACATCAATATCATTGTGAGGTTGTTTGGGGCTCAATATCAACAACAGTAACATGACATCCTTATTCGTCATACACAACCACAACGGAAGATTGTATATAACAATCATGACAGACCAAGTACTATGTTTGTTGCTTAATGATCCATATGGATTCATCCCGTAAGACCTTTCTTGCATAGTTTATCTTCATGGATGAATCCTTATCACACCTTCTCCCGATAATTTATCTTTATGGATGAAACCTAAACCTTGTGCATGAAGCTTCCTTGGAATAAAAATCTCTAGAGCTTGCTTACATGTCACAAAATATGGCTTTTTCTCTCAAACAATGGTCATGACTTAGGGTTTTTTAGCAGATTTTCCCTCTTGTTTTGCAACTCGATGGTTTTGTGCTTGGTGATGTTTTGGTTGACTTTCTTGTTCCAAGTGATGGCTTAACTTAGCTACCATTTTGGGCTTACTTTTGTGCACACAATTGATGGTTATGTTCTCTTTCTCAATCAATGGATTGGTCTCCCCACAAATGATGGTTTTGATTCTCAAGTGTAGTGTTTTCATTTGATGGTTTCCCTCCTTCCACAAACGATGGTTTTACTTGGGTTTTGGACCTATTTCCCCCTGTTGACAATACTCAATGATTCCACTAGGTTCCACACCTGATGGCCTCACTAGTTCAACAACCAATGTCTCTACTAGATCGATGGTTCATCAAACAATGGATCCATAGGGTTGATGATTCAAGAACTAATGGTTTCAATGCGTTCAAAGTCGATGCTTTTCATAGTGTCACAACTGATGGTGGACCTGAAGTCCACAACTGATGGTGTTTTGAAGTCAACAAAAAATGGATCTTCTAGGTGATTTAATCCTATGGATTCTCATGATCTAATAGGGTTGGTTCGTGCATATAATTCAATGATCTTTCTAGGTCATAAATTGATGGTTTTGTAAGGCATGAGGTTTGAGGTTTTACTTGTACTTCATCCAATGGTTTTTCTCATCCAACATCTGATGATTTTATGTGAAGACTCATGAATTGATGGTTTGGTTTTGATTATGTAGAATCGGTGGTCCTATGCCCATAACTTTGTTTTGTTACCTTTACCCCTCATATGAATGTAAACTAATAGCCACCATAAAGAGCTTATGTGTAACTTTGATTCATCCTATCTTGATACACTTAACCCTAATACAAATGAATGATGATGGTTGATCATACTTAGCTTTCTTGTATGATTAGTATGATGATGAAATATTATCTTAATGTTGTTGTAACTCTAAAATGTTGCCATATGGACATTATAAGCTTCTTAATGCAATGCTATGTTAAACCTGTGCATCTCAAGTATGGTGATGATTTGCTGAATCTTGTTATGAAGTACAGAAAGGTAATGGTGTTCTTGTAGGGAATGATGTGATGGTCTTGATGACCTTTGGGCATGATTGAGCCCTAATGGAGGGGTGATCCTCTTCATGGTGTGATAAGGATTGATATCTATGATGGTGTGGTGATAGTATAGTGTCATGAATGATAATGAAATAGGACCACGTAGTGTTGTGAACAAGAATTATATCTCATAAATTTTATATCTTTCAAAGTTATTATACATCAATGCTTGCTAGAAATGAATTAGGGTTTGTATGTCCAATTTTTTGATGCAACATTAATTCACCCAATTGATAATAACTAATCAAGTGAAACCCTAATCATGTAGTTCCCTCTGCCATAGAACTATTCAATGTTAGAATTTGTTGGATGGGGAAACAAGTATTCCTAAGGGAAACTCAGAGCACATACTATTGAGTATGTAGGGTACATGGAGTGTACATCCCAGACATCCTGATCCCAAGGTTATGGAGGGTGGTTGCCGTCACACCATAGATTGAGAGCGGTTAAGGTTGTCTCAGATATTTGTATATGTGATGTGATTGAGGTTAGCTGTGGTTGTACCTAGGATAATAGGGTTTTTGAATACCCTAGTTTCAAGCGTTGTGACCTTTATACCAAGGACGGGCTAGTGTTAGAAGCTTGACTATATGTCACTGCAGGAAGATTGACTATCATGTCACTACATTTTACTTATACTGATCGAGGGTGGGAGATCTTAGGATGTCGACTCTCGTAGATCTTATAAGGAACTGAATAGCACTTCACAATAATCACTTTGAGTCTGATTGGTATACCTCAAACTGCCCAGGGCTTAATAAAAAACATAAGTTAGTCATGTAGTATATATGCTTAGGAACAAGCACGACTCACATTGGTTGTTACCCTTGCCTTGTTTCTTATACTACTAGTCATTTTAATGCAATCAGATTAATCATATGTTAAGTAAATGATAGTTTTATATGTTCCTTTATATACCTTTCTAATCACACCTATTTCTATGCCTATCTTTTTAACTTGCTTAGCCTGCTTAATCTGGTTACCTTATTTAAGATAACATAACCTATTGCAATCAATAATCATTATTGAGAGTTATATCTCTCACTGGAATATGGATCTCACGTCATAGATTACTACATCTTTTTAGGTGGTCATCAATGATGTGGTCAGGTTCATGGAGGTGAAGATGAGAAGCTTGGACAGAACTAGGGGCATATGGTTGGCTAGTAGTTAGTCATATCCTACAATCATCCCTCTACTCTTAGGTCCATGCAGGGGATGTTTTGTAGATGTATGTATATTGATTAGAGTTTTTGGTAGTATTTGTTATTTGTACATGGAATGTATATGTGGAACACATATTTTGTATATAGGTTGTTGCTTCACCCACTAGACATCTATGTAAATGCTTGATATGGTATGTTCTTATATGAAGGTTGTTGAACTTATATGTAAATGTTTCTGGACTTGTCAGTGATGTTTAAACTGGTTTTAATTTACCCACTTTTCTAGTTATGTGGTTAATTAGTGATCTATCATGTGCTTTGTTTTGAGTAATCTCATTTAGCATGACAGCGTGTCATCGTTTGGTTGGTATCATAGCTCTAGGTTCGTTGAGTCTACATGGACATAGGCCTTAGGTTTTGTGTCTATTCTTACATAATCGAACATATATGATCATAGTTTCTACGTATGTGGATATATTTGGAGAATGTGAAGAGCATGAGGAGATTACCTATGTCGCGCTAGTAGGTGGTGCTAGGAGGCTGACACGTGATTAGAGAGTGCCTAAGACGGGGCCTAAGCACCCCGTGGTGCCTCAATTCGACTCTACAACCATGACAAACCCAACTTTCTAGTCCATGTTTGGACAACTTATGGCGATGATTATGTACTTGGAAGATAGATTGTCCTTACCCCAAGTAAGGGCAGCAATCCCTAATGCAGAATCTTAGGGTAGGAAAACATTTGAGAGGATGAGATGTGTTGGAGCGATTAAGTATGCTGGTACAAACAACCTGACAGACGTCGATATATTGTTGACAGATCTTGAGAAGGCATTCAAGATCCTCCACATCCTAGAAGAGCACAAGATGAAGCACACCATTTACCTACTGAAGGGAAGTGTTGGTCACATGTGAGCCACAGAGGAGGAGAAGAGAATGGGAGTTGTGATAGGTTGGGAAGAGTTTTGGCGGGAGTTTGTGAGCCAATACTTTCTAGAGATGTACATGGATGAGAAAATAGCTCAACTTGAGAAGATACATCAGGGTTTGATGTCCATCAATGAGGATGGGGTGAAGTTTTTGGAGCTCTTGATGTTCTATCCTCATATGGTAGTGACGGAGAAGGGAGGATCCATACGTTTGAGAAGGGTCTGAGCTCAGAGTTGTCTATAGTGGCTAGTGATTTGGAGAATACATAGAGCTTCTTTACCTTTTTGGAGTCAGTGAGAAGGATTAAGAGGTTTTCGATCAAGAAGCGTGAAGCCAACACTAAGAAGTGGCCATCTCAATTTCAAGGACAGTGGATCCAAGAAGACAAGATTTTCTTCAGGACAATGCCAAAAATCACAATAGAGATCAACTTTTTCTGAGCTGAGATCAAGAGTACAGTCACAATGGTATCCTTGTAAGGGAAGAGGTTTCAACTTTCCACCAGTAGGAGTGCACAATGCAACATCAATGTCAGTGATAGAGCCACAATAGTCCTTGAGGATTTGTTACTAGTGTGTACAAGTTGGGAAAGAGAAGTGCTCATGTCCTATGAGGAATGAAGAAGTGACACAACAGCTGAGGCAGAGTCAGTGAGGTTCACAACAAAAATAATACAATAGTGGTGGTGGTTAAGGACGTGGTCAGGAATCATAGGTGGGGTCATCTAGACCAGCTAACAGAGGATGAGGATGATAACAAGCAACAACTAGATTCTATGCTATGAGTCAATCGTAGGGAGTGGCCAATTCAAGAGTTGTGATAGGTCAGATGGATTTTTTTTCATTCCGACTTATCTTATTCTTCTTTCATATATATTTTGATTGACCCAAGTGCAATGGACTCTTTTATCACCAGAGAGGTGATAAACAATTATAATTTGCTTGTTGGTAGTAGATCTAACAGCCTTTTTCTTAAAACACCTTTAGTTGGTTCTGTTGAGTTGTCAAAAGTGTGTCCATCTTGTGTTCTTTCTTTCTCAGAATGCAACATTCAAGTGGACCTTATACCACTTAACATGCATGGATTCAATATGATCCAAGGGATGGACACCTTGGAGAAATACCAGGTTGTTTTGGACTGTAGTTTCAAGTTGGTGATGTTCTGTGATGGAGATGTTTATTGGATGTTCCAAGGAGATAGGAATATTCTTCCTACATGTTTTGCTTATTCTATGATAGTAGAGAGGTAGATGAGATAGGGATGTGGGGCTTTCTTCTCATGTTGTAGATACCAAGGCGAGACATCCTAGTATCCAGGAGGTACCTGTTACAACCCCAATTTTTGGGTTCCCATGGTTGGAAATGCAATTTCCCCAATAAATGTATGATTATGGGAATTGTATGAATTATATGTATTGAATGGATTCCCTATATAATATTTCCCTTTTACATGTGATTTCGTGGATCATAATACAATAATGAGTCCAATATGATTAAAATAAAAAGAAGAAATCAAATAATGCAATATTAAGAAGGAAATTTGAGATAATGATGAAAATATGAGAAATATGTGGAAATAGATAATGGAATCATCATGGATGAGATTTGGAGTCCACATGGTTTCTAATGGTAAAAGGGGTCAAAATAAAGAAAATAAAAGATTAAAAGAAAGAAATATGCTTAAATATGCCTTATTAAGAGATAACTTGCGTATGAAGAAAAGTCCCTCATACTTTCGAGTTTGACTCCCAAAGTTGACACATAATAAGTTTAAGCCATTATGGACTTTCTCTTAAAGTTTGGAATTAAAATGATAAAAGAATAAAATGATATGTGTCATTTTATTAAAAGTTTACATATAAGTCCTTGAGAATCAAAATAGGAAAAAGGGAATTTCGTGCCCAAGATTAATGTTCTAGATAATTTTAGATAAGAGATAATCCCAATTTAAGATGGTGGGAGAAAAACCAGGTGGTTCCAAGATACCTTGTGGCTTAAGTAACTTATTTGATAAAAAAAATTAGTTTTATTTTGGAAATCAAGAATCATATAGATATGGGGGTAATTTGAGTTAATTTTTGGTTCCAATGAAAGGAAACACCATGATTCGACTTCTCCTAATTTTTGGTGTGAAAATAGGCTTTTAAAGAAAAGATAAAATAAATTTTCTATTCTGGGGTTTTATCAAATAAAATAAGAAGGAAAGTTTCCTTCTTGTTTCCTGGTAGAGATTAAAGACCCACTGTCTTCCATCTTCTACTCATATGGGAAGAGTACCGGGAGAAGGCCGAGTACCCATGCTATAAAAGGGATAAAGATGTGCCTGCGTCGTGTGGCAGAATTCACAGATCTCTGGCCTATGTAAATCTACACCCATAGTTTGATCTCGACTCCCCTCATCCTTCAACCACCCCCTCGATAAGGAAATAGGTCCATGTTAGTGGGTTGTGGTTATCGGAGGGAGAAGAGAGGAAGTGTAGAACCATGGGACAGACCTTGTGCAACCATCCATGTCCCAGATTGGCCATCAGAGCCTTTCCCTAGATCGTTGGCCCTGTTACAGCCGAAGAGACAATGGAGGCTGTCTCACCGCATCTCCGGTCAAGAACCCCACCTTCGAGGATCAGTTTGGGTCTGGCAGGGGTTTTTGGAGGTGCATCTACCCTCCCCTTGCTTCCTCACGTCGCCAACACCCGAGGAATGGAGGCTCGCGCATGACGGATGTCGGATGCAGTAGGCAAGCGTGAGGAAAGGGATGATAGGATGAAAAGAAGTGATGGCCCCTAGGGCTGCATGTTACCCATAAGGGTAAAAAGGTAATTTAGTTATTTTATTTAATCAGCCCACCGATAAATGAATATACGATTAGAGATGACGTGTCAAGCTATGATTGGTCGGAATATGCTTATCTTGCAGAAAGTGTAGAAATTGCTAGGAAGCTCGATTTAAGACAAACTATATATGATTTTTTATCAGAAAATACAAGGAATCCAATAAAAATAGATTTAGATCCTGAAACTAATTCTAGTTTGAAAAGTAGTTGAAGTTTTCATCCTTAATGTGTTTATGACTAAGATCAACCCTAATTTTATGATTAATGAATTGAGGGGATTAATATGGATGTTTTATGATAATATTAACATGTTGTTAATAATAAAAACATTTTGATGTCTAAAGAGATGATCCATATGCTTAATAGCTTAATTTAGGGTTTTTATGTGTTGATGTGCATTAATGGGCTTAGAAACCCAAATCTAAGTGTTAGTGGGTTTTAATGAGATATAATTTGAGATCCTTTGTATAAAAGTGATGTTAGGTTAATCGTAAGCCTAATAGATGATAAAAAGGATTTAATATGATTAAGTTGAATAATTAGGGTTTTACACCTGGAACTCCTGTTTTAGGGTTTTGTGGATATAAATGAGGAAAGTTGTAAAAAGATCTAAAAGAACCCTAATGGAACCCTAATTCTGATTAGAAACCCTAGAAAGTGAATCCAAGTCAATTAAAACGATCTATTCTTGATAAAGTGTAGTAAATAAGTTACATATGCTTTTTAGGAATTCTATGATTGTTGAACTGCTTGCTTGGATTACTTGCTTTCTTAGAATTGTTATTAGTTTGTTGAATCTGCTGAACATGTATGTGGTTACTTTATGTCTAATCGCCTTTAGTTTTCACAGTGTTTCCCAAGTGTTTCTCAATTGATTGCAACCTAAACTGTTGGATGTTTAATTCTACAATCATATAAGGTCCCTATGAATATCACAATTAAATATGGATGTGTTTCTCGAACCTACATGCCACCCTGATGTATGTTGCAAGACCAAGCCTCGGAGGGAAGGTCTGATTTGGTCAAGCCGTAGAGGGAAGACCATTGGGCACCTCGAGAGGTGATCCTAGGCACCAAGCTTAGGAGGGAGAAGGTTGCCTTATGTCCCTTGCAAGTACAAAACTCTAAGAGAGAATAATCCAAGGTTTAGGGCAAAAGCGGTTGAGAAGTCACATTGAAAGCGTAATTTGGATTATTAATAAATTATTTGCTATAATTAGGTTGTTAGAAACTATTTGTGATATTTTGTTTGTCCCCACATACCAGTATAACAATATACTGACTGACATTTTGTTTGTTAGCATTTTAAGTACAATGCGGAAAATGGACAAACAGTAAATCAAAATATTGTGAAGATATAATTAATCTGTTTGAGGATTAGTTAGTTAGACTTTTTCTGTGGATAGAAGTCTAGATCTGAATTTTTACAAGGTGTGTAAAAAGATTTATTCGATTCCAGATTTTTAGTTTAGTAATAGTAGAATTTGATAATTATTTTTGATTAAATGTCAAACCATGGATCCTGAAATATTGGGATAGCATCTTTGACCTCATAGTCTCCCTTGATTGGGGGGTTACCGGTAGGTGGGATCGTTACATTTGGTATCAGAGCCAATGATTTCTCATTTAATCTTTAATAATTATTAAATTTTACAAACTTTGTATAACCCAAGGGAGTTATTAGAGGATTTACCGATGATGGAGGTGTCTAGAAAAGGATCATGGTCTGGGGGATGGCAATATTTTCCTCCACCCTGCTAGTCGGTAACAAGGACTCCCGGATGCAGTGTGACTGCCTGGCCAAAGTATGAGGTCTTGACTCGAAATAAGATACCTTTAGGACTCTCTCATCTATTTTTCATCCCTTCTCATCCCTAATTCAATTAAGGTTCTAAGGTTTAGGGTTTTATCTTACTTCTCCACCCTCTTGGGGTCAGGGTAAATATGATAAGGATTAAGGGATCCTCCACCAAATTAATGAAAAACATGTAAACAAGACGTCATGGACATAAGTTTAATAGTTTAAGCATAAATTAAAGATTTGTTACATGCTTAAGGTTGCATGGCGTGTGTTGTCGTGCCCTTAGGAGAGATTTGAGGATAGACCTTCTTGTAGAAGGATGAGGAGAGAGTTAGACATGGAGGCAGAGGCCTTCAGGAAGAGGTAGAGACTTGGTACATCCTCTAAGGACGATGCTAACCCTAACCCTAAGTGGTTGTTAGAAGGAGATGACAAGATGTGTTAGATATCATAGTCGACCACGTATGTTGGTTGACATGCATATTGGTTTTGAGTACCCATGAAAGGCATGAGCTATGTGTGGTTGGTCGACCTAGTGCCTTTTGGCGACCCAACCTTGGAAGGGTCATGCCTGTTAGGGTGAAGGATAGCTCCTTCATTGAAGAGGATAGTGGCGACCATATAGAAACCCTTATAGGCATATATGAGCATAGAAGAGCATGCACCTATGTAGGAGAGAATGTCAACAATGTTGGACGTAGGATGAGGCTTAAGTCTAAAGGGTTATGCCCGACAAGTTAGGAGATGAACCTGTAGAGCTTTGGATAATCTTGATCAAACATAGGTTTGGATCATACATTTCACCATGTAGGTGTATGCATGTATCCTTAAGAACTTGGTTCACCTTCTTAGAGAGAGAACCTCCAATGGTAAGGTTGGTTGTAGGGTTAGCTCTTGAGAGAGAGAAAGACCCGATGAAGAAGGTTGGAGACCTTGGCTACAAGACATGAAGAACCATGGGAAGTTGGGTATGTTATGACCTAGAATAGACAACCTAAGTGGATGGTTTTGGTTGCCTTGTGCATGATCCTTGGAGGCTTGTGGTATCTTGGTTGTCTTAGAGGAACCAAACCCTAGAAAAGGGAAGAGGCTTCTTGAGTCAATGTACAGGAGTTGTAGATGCCTACCTTACCTTATAGGTGTAGAAAGGAGAGTTCCTTAGACCCTGAAGAAGTATAGTAACAAGTTATGAGGTCTCAGACCGGATTGGTTGTCCTCGTGTAGGACTCTAAGGTGTTGTTCACGTGGAAGAATGGTGGCAAGTGTATGCCCTACCTTGTGCATGATTAGTTCATGGCTGGACAGCTGATGCATAAGAAGTGGACCTAGGGTTCCTAGACCTAAGAGGAAAAGTAGTAGTACCTGATGTACATGATGCTCACGAGGCTGATTGAGTTCATAGTATAGGAGCATGGCACCCCTCAGGTTTAGAGGAAAAGGAAACCCCATGGACTAGGATATATGTTGGATGAACCCCTCTCGCATAGGTTGGTGACATATGCATGTATGATATGGGTCCAATGTTGACGAATAGGAGCATATAGGACATACCAAGGAAACCTAGCATGGTTTAGTAGGTGATCTTATGGTTAGCTACGTGCCTTAGTAGCTTGATAGGGCTAAGCATACACATGATGATTGTGACGTCCCTGGATTTTGGCTTCTCCAAACCCTATTGGGAATGAGAGGTCAGAATCCAAGAACATCATCCAATCATATCAGAGAGCGATGCGGAAGCAGAATACGCATACATGAACATACAACCATAACATACTCAACATTCAACATGTAAATTTATACAACATGAATTATTACAGCTTGGATCACATTTACATATTGAATAGAAAATTTTACAAGTCTGGACATGTATGCTAACATGATCTTAGACAATAGGTACAACATGTACAACTTGCTCAAATCCTATTCTTTTATCTCATGCTTGCTCTGAACCTAGAAAATACGAGAAACAAAACATCAACAAAAGTTGGTACGTGGAATTAAAGAGCTATACTATGCTGGCATATAAAATACTCGAAATTGAAGAAAGAGAAAGAAAACATTATTTAAAGGCAGAAAATCAGGTAATCCCAAGTTATTAATCATATTTCAATGGACATGTATTACTACGGTGGACTTAGCACAAACATAAATATTGGGCCCCATCCCTGCGTACCTTGTACCATTAGGGATCTCCCCGCGTACCTTGAACCATTAGGGAGGTGCTAGTCAACATTAATACTTTCCCTCTCTAATAGGGAGATTAATGAACCATCAGTAACTACATTCCATTTTCTTTCTTTAGTGTTCTTATTGTTCAAGGTGGAAATGACAATACATATAGATCTACATCCAACAATGTATTTCAAGTACAAACAAGCAAGTACATATATTTAACATCCAGCAAATCTAGTCATATAATTATATCCACGTACCTGAGTTCAGATATTCCTTACATATCCATGATCATCTAGATAATCTGTTCAACACCCGATTTAAAGAAATTAATCATCATTAATATATTTACCTCATATTCTTGGTAATTTTAGGTCCAAAATTAGGGTTTAGGCCAAACCTTGGTTCAAACTGATCTAAACTTGTGTTTGATATTTTTCTACTGACTAGAGTGTCATTTTAGAGGTCTGGTCCAATTTTTGTAATTTTCCGATGATAAGTCTATTTTATAGAATTAAAAGGAGGTTAAAACATGTAATTGGGTTTTAATGAGAAATGACCTATCATTTTGGCATAATAGTCAAATCTGAGTTTATATTTAGTTTCCACATTATACTAGGGTTCAGTATTATTTTTCTCATTTAATTTCCATGATACGCTAATTATACTAACAATATGATCTAAAAAAGAAGCACTATCTTCTACATTAAATATCATCATTATTTGTTTGTCAAAGGTCTGATCTAAGGATTGAGTAATGTAGAGGACATTATTATGAGTCCAAGGATATTTTTGGGTAATTTATTGGCCAATGGAGCTATTTACTATGAAATATAGAAGATCTAGGATTAATTTGGTATTTTCTTACCTCAGACCAATCTGGGTCTGCCACGTCGCTCCAAGGGTGAGCGCAGCTCCTTACTTGGGCAAGCCAGCCGCGTGGTTCATTTTTCTGGATTGCCTTGGGCCGGCTGGTCCTGGGTTGGTTTTGGGTGATTGAACCGGGGTTCAACCTCCTCTTCTCCTTTCTTCGTCCTCGCGAGAACGTGTCTCGGCGTCGCACGATGCCCGCAGGAGCCCATGCTCCTCAGCCTCCTCTGTTCCAGAACCACAGTTGCGGCTATGAGCTCCAGCAAGCAATCGGGCACCGCCAGGCCCCAAAATGTCTGCTCCAACCGCCACCGGGAAGCACCACCTCCTACCGCCTCCTTTGCTCTCACTCCTGATCAGGATCCCCTGGAAAGCGATGCCGTCTCCGCAACTAGGATCTCTTCTGTAGTATGCACGATCTCGCCGCCTCCACCCGGCTTCAGCTAGCCACGACCGTTGCTTCTCCACTGACCCCGACAGCGTCAAGGTTGACGATACGGCTAAAGCACAACGACTGGGCGGACTCGAGGACAGATCGATGGGAAGTGTTGCAGCCCACTCCATACCGGTGGCGTCGACCATCGTGTAGAGGAGGACGAGGGATGCCTAACGCTGCTGACAACGTGGGGCACATCCATGGAGAGGTTTGGAATTCAGCGACGATAGGTGTTCCAGATCAAGGCGGCTTTGATGGCAGACGGGCGGCTGTGTTTCGTGTCCGTTACGGTGGCTGTCGTGGCATCAATGGATGCTGAGGAATATGAGTGGCATTAGTAGCATGCTCCCATACGATCTGCAACTTCAATTCGTCCTTGTCGGCGGTACTGCGTCTGCTAGGTTTCAGCCTTGCTTCAGCGATCGCAGGTCAGAGATGGTGGCCGATGTTATGGATATGCGGTGGCAGATGCCCGGGATTTGGAAGAGATGGTGGCAGGGTGAAGAGGATTAGTCTAAGGTGTCGTCGCACCTTGGATCTATCACGACATTGCTATCGTCTGGGGCGTCGAGGTTGCCCTGGGGTTAGGCAGGTCCAAGGATCTCGCTTAATGCTCTAACAACCTCCCTGTTACACCTCATAACCTGGTCTCATAGACACTAGTTGCTCCGCTTGAAACGGAGGTAGGGGACGGAGTCAGAGCCATCCGATCCTAACAGCCTCCCCAAACAGTGAGTGCGATACACTGCGGGAATAAGGGGGGGGGGTAGGCCTGTGTGACATTTGTGCTACTGTATATGAATAAATCTCAAGCTTATTTCTAATTGTTTGGAACCTTATTTATTAAATCAACCATTGAAACCTAAATAACTCTCATCCATATGATGCAAAATCTATGAGGATTTAAAGGCTAGTTTCCCAAAACGTAATCTAGCATTTAGCTAAGCATGATACCAATATTAAGCATTTGATAGTATAAATAAATTATTCAAATAATCTCGTTGAAAAGTCATACACATCTAGAATGCAAGTCAATCGACCATCAAATCTTGATCGAATAGGTTCAAGTTACATCATTTGATCACATAACGCCTCAAGGTTCATCACTAAATTATTTACTCCAAGTATGGTATCAAATATTGTATTGGATATCGAACTCCTTAATTTAGGGTCATCACAATGATGTAAACCTTGGACATAAGGACATGAGTGACCTTTGTTGCTATAAGGAGATAGTTTTCTCCCATACTGGGGAGGGACCCTTAGACCTTTCAAACGGATGGGTGGGTTGGGTTTGGGTTGGGTCATTGTGGGTTTGGGTCTCGCGGGTGCGGGTCAAAAAGATGTAATTTTAAATGAGTCAAAGAAAGACAAATCCAAACCC
Organism: Alisma plantago-aquatica; assembly: GCA_963693085.1. Taxonomy (NCBI): domain Eukaryota; kingdom Viridiplantae; phylum Streptophyta; class Magnoliopsida; order Alismatales; family Alismataceae; genus Alisma; species Alisma plantago-aquatica. The sequence goes on from OY856410.1 coordinate 336,166,961, forward strand.
GACCCAGTGGGTTGTGGGTCACCCGCGGGTGCCCATATAATATGTGTTCAATAAAAAATTATTTTGTAAGTTGCTAATGTAATGGTAAAAGAAGACCATTTGCTAGTATTTTTACATGAACTATAGCACAAGAACAACCAACTATTATACATTGTCACTATCAAATAAAAAAGCATGTTATATTTTTATAACCATTCGAACACATACATATTTTTAGGTATAATTCTCTAATGTACAATTAATATCTTATAATGTATGATTTTGGTTAATAAATTAGAGTTAGTAACTTGCAGTATGATCTAGATTAAGTTTGATAGAACAACTAAATAATGTAGTAGATGCTGAATTTATTTTCCCGATCTCTCACTCTCATATTTGTTGGGCAAGTTCAAGTTTGGACTAGAACTCCTTAACAATTAATTGTTCGTAGTAGATAATTTTATTGTTCTAAGTACTAGTGCATCACTATATTTATTTTTATATAAGTACTTCAATTAATAGGGTCACACACGAAACCCTCTAAATAAACGGGTGGGTATGGGTTTGGGTAATTTCTAGTGGGTGGCAAATTTTATCACCCAAATCCAACTTAAACAGATCGACCCATGGGTGCCCGCAGGTTTTGACCCAGTTTGACAGGTCTAGGGACCCTGTTGTAGGATGAGTATCAACTTTTGTTTAGGTTTGAGGTAGCATAAAGAGGTCCCATAGGAGCCGGATGAGCTAAGTGGAGAGTACATGGTTCAATCATGAACCTATAGACCCATATGCGACCATCTCTAAGGGCATGAAGATATGTTGCCATGGAGGTAACATGTATGGGGCCTGACTGAGTTAGGTAGGTCGCCATGATCCCTATAAAAGGATGTAAGTTTGACCACGAGTGCCCAGAGAGATGATGGAGTTTTGCGTAAGGATTCAAGTTTGAAATGTACCATGATAGAATCCTAAGTCTATACTAAGGTCAGGTGGGGATAAGACCGATGGGAGTAGGAGATGTATATTTCCCTAGTTGCATAAGACCATAGGATCGGGAGGTAACAATTATATTTGTTCAAGGACCGTGGGCTAAGAGATTGATCACCTTCATGAGTTCATGGGAATCAAGGGGCAAATGAGGTAGGAACTCCTTAGATGCATAAGGGAAATGGATGACCCCAAAAATATCGGCACCCTACAGACCTAGAGGAGATGACTAGGAGTTGTACGTAGACCCAATAGTTCTTGGGACAAGTTTTCCATGGATGTAAATTGGATATCGAGATGTTCATGATGTGTAGACATGTGATGCATGTTTGATCTTAGTTTGGAAAGTGTACAGGCGATGTGGGATGTACCATATCTACTCTTGGAATGGGATGAACTCTGTATTTGGACTGCAGCCAAATGCTTATTTCCTCTCATTATGGGGGTGAGAGATAGGGCAATATGCATACCATACACTATGAATAAAGATGATGTGAGTAGAAACATTTCTATGATAGAGAAAGTATCATACCTTTTGAAGAGTATGTGGAATGGATGGTTTACAAGTACAAAGAGAACTAAGGTAGTCATCATGAGGATGTTCTTATCAAGAGCAATATGGAATATATGAGTTATAGTTGTTTGAATTCGATAACCAAGATGATGAGCTCATAGTTTTCTTGACTCAGTTAGACCTAAATCCGAGATGAGGATGATAAGTGGAGTCTATGAAGGTTTAAGTTTCCACCATTACCTAGCACATAAGGATGTAAGGTGGTAATGGATACTCTTTGTCGAGACACAAATGAGAGGTGATCAGAGGTTGTTGGGTGAAACCTAAGTTCATGGTACATAGGGATAACCCTATGATACAACCAAACCCATTGGTTGAGTTAGTGGTTGCTTGGTTAGCCAGCCTAGAGCTTGATGCAATAGAAGGATGGTTGTAGAACCTTAGATACCCCTTGTAGGAAAGAAGGGTGGTGGAACCCATGAATAGAGTGTTTTAGGGTTACTGAGGAGTCAACCTTGAAGAAGTCATGACATGCAGGAGATCATGATTATAAGTTCACCATATATTGTGGTACCACTAAGATAGTAAGAGTTTATAGTGGTGCTTTAAATACCTGAGTTGAAGAAGTAGATATAGTTCCATGTGGCGTGTCACCATGCATGCCAGGAGGTGAAGGACGAACACAACTAACCCAGTTAGTTGCTATGAATAATGAAGAGTCCCCGAGAGGGAATGGGAGTCGATCACTAAGGATGTTGTGGTGGGTCTTCCCCAAACCAAGAGAGGTCAGAATGCAATATGGGTTATGGTAGATCATCTTACCAAGTTGACCTAATCCCATGCCTAAGAGAGAGGGAACTGTCTGTGTGACAGATCTGGTTGAACTATATATATATATATACATGAGAGAGAAATAGTTCAACTACCTGACCCAAGTTCAATATCTAGAGCATGACCTCAAGATCACTTCCATATGGTGGAAGTAGATACATGAAGAACTTGATGCTAGCTTGAAGTTTAGTACCTCATATCACCCCTTTCCGATAGATAGCCAAGAGAGTATGATCCAGACTAAAGGGTCTGATGAGAGCATGTGTGCTCGTTCAGGGTGATACATGGGAGCAGTTCAAGCCCCTAGAAGAGTTTGCTCGTGATGATAGCCACCATAGCCAATATCGGGATGTAAGAAGCTCGGTAAGGGAAGACGTGTCAGTCACCGCTTCATTAGGATGATGCGGTGAGAGGGTTTGTGAAGGTTAGAGTGACTGCAGTGTGGGCAGATGAAGTCGCTTTGATCGAGCAATGGCTGAGAAAGCCCGGGGGAGACATGAGTCGTGAGTTGATGCGAAGCAGACTGACATGTAGTTCACTATGGAAGAACATGTGTTGTGAAAACCCGACCCCTCTGAGCTATAGCTGAGGAAGCTGTGTCCCCGATACATTGGTCTATTTGAGATGGATTGGTGGAGATGCTTATGTTTAGCCTTACCCCTAAGGATAACATGATGTATGATGTGTTCCATAAGTCCAATCTAGAGCACCATGTGATGTACCCGAGCCATGTGTTAAGCATTGAACCTATTGAGCTTCAAGGGAGGCTGACATATCTTGAGTCACCTATGAGGGTATGAGATACCAAGGTGAGAGAGAACCCAGATGTAAGAATATAAGATGATAAAGGTTCATTGGAAGCACCATGGAAAAGGATGAAGTCACATGGGAGCCATGATGGACATGGAAGGGTCTTATCCTATTTTGTTTGTATATTTGGTGGAATTTTGATGGCAAAATTCCTATAATAGGGGAAGGATGTTACAACCCCAATTTTCGGGTTCACATGGTTGGAAATGCAATTTCCCCAATTAATGTATGATTATGGGAATTGTGTGAATTATATGTATTGAATGGATTCCCTTTGTAATATTTCCTTTATACATGTGATTTAGTGTATAATAATATAATAATGAGTCTAATATGATTAAAATAAAAAGAAGAAATCAAATAATGCAATATTAAGAAGGAAATTTGAGATAATGATAAAAATATGAGAAATATGTGGAAATATGGATAATGGAATCGTCATGGATGAGATTTTGAGTCCACATGGTTTCTAATGGTAAAAGGAATCAAAATAAAGAAAATAAAAGATTAAAAGAGAGAAAATATGCTTAAAATATGCCTTATTAAGAGGTAACTTGCATATGAAGAAAAATCCCTCACACTTTCGAGTTTGAGTCCCAAAGTTGACACATAATAAGTTTAAGCCATTATGGACTTTCTCTTCAAGTTTGGAATTAAATTAATAAAAGAAGAAAAGGATATGTGGCATTTAATTAAAAGTTTACATATAAGTCCTTGAGAATCAAAGTAGGAAAAGGGGAATTTCGTGCCAAGATTAATGTTCTAGATAATTTTAAATAAGAGATAATCCCAATTTAAGATGGTGGGAGAAAATCCAGGTGGTTCCAAGATACCTTGTGGCTTAAGTAACTTATTTGATAAAAAAAATAGTTTTATTTTGGAAATCAAGAATCATATAGATATGGGGGTAATTTGAGTTAATTTTTTGTTCCAATGAAAGGAAACACCATGATTGGACTTCTTCTAATTTTTGGTGTGAAAAGAGGCTTTTGAGTAAAAGATATAATAATTTTCCTATTTTTGTGTTTTATCAAATATAGAAGAAGGAAAGTTTCCTTCTTATTTCCTAGTAACGATTGAAGACCCACTATATTCCGTCTTCTATTCGTATGGGAAGAGTATCGGGAGAAGGTCGAGTACCCAAGCTATAAAAGGGATAAAGATGTGCCTGCGTCGTGCAGCAGAATTCACATATCTCTAGCCTATGCAAATCTACGCCCATAACTTGACCTCGACTCCCCTCATCCTTCAACCACCCCCTAGATAAGGAAATAGGTCCAGGTTAGTGGTCGTGGTCATCAGAGGGAGCAGAGAGGAAGTGCAAAACCATGGGACGGACCTTGTGAGACCATCCATGTCCCAGGTTGGCCACCAGATCCTTGCCCTAGGCCGTTGGCCCTGTTACAGCCGAAGAGACAATGGAGGTTGTATCACCCCATCTTTGGTCAAGAACCCCGCCGTTGAGGGTCAATTTGGGTCTGATAGGGGTATGTGGAGGAGCATCTACCCTCCCCTTACTACCTTGCGTCGCCAACACCCAAGGAACGGAGGCTCGCACACGATGGACATCAGCTGTAGCAGGCAAGAGCGAGGAAAGGGATGATAGGATGAAAATACATGATGGCCCCTGGAGCTGCACGTTACTCATAAGGGTAAAAAGGTAATTTGGTTATTTTATTTAGTTTTCCCACCGATAAACGAATATACGATTAGAGCTGACGTGTCAAGCTATGATTGGTCAAAATATGGTTATCTTGCAAAAAGTGTTGAAATTGCTAGGAAGCTCGGTTTAAGACAAACTATATATGCTTTTTTATTAAAAAAATACAAGGAATCCAATAAAAATAGATTTAGAGACTGAACCTGATTCTAGTTTGAAAAGTAGTTAATGTTGCCATCCTTAATGTGTCTATGACTAAGATCAACCCTAATTTGATGATTAATGAATTGAGGGGATTAATATTGATGTGTTATGATAATATTAACCTGTTGTTAATAATAAAAATATTTTGATGTCTAAAGAGATGATCCATATGCTTAATAGCTTAATTTAGGGTTTTATGTGTTGATGTGCATTAATGGGCTTAGAAACCCTAATTTAAGTGTTAGTGGGTTTTAATGAGATATAATTCAAGATCCTTTGTATAAAAGTGATGTTAGGTTAATCCCAAGCCTAATAGATGATAAAAAGGCTTTAATATGATTAAGTTGAATAATTAAGGTTTTACACCTGGAACTCCTGTTTTAGGGTTTTGTGGATATAAATGAGGAAAATTGTAAAAAGATCTAAAAGAACCCTAATGGAACCTTAATTTGGATTAGAAACCCTAGAAAGTGAATCCAAGTCAATTAAATAGATATATTCTTAATAAAGTGTAGTAAATAAGTTACATATGCTTTTTAGGAATTCTGTGATTGTTGAACTGCTTGCATGGATTACTTGCTTGCTTGGAATTGTTATTAGTTTGTTGAATCTACTAAACAGGTATGTGGTTACTTTATGTATGATCGCCTTTAGTTTCACATCGTTTCCTGAGTGTTTCTTGATTGATTGCAACCTAATCTGTTGGATGTTCAATTCTGCAATCCTATAAGGTCCCTATGAATATCACAATTAAATATGGATGTGTTTCTCAAACCTACATGCCACCCTGATGTATGTTGCAAGACCAAGCCCCGAAGGGAAGGTCTAATTTGGTCAAGCCACAAAGGGAAGACCATTGGGCACCTCGAGAGGTGACCCCAGGCACCAAGCTCAGGATGGAGAAGGTGGCCTTATGTCCCTTGCAAGGACAAATCCCTAAGAGAGGGTAATCTAGGGTTTAGGGAAAAGGCAGTTGAGAAGTCACATTGAAAGCATAATTTGGATTATTAATAAGTATTTTCTATAATTAGGTTGTTAGAAACTATTTGTGATATTTTGTTTGTCCCCACATACTAGTATAACAATATACTGACTGCCATTTTGTTTGTTACCGTTTTAGGTACAATACGGAAAATGGACAAACAATAAATCAAAATATTGTGAAGATACAATTAATCTGTTCGAGGGTTAGTTAGTTAGACTTTTTCTGTGGATAGAAGTCTAGATCTGGATTTTTACAAGGTGTGCAAAAAGATTTATTTTATTCCAGATTTTTAGTTTAGTAATAGTAGAATTTGATAATTATTTTTGATTAAATGTCAGACCATGGATCCTGAAATATTGGGATAGCATCTCTGACCTCTTTGTCTCCTTTGATTGGGGGGTTACTGGGAGGCGGGGTTGTTACAGTACCCGTAGTGTGTGAGTTTGAGGATGTCTTCCCATATGAGTTTCCTAGTGTTCCCCCTCATAGAGAGATTGATTTCAAGATCAATCTTGTTCCTGAGACAACCCATAGCTCAAGAAATTTACAAGATGGCACTAGAAGAGATGTGGGAGTTGAAGAAGTAGTTGTCGAAGTTGTTAGAGAAGGGTTTCACCAAACTGAGCACTTCACCTTGGGGTGCTCTCGTGTTGTTCGTGAAGAAGGACGATTCCATAAGGCTTTTCATACGTTACTAATTGTTGAACAAGATTACAATGAAGAACAAGTATATGTTACTGGGGATTGATGATATATTTGACTAGTTAAGAGGTGTTAAAGTGTTCTTGAAGATAGACCTGAGGTCAGGCTATCACCTATTGAGGATCAAGGTGGATGACATACCTAAGACAACTTTTAGGACTAGGTATGGTCATTATGAGTTTGTGGTTATGTCATTTGGGTTGACCAACACACCAAAAACTTGTATGGATTTGATGAACATGGTATTCATGACATATCTAGATTAGTTTGTCATATTTATATACAATATCTTGATATACTCCAAGGATATGTGAGGGGTTGATGTTGCTGAGGCATCACATGTTGTATGCTATGTTCAGTACGTGTGAGTTCTGGTTGACCGAGGTATCTTTTCTAGGGCATGTCATATCTACTAAGGGTGTATGTGTAGACCCTAAAAATGTTGAGTCTGTTCTAGAGTGGGAGCAGCCTAAGATGCTAACAAAGGACTGAAGTTTCCTAGGTTTGGCAGGTGACTACAACAGATTCATAAGGAATTTTAGTATTGGGCGTTACCCCTAACCAAGTTGACCAGGAAAGTTTTTCCTTTTATCTAGGATGACAAGTGCAATGTTCTTTCCATCTATTAAAAGAGAAGTTGAGTAGTGCTCTAGTATTAGTTCTATTAGAACAAGGGAAACATTACATCGTCTTTTGTGATGTGTCGAAGAACGAATTGGGATGCGTGCTGATGCAGGAAAATAACATGATTTCTTCTTCTTTATGAAAACTTAAGAAACATGAGTAGAAATACATGACACATGCCTGGAGCTTGCAGTAGTGGTTCTTCACTAAAAGATTTGGAGGAACTATATGTATAGAGAGAAGTGCCACATCTTCACTGACCACAAGAACCTTCAGTATATCTTCTCAAAGAAGGAGTTGAACCTGAGGTAAAGAAGATGGATGGAGCTGATCAAGGACTATGATCGTGCAATACACTACCATCCAAGAAAGATGAATGTGGTAGCTGATGCATTGAGAAGGAATTTGTCTTCATCATCATTTTTAGATAAGGCACAGTTACATGCTTTGGTATGTCACAAGTGGGACATGCTAGTATCGCTTTGCCCGATGAATGTGAAGTTGGAGGTTTCCTTGTTGGTAGGACTATTCACATAGTTGCATATGAATCCTACCTTGATGTAGCAACTCACAAACACTCAAAAGAATGATAGAATGATATAAAATATCAGATCAGAGTTTGGTAGTAGGAAGTATGACATATTCTATGAGTCAGAGGATGGGACGGTATGCTTTTATAACATGATGGTTGTTCCAAGTGTTGATTGACTGAGGAGGATGGAATTTGAGGAGGCTTATTCCTTGATGTACACGATGCATCCTGGTAGTACCAAGATGTACTATAATATGAAGGACTTGTATTGATGGCCAAGTATGAAGCGTGATGTGGTAGAGTTTGTTGCTAAGTGCCCAGTTTGTCAGCATGTTAAGGTTGAACATTGAAAGTCTACATGGACATTACAATTGTTGTTGATACTACATTGGAAGTGGGATCATATCACCATGGACTTTGTGATTGGTCTTCCTAGGACAACCAAGGGTCATGATTCTATATGGGTGATAGTTGACAGGTTGGACAAGTCAGCTACTTCTTACTGGTCAAGAAGACATATATAGAAATGAAGTTGGAACAAATATATGTTGATGAGATCGTTCGCTTGCATGAAATTCCAATTACCATAGAATATGTCAGAGGTCCATAGTTTACCGGTCGGTTTTGGAAATGTCTGCACAAAACTTAGGGGACACAAATGAGGTTTAATATAACTGCAACATCCCAGGATTTGAGGCCTCGGATAAAACACTCTTAAAAAGAATGATTGGACTACCCATATCACCAAGGTGCACATCCTTTTCCGGGAGCCCATCACTAAAGAACTCCATAGTTAAGTGTGCTCAGCTTGGAGTAGTACTAGGATTTGTGACCAACCGGGAAGTTGACCCCAGTTTGCACGTGCATGAGGAAAAATCATGCATTTAAGGCTAGTGGTGGTCTGTGGGGCCAGTCGTCATTCTTAAAACTCTACTAGATCCTTGGGTAGTGGGCCCAGACGTTACAAATGGTATCAGAGCCAATTCCTCTCCAGTAGATGGGGCCCACATGGACATGGCATGCCAGTCTTGAGTCGTGTGGTCCATGCGTGTAGGAAAGGGTTGTCCATGGTTGACGTAGCCACCCTTGCGTTGGTATTCCGTGATCGGGAGCTGGGTGTCCATGGGCCATTATGGGTCTGCACTGAAATGGGGAAGAGATTATGAGGCCTTATAGTTGAGCCTTGACGAGGTCGTCAAGAGTCTAAGTGGGGGAGATTGTAACATCTCAGGATTTTAGGCCTCGGATAAAACACTCTTAAAAGGAATGATTGGACTACCCATATCACCAAGGTGCACCTCCTTTTTTGGGAGCCCATCACTAAAGAACTCCATAGTTAAGCGTGCTCAGCTTGGAGTAGTACTAGGATGGGTGACCAGCCGGGAAGTTGACCCCGGTTTATACGTGCATGAGGACAAAGCATGCAATTAAGGCTAGTGGTGGCCTATGGGGCCAGTCGTCATTCCTGAAACTCTACTAGAGCCTTGGGCAGTGGGCCCAGACGTTACAACAACTTTCCACTCACAAACAGATGGCCAATCTGAGAGGACCATTCAGACTTTAGAGGATCTTTTGAGAGGTTGTGTTTTTCAGTTTCTTGGTAGTTGGGATGTACATCTGAGCTTGATAGAGTTTTCCTATAATAACATCTATCAGAGAAGTATAGACATGGCACTGTATGAGACTTTATACAGGAGACGTTGTCGGTCACCTCTTAGTTGGTATGAGATCAATGAGTATTAACTTTTGGGTCCTAATCTAGTGTAGCAGACCATAGAGAAGATCAAAGTGATACAACAATATTTGAAGGTAGCCTAGGACAATCAGAAGTCTTATGCTAATTACTGTGGCAGACCGCTTGAGTTCCAAGTTGGGGATTGTGTGTACCTTAATGTTTCCACTTGGAAATGTGTGTTGAAGTTTGGTAAGAAGGGTAATTTGGATCCTAGGTTTACAAGACCATACCCTATCTTGGCACGTGTTGGAAAGGTGGCATACAAGTTAGAGTTACCTCTAGAGTTGCACATGTTGCACAATGCCTTTTATGTCTCCATGCCAGGGAAGTGCCGCCCTGATACAGAGCATGTGTTTCAGCTAATGGAGGTTGAGTTGGAGGAGGATGTGTCTTATGAAGAGAGTCATGTGTTGATCCTGGATAGGTGAGTGAAGAAGCCGAGGAAGAATTATTCTTCACTCGAAGAAGAATTATATCGTCTTAGTTAAGGTTTTGTGGCATTACCATGGTGTGGAGGAGGCCACGTGGGAGTTAGATGATGAGATCTATAGGAAATACCCTACTTTGTTTGTGTATATTTAGGGGAAAAATCCTTGTTAGGGCTTTATGGTTGTAAGACCCCTGACCTTGCTTTTTGGTTCAACATACTTAATTTTCATAATTTGATGCTTAAAACCTTAATCAAAGCCTAATATGTTCTTTTATATCATGTGACAAGCTTAAGTTTCAAGTTTGGTCTAGTTTGGACACTATTTGAGCAAGTTATGTATATACTTGTTATGGGCTTTTCTACAATTTACCAATATCTAGGTTTTTTTTTGCAATTTGTCACATGTTTGTTGTTCATCATATGTTTTCTTATAATTTTAAGTTAGTTGTGGCTTGGGGCACCTAGTTACACCTTGGTTTGATGGTGACACCTATCTAGGGGGTGAGTTTAGGCATTCTCTCTCATGGATGAGCTACCTTGAGTGGTTTCTCTTTTGTTTGTTGGGATCTGATGGTTATCCCTCAAGGTGTGAGGATTGAGGGCTTTCTCTCTTGAAGCTGCTTGGATTGATGGTTCACCAAGTAGAGGTGCAAACTGATGGTGGAGCTTGGGTTTTCACCCTTGTGACCAAAGGATCAACATCTGATGGTTCCCATGTGTTGTAGGTCAATGATTGCCCTGGGAGTCAAGATTTGATGGCTCTCCTAGATAGATCCCACTACCGATGGAACTGATTCTTTGCATGTAGGTGATGCTTTCAGCCATGGACACATGACAATCATGGTAGGTCACCTTAACCCTCGCTTCACTCTCACCCATAGCTATATAAACCTCCCTCCTTCAATGCAAATGAACCCTTTGGACCTTCTTTCTTCTTCCTAGATGTCTAGAGCTCATCCCCTTTTTCTTGGTGGATAAAAAGGAGTCAGGGTAGAAGAAGGTGGCTGATCTATCTTGCATGTGCAACTAGGGTTCGGATTTACCCTCTCCTCTAGCTTGTGGAGCTTCCTTAGCTTGTTCTTGACCAAAGAAAGTAATCTCTCCCTCCTATCCTTCGGTTTCCTTGCTATCCTATCTTCTCCTATGTTCTTCTTAGTCACATCCATGGTATTCCATGGAAGATCCTGTGCTAAAGATTAAAAAACACCTCTTTCTTGCTTCCTTGGACTAGGGTTTCTTCCTTATTGGAGAAGGAGCTAGCTTGGTCAAGTGGAGTGCTCAAGCTAGGGTTTTCTTCTCCCTTTCTCGACCTATCTTGCTATTTGCAGCTTCATCTTCATCCTAGAGGAAAGTCATATAACTTTCTCCATGTTTATTTCTTACTCCTTTCTTTCATGTACTAATTCTTGCTTAAAAATGATTTTCTATGTAGAAAGGTAATCTCTTCGCGAAGGATTTAAGCTTAAGTGATGATTCTTTAGTAGTTTATCTTAATGGGTGAGCCCAAAACCTTATGCACGAACTTTCCTTCATAGAAAAATCTCTATACTTTGCTTACATGTCACAAATGATCGCTTTTTCTCTCAAACGATGGTCATGACTTAGGATTTTTGAACTGATTTTCCCTCTTGTCTTGCAATCCGATGGTTTTGTGATGGGTGCTATTTTGATTGACTTTCTTGTGCCAAGTGATGGACTTAACTTAGTTTTTGTTTTGGTCTTTCTTTTGTGCACACAACTGATGGTTATGTTCTCTATCTCAACTGATGGCCTGGTATCCCCACAAATTGTGGTTTTGATGCTCAAATGTAGTGTTTTCATTCAATGGTTTCCCTCCTTCCTCAAATGATGGTTTTACTTGGGTTTTGGACCTATTTTCCCTCATGTTGGCAACACTTGATGGTTCCACTAGGTTCCACACTTGATGGTCTCACTAGTTCATCAACTAATGGTTCCACTGGGTCGATGGTTCATCAACCAATAGTTCCACTGGGTCAATGGTTCAAAACCAACAATTTCCCTCCTTTCAAAGTCAGTGGTTTTCATAGTGTCACAACCAATGGTGGACTTGAAATCTACAAAATATGGTGTTTTGAAGTAAAAAATGATGGATGTTCTAGGCTCTTTAATCCTATGGCTTCTCATGATTCAATAGGGGTGGTTAGTGCATATTATTCAATGATCTTTCTAGGTCATAACTTGATGGTTATACCACACATGTGGTTCAAGGTTTTACTTGTACTTCATCCAATGGTTTTTCTTATCCAACATATGATGGTTTTGGGTGAAGACCCATTATTTGATGATTTGGTTTTGATGATTTAGAATCTACGGTCCTATTCCCATAACTATGTAGTATTACCTTTTCCCTCTTATGAATGTAAACTAATAGACACCATAAAGAGCTAATGTGTAACTTCAATTCAGCCTATCTTGTTACACTTAACCCTAATACAAATAAATAATGACAGTTGATCATACTTAACTTTCTTGTATGATTAGTATAATTATGGAATACTCTCTTAATGTTGTTGTAACTCTAATATGTTGCCACATGAACATTATAAGCTTCTTAATGCAATGTTATTCTAAATATGTGTATCACAAGTATGTTGATGATTTGTTGAATCTTGTAATGAGGTATGGAAAGGTAATGATGTTCTTGTAGGGAATGATGTGGTGGTCTTACCTTTGGGCATGATTGAGCCCTAATGGAGGTGCGATCCTCTTGATGATGTGATAAGGATTTGTATCTTGTGATGGTGTGGTGATAACTATAGTTTCATGAATGATAATGAGATAGTACCATGTAGTGTTGTGATAAAGAATTGTATCTCATACATTTATATCTTCTAGAGTTTCTATACATCAATTCTTGATAGAAATAAATTAGGGTTTGTATGTCCACTTGTTTGATGCAACCTTAATTCACCCAATTGGTAATAACTAATCAAGTGAAACCCTAGTCATGTAGTTCCCTATGTTGTAAAACAATTAAGTGATAGAACTTGCTGAATGGGGAAATGAGTATTCCTAAGGAAAACTCAGAGTACATACTATTGAGTATGTGGGGTGTAGGGATTGTACATCCCTGCCATCTTGATCCCAAGGTTATGGAGGGTGGCTGCAGTCATGCCTCGGATCAAGAGCGGTTGAGGCTGTGTCTTGGATATTTGTATATGTGATGTCATTGAGGACAACTGTGATTGTGCCTTGGATGATAGGGTTTTTGAATGACCTATTTTCGAGCACCGTGACATTTATACCAGGGAAGGGATGGTGTTAGTAGCTTGACTATATGTCACTGTAGATAGCTTGACCATTATTTCATTGCATTTCACTCATACTGATTGAGGGTGGGATATTTTAGGACGCCGACTCTCTTATATCTTATAAAGAATTGAATAGCACTTCACAGTGGTCAATTGGAGTCTGAGTGATATACCTCAATTTCCCCAGGACTTAATAAAAAATGTAATCCAACTATATAGTATATCTATTTAGGGACAAACACGACTCACATTGGTTGTTACCCTTGCCTTGTTTCTTATACTGCTTGTTGTTTTATAATGCAATCATAGTAATTATATGTTAAGTAAATGATAGTTTTATCTATTCCTTTATATACCTTGTTGATCATATGTGTTTCTATGTCTATTTGTTTAACTTGGTTAGTCCACTTAATTTGGTTACCTTATTTAAGATATCATAACCTATTGTAATCAATAACTGTTGTTGAGAGTTATATATCTTGTTGGGACATGGGTTTCTCCTTGTGGGTTACCACATATTTTTAGGTGATCGTGAGTGACGTGGTGAGGTTTGTGGAGGTGAAGAAGAGCTTCTTGGAGAGTATTAGGAGTAGAAGGTTATCTAGTAGTTAGTCATGTCCTAGAGTCATCCATGTACTCTTAGGTCCAGACAGGGGATGTTTTGTAGATGATATCTATATCGGTTTGAGTTTTTGGCAGTATTTGTTGTTTTATATGGCATGTATATGTGGAAGACATCTTTTGTATGCATGTTTTGGCTTTAGGCACTAGAAAAATATGTAAATACATGATGTGGTATGTGCTTATATGCAGGTTGTTGAACTTATATGTAAATGTTTTTGGACTTGTTAGTGATGTTTCAATCGGTTTTAGTTTACCCAATTTTCTAGTTATGTGGTGAATTAGTGATTGATCGTGTGCTTTGTTTTAAGTAAACTCGTTTAGCATGACGGTGTGTCACACATCCTATCAGCATAAAGTACAAGTCTTAAATTTCAATATTCTTTACCAAATTCAGGATACAATAAATCAATCTTCTTCCATTGTGAGGAATCAAATGCATGTTGTAGTATACCATCGTTGTTTTCCTTTACCTCTACATGTCAGGATAAACTTTGTGCATCTAATAAATAAACAAGTGTTTAAACTAGGGTATTATAGGTAGATACCACATCACCTTGGTAGGAACTCGATTTTGGTCTTACCTAATGTCGACCTTTTATACCTAGCCACTCTACATTTTGGACATTCTTTCATATCTATATAGTCCTTTTGAAATAGAAGTCATTCAAACATGCATGTATCTTCTTAGCTTCCATTCCCATTGGGCACAATATCTTTTTTATTTTGTATGTTGAGATTGGAAGCGCGTTGCCTTCAAGGAGAATTTCTTTTAACAAAGACAATAAAGAAGTGAAGATTTTGTTTGTCAATGCCTTCAGAGTATACAATCTCAACACAACACTCAACTTTGTAAACTTAGTACAACCTAAGTATTCCGATTTCTCAGAATGGTGCACAATGATTCTAAATAAGGGAGGTGGGTCTGTAACATTTACCCCACAACTATCTAGCATCACATCAACCATGTCTATAGGAATTGGTTCATTCTCATAAAGATCGTCACCCGTTTCTTCTTGGGCACAACTACCAATACCAACATCTATTGATATCATACTAGAAATCTCTCCTTGCTAGTACCATTATGTATAACCCTATACAATGCATTGATATCGTGTCAACAATGTCAACTTTCATGTTGTTTCTACAATTCCTACAAGGGGCAATAAAGCCTATCTCCAGGTTGTTTTCTTTGTTCCTCTACAAATCTTACAAACTCATTGATATCATTAATAAACTCTGGAGTGTAGTGATTTATTTTAGACATCCGTGATCGATTCATTTCTATATGATCATATGGGAGACGAGTAGCTCATCAGGTTCTAGTAAGTAAGTTAATTTTAGGAAAAAATATGTTTGAGTAATTGAGCCCTAATCATCTAGTAGCATTCACATTCATGAATGTGTACCAACTTTCCCATTCTCGATCACTTCATCTCACTAGTAAGTGTATAATGCGTGCTCGATTTCAACAAATTTCAACAACATTTCCTCGCATTCTCCAAGTACACCGATGTAGATGGGCAAATACCCACCTATATATGTACCCAAATAACAAAAGGGGAAATGTTGTCAAAATTTATCAAAATCAAACACACATTATACACGTACATCCTAAGTAAGATGAAGTGCTCAAGAATAGTTCCAAATCAGGGACTATCCAAGGTTCACTCCTACTGAGTAAATCTCAGACGGGTTTCTAGGCCAATGACACAGTTTAGGAATTAGGGCTTTAAATATATGGTTTATTTATTAGAGTTTATATATTAAGAATTTACAAATTAGGGGTTTATTCACAAATTAGGGTTTATTTATGTATTCAAATTCACAAATTAGGGTTTATTCACATATTAGTTTCAATATCGCAAACTAGGTCGCGCATGTTCATTACCATGTTACACCATACAACATAAATTCATTTATACTTAGTGTGACACATCACAGTTGAATCAAACATCTAATTAATAGGACATCTACATAAAAAATGGGAAATCATGTGATTCTAACAAGATAGTCAATATAAACATCTATACTATCAATTAAAGTTAATTTAGAGTCATTTTCATGCAAGCTTAATCATTAGAGCATAGACGAGATCCACTTGAAAGTGATTTACCCATACTAACATAAGCTAACACTATCCACCATACTAACATAATTTCTAATAATTAACATAATTTTATATCATCTCCATCTCCCTTCCCCCTCTCCTCCTTCCTCCTCTCTCCTATGTCCACTGCCCTTCGCAATTTCTTCTCAATATTGAGAATAAATCATAGGGCAGGGGAAAGAAGAAGAGGAGGAAGGAGGAAAGGGGGAAGAGGGATGGAAAACTGTGGTAGGATAGAGGAACAAGGAAAACATGAAGAAGGAGGCCACCCGTAGCTTGTGTCGGAGGAGCGTGGCTAGAGGAGCAGGAAGCAGTGGTGTTGGTGAAAGAGCACAACTGGAGGAGGAAGAAGTGTTGCCATCAGCAAGGAGCACAACTGGAGGAGCAACAAAGCATGACTGGAGTAGTGGATGGACGTAGAGCTGGATGTGCAATCACCGATGGAGCATCAATCATAAATGGATGTGCCAAGAAGTGGCATCACTGGAGGTGGAAGAATAAGGAAATCACCAGAAAATCATCAAAGGTAGAAATCTAGAGAAACTCTGGTAGAGGGAAAGAGGGGGAAAGGGATTCTCACAATGTCAAGTAAGCCTATCGCTTTGATTATTAAACAAACTGATGATCTAGGATTTTGATCATCGGTTGTAGACAAACAACCGCCGATAAAAACACAACTTTTTCATCATTGGTCTATGACAAACTGACACCTAAACTTGCAACCCAATGATACCTACGCCACCGGTCATGGTTAGAACAACCAATGAGATATATCAAGTCGGGGTGAAGAAATTTTTGCAAGACACATGGCACAAACATCTTTCTCGTCAATTGATATAGGTACAACTGATAAGAAACACCAATTTTTTTCTACAGGACAGATGGCGCATGCACCTTTTTATCCCTTCAGTTATTTGGAAAAGAACTGACGACTTAAGTTTTTTGGAGGCAAATGAAATGCTCGTAAAAATTTATTTTTACAGGTGATATATATCGTCTTTTTCTTTGCAAAAAAACCGATGATAAAAATGAAACACAACCCGTGTTTTCTCAGCTGGTCAAATCATGGTTTTTGTCTACTAAGAACTGACGCTAAATATAACACTATTGAAGTCTCTTGAAAAAACAATGGACACAATATGTCATATTTTTAGTAGTGATTATATCTTTTTAACCTGCACCCACGAGATCAGAACCTCTAATAACCCAACCCAAATCCAAGCCACCCACCCATTTGACAAGTGTAGAGCCACCCTTGCACTAGCAGTGTCTAGGAATGTTGGAAAGGGCTATGCAAATTGATGGAGCCACCCTTGTACTGGTAGTTGTGATCGGGAGTTGGGTCTACATGGGCCATTTGGGTCTGCACTATGATGAGAAGTGATATGAGGCCATATAGTTGAGCCTAAATGAGGACGTCAAGAGTTTAAGTGGGGGATATTATAACATCCTAGGATTTGAGGCCTCAGATTAAATGATATTAAAAGGAACAATTTGACTACCCATATCACCAAGGTGTACCTCTCTTTCAGGAAGCCCACCACTAAAAATTCTATGGCTAAGCATGCTCAACCTAGAGTAGTACTAGGATGGGTGACCAACCAAGAAGTGTATCCAAACTTGTATATGAGTGAGGACAAAATACACAGTTAATACTAGTGGTGGTTTGTGGGATCACTTATCATTCTTGAAACTTTGGCCAGTGGGCTCATGCTTTACATATAATATCATTAAATAGTAAATTCTTAACCATGTCTAAAATATGCTCTTCAAGAAATCTACATAGGTTAGGATGGTAAGATATAATGGAAAACTTGAGTTGATATGGCGAAGTCAGATTATTCTGATAAAAAAAGAAGTCAGATTATTCTCCCATGCTTACTAATAAAAAAAGAAGTCATGTTATTCTATATTGAAATAGGATTTTAATTGTAGAAGTAATTATATTTAACAATGTTAATAGAGATATGATGAATGAAATGTCTCTTTTGGGAAGTATGAATGCATCCCATACTAGTCTAAAATGTTATGTGTGAGCTAAATACTCATGTAGACTATATAATGAGCATACATTCACTCATACTAGGTCATTTAAGGGATTTCTCAACTCTAAATGCTAAAAACTCGAGCGTTAATATTTGAAACCAATTCAAAGTTCAGACATTTTACTTGGCTCCTCGCTATTGACAAGTTAGTCTGACTTGAGCTTTAATTAAGTGACTAAACTAGTTTGAGCCTAATGAATGTTAGTGGATACTTGGCACCAACAACCCATCCTAGCCCATTGTTACTGCCTTAGTTAACCCAACTTGACGACAAGTTCAACTAAATACTTAGGCGTGATTCCACCCAACTAAAACATGTGATCTCATATTATTAGTGTTTTACACATAATTTCACATTTTCTACTAATGTAGATCTGAAATTGAAGAGTTATTCTATGTAAATGAATATCATGTTTCTTTTCATCTGCATTTCATATTTTAAAATTTACTTTCTACATGCAACCACTCAATTTGAAATCAAACTTGAGAATTCCTAACACTAAAATTTAGGTTTCAAATTGAAATTTTTAATTTTAGTCAAGAAGTCATTTTATCTAATCTTTATTCTTACTAAGTATAAAAGATTAAAATTTTCTGATTGAGATGCAAAGATAAATTAGAGTTCATCCAACCCTGGATTGCCGATCAAGCAAAAACGATATCCTAGTAGGTTGAATGATTAATTCACTTAATTAGTCTAACCATTAGTATATCTGGAGGCATTCTAGTACTTTTTTTACGTTTCTATGGGGGGGCTTTTTTTATATCTATCCCAATGGGCCCTCATGTTTTTTTTTTCAAATTTGACGAGCATCTGGAATAACTAGTGAATTACAACTCTATTGTACCGCAATTGGTGCATTAGTTTTTGCCCCTTTCAAGAAGGGAAATAATAATGACACCTCATTGATTACATGCTACATGAGTCCAAAATTATTGTATTATTAATATGGATTTTCAATTCAACTTGATTTTATTTCCATATTTCTTAAAATTCTTAGTAATCTTGTCAGAACAATAATATTGGGAAGAATGAAATTGTCAAAAAAGACGTATGTAAGTGTGCCCCGTGCCAACATGTGTTATTAGTATTGCATTTGGCCCATCTTTAGCATATCTTGTTCTTGTTTAGATTGCACGGTTCTAATTATCATTTTGAATATAGTTGATGACTAATTATTTGATTATATTTTCTTCACAATTACCTAATTGGTTTCCTTTTATATTGAGAAATACTAAATTAGTAATATAATTGTGTTCTTCTATGATTTTGTGTGGCTCTAGCTCTCTCACACATGCTGAATTTGACGAAGACATGGAGAGACTCACGAGGACTACTTGGGTTTCTAGTGATACTGAATTATAATAGCCACATGCCCAATGTGGCCTTGTTGTATTAGATTTTGTTTTGGCCATAAATTTATATTTCATGTCTATAAATGGTCATGTTGCCTCTGTGATGATTTAATTTCGTTATTGTTTCCTTGTGCGATGTAAACTTAGAATGCCTTTAAGATTCAAATACAACAAATAACTAAAGCATCATATAATATAATAAAACAGAGATTTCATTGCGTAATCAAAGATGTTAGTCATTCATATACATACTCAACTAAAATAGACGGACAACATTTTTTAGTCTTGATTCAAGACACTCGAAATAAGTACCTAAATTAGCGAAGAAGATAAGTGAGTAGGGATCAAATATAAATTACTAACAAACTGCATGGCCATTATTGTTGGGAACTAGTTGCCTCGTCTTACCTTTTCCTAATGCAGGACTGACCGTTGCCTAATTGACCATGGGTAGGATAATAAAGTTGATTGAGGGAGAATAACTTAATGTGCCGAAAAACTAGGACTTGACTCCTAAGACAAGCCTATATGATATCTAGATCCACGTCCCAGAAGAAAGTGGGCACATATGTGACATGAGGTGGGCCCTCTAAGTAAACCAATGAGGGAGAGACAAATAGCATGTCTGGAGCCACAGTTATCTACTAGCAATATGATAATGGAGATTGAGCTAAATAAGGTCGCCACATGACTGCCATAGTTTGCCAATGAGTATGATCCAACACAGATATTCAGCTTCCTGCCTTGACGCGACTGAAATTTTGTTGTACACAATGCAAGAGATTCAAAGGCTGGAAAGGAAAGTGTGAACCTGACGCTGAGTTGTTGGCGGTAGAATCTAATGCCTATGCCAAATTGAGAGTGAAAGCAAGGCATTGAATTCCCATGGCTTGTGGATTCTCCAACATGCGCGCCCCCACGCTGGGAAAGCCACGCAACAGCTCCCACCACGCGACTTCCCTTTTTAATATTTCAACATTGCATGCTGCTTCCCCTTTAAGAAAAGAAATCCCCAATGGGGAGGGTGGGGAGGCCATTTGTCATGAATAGTATTGGAGGAATGAGCATATTAAAAGAACGAACACTAAAGCCACTCACTCACAGCGCTAGGATTTTTATATCATCTCCAATAGCATATCTTCTCCAAAAACATCACTGCCACAATAATTCAGCCCCAAACCCCTGTCCTGATTGCAGCAGAGCCAAGGAAATCTCCCTTCCTACTTGGCTGATCACACACTCCGTTGCTGCAAGCATGCAGCATAGTTGGTTTGTTTGGTTATTTTCAAGACGCACGCGTTGATTAGGTCAAACTTGAAAGCGACTATCATGGCTCACGTGTGTGTGTGTGTGTGTGGGGGGGGGGGGGGATCATGACTTCGGCAATTCATGTTGCCGCTATAGCTAATGATGGAAAATTATAGCCATATGTACCGATCCACCCGCTCGCATACTCATAATATGGAGAAAAGAGAGTTTTAATGTATCCCACACCTGCAGCCGTTTTTTTAAATTATTGTCATGCAAAAACAATGTAATGATATATAAAGTGTTGTTATTATATTCACTACTCAATTAAACATGTGATATCCCACCTTAAGAGAAATACTTAAATTTAATTTTTTTTGTTCTAATTCTTTCCAAATTTTTTTGCAAAAAGCTTTGTTGTCTCCCGATTTCTCCTTCTCAAATGTGCACGCACTGTACTTGTAAAATGTGATATTAGTATTGTACGCCATGCAATGTATGCCTTATATTATAATATTTTATAAAAAATTAAATGTGTGCAATATATATATAATTGTTGTTAGTACTGTACATCTCGTATTGTACGCCTCACTGTACATCTTGTACTGTAATGTTGAGTTGTACTTTATGTATTGTAAAACGAAAATAGTTCTGTCACGACGCGCGGGCAGGGAGTGGTTTGTTGGGGAGAGGCTGGTTTGGGGTGCTGACGTGGCGGATTTTAATTAGATGAGCTGGCAGAGGTTGTGTAATATGCAAATAAATTTGTTTTGCTTATAACTTTTGAACCGTGATGAATTTTTTGACGAAACAAAAACCATTAGATTCGTTATGAAAAATGCATTCTAACAAAACTAATATTGATATATTTTAAAAACAAAAATATAAAAATGATATGAATCGATTATTCTGGATGTCAATGAATCATTTTGGATGTCAATTAACCATCTTTGGGTGTCATTAGCCATTTATGGGTGCCGATAAGGGCGTCGTTATAATTCTAGGTGTCTATGAACTATTTTAGCCACCATTTTAAACTTCTGGGTGTCAATGAACTATTTTGGTCGTCAATTACCTTATTTGGGCGTCATCTTTCCAAAAATACTTTATTTGGGTGTCATTTTAAACTCAATTACCCATCTTTGGGTGTCATTAGCTAAATATGGGCTTCGTTATAATTTTATGTGTCAATGAACCATTTTGGGCTTCATTTTAAACTTCTGGGTGTCAATGAACCATTTTGGGCGTCAATTACCTTATTTCTGCGCCATCTTGATATGAATCGATTATTCTGGATGCCAGTGAATCATTTTGGACGTCACTTAACCATTTTTGGGTGTCATTAGCCATTTATGGGTGCCGATAAGGGCGTCGTTATAATTCTAGGTGTCAATGAACTATTTTGGCCACCATTTTGAACTTCTGGGTGTCAATGAACCATTTTGGGCGTCAATTGCCTTATTTGGGCGTCATCTTTCAAAAAATATTTTATCTGAGCATTATTTTAAACTCAATTACCCATATTTGGGTGTCATTAGCTATTTATGGGATTCATTATAATTCTAGGTGTCAATGAACAATTTTGAGTGTCATTTTAAACTTATGGGTGTCAATGAACCATTTTGGGCGTCAATTACCTTATTTGTGCGTCATCTTGATACTTTTGGGTGTCAATGAACTATTTTGGGTGTCAATTAACCTTTAGCATCTACAAATACTTTATTTGGGCGTCATTTTAAACTTATGGGTGTCAATGAACCATTTTGGGTGTCAATTACCTTATTTGTGCGTCATCTTGATACTTTTGGGTGTCAATGAACTATTTTGGGCATCAATTTACCATTTTTTGGTGTTAATAACCATTTATGATTATGGGCACCGTAGTTGGTTGTCAATTACCTATATATATATCATTTTTTTATTTTTTTATCTCAAAAATATGTCAATATTGGTTTGTTAGATTGCATTTTTCGTAGCGAAACCAACGGTTTTTGTTTCGTTAAAAAATTCATTACGGTTCAAAAGTTATAAGAGAAACAAATTTATTGGCCTATTGCAGAATTTCAAAAAATCGACCCAATGATAATCCGCCACGTGGTGGCTGTTTTGCTGCTGGATGTGGCTGGTTTGGGGCGCACGTGAAATCGGGTGTCACTCGCTTGAGCGTCCCAGAAGTTAAGTCCATTGTAAAATGTGGTTGTTAGTACTTTGTGCTTCTAGTACAATGTGTTTGTTAGTACTATACTTTTTGTACATAATTCTGTCAAACACTACTTTTTGAATGTATAAAAATTTAATACTTAGCACCGTTTTTGTATGACATTGGAAATAACAACACGACGGTGCGTTTCGGTAGAATCGATGAAAGTTGGGAAGCGGACATACTATACTTGGACAGAATAAAGATGGAGAGAAGAGTTGCAAGAGAGAAAAATAAAATTTTCAAAATTGAGGTTGGAGAGAGAACTTTAGGACTTTTTAGCTTCTGCATGGACCTAGTTGGTGTACAATTAATTTGCATAAGAGAAAACAGTTAAGACCCGTCTTTTTGCAGACTGTGTGCAATTAATTTGTATGAGAAAAACGGTTGGAATCAGCCTTTTGCGGACTCCCGAAAGTGTCTTAATGATTGTGGGTAGTCTGTTACTTAATGTCCAATAACAGGGGCAGCAAGAGAAGGTGGAGATGTAATGGGATTTGCGTGTCCAACAGGTATAATTCTTTGCAACGCACGCCATTATTCTCTCTGTAGTGTTGGAGGTTGAACTAGGCATCATTCGTGGTGGGTTGTTTGTTCGTTTGTTTACCAGGACCACTTTCTTGCGCGCTTTGCTAACCTTCGGCACGAAGGAATGGGATCATCATGTAGTGGTTGGGGTTTCGTTGTGAATCAATTTGCAAGAATTCGATGCCTTAGTGTCGGTCGGGGGTCATAGATATGCGCCACTAGGAAGGCACTGTACTTTGGTGGTCCCAGGTGGGAATCAGTAGTGCTCATAACACTTTTGAGTGTTGGGAGTGGATTTCACTTTATATTGAGCCCGGTCCATGTGGGTGTTTATTTGACTAGATTGAGGGTAAGGGTATTAATGCTCCATGCATGTGTCTTATAGAGGATTATGTTTAAACAGTGGGATTAAAAATTGAGGAATATTTGACGACAATCGAAAGTCTAGAACAAGTCAACGACATTAAACACTCTAATTCGTGGATCACAACATAGTTTCCAACATTTCCAGCATGGTCAAGCATTGCCCTTGTGTTGGAAAAGGATTCTTCCGGTTCATGTCTTAATTGGATATGGGTTTGAGTAGAAGTTAGATTTTGTGTTGTCAATCCTAATAGGAGTTGAATCAAATAAGGAAAGAAAATGATTCCCTATTTGTAACATTAGAATTAGATTAGGAATTGGACTATGAATTGGAGTGAGATTCATAATTGCTACCGCATGTCATTGAGGCCCATAAATAGAGGATCTAGATGAGGCCATTGAGATTACCCCATCAATTGTTTGTTGTTGGTACCTTCTGTGGTAGAAGAGTCATAAAACAAGAACAACTTGTGGTGCTCTCTTGTGGTAAGAGAGAGTCAACAACTTTGTCTTGAAACGAAGTAGCGGTGATAGTCGGCGACACATTGGTGGTGCATTGACAACGGCCGCATATGCGGTCAGCGGAGGACGCACATCAGTTGGTGGCACTACGTTGGTGTTGTGGCAACGACTACGACAACAGTTCGTCCTTTCAGCGGAGGACGTACATCGTCTCTCTTAGGCGGAGATAGCTTCTGGTTGGCAACGAAGTACGCAACCTCGTCGGGAGCAAATGCGGCCTGGTCAACGGTCGCAGCGGCAAGAGACAATGCCGCAACCGTGTGTCTGATCCCCTACAACGACAGATGTGTTGTGAGGAGAAAAAGATAAGTGAGATATTTTATACACGTTGGATGTAATTCTGTTCATCCTATCTTTGTTCTCGTTTGTGGGAGAACTATCCGATCTAGATGTAACTAAATCTGGACGTTGTGAGTTGTAATCTTGATTGTATAGTGCTTGTTGGCCGGTATAGTCTTATAGTTTTTCTTTTCTCGTCTTAGATCATTTTGGGAAGAATTTTTTACGTTAAATTTTACGTTTTCAGTCTTGCAGAACACGTCACTTTCGTACTACAATTCCTAACATACTATATTAAGGACATTTTCCTATAAAAGGTTAAAATCTAGTCGACACCATGTTGTGTTCTTCGAGTTCACTTGTTATCTACAAAAGAATTTGATGTTATATGCAAAACAATCCATTTCACATGTTCACTCAACCAGCGCCTGTCAGCATGATCTAATTGGTTCCGTTTACACAAATTTTTATCTAAATCGAGCTCGAAATATTTAAAACTCGCCTGATATCCCACCGCAAATCTATCTGTTTAACATAGAAACCAATAAAGTAAGGTAATATATTTGTCTAGATCAACAGTTAAACTCTTCCCATGTCCGGTTCTGGTATATGAGTTATTGTTTTGCTTTTCTGAACATATGTGCTGCTGCTTTCTTGATCTAACTGTTGCTGACTCATGCGAATTCCACTTGCGTGGTGGTATAGGCGCAATCTCGTACATCGATACCTATGTTTGAGAGATTGGCCGGTTTAAGGAATCCGCACCCTTGGTTCTTAGAGCCTGTCATCTCCTACGCATTCAAGCGTGCCTAGCAGTTTGGCTTTGACCTGCAACCTTAGTAGGGTTGGCAAACAAGGAACTACTGTGCAAGTACCCAGAGTACGATTAGTGTTTTGTAGGTTCCAATTAATGTATCAAGATCACCATGTATGTATTGAAATTGTGGTAAAATACTTATCCCGACTTCCTCTGTTAAAGAGAGTCAAATACAAATAGTTAACACTACCATACAAAAAGCAAAAAAAAAAAAACTCTCTATTCAGAAGTCCCACCACGTGACTATATACATAATGTTCTAGCAGCAGTAATTTTAGCAATTATCTTTCTATCATTTCTTTTGTGCTCCTTCCTTCCGTGAAGACTGGTGTTTCTCTCCTTCCACAGGGGAAATCACACATTAGTTCATGATCAGTAAGAGGCTAATCGATTATCAGATAGCTAAGCATCATTTCTAAGCCAATGTGGAGAGTAGTGTTTATATTATTCTCCAACTAATTTAGTTCAAGTAGAATTAGAGTCCTTTTGTAATGGTAGTAGTAGCAATTTCGTCTCCTTCTGGCCTGCACGAGGAGGATGGATGAGTAATATCACCTCATGGCTTCATTAAAAAAATACAAACAAGTGAGAACGAGCTTTGCTGTTCGGTTGTCTTGCCATCTATGCGGCTGCCTCTAAGTATCTTATACTCCCTATCAGCTGAAGATAATATTAGTGTTTTAAGACAATCAACGGCCAAACTTTTATACTAAGACTAGATTTGCTGAAAACAGGGCTGCCATGTAGACCTCTAAACGTGCACATACTCCACTTGGAATATGTGCGTCGAAGAAAAGACATTCCATCGTTTTTTTATGAAAGATTCTAACAATAGGTAGTTTTCCACCCGTTGCCCCACTCAGAACTCGAAAAGATGTGACGATTAGTGCTTCCGAGAGATACTTCACCTACAGTCGATTTTATAGGAAAATTTGGATCTCAAGCAAAAGTCATGCAAAATAGTAATTATGAAAAATATTCAAATTCAAAATTTCTTTCGTTGCTAGTTTCCTCTATTTTTTGTGGGCATTCAAATTAGTAATTATACAGACGTACAATACTAATTGTCCCTGCTTCTTCTCACTCTATGTTCCTTCACAAATCTGTATATATATCATTTTTATTAAATTTTCTTATATATATTATTCTAATTGTTAAACTTTTTTTTCAAGTCTGAATGGATTTTCCCGTTCAAATGATTGTTCCTGATGATCGGAGGTTGTGTTAACTTTCCGGCATAGAATATCAACACACATAACAAGACGTACAATACAAGATAAATGGTACAATACGCCAAAACAAGATGTACAATACTAACGTTCATATACTACATGTATTCTCTCGAATCTTATTACCACTTCCTCATCGGATTTTTGTATCTTAATAATTGCAATAGTTCCTTTGATTACTACTGATATAAAATAATAAAATCATGAACACTCATTTACAATTTTATTAGTTATTAAGAAATCTACATATTAATTTTATAATTCTAAATCACTAATAAGTTACTTCATTCCACCATTAATATACGAGAATCACTTGTGCAAAGTAATTATCCTAATTTAATACAACGAATGACGTATTGTACATGATGTACAATACTAGATGTAAAACAATAACATCATTTGTCGAAATTGTATAGAAAAAATACATTACTAACAGACACATTATACAAGAAGCACAATACTGACGACATACAATACCTTCATAAATCACAAATAGTACCTCAAAAAATCATGTACAAAAGAATTTTGATAGCTACATATAGTACCTACATAAACTAATTCACATATTACTAAAAGACAAACACATGTAACTAACCTATTATTCAGGTACAATACATACACTGTTAACTCAAGGTCAATTAGGTCAATGTTGACTCACGTCTAAATTGACTAAACCTATGTTTTGATGATGACTAACCATTCCACATATTGGTATCTAATGTCTCTACTTGAGTGATTTCAGATTAGGTATAGACACACTCCAAATGCCCTAACTTGCGCATCCCAAATTGGAGAAAAGATAAGTCAAAGTCAATACAAGTGCACATTTTTGTAATATGATGTAAATCCATTAGAATCATGTTTTAAATCACTTGTAATGATTGTATGACTTATAATTAAGCTTTATAAAAAATCAGGAGCACATAGATCGAATGTTTAAGCACTCAAAAGCCATTTTCCAAAATTCACATCAGGTTGTTCATCGGTCGAGTTCTGTGAGGTACAAACTCGACCGATCCTGATTGGATCTTGAAAATGACATTTGATCGGTCGAGTTTACACTACACAGAACTCGACCGATTGAGTACCAGAACAATTTGATTTTCATTGCTCGGTCGAGTTTTGCCAGGACAAACTCGACCGATGGTCTGAATATCAGCTTTGTCTTTTACTCTATCGGTCGAGTTATCCTTATAGAAACTCGACAGATTGCAATGTACGGAAAAGTGCAGAAAAGTGCTTCTAGCCATTGTGGAGTTGCAACAAGTAAAAATATATCCGTTGCAAGCCACAAAACGGCTAGTTTTCATTCTCAAGTGTTCCCAAAGGCTAAGAGGCATCCCCAGCTATAAATATGACCCCTTGGGCTTCATTCCAAGGTTGGGCATTCATTACAAAACTCTATGTGAGGTTCCTATTCTATAGTTGAGTGCTTCCTACAACCTCCTCTCTCTCTCTAAGCTTAATCACTTGCTACATCCATTAGAGTGAGTAGGAAATCTGTAAGAGAGCTAGTCCTACATGCATATCTTGTGAGTCTCTCACTTCCGATAACCCCTAATTAAGGGAGACCGAGAGGTCGAAGCCGCACCCATAACTTCCAGATCAAAGGTTCGACAATTAACCAAGAATAATGATTAAAGTTTAACAGACTATACTGAAAAGTTGTAAGAAAATAAACTTTTGCATACCTTTTGAAAATTTGGATCTCTAAACTTCTATCCACATATGAAGTACTATTCTAACTAATCCTCCTTGTATATCAGTTTGTGAATTCACAATATGTCGATTTACTGTTTGTCCTTTTGGCTTGTACCTAAAACGCTGACAAACAAAACGTCAGTCAGCCGAAGCTGGTATGTGGGGGAAACAATAATCATGTAAATACATTAACAATGTAATCATTCAATTAATCATTTAACAATCAAGATTACATTTTAGATATAACTTCGCGATCCAAGAGTACCCTATCCTCTATATTGTGCCCATTAAACCCCTCATGATCCACCTATAAGTGAACCAATTTCTAGGATTGAGTCACATGGCACTACTCATAAGTAGCCCACTCCTTAACTCATGGCAGGCTAGTGAGTCTCATGGCACTACACGTAGGTAGCCCAGTTTCTAACTCTCGGTAACCTAGACCTTGCTCTAGGATTACCCCTTTTTTTCTTAGCCTTTTCAAAGCAATA
This sequence comes from Alisma plantago-aquatica, assembly GCA_963693085.1. Classification (NCBI taxonomy): domain Eukaryota; kingdom Viridiplantae; phylum Streptophyta; class Magnoliopsida; order Alismatales; family Alismataceae; genus Alisma; species Alisma plantago-aquatica. The sequence goes on from OY856410.1 coordinate 336,195,736, forward strand.
GAGGTGGACCCGGATCTAATCAGTTATATACTCACATTTATAATGATAACCATAGTCACTTTATAGTTGCATGAAATAAATAAACATCCAACAGTTATTTTCAAGCAACCGATTAAAACTTCGGGAATCGCCATGAAACTAGAGCGATTATTCATAAGCGTAACCACATACCTGATTTGATGAGTCATGTAGATTATTCAACATATACTTCATGTATATACAATCAAGCCAATCGACAGATCCAAGCAAGTCAAGCATTCATCATTTATAAACTGCATGTATATAAAACCTAAACTGTCACCTTCACATTATTAATCACATTTAACCCTACTCGACCCTAGTCTAGGGTTTAGGTTTCCTTATCATCAAATTTATCATTAGGGATATGTTTCTAAACCCTAATCCACATGTTTGTTGATTTAATGGCTCAAGAACCCTATTCACATTAGGCGTAGCCATGATCATCAAACCTATTTCATTCTTACATTAAATTTTTTTTGCTCGATTCTTACATTAAATTAAGTCTAACAAATTAACAAGTTAGGGTCCTTAAACCTTATTATTCATATGCATTGATTAGAAAGCCTAATTATCGTCATTAAGATCATAATCATGTTAATTTACCATAATATTCCACATCATCAGGTTAAATCTCAAGGAAGCATATCTAACATGATCAACAACGTATTAATATGAACTAGGGTTCCTATGTATTAATCACCCTACATTCATGGACCAACAATACTTTTAGAACAGGAGTCATATTTAGGCATTACGAGTATTTTATTTAGATTCTACTCATTCTCCCGATAAATTTTCATATATAACTTTTCTAATTCTGAGTTACCAATTATCTTCTATAAATTTTACAAGATAAGGATAATTGGGCCAATTAAAGGCCGCCACGTCACCTTTTGTTATTCTCTCCAGCTATAAATAAAACGCCTAAAATTACCTCTTAGTCCATGTAGGCGACGCATAGCACCAGGGGCCCTCAGGTCTTTTTCCCCTTTTCTCCTTCCTCGCACGCAGGCGTCAACCACGGGTCATTCTGTCGCGCGTCGGCTGCGCAGCGAGGCAATGGCCTCTGTGCGACTTTACCTGCTCCTTGCAACACCTTAGGTGGTGACCTCTACAGAGGTCCACTAGCTCGACAGGGAGCCACTGCTCCAATCCCTCCGCCTGACGCCCTGCTGGCACTCAACCTCTCAGGTCGGCCGCTGGTCAGATTGAAGCTGCCTGACCCTCCTTCCTTGGGCCCTTGTGCTGTCAAGGCAAATATCATCTCCTCCCAGCGCCGCCATGGCTCTCTGCCTCCAAGCCCTATTAGTGGGGAAGCCCAGTTCCTTCCTCCTGGGCGCACAGGTTCAAGCTTGATGCTGCTGCTGGATGCTCCGACGATGGATCAGCAACCCAAAACCACCTAGACTCCTCCATTGTGTAGGCGTGTTCAAGCATGGGAGGGGTCTTCTCCATTTTGCTAGCCTCCACTGTCGTGGTGCACATCCGATCTAGTGTCGACCTTCCCTTGACAGGTTGACGACATCTGATTATGGTTGCCTCTGTTAGATCCGTCAATGACGGTCACCGGCCATGGGGTTCTCACCGTCGACAAGGAACAGACTCAGCACATGGTCCTCATGGCTCTTGGCTTATATAGACACCCCATATAACTTCTAGGGTTCAAGGAAATAGAGAGAAAGTTGTTTCGTTAATCTTGGGTGTTTATAGATGTTAGCCGTAAGTGGTGGTTTAAACCTACTAGGACAACATTTAAGAATAGTGTCCCGGAGGCTTCCAAATTATATTCCTTTCTTGGTAATCCCCTTTTCCATTAATCCTTGGGGAAACCTTCTATTACGTGTTTCCTTTCTTGGTTTTGAAGTAATCCATTACTTAATGATATTGAATCATATTAGTCAATATTGATCCCGTTGTGTGACATATTGGTACCCTTTCCAAAGTTAATTACTTAGGTGCCAAGTTTAGAGTCGTTATACCAAAAGGAAAGTGGCCTTTCTTCCTTTCCTCTCTTTTACATCCATTGTTACGAAATCATACTTTCTTTTTAATAAGACAAAAAAAACTCCATTTTATCAATACCACAAAATCCACTAATTTTGTATCACATTATCCTCTTATTTTGCATTATTGGTATTTTCTCTTTCCTTCCTCTTTATTTGGACTCCTTGGATCCCAAGGAACTCTATTATTTTGAAATTATTTTTATTGGATACTTATTATCCTTCTAGATGCATCTTTATGCATTATTTCACATTATCTTATTTATTTCTCATTAAAATAACTCTTTTTGAGTTTTTCTCTTTATTTCTCTTTTATTTTCGACATTGGCATTCCTTTTAATATTAGCAATCTCATGGATATGAAATTTCAGCCAGAAATCTCATTTATGCCTCTTTCCACTCATTTTCCATATTTTATCGTTACTTTCAATTTCTTTCTAAATAAAGAAATACTTAATTAAACTTTTCTTTTATTATTGCCTTCTCTATGCAAATTTAGACTCCTTGGAACCCAAGGAACCCAAGAGGCACAAAATCCTCTTTGGATTTGTCTTCTAGAGGTTTCTACATATTTCTTTTCTTAAAAATTCATTTGTCCATTTACTAATTGAATTTCCTTGTTATTTGGGCCCAATAGCCAATAAAGCCCACAACACAATCATCAAGGCTATTGTAAATGAAATCCATTTATTTGAAGAAAATTATATCATTATTTGTTCAAAAATCGTTAATATGAGAAATTTCATTTCTCGGCAAATGAACCCAACAATTAGGGTTGTAACATCCTTCCCCTCTTATAGGAATTTTGTCCTCAAAATTCTATCAAGCAAACAAACAATTCAGGATAAGACTTTTCCATGTCCATCATTGGCCCATATGTGGCTTTACCGTACTCATGGCGTTTCCAAAGAACCTTTATCATCACATATTCTTTTCTCTAAGTTCTTTCATCCTGGCGTCTATAAACTACACAGGTGGTCTCAGACCATTTCAGCCTCCCTCAGGGCCCACTAGGTTCATTGCTCAGCACATGGTCGGGGTACCTCACATATTGCTCTAAATTGGACACATGGAACTCATCACACATTACTTCATCCTGAGGGGTAAGGTCAAACTTAACCTTCTCCACCAAACCATGACAAAAGAACCCATGCATCGGGGACTCATCTCTCTTAGTTATAACTTAGAGGGGTCAGATTTTCATGTCACATATTCTCCCACAGTGGACTGCATGTCAGTCTACTTTGCATCTGCTCATGACTTTCGTCATCTCTAGGCTCCTTTCAGCCATTACATGATCAAATCGACTTCATCTACACACACTATGGTCCTTTTCTAACCATCATGTGGTCCTTTCACCAACATCACCTTACTGAAGTGGTGACCGACACAACCTCCTTACAGAGCTTCTTATAAAACCCGATACTGGCTATGGTGGTCATTGTCACATCTTTCATAGGACAAGAATTGTCTCTAGATATCACCCTGAACGAGCACACATGCTCTCATCAAACCCCTTTAGTCTGGATTATACTAACCATTAGTTAGGGGTGATAAACTGTACTATCATCAAGTTCTTCATGTACCTACTTTCACCTTATGGAAGTGAACCTTTAAGTCATACTCACGAACTTTTGAACTCGCATCATGGTGTAGTTGAACCATCTCTCTCATATGTAGTTCAACCCGATCTATTCTTTGACAGTACTCTTTCTTCCTTATGTCATCTAGGTAAGGAGATCTACCCTAACCCATATTGCATCTCGGCCTTCCTTGGTCTAGGGGAGACCTATCACAACATCCATAGTGATGAACTCCCATTCCCTCTCGGGGACTCTTTGTCCTCTATATCGATGCACTGGGTTATTAGGGTTTGTCCTTTACCTCCTGGCTTGCATGGCCATAAACCACATGCAACTTCATATTAAGCATCCATAGTGCTATTGCCATTTACCACGGTGTATGGTGATCTTCAATCATGATTTCCTATATGTCATGATTCCTCAAGATTGTTTCCTCCGAAACCCTAAACCACTCTAGTCGGGGTTTCATCGCCTTCTCTTCCAAAGAAGTGCATCTGAGGTTCTACCACCATCCTTTCATTGCATCAAGGACTAGACTGGCAAACCAAGCAACCCTTAACTTTTCAACATATCTTGTTACATCTGAGTGCTATCTAAACACACCTCCTTTCCAAACTTAGGGTTAACCTAACAACCTCTTCTAGCCAAACTAGGCAGTTATATCTCAACTAGAGCATCCATTACCACTTCACATTCTTAGGTATTAAGTAACATTGATGGCATACACCTTCCTATATGCCACTTATTACCTCATCTTAGCCCTAAGTCTATCTTCATCAAGAACATTCCGAGCTTATTCCTTTGGTTTTCAAACTAAACCTGGTGTATCTCATAGCTCATGCTAAAAACATCCTTATAAGATGACTACATTATTTCTCTTTAGTGTTTGCAAACCATCCATGTATCATTCACTTTACCAGGGTATGTTATCTTCTCTGTCCCCATATCTCGTGGCAACGTTCCAAACTACATCATCTTTTATCCTTGGTGTATGGCATGCGTACTGTCCTATCTCTCACTCCCATAACAAGAGGAAATAAGCATTTGGCTGCAGTCCAAATACAGAGTTCTTCCTATTCCAAGAGTAGAGATGGTACATCCCACCTTGCCAGTACACCTTCAAATCTAGGTTGAAACGTGCAACTTATGTCTCTACATCACAATCGTCTCGATATCAAAGTTACTTCCATGGAAAACTGGTCTCGAACCTATCTGGTCCAAACACAATCCTTAGTCATCACCTCTAGGTCTATAGTGTGGGCTCTGATCTCCAAACCATGACATAAACACGATTAAAACTTAGCGGAAGCGAATCGGTAATCAGCGGAAGACAAAAATCACGGAAAATTAAAACTTTTCGAGATAAGAACTTGTATCCATAAAAACTCCTTTCATAAAGAGAGGTAACTGTTTACATCTCAGGATAATTACTTCTTGAGTAATTATATACATTCAAGATACAAAATCTCAAGATCACATAACACAAGACTCCAAGACCTGAGAGTACAGAGGACACATAGGACTGACTCTAACTACACCACATGGCAGGACAAATCTCCACCTGAGATTACTGCTGCCCCTGGTGCTGCTGCTGAGATTGATCACTTGTAGGCTGGTTTCTTCGTCTCGGACGTCCACCTAAAAAGTTGAAGTCTACGGGGTGAGACAATTATACATAATTGTCCCAGCGAGAGTTATAACTCTTCGCCAGAAGCTTTATTATAACATCAAAGATTATTTTAAACAGTAAAGCCTTCAAAGCATTCTATAACAGTTGCAGATATAACAAGATCTCTACAAATTAGGAGATATGGAGAATATCAACATTATTGCAATGTAACATCAATCAACTAACTTGGAGTCATCTCTAACAAGTTATACTACATGGTTGATTATGTTTTACAAACAACATTATGCCCTGTGGAGATGAGGCTTACCACTCATACTCCAACTGATCGCTGAGAAGCCGCATCAGTATCATACATAGGTCATTAAGAGAGCCGGATTCTCATGACCTTCATCTTCCTCAGTCAGTAAGAGGATCACTTGTAGGACATCTTGTGTCTCTACTACTATAGCTCACCAGGGTAAACTGGTCCTTCGCTATTCTAGAGTCACAGTGGCGTTCTGTACTCTCTTCGTCATCAGGAGGTTTCATATTTACCTACCACTGATACGGATATCTGTGCTTTCTTCGTCATCAGGAGGTTTCATGTTTACCTACCACTGATACGGTATGGAACTATAGTGAAGGATGGATGGATTCCACATCTACATCACTTTCCTACACTAGGATGTAAGGTTCTACACATCCATGTACCCCACATACTCAAAAGTATGTGCTCCAGGAGTTCCCTATGGAAAACCTGTTTCACCATCACTTAATTTCTGACAATGATGGATCTATGATCAGGGCTCTACATTATACTTGATTAGTTAGGTACATTCAGTATTCTTTAACAGCATACATTGTTCTTCAAACAATAACAGTAGCATAGCAGCTATAAAAGAAGAATACTAAATGTAACAGGCCTAACTCATATCAATCATCATTTCTCATTATCCTCATCACAAGTCATCTCTAAAGCATGACCTTGATGGTATTCATGGCTCTCATAGCCCATTATCAGCATAGGATGCCACTAGCAAGGCATCAGATTACATTACTTATTCATAAGGCTACAACATGCCTTCAATGAATATAACATCAACATCCATACCTGGATATAATTACCTTCATATCAGAACCTGCATGATTAATACATCTGATAAAGGTAATATAACAATAAGGAATGTACTTCCTACTCTTGTCATAAGAGTTAAATCTTTAATTTAAATCAAATAGAGTTTATTGCTCAAAAGCATGCCATTACCCTTGAATTAGGGTTTACTATTCATATTACATGTCATCACCCTTGAATTAGGGTTTACTTATTCACATTACAGGTGAATTAAACTCATAACATCATCATGTATGAGTAACACCTTCATTGATGCTCTTGGATTAGTTAAAGGTTCATCATTTATCATAATTAGGGTTTCTATGATCTCACACAGGTGGATCATACCCTAATTATGCTCATTTCTGTGTATTGGGGATGCTTCAATTGAGTTTCCATTTAAAAGAGGTACTTTCTCTCTCTAGAAGTACTTTCTCTCTCTAGAAGTACTTTCTCTCTCATCATAAGGTTAGGTGATATCAACATCACTCTAAAACAGGTTGGGTTGAATCATCATAGGCTATCATAGCCAAAAACATCACCATTAAGTGATTAGAGTTACTTTCTCTCTCTAGGGTACTTTCTCTCTCTAGAGTACTCTCTCTTTCATCATACTAATGGTTGATGATAACATTAGACTAGATCAGGTTAGATAGAGTCATTATAACTAAAAACATCATTCTCATGTAATTAGGGTTTGAATTGAGTAAAGTATAACTCAATTGACCCTTCAGGGGTATCTTGGTAATTCACCCCATTGATCATCATCATAGTCAAAAACCTTAATCAAATAACTCCTTACTATCTTAGATTATCATTAGTGTTTGATTTGAGCAACATTGAACCATCACATGATTGAATTCGGTTGAAAGTGTTGACCGATTGCTCACTTTGACCTTTCAAGTCCATGAGCCCCTTTCTAGCTCCAAGACCGTGAGCCTCCTCATGGGCTTGAGATCGTGAGCCCCCTCACGATCATGAGGTCGTGAGCCACCTCACGGTCTTGAGGTCGTGAGCCACCTCACGGTCTTGAGGTCGTGAGCCACCTCATGGTCTTGAGGTCGTGAGCTACCTCACGGTCTTGAGGTCGTGAGCCACCTCACGGTCTTGAGGTCGTGAGCCACCTCACGGTCTTGAGGTCGTGAGCCACCTCACGGTCTTGAGGTCGTGAGCCACCTCACGGTCTTGAGGTCGTGAGCTACCTCACGGTCTTGAGGTCGTGAGCCACCTCACGGTCTTGAGGTCGTGAGCCCCCTCACGGTCTTGAGGTCGTGAGCCTCTCATGGTCTCAACCGCAAGGTCCTTCAACAAAGGTTCAACAAATCAAACGATGATGTCAACCGATGTTGAAGCCTTCAAAAGGTCCAATAACTGTTGACCACCTATGGATTGAGTTAATTAAGGTTATGCTTAACCAAATGGTCATTCAATTGACCCTCAATTGTTGACCAATTAGGATTGAAATCGATTCAATTAAGGTCTATCAATGTTCACCCATCAACACTCAACAATGTGTATCAACACAAGGTTGAACCCTTCAATTGAGCTCCAATTGGGCCCAAACTTGGCTCAAACGGTCTTGAGGTCATGTGGGTGGACCCCACATGGTCTTGAGATCGTTTGCCCAAGATTTCATAAAAATCTAAGGTGATTTGATAGAGGTTGAACCCTGATTGGTCACAAAATCAGAATTTTGATTAAATTGATAACTTATTTGCAATTGGTGTTCAATTGGTCAAATTACTCAACCCTAGACCTTCAAATGGTCTTGGGTGATTGTCCTCACGGTCTTGAGGTCATGTGGGTGGACCCCACATGGTCTTGAGACCGTTTAGGTCAATTAACCCTAAAAACCCTAATTAGATCACCATAATTTCAGTACTGATTTTATCTAGGGTTAGCCCTAGTATTCACCCTTCAACTCTTAGCCCGTTTGGAATTAGACCATCAAACTTGGTGAGTTGTTAATTAACATAATGTTGAACAGTAATATCATGGGGTCAACGCTTAGTCAACGACCTTTCACGGTCTTGAGACCGTTTGCCCAAAAAGGCAATTTCAGACCGTTTGAAAATCAGCAATTAATTCATTTCAAGTTGTGACTTAAAAAGGTCATATCTCCCGATTCCTTTGGAGTTAGTCTCCCAAATTTTGAGGGTATTTAGCCTATATAATTAGAAACAAGTTTCTTATATGGTCCACGCTCGGTCAACAGGGCCAATCGGTCTTGAGACCGCGAGCCCTCTCACGGTCTCGAGACCGCGAGGCTCTCTCACGGTCTTGAGGTCGTGAGAGCAAACTGTTAGGACCGTTTAGGGAAAAGAAAAGCGGTGGGTTTTTCTTGGAAAACACGCCTTCATCATCTAGCTCAAGAACAGTACAGATATCCCACGGGTTTGTTTGCAAAATAGCAGGGAAAAGTAGGGAAATACTAGGAGCTATCATTAACTCGCATATAAAGATGAACATAGTAAAGCATAGGTTTAGAGTTATAAAACCCGCCTAAAGCTTGTTTCTTGAGCTCCAAGCTTTCAAGCTCCAAGCTCTAATGGCGTCCTTGAGTTCCCACAGGTTGGCCAAGGTGAAAACTCCAAGGAAGGATGAAAAGAGACGGCTAGAAAGATAGGGTTTTGAGAATTAGCCATGAAGATGACCTTGAATTCGAATTCTAACCATGGAATTAGGCAAGAAGAGGGGTTTAAACCTACCTTGCACCCCTTGTTCGTCCTCCTTAGCTCCAAGGCAGTCCTTGGTCGTCTTTGGTGAAATGAAACAGTAAGGGAACGAAGGTTAAGTTCCCTTGCAACTAAGGAAAGGAGGGCTTATATACTTGGGGTAGGATTTTCAACATTAGCTCATAAGTTTCCCTTAATTCCAACTAAGTCCTTCCTTCATTACTTGCTCGTCCCTTCCTCTTTATTCTAAGGACAAACCTTATCTTAAGTTATAGAAAAGAAGGCAAGGAAGGACAATCTAATAATAAAGTTCATACTTAAAGGGATATTGCACATATACCCTGATTATTCAATCACAGAGCCTATTTCTTAACTTGATAACTCAATTGAGGTGAATTCCTCATCATTTCTTCTCTAAATGATGGCAAGAGTCTAACAAGATACTTTAGATAACATTCTTTACAAATTGCTTCCCATTATTTGGGTAAATTGCATTTTACCCCAAATTAGGGTTTCAAGTACCGGGATTGCTTCCACAGCTGCACCTTGGTGCTCAAGCTTGGGAAATCCCTCAAACTTTACCAAAATGTTTCTCATGATGTCTCAACATCAGAGGAACACCTCATCATGTGCAAATTGCAGGTTAACCCTTCTAAATGGGTAAATTGCACATAGGTCCCTGTATTACAAAACAGTGCTACAACTTTATATAAAAAGGAGCAAAAACTGAAATATACATTTCTGAGAAGCTTAATTACATGCTCAGAGTTAATCACAAAGATTTAATTACATATTTAGGCAAAACACCTAGGGTTAGCTCATAACCCAGGTCAGGGATGTTACAAATTATCCACCCCTTACAAGGATTTCGTCCCCGAAATCGATAAAACATATTACGAGAAAAGGGTAGGATACTTCCTTCTCATCTCATCCTCTAACTCCCAAGTGGCTTCTTCAATACCACGATGATTCCAGAGGACTTTCACAAGACTTATATCTTTCTTCTTTAACTTTTTAATTCGTTTATCAAGGATTGACACTGGTCCCTCTTCATAGGATATGTCATCATTCAATTCTACATCCATAGGTTGTAGAACTGACTCGGTGTCTGGGTGACATTTCTTCAACATAGAAATGTGAAACACAGGATGTAACCTTTGTAACTCTGGGGGCAGCTCTAGTTTATATGCTACCTTTCCAATCCGTTCAATGATTGGATAAGGCCCCATATATCTAGGAGCTAACTTCCCCTTCCTTCCAAAACGAAGGACCCCTTTCCAAGGTGAGACCTTAAGATACACTTTGTCTCCAATCTGGAACTCTAAAGGTCTACGACGTTTGTCAGCATAAGATTTCTGCCTATCTTGAGCAGTCTTAATCTTATGTTGTATTACTTTAATCTTTTCTGTGGTTTGCTGCACCAGGTCAGGACCTAACAACTGGTGCTCACCAGTCTCAAACCAACACAAGGGTGATCTACAACGTCTACCATATAAGGCTTCATAAGGTGCCATATCAATACTATGCTGATAGCTATTGTTATAGGCAAACTCTATCAAGCTTAGGTGTAGATCCCAACTTCCGGTGAACTGGAGAACACATGCTCGCAACAGGTCTTCTAAGGTTTGTATGGTCCTTTCTGACTGTCCATCAGTCTGTGGATGAAAGGCCGTACTAAACCTCAGCTTAGTGCCTAAGGCACTGTGCAACTGTTCCCAAAAACGACTTGTAAATTGAGGACCTCTGTCCGAAACTATTGTGACAGGAACTCCGTGCAAACGCACTATCTCTTGCACATATAACTCTGATAACCTTTCAGCAGAATAGGTTGTTTTAACAGGTAAGAAATGTGCTGTCTTAGTCAACCTATCAACAATTACCCAAATGGAATCATGTCCTTTGCTTGTCCTGGGTAGGCCAACAACAAAGTCCATGGTCACATGGTCCCACTTCCACTGTGATATGGGTAAAGGTTGCATTGTCCCTGCAGGCTTCTGGTGTTCAGCTTTAACTTGCTGACACACAGGGCACCTCAGAACAAACTCTGCAACGTCCTTCTTCATCCCAGGCCACCAATATAGATCCTTCAAATTCCGATACATCTTGGTGCTCCCTGGATGCATAGCATACATGGAAGAATGGGCTTCTTCCAGGACTAACTTCCTTAAGTTGTCCACATCCGGCACTATCATTTTTCCATTATAACAAGCTACTTGATCTTTTGAGTCATGAAACCCATCTTGCTTCTCATTTCCATACTCAGATCTTATATGTTGAACTGCAGCATCATCTAGCTGTGCTTCTTTAATCTGCTCTCTTAGGGTAGGTTTAATATGCATCTCAGCTAACAAACCGGCTAGCAATGATACCTTCAACTGTACATTGTCTTGCCTTAAAGAGATAAGCATATCTCTTCTAGAGCATACTAAAGAGTTTAGTTGTGCTCTATTCATGGTTGATGTTGCTGATTTCCTACTCAAGGCATCTGCAACAACATTGGCCTTACCTGGATGGTAATCAATTGTACAGTCGTAGTCCTTGATTAACTCCATCCAGCGACGTTGCCTCATGTTGAGCTCATGCTGAGAGAAGATATACTTAAGGTTTTTGTGGTCTGTGAAAATCTGGAATGTCTCTCCGTAGAGATAATGTCTCCAGATCTTCAAAGCATGAACCACAGCTGCTAACTCCAGATCGTGTGTTGGATAATTCTCCTCGTGTTTCTTAAGCTGTCGGGAAGCAAAAGAAATCACTTGTTTATCCTGCATCAACACACATCCTAGTCCATTCTTGGAAGCGTCACAGAAAACTATATAACCTTTTCCTTGTTCAGGTAGCACTAATACAGGTGCACTTGTCAACCTCTCCTTCAGTAACTGGAAAGATTGTTGACACTTATCACTCCAAGAAAAAGGAACATCCTTCCGGGTTAACTTGGTCAAGGGTAAAGCTATGGAACTAAAGTTCTTAATGAACCTTCGATAATAGCCAGCTAACCCCAAGAAACTTCGAATCTCCGTCGGTGTTTTCGGTTGTTCCCATTGTAGAACAGATTCTACCTTTGTAGGGTCAACACGAATTCCCGAGGCGGATATTATATGTCCAAGAAAAGATACCTCCGGCAGCCAGAACTCACACTTGCTAAACTTAGCATACAACTTATGTTCTCTTAGCAAGGTCAAAGCTTGGCGAAGATGCTGCTCATGCTGCTGAGCATCTTTACTATAAATCAGTATGTCATCTATGAAGACGACAACACACTGATCAAGGAAAGGTCGAAAAACTCTATTCATGAGTTCCATAAATGCAGCTGGTGCATTGGTTAGTCCAAACGACATAACCGTGAACTCATAGTGACCATATCTTGTCCTAAAGGCAGACTTGGATATGTCACTATCCTTAATACGAAGTTGGTGATATCCAGACCTCAAGTCTATCTTTGAAAAGACTGTTGCACCACGCAACTGGTCAAAGAGATCATCAATCCTCGGCAGAGGATACCTATTCTTTATTGTCACTTTATTGAGTTGTCTATAGTCGATGCATAACCGCATTGACCCATCTTTCTTTTTAACAAACAAGACCGGAGCACCCCAAGGTGAAGTACTCGGTCGGATAAAACCTCTCTCAAGTAACTCTTGAAGCTGTTTCTTGAGTTCTGCCATCTCGGCAGGAGCCATTCTATACGGAGTTTGAGCTATGGGTTTCGTATCTGGAATCAGATTGATTTCAAAGTCAATCTCCCGAGGTGGTGGTATACCAGGAAGTTCTTCAGGAAACACATCCTCGAATTCCCTGACTATGGGAACTTCAGCATGGTTGGAACTTTCCTTGGTAACATCTACCACATGGGCTAAGAATGCATAACATCCTTGCCTCAACAGCTTATCAGCAACCATAGCTGACACAAGACAGGTGGGCAGAATCTTTCTTTCACCTTGAAAGATCCATGTGTTGCTTTCATCAGCAAACACAGCCAACTTGGACTCACAATCCAAGACAACTCTATACCTTTCTAAGGTATCCATCCCAAGGATTATATCAAACCCCTGCATATCAAGTGGTATAAGGTCCACTTGAATGCGATGGTCAGAAAAGAAAAGGATGTAGGGAGAACATACCTCCTGCAAAACGGCAGACCCACTCAACGGAGTCTCTAACAACAAACTATCTGCTCTATGACTAACAGTCATATTGCAGTTACGAATCACTTCACGAGTGATGAAAGAGTGCGTAGCACCCGGATCAATCAGAACAGATATATTACAGGATATAGACATATCAGAATATAAAAGTTTCATCTGACCTGCCACTACCCGTGGATTGACAACTGCCTCAGGTGGGTTCATAGCATAGAACCTCGCAGTCGCCTCGTGTTGAGGTGGTGCTGATGATCCAGCTTGAGACGCTTGTCCACGTCCTCGAGCTGCTCCTTGATGTTGTCTATTCTGAGATCCCTGTTGATTCTGTCTCGGAGGTTGTTGTGTCACACCGACAGGCCTAGAACGGCAATCCTTCATCAAGTGTCCCACCTTACCACAGTTGTAGCAACTCTTCTCCTGTTGTTGTGGTCTGGGTGGTCCAGTAACTGACACTGATGCAGAACTGTGTGTCCCTTGAAGCGGTTGACTCCGTCCTCTACCTCTACTTGGTGTCCATTGAGTTTGAAAACTCGATCTGGGTGGTGGAGGGTTAGGTGCAGAGAATCTAGGTTTCTTGGAATCCCTAGATGAAGAACCCTGGAACTGTGGATATCTTTTATGGGTTTGTCTTTTCTCAACCACAGATCTCTCTATCCTTCGGACTGACTCAACGAAGGTAGAGAATCTCTCTCTGTTTTCTAAGGCAGACACAGGGGTTGACATATCGGAATTCAAACCCTTTTCAAATCTTCTGATTCTTTCCTCATCTGTAGCAGCCATATGCGGAAAAAACCGCAACAGCTCCATGAACTTAGCTTCATACTCGCTAATGTTCATCATACCCTGCCTTAGTTTCTCAAACTGAGAAATCTTCTCATCTAGGAAGGTCTTTGGAAAATATCTATTGATAAATTCCCGACGAAACTCTTCCCATGAGAACTCTACTCCAGGTCTCTTCTGCTCTTCCATGTTCCACCAGTGACCAGCACTGCCTTTGAGAAGATAGACAGCATGTCTAACCTTCTCAGCTTCCGGAATCATAAGAATCCTGAAAGCCTTCTCCAACTCTGTCAACCATAAGTCAGCATCTGCTGGGTCGGCAGTTCCGAAGTACTCGGTAGCTCCGACACGACGAAGTCGTTCGAATGTCTTACCAATACCTTGTACTTCAGGCTAGACAGGTGCCCTAGGTGCAGGAATGGGCATCCTATCGGTTATATGTGTCATGGCAGTCATGAACTGCCCGAACATCGTCTGTACAGCTGGATCACTCATGTCATCTGGGTCGAACTGGGGTGGCTCTCTTGGCGACTCAGGTGCATGTTGTTCTATTCTCGGAACTCTTGCACCGCCTCGAGGTGCACTAGCACTACTCTCTGCCACGTGCTCATCACGATGTTCTGACATTCTTATGTATCTTCTTCTCCTGAGGAGCAGAAGATTCTATTAGATAAGGAAGGAGTACTAAAGGTAGACTCGACATCCTAAGTCCTATGCCTCTGTAGACTCAACTGAACCTGGAGCTCTGATACCACTAATTGTGGGCTCTGATCTCCAAACCATGACATAAACACGATTAAAACTTAGCGGAAGCGAATCGGTAATCAGCGGAAGACAAAAATCACGGAAAATTAAAACTTTTCGAGATAAGAACTTGTATCCATAAAAACTCCTTTCATAAAGAGAGGTAACTGTTTACATCTCAGGATAATTACTTCTTGAGTAATTATATACATTCAAGATACAAAATCTCAAGATCACATAACACAAGACTCCAAGACCTGAGAGTACAGAGGACACATAGGACTGACTCTAACTACACCACATGGCAGGACAAATCTCCACCTGAGATTACTGCTGCCCCTGGTGCTGCTGCTGAGATTGATCACTTGTAGGCTGGTTTCTTCGTCTCCGACGTCCACCTAAAAAGTTGAAGTCTACGGGGTGAGACAATTATACATAATTGTCCCAGCGAGAGTTATAACTCTTCGCCAGAAGCTTTATTATAACATCAAAGATTATTTTAAACAGTAAAGCCTTCAAAGCATTCTATAACAGTTGCAGATATAACAAGATCTCTACAAATTAGGAGATATGGAGAATATCAACATTATTGCAATGTAACATCAATCAACTAACTTGGAGTCATCTCTAACAAGTTATACTACATGGTTGATTATGTTTTACAAACAACATTATGCCCTGTGGAGATGAGGCTTACCACTCATACTCCAACTGATCGCTGAGAAGCCGCATCAGTATCATACATAGGTCATTAAGAGAGCCGGATTCTCATGACCTTCATCTTCCTCAGTCAGTAAGAGGATCACTTGTAGGACATCTTGTGTCTCTACTACTATAGCTCACCAGGGTAAACTGGTCCTTCGCTATTCTAGAGTCACAGTGGCGTTCTGTACTCTCTTCGTCATCAGGAGGTTTCATATTTACCTACCACTGATACGGATATCTGTGCTTTCTTCGTCATCAGGAGGTTTCATGTTTACCTACCACTGATACGGTATGGAACTATAGTGAAGGATGGATGGATTCCACATCTACATCACTTTCCTACACTAGGATGTAAGGTTCTACACATCCATGTACCCCACATACTCAAAAGTATGTGCTCCAGGAGTTCCCTATGGAAAACCTGTTTCACCATCACTTAATTTCTGACAATGATGGATCTATGATCAGGGCTCTACATTATACTTGATTAGTTAGGTACATTCAGTATTCTTTAACAGCATACATTGTTCTTCAAACAATAACAGTAGCATAGCAGCTATAAAAGAAGAATACTAAATGTAACAGGCCTAACTCATATCAATCATCATTTCTCATTATCCTCATCACAAGTCATCTCTAAAGCATGACCTTGATGGTATTCATGGCTCTCATAGCCCATTATCAGCATAGGATGCCACTAGCAAGGCATCAGATTACATTACTTATTCATAAGGCTACAACATGCCTTCAATGAATATAACATCAACATCCATACCTGGATATAATTACCTTCATATCAGAACCTGCATGATTAATACATCTGATAAAGGTAATATAACAATAAGGAATGTACTTCCTACTCTTGTCATAAGAGTTAAATCTTTAATTTAAATCAAATAGAGTTTATTGCTCAAAAGCATGCCATTACCCTTGAATTAGGGTTTACTATTCATATTACATGTCATCACCCTTGAATTAGGGTTTACTTATTCACATTACAGGTGAATTAAACTCATAACATCATCATGTATGAGTAACACCTTCATTGATGCTCTTGGATTAGTTAAAGGTTCATCATTTATCATAATTAGGGTTTCTATGATCTCACACAGGTGGATCATACCCTAATTATGCTCATTTCTGTGTATTGGGGATGCTTCAATTGAGTTTCCATTTAAAAGAGGTACTTTCTCTCTCTAGAAGTACTTTCTCTCTCTAGAAGTACTTTCTCTCTCATCATAAGGTTAGGTGATATCAACATCACTCTAAAACAGGTTGGGTTGAGTCATCATAGGCTATCATAGCCAAAAACATCACCATTAAGTGATTAGAGTTACTTTCTCTCTCTAGGGTACTTTCTCTCTCTAGAGTACTCTCTCTTTCATCATACTAATGGTTGATGATAACATTAGACTAGATCAGGTTAGATAGAGTCATTATAACTAAAAACATCATTCTCATGTAATTAGGGTTTGAATTGAGTAAAGTATAACTCAATTGACCCTTCAGGGGTATCTTGGTAATTCACCCCATTGATCATCATCATAGTCAAAAACCTTAATCAAATAACTCCTTACTATCTTAGATTATCATTAGTGTTTGATTTGAGCAACATTGAACCATCACATGATTGAATTCGGTTGAAAGTGTTGACCGATTGCTCACTTTGACCTTTCAAGTCCATGAGCCCCTTTCTAGCTCCAAGACCGTGAGCCTCCTCATGGGCTTGAGATCGTGAGCCCCCTCACGATCATGAGGTCGTGAGACACCTCACGGTCTTGAGGTCGTGAGCCACCTCACGGTCTTGAGGTCGTGAGCCACCTCACGGTCTTGAGGTCGTGAGCCACCTCACGGTCTTGAGGTCGTGAGCCACCTCACGGTCTTGAGGTCGTGAGCCACCTCACGGTCTTGAGGTCGTGAGCCACCTCACGGTCTTGAGGTCGTGAGCCACCTCACGGTCTTGAGGTCGTGAGCCACCTCACGGTCTTGAGGTCGTGAGCCCCCTCACGGTCTTGAGGTCGTGAGCCTCTCATGGTCTCAACCGCAAGGTCCTTCAACAAAGGTTCAACAAATCAAACGATGATGTCAACCGATGTTGAAGCCTTCAAAAGGTCCAATAACTGTTGACCACCTATGGATTGAGTTAATTAAGGTTATGCTTAACCAAATGGTCATTCAATTGACCCTCAATTGTTGACCAATTAGGATTGAAATCGATTCAATTAAGGTCTATCAATGTTCACCCATCAACACTCAACAATGTGTATCAACACAAGGTTGAACCCTTCAATTGAGCTCCAATTGGGCCCAAACTTGGCTCAAACGGTCTTGAGGTCATGTGGGTGGACCCCACATGGTCTTGAGATCGTTTGCCCAAGATTTCATAAAAATCTAAGGTGATTTGATAGAGGTTGAACCCTGATTGGTCACAAAATCAGAATTTTGATTAAATTGATAACTTATTTGCAATTGGTGTTCAATTGGTCAAATTACTCAACCCTAGACCTTCAAATGGTCTTGGGTGATTGTCCTCACGGTCTTGAGGTCATGTGGGTGGACCCCACATGGTCTTGAGACCGTTTAGGTCAATTAACCCTAAAAACCCTAATTAGATCACCATAATTTCAGTACTGATTTTATCTAGGATTAGCCCTAGTATTCACCCTTCAACTCTTAGCCCGTTTGGAATTAGACCATCAAACTTGGTGAGTTGTTAATTAACATAATTTTTAACAGTAATCTCATGGGGTCAACGCTTAGTCAACGACCTTTCACGGTCTTGAGACCGTTTGCCCAAAAAGGCAATTTCAGACCGTTTGAAAATCAGCAATTAATTCATTTAAAGTTGTGACTTAAAAAGGTCATATCTCCCGATTCCTTTGGAGTTAGTCTCCCAAATTTTGAGGGTATTTAGCCTATATAATTAGGAACAAGTTTCTTATATGGTCCACGCTCGGTTAACAGGGCCAATCGGTCTTGAGACCGCGAGCCCTCTCACGGTCTCGAGACCGCGAGGCTCTCTCACGGTCTTGAGGTCGTGAGAGCAAACTGTTAGGACCGTTTAGGGAAAAGAAAAGCGGTGGGTTTTTCTTGGAAAACACGCCTTCATCATCTAGCTCAAGAACAGTACAGATATCCCACGGGTTTGTTTGCAAAATAGCAGGGAAAAGTAGGGAAATACTAGGAGCTATCATTAACTCGCATATAAAGATGAACATAGTAAAGCATAGGTTTAGAGTTATAAAACCCGCCTAAAGCTTGTTTCTTGAGCTCCAAGCTTTCAAGCTCCAAGCGCTAATGGCGTCCTTGAGTTCCCACAGGTTGTCCAAGGTGAAAACTCCAAGGAAGGATGAAAAGAGACGGCTAGAAAGATAGGGTTTCGAGAATTAGCCATGAAGATGACCTTGAATTCGAATTCTAACCATGGAATTAGGCAAGAAGAGGGGTTTAAACCTACCTTGAACCCCTTGTTCGTCCTCCTTAGCTCCAAGGCAGTCCTTGGTCGTCTTTGGTGAAATGAAACAGTAAGGGAACGAAGGTTAAGTTCCCTTGCAACTAAGGAAAGGAGGGCTTATATACTTGGGGTAGGATTTTCAACATTAGCTCATAAGTTTCCCTTAATTCCAACTAAGTCCTTCCTTCATTACTTGCTCGTCCCTTCCTCTTTATTCTAAGGACAAACCTTATCTTAAGTTATAGAAAAGAAGGCAAGGAAGGACAATCTAATAATAAAGTTCATACTTAAAGGGATATTGCACATATACCCTGATTATTCAATCACAGAGCCTATTTCTTAACTTGATAACTCAATTGAGGTGAATTCCTCATCATTTCTTCTCTAAATGATGGCAAGAGTCTAACAAGATACTTTAGATAACATTCTTTACAAATTGCTTCCCATTATTTGGGTAAATTGCATTTTACCCCAAATTAGGGTTTCAAGTACCGGGATTGCTTCCACAGCTGCACCTTGGTGCTCAAGCTTGGGAAATCCCTCAAACTTTACCAAAATGTTTCTCATGATGTCTCAACATCAGAGGAACACCTCATCATGTGCAAATTGCAGGTTAACCCTTCTAAATGGGTAAATTGCACATAGGTCCCTGTATTACAAAACAGTGCTACAACTTTATATAAAAAGGAGCAAAAACTGAAATATACATTTCTGAGAAGCTTAATTACATGCTCAGAGTTAATCACAAAGATTTAATTACAAATTTAGGCAAAACACCTAGGGTTAGCTCATAACCCAGGTCAGGGATGTTACATATAGGGTGCCGACACTTTTGGGGTCATCCCTCTTCCCTCATGCATCAGAGAGTGCCCTACTCATCTTCCCTTTGGGTCCCATGAGCTCATGAAGGTGATCAATCTCCTAACCCATGGCCCTCAGACAATGATAGATGTTACCTCCCGACCCTATAGTCTTGTGCAACTAGGGAATTAGGCAACTCCTACTTCCCTCGGTCTTACCCCTACCTGACCCCAGGATAGACTTAGGATTATATCATAGTACATGTCCAACATAGAACCTTACCCAAGCATTCATCATCTCTCTTTTTGCATTCATGGGTTGACTTTCATCTTTTCATAGGGATCATGGCAACCTGCCTACCTTGGTCAAGCCCCATATCGGTTACCTCCATGGTAACACATCCACATGCACATAGAGACGGTTATCTATGGGTCTATAGGTTCATTCTCATGCCATGTACTCTTCACTTAGTTTCTCAAGATCCTTTGAGACCTCTTTAGGTTACCCTAAACCAACAAAACTGATATACACCCTACCAAAGGGGTCCCTCTCGCAGGGTGGAAGGAAAACTATCTCTTGACAACAAGGTCACAAAATCACTTAGGTCTAGGGTTTAAATCCACATGAGACTACTTAACCCTAGAAAGCTATTAAGGCATAAGCAGATCACCTACCGAACCATGCTAGGTCATACTTGTCCTCTTTCCTCGATGCTGGATCAAGATCATACTTTCCTTTATCATCAACCTTGTTGTGAGGGGTTCATCAAACATACCTTAAACTTAAGGGGTTTCTCTTTCCTATCAACATAAGAAGTACCATGCTCGCTTCTACAGGAACTCAACTCTCATCATGAGCATTAGGTACACCACTTCCCCTCTTAGGTCAGGAACCCTAGGTTCACTATTAGGTGTCCAACTGCATGCTCTGTCTCTTAATTATGAACCAAGCATGCAAAAGGCATGACATGCACTCCTTGTCATCCTTCAACTCAAGCAACACTTAGAGTTGGGTCCTTCTTAAGGACAACCAACAAGGTACAAGGCCTCATAACCCGTTACTAAACCTTTCTAGGTCTAAGGAACTCTTCTTCCTTCCTCAGAAGGTAAACACCTATACCGTAGGCACATAGGTACCAGAATCTTCATCTTCTCTCTCTAGGGTTTGGTCCCTCTAAGGCAACCAAGATATCATCAACTTCCAGGGATCGATCATGAGGCAACCACTATCATCCATTGTTCCTCATATCTCAGGGTTTTAGTCTTCCAACCTTGTTGTTGCGTTTCTTGCTCTCTCTAGAGCTAACCCTACATCCAACCTCACCATTAGAGGTTCTCTCTTCATGAAGGATCAACCTCAAAGCATGCCCTACATGGGTGAAGCCTAGGTTCGAACTTATGTTTGCTCAAGATCATCCATAACCCTTTGTGCTCCCCCTTGATTCCTTATCCAGGGTTTCATCCTACTATTAGCACCATGATGTGCCCTAGGTGCCAGCTATACCCTACTTGCACAAGCCCATACGGTTTCTAAGGTCCTTCACTAACATCATCATCTAAGGAGCTATCCTTTACCCTAACATGCACGACCCTTCCCAGGGTTGGGTTGCCAAAGGTGCTAAGTCACCCATGGATCATATGGCATCCCAAAGGCATGTCCTTTCAAACGCCTGGTCCAACTCATCTCTCTCTAACCTTCACTTAGGGTTAGGGTTAGCATCATCCTCAGAGGATGTGCCAGGTCTCTACTTGCAATGGAGATCTCTATCTCCAAGACTAACTTATCCTCCTGACAAGAAGGTCTAGCCTCAAGTCTCTTCTGAGGACGTGACAACTTATGTCATACGACCTATGCATGTATCTATTCTTTAGTTGCGCTTAATCTATTAATCTTATGTCCATGACATCTTATTTACATGCCTTTCATTAATTTGATGGAGGATTCCTTAGTCCTTATTAATCTTACCCATACCTTAAGAGGGTGAGGAGAAGAAAGAAAACCCTAATCCTTCAGGTCCTTAACATAATTTTGTGATGAGAAGGGATGAATAAGATGAGAAAGTCCTAAAGGTATCTTATTTCGATTCATACCCTAAAGCTTTGGCCATGCAGTCACACAGATCTGGGAGTCCTCGTATTCTGACTAGCGGTGTAGAGGAAAATATTGCCAGCCCCCGGTCGTGATCCTTTTCTAGACACCTCCATCTTTTGGATAATCCTCTAATAACTCCCTTGGGTTCTATGGAGTTTGTAAAATTTAATAATTATTAATAGTTAATTGAGGAACCCAAGCTCTGATACCAAATGTTACGACCCCACCTTCCGATAACCCCCAATTAAGGGAGACCGAGAGGTCGAAGCCGCATCCATAACTTCCGGATCAAAGGTTCGACAATTAACCAAGAATAATGATTAAATTTTAACAGACTATACTGAAAAGCTGTAAGAAAATAAACTTTTGCATACCTTTTGAAAATTTGGATCTCTAATCTTCTATCCACATATGAAGTACTATTCTAACTAATCCTCCTTGTATATCAGTTTGTGAATTCACAATATGTCGATTTACTGTTTGTCCTTTTGGCTTGTACCTAAAACGCTGACAAACAAAACGTCGATCAGCCAAAGTTGGTATGTGGGGGAAATAATAATCATGTAAATACATTAACAATGTAATCATTCAATTAATCATTTAACAATTAAGATTACATTTTAGATATAACTTCACGATCCAAGAGTACCCTATCCTCTATATTGTCCACATTAAACCCCTCATGATCCACCTATAAGTGAACCAATTTCTAGGGTTGAGTCACATGGCACTACTTGTAAGTAGCCCACTCCTTAACTCATGGCAGGCTAGTGAGTCTCATGGCACTACACGTAGGTAGCCCAGTTTCTAACTCTCGGTAACCTAGACCTTGCTCTAGGATTACCCCTTTTTTTCTTAGCCTTTTCAAAGCAATAGAGGTGGACCCAGATCTAGTCAGTTATATACTCACATTTATAGTGATAATCATAGTCACTTTATAGTTGCATGAAATAAATAAACATACAACAGTTATTTTCAAGCAACTGATTAAAACTTCGGGAATCACCGTGAAACTAAAGTGATTATTCATAAGCATAACCACATACCTGATTTGATGAGTCATGCAGATTATTCAACATATACTTCATGTATATATAATCAAGCCAATCGACAGATCCAAGCAAGTCAAGCATTCATCATTTATAATTTGCACGTATATAAAACCTAAACTGTCACCTTCACATTATTAATCACATTAAACCCTACTCGACCCTAGTCTAGGGTTTAGGTTTCCTTATCATCAAATTTATCATTAGGGATATGTTTCTAAACCCTAATCCACATGTTTGTTGATTTAATGGCTCAAGAACCCTATTCGCATTAGGTGTAGCCATGATCATCAAACCTATTTCATTCTTACATTAAATTAAGTCTAACAAATTAACAAGTTAGGATCCTTAAACCTTATTATTCATATGCATTGATTAGAAAGTCTAATTATCGTCATTAAGATTATAATCATGTTAATTTACCATAATATTCCACATCATCAGTTTAAATCTCAAGGAAGCATATCTAACATGATCAACAACGTATTAATATGAACTAGGGTTCCTATGTATTAATCACCCTACGTTCATGGACCAACTATACTTTTAGAACAGGAATCATATTTAGGAATTAGGAGTATTTTATTTAGATTTTACTCATTCTCCTGATAAATTTTCATATATAACTTTTCTAAATCTGAGTTACCAATTATCTTCTATGAATTTTACAAGATAAGGATAATTGGGCCAATTAAAGGCCGCCACATCACGTTTTGTTATTCTCTCCATCTATAAATAAAACGCCTAAAATTACCTCTTCGTCCATGTAGGCGACGCATAGCACCAGGGGCCCTCAGGTCTTTTTCCCCTTTTCTCCTTCCTCGCACGCATGCGTCAACCGCGAGCCGTTCTGTCGCGCGTCGGCTGCACAGCGAGGCCATGGCCTCTGCGCGACTTTACCTGCTCCTTACAGCACCTCAGGTGGTGACCTCTACGGAGGTCCGCTAGCTCGACAGGGAGCCACTGCTCCAATACCACCACCTGACGCCCTACTGGCGCTCAACCTCTCAGGTCGGCCGCTGGTCAGATTGAAGCTGCCTTGCCCTCCTTCCTCGGGCCCTTGCGCTGTCAAGGCAAACATCATCTCCTCCCAGCGCCGCCCTGGCTCTCTGCCTCCAAGCCCTATCAGTGGGGAAGCATGGTTCCTTCCTCCTGGGCGCACAAGTTCAAGCTTGCTGCTGCTGTTGGGTGCTCCGGCGATGGATCAACAACCCAAAACCACTAGACTCCTCCATTGCGGAGGCATGTTCAAGCATGGGAGGGGTCTTCTCCATTTTGCTAGCCTCCACTGTCGTGGTGCACATCCCATCTAGTGCCGACCTGCCCTTGACAAGTTGATGACATCTGATTATGGTTGCCTCTGTTAGATCCGTCAATGAAGGTCACCGGCCATGGGGTTCTCACCGTCGACAAGGAACAGACTCAGCACATGGTCCTCGTGGCTCTTGGCTTATATAGACAACCCATAGAACTTCTAGGGTTCAAGGAAACAGAGAGAAAGTTGTTTCATTAATCTTGGGTGTTTATAGATGTTAGCCGTAAGTGGTGGTTTAAACCTACTAGGACAACGTTTAAGAATAGTGTCCCAGAGGCTTCCAAATTATATTCCTTTCTTGGTAATCCCCTTTTCCATTAATCCTTGGGGAAACCTTCTATTACGTGTTTCCTTTCTTGGTTTTGAAGTAATCCATTACTTAATGATATTGAATCATATTAGTCAATATTGATCCCGTTGTGTGACATATTGGTACCCTTTCCAAAGTTAATTACTTAGGTGCCAAGTTTAGAGTCGTTATACCAAAAGGAAAGTGGCCTTTCTTCCTTTCCTATCTTTTACATTCATTGTTATGAAATCATACTTTCTTTTTAATAGGACAAAAAAACTCCATTTTATCAATACCACAAAATCCACTTATTTTGTATCACATTATCCTCTTATTTTGCATTATTGGTATTTTCTCTTTCCTTCCTCTTTATTTGGACTCCTTGGATCCCAAGGAACTCTATTATTTCGAAATTATTTTTATTGGATACTTATTATCCTTCTAGATGCATCTTTATGCATTATTTCACATTATCTTGTTTATTTCTCATTAAAATAACTATTTTTGAGGTTTTCTCTTTATTTCTCTTTTATTTTCGTCATTGCATTCCTTTTAATATTAGCAATCTCATGGATACGAATTTCACCTAGAAATCTCATTTATGCCTCTTTCCACTCATTTTCCATATTTTATCGTTATTTTCAATTTCTTTATTAATAAAGAAATACTTAATTAAACTTTTCTTTTCTTATTGCCTTCTCCATACAAATTTGGACTCCTTGGAACCCAAGTAACCCAAGAGGTACGAAATCCTCTTTGGATTTGCCTTCTAGAGTTTTCTAGATATTTCTTTTCTTAAAAATTCAATTGTCCATTTACTAATTGAATTTCCTTGTTATTTGGGCCCAATAGCCAATAAAGCCCACAACACAATCATCAAGGCTATTGTAAACGAAATCCATTTGTTTGAATAAAATTATATCATTATTTGTTCAAAAATCATTAATATGAGAAATTTCATTTCTCGGCAAATGAACCCAAAAATTGGGATTGTAACACCTTGGGCTTCATTCCAAGGTTGAGCATTCATTACAAAACTCTATGTGAGGTTCCTATTCTATAGTTGAGTGCTTCCTACAACCTCCTCTCCCTCTCTAAGCTTAATCACTTGCTACATCCATTAGAGTGAGTAGGAAATCTGTAAGAGAGCTAGTCCTACATGTATATTTTGTGAGGCTCTCACTTCCACGACCTCCCTATCTCTCTTTTCAACCATGAAGATGAAGGTTCTCTCTCTTAGCTAAGAGAGATGAAGAAGAACAAGGGAAGGAGTCCCTTGGTGAAGATCAAGGCTGAAGACTTGGAGCTAGAGTGGGTAAGCCCTTGGTGAAGGCAGAAGACTCCTTGCTCAAGTGGGTAAGTCCTTGGTGGAAGCTTCTCCAAGTGAAGGTGAAGTCAAAGGCAGAAGATCCAAGAAGAGTAGGTAATTCCTACAAGGCTAAAGACTTGTGCAAGAGTAGGTAAGTCCTTGGAAGAAGGCGGAAGGCTCTTGTAAAGTGGGTAAGTCCTTGGTAAGGTTGAAGACTCTTTGTATTGGATAGGTAAGTCCTTTGTTTGGTCATATATTGTAAGTCTTATGAATGAATATAAGAATGCAATGATTAGGAAATCCTATAGGTTTACCTCTCTAGGTAAGTGGAGTGACATACTTCTAGTTTGAAGTATGGAACCACTCTAAATAGCTTTTCTACTTGTGTTTGCTCAATCTCTCTCTCCCTTGCTATGTATGTTTTAGTTGTACACAAATTTCCTATTTAGCAACCTTATCTTGTGGTATATCTTGAAGGTCTAATGAATTTTATTTAAGTGCATTCAGCTCTATTCACCCCCCTCTAGAGCATCTAATCACCCATGTAGGATCCAACAATTGGTATCAGAGAGGGTCTTCTCCAAGCATACTTCAACAAGTTGGAGAAGATGGGTGACTACCAAGGAGGGAGATACTTGATCAACCTACCAATCTTTGATGGGAGTAATTTCCTCTATTGGAGAAGAAGGCTTCAATTCTACATCCAAGGATCAAGTCTTGAAATGTGGCAAATGGTGAACAACCCATACATGCTACCAAATACAAAGATTGAAGAATGGGATGAAGCTACCTTGAAGAAAGCAACCTTGAATGCTAGAGCCATGCACATCCTCTATGCCTCCATGACCCCTACCGAGTTCAACCGGATTTCTTCATGTGAAATGGCCTATGAGGTATGGATAAAGTTTTGCATCACTTATGAAGGGACAGATCAAGTGAAGGAAAGAAAAGTTTACATGCTCAAATGGCTGCTTGAGAACTTCAAGATGGGAAAGGAGGAGAGGATAGCCAACATGTACTCAAGGCTCAACACCATTGTGAATGGTCTTATTGTTCTAGGACATCCCATGTCTAGTGGAGAGATCAACTCAAAGATCCTTAGAACCCTCCCCAAGAGGTGGGAACCCAAGGTGACTTCCATTGAAGAAGCAATGTCTCTTAAGGATATTCCTATTGAAGAGCTCATTGGAAATCTACAAGCACATGAAGCCACACTTGACAAAGGGGAGGAAGTAGAAAGACAAGAGAAGAAAGAGCTAAAGAGAATGAAGAAGGCTGAAATGAAGGCTCAAATTGAAGCTATCATAGAACAAGTCTCTCCATCCTCTCATGTTGAAGAAGATGCCATGCACTCCAAGGGTAGATTCTATAAAGGAAAGTCCTCCTCCATCCGATGCTTCACATGTGGAAAGAAGGGTCACTAAAAGGAAGATTGCCTACAAGGCAAAAAGAACCATCTTCACAAGAAGAAGGAGAAATGGCACTCAAGCTCCAGTGGCTCCTCCAACTCAAGCTCAAGTGAATATTCAAGTGAAGGATCAAGCTCAAGCTCTAGTGATGAAGGAGAATGCCATTTTTCTCTTATAGCATCAACAAGCAAGGACTCAAGTGAGGTAAATCTAAACTCTTTAGATAAATAATCTTTGATTGCTATTATTCATGATACTTGTGCCTCTCTTATGTCTTCTAAAAGGAAAAGGAAAAAGCTTGCTAGAATTGTTGATAATTTGTATGTAGAATTAAATAATCTTGAACATGCTAATTCTTGTTTGCTTGATGATAAAAATGCTTGTCTTAGCCAAGTAGACTCTCTTAAACTTGAAAATGCTAGTTTGCTTGATAAGATTAGATTTCTAGAAGCTCAACCTCTAATGCCTAGTTCTAATGAAGAACATACTTTAATTGTTGATTCTCTCATGCATGATATTGATGTTCTTAAATCTGAAAACAAGGACAAATATTTTGTTTTGCAAGAATTAGAAATAAAAAATGCCTCCTTGCTTGCTGAAATCAATGTGAATGAATCTTGTTAAACTTCTACTAGTAGAGAAAATGATGTTGCTGCTCTTCATATTTATAGCGATTCTTATTTAACTAAAGCTCTTTGCTTAGAAAATGATCTTTTGCGTGCTAGAGATAACATTAATCAATTGTCTTATACTATTACCTCTATTATGCATGATAATGATAGTTTGAGATCTTCTTTGCAAAGATTCTTAGTTGGTAAGAAGAGTCTTAATGACATCCTACACCATACTACTAAACAAATTGGTAGACATGGTTTAGGGTATGAAAGTAGTCAAGGGAACAACAAAGATAAAGGACCTCCAATATTCCATGGAGAATCCTCTAGTTCCAAGACTATGGACACATGCAACTATTGTAATGAAATTGGTCATTATTCTACTTTTTGTCTTTTTAGGAAAGCACCTAAGATCAATTGGACTTGGGTTGCTAAACTAACCCCTCCGGACCCAAAAACATGATTGGGGACCATTTCATCTTTCTTCTTGTAGGTAATTGCAAATGGATTGAATTGAGCTATTGAATTTCAAATTGACTTCTCAATCCACATGAAAGAAGAAAGGTGAGATGTGTATCGGGTGAAAACAAGTGGAAAAAGGAATGGTAAGAACAAAGGTAAAATTTTCTTGCTTATAACCTTTTCTAACTTGTTTTGTCAAGTTAGTGTGCAATATGCATATGTATTTTGAGTCAAAAGTGGTATTTTGTGTTTCTCTTCACACTCTTGCTCAAAAACTATTTCTAATGCTTCTATAGTGCATTACTAACTTGTTTAGACATGTTTGGATATGGTTTGTATTTTTAGCATGCATGTAAATATGTTTTTATGAAATATATGTGCGTTTTGATAGCTGCTCTGTCGGTTGAGTTTGTCTTTTTTGAAACTCGACTGATAGGCACCTATGGGTGTTGCCATCAGTTGTCATTGGTCAAGTTGTCAATGCACATAACTCGACCGATAACACTATGCACATAATACACAATTGGCTTATTGAATGAGAATTTCCCTCTCAACTAGATTTTCTCAACCAATAGCCTTATTCTTTGGCACTCTCATTTGGTACCTTTATATATGCATTTTTCCATGCTCTAAATTGCCTATCTTGCTTACAACTCTATCTCTCTAATTGCTCTAAATTGGTATATCTATATCTTGCAATTACTTGCTCTGAGTTGTTTTGCAGGTTTTGATGATGATCTCTTTGGATCTCTTGGTTGTGTCTAAAATTGCTTCCGTTGTATTCTAACTTGCTACATCTATCTAGGTGTATATCTTGTTTTGATACAACCTTGATGTTCTTAGGGGTAATCATCTTATGATAAGGATGCATATTTGTATGAGAGTTATATCCTTTCATGCTTCTAAAATTGCATATCTCTTTGTTTGGATATATCTCTACATCTACTCATAGCTTGCTCTATCTTGTGTATCTTTTGGTATCTCTTGCTATGATCTAGATCCTACTAGTACTCCTAACTTGTGATATCATCTACTAGTAGTTCATATACATGTAGTTCTAAACTTGTTTGTATTTGGAATCTTTGCTCATCTATATGCTATGCTTGTATCTTGTCTCATACATGCTCAAGATTGTTCCTTGAATTGCATATCTACTATCTTGAGTTGCTTGCATAACATTGTAATGTAGGGTACATAGATCTACATTATATGTAGAAATTGGTGCATTTTTGGATTTTATGCAGATTTTGTTCCAATTTCAATTTTTCATGCAAGACTAGTGTTTTTCATGCAGAAACAACCTTCTGAACAAGACTCATGCTTCGCGATGAGCTCTGATGGTTTTTGGTCAAATTCTGTCATCTCGAGGGTCAAAATTATGTTTTATTATTTTTCTGCAGCACTTTATCTTGCTTTGTGGGTTGTTCAAGTATATGCTTTAACTTGCTTTTCTTTCTATGCTTAGACAAGCCCCTATCTGTGCTCTTCTACTCTCCTTATATATACTTTTTTATCTCCTTTCTCTTTAACAAGTGATGTTTCTTATGTCTTCATAACCCCACTTTTTGAAACGACAAAGGGGGAGAAAGGTATGTATTCTTTTAAAAGAGGAAGAAGGCATATCTTACATGAAGAGGAGAAGCATATTCATGTAAAGGGAGAAGGTAAAGGGGAGAAGGCATATATGTGTAGAACATATATGAGTAGAAGCAATTGTACTATATACATGTTATGACAGCTAACCATGTAGGAGAAATAGCATCAATTAAGGGGGTGTATGAGAACTCCATGCGCATTAATTGAGGGGGAGCATATGAGCTCAATCCTATTGAAACCCCTAGGTTTCTCCGAAGGTATGATTTTACTTAAAAGCTTTCAATACATTTATAGAATGGTTTGTCATCTTCAAAAAGGGGGAGAATGTTGACTCAAGGTCAATTAGGTCAATTTCGACTCACGTCTAAATTGACTAAACCCATATTTTGATGATGACTAACCATTCCACATATTGGTGTCTAATGTCTCTACTTGAGTGATTTCAGATTAGGTATAGACACACTCCAAATGCCCTAACTTGCGCATCCCAAATTGGAGAAAAGACAAGTCAAAGTCAATACAAGTGCACGTTTTTGTAATATGATGTAAATCCATTAGAATCATGTTGTAAATCACTTGTTATGATTGTATGACTTGTAATTAAGCTTTATAAAAAAATCAGGAGCACTTAGATCGAATGTTTAAGCACTCAAAAGCCATTTTCCAAAATTCACATCAGGTTGTTCATCGGTCGAGTTCTGTGAGGTGCAAACTCGACCGATCTTGATTGGATCTTGAAAATGACTTTTGATCGGTCGAGTTTACACTACACAGAATTCGACCGATGGAGTACCAAACCAATTCGATTTTCATTGGTCGGTTGAGTTTTCCCAGGACAAACTCGACCGATGGTCTGAATATCAACTTTGTCTTTTACTCTATCGTCGAGTTACCCTTATAGAAACTCGATCGATTGCATTGTACGGAAAAGTGCAGAAAAGTGCTTCTAGCCATTGTGGAGTTGCAACAAGTGAAAATATATCTGTTGCAAGCCAAAAAATGGCTAGTTTTCGTTCTCCAGTGTTCCTAAAGGCTAAGAGGCATCCCCTGTTATAAATAGGACCCCTTGGGCTACATTCCAAGGTTGAGCAATCATTGCAAAACTCTATGTGAGGTTCCTATTCTATAGTTGAGTGCTTCCTACAACCCCCTCTCTCTCTCTAAGATTAATCACTTGCTACATCTATTAGAGTGAGTAGGAAATCTATAAGAGAGCTAGTCCTACATGTATATCTTGTGAGGCTCTCACTTTCATGACCTCCCTATCTCTCTTTTCAACCATGAAGATGAATATTCTCTCTCTTAGCTAAGAGAGGTGAAGAAGAACAAGGGAAGGAGTCCCTTGGTGAAGATCAAGGTTGAAGACTTGGAGATAGAGTGGGTAAGCCCTTGGTGAAGGCAGAAGACTCCTTGCTCAATGGGTAAGTCCTTGGTGGAAGCTTCTCTAAGTGAAGGTGAAGTCAAAGGCGGAAGATCCAAAAAGAGTAGGTAATTCCTGCAAGGCTGAAGACTTGTGCAAGAGTAGGTAAGTCCTTGGAAGAAGGCAGAAGACTCTTGTAAAGTGGGTAAGTCCTTGGTAAGGTTGAAGACTCTTTGTATTGGATAGGTAAGTCCTTTGTTTGGTCATGTATTGTAAGTCTTATGAATGAATATAAGAATGCAATGGTTAGGAAATCCTAGATGTTGACCTCTCTAGGTAAGTGGACTGACATACTTCTAGTTTGAAGTGTGGAACCACTCTAAATAGCTTGTCTACTTGTGTTTTCTCAATCTCTCTCTCCCTTACTATGTATGTTTTAGTTGTACACAAATTTTCTATTTAGCAACCTTATCTTGTGATATATCTTGAAGGTCTAATGAATTTTGTTTAAGTACATTCAGCTCTATTCACCCCCCTCTAGAGCATCTAATCTCCCATCTAGGATCCAACAATTGGTATAAGAGCGGGTCTTCTCCAAGCATACTTCAACAAGTAGGAGAAGATGGGTGATTACCAAGGAGGGAGATACTTGATCAACCTACCAATCTTTGATGGGAGAAATTTCCTCTATTAGAGAAGAATGATTCAATTCTACATCCAAGGATCAAGTCTGGAAATGTGAAAAATGGTAAACAACCTATACATGCTAACAAAGGAAAAGATTGAAGAATGGGATGAAGCTACCTTGAAGAAATCAACCTTGAATGCTAGAGCCATGCACATCCTCTATGCCTCCATGACCCCCACCGAGTTCGACCGGATTTCTTCGTGTGAAACAACCTATGAGGTATGGAGAAAGCTTTGCATCACTTATGAAGGGACATATCAAGTGAAGGAAAGCAAAGTCTACATGCCCAAAGGGCTGTTTGAGAACTTCAAGATGGGAAAGGAGGAGAGGATAGCCAACATGTACTCAAGGATCAACACCATTGTCAATGGTCTTGTTGTTCTAGGACATCCCATGTCTAGTGGAGATATCAACTCAAAGATCCTTAGAACCCTCCCCAAGAGGTGGGAACCCAAGGTGACTTCCATTGAAGAAGCAAGGTCTCTTAAGGATATTCCTATTGAAGAGCTAATTGGAAATCTACAAGCACATGAAGCCACACTTGACATGAGGGAGGATACAAGAGAAGAAAGAGCTAAAGAGAATGAAGAAGGCTAAAATGAAGGCTCAAATTGAAGCTATCATGGAACAAGTCTCTCCATCCTCTCATGTTGAAGAAGATTCCATGCACTCCAAGGGTAGATTCTATAAAGGAAAGTCCTCCTCCATCCGATGCTTCACATGTGGAAAGAAGGGTCACTAAAAGGAAGATTGCCTACAAGGCAAAAAGAACCATCTTCACAAGAAGAAGGAGAAATGGCACTCAAGCTCCAGTGGCTCCTCCAACTCAAGCTCAAGTGAATATTCAAGTGAAGGATCAAGCTCAAGCTCTAGTGATGAAGGAGAATGCCATTTTTCTCTTATAGCATCAACAAGCAAGGACTCAAGTGAGGTAAATCTAAACTCTTTAGATAAAGAATCTTTGATTGCTATTATTCATGATACTTGTGCCTCTCTTATGTCTTCTAAAAGGAAAAGGAAAAAGCTTGCTAGAATTGTTGATAATTTGCATGTAGAATTAAATGATCTTGAACATACTAATTCTTGCTTACTTGATGATAAAATGCTTGTCTTAGCCAAGTAGACTCTCTTAAACTTGAAAATGCTAGTTTTCTTGATAAGATTAGATTTCTAGAAGCTCAACCTCTCATGCCTAGTTCTAATGAAGAACATACTTTAATTGTTGATTCTCTCATGCATCATATTGATGTTCTTAAATCTGAAAAAAAGGATAAAGATTTTTTGTTGTTGCAAGAATTAGAAATAGAAAATGCCTCCTTGCTTGCTAAAATCAATGTGCATGAATCTTGTTCAAGTTCTACTAGTAGAGAAAATGATATTGCTGCTCTTCATATTGATAGAGATTTTTATTTAACTAAAGCTCTTTGCTTAGAAAATGATCTTTTGCATGCTAGAGATAACATTAATCAATTATCTTCTACTATTACCTCTCTTATGCATGATAATGATAGTTTGAGATCTTCTTTGTAAAGATTCTTAGTTGGTAAGAAGAGTCTTAATGACATCCTACACCATACTACTAAACAAATTGGTAGACATGGTTTATGGTATGATAGTAGTCAAGGGAACAACAAAGATAAAGGACCTCCAGTATTCCATGGAGAATCCTCTAGTTACAAGACTATGGGCACATGCAACTATTGCAATGAAATTGGTCATTATTCTACTTGTTGTTCTTTTAGGAAAGCACCCAAGAGCAATCAAACTTGGGTTGCTAAACTAACCCCTCCGGACCCAAAAACATGATTGGGGATCATTTCATCTTTCTTCTTGTAGGTACTTGCAAATGGATTGACTTGAGCTATTGAATTGCAAATTGACTTCTCAATCCACATGAAAGAAGAAAGGTGAGATGTGTATGGGGTGACAATAAGTGGAAAAAGGAATGGTAAGAACAAAGGTAAAATTTTCTTGCTTATAAAATTTTCTAACTTGTTTTGTCAAGTTAGTGTGCACTATGCATATGGCTTTTCAGTCAAAAGTGGTATTTTGTGTTTCTCTTCACACTCTTGCTCAAAAACTATTTCTAATGATTCTATAGTGCATTACTAACTTGCTTAGACATGTTTGGATATGGTTTGTATTTTTAGAATGCATGTAAATATGTTTTTATGAAATATATATGTGTTTTGACAGCTGCTCTGTCGGTCGAGTTTGTCTTGTTTGAAACTTGACTGATAGGCACATATGGGTGTTGCCAGCAGTTGTCATTGGTCGAGTTTGTCCTATTTGAAACTCGACTGATAGGCACCTATGGGTGTTGCCAGCAGTTCTAATTGGTCAAGTTGTCAATGCACAGAACTCGACCGATAACACTGTGCACAGAATACACAATTGGCTTACTGAATGAGAATTTCCCTCTCAACTAGATTTTCTCAACCAATAGCCTTATTCTTTGGCACTCTCATTTGGTACCTTTATATATGCATTTTCCAATGCTCTAAATTTCCTATCTTGCTTACAACTCTATCTCTCTAATTTCTCTAAATTGGTATATCTATATCTTGAAATTACTTGCTTTGAGTTGTTTTGTAGGTTTTGATGATGATCTCTTTGGATCTCTTGGTTCTATCTAAAATTGCTTCCGTTGTACTCTAACGTGCTACATCTATCTAGGTGTATATCTTGTTTTGATACAACCTTGAGGTTCTTAGGGGTGATCATCTTATGGTAAGGATGCATATTTGTATGAGAGTTATATCCTTTCATGCTTCTAAAATTGCATATCTCTTTGTTTGGATATATCTCTACATCTACTCATAGCTTTCTCTATCTTGTGTATCTTTTGGTATATCTTTCTATGATCTAGATCCTACTAGTAGTCCTAACTTGTGATATCATCTACTAGTAGTTCATATACATGTAGTTCTAACCTTGTTTATAATTGGCATCTTTGCTCATCTATATGGTATGCTTGTATCTTGTCTCATACATGCTCAAGATTGTTCCTTGAATTGCATATCTACTATCTTGAGTTGCTTGCATAACATTGTGATGCAGGGTACATAGATCTACATTATATGTAGAAATTGAAGTATTTTTGGATTTTATAAAGATTTTGCTCCTGTTTCAGTTTTTCGTGAAAGACTCAGGCTTCGTGATGAGCTCTGATGGTTTTTGGCTAAATTCCATCATCTCGAGGGTCAAAATTATGTTTTATTATTTTTCTATAGCACTTTATCTTGCTTTGTGGGTTATTCAAGTATATGCTTTAACTTGCTTTTCTTTCTATGCGTGGACAAGCCCCTATTTGTGCTCTTCTAATCTCCTTATATATACTTTTGTTATCTCC
This sequence comes from Alisma plantago-aquatica, assembly GCA_963693085.1. Lineage (NCBI taxonomy): Eukaryota > Viridiplantae > Streptophyta > Magnoliopsida > Alismatales > Alismataceae > Alisma > Alisma plantago-aquatica. The sequence goes on from OY856410.1 coordinate 336,230,898, forward strand.
TTTCTCTTTAACAAGTGATGTTTCTTATGTCTTCATAACCCCACTTTTTGAAACGACAATGGGGGAGAAAGGTATGCCTTCTTTTAAAAGAGGAAGAAGGTATATCTTACATGAAGAGGAGAAGCATGTTCATGTAAAGAGAGAAGGTAAAGGGGAGAAGACATATATGTGTAGAACATATATGAGTAGAAGACATCGTACTCTATAAATGTTATGAAAGCTAACCATGAAGGAGAAATAACATCAATTGAGGGGGAGCATATGAGCTCAATCCTATTGAAACCCCTAGGTTTCTCTGAAGGTATGATTTTACTTAAAAGCTTTCAATACATTTATGGAATGGTTTGTAATCTTCAAAAAGAGGGAGAATGTTGAGTCAAGGTCAATTAGGTCAATGTTGACTCACGTATAAATTAACACTGTTGACTCTGGCCTGTACGAGGAGGATGGATGAGTAATATAACCACATGGATTCATTAAAAAATACAAACAAGTGAGAACGAGCTTTGCTGTTCGGTTGTCTTATCATCTATGCGGCTGCCTCTAAGTATCATATACTCCCTATCAGTTGAAGATAATATTAGTTTTTTAAGACAATCAACGACCAAACTTTTATACTAAGACTAGATTTGCTGAAAACATGGTTGTGTGATTCGTTAGACATCTTGCAAAGACTGCCGAGTGTATGACAGTCAAAATACCATATGTTCACTCGATCACACCTGACAGGGATGCCATGTAGACCTCTGAATGCGCACATACACCACTTGGAATATGTGCGTCGAAGAAAAGACATTCCATCATTTTTTATGAAAGATTCTAACAATAGGTAGTTTCCCACCCGCTGCCCCACTCAGAACTCAAAAAGATGTGATGATTAGTGCTTCTGAGAGATACTTCACCTACACTCGATTTTATAGGAAAATTTGCATCTCAAGCAAAAGTCATGCAAAATACAGATAATACATTCACTCCCCCGCATATTTTACTTGTGATTGCACCACAATTTATGAAAAATATTCAAATTCAAATTTTCTTTGGCTACTAGTTTCCTCTATTTTTTTGAAGGCATTCAAATTAGTAATTATACAGACGTACAATACTAATTGTCCCTGCTTCTTCTCACTCTATGTTCCTTCACAAATTTGTATACATATCATTTTTATTAAATTTTCTTATATATATTATTCTAATTGTTAAACTTTTTTTTTCAAGGCTGAATGAATTTTCCCGTTCAAGTGATTGTTCCTAATGATCAGAGGTTGTGTTAAATTTTTGGCATAGAATACCAACACACATAACAAGACGTACAATATAAGATAAATGGTACAATACACCAAAACAAGACGTACAATACTAACATTCATATACTATGTGTATCCTCTCAAATCTTATTACCCCTTCCTCATTAGATTTTTTTATCTTAATAATTGCAATAGTTACTTTGATTACTACTAATATAAAATAATAAAATCATGAACACTCATTTACAATTTTATTAATTATTAAGAAATCTACATATTAATTTTATAATTCTAAATCACTAATAAGTTAATTCATACCACCATTAATATATGAGAATCACTTGTGCAAAGTAATTATCCTAATTCAATACAACGAATGACGTACTGTACATGATGTACAATACTAGACGTACAACAATAACATCATTTGTCGAAATTGTATAGAAAAAGTACATTACTAACAGACACATTGTACAAGAAGCACAATACTAACGAAATATAATACCTTCATAAATCACAAATAGTACCTCAAAAATCATGTACAAAAGAATTTCGATAGCTACATATAGTACCTACATAAACTAATTCACATATTACTAAAAGACAAACACATGTAACTAACCTATTATTTAGGTACAATACATACATTGTTGACTCAAGGTCAATTAAGTCAATGTTGACTCACATATAAATTGGCCAAACCTGTGTTTTGATGATGACTAACCATTCCACATATTGGTGTCTAATGTCTCTACTTGAGTGATTTCAGATTAGGTATAGACACACTCCAAATGCCCTAGCTTGCGCATCCCAAATTGGAGAAAAAACAAGTCAAAGTCAATACAAGTGCACGTTTTTGTAATATGATGTCAATCCATTAGAATCATGTTGTAAATCACTTGTAATGATTGTATGACTTGTAATTAAGCTTAGAAAAAATTAGGAGCACTTAGATCGAATGTTTAAGCACTCAAAAGCCATTTTCTAAAATTCACATCAGACTGTTCATCGGTCGAGTTCTATGAGGTGCAAACTCGACCGATCCTGATTGGATCTTGAAAATGACTTTTGATTGGTCGAGTTTACACTACACAGAACTCGACCGATGGAGTACCAGACCAATTCGATTTTCATTGGTCGGTCGAGTTTTCTCAGGACAAACTCGACCGATGGTCTGAATATCAACTTTGTCTTTTACTCTATCGGTCGAGTTACCCTTATAGAAACTCGATCGATTACACTATATGGAAAAGTGTTTCTAACCATTGTGGAGTTGCAACAAGTGAAAATATATCCATTGCAAGCCACAAAACAGCTAGTTTTCATTCTCAAGTGTTCCCAAAGGCTAAGAGGCATCCCCAGCTATAAATAGGACCCCTTGGGCTTCATTCCAAGGTTGAGCATTCATTGCAAAACTCTATGTGAGGTTCCTATTCTATAGTTGAGTGCTTCCTACAGCCTCCTCTCTCTCTCTCTAAGCTTAATCACTTGCTACATCCATTAGAGTGAGTAGGAAATCTATAAGAGATCTAGTCCTACATGTATATCTTGTGAGGCTCGCACTTCCACCACCTCCCTATCTCTCTTTTCAACCATGAAAATGAAGGTTCTCTCTCTTAGCTAAGAGAGGTGAAGAAGAACAAGGGAATGAGTCCCTTGGTGAATATCAAGGCTGAAGACTTGGAGCTAGAGTGGGTAAGCCCTTGGTGAAGGCAGAAGACTCTTTGCTCAAGTGGGCAAGTCCTTGGTGGAAGCTTCTCCAAGTGATGGTGAAGTCAAAGGCAGAAGATCCAAGAAGAGTAGGTAATTCCTACAAGGATGAAGACTTATGTAAGAGTAGGTAAGTCCTTGGAAGAAGGCAGAAGACTCTTGTAAAGTGGGTAAGTCTTTGGTATGGTTGAAGACTCTTTGTATTGGATAGGTAAGTCCTTTGTTTGGTCATGTATTGTAAGTCTTATGAATGAATATAAGAATGCAATGGTTAGGAAATCTTAGAGGTTGACCTCTCTAGGTGAGTGGACTGACATACTTCTAGTTTGAAGTATGGAACCACTCTAAATAGCTTGTCTACTTGTGTTTGATCAATCTCTCTCTCCCTTGCTATGTATGTTTTAGTTACACACAAATTTCCTATTTAGCAACCTTATCTTGTGATATATCTTGAAGGTCTAATGAATTTTGGTTAAGTACATTCAGTGCTATTCACCCCCCTCTAGAGAATTTAATCACCCATGTAGGATCCAACAATTGGTATCAGAGCGGATCTTCTCCAAGCATACTTCAACAAGTAGGAGAAGATGGGTGACTACCAAGGAGGGAGATACTTGATCAGCCTACCAATATTTGATGGGAGTAATTTCCTCTATTGGATAAGAAGGCTTCAATTCTACATCCAAGTATCAAGTCTTGAAATGTGGCAAATGGTGAACAACCCATACATGCTACCAAAGACAAAGATTGAAGAATGGGATGAAGCTACCTTGAAGAAAGCAACCTTGAATGCTAGATCCATGCAAATCCTCTATGCCTCCATGACCCCCACCGATTTCAACCAAATTTCTTCATGTGAAACATCCTATGAGGTATGGAGAAAGATTTGCATCACTTATGAAGGGACAGATCAAGTGAAGGAAAGCAAAGTCTACATGTTCAAAGGGCTGCTTGAGAACTTCAAGATGGGAAAGGATAGACAACACGTACTCAAGGCTCAAAACCATTGTGAATGGTCTTTCTATTCTAGGACATCCCATGTCTAGTGGAGAGATCAACTCAAAGATCCTTAGAACCCTCCCCAAGAGGTGGGAACCCAAGGTGACTTCCATTGAAGAAGCAAGGTCTCTTAAGGATATTCCTATTGAAGAGCTCATTGGAAATCTACAAACACATGAAGCCACATTTGACAAGAGGGAGGAAGTAGAAAGACAAGAGAAGAAAGAGCTAAAGAGAATGAAGAAGGCTGAAATGAAGGCTCAAATTGAATCTATCATGGAACAAGTCTCTCCAACCTCTCATGTTGAAGAAGATGACATGCACTCCAAGGGTAGATTCTACAAAGGCAAGTCCTCCTCCATCCGGTGCTTCACATGTGGAAAGAAGGGTCACTACAAGGAAGATTTCCCACAAGGCAAAAAGACCCATCTTCACAAGAAGAAGGAGAAATGACACTCAAGCTCAAGTGGCTCCTCCAACTCAAGCTCAAGTGAAGACTCAAGTGAAGGATCAAGCTCAAGCTCTAGTGATGAAGGAGAATGCCATTTTTCTCTTATAGCATCAACAAGTAAGGACTCGAGTGAGGTAAATCTAAACTCTTTAGATAAAGACTCTTTGATTGCTATTATTTATGATACGTGTGCCTCTCTTATGTCTTCTAAAAGGAAAAGGAAAAAGCTTGCTAGATGTAACATCCCTGACCTGGGTTATGCCTTAACCCTAGGTGTTTTGCTTAATAAAGTTAATTATATGCTTGATCTTATTTTTTGAAAAGTAATTAAGGTTCAAGGGGAACTTATGTTTCAATTTTAGTCCTTTTCGAATAATGTTGAAACATTGTTTTGCTTGTTTTGGACGAAAATGCAAATTACGCAAGTTGAGGGGTTAAATTGCAAATGTTACATGATAAGATGTTCCTCATGTTTTGAAGCATCAGGAGAACGAAGATGATGTAGAGGTAAGGATTGTGGTAGCCTGAGTACCAAGAAAGAGCTGAAAAAGCAATGTTTGTGCATTAAAACCTAGTTTTAATGTAATGTGCAATTTACCCAAAACCTAGGGTTCAATATGAAAATTACCACTTCAAAATAATCCTTAATGTTTCTTGGCATCATGTAAAGCAAATAAAATGAGGGGGGAACCTCACTTGGATCACTTTGTAGGAGAGAGAATCTTGATATTAAAATAATCAAGATTTAAGCATAAATTGGAACTTTACTTCAATTTAAAGCAAAAATAAATATATTAATTGAAGAGCCCTTCAACCAAAAGGAGAGGTATTATTTTGCAAAAGAATTGAAGACCATGTGCCTTGAAAATGCACGAAAATATCTCAAGCAAGTGGATAACCCACTCACATTATTAAAAGAAAAAGAAATATCCACTAACTTATGGATATTATTATTATAAGGGTTAAGGTGCTTAATTTGTTTTCCTTTAATTCATGGATAATTGAGTGGAATATGAGGAAAAGGGGATAGCCTCGTAACCAAGGAAGGGAAGGGGGAAATTGGAAAGTAAATGGAGGAGATAATCCCTACTTTCTCTCTCTTAAATGAATTTTTAATCAAATTCATATATATGCTCCTTTATCCATGAGTTGAAAGGGAATTTCGAATCCACTTTCACTTCTTACTTGAAAAAACGACCAAGGGAGCTTTTAGAAACAGGAGGATGACCCCCAACCTGTTGGTAAGCTTCTTGACCTTCGTTTACCTTGATTCCATGGTGGAAATTGAAAATCAATGCATGATTTCTTCATATCTCGATCCCATCTTCAATTCTAACCATTCATTTTCACTCAAAGCTTGAGGACGAGCCTTGGGATAGTGAAAGGAGTTGCATCCACCATTGTTGACGTGAGATTGAAGCTTTGAATATCAATTGGAGGCGGGTTTTATAACTTGAACCCTTGAACTTTGTTATTGATTTCATATCTTTATCAATTGTTGATTCCTTCATTATTACCGAAATTTTATTTGGATGATTGGTGAAATCACCATGGAAATTAAAACAAGTTTCGTGGGTTTGTAAATTGAAGATGATGTTGTCATCTTAAGCACACACCTCAACATGGGAAACCAGTTTTCAAAACCGATTGAGTTAATTCGGTTACAAAACCGAATGGATAATTGATTTCAAGACCGAATGGGTAATTGCTCTCAAGATCAAATGGGTAATTGATCTTAAGACCATTTGGAGATACTTGTTTATGTAGTTGGACATTGATCCAATGGTCCTAATTGATTGGTTGAAGGAAACCCTAGATGCCCAAACAGTTTCAAAACCATTTGGTGTTGAAATGCCAAAACTGAATGGAGATCTAAAGTGATCAAATCGTTTGGAGATTTAAGGTGATGATTGATCCATTGATCCAATGGTTGATAATAATGATTATTAATGATAGTTACAAAGGTTGAAATCCTAAAGTACCTAGATGATTAGTACCTTTAGAATGGTTAACCCTAAAAGCTTATGAAAGCAATGTCTCAATACACTATGTCAACCATAGTTGTACATATTTGATTAAAAGGTTGATGTAACCTAAACAAGTTGAGTGGATGATAGAAATGAATTCATACATGAGTATTAATTATGAAGAATATGTGATTAGGGTATGATCCTTAGTAAAGACATCATGAAACCCTAATCGAGTGGGTTAATAAGCCATAATCCTAAAAGTTGGGCAATCCTGAGTGAAACCCTAGACTAGAGTAATGATGTAACCCTAATTTAGGGTGATGATATAAGAAACCCTAATTATGGGTAATGGAAGATGAAACCCTAATTGGGATAAATAGTAAACCCTAATTATGGGTGATTGAATGGAAACCCTAATTAGGATGAATAGCAAACCCTAATTGTGGATAATTGAATTTAAACCCTAATTGAGGGTGATGTCATGTGAAACCCTAATTGAGGGTGATGCCATGTGAAACCCTATGCAATGGTATGATGAGGAGCCCTAATACAGGGTGAAGGTATGTGAAACTCAAATTTTGAGTTATAATAAGTGAAGCCCTAATATTAGGCAATATGATGATAAACCATAACCCTAATAAGAGAACCCTAATGATAAAATAGTGGGTATTACCTTATAAAGGTGAAACATCTCAAATGGTTGATCATAGGCAACTTTATAGTAAGCAATGCCTTAACCTGAAATGTGTCCATATCATTGAAGATAGTTGGACCATTCTTGTCACTTCATGGTAAAAGTGAAAGGTTAGTGGATGAAAGCATTAAGATGGGAAAGACCTTAATCCAAGATTAGTTGATATCTCAAGTAAGTTGGAAGTGACGAGGAAAGTGATACATTAAGATATGATTGATATCACTTTTAGCATCCCAAGGTTGATAAGCATTGATGTACCTCAAATCCAATATACTTGGATAGGAAACACATGAAGTATGTTATGTAAATTGTTACAATGAATTGTAATGAGTTTGATATACTTTGATAAGAATAGGATAATATACGTTTAGAATGGGGTTAAGCTAAACTAATGAGTATGATGTAATCATACCATGATAAGGATGAGAAATGAACTCATACCTTGTATTGATAATCATTTAATGATAAATGTTAAAAGTAATAAACATGATTGAATACTCGAGATGTTAATGGATGCTCCTAGAGGCGTGGAGCAATATATTAAGGTTTATTTGATAAATATGAAATCCTAATTAATGTGAGATGGGAAACCCTAACCCTAAATTGGGTAATGGGACATGAGAAACCCTAATGTGACGTGAATAGTAAGCCCTAACCCTATTGAGGTAATAGTGGTGTTACTATTGTATTACATGAGGTGATATGTTATTGTTGCCTAGTGAGAGGTGATAAGATGTGTAATGGCCTTGTGAGCCAAATGATTAGATGTTGCCTAGTGATAGGTGACAAGATGTTTAATGGCCTTGTGAGCCATATGATTAGATGTTGCCTAGTGAGAGGTGACAAGATATTTTATGGGCCTTATGAGCCATGAGAACAATTGTGGCTTAGTGAAAGGTACCAAGATGATTATAAACGTTTATTGTAAGAAATGATAACGTTTTAATAAACTTAATAAAAGGAAAAATTGTATTCAATAAAGAATGTGAAAAGCTATGAAGGCTAACCTCAAGGTTCAGAGCCTAGAGAAGGATGTGATGATCAATGATGAGTTAAAGGGATTTATATCCCATGATCTGTGTAATCAGGATTGGCTAAAGTCCAATACCTAGAAGAGGCATGAAGCCTGTAATCAGGAGTGGTTAGAGTCCACTGCCTGGATGTGTAATTAGGATTGGTTAAAGTCCAATACCTGGCAGAGGCATGAAGCCTGTAATCAGGAGTGGTTAGAGTCCACTGCTTGGTTGTGTAATCAGGAGTGGTTAGAGTCCACTGCCTGGCTGTGTAATCAAGATTGGTTAAAGTCCATTACCTGGCAGAGGCATGAAACCTGTAATAAGGAGTGGTTAGAGTCCACTGCCTGGTTGTGTAATCAGGAGTGGTTAGAATCCACTACCTGGTTGTGTGATCAGGATTGGTTAAAGTCTAATACCTGACAGAGGCATGAAGCCTGTAATCAGGAGTGGTTATAGAGTCCACTTCCTGGCTGTGTAATTAGGATTGGTAGAGTCCAATGTCTGGTGGTGTAATCAGGATTGGTTAAAGTCAAACAGCTGGTAGAGGCATGAAACCTATAACCAAGGGATTGACATAGTCCAATGCCTAGATAGAATATGATGATGTATACTCTTATGTCTGGAATAATTCAATATTTGTTTAGCAGATTGGCTAAGGCCAACAGATGAAAACAAGAATGAATCATGGGTGACATATTAGGATAATAAGGAAAAGCTTGAGATGTAAGGGCCCTGACCTCCGTTTAGGGTTTATCCTATTTGCTTTGCTTAACCCTAGTGCTTAGTTGCTTGCTAATCACCTTTAGTGGTGATTAGGGTTTGTTTGTGCTTTGTTGAGAGTTGGACGTGCTACTTGCAATTTACCCAAACCTAGGGTTGATGAGAAAGTTTGTCACCTTGAGAGGTGTTCCTCTCTCTCCTTTCTTCCTCTAGTGTTGAGAGGAAGGGTTGGGCTCATTGCTTTGGGCTTGGTTGATCTTGTTGGACCTTGAGATGCCTTGCTTGAACCTTGTGTCGGCCTAGGTGTGTCACCTAGGGAGTGATGTCGGGCATGGAGATGGGGTGTGTCGCCCATGGACCCCTTTGACCCTTTGACCTTGTTTGTGTCACCACTAGCGGACACTTGGTGCTTGATGCTTGCATGTGGCAATGGACTTGGACATGTGTTTAAGGCAAGATGGAGTGGTGGCATTGCCCTTGGACGAGTGTCCCTAGGTGGGCGACACCTTGCCTTGTATTACCTTGGTTTCTCCTCCATCCTCTCCTATATATGTGTTTCCTTTCTCTTACTAAGGATCCCTTTAGTTCCATAATTCCCCTCTCCCTTGGTGCACGACACCTCTTCCTTTGCAAGCTTGGTGGCCGATCCCTATCTTGGAGTCTTCTTTTTCCTCTTGTGGTGGACGAAGGTGTGCTTGGAGCTAGGATCTTGCTTAAGGCGGGTTACATAACTCCTAACCCTAATCATATTACCTTCTTCTATGTTCTTATATGTTTTCTTATGATCATCGTCAGCTATGTATGTTTCTAGTTAAGCTTATTTCTTAGTTACACCTAGTTGGCCGAACCATGTCTAGGGTTTCCTTGTTGAGCAACACTCCTTTCTCTCCTTGGTCTAGAGGAGTGAGCCAGACTTCTAGTAATATGGGCAATACCCCTCTCTCGTTTAAGTTGAGAGGTGAGCTTGTGTTCTAGTGGCTTGAGCAACACCCTCCTCTCACCATAGACTTGAAAAATGAGCTTTGTGTGGTTTATGACCTATGTTGAGGTTGATCCTTGTGGTTGCTCGAGTTGTGATAGAGGTTGTGCAAGACCCCTTTCTCTTGGTTGTTGAGAGGTGAGCCGATCTTCTTGATCAATCTAGGGTTTGGTGCCCTTATGCTGGAGGTTGATGATGATCTTGTTGAGTTGCATCTTGCACGATTTGGTTTGGGGTTGGTGCTTCCCGATACCCTTCCTCGGACAAGAGTTATGGTTGATATGTTGAGGTTGTATTGAGTGACACACCTTGGTTCTTTCCTTGTGTGTTGGCTGATAGGATGAACTAGCTTGGTTGGACGATTGGCTTCCTTTGGTGCCGTTTGAGTTATACCTTTGGGCATTATACCTTGTTGAGTGCCCTGCCCGATACACATAGCATGGGTAGTAGTTTGGTGCCTGATGTACCTTAAACATTATGGAGCTTAGTGGGCGTCCTGGTTTGGTGGTGATGCCCGATATGGTGGCCTATGGTAACCCTAACCCGACACCTCGGATGCCCGACACCCAGGGATGACCGATACAGATGGGTGCACGACACAGCTGTTGCATGACATGCCCCTTGGACCTAGCTGCACGTTAGGATTTGTGTCCGTTATACCCTGGTTGCTCGATAGAGTTGGTTGCACGGCACTCCTTGAGGTGGTAGCCCGTTATCCTTGACCGATACAGGGCTAGATGCTTGGGCGATATGAGGGAGTCTACCCTACCTGATACCATCTCTAGTGGGGGTACCCTGCCCGTCACACTTCTTGTGAGGGTAGTGGACACTTCCAGTGAGGGTCCTCCTTCCACCCGAAAGCCCATCTGATAGTTCTTTATCGTGTGTTCACTTTCTTGTTGTTAAGAGTTATGGTTATGGTTCGGGAACCTTTGACATGTTTGATATGGTAGAACACACCTATGTAAACATGACATATCTGAACTCTAATGCCATGATAGTACATGTGTTTATGATCATCTTGAAGTCATATATATATATATATATATATATATATATATATATATATATATAATGATAAGTTTGGAAGTATATGAGTTGCTACACATGATGATATGACCCATGTCTATGGTCACAGGTTGAGGCATGAATGATAAAACATGTAATTATCAATGTTGCCCTATGTTTGATAATATAATCATTCTGTTAATCTATGAGGGTTTCAGTTATCTCTTTGATTGTGTATACTAACCATGCAGGTGTTTCATGCGGATGCATAGCCAGGTAAAAGGGCTATGAGATGTATATGTTTGAATAACACTGCGTTGATGGTCATTCTTGATGATGAGATAACTTGCATCACCGATATGATGTGTTTGGGTCTGAGGACCAGAGTTTGGCTTAAGTGCCTAGTTGAGGTGTTATCCTCTGATGATGTGATGAATGCCTTATGAGGCTGTGGTTTCTTGTGATGAGGGATTGAGATCCTGGGATATTGTGATGATGATGATAACAAGGTAACTTAATGTCATATATGTGTTATACCATGTTTGACCCAACAATTCACTTAAAATATACTAATTAATTACAGTGGAACATATCATGTAGTTTTCCCTGGCCATAGATCCATCATCGTCAGGAGCTGGTGATGGTGAAATGGGTTCTCCTACGGGTTAATCCAGAGCGCATATTGTTGAATATGTGAGGTTTCTACTAGCCTAAAATAGAGAGGATTCGAGTGCAGCTGTGGTTGTAGACTCAAGATAGATAGAGCATGGTGAACAAGCCCATGGCTCAGTGTGATAGAGCATAAATGCGTTCATGGCTCAGGGAGCACAGTGAACTAGCCCGTGGCTCAAATATACTAGCGTCGAGACCTGTACCGAGGCGGGCTAGAGAAAGGGTAGCCTATGGAGCTGACCCTGTGGCTGAGGCCACTTAAGCATGAGACTGTGGTCCTGCTTTGGTTCTCATGCACTGACCACGAGGTGGGAGGTCATGGAGTCTGGCTCTTCCATTGACCTTGTATGGCACCGGCTTCAGGTTTCGTAGCCGTCGGTTGGATTTGAGCGGTACGGCTCACTTCCTCAGGGCATAATAATATGTAATCCAGTCGAATAGTATTTATTGCTTAAGGCAAACACGGAACATTGATTGAGGCCTTGCTTTTGTAGTTGAGCTTGCTATACGTTTACGTTCCTTATATTATGTGGTAAGATCTTATAAATCTTATCTTGCCAATCATGTTCCATAAAGAAATACTTAGTTATATGCCTTCCGTACACCTTGGTAAGCTTGATGGGATGAATAGCTTGGCTTAGTATGCTGCTCTCATTCTACGCGGTATCTGTTATCTGTTGTTATTGCTTAAATCTTTTTGAGGTTTTTGGTTTCGGCGTGGAGTTATGTTTCTCGCTGGGACTGTGTGTCTCACCCCATTGGTTTACAACCTTTTTTAGGTGTTCGCGCTAGATGTGGTGGTGGTCGTGGGGTTGCGGCCGAGCAGTAGAAGGCAAGAGATGGATATGCTGCTGTTTTGGTTGTTTTGTAGTAGAGTCTTAGAGTCATCCATGTACTCTTAGGTCCTCGGAAGCATTTTGACGTTGTTTCACAATGTATAGTTGATGAAGCTTTGTATATCCTATTGCTGGCTGGATGTGGGCCGTTATGTGTATATAAACAGGTGATGAACTCATGTGATGACAAGACAGCTGATCTTCTAAGCTGTGAACACATATCAAGACTTGTAAATGTTTATATAACCTGTTTTCTTGTAGGATGAGGATCTAAATGTAATAGTTTCTTGGTTTATCTATTTTTCCGAAATTGGTTTTAATTAACCCGTGTTTTTGGTAATAAGTGGGTTATGGTGTATTTCACACATTTTCACGTGACACCTCATTGTCTGTGTGATAGCGGGATATGTCGCCACAAGCTTGGTATCAGAGATCTAGGTTCACTGAGTCTACATGGATTTAGGACTAGGTTGTGTCTATTCTTGTGAGTTTTCCAGATTTTCTTACGCTTATCTTCTGCCCTCAGTGGAAGAAAAAGCCAAGATGTCTGGGAATCATGAAGAACATGCTGCCGAGAGTAGTGATGCTGCATCAGTTGATGGAGCTATCACTAGTACATAATTGGTCTCTCGGGTCGGTTTTTTGAAACTTGCAGCGTCACTTTTTAGGCGACGCCTAAGTGGGCGTCGCTACAGTATTAGCGACGCTAGAAGTGTAAAAAAACCGACCCTAGAGTGGTAAAAAAACCGACCCTAGAGAGGTATAAAACCGACCCTAGAAAGGTAAAAAAACCGACCCTAGAAAGGTAAAAAACCGACCCTAAACGTCTTTAAACAGCTGCAAAAATATCTACTGGGTCGGTTTTTTCTGAATAACCGACCCAAGAAGTTATCTATGGCGTCGGTTTTTCTGTATAAACGACCCTAGAAGTTTTAAATTTGCTGTAGTTTTTTGGGATAGAACCTACTGGGTCGGTTTTTTGAAAAACCGACCCAAGAAGTACCTATTGCGTCGGTTTTTATATATAACCGACCGTAAAAGTCTTCAATTTGTTGTAGATTTTTGGGATACAACCTACTGGGTCGGTTTTTTAAAAAACCGACCCGAGAAGTATCTATAGGGACGGTTTTTTAAATAACCGACCCGAGAAGTTAATTTTTTTTTGAAAAAAATTCTGCAGAATCAGAAATCTTCAGAACAGCAACCTGCAAAACAGAATTGCTTTACGCAATTCAAAACCTGCAATAGAAATAGACTTGCAAATGCAATGATGCAAGCCAAAAATGCATTCCAAAGCCATTTGAAAACTTTTAAATGTCCAATCCCTTTTTGAATTGATGTTTCATAACAAATTTATTCATATATATTGAGTAGAGTCTTCATACACAACACTTACTAACATTCTTGCAAGTCCAACATAGATTCATTCAAATGAGACATAACACATACTAACATTCATACACATATCACATACTAACAACAATGATAGATTGCAAGTTTAAAAGTGATATTAAATTTTTAATGTCATACTACAAAAAGTAAAATTTGACAGAGTTTCAAATCTACATACACAACTGAAGTTATGCTTTTTCAATCCAATGTTATATTGACTTCATTAATAAAAGCATCTGACCATTCTTCTCGTAATTCATTTAACCCATCAAGTGTGTAAGGATGAGTTGCAAAGATCTGCAAAAAAAAGCACATGCTCATATATTTATAAAATGCAAATATCACTTGGAAATTTATGATTGTTATTCTTTATTAATTACCTTATCTATACTCTGAATGTCTACTGATGCTTCTTTCAAAATAGTTTGCATATACTTCATTACGTAGTAGCCACAAGCCCAGTCATTATTTTGTATATGACACTACAAATAAAGAATTATAAACAAATATTAGTAAACTGCTACAAACAGAGTTGTACAAATAAAGAAATAAGACTATAAGAGAGTTAACATATAAAATTTAATACATTATTATAAGAGCTGTACATATATATATGACTAATCAGTCAAAGTAGTTACCTTGATATTTTTCAAAGTCAGTGTCTTTAATTTTGTGGGTATTATTCCTCCACCTTCACGATAAGCCTTTATTCCCCTATCAATCAATTTGATTACGATAGTTGTCAAAATAGAAGTATAAATATCATGTTGAAGCATAACAATTGATGTTATAGAAACTAAAATTTATGCTTACTCCATAGCTGGCAATCTCAGTTTGTGACCCCTTGTTGTTTTTCCCATTGGGTCAAGATAATAGAAAGTCATCAATTTTGGGACAACCACCACTAGTTCCCAATGATTAGATCTGAGTAAATTTATATTGAAAACAAAAATTAGAATTATAATTTAGTGAATATTAGAATTCTATTAAATTATAATACTTACTCGACGTTAAAAGGAATTAGAATAATTTCCTTTCCAACACTACCAAAATATTTGAATGCAGTACTGAAGTACTCATTCACCTCATCCATTTGTGTCTGCACTTGACTAGTGAGTGAAGGAACTAAGAATGCAACATTCTTTATATCAAAGTTTGTCATCTCAGTATATAAATGGCTGTAAAACATTTGTAAATATTGATATGTTACAAATAAGCTAAAATGTATATATTCGAGCAATCTATATTGATTAATTCTTACCTTATCCATACTTATAATATCGAAGTATTTAGCCAATCATACCGGAACAACTCTATAATATCCTGAATAAAAATAAAATTCTCAAAGTCCCTCCCAACTGCATCTTCTGTTAAATTGACCATCATATGTGATCCTGGGCTTTGGTTGGCTAAGTATCGAGCCAAACCTTTACATTTATTTCCCAATTCATCGAATGTGGCTTCTGGAATGAAAGAAGGTTTGGGCATAGGAGGACGACTACTAGGATTTTTACTTTTTGGTTTACAAACCTGTTAATTAAATACATACTTATATTAAACGAGTTCATATATGTAGCTAGTCAAATATAAAAACAACATGTAGATATACCTTGTCAATGATAACCAAGTGTTTAGGCCATCCCACCATAGCACCCTCTGCTTCATCAACTGTACCATATTCAGAAGAAGGTATGGGTAATGGTTGGTCCCCCATTCCGTCATACACAAGATGGATGGACACACGACAAATGTCATCAGAAACTAATTGACAATGCAATGTACCACCGATGTTGTATACCTTACCCGCTGCCACAACATTATACTCTGGAACCTCCACTGCAAGTTTACAGTTCATACCAACCTAGTTGAAATAATATAAGTTATTATATACAAACTGGTAAACCAGATACCTACATATATACTCATATAAATACAAACTTACTGCAGATTGTTGTGGTGGTTCATTGGGAGTGCTCCCATGTCCTTCTACAGTTGGAGTATGAGCTTGTACCTCATCACTTGAGAGACGCACGGTTTGATGAGGTTGAGAAGGTTGAACATGTTGATATGAAGACAATATTTGTTGCACTTTCTGTGATACTAATGCTTCAACCTCGTCATGTGTAACTGTACGACCTTTTCTAGCATTTGAAGGCCCAAAATAAGTCTTGAATCCTATGCCAGCACCTAATCCCCTAACACGGCCAGGATGTTCTTTCGTACCAAGAGCAACTGATAGTTCATCCATGCGTCCAATTGGTATGAACTTTCCTTGTTTTCTTTGCTCATAGAGATCATCCTATTCATATTTAATGAAAATATTAAATCACAAACAATTAGAGATCATCTTATTCATATTTAATGAAAATATTAAATCATAAACAATTATAGATCATATTCATATTTAATTGTGATGAACTTACCATCTTTTGTGCCACCTCCTTAGTTGCAGGGTTGGTAATTTCACCTGCTTTATTTTTTCTAGCATCAAGCCAAATTTTATAACGGGGTGGACACTCAACTTGAGTTGTGCTAGACCCTTCTCCAGAAGATATTTGCTTCTCCAGTTGTTCTCGGCGCTGGGCATAATTAAGGGATCCCATGTGATGGTTATGCACATTTTTGGCCCGTCTTTCCTTTTGGGCCTCGTGAATAGCCTGATCATTTAAAATGAGTAATATTGCAAATTTACAAAGTTGGCAAACATATACATATATAAAAACATTAATTGTATACCTGAAACTCTTCAGAATTTCTTTGTGCAACAAATCTGTCCCACACCCCAGGATCTATGAAAATATATACGTCTGTTGCTTTCTTCTTTTGCTTAGGATTATCTATATAATCCCTTTTGAGATAGGTCTTAAATGCCCTCCATCGTACACCACAACGCTGCAACACTTTTTTCCTATGTTATTTTTCATTTAAATGAAAAACACCCTATATACAAATGAAGCAATAATCTTATTTTAAAAATTATATGTCAAAACAAAAAACTGGAATCAATAAACTGGATGCACTGGTGGGAGAAACCTCCGATGACCAAGATATACGATTTTACCACCATGTTTCAGTCGAATTGAATCAGTATTTTCCTCACAAACAGGACATGCTTTGTATCCTTTTATGCTATATCCAGACAAATTTCCATAAGCTGGGAAGTCATTAATCGTGCAAAACAACATAGCACGCAAAGTAAAGATCTCTTTACGTGAAGCATCATATGTCATAACACCTTCTTCCCATAATTTCGTTAGGTCATCAATTAGAGGTTGAAGGTAAACATCAATATCATTTCCAGGTTGCTTGGGTCCCGATATCAATATTGACAACATGACATACTTATTTTTCATACACAACCAAGGAGGAAGATTGTATATAACAATCATAACAGGCCACGTGCTATGTTGGCTGCTTAATGTACCATATGGATTCATTCCATCTGTACAGAGTCCAAGTCTTAAGTTCCTTGTTTCTTTGCCAAATTGAGGGTATAATAAATCAATTTTCTTCCATTGTGGTGAATCAGATGCATGTCGTAGGACGCCATCATCATTGACCTTTAACTCCCCATGCCAAGACAAATTTTGTGCATCTTCTGTATTAGCAAATAAGCGTTGAAATCGTGGTATTATTGGTAGATACCACATCACCTTGGCAGGAGAGCCATGTTTAGCCTTAGCTGAATTTGTAGTCTTGTACCTTGACGCACCACATTTTGGACAGTTTATCAAATCACTATAGTCCTTCTGAAATAACACACAATCATTTGGACATGCATGAATCTTCTTAGCCTCCATTCCCATTGGGCACATTATTTTCTTTGCTTGATATGTAGAAATTGGAAGCTCGTTGCCTTCAGGAAGAATTTCCTTTAACAAAGACAACAATGAAGTGAAACTCTTATCGCTCCACCGGTTTTGAGCTTTAAGAGTATATAATCGCATCACAGCACTCAACCTCGTGAACTTAGTACAACCCTTATATAATGGTTTTTCAGCATCATGGACAATGTTTGCAAATAAAGAAGGTGGATCAATGACATTGTCCTGACAGCTACGTAGCATCTCATCAACCATATCATCCTGAATCGGGTCATCCTGAATTGGTTCATCATTGTTAACATCATTATCTATATCTTCTATGTCACCACTATTAATATCGACATTTTCTGATCCATAATTAGGTTTCTCTCCATGCCAATACCATTCATTATAACCTTGTATGATCCCATTGCATATGACATGATTCTTAATTTCCTCAACAGTATCAACTTTCAAATTGTTACCACAATTTCTACATGGACAATAGAACCTATCTGTAGGTAGTTTCCTATTTTCCTCAGCAAATCTGATAAATTCATCAACACCTTTGGTAAACTCTGGACTGCAACGGTTCTTGATAGACATCCAACTTCGATCCATTTTCTAGATCACATTAAAAATAATTATCAAACTGGGCATTTAATATTGATACTATAAGTTGTAAGGTTTTTTGATAAGAAATTCATTACTTTTATAGTAAAGGGTACCACCTATCCCATTTTTGAATATTTAACCTCACTAGTAATTGTAAAATGTATCGTTTAGTTTTCAATAAAATTTCAGCAGCATTTCCCCTAAGTTCTCCAAGTACATCAATGTAAATGGCAAATACCACTCACATATGTACCCAGAGAACAAATGAAGAAATAATACTAAAATTTTATTCAAAACTAAACATACATTACACAGTTACATCCTAAGTGAGATTAAATATTCAAAAACAGTCCCATATCGGGGACTATCCAAAATTTACTCCTAATGAATAAATTTTGAACGGGTTTCTAATTTTATATATAAAAGTAATATTGTCATATTTATGCATCAATGGTCTCATTTATAAACCCTACAGTGTCAATCTGAAACTACACAATGTCTACCCTCATATTTTCTAGATTGTATACAATGATTACATATGTGATTGATAATAAAATAAAAGATTACATGTTTTTATTATCGGTTGGTTTACTAGTCCAATAAAATGAATTATGTGTTCTTGACAAATCAAGAGTACTTCCATAGATAAACATTCATATTTACTAAATTGAATAATCAATTAGGTGCTCTTGACAAATATAAACAGAAGGGAGTAAGTTAAACATCATGCATTTTCTTTCATAATAGATAACAGTAAATCAAAAGTGTGACAATTTCATACTCAAAATGGTCGTGATCCTTTATGACAGCCGTGGTGATAACATTTAAAAACTATTTTTTTTGGCCAAAATGGCCATGGCACCAAGCATGGCCGTGCAAAGCACAGGCTGTGGCATCAAGCATGGTTGTGCAAAGCACACAGGCCGTGGCACCAAGCATGGTGGTTCACGACCAACATTAGGTCAAAATAAGAGGGAAAATGAACTTACCTAACTGTCGGTGAGACCCTTGGCGGCGGTGAAGGGCTGCGGCGGGGGCGTCCTCGCAAGGGTTGGCGGCAGTAACAACTTGGCGGCAACAGGCGGCACCTTGGCGGCAGCACGCGACACCTTGGCGGCAGCGGGGGCGTTCTTGGAGGGCACCTTGGCGGCGGCGGGGTCTCGGCGGCGTCTTGAGTCCGAGCGGCGGGAGGCGAGGTGAAGCTTCGACCGGAGCACCGGGCGGCGAGTTGAAGCTTTGAGCGCCGGGCGGGCGGCGAGGTGATGGCTCCGGGAACGTCGGACGGCGAAGTAAGGGCTTCGAGCACCGGGAGCGAGGTAAGAGAGGACCGTCGGGTGGCGGGAGCGAGGTGAAAGTGTTTGCTAGCTGCGGGAAGTGAATTTGCTGCGGGAGGAGAGGGTTTTAGTTTTAATAGAAGCCCTACTTCTGCGGTCGGTTTTTTGGAAAACCGTCGCTAGAAGTGACTTCTGCGGTCGGTTTTTCCAAAAACCGTCGCTAGAAGTATGTACTTCTCGCGACGGTTTTTGGAAAAACTGACCGCAGAAGTCACTTCTAGCGACGGTTTTCCAAAAAACCGACCGCAGAAGTTCTCGCGACAGTTTTCTGGACGTTTATCCTTAACCGACCGCAGAGGTGCGAAAAGCGGTACCCGAACTAATTCTAGGGTCGTTTATTTAGAAAACCGACCCCATAGCTCAGCGCGCGAAGCCAGTAAAACCAATTTTCTCCGCGGGAAGTATTGTTGGGTCGGTTTTTTATTTTCGCGAGTCTTTTAGAGCGTCGTTTTTTTATTTTAACCGACCCAATAGCTATAAGCGGTACCCGGATTTTTTTCTAATGACTTTTTGCTTCGGTTTTAGCTTGTTAGGTCGGTTTTTCTAATATAAGTGACGCCAACGGAAGCGATGTTAGAGGCCAAAAATGTACTAGTGTATAGGGCAGGCTCATGAAGATCGGGTGCCTGAGGTCCCCCAACTTGACCCAGCCATTTTCGAAAACCCTACCTACCAACAACTTATGGGGCAGATGATGGCTACGATGAATTTCATGGTAGAAAGATTGCCAGTGCCTCTTCCAAGAGCACAGGCTCCCCATGGTGAAACATCTAGTATTGGGAAGACCTTTGAGCGGCTTCGCCGAGTCAGAGCTTCATACTATGCTGGGACGGATGATACAGTGGATGCGGATCTATGGCTGACAGGTCTTGCGAAGGCCTTCTGGATCCTCTACATCCCCAAAGCAGACAAAGTCAAGCACGCTGTCTACCTTCTGAAGGGTAGTGCTGGTCACTGGTGGACCATCAAGGAAGAGAAGTGACCTGGTGAGGTGATAGGTTGGGAGGTTTTCCGGCGTGAGTTCGTCAACTGATACTTTCCGAAGAGGTATATGGACGAGAAGATCATCCAGTTTGAGCGCCTGTGTCAAGGAACGATGAAAATCACCGAGTACGAAGCCAAGTTCATGGACCTGTTGAGGTTTTGTCCTCACATGGCAGTAACAGATGACGAACGAATCAGATATTTTGAGAAAGGCCTGAGTGCTGAGCTGACAACACCTATACTTCTGTGTTGGAGAACCGAGAGAGGTTTGCCACATTTGTGGAATCTATTTGGAGGATTGAACGGTCAGTTAGGGAGAAATGAGAATCCATGTCTAATAAGAGGCCTGCTTAGTTCTAGGGGCAGAGGTTTGGTGGCTTCAAGAAGCTGAGGTTTTCAACACCTTCTGGGTTAAGAGGTTCCAGTGCACCGTCACAATGGTCTCCGAGTAAGGGAAGAGGATATGGTTCTTCACCATCAAAGGCACATAGTACAACTTTAGTGGCAGTGACAGGGCTATCTAGGATACAGTTTGAGGATAGGCCATGCTATATCTACGGATAGACAGGGCATTTCAAGTCAAATTGCCCAAGTAAAGATGTTGAAGTAACACAACAGCTGAGGCAGAATCAACAAGGATCAGACCGACAACGACCCAGTAGTAGAAGAGGGTGAGGACGTGGTCAAACGTCACAGGCAGGATCTTCTTCTCAAGGAAGCATAGGACGTGGACTGCAAACAACAGCTCGATTATATGCTATGAGTCATCCGGAGGCGATAGTCACCCCACGAGTGGTGGCATGTCAGATGGAGTTATTTCATTCTAATTTTTCTTCTTCTTGCTTTATATCTGTTCTGGTTGACCCGGGTGCTACACACTCTTTTATCACACGTTCTATGCTTGATAACTGTCTGTTACCTGTTAGCTGTAAAAAAGATAGCTTGTTGCTAGAAACCCCTTTTGATGGTTCCTCAATGCTTCGAGAGGAGTGTCCATCTTGTGTCTTATCTTTCTCGGGACACAGTATACGAGTGGATATTATACCACTTGATATGCATGGATTCGATATAATCCTTGGGATGGATACCTTAGAGAAGTATAGGGTTGTTTTAGACTCTGGTTCCAAACAGGAAGTGTTTGATGTTTGTGGAGAGAAGTGGATCTTCCAAGGAGATAGAAAGATTCTTCCGACGTGTCTAGTATCAGCTATGGTGGCAGAAAGGTTGTTACGACAAGGATGTAAGGTGTTCTTAGCTCACATTGTGGATACCAAGGCGAAAGGCGCTAGCCTTAAGGAGGTGGCAGTTTTCTGAGAGTTTGCAAATGTGTTTCCTGATGAGTTCCCCGATGTTCCTCCACCCCAAGAGATTGATTTTGAGATCAATCTGGTTCCAGGAACACAGCCAGTTGACACCGTATAGGATGGCTCCAGTAGAGATGGCAGAACTAAAGAAGCAGTTACAAGAGTTGTTGGAGAAAGGTTTCATCTGACCAAGCACGTCACCTTGGGGTGCTTTATTGTTGTTTGTTAAGAAGAAAGACGGATCGATGCGGCTATGCATAGACTACCGGTAGTTGAACAAGGTCACGATCAAGAACAAGTACCTATTACCAAGGATAGACAATCTGTTCGATCAGTTGTGTGGTGCTACAGTGTTTTCAAAGATCGATCTATGGTCCGGATATCATCAGTTGAGGATTAAGGCGGATGACATACCAAAGTCAGCTTTTAGGACAAGGTATGGTCACTATGAGTTTGTGGTTATGTCGTTTGGGCTAACTAAAGCACCTGCTGCATTCATGGACCTGATGAATCGAGTGTTCCGTCCGTTTCTAGATCTGTTGTTGTAGTCTTTATAGATGACATCTTAATCTACAGTCAGGAGCATGAACAACATCATCGACAAGCATTAACTCTCCTTCGCCAGCACCAGTTGTATGTCAAGTTTGGTAAGTGTGAGTTCTGGTTGAAAGAGGTAACTTTCTTGGGTCATGTGATATCTGTAGAAGGAGTTAAAGTGGATCCGAAGAAGGTGGAGTCCGTTGCAGAATGGGAACAGCCGAAGATGCCGACAGAAGTTCATAGTTTCTTGGGTTTAGCAGGATACTACCGGAGGTTTATAAAGGACTTCAGTGTGATCACGTTGCCAATGAAAAAGTGACTAGAAAGAATGTACCTTTTGTCTGGAATGATTGTTGCCAGCAAGCTTTCCAAAGTTTGAAGGAGAAGTTGACTAGTGCTCCAGTGCTAGTGCTGCCAGAGCCTGGGAAAGGCTATGTTGTTTTCTGCGATGCTTCCAAGAAAGGTTTAGGTTGTGTGCTGATGCAAGAAGACCATGTGGTTTCTTTTGCTTTGCGACAGCTTAAGAAACATGAGGAGAACTATCCGACTCATGATTTGGAGTTGGCTATGGTGGTTCATGCATTAAAGATTTGGAGTCACTATCTTTACGGGGAAGTGTGTCAGATCTTTACAGATCATAAGAACTTGGAGTATATCTTCTCACAGAATGAGCTAAACATGCGACACCGCCGAAGGATGGAGCTAATCAATGATTACGACTGCACCATCGAGTATCACCCTAGTAAGGCAAATGTGGTAGCTGATGCGCTTAGCCGAAAGTCTTCTTCTCTCTCTTCAAAGAAGGCACAATTGAGTTCCTTGGTATGCCATAGACGGGATATGTTTGTTTCCTTGCGACAGATTAATGTCCAGATGGAAGTTTCCTTGTTAGCATGACTTTTGGCACAGATGCAAGTCCAGCCTACGTTGAGACAGCAGATCAAAGACACACAACAAATAGATGATACACTGCAGCTGATAAGGTCAGAGATCGGTAGCGAAAAGCGTGATGGGTTTCATGAGTCTGAGGATGGACTAGTTTGCTATCATACTAGGATGGTGGTCCCCGATGCTGATGATCTGCGGAAGCTAGTGCTCGAGGAAGCACACACATCGATGTATGCTATGCATCTAGGAGTCACCAAGATGTATCACAATCTGAAAGACCTATATTGGTGGCCTGGCTTAAAGAAAGATGTAGCTGAGTTTGTGGCTAGGTGTGCGATTTGGCAGCAAGTCAAGGCAGAGCATCAGAAGCCGGCAGGTACGTTGCAACCCCTGCCAATACCACAGTGGAAATGGGATCATATAACCATGCATTTCGTAGTTGGTCTGCCCAAGACAGCTAGAAATCATGATTCCATTTGGGTGATAGTGGATAGATTGACGAAGTCTACCCATTTCCTACCTATGAAGACAACGTATACAGCCGAGAAGCTCGCTCGGGTATATGTAGATGAGATAGTACGTTTACAAGATGTGCCAGCAACGATAGTTTTTGACAGAGGTCCTCAGTTCACGAGTCGTTTCTGGGAACAGTTGCACAAAGCATTGGGAACACAGTTGAGGTTCAACACTACTTTCCACTCGCAGACAGATGGACAATCTAAGAGGACTATTAAGACTTTGGAGTATCTTCTTCGGGCTTGTGTTTTGCAGTTCCTAGGCAGTTGGGACGTACATCTCAGTTTGATAGAGTTCGCCTACAACAATAGTTATCAGCGGAGCATTGACATGGCTCCTTATGAGGCCTTATATGGCAGGAAATGCAGATCTCTGTTATGTTGGTATGAGTCTGGAGAATATCAGCTTTTGGGTCCTGAGTTAGTACAACAGACAACAGAAAAGATCAAAATGATACAGGAACAGTTGAAAGTGGCACAAGACAGACAAAAGTCATATGCAGACAATCACCGATGACCTTTAGAGTTCCAGGTGGGAGACAAAGTGTATCTAAAGGTCTCGCCATGGAAATGTGTGCTAAGGTTTGGCCGGAAGGGTAAGCTAGAACCCAAATATATGGGGCCATACCCGGTCATAGCACGTGTTGGCAAGGTAGCTTATAAGTTAGAGTTGCTGGCAGAGTTGCACAGGTTGCATCCAATGTTCTATGTCAGTATGTTGAAGAAAAATCATCCAGATACAGGAACAATGATACAACCAGTCGAGGTTGAGCTTGATGAAGATGTGACCTATGAGGAAGGTTTGGTGGCAATCCTTGACAGGAGAGTTAAGAAGCTGAAGAGGAAGGACCTGGTTCTTGTGAAGGTTCTTTGGCATCATCGTGGCGTCACTACTACAGAAATGGCTTATAATGTCACTTTTAAAGGTGTCGGTTGTAATAATACACCGACACCTAAACAATAAAGTGTTGGTTTATAAAATAAACCAACATCAATCTGTGAAGGGCGACCAGACACGGGTATCACTTTTATTCGGTGTCGGTTACTTAATAACACACCGATGCCAAAAATTAACCGCCAAATCCAAAAATTTCCAGTGAAAAAATTACCTCCAAAAATTTAACATATGGCGTTGGTCATTACTTAAAAAACCGATGATGAAAGGTTATTCGTGAAATAGAAATTGGGCACATTTTGATCGTCGGTTTTACATCAATGACCGACACTTATGTTTTTTCCCGCACTCTTCGCGGGAAATTTTTCACACCCTTTGAGCGTCAGATTTGCAAAACAACCGACAACTATGGTTATTAATTGAGAACTAATTTTTTAACCGGTGTATGTAGATAGACGCCGGTTTATTTCTAGTTAAAACCAACGATTATCATTTAGAATAGGTGTCGGATTGTGTTGTTAACCGACACTGTTAGTTTTATGTGTCGGTTGAGTTTAATAACCGACATCGAATGTTAACTTAATATCGCATGAGTGAGCCCGACTCTTCCCCTTTCTCTCTGTGATTGCAATCGACTATTAGGGTCTGGAGATTACGGCTTTGTCCTTGCTCGCCGCCGCTGATCTCCTTGCTCGCCGACACCGTTCTACTGCTATTGCCATCGCCGCCGTTCGTGGAGCTCGCCGCCTCCGTGGAGCTTGTCGCCGCCGTGAAGCGCCACCGTGGAGCTTGCCGTTTGTGGAGCTCGCTGCCGTTCGTGGAGCTCGCCGCCTCCGTGGAGCTTGCCGTTCGTGGAGCCGCCACCTTCGTTGGTCCTCTCCTCCAGCCGGTCCTCCTCTCGCTGGTGCTAGCAGTCCTACTACCGGAGCCAAAGCCTAGGCACCGTGCTAGCAGTCCTACTGCCAGAGCCAAAGCAAGTGCCAGTAGCCAGCGCCAACAGTAGTAGTCGGAACCAGAGCTTGCCATTATCGTCACCACTGCCACTTCTAGAGGTAAAGCCTCCAATTGACTAGGTTTGCATCCTTAATTCATCCTTGGCTTAACCTATTTTTTAATGTGCGTTGTTAATGTGTGTTGATCTTGGCTTAACCTATTTTTTAAACAAGTAGATGTCAATGATAATTTAGTTAACCAATCCCTATGATTGATCCTAATTCAGTTCAGTATTGTTTTGGATTCATACACGATCGTGCTAAAATTTGTAGTGTGCATTTACAGTTTTAGGTTTGACTTTTTTGATGTTACTAGCGGATAGGACCCAAGCTCCTGTTCATTTTATGATTCACTTCAAAATGATTAGAATGTGCCTGGGTCCTTATTATAAGTATGTTCTTTTATCCTTTTAAAAAGTATTTCAAACATAGTGTCATGTACTCATAAAACTAAATATGAGTGTTGATTAAAAAAATAGATAATAAGTGTCACCTGATTTTATAAAATACCAAGATACATCAAATTATAGAAAATACTAGTATGAAAATTTATAACATCATAATATGTACTTACACTTGTTCTGAAAATATATAACATCGTTATATGTGCTTATGTACACTTTGTTAATACTAATATTATGCAGTCTCTGTCCACCCACAACAATCACTATGAACTGGGCCTCTATGTCAATGTTAACGTTCCCTATTGAAGAACAGTTGGACATCATCCTAGATGATCGTTCCTTAAACCAATTGGCCATACCCAAACATTGGCATTTTCTAAAAGGAAGACACTACAGGCCTGGTGAAGTGACCCTAAATTTTGGCAATTATTCACATGTTATTGAGGTTGAGTATGATTTGGCAGGAAATCTTGTATCAAAATCTGGTTGGCGTGATTGGATTGGAAAGATGTATGTGGGCCGTAGCGACAAGATTTTTCTCCGTCCAGTTGGCAATAATACCATCAACATTTGGATAACCAACATCAACTGCAAGACCCCTGATCATCTATGGCGGTATGAGCGCACGACGGAGGATATCAGCTCGAGTTTGGACGAATCTGATTATAAGGCCCCTGTCAGTTCAGATTTGTCTAAATACAATGAGGAGCTCTGCAACACAGCACAATCATCAAAAAGGCCACGGTAGGTCCAATTAACAAATATAATTGTCAAGACAAAAAATTTGTGTTTACATTTTTTGTCTGAAAGCAATCAATACTCATAGCTGCTTTCTTTTCTAAACTTCAGGAGAAGATCGCCACAATGATAAGTCCTCGAAGTTACTGATGCGGGACCACAATGATCACTTCCATTACAGTTCAGGAGCTCGCCGACCTTCTGCCTGCCCGTTCGGCTTCCACGTGCACCCATCCATCTCGCCTCTCTCCCTACTCTAGAGCAAGACACCCGACTGGGCTCAAACAAAGGTAAACATCCCCAAAAACCCTATCTCTCGCCCTCTGATTTGTATTTACTTAAATACTAATTTGTATTTACTTATCTACTCGTTCATCTAATGATTTTTTATTCATCACATTATTTAAATTTAGGGCTTTATATTTAAATGCATCTAAACATTCATAAGCTATTAATGTTGATTAATTTAGGAAGCATTGATATGTTGTTATGGCTGTCCACAAATGTTTTTATAAGAAATTGTGTGTTGAATGGGGTTGTGAACAAGGAATTGGTGTTGTATTTGTTGGCCTAGAAACCCGTCCAAGACTTACTCATTAGGAGTAAATCTTGGATAGTCCCCGATTTGGGACTGTTCTTGAAAACCTAATCTCACTTAGGATGTAAGTGTATAATGTGTATTGGGTTTTCAAGAAAATTTTGGCAGCATTTCCCCATTTGTTCTCTAAGTACATATGTACTTGGAGAACAACGGGGAAATGCTGTCGAAATTTTCTTGAAAACCCAATACACATTATACACTTACTAGTGAGATTTGGTGTTCAAGAATGGGATAGGTGGTACACATTTAAGAATGACATCACATGTATAAACCCTAAAGTTTTAACCATAAACTCTAATATGTTTGCCCTAGACCCTAATCTTGTTGTAATATATACTTGTTTTCTCTTTGATCATAGAATCGATAGATCAAGGATGTCCATTCGCAATCGCTTCACCCCAGAGTTTATTTTGGTCTTGATCAGTTTGTTAGATTTGCCGAGGAACTTAGGAAACAACCTGGAGATAGGTTCTACGGTCCATGTAGGCATTGCGGTAACAACTTGAAAGTCAGTACTGGTGACGAAATTAGAAGTCATGTCATGTGCAACGAGATTGTACAAGGCTATACAGAATGGCACTGGCATGGAGAGATTTCAAAACTGAAACCAATGGATGTCAATAGGGCTTGTGTGGAAGAAGAAATTTCCACCGATGACGTAGATGTGAATGAACTAGTTCCAGTAGACATCGTTGATGCGATGCCGGATAGTTGTGGGGTAGAGCACACTGATCCACCTCCCATGTTTAGAAACATTGTGCATGATGATGAGATACAATTATACATGGGTTGTAAGTTTATGAAGCTTAGTGCTATGTTGAGATTGTATAAACTAAAAGCTAACAATCGATGGAGCAACAAAAGCTTCACGTCATTGTTGTCTTTGTTGAAAGAAATTCTTCCTGAAGGAAACGAGCTGCCGATCTCAACATACCAGTTAAAGAAATTGTTGTGCCCAATGGGAATGGAGGCCAAGAAGATACACGCATGCCTGAATGATTGTGTATTATTTCAAAAGGACTATGTGAATTTGAAAGATTGTCCGAAATGTGGTGCGTCAAGGTATAAATTGACGACTTCGGGGGAGTCCAAAATTGGTTCTCCTGCCAAGGTGATGTGGTATCTACCTATAATACCACGGTTTCAACGCTTGTTTGCCAATCCTATAGATGCAAAGAATTTGAGGTGGCATGCAGATGTTAAGAAAAATAATGATGGGATCCTACGACATCCGTCTGATTCCCCACAGTGGAAGAAGATTAATCTATTGTACCCTGAATTCGGTGAAGAGGATAGGAATCTAAGACTTGGGCTTTGTACAAATGGGATGAATCTGTACAGGACATTGAACAGCCAACATAGCACTTGGCCAGTCGTGCTTGTTATATACAATCTTCCTCCTTGGTTGTATATGAAAAATAAGTACGTTATGCTGTCGTTGTTGATATCGGGCCCTAAACAACCTAGAAATGATATCGATGTTTATCTTGAACCTCTGATTGATGACTTAAAGAAACTCTGGGGTGAAGGTGTGATGACCTATGATGCTTCACGAAGAGAGACATTTTGTTTGCACGCTATGTTGTTTTGCACTGTGAATGACTTTCCAGCATATGGGAATTTGTCTGAATATAGTGTCAAAGGATCTAAAGCGTGTCCTATATGTGAAGAGAATACTGATTCAATACAACTAAAACACTGTGGCAAGACTGTATATCTTGCTCATCGAAGGTTTCTTCCAAAATTTCATCTGTATCGTAGGTTGTGCAAAGCATTCAATGGACGGAATGAGGAACGTAGTGCACCTAAACCTATATCAGGGGAGGATGTTTATGAAAGAGTGAAAGACATCGCCAATGAATTTGGTAAGAGATCACAATGTACGATGGCCACAAGGAGTGACAAGTCTTTATTCAAGAAGAAGTCAATATTTTGGGATCTTCCTTATTGGAGTTCTTTGACAGTCAAGCATTGTATTGATGTCATGCACATTGAGAAAAATGTATGTGATAGCATCATCGGTACTCTGTTGAATATACCAGGTAATACTAAAGATGGGATAAAATCCAGAATGGACCTACGTGAAATGAGAATAAGGTCAGAATTAATAGAATTACGTGAAATGGGTAATAAAAGAACATACTTACCTCCTGCTTGTTACACATTGTCTAGAAAGGAGAAGAAATCATTTTGTGAATGCTTGGTAAATGTTAAGGTGCCACAGGGTTACTCATCCAACATCCGTACATTGGTATCAATGAAAGATCTGAAGTTGATAGGTCTTAAATCTCATGATTTTCACATTCTAATGCAACAAATATTGCCTATGGCAATTAGATCTATATTGCTGAAGCATGTAAGGTTTGCAATCACCAGACTTTGTTTCTTTTTCAACAGTCTGTGCAGCAAAGTTATTGACCCTGATACTCTCGATAATTTGCAAAGGGAAGTGGTTGTTACCCTATGTTAGCTTGAGATGTATTTTTCTCCGTCGTTCTTTGATATCATGGTACATCTTGTTGTCCACTTGACTAGGGAAGTGAAAATGTTGGGACCAATTTTCTTGCATTGGATGTATCCCTTTGCACGATACATGAGCGTTTTTAAAGGTGATGTTCGAAACCGTTATTGGCCTGAAGGGAGTATTATTGAGGGTTATGTGGTGAGAGAGGTTATGGATTTTTTCAATGACTTTCTGAGTGGTAATGACGCTCCCGTGAATGACAAGAATATTGAGGAGCATTTTGGCAAAGGAGTTTTGGGAGCACAGGTGAAAGTAATTAGCCGTGAGCAGTAGGAGCAAGGTCACTTGTATATTTTACACAACATCGACGAAGTGGGTGTTTATATCGAGGAACATACCAATTTCATCAAGAGACAATATCCTCGATCCAATTCAATGTGGCTTGCTAGAGAGCATAACAAGACATTTAATAAGTGGTTTGAAGATAAAGTCTTAAATCAACTATCTCAAACACCAGATAATGTTACTGAAACCATCAAATGTCTCGCCTTTAAACCAAAATTGAATGTTATGTCTTGTGAAGGGTTTGACATAAATGGTTTCTCATATTACGCAAAGCGTCAAGATGATAAGAGTGTCATCCAAAACAGCGGGGTCACCCTTCAAGCGTCTTCATTGTTTTTTGCAAGTGCAAAGGATAAAAGTCCATGTGAAGCTAAAATGTCATATTACGGTGTCATTGAAGACATATGGGAGTTTAACTATGTAGATTTCAGAATTCCACTTTTTAAATGTAATTGGGTTGACAACAACAAAGGAGTTATAGTGGATGAATTGGGTTTCACGTTAGTGAACTTTGAAAAAATTGGTGAGAAGGGTGAACCATTAATATTTGCATCACAGGCAAAACAAGTATTTTATATCGATGATCCTGCAAATGATAAATGGTCAGTTGTTCTTCATGGTAAAAGGCAGTTCATTGAAGATCCTATAGATGAAGAAGAGTACTATGATAAGTATGATGACTCCAATCCATTCTCAGTTGGGTTGCCAACACCACCAAACATTGAATATGGGGATCACAATGACTTGTATGTTCGCGGGGATCATAATGAAGGATTTTTAATTGATAAAAGATCACAATATTAGAGGCATGGATGTTTATATTTTTATTATGTTCCCATGATGACCGTGCTGATGATCACCGTGAGGGTGAGGACGTGCTTGCACCGCCTGACAATGTAAGTTTTAAGAATATATCCCTGAGGTTTCTATCTATATGTTCATTTATAATTAGACCTTCTTCAATGTTAACTCGTGGTGAAATCAGTTTGTCCTCCTGCTAATGCATACGGTTGCTGAATCACGACCTCCCAGTCATAACATGTAGTTTTCGATAACCTATTTTAGTAGGTGGGATCATCACCTTAGTCCCACTATATATATGTACTAAGCTATAGTGTTGTATGTAAATTCAGCATTGCTGTTATTATGCACTATATATGTGTTAGTCTGTCATGTTGTTATATGAATCTGAAACACTTGTGCATGATGCACTTTATGTATTGTATCTATATCATGGTTCCCTTCATTGTGGCTTCTTTTGCTATTTCATGGCTCTTTTAATATATGATTTTGTTGACAATGATGACAATGCTGACAATGTGAATGAATTTTTATGAATTATGTGTGAAAATCATCAATACATGAATGTTTCTACATGTGTCTGAATGTGAAAAGAGATAAAATAAATGGAACTGTAGGTTGCTACTGGTTTCTACATGCGTGTGATGAAAAAAATATATGAATTAAATGTTCTTATACATGAGTGTGAATCACATATATATAATATTGTCCATCATGTTAATTTTGCAGGTTTGTGGCCTGTTGTTGGCGGATATCAATGGATGTCATAAAACCTATAGTTCATAACTAAACTGCAGGTTTCTCATCCTATGACCAGCCACAACAGGTCTACAGACTGACAGAAAAAATAAAATAAAAACATCAGCGTCGGTTATTTGAACAAAACCGACGATATATGGTTACAATGTCAGTTTCCATACTAGTAACCAACCTCGATTTACCTAATGAGGCCAGACACCATGGCTGTGGCAGCAGACCAGACATAAAACAGGCGTCAGATATTTATATAAAACCGACGACATAGGATAACAGTGTTAGTTTCACTACTAGTAACCGACGTCGATTTCCCTAGAGGCTAGACAACATGGTCATTCTAGTCAGTACGGCCGTGGCAGCGGGTGAGATGGCATCAGTTATCACTAAGAAACTGACACCGATAGTGCCCTAGATGGTGCCCTTTCTGTGGAGCGAAGGTATGTGGCGTCGGTTTCGAACCTAATAACTGACGCCTATACCCCCTGCTGGCGCATTTTTGGTGCATTTTTGGTGGCACGTGAAGGGTTTTGGCATCGGTTTGAGAACCGACGTGTAGCAGTTGGGCTTTTAGTGGCGCCCACATAGGTGTCACTTAAGAACCGACACTAAAGGCCTTAAAAAACCGACACTAAAGGCATGGTATGTACTAGTGCATCGAGGAAGCCACGTGGGAGCTTGAGGAAGAGATGAGGAGGAAGTATCCCTCACTTTTCTCTTCGGATTTCGAGGACGAAATCCCTTTGTAGAGGGTTATAGCTTGTAAGGGCCCTGACCTCCGTTTAGGTTTTATCCTATTTTCTTTGCTTAACCCTGGTGCTTAGTTGCTTGCTAATCACCTTTAGTGGTGATTAGGGTTTGTTTGTGCTTTGTTGAGAGTTGGAGGTGCTACTTGCAATTTACCCAAACCTAGGGTTGATGAGCAAGTTTGACACCTTGAGAGGTGTTCTTGTCTCTCCTTGCTTCCTTTAGTGTTGAGAGGAAGGGCTGGGCTCGTTGCTTTGGGCTTGGTTGAGCTTGTTGGGCCTTGAGATGCCTTGCTTGAACCTTGTGTCGGCCTAGGTGTGTCACCCAGGGAGTGATGTCGGGCATGGAGATGGGGTGTGTCGCCCATGAACCCCTTTGACCCTTTGACCTCATTTGTGTCACCACTAGTGGACACTTGGTGCTTGATGCTTGCATGTGGCAATGGCCTTGGACATGTGTTTAAGGCAAGATGGAGTGGTGGCATTGCCCTTGGACAAGTGTCCCTAGGTGGGCGACACCTTGCCTTATCTTACCTTGGTTTCTCCTCCATCCTCTCCTATATATGTGTTTCCTTTCTCTTTCTAAGGATCCCTTTAGTTCCTTAGTTCCCCTCTCCCTTGGTGTATGACACCTCTTCCTTTGCAAGCTTGGTGGCTGATCCCTATCTTGGAGTCTTCTTCTTCCTCTTGTGGTGGCCAAAGGTGTGCTTGGAGCTAGGAGCTTGGAGCTTGCTTAAGGCGAGTTACATAACTCCTAACCCTAATCATATTACCTTCTGCTATGTTCTTGTATGTTTTCTTATGATCATCATCGGCTATGTATGTTGCTAGTTAAGCTTCTTGCTTAGTTACACCTAGTTGGCCGAACCATGTCTATGATTTCCTTGTTGAGAAACACTCCTTTCTCTCCTTGGTCTAGAGGAGTGAGCTTGAGTTCTAGTAATATTGGCAATACCCCTCTCTCGTTTAAGTTGAGAGGTGAGCTTGTGATCCAGTGGCTTGAGCAACACCCTCCTCTCACCAAAGACTTGAAAGGTGAGCTTTGTGTGGTTTATGACCTATGTTGAAGTTGATCCTTGTGGTTGCCTGAGTTGTGATAGAGGTTGTGCAAGACCCTTCTCTCTTGGTTGTTGAGAGGTGAGCTAATCTTCTTGATCAATCTAGGGTTTGGTGCCCTTGTGTTGGAGGTTGATGATGATCTTGCTGAGTTGCATCTTGCACGATATGGTTTGGGGTTGGTGCTGCCCGTGGCTCAGATATACTAGCGCCGAGACCTGTACCGAGGCGGGCTTGAGAAAGGGTAGCCTATGGAGCTGACCCTGTGGCTGAGGCCACTTAAGCATGAGACTGTGGTCCTGCTTTGGTTCTCGTGCACTGACCACGAGGTGGGAGGTCATGGAGTTCGGCTCTTCCATTGACCTTGTATGGCACCGACTCCGGGTTTTGCAGCCGTCGGTTGGATTTGAGCGGTAAGACTGACTTCCTTAGGGCATAATAATATGTAATCCAGCTGAATAGTATTTATCGCTTAAGGCAAATACGGAACATTGATTGAGGCCTTACTTTTGTAGTTGAGCTTGTTATACATTTACGTTCCTTATATTATGTGGTAAGATCTTATAAATATTATCTTATCAATCATGTTCCATAAAGAAATACTTGGTTATATGTCTTCCATACACCTTGGTAAGCTTGATGGGATGAATAGCTTGGCTTAGTATGCTGCTCTCATTCTACGCATTATCAGTTATCTGCTGTTATTGCTTAAATATTTCTGAGGTTTTTAGTTTCGGCGGGGAGTTATGTTTCTCACTGGGACTGTGTGTCTCACCCCGTTGGTTTACAACCTTTTTTAGGTGTTCATGCTAGACGTGGTGGTGGTCGCGGGGTTGTGTTCGAGCAGCAAGACGAGCAGTAGAAGGCAAGAGATGCATATGCTACTGTTTTGGTTGTTTTGTAGTAGAGTCTTAGAGTCATCCATGTACTCTCAGGTCCTCGGAAGCATTTTGACATTGTTTCACACTCTATAGCTGATGATGCTTTGTATATCCTGCTACTGGCCAGATGTGGGTCGCTATGTGTATATAAACAGGTAATGAATTCATGTGATGACAAGACAACTGATCTTCTAAGCTGTGAACACGTATCAAGACTTGTAAATGTTTATATAGCCTATTTTCTTACAGGATGAGGATCTGAATGTAATAGTTTCTTGGTTTATCTGTTTTTCCAAAATTAGTTTTAATTAACCCGTGTTTTTGGTAATAAGTGTTTTATGGTGTTTTCCGCACATTTTCTCGTGACACCTCATTGTCTGTGTGATAGCGGGATGTGTCACCACATGAGATGTTGAAATGATATGGTAGATAAATGATATACATGTTCTTCCTATTCCTTATTAAGAGGATAGATGATTTATTGTTCTATCATAAATAGTTGCAATGCTTTAAAAGATGAGAATGCTTTAAACTACTTATCATCTGCCTAGTTTTATATCATTAAACTGCAATAATATTTTTTTGGCGGAGAGTTGTATCTCTCGCTGGGGCAATTACAATTGTCTCACCCCCATGGGATCCAACATTTTTAGGTGGACAAGCACGGAGGAGACTGAGAATATCTTGCAGAGGAAGAACATCAATAACAGCAAGGACAACAGTGGCAACTCAGGTTGAGCGTACTGTCTGTCGTGTCTTGTAGATAGAAGTCCTATGTGTCGTCTCTGTACTCTCAGGTCCTCGGAGTTAGTAGTTAGTTCTTTTAATATATCGATTTGAGATTTTGGCTTGATGCCTTGAGATTTTGAGTTGCTAAATTATAATTCTGACAAAGTAATTGTTGTATATAATTCTCGAGAAGAGATAGTACATGTGATATGCTTATGAACCAGGATGTAGATGATATACATTGGTTCTTGATAAAAGAGTTTTCCTGTGTACGGACATCTTTGCAAAAGGTTTAAATTTTTAGTGATTTTTGTTAATCCGTTGTGAATGATATGCTTCCACATTAGTTAATCTTGTTTTTATGAGTTGGATGCCACAATTTAGTGGTATCAGAGCTCTAGGTTCGCTGAGTCTATAGAGACATAAGACTAAGGTGTCGAGTCTATTCTTAGTGTACCCCAGTGTATCTTATAGTGCCTTATGTTTATGCAGAAGAAGATATATAACTCCAAGATGTCTGGAGAACACGAGGAACACGTTGATGAGAGCAATGTTGCTGCAACAGTGAGAGGTGCAAGGTATCAGGCTAGGGAGGAACCAGTGCTTGAAAATCTCCATGTTGATGAAGTCATGAGTGGAAACCTAGATGTTCATAATCTTTTTGGGAAACACATGACTACACTGAAGTATATGGCAGACCGGATGCCGACACCAGCACCTAGGGCACCAATTTCCAATGAGGGATATGGGTCTGGTAAGACCTTTGAATGACTACGTCATGTAGGAGCCATATAATATGATGGGACATCTGACCCAGCAGATGCTGATATCTGGCTCACTGAATTATAAAAGGCTTTTAAGATCCTTAGTATCCTGGATGCTGACAAAGTTAAACATGTTGTGTACCTTTTGAATGGTAGTGCTGGACATTGGTGGGCTATAGAAGAAATAAAAAGGAATGATGAAGAGGTTGGATGGGAGGAATTCTGTCGAGAATTCGTCAATACGTATTTTCCAAGGACTTATTTAGATGAAAAGATCTCACAGTTTGAGAAGATATGACAGGGAGCCAAGTTAATAAGTGAATATGAGGTTAAGTTCATGGAAATTTTACGATTTTTTCCTCAGATGACTGCTACTGAGGAGGAAAAGATTCGACATTTTGAGAAAGGATTGAATGCAGAGATGTCTATTCTGGCATCTTCCCTAGAAATTAGAGAGAGGTTTGCCACATTTGTGGAGTCAATTCGAAGGATAGAAGGGTCTATGACAAATAAATATGAGACAGGCCTTAAAAGGAAGTCTAAACAGTCACAGAAACAAGGAATTGGTGGTACTAAACAATCAAAGATTTTAGTAGTACCGACTCAACCACAATGTAGTGCACCCAAGCAACAGTCACCTAAAAGGCTCAGAGTCTGCTATAGATGTGGACAGAGAGGACATCTGAGGTGGCAATGTCCAAATAGAAAGTGATGGGGTGACCCAACATTCAAGACACTAGATAACTGGTAGAAGGTAGACTTGTCAAGATAAAACTTTCTATTTTGAATTATATTTTGTTCCCTACTATAAGAAAGGTAGTTGTTATTTAGTTTATTTGTATAATCCTTTGAGGATATGAGGAAGATATTAGTAGAATGAAAACTTGTGTTCAGTTTAATATTCTTTTATATGTTTTGAAATTTCTCTTTATCCTTTAAGGAAGGGAAGAGATGAAAAAGGAACTCAGAGAAAAATCTGAGATATTAAGTATATCAAAATTTAAAGAGATGAAAACATAAAATAAAATAAATACATACTACCTAATTTCAGTTCTTGAATACCCTGGCCAGGTATTCATTTATTGAAGGCAAGGTAAGTATGACATACGTAGATTGTTATCTTTCTTATTACTCTAATCAAGTAATCATTCTAAAACAATCCAAAGAAGCCTAATCAAGAAGGAGATGTGGCGTGGAAATTTCTACCACATTATAATTGATATACGGAGGAATTTGATTTAATTATAAATCAACTTATAAACAAAAATGAAGATGAGGATATGATGTGTTTATTAACACATGTGTTATATACCAAGGTAGGGGATTCTAGTATCTGAGAAATATCAGGCTATTTTATGATGGTTACCTAGAATGGTTAACTGTGGAATAAGTCCAGTTACCTAATGTAGCATGGACATCATTTGTTAGGGGTTTATGCTTTACATAAACATAACATTGATGAGAATGAACTATTTGAAGGAATAATTGTAAAATTATTGCATGAAAAATTTATCAAATTAAATTAACAAATAACCTCAATCTAAATAAGAAAAGTGTTACCTGACACAGAATTAACTCCACAGTCAATAATGAAAGGATAGTGGAGTATGTGTCCTATGTGTTTGATTCTATGAGAATTTTGTGTGGAAGAACTTTGTATTGATAAAAGTTCTATGGTGTCTCCATAACAATGAGATGTTATGTGGAGACTTGATGATGCAACAAATGAATAATATCTGTCTCCTTTTTATCTGGGATTTAATGGACGAAATCCTTGTTAGGGGTTTATGATTTGTAACATCCATGACCTGGGTTATGCCTTAACCCTAGGTGTTTTGCTTAATAAAGTTAATTATATGCTTGCTATTATTTCTTGAAAAGTAATTAAGGTTCAAAGGGAACTTATGTTTCAATTTTAGTCCTTTTCGAATAATGTTGAAACATTGTTTTGCTTATTTTGGACTAAAATGCAAATTACCGAAGTTGAGTGGTTAAATTGAAAATTTTACATGATAAGATGTTCCTCGTGTGTTGAAGCATCAAGAGAAGGAAGATGATGCAGAGGTAAGGCTTGTGGTAGCCTGAGTACCAAGAAAGAGCTGAAAAAGCAATGTTTGTGCATTAAAACCTAGTTTTGGTGTAATGTGCAATTTACCCAAAACCTAAGGTTCAATATGAAAATTACCACTTAAAAATAGTCCCTAATGTTTCTTGGCATCATTTAGAGCAAAGAAAATGAGGGGGCGCCTCATTTGGATCACTTTGGAGGAGAGAGAATCTTGATATTAAAATAATCAAGATTTAAGCATAAATTGGAACTTTACTTCAATTTAAAGTAAAAATAAATATATTAATTGAAGAGCCCTTCAACCAAAAGGAGAGGGATGATTTTTCAAAATAATGGACGACCATGTGCCTTGAAAAGGCACGAAAATATCTCAAGCAAGTGGATAACCCACTCACATTATTAAAAGAAAAAGAAATATCCACTAACTTATGGATATTATTATTATAAGGGTTAAGGTGCTTAATTTGTTTTCCTTTAATTCATGGATAATTGAGTGGAATATGAGGCAAAGGGGATAGCCTCGTAACCAAGGAAGGGAAGGGGGAAGTGGCAAGGAAATGGAGGAGATAATCCCTACTTTTTCTCTCTTAAATGAATTTTCAATCAGATTCATATATATGCTCCTTTATCCATGAGTTGAAAGGAAATTTCGAATCCACTTTCACTTCTTACTTGCAAAAACGACCAAGGGAGCTTGTATCAAAAGGAGGACGACCCCCAACCTGTTGGTAAGCTTCTTGACCTTCGTTTACCTTGATTCCATGGTGGAAATCAAAAATCAATGCATGATTTCTTCCTATCTCAATCCCATCTTCAATTCTAACCATTTCTTTTTACTCAAAGCTTGAGGACGAGCCTTGGGATAGTGAAAGGAGTTGCATCCACCATTGTTGACGTGAGCTTGAAGCTTTGAAGCTCAATTGGAGGTGGGTTTTATAACTTGAACCCTTGAACTTTGTTATTGATTCCATATCTTTATCAATTGTTGATTCCTTCATTATTCCCGAAATTTTATTTGGATGATTGGTGAAATCACCACGGAAATTACAACAAGTTTTGTGGGTTTGTAGCTTGAAGATTATGATGTCATATTAAGCACCCACCTCAACATGGGCAACCAGTTTTCAAAACCGATTGAGTTAATTCGGTTACAAAACCGAATGGATAATTGATTTCAAGACCGAATGGGTAATTGCTCTCAAGATCTAATGGGTAATTGATCTTAAGACCAGTTGGAGATACTTTCTGATGAGTTGGACGTTGATCCAATGGTTCTAATTGATTGGTTGAAGGAAACCCTAGATGCCCAAACATTTTCAAAACCATTTTGTGTTGAAATGCCAAAACCGAATGGAGATATAAAGTGATCAAATCGTTTGGAGATTTAAGGTGATGATTGATCCATTGATCCAATGGTTGATAATAATTATTATCAATGATAGGTACAAAGGTTGAAATCCTAAAGTACCTAGATGATCAGTACCTTTAGAATGGTTAACCCTAAAAGCTTATGAAAGCAATGTCTCAATACACTATGTCAACCATAGTTGTACATATTTGATTAAAAGGTTGATGTAAACTAATCAAGTTGAGTGGATGATAGAAAGGAATTCATACATGAGTATAAATTATGAAGAATATGTTATTAGGGTATGATCCTTAGTAAAGAGATCATGAAACCCTAATCAAGTGGGTTAATAAGCCATAATCCTAAAAGTTGGGCAATCCTGAGTGAAACCCTAGTCTAGAGTAATGATGTAACCCTAATTTAGGGTGATCATATAAGAAACCATAATTATGGGTAATGGAAGATGAAACCCTAATTGGGATAAATAGTAAACCCTAATTATGGGTAATTGAATGGAAACCCTAATTAGGATGAATAACAAACCCTAATTGTGGATAATTGAATTTAAACCCTAATTGAGG
Organism: Alisma plantago-aquatica; assembly: GCA_963693085.1. NCBI lineage: Eukaryota > Viridiplantae > Streptophyta > Magnoliopsida > Alismatales > Alismataceae > Alisma > Alisma plantago-aquatica. The sequence goes on from OY856410.1 coordinate 336,270,738, forward strand.
GTGATGTCATGTGAAACCCTAATTGAGGGTGATGCCATGTGAAACCCTATGCAATGGTATGATGAGGAGCCCTAATACAGGGTGAATGTATGTGAAACTCAAATTTTGAGTTATAATAAGTGAAGCCCTAATCTTAGGCAATATGATGATAAACCATAACCCTAATAAGAGAACCCTAATGATAAATAGTGGGTATTACCTTATAAAGATGAAACATCTCAAATGGTTGATTATAGGCAACTTTATAGTAAGCAATGCCTTAACCTGAAATGAAACCATATCATTGAAGATAGTTGGACCATTCTTGTCACTTCATGGTAAAAGTGATAGGTTAGTGGATGAAAGTGTTAAGATGGGAAATACCTTAATCCAAGATAAGTTGATAACTCAAGTAAGTTGGAAGTGATGAGGAAAGTGATACACCAAGATATGATTGATATCACTTTTAGCATCCCAAGGTTGATAAGCATTGATGTACCTCAAATCCAATATACTTGGATAGGAAACACATGAAGTATGTTATGTAAATTGTTACAATGAATTGTAATGAGTTTGATATACTTTGATAAGAATAGGCTAATATACCTTGAGAATGGGATTAAGCTAAACTAATGAGTATGATCATACCACGAATAAGGATGAGAAATGAACTCATACCTTGTATTGATAATCATTTAATGAAAAATTTTAAAAGTAATAAACATGATTGAATACTCGAGATGTTAATGGATGCTCCTAGAGGTGTGGAGCAATATATTAAGGTTGATTTGATAAATATGAAATCCTAATTAATGTGAGATGGGAAACCCTAACCGTAAATTGGGTAATGCGACATGAGAAACCCTAATGTGACGTGAATAGTAAGCCCTAACCCTATTGAGGGAATAGTGGTGTTACTATTGTATTACATGAGGTGATATGTTATTGTTGCCTAGTGAGAGGTGACAAGATGTGTAATGGCCTTGTGAGCCATATGATTAGAAGTTTCCTAGTGATAGGTGACAAGATGTTTAATGGCCTTGTGAGACATACAATTAGATGATGCCTAGTGAGAGGTGACAAGATAGTTTATGGGCCTTATGAGCCATGAGAACAATTGTGGCATAGTGAAAGGTACCAAGATGATTATAAACGTTTATTGTAAGCAATGATAACGTTATAATAAACTTAATAAAAGGAAAAATTGCATTCAATAAAGAATGTGAAAAGCTATGAAGTCTAACCTCGGGGTTGAGCCTAGAGAAGGATGTGATGATCGATGATGAGTTAAAAGAATTTATATCCCATGATCTGTGTAATCAAGATTGGTTAAAGTCCAATACCTGGAAGAGGCATGAAGCATGTAATCAGGAGTGGTTAGAGTCTACTGCCTAGCTGTGTAATCAGGATTGGTTAAAGTCTAATATCTGGAAGAGGCATGAAGCATGTAATTAGGAGTGGTTAGAGTCCACTGCCTGGCTGTGTAATCAGGAGTGGTTAGAGTCCACTACCTAGCTATGTAATCAGGATTGGTTAAAGTCCAATACCTGGCAGAGGCATGAAACCTGTAATCAGGAGTGGTTAGAGTCCACTGCCTGGCTGTGTAATCAGGAGTGGTTAGAGTCCACTTCCTAGCTATGTAATCAGGATTGGTTAAAGTCCAATACCTGGAAGAGGCATGAAGCCTGTAATCAGGAGCGGTTAGAGTCCACTACCTGGTTGTGTAATCAGGATTGGTAGAGTCCAATGCGTGGCAGTGTAATCAAGATTGGTTAAAGTCCAATACCTGAAAGATGCATGAAGCCTATAACCAAGGGATTGGCATAGTCCAATGCCTAGATAGAATATGATGATGTATACTCTTATGTCTGGAATAATTCAATGTTTGTTTAATAGATTGGCTAAGGCCAACAGATGAAAACAAGAATGAATCATGGGTGACATATTAGGATAATAAGGAAAAGCTTGAGATGTTGAAATGATATGGTAGATAAATGATATACATGTTCTTCCTATTCCTTATTAAGAGGATAGATGATTTATTATTCTATCATAAATAGTTGCAATACTTTAAAAGATGAGAATGCTTTAAACTACTTATCCTCTGCCTAGTTTTATATCATTAAACTGCAATAATAATGTTTTTGGAAGAGAGTTATATCTCTCACTGGGGCAATTACAATTGTCTCACCCCCATGGGATCCAATATTTTTAGGTGGACAAGCACGGAGGAGACTGAGAATATCTTGCAGAGGAAGAACATCAATAACAACAAGGACAATAGTGATAGCTCAGGTTGAGTGTAATGTCTGTCGTGTCTTGTAGATAGAAGTCCTATGTGTCGTCTCTGTACTCTCAGGTCCTCAGAGTTAGTAGTTAGTTCTTTTAATATATCGATTTGAGATTTTGGCTTGATGCCTTGAGATTTTGAGTTGCTAAAGTATAATTCTGACAAAGTAATTGTTGTATATAATTCTCGAGAAGAGATAGTACATGTGATATGCTTATGAACCAGGATGTAGATGATATACATTGGTTCTTGATAAAACAGTTTTCCTGTGAATGGACCTCTTTGCAAAAGGTTTAAATTTTTAGTGATTTTTGTTAATCTGCTGTGAATGATACGCTTCCACATTAGTTAATCTTGTTTTTATGAGTTGGATGCCACACTAGAATGGTTTATAATTTGCATGTAGAATTAAATGATCTTGAACATGCTAATTCTTACTTGCTTGATGATAAAAATGCTTGTCTTAGCTAAGTAGACTCTCTTAAACTTGAAAATGCTAGTTTGCTTGATAAGATTAGATTTCTAGAAGATCAACCTCTCATGCCTAGTTCTAATGAAGAACACACTTTAATTGTTGATTCTCTCATGCATGATATTGATGTTCTTAAATCTGAAAACAAGGACAAAGATTTTGTTTTGCAAGAATTAGAAATAGAAAATGCCTCCTTGCTTGCTAAAATCAATGTGCATGAATCTTGTTCTAGTTCTACTAGTAGAGAAAATGATGTTGCTGCTCTTCATATTGATAGAAATTCTTATTTAACTAAAGCTCTTTGCTTAGAAAATGATCTTTTGCATGCTAGAGATAACATTAATCAATTTTCTTCTACTATTACCCCTCTTATGCATGATAATGATAGTTTGAGATCTTCTTTGCAAAGATTCTTAGTTGGTAAGAAGAGTCTTAATGACATCCTACTCCATACTACTAAACAAATTGGTAGACATGGTTTAGGGTATGATAGTAGTCAAGGGAACAACAAAGATAAAGGACCTCCAATATTCCATGGAGAATCCTCTAGTTTCAAGACTATGGGCACATGCAACTATTGAAATGAAATTGGTCATTATTCTAGTTGTTGTCCTTTTAGGAAAGCACCCAAGAGCAATTGGACTTGGGTTGCTAAACTAACCCCTCCGGACCCAAAAACATGATTGGGGACCATTTCATCTTTCTTCTTATAGGTACTTGCAAATGGATTGACTTGAGCTATTGAATTGCAAATTGACTTCTCAATCCACATGAAAGAAGAAAGGTGAGATGTGTATGGGGTGACAACAAGTGGAAAAAGGAATGGTAAGAACAAAGGTAAAATTTTCTTGCTTATAACCTTTTCTTACTTCTTTTGTTAAGTTAGTGTGCACTATGCATATGGCTTTTGAGTCAAAAGTAGTATTTTGTGTTTCTCTTCACACTCTTGCTCAAACACTATTTCTAATTCTTCTATAGTGCATTACTAACTTGCTTAGACATGTTTGGATATGGTTTGTATTTTTAGCATGCATGTAAATATGTTTTTATGAAATATATGTGCGTTTTGACAACTGCTATGTCGGTCGAGTTTGTACTATTTGAAACTCGACCGATAGGCACCTATGGGTGTTGCCAGCAGTTGTCATCGGTCGAGTTATCAATGCACAGAACTCGAGTGATAACACTGTGCACAGAATACACAATTGGCTTATTGAATGAGAATTTCCTTCTCAACTAGATTTTCTCAACTAATAGCCTTATTCTTTGGCACTCTCACTTGGTACCTTTATATATGCTTTTTGCCATGCTCGAAATTGCCTATCTTGCTTACAACTCTATCTCTCTAATTGCTCTAAATTGGTATATCTATATCTTACAATTACTTGCTTTGAGTTGTTTTGCAGGTTTTGATGATGATCTCTTTGGATCTCTGGGTTGTGTCTAAAATTGCTTCCGTTGTACTCTAACTTGCTACATCTATCTAGGTGTATATCTTGTTTTGATACAACCTTGAGGTTTTTAGGGGTAATCATCTTATGGCAAGGATGCATATTTGTATGAGAGTTATATCCTTTCATGCTTCTAAAATTTCATATATCTTTATTTGGATATATCTCTACATCTACTCATAGCTTGCTCTATCTTGTGTATCTTTTAGTATCTCTTGCTATGATCTAGATCCTACTAGTAGTCCTAACTTGTGATATCATCTACTAGTAGTTCATATACATGTAGTTCTAACCTTGTTTATAATTGGCATCTTTGCTCATCTATATGCTATGCTTGTATCTTGTCTCATATATGCTCAATATTGTTCCTTGAATTGCATATCTACTATCTTGAGTTGCTTGCATAACATTGTGATGCAGGGTACATAGATCTATATTATATGTAGAAATTGGAGTATTTTTGAATTTTATGCAGATTTTGCTCCAGTTTTAGTTTTTGGTGCAAGACTAGTGTTTTTCATGCAGAAACAACCTTCTGAGCAAGACTCATGCTTTGCGATGAGCTCTGATGGTTTTTGGTCAAATTCCGTCATCTCGAGGGTCAAAATTATGTTTTATTATTTTTCAACAGCACTTTATCTTGCTTTGTGGGTTGTTCAAGTATATGCTTTAACTTGCTTTTCTTTCTATGCTTGGACAAGCCCCTATCTGTGCTCTTCTACTCTCCTTATATATACTTTTGTTATATCCTTTCTCTTTAACAAGTGATGTTTCTTATGTCTTCATAACCCCAGTTTTTGAAACGACAAAGGGGGAGAAAGGTATATCTTCTTTTAAAAGAGGAAGATGGCATATCTTACATGAAGAGGAGAAGCATGTTCATGTAAAGGGAGAAGGTAAAGGGGAGAAGACATATATGTGTAGAACATATATGAGTAGAAGACATCGTACTCTATAAATGTTATGAAAGCTAACCATGTAGGAGAAATAGCATCAATTAAGGGGGAGTATGAGAACTCCATGCGCATCAATTGAGGGGGAGCATATGAGCTCAATCCTATTGAAACCCCTAGGTTTCTCTGAAGGTATGATTTTACTTAAAAGCTTTCAATACATTTATGGAATGGTTTGTCATGTTCAAAAAGGGGGAGAATGTTGACTCAAGGTCAATTAGGTCAATGTTGACTCACATCTAAATTGACTAAACCTGTGTTTTGATGATGACTAACCATTCCACATATTGGTGTCTAATGTCTCTACTTGAGTGATTTCATATTAGGTATAGACACACTCCAAATGCCCTAACTTGCGCATCCCAAATTGGAGAAAAGATAAGTCAAAGTCAATACAAGTGCATGTTTTTGTAATATGATGTAAATCCATTAGAATCATGTTGTAAATCACGTGTAATGATTGTATGAGTTGTAATTAAGCTTAGAAAAAATCAGGAGCACTTAGATCGAATGTTTAAGCACTCAAAAGCCATTTTCCAAAATTCACATCAGGTTGTTCATCGGTCGAGTTCTGTGAGGTGCAAACTCGATCGATCCTGATTGGATCTTGAAAATGACTTTTAATCGGTCGAGTTTACACTACACAGAACTCGACCGATGGAGTACCAGACCAATTCGATTTTCATTGGTCGGTCAAGTTTTCCCAGGACAAACTCGACCGATGGTCTGAATATCGACTTTGCCTTTTACTCTATCGGCCGAGTTACCCTTATAGAAACTCGACCGATTGCACTGTACGGAAAAGTGCAGAAAAGTGCTTCTAGCCATTGTGGAGTTGCAACAAGTGAAAATATATGTGTTGCAAGCCACAAAATGACTAGTTTTCATTCTCAAGTGTTCCCAAAGGCTAAGAGGCATCCCCAGCTATAAATAGGACCCCTTGGGCTTCATTCAAGGTTGAGCATTCATTGCAAAACTGTATGTGAGGTTCCTATTCTATAGTTGAGTGCTTCCTACAGCCTCCTCTCTCTCTCTAAGCTTAATCACTTGCTACATCCATTAGAGTGTGACACATCGTTTGAATAAAACATTATTAACTTAGCGAAAGCGATCACTAAGCAACGGATTACCGAAAATCACTAAAAATTAAAACCATTTTGCAAAGAGGTCCACACATAGGAAAACTCTTTCATAAAGAATCGGAGTAACTTAATTACATACTGGTTCACAAGTACATGTCTTGTATCATCTTTTTTTGTGAATTACAAGCATGAACTACACTATTAACTAAACACAGACAATATACAAATCTCAAAGCACTAAGCTAAAATCTCAAAAGCACTAACTACTACTCCAAGGACCTGAGAGAATAGAGACGACACATCAGACTCTATGTACATCTATACAAGACATATCAGCCAGTGTCTCCACCTGAGAATTCACTATTGTCCCTGCTGTTGTTGTTGTTGTCCTTCACCTATTGAAGGATTCATGCCTCCTTGTCTGCGTCCACCTAAAAATATGGTTCCCACGGGGGTGATACAATTGTAAATTTCCCCAGCGAGAGATATAACTCTCCTCCAGAAACATTATTATTGCAGATTAATAAGATAAATCTGAATAGAAGAATCATGATTGCTTAACAATAGTTAATTCATTGTTTAACAGATTAGAACATTAATTTTATCTAAAGCCTTTCAGCTATAACCTGATAGAGCATCATGCCATTTATCCAATAATGAATATGGAGAAAATGTATGACCCTTATCCGCTATGTGAAGCAGGATAATATCAACCAATGTTTCTCATATTTCAACTTTATGCAAATACACTACATGGCTGATTATATTTTACTCTTCATGTATCAAACTACACTAAGCTTGCCATGGTATATTGACATCTTCACTATAGAGTTATAGCCGCAACATATACTCTCTTCAAGCTTAGATCACATAGCTAATGCATGGCATTATTTTGTGGAGTCATGGCTTGTAGCCATACTCTTTTTAACAAAGTATTGGGATCTTAATCCCTCATCTCATCAAGTACCTTTCCATTTCTTTAAAATTTCATCATCATGATTATAAAATATGGGTATTCAAACCCTTAGTTCATCATAAAATACTTGTTACCACATAACAGGTAACTAAATACCTTCAGGTCATTTGACCAAGGTAAGCATGATTCTTACTGCATAAGCATTCCACATAGAACACAAAGCTTAATTCACCTCTTAATTACCTCTTAATAGGCAACAAGGCATATTATGGCTTATGAAGCCCATAAACAATTTCAATAAATAAAACATCTTATGGCACACAGGGCTCATTAATTTCCGATTACCTCTCATTAAGCAACACAACATATGAAGGCTTATAAGGCCTATAAAACATTTTCAATATAAGAGCATCATAGCTCATAATGTCTATGCTTATCATCTCAACATACCTTCATGATTAATACTCATGATAACATTTATAATGCTTTCATATCAGCACCATGCAACACAAAGTAATACCACTATTCCCTTGTTAGGGTTAGGATTCCTCTTACATATCATCACCCTCCTTTAGGGTTTTTCCACAAATAACCATTTAGGTTCTTAAGATCATGTTGTTAATGATCAAACCTTAATTCATTACTCCACAAAGCTAGGAGCTAACATTTATAACATAAATATTCAATCATACTTATTTATTCTCATCATTCATCATTAAATGAATTATCAACACAAAGTATCAGTTTGTCTCTCATCTTTACTAGAATATGATTCCATCAAAGTTTACTGATTTGGATTAACCTTTTCATAAGGCATGTTAGTCTACACTTATCAAAGTGCATTACATCTCAATGTAACCACTGACATGACACATTTCATGATTCACTCATCCAAATATATTGGATTTAAAATACATCAAGGTATATCAATCTTGATGTGTTGGATGAGATATCTATCATATTTTGATGTATCACTTCCCTCATCACCTTTATCTTACTTGAGTTCATCCACTTAGCTTGTATTAAGGCATTTCCCATCCTAATACTTTATACACCAGTTCATCACATTTATCATGTAATGTATTGGTCATAGGTCACTTATTTAGAAAAATACAACCATTTCTAATGATATGGACTAATCTTTGGGTTAGAAAATATTGATATAAGGATATCTATTATCAACCTCTTTGGGTGTTACACTTGTCAATATATTAATCACTATTCCATTATTAGGAATAGGGTTTTCCATGTTTATAAGTTAAGGTTCACATAGCATCTCCCATATATATGGGTTTCACATAATATCACTCTAGATTAGAGTTTCACATATCATCCTTCTATATAAGGGTTTCACATAACATTACCTGAAATTTGGATTTCACTTGACATCACCCTTAATTAGGGTTTTACATGTCATCACCCTTGATTAGGGTTTCATCAACCTTCTCACTTAGGGTTTCATGATCTCTTTACAAAGGATCATACCCTGATAACTCATCATGTTCATGTTGAAAGTATTGAAGTTTAACCATTACATGATTGTCATTCATGTAGGAATTCCTCTCTCTCTCTCTCATCCTCTCTAGAATGTCAATTACTTCAATATCAATTAGATTAGGTCCAATCAACTTGAATGAAGGGTTGTCACGACATTTTAAATCATTGCTTTCATAAGCATCCAGCGTTAAACACTCAAAAAGGTACAAATTACCCTAGTACCTCAAAGGTACAACCATTGTAATCACCTTTGATTTACATCATTAATAGTCAATTAGTTAATTGACCTTTAGTCACCTTAGGTGTTCAGATGGTTTGACCAATTGAACCTCAAATATTCTTGGTTAATTAGACCCCAAACGGTCTTAGTCACTCAGACATTGAATGGTTTGAAATTGTTTAAGCAAAACCATAATGAAACCGTATGGACATTTCTCACTTGAAACCACTTGGGTCTCCAAACGATTTGAGACCGTTTGGTCTCAAACGGTCTTGAGACTATTTGGACCCAAACGGTCTTGAGACTGTTTGGACCCAAATGGTCATGAGACTGTTTGGACTCAAACGGTCTTAAGACCATTTGGTCCAAACCCTCTCAAAACCGAATGGACCAAAAAGGTCTTTCAACACACATTGATTCAGGGATTCAATCATTAAACCTTCTATCAATTGAACTACTGATTTATTCTTCAATTGAACCATTGAATCACCCTTCAATTGGACATTCAATTAGGGTTTTGAACCCAATTTAACTAGGGTTTATAATCAAGACATATCAGGAAGCACAAGACCAACCCAACTTGTGTCACCCAAGGCACCAAACAGAGTTAACCACTAGGCATAATATCAGCCAAGGGGATAACATCCACAAGGAGAAAGGGTCATCTCAGTCAAGGTATATCGCCCAAGGTCACCAACAAGATCAAGATGGTCATATCGGGCACAAAGCCAACCAAACTCAACATGACCATATCGGGAAAAGCTAAACCCAAGGTGAGGGGTGTCGGGCAATATCGCCACAAAGGTGTATCGTGCTTGTGGAACTAATTCAATTGAAATCATTAGATCATCATCAAACCATAACATGACCTAACCTCAAATGGTCTTGAGGTCATTTGGATGACCTCCAAATAGTCTTGAGACCGTTTGAACCATTCCATCATTGAATTTTGTGAAATTCAATTAGGGTTTGCATCATTGAATCGATCATCAATTGAGCTGGTAATTATATTTCAATTTAATATCATTGGATCTTCAACCATACAAATATACACCACCATAGACCTCTAAACGGTCTTGGTTGACCTCCAAATGGTCTTGAGACCGTTTGGGCTAGTCAACCCAAAAAAATTGATTCAATTACTTAAGGGTTCAACACTCAACCCGATTAGGGTTTGCATCTATTGAATCATTCACAATTGAAACAATCAAGATCAAACCAAGTGCAACCGTTGGATCAATATCCAAGTACAACAGCATATTTCCTCAAATGGTCAACCATTTCAAATGGTCAACCACTCCAAACGGTTTGGAACGCAAACCTCCAAACGGTTTGCAAACCGTTTGGTCACCAAACGGTTTGGTGAAACCGATTGGACCAAAATGCTGAAACCATTTGCAATAGATATTTATGGAGGTGTGTGCTTATGATGATGTCATCATCATCAATCTATAAACCCACGAAGCTTGTTGTGATTTTCATGGTGATTGCATCAATCAATCAAATAAAATTTCGGGAATAAAGAAGGAATCAACAATTGATGAAGATATGTAATCAATAACAAATATCAAGGGTTCAAGTTATATAACCCGCCTTCAATTCAACTTCAAAGCTTGGAGCTTCACGTCAAAAATGGTGGAAGAAACTTTTGCAACCTTCCCAAGGCTCGTCCTCAAGCTTTGGAGTGAAAGGATTGGCTAGAATTGAAGATGGAGTGGAATAGAGAAGAAATCATGCATTGTTTTGTGATTTCCACCATGAATTCAAGGTGAAAGAAGGTTAAGAAGCTTACCAACAGGTTGGGGATCATCCTCCTATTGCTCCAAGCTCCCTTGGTCGTTTTAAAATCAAGAAGTGAAAGTGGATTCGAAATTATCCCTTCACCTCATGGATAAAGGAGCTTATATATGAATTTTATTGAAAATTCATTTAAGAGAGAGAAAGTAGGAATTATCTTCTCAACTTTCTTGCCATATGGCCCCTTCTCTTTCTTATAGATGAGGCTATCCTAATTTCCTCTTATTACTCTCAATTATCCATGATTTAAAGAAAAGCAAATTAAGCACCTTAACCCTTATAATAATAATATCCATAAGTTAGTGGATATTTCTTTTTTCTTTTCTTAATGTGAGTGGGTTCTGCACTCACGTAGATATTTCCATTGCCTTTGCAAGGCACAAGGACGTACATACTTGTTGATTTTAAACCAACACAATTTTGGTTGAAGGGCAATCCAATTAATATATTTATTTTTGCATTAAATTGAAGCAAAGTTCCACTTATGCTTAAATCTTGATTATTTTAATATCAAGATTCTCTCTCTTCCAAAATGATTAAAATGAAGCGCCCCTCTCAAATTATTTTCTCCAAATGATGCCAAGAACCATGAGGGACCCTCTTGAAGTGGTATTTTGCATATTGAACCCTAGGTTTTGGGTAAATTGCACATTACACCAAAGCTAGGTTTTAATGCACAAACATTGCTCAACATGCTCTTTCTTGTTATCCAGGCTTGTAGAAGCCACACTACTACATCATACTCATTCCTATGATGCTTCAACATATGAGGAACATTGTACCATGTAAAATCTGCAAGTTAACCCCTCAACTTGGGTAATTTTCACTTTAGTCCAAAACTAACAAAGCATTGTTTCAACATTATTAAAAAAGGTCTAAAATTGAAATATAAGTTACTCTTGAGCCTAATTACTCTTCAAGAGATAAGAGAGAGCATATAATCAACTTGCTTAAGCAAAACATCTAGGTTTAAGCATAACCCATGCCAGGGATGTTACAAATTATAAACCCATAACAAGGATTTCGTCCTTGAAATCCCAGATATCAGAAGATAATTGTTACTCATGTCATCAAGTCTCTAATTATCATCTCAATGTCATGAAGATACCATAGATCTTTAATCCACACAAAGCTCTTCCACACAGGGTTATTCTAAGGAAATATTTTTAGCTTGATAAACTTTTCCACCATAATTACAATTGTTCCTTCCATTAGTTCAACCTTATCAATGTGTATGTTTATGCAGAGCATAAACCCCTAACATATGATGTTCATATTATTTTTTGTAACTAGATTGATTTCTCAGTTGGCCAATATAGATAACCAACATAAATACCTTACTTTGGTCATATGTATTGAGAACACATCTCATCCTTATCATATTTGATTTTCTATTGTTACCACCAAGGGTACACATGCACAAGGTATTTCTTTTATTTTAGGACATCGCTTGTTCCATATATCATTATCCTAGAACCAGATTCCAAAGCAAACTGATACTTTTCTAAGTATCCATCAACGGATTATTTCTAATCCATGTACATCAAATGTCATAATACTTACTTGATTGTCATGTTAATGAAAGGAGAAACATAAAGTATCATACTCCTATCATTACCCAAGGTTGTTCATAAAAGGGGAAACACATATATTTAACAGAGGTAATCCATTCAACAATCCTTTATTTGTTTGGGAAAGTTCACTTAGCACTTCCTATGTAATTGGGAAAGTTCACTTAGCATTTTCTATATAATTGGGAAAGTTCACTTAGCATTTCCTATATAATTGGGAAAGTTCACTTAGCATTTCCTATATAATTGGGAAAGTTCACTTCGCACTTCCCTATGTAATTAGGAAAGTTCACTTAGCATTTCCTATATAATTGTGAAAGTTCACTTAGCACTTCCCTATGTAATTGGGAAAGTTCACTTAGCATTTCCTATGTAATTGGGAAAGTTCATTTAGCACTTCCCTATGTAATTAGGAAAGTTCACTTAGCATTTCCTATGTAATTGGGAAAGTTCACTTAGCACTTCCCTATGTAATTAGGAAAGTTCACTTAGCATTTCCTATTTAATTGGGAAAGTTCACTTAGCACTTCCCTATGTAATTAGGAAAGTTCACTTAGCATTTCCTATGTAATTGGGAAAGTTCACTTAGCACTTCCCTATCTAATTAGGAAATTTCACTTAGCATTTCCTATTTAATTGGGAAAGTTCACTTAGCACTTCCTTATTAGTTGAGAAAGTTCACTTAGCACTTCCTTATTAGTTGGGAAAGTTCACTTAGAAATCCCTATATGATTTCATTATACTCACTAGATTGTTTCAGAATGACTACTTGATCAGAGTAATAAGAAAGATAACAATCTAGGAGTTCCATACTTGCCCTATATCCAATAATCATGTACTTGGCCAGGGTATACAAGTATTGAGATTAGGTAGTATGCACTTTATTTACTATCATATTCCTCACTTTTCATATCATTATACAAACAGGATTTTTCATTCCTAGATTTTCTTCAGGCATCACTTCTATATCTCATCTTTTATTACACAGATAAGAGAGATTATAAAGCATTTTAAGGAATACTGAGTAAAATGTAAATTCTCATCTTCCTTGTGTCCTTATAGGACTAGTTAGGGGAAGTTAAAAAACAACTACTTTCTTATTTTTAACACATAGAATCATGAAATGAAATATCAGAATGAATCTATTTCATCTGACCTGTCACAACCCGAGGGTTGACTCAACACATAGACTCTAGTTGTTTCATGTTGTTGTTTTTTCCTTTTCACGTTATTGGGCTGTAACTTTCATAAGCCTTGCCGAGTCTACCTTGGTTGTTGAGTAATTTCCTCCATTCTTTTCAAAGAAAAGAGTTTAGTATGCTCAACCTATCCATATCCATAACATGTCTTGTCCTCATACCATGGTCTTATCAGTCTCATTACCGATGTATAAGCTAAGCCATGAGTTCTTACTGATGGAAAGTGAGGACCTTCGCCTTTACTTAGTGGCTACTGCCCTGGTGCACTAGGCATTTATTGCACTGGTGACACCAAAAACTTTGGCTTTTCAGAACAACTAGGGAAATGTCTCTAAAATTATAGAGACCTTACCTTAAGTCTCAGCTTGTTTCCCCTCCTTGGGCACTACCATCACAGATGTACTATATTTCTAAACTTATGGCAGAGTCTACTTTCTCGCCATATGTTAATCTTTCCCACATTTCCACTATTCCAACATGACCATGTCATTCAGGAACCCTTTCAAAGCCTAAAGTTTCCGCATTAAGGACTGGTAACCTAGGTTGTAATGCTAGTATCCAATCTTCTATATGCATCACTGTTGTCCTAACCTGCCCTTCAAGAGCATTAACATAGGATTTTCTATCCTGATCAGGTCAAGATGGGAATTCTTAGGAACTCATTCTTCTCTTTCCTGATCCCATGCACCCTCTCCCGGTGCAACAACATTTCCCTTAGCAATGTGCTCCTCATGTTCCCCAGTTGTTTATAAACTTTACCCTTTACTCTGCATAAGTAGAACTCACTATAGGGTATACTGGAGGACACTAACACAGACTCAACACCTTAGTCCTATGTCTCTGTATACTCAGCGAACCTAAAGCTCTGATACCACTAAATTGTGACACATCGTTCGAATAAAATGTTATTAACTTAGTGGAAGCGATCACTAAGCAGCGGATTACCAAAAATCACTAAAAATTAAAACCATTTTGCAAAGAGGTCCACACATAGGAAAACTCTTTCATAAAGAATCAGAGTAACTTAATTACATACTGGTTCACAAGTACATGTCCTGTATCATATTTTTATGAGAATTACAAGCATGAACTGCTCTGTTAACTAAACATAGGCAGTATAAAAATCTTGAAGCACTAAGCCAAAATCTCAAAAGCACTAACTACTACTCCGAGGACCTGAGAGTATAGAGACGACACATAGGACTCTATGTACATCTATACAAGACATATCAGCCAGTGTCTCCACCTGAGAATTCACTATTGTCCCTACTGCTGTTGTTGTTGTCCTTCACCTATTGAAGGATTCCTGCCTCCCCATCTGCATCCACTTAAAAATATGGTTCCCATGGGGGTGAGACAATTGTAAATTGCCCCAGTGAGAGATATAACTCTCCGCCAGAAACATTATTATTGCATATTAATAAGATAAATCTGAACAGAAGAATCATGATTGCTTAACAACAATTAATTCATTGTTTAATAGATTAGAACATTAATATTATCTAAAGCCTTTCAGCTATAACCTGATAGAGCAGCATGTCATTTATCCAATAATGAATATGGAGAACAAGTATAACCTTTATCCACAATGTTAAGCAGGATAATATCAACCAATGTTTCTCGTATTTCAACTTTATGAAAATACACTACACCGTTGATTATATTTTACTCTTCATGTGTCAAACTGTACTAAGCTTGCCATGGTATATTGACATCTTCACTATAGAGTTATAGCTGCAACATATACTATCTTCAGGCTTAGATCACATATCTAATGCCTGGAATTGTTTTGTGGAGTCGTGGCTTGAAGCCATACTCTTTTTAACAAAGTATTGGGATCTTAATCCCTCATCTCATCAAGTACCTTTCCATTTCTTAACAAGTTCATCATCATGATTATAAAATATGGGTATTCAAACCCTTAGTTCATCATAAAATACTGGTTACCACATAACAGGTAACTTAATACCTTCAAGTCATTTGACCAAGGTAAGCATGATTCTTACTGCATAAGCATTCCACATAGCCCACAAAGCTTAATTCACCTCTTAATTACCTCTTAGTAGGCAACAAGGCATATTATGGCTTATGAAGCCCATAAACAATTTCAATAATTAAAACATCTTATGGCACACAGGGCTCATTAATTTCATATTACCTCTCATTAAGCAACACAACATATGAAGGCTTATAAGGCCTATAAAACATTTTCAATATAAGAGCATCATAGCTCATACCTGGCTATGCTTATCATCTCAACATACCTGGATGATTAGTACTCATGATAACAGTTATAATGCTTTCATATCAGCACCATGCAACACAAAGTAATACCACTATTCCCTTTTTAGGGTTAGGATTCCTCTTACATACCATCACCCTCCTTTAGGGTTTTTACACAAATAACCATTTAGGTTCTTAAGATCATGTTATTAATGATCAAACCTTAATTCATTGCTCCACATAGCTAGGAGCTAACATTTATAACAAAAGTATTCAATCATACTTATTTATTCTCATCATTCATAATTAAATGAATTATCAACACAAAGTATGAGTTTCTCTCTCATCTTTACCAGAATATGATTGCATCAAAGTTTATTGATTTGGATTAACCTTTTCATAAGGCATGTTAGCCTACACTTATCAAAGTGCATTACATCTCAATGTAACCACTGACATGACACATTTCAAGAGTCACTCATCCAAATATATTGGATTTAAAATACATCAAGGTATATCAATCTTGAGGTGTTGGATGTGATATCTATCATATTTTGATGTATCACTTCCCTCATCACCTTTATCTTACTTGAGTTCATCGACTTAGCTTGTATTAAGGCATTTCCCATCCTAATACTTTATACACCAGTTCATCACATTTATCATGTAATGTATTGGTCATAGGTCACTTATTTAGAAAAATACAACCATTGTTAATGATATGGACTCATCTTTGGGTTAGGAACTATTCATATAAGGATATCCATTATCAACCTCTTTGGGTGTTACACTTGTCAATATATTAATCACTATTCCATTATTAGGAATAGGGTTTTTGTTATGACCCACGTTAGGGTTAGTCAAGAAATACCTCGATTAACGTGAAGAACCTTGATTAGTGCGTAATTAAGTAATTGAGACAGGTTAAGTGCATCATCAAGTTGATTAAGTTAAATTAAATATATAAGATGCAATTAGTGCATAATTAAGACGATTAAGTTAAGTGATCATAGATGCAATTAGAGTTTTGATTAGATGAGACAAGCTTATTGGCATATAATTATGCCTTGAGGTTGTAGAGGATCCCACACTTGAGAAGTTGCAAAAGAAATCGTGCTAATCGGACCTTTGAGGCAAGAGTTATGGCGTTTTCATGTTCCTTTAGACTTGGATGCAATTTTTCCAGAATTTGTTTTTCATTAATTGGGTCGGTTTCTTTTCTTTCCTTTATCTTTTCTTCTCTTCACTCGATACAACACAGAGCAGCCGTAAGTGGCGCCCAAATACCCAACCAGAACGATCGCAGTCGAGCAAGAGAAGATTTCAGGCGATTTTGGGCGATTCACGATCTCTTCACCTCCGACAGCTAGGGTGCTACCTCCCCCTTCTTCTTCCTCCTCCATTCCTTCCTCATCCTTGCCCTAGTGGCACTCCACAGCCACCCGACCTGCTTGGGCGGCCGACCAGCAGGTGCGGCACCCTCTCTACGGCGCCTGACCAGTGTGATGGAAGGAGGAAGGGCGGCCGATTTTGGGCCCTTCTGCCTCGGTTCACCAGCGCCCAACCTTCCCCAACCCTCTCCTTCACCTGCTGCGTGGCGCTCCGGCCAGCAGCAGAAGTATCGCGCGATCGTGAGCTAAGGGGAAGAAAGGGGCAGCACCGCAGTACCCCACCTCCATTGCGGCCACTCCATCTGTAGGACGGCGCCCTGAGTAGCAGTGCCATGTAGCAGCTGCAGCAGCCGGCCCGGAGCTCTTGGATTTGCCCAACACCTCGAATCGATGGCCCCACTCCGACCTTGAGGTTCCAACCAGAATCTGCAGCTCCCAGTTGTGCTTAGGCACCCAGCTAAGGTTCTTTTCAGCTTATACGTGTAGATGCTACTGCTTGCTGTAGCAGGTTCTAAATCAGTAGCAACTGGGTGGGTGACAATACTGCTTGTTTACAGCAGGTTCGGCCAGAAGTAATTAGGTCGTAGCTAGCACCCGATTTGATGCCAACGAACTCGTCTGGAGGTCCAGATCAGAGATCCATAGTCAACTAGTCACAAGAAGCGACGAATCAGCCGAGCCCTTCCACCTCTACGTGAAATCAGTCCAAATCCAGAACTGAACCGAGGTTGAAGAAGACCTGCGTGTGCCTAGAAACTGGCCCTAGATGCATTTCCGGACGAATCCGGACAAACCAAACCAAAGTGAGTAGAATTTCATTCATCTATCATTAATAAACTCAAGCGTTTGAATATTTCCAGTTATGTGCGCGAATTACGCTGATAACAGGCGTTATCAGGCATAGGGCAGTGTTTGGCGTCGCCCGACTTTTTATTTCATAAACTGCTTCTAGACGCTGTTATATGATTAAATTTAGCATTTGATCAGTGTTGATTGAATCGGTTGATTTATATGGTTCATTGGAACCTAAATTGTTTATTTGAATGTTGAAATTAGAAATTCATATCTGAAAATGGTATGGTTTGGGTATGAACCCAGACAATAGGGATTTCTGATAAATTATCAGATGTACGATTTCAAAGTTGATATGAATAAATAGAATATGCATTAAAACCCTAATTGCATATATCTTTTGACGTTAATATGTGTAAATTGATATTTACATGAAATGGCACATTTCTCTGAAATATTACCAGAAATTCTCAAGTATTGTTATTAAATTGTATTGTGATATGTAATTAACTCTTAATTGAGTTAAGTAATGCACAAACCAGGATTTGGGTTAATGTGCACGTTTTTCGAGAATTTTAGAGAATTGATAATTGTTGAGTATGATTCTCATATGTGAAGTAAATTTCTTTAATTTGTGCAATAAGATGTTCAATTGCGTAAATTCGCTATGTATGTGCCAAATTGAAATAAGTTGGGTTATTTATGCATTTCTAATTTGTCTGAATGCATGGTATGAGAATTTCTCAGAAATTACAATGATTTGAAATATATTGCTCTGTCAGTTTAGAATGACAGTGTATTGTGATCTGATATGAAATCAGTAAAAGTGATATTCCTGTTTAAGTGTTTATATGTTAACCAGTTAATAGATTTAGATGCCCTGACACCGTAGAACCCCTTTTGGAGGTCTGTGCCTTAGGGGTGAAACGACCTACCTAGCGTGAGTCTAGATGGTCGGTGGCTCGTGTTCAACAATAATCCGTGTGTGTGTCACGGTGGCACGAGGACAGAGAGGCAGTGTTCAACAATAATCTGTGCGTGTGTCACGGTGGCACTGGAGTAAATAGAGGTTATTCAACAATAATCCGTGCGTGTGTCACGGTGGTAACCCAGACTCTCCGCCTGTGTGCTCAGGTTAGAGGAGGAGTCTAGAGTACACTCTTTGAGAGTGCAGTGAGGCCCTTGAGCGCCTGAGAGTCCTGACGCAGACCAGGACAGCAGTCAGACTTAGCATTTCCCGGGTGTGTCGCTAAGTCTTGTACGGTGGGACCGTAGCATGAACTTGTTGCGGATCTTTATATGCAGAGTACACTGCATATATTTAGGGCATAATAACAATATGAATAAGTAATCAAGTAGGATCACAGTAAATTTATATAACTGTTTATTTACCTGAAATATCTGTTGATGCTTAGAAATGTGATTAATATCTGTATATCTGCTATGTTATTAGAACTGCCTTGTTTAGTTCTGCATTTATGTTTAATTTCAGTTTAAAAACCTGATGAGTTGTTTAGTGATAGCTAAGTGAAATACTATTCACTGAGTGAGTAGGCTCATACCTCTACTCAAAACATTTTCAGGTTATCGTCAGCAGCAGGAAATCAGAAGGATCGATTTATCCTTACACCTAGTCGATAGAAGGTTCGTAGTTAGTAGTTAGAGGTCTCTTAGTCCTTTCCCCTCGATCTTTGGGATGAGGTGTGAGTGAGAGAGTGAATGTGTATAAAGATGTAAATTATCTGTTATGCTTTATTTTTATGTCAAACAATGTAATATGTTGTATACTCTGTTTATATTGCTAGTCAGTTAATAAAGATGCTTCCGCAGTTTGTTTAGTTTCATTTGACAGCATAAATCATATTTTCCTATTAATATCTTTAAAATGTTTTTAAAAGTGAAGAGTGGTTGGCTTATGTGTAAATCCCATCCTGTTGCGTCCTAATCTTGTGGTTTGTGGTTAATGTGAGATTGGGGCGTGACAATTTTTGGTATCAGAGCGAGGTTTGAGTACATAGTTACTCAAGGTCAGGGGACGATAAGAGACCAATAGGATTAAGGTTTAGGTGTCTTTCTTCTATCTGTAATTTTCTAACAGGAAGTGTTCTGTTATATTATTGCAGATAGCAGGAAGAGGATGTGGTTACGAGAACCAAGTAAAGAGTTTAAGTTGAGTCGTTAAGAACAATTAAGGTCAAAAGATAAAGTTATAAGTGAGACGAATAATAAATGATGAGTTTTAGCTCTGGAAGGTCTAAGTGTTTAGATACCCTGGCCAGGTGTCTGAATACTTAGATTGACCAGTATCAAGCTACTCTGTCTGTTCTTCTCTGGATGCCCTGGCCAGGTATGCAGAGGAAGGATAGGCTAGAGAGAAAACCCTAGAAATCTTAGGGTTAAGAGATCAGAAATTAATAAAGGAATAAGAGATTACATATAAGATGCGATTCAACTCTTGTTTATCATCGTTTATTTGATTAAGGATCACTAGAAACGCTCTTATATGCAGAATTTAGACTTTCAGTTTGTACAATAAGTATGATTCTTTTATATTATTGTGACATGAAGTGAATTGTTTAATGTTTATTTTCTATGTATTAAAGTAGACCCGAAATCATGTATAAATGAGTTGCCCTAGGTGGATATTCTTTCCACATGTTTAAGATTAATAGGGGTTGATTAATCCCGAGTAGCTCTTGGCTTCAGGACTACAGGTTCGGCCTGGTCCGGCTGGCAGGATGCGTTACTGGGATCTAATGACTCCTATTAACAGTAATATAAGAATAGACTCTGGATGATTTAGACCCGTAATATAGTGAGAATGTATATACACTAGAATGTTTTAACTAAGATAAGAAGTCTAAATGTTCTTAATCTTGAGAATTAGGGCTTGAGAAGCATAGACCCTAATCGGCCCAAAACAGGGTTTTGATGATACATAAATACAAATTTGACAAGTAAAGTGTTTTAGTAAATGATTTTTAGTATCTTATGTGTAACTCTAATTTGGCTAAAATTGGGATATGATTTGGATATATAAAATGTGAACAACATTGGAAGATATCAGAATTTTTTTTTGAAGAATGTTCTGACCTGTTCATCGGCTGAGTTTCAAACTCGACCGACCACATTTTCTGAATGATATAGCAGTGTGGTAATTGAATTTTATCTTTTTATTGGTATATCCAATTGATCTCAAATTTTAACTGTGTTTGAAAATCACAAATTTTAGACACTCTATTAATTTGGCGTAATTTTTGGATGACTTTTGATCTCTACAGTAAGGTGTCGGTCGAGTTGCAACTCGACCGAATCTGCTGCAGACTGCTATATAGCAGCGTACTGTTTTATTTTTAATTAATTATTGGTAACTTGAAATGATCTCAAATTTTTACTGGAGGTCTGAAACTTTATTAGGAATAACATATAAAATTTCCAGAATTTTTGGAGCTTCTGTTAGCTATTTAATAAACGAATTACAGAAACTATTGTGAAAACTGAATTTTCAGCCAATATATTAAAGTTGAGTGTTGGGTTAATATGCTATCGACCCAAGCAACTCAAATTGATCAATATGATCGACCACACACACACACAATAATGCTATGTTATTAATAAGGACCAAACCCTAGAATGATTAAGTTTGTAGTAGTTTAAGGGATATCATTAGTGATGTAACCTTGAATACCAGTATCCTTGTAAAATAAGACCTTGAGATTTGTTCTATGAAAAGTAAACTGGCTTTGATAGTGATCTAGGGTTTTGAGGTAGATAAACTGATCGGTACATGAACAACATGAAATGACTTAGAGAAAAGAGTAAAATATAAACCTAAAATGTAACAATAAGTAAGTAGCATAGAAAGCGGAGAATTATCCGATATATGATATGAAGATAGCTGATGAAGTTCATGTTCTTAAGACATGGTGTCACTATCTTTATGATGTGACAATAGATTATCACCCTGGTAAAGAGAATGTGGTGGCTGATGCTATCAGCAGAAAGTTAAGTTCAACAGTTAATGTGTTCTCTATAGCAGGTTTCAATAGAGACCTGTTAGTAGAAATGTGGAAGTTGAACTTAGGCTTAGGGATGACAACACAGAGTGATTTGATTGTACAGATGTAAGTCAAGCCTATCTTTTATGATTAGATCAAGGAACTTCAACAAAATGACAGTGAGTTACAGCAGATCATGTATGACATGACAAAGGGAAAGAGACCAGAGTTTAAGTTTTTAGATGATAAGGTGTTGTATTAGCATGACATGTTGTGTGTACCTTGAGATAGTGAATTGAAAGAAAAGATTCTTATGGAAGTGCATGTATTGATGTATGCTATGCTTTCAGGAAACACTAATATATATATATATGAATCTCAGGAGTTGTATTGGTGACCTGGTGTGAAAAGGATGTAGCTGAGTATGTGGTTAAAAGTAGTGTGTACTAGTAGGTTAAGGCTGAACCCTAGAAATCTATAGCTACCTTGTAAATCTTTTTCTATACCTGAATGGGAATGGGAATTTATCACAATGGATTTTGTGGTAAGATTACCCAGGACACCTAGAGGTTGTGATTTGATATGAGTGATTGTGGATAGATTAATTTAGTCTGCTCGCTTTCTTCATATTAAGTCGACCTGTGATGTCTCGAGACTTGATTAAGATATACATGGATAAAATAATTAGGTTGCCTGGTAATCCAGTTTCAATCATATTATATTGAGATTCTAAGTTCACATTTAGGATTGTAGAAACAGTTGCATTGTGCTTCGGGCACAAAGTTAAGATTCAGTACAATCTTTTCATCCGCAGAAAGATGGTCAGTCTGAGAGGACCATTCAGACTCTTAAGGACATGCTGAGAGCATGTGTTATGCATCTCAGTGGAAGTTGGGAAGAACATTTAAGTCTTATAGAGTTTGCTTAGTGTGAATGTTGAGTTTAGAAATACACAAATGATAATGGTACAGTTTGAGTATGAACCCAGAAAACACATATTTGGTAAATCATCAGGTGCATGATTTCAAGAAAGTATGATACGAAAATAACTCTTAATTGAATTATGTGATGCATAAACCAGGAATTTGGTGAATATGCACGTTCTTCGAGAAATTTCAGATAATTGAAAAATTTTACAGATGGTTTCTTATAGGTGAAGTAAATTACTCTTATTGATGTAATAAGATGTTCAATTACATGAAATTCAGTATGTATATGCCAAAATTGATTGAGTTTGAAATATTTATGAATTTTTTAATCTGTCTGTATGCATGATATAAACATTACTCAGTAATTACAATGATTTGAAATATACTGTTCTGCCAGTTGTAGAATGATACCGTATTGTGATTTGAATTGAAATCAAACAGATGAGATAATGGAAACCCTAAGAGTAGGGTGTTGCCATGTGATTAGTGAATGAGATAACCCTAAGAGTAGGGTGTTGGCATGTGATGAATGAATAAGGCAAATGAAACCCTAAGGATAGGGTGTACGATGAATCAAGTATATTGATATCAATTTTCATTATGAGATGTGATGATGTTTAACAGTTAAATTGCATGATTTTATTTTAGTACCAAATTGACATACATTTGGTTTATTTAAGAATTTAAAAGTTTGTCTGCATGTATAGTATGATAATTTCTCAGTAGTTATCATAAAGTGAGATACTGTTATAACAGTTCTGGAAAGACAATGTTTTGTGGGTCAATCTGGAATCAGATCAGATGTGTCCTAGGTTAAGGGACCTATACAGATGATTGATCAGAGGATCAAGAAACTCACGAATTGTGAGATACCATTAGTGATAGCTTTGTGGAGAAATCTTAACCTAGAGGGAGCTACGTAGGAATACGAGTCAGAAATGAGTAACTCGTTTCCTTTCTCTTTTAGGAATTTCGGGACAAAATTCCTATAAGGGAGGGTGATTGTTATGACCCACGTTAGGGTTAGTCAAGAAATACCTCGATTAACGTGAAGAACATTGATTAGTGCGTAATTAAGTAATTGAGACAGGTTAAGTGCATCATCAAGTTGATTAAGTTAAATTAAATATATAAGATGCAATTAGTGCATAATTAAGACGATTAAGTTAAGTGATCATAGATGCAATTAGAGTTTTTATTAGATGAGACAAGCTTATTGGCATATAATTATGCCTTGAGGTTGTAGAGGATCCCACACTTGAGAAGTTGCAAAAGAAATCGTGTTAATCGGACCTTTGAGGCAAGAGTTATGGCGTTTTCATGTTCCTTTAGACTTGGATGCAATTTTTCCAGAATTTGTTTTTCATTAATTGGGTCGGTTTCTTTTCTTTCCTTTATCTTTTCTTCTCTTCACTCGATACAACACAGAGCAGCCGTAAGAGGCACCCAAATACCCAACCAGAACGATTGCAGTCGAGCAAGAGAAGATTTCAGGCGATTTTGGGCGATTCACGATCTCTTCACCTCCGACAGCTAGGGTGCTACCTCACCCTTCTTCTTCCTCCTCCATTCCTTCCTCATCCTTGCCCTAGTGGAGCTCCACAGCCACCCGACCTGCCTGGGCGGCCGACCAGCAGGTGCGGCACCCTCTCTACGGCGCCTGACCAGCGTGATGGAAGGAGGAAGGGCGGCCGATTTTGGGCCCTTCTGCCTCGGTTCACCAGCGCCCAACCTTCCCCAACCCTCTCCTTCACCTGCTGCGTGGCGCTCCGGCCAACAGCGGAAGTATCGCACGATCGTGATCTAAGGGGAAGAAAGGGGCAGCACCGCAGTACCCCACCTCCATTGCGGTCACTCCATCTGTAGGACGGCGCCCTGAGTAGCAGCGCCATGTAGCAGCTGCAGCAGCCGGCCTGGAGCTCTTGGATTTGCCCAACACCTCGAATCGATGGCCCCACTCCGACCTTGAGGTTCCAACCAGAATCTGCAGCTCCCAGTTGTGCTTAGGAACCCAGCTAAGGTTCTTTTCAGCTTATACGTGTAGATGCTACTGCTTGCTGTAGCAGGTTCTAAATCAGTAGCAACTGGGTGGGTGACAATACTGCTTGTTTACAGCAGTTCGGCCAGAAGTAATTAGGTCATAGCTAGCACCCGATTTGATGCCAACGAACTCGTCTGGAGGTCCAGATCAGAGATCCGTAGTCAACTAGTCACAAGAAGCGACGAATCAGCCGAGCCCTTCCACCTCTACGTGAAATCAGTCCAAATCCAGAACTGAACCGAGGTTGAAGAAGACCTGCGTGTGCCTAGAAACTGGCCCTAGATGCATTTCCGGATGAATCCGGACAAACCAACCCAAAGTGAGTAGAATTTCATTCATCTATCATTAATAAACTCAGGCGTTTGAATATTTCCAGTTATGTGCGCGAATTACGCTGATAACAGGCGTTATCAGGCATAGGGCAGCGTTTGGCGTCGCCCGACTTTTTATTTCATAAACTGCTTCTAGACGCTGTTATATGATTAAATTTAGCATTTGATCAGTGTTGATTGAATCGGTTGATTTATATGGTTCATTGGAACCTAAATTGCTTATTTGAATGTTGAAATTAGAAATTCATATCTAAAAATGGTATGGTTTGGGTATGAACCCAGACAATAGGGATTTCTGATAAATTATCAGATGTACGATTTCAAAGTTGATATGAATAAATAGAATATGCATTAAAACCCTAATTGCATATATCTTTTGACGTTAATATGAGTAAATTGATATTTACATGAAATGGCACATTTCTCTGAAATATTACCAGAAATTCTCAAGTATTGTTATTAAATTGTATTGTGATATGTAATTAACTCTTAATTGAGTTAAGTAATGCACAAACCAGGATTTGGGTTAATGTGCACGTTTTTCGAGAATTTTAGAGAATTGATAATTGTTGAGTATGATTCTCATATGTGAAGTAAATTTCTTTAATTTGTGCAATAAGATGTTCAATTGCGTAAATTCGCTATGTATGTGCCAAATTGAAATAAGTTGGGTTATTTATGCATTTCTAATTTGTCTGAATGCATGGTATGAGAATTTCTCAGAAATTACAATGATTTGAAATATATTGCTCTGTCAGTTTAGAATGACAGTGTATTGTGATCTGATATGAAATCAGTAAATGTGATATTCCTGTTTAAGTGTTTATATGTTAACCAGTTAATAGATTTAGATGCCCTGACACCGTAGAACCCCTTTTGGAGGTCTGTGCCTTAGGGGTGAAACGACCTACCTAGCGTGAGTCTAGATGGTCGGTGGCTCGTGTTCAACAATAATCCGTGCGTGTGTCACGGTGGCACGAGGACAGAGAGGCAGTGTTCAACAATAATCCGTGCGTGTGTCACGGTGGCACTGGAGTAAATAGAGGTTATTCAACAATAATCCGTGCGTGTGTCACAGTGGTAACCCAGACTCTCCGCTTGTGTGCTCAGGTTAGAGGAGGAGTCTAGAGTACACTCTTTGAGAGTGCAGTGAGGCCCTTGAGCGCCTGAGAGTCCTGACGCAGACCAGGACAGCAGTCAGACTTAGCATTTCCCGGGTGTGTCGCTAAGTCTTGTACGGTGGGACCGTAGCATGAACTTGTTGCAGATCTTTATATGCAGAGTACACTGCATATATTTAGGGCATAATAACAATATGAATAAGTAATCAAGTAGGATCACAGTAAATTTATATAACTGTTTATTTACCTGAAATATCTGTTGATGCTTAGAAATGTGATTAATATCTGTATATCTGCTATGTTATTAGAACTGCCTTGTTTAGTTCTGCATTTATGTTTAATTTCAGTTTAAAAACCTGATGAGTTGTTTAGTGATAGCTAAGTGAAATACTATTCACTGAGTGAGTAGGCTCATACCTCTACTCAAAACATTTTCAGGTTATCGTCAGCAGCAGGAAATCAGAAGGATCGATTTATCCTTACACCTAGTCGATAGAAGGTTCGTAGTTAGTAGTTAGAGGTCTCTTAGTCCTTTCCCCTCGATCTTTGGGATGAGGTGTGAGTGAGAGAGTGAATGTGTATAAAGATGTAAATTATCTGTTATGCTTTATTTTTATGTCAAACAATGTAATATGTTGTATACTCTGTTTATATTGCTAGTCAGTTAATAAAGATGCTTCCGCAGTTTATTTAGTTTCATTTGACAGCATAAATAAGATTTTCCTATTAATATCTTTAAAATGTTTTTAAAAGTGAAGAGTGGTTGGCTTATGTGTAAATCCCATCCTGTTGCGTCCTAATCTTGTGGTTTGTGGTTAATGTGAGATTGGGGCGTGACAGTTTTCCATGTTTATAAGTTAAGGTTCACATAGCATCTCCCATATATATGGGTTACACATAATATCACTCTACATTAGAGTTTCACATAACATCCTTCTATATAAGGGTTTCACATAACATTACTTGAAATTAGGATTTCACTTGACATCACCCTTAATTAGGGTTTCACATGTCATCACCCTTGATTAGGGTTTCATCAACCTTCTCACTTAGGGTTTCATGATCTCTTTACAAAGGATCATACCCTGATAACTCATCATGTTCATGTTGAAAGTATTGAAGTTTAACCATTACTTGATTGTCATTCATGTAGGAATTCTTCTCTCTCTCATCCTCTCTAGGATGTAAATTACTTCAATATCAATTAGATTAGGTCCAATCAACTTGAATGAAGGGTTGTCACAACATTTTAAATCATTGCTTTCATAAGCATCCAGAGTTAAACACTCAAATAGGTACAAATTACCCTAGTACCTCAAAGGTACAACCATTGTAATCACCTTTGATTTACATCATTAATAGTCAATTAGTTAATTTACCTTTAGTCACCTTAGGTGTTCAGATGGTTTGACCAATTGAACCTCAAATATTCTTTGTTACTTAGACCCCAAACAGTCTTAGTCACTCAGACATTGAATGGTTTGAAATTGTTTGAGCAAAACCATAATGAAACCTTATGGAAATTTCTCACTTGAAACCACTTGGGTCTCTGACGTGTATTTTACTACGCGCTTAAACGCAAGTATACGCGTCGAGTAATATAGGCCTTGTGAGGCCCGAGTCGAACTCAGGGATACGTGAATTATTGGAGACTTCTACTAACTAATCGCAATCAGCTAGACCGATTAACAAAGTAGGGTTTTGTTGTTCAAATTGAAAGAAAATAAAAATCAAACAAAGAAAACAATCGATTAAAGGTTAATTTAATCAATTAAAAGGGATATCTTTAGGATGGCGGTTTCACCGCGGGTCAACATTGTGCATATAATTCCTCACACTTCTCTCTCTATCCGGGTAGTGGCCTGAAATGAGAATTACCCACTGTCGTGGTGTAATCCACTACTTAGATTTAGGTTGATTCCATCGTCATAGTAATCATTCCCCTAAACTAAGCACATTAAGATCGGTCCCTCAGTTCCCACCATTAATTTTACAACTCCTTTGTCAAGGGTTTTATTAATTAATGTAGAATTCGTCTCTTTTCAACCGTTAATCCTTCTGTCGAAGTGATTAAAGGCATTAATTTATTATTATGGTGATCAAGCATAACAATAGCAATAGAGAAAACGAATTTATACCACGGATATGAGAGAAAAATATGAATTATCAATCTAAAATCATCATACAATGTATCCCCGGGCTACTCCCGGTCCTAAAGATTGAGGGTTTTAGCCTCTCATGTTCATCTTACACGAATACATGGTAGAAATTGGGGAATTCATAAGAAAAACGTGAAATAGATGGGAAAAACCCCTGAACGGAGAAGAACCGGTGGATCCTTGGCGTAGAACACAAACTTTCCCCGCCTGGCGGTGGTGGAAATTGTCTTCGGCAGCGTCCGAATCACCCGGGATGAGCTTCTCGTCCTCCGTTCTCCTTTCTCTCCTCCTCGGCACTCGTGCAATCCAAAAATGAGATGATGATCACGTCTGGGTGGCCGTCATTAGGTATAAGTCCCTAATTAGGTCGTCAAATAACAACAGCCGTCCGATCGAAATCAAAACAAATCCAACGCATATCTGCCGGCGTCGATACCATCGACGCGGGTCGATGGTATCGACCCAGCGGATTAGCGGCAGCTTTCCTTTCTTTTAGTCTGAGCGCCTGTGGTGATCTCGATACCATCGACTTGTGTGTCGATGGTATCGACTCCTTTAGCGTCGGTTGTTGTCGTTTAGCGACGCTGTAGCTCTCCTTGTGTCGATGGCATCGACTTGCGTCGATGGTATCGACTTCATCCTCGCCAGCAGATTGGAGACATCTCGATGCCATCGACTTGGGTGTCGATGGTATCGACTCTGTATTGCTCTTCTCGGCTGACAACCTGTGGCTTGGTCGATGGTATCGACATCCGTCGATGGTATCGACGGATGTAGATACTTGTTTTTCCTGAAATTGCACAACAAGACCAAATAAATCCACACGATTTATGATAAGATGATCAATAATGCTTAAAATAATGAAATAAAGGGGATTTGATATAAAATGATGGCAAAGACCAAATAAAGTGAATTATGCAATAATATCCATGAAAATGAGTAATTAAGGCACAAAACACATATGAAATCGGTCTATAAATGCGACTCAAAATCATCGCATCAAACTCCCCTAAGCTTAAACATTGCTCGCCCTCGAGCAACTGATCCTTAGAATAGAATTGCAGATGTCAACTAAAAATCAACACAACACCCCACATTCCACATGACTCCCACTGAACGTTCTCAAACCGGCCTTTCCTAATCACAAAACAGGTAATTACCCTACAGGCGACAATAATCATCAATAAAAGAAATTATCCTTCAAACCGATGAACACTATCACATAAGGCAGTTAACATAATAAAATTTGCCGATTCAGCATTAGTGCATCTTGTGATCGCCTACACTACGTTGCTCGCCCTAACTACCATCTACATGGAAGCAGTTCTCCTGATAAACATGAGTGAGGAGAAAATCACGGTGGCCTACCAAACCGAGCAACGGGTGGATGGAATGGGTGGTTCATGGAAGAACTTGGAAGTATTACACAGTTTCAAAATGCATACAACAAAATGCCCTAAATGATGCAAATGCACATTGAAAATGCCCTAATGCTTAAAATTGGGTGGAATGATGCATGCACTAACCTTCCACCTCAAAAAGAGATAGAAATCTAATTAAGCCACATCATGTACTCAGTTTCCTTGTTATGTAAGTGATATCATGTTCCTTTCTCCCTCTTATTCCATTTCCTTCTAAATTCTCTTTTTTTTTCTTTCTTTCAAATTTCAGATTTTTTTCTTTTCCTCTTAGCCCACATATTCATAATTGCTTAGAGATACATGTGTTAGGCTATTTTCTTCATGATTGGAAATCTTTGTACTATTTCGAGGGTATGGGACAATTTAGATCACTTTTCAAGACAAACTGAGGTACATGGTGTGCTTATGCATGAAAATCATGAAAGTTATGAGTGCAACTACATGACATGCACCTAAAGGTAATGTGCATGAATCACTATACATTTTTTTTTCATTTTATGCAAAAATATGAAAATAACAATGCAAATCCTATCTACATGCTATGCACGCAAAAGAAGTTAAAACTGTACTTTACTTCCAATTCTTGGGTGGATTATGGAAAAATATGAAGTGGAATGATCACAAGATTAAGTGACTGAACCTTAGAAGAAAATTATGTGTCCCTCCTTACTGACATGTGTAGTAGTTCAAAGGGTTCTTTCTCTTACATCTGATTAAGGTCTCATTACCATTTGATTAGGTTAGGCTCAAACAACCGTTACTATCCACTTTTCATGAGTCAATGGGGTGTGGGTATGACATATTGCTTCAAAGTTGACATAATCAATCATTTTAATAAGACAAGTTCCCCAAGGACAACCAAGTTAAGCTATCCAAAAGACACAGAAATTTTTAAATTCCCTTAAATTTCCCATGAAAACTCAGCGAGATGACAACTTTTACGACATCCACAGTTACACTAGATAGATGTGGATCCTAAACAAAAACTAAAAATGCAAGAAACAAATAGCAAATAAATACTAAAAATAACAAAAGAAAAGATAAAAGATAGAGCTGTTCCAGCCACCCCCCTAAGCTTGAATTCGACTATGGCCTCATAGTCAAAAACAATCTTAAGAGTGGAACAGAGATACCAGATCAGTTTGATGGTGGTGGAGGCGGGTATTGCGGGGCCGTAGGGTCCGGATTTGCTCTGGATGACACTTGGCGCAAGTGGAGGAAGAAATCGTTGAAGATGTGACTTCATTTGACCAATAACCCCGTCTTGAATAACTGACCCCAACACTACTGTGCGCCCGTCGATACCATCGACGGAAGTCGATGGTATCGACTCGCTGATTAGGGCAACTGCCTCGCGAGTCCGGCCGCCGCCGTTTGCATTTGTAAATGTCGATACCATCGACCTGTGTGTCGATGGTATCGACTCTACTGAGTCGATTTCTTCTGAAAATCTCCAGAGATCTCGATGGTATCGACTGGGGTGTTGATACCATCGACACTTTTATTGCGACCTGTCTGTGACCATGTCGATACCATCGACGGGGGTGTCGATAGTATCGACGCAGTGCGATTTCTGCTGGTGTCAACCTGAACCCATGTCGATACCATCGACGGGTGTGTCGATGGTATCGACCCTGCCTGTGCCTGCACATTCAACAAATGGATCAAGGTATCATTTTTAAACTAAAATTCAAACGAAATAAAAGCAATCTATGACTAAAATTAAACTATCCTAGTGTACCGATGGTTGGGTTGCCTCCCAACAAGCGCCCTTCTTTAGCGTCTTAGGCTAGACGGTGTGACAATCATCATCTTTTCACCTTGGGAACTGGGCTTAGAGGATCATTCGGTAATTTGAATTCGACTCGATCTCCTCCAATACCCAAGGACAAAGTCCCTCTCCCTAAGGCAGTCACGACATCCGCCGTTGCTTGAAACGGCCTCCCTAGAAGAATTTCACAACTTTGGAGTGGTGGAATATCTGTGACGACAAAGTCCACCGGAAATATGAATCTGTCCACTTTGACTAGAACATCTTCACATACTCCATAGGGTCTCACGGTAGACCCATCCGCCAATTCAATTGTTGCGGCTGACCTCTTTATCTCTTTTAACCCCAGCTTTTGAAATGTAGCCAAAGGCATGAGATTTATGCTAGCGCCAGAATCACATTGCGCTCTAGAAACATGTTGACCACCTATTGAACACGGAATGTAAAAACCTCCTGGGTCCTTTCTCTTCTTTGGTGAACTCCCATGAATCATCGCACTCACCATCTCATTCATCCAATAAATTTCATCTTCTTTTATCCGCCTTTTCTTATTGATGATCTCCTTAATGAACCTCCCATAGGCGGGCACTTTCTCAATCATCTCCACCAATGGAATATTGATGTGGAGTTTCCGGAATATCTCCAAGAATTTCTTAAAGTGACGATGCTCCTTCTTTGACTTAGAATTTGATGAATCTAAAACATCGGCTGCATCAACCCGCCTGTGAGGTGGCACATAAGAGCTTTTCGGGGGTACCTCCCCTAAGCTTTCTTTAATCACTCCCTCGGGCGTGGGTCTTGATGAGATATCCTCTATGGTAGTAGCTTTTTGTGAATTCTCTTTCACATTTACTGTCTCTGCACATGCACAAACAACCTGCACTTCATCATCTTGCCTGCATGGAGATATAATATTCACAACTCTTTGTGATTTCCTGAAGAAAGGGTTTCCACCCGGCAATCCATAGTATGTGCGTGGATATGGTATCGCCGGTGTTGCATTCACATTGAAAGTCATTTTTCTTTCTTCTACCGCTTCTTGCTCTTGAGGCTCCTCTTCATTGCTCACCACAGAAATGTACTTGACCTGATGGTGCGCTTGGACCACATTCGCATTCTCGGCTGGTTTCTGTTGATTGGCGTGCTTGATGGCCGCCACCTCACTTGAAATCTGAGCCACGGTGGTCTCCAATGCCCGCATTTGCGCTCCATGGCTTTGCAGCGTCTGCCCAAATTTGGTTAGAATATCACCTTGAGATTGCAGTTGTTTTCCAAACATGGCCATCATCTCTTGGTTTTGCTGAACCATTTGACTTAGCAATTCAGTGTTCTTGTCCTCAGCTTTCTACTGTGGCTTAGCGTCTGGATCCTGCATGAAGTTATTCGGATCCTTCCACGAAAACTTTTTATCCTTTCTCCATGAATAGTCATTGTTTCTATAGCCCTGTTGTTGCATGAACTTTACTTGGGCTTCCTCATCCTCAGATGCATCTTCCTTGGTTAACAGCTTCTTGGCTAGGAGATCTAGCTTGTCGTTTAGCTCCCTCACTATTCTAGATTCGCCAGCAGCTTTGACATGTTCAATGGCACTTCTGTCACCCCATGACTGTTTCCTAGCCATGTTCTTCAGTATTTCCCAACATCTGGTATCTGTGTTATTTAGAAAGAATCCAGAACCGGCCGAGTCCAAGTTGCTTCTATCATGCTCGGAAAGAGCAAAGTAGAAGATCTTCACTTGGGTTTCCTTGTCCAGACCATGGTGTGGACATCTCCTCAACATGACTTGGAATCGCTCCCAAGTCTCAGAATAAGTCTCACCCGCCTGTTGGGTGAAATTGTGGATCTTCCGGATCATATCATTGGCCTTCTCAGGAGGGAAGAACCTCTCGAAGAAAACCTCTACCATGTGATCCCATGACTCAACAAACTCGTCGTCAAGGTTGTGGAGCCACTCTCTTGCTACTCCCGCTAAGGAACTGGGGAATAACTTGAGGTACAGCACATCCTGTGGAAATCGATCAATCTTCACCATGTCGCAATTTTCCACAAACTGACTAATGTGTGCCACTGGATCTTCATTTTTTAGCCCGTGAAATGCGTTTGATTTAACCAGGTTAATCAATGCTGGATCGATCTTGTAAGTTGGAATGTTCAGCCCTTGTTTCTTTATAGGCCCTTTTGATGCAGAGGAAGAAGACGCCTTGATCTTCTCCCATATTGTCTGTGCTTCAGCCATTACTTCTTCTTGTTCTTGCTCAGATTCAGAATTTATATCACTGTGGTGTTCCTCCTCGTAGTAGTCCTCGTCCTCTGGTCCCGCAGATGGAACCTCAGGTGTGCGATTCACGTAGTCTCGACTACGTGTGTGCACCATGCAAAGTACCTGAAAAATGGAAATAGGGGTTCAGTACAATGCTTTGAACGAGTCAACACAATTAAAGAGAAATAAAGGATTTTTTTTTTGAAATTGTTTTAAAATAAATAAAAAATGTGTGGCCTAGAGTGGCCGCTCTCAGCACTCAAAGTGCCAATAATTCGCCGTATCCCCGGCAACGGCGCCAAAAACTTGACGTGTATTTTACTACGCGCTTAAACGCAAGTATACGCGTCGAGTAATATAGGCCTTGTGAGGCCCGAGTCGAACTCAAGGATACGTGAATTATTGGAGACTTCTACTAACTAATCGCAATCAGCTAGACCGATTAACAAAGTAGGGTTTTGTTGTTCAAATTGAAAGAAAATAAAAATCAAACAAAGAAAACAATCGATTAAAGGTTAATTTAATCAATTAAAAGGGATATCTTTAGGATGGCGGTTTCACCGCGGGTCAACATTGTATTAGATTTCATATAATTCCTCACACTTCTCTCTCTATCCGGGTAGTGGCCTGAAATGAGAATTACCCACTGTCGTGGTGTAATCCACTACTTAGATTTAGGTTGATTCCATCGTCATAGTAATCATTCCCCTAAACTAAGCGCATTAAGATCGGTCCCTCAGTTCCCACCATTAATTTTACAACTCCTTTGTCAAGGGTTTTATTAATTAATGTAGAATTCGTCTCTTTTCAACCGTTAATCCTTCTGTCGAAGTGATTAAAGGCATTAATTTATTATTATGGTGATCAAGCATAACAATATCAATAGAGAAAACGAATTTATACCACGGATATGAGAGAAAAATATGAATTATCAATCTAAAATCATCATACAATGTATCCCCGGGCTACTCCCGGTCCTAAAGATTGAGGGTTTTAGCCTCTCATGTTCATCTTACACGAATACATGGTAGAAATTGGGGAATTCATAAGAAAAACGTGAAATAGATGGGAAAAACCCCTGAACGGAGAAGAACCGGTGGATCCTTGGCGTAGAACACAAACTTTCCCCGCCTGTCGGTGGTGGAAATTGTCTTCGGCAGCGTCCGAATCACCCGGGATGAGCTTCTCGGCCTCCGTTCTCCTTTCTCTCCTCCTCGGCACTCGTGCAATCCAAAAATGAGATGATGATCACGTCTGGGCGGCCGTCATTAGGTATAAGTCCCTAATTAGGTCGTCAAATAACAACATCCGTCCGATCGAAATCAAAACAAATCCAACGCATATCTGCCGGCGTCGATACCATCGACGCGGGTCGATGGTATCGACCCAGCGGATTAGCGGCAGCTTTCGTTTCTTTTAGTCTGAGCGCCTGTGGTGATCTCGATACCATCGACTTGTGTGTCGATGGTATCGACTCCTTTAGTGTCGGTTGTTGTCGTTTAGCGACGCTGTAGCTCTCCTTGTGTCGATGGCATCGACTTGCGTCGATGGTATCGACTTCATCCTCGCCAGCAGATTGGAGACATCTCGATGCCATCGACTTGGGTGTCGATGGTATCGACTCTGTATTGCTCTTCTCGGCTGACAACCTGTGGCTTGGTCGATGGTATCGACATCCGTCGATGGTATCGACGGATGTAGATACTTGTTTTTCCTGAAATTGCACAACAAGACCAAATAAATCCACACGATTTATGATAAGATGATCAATAATGCTTAAAATAATGAAATAAAGGGGATTTGATATAAAATGATGGCAAAGACCAAATAAAGTGAATTATGCAATAATATCCATGAAAATGAGTAATTAAGGCACAAAACACATATGAAATCGGTCTATAAATGCGACTCAAAATCATCGCATCAGTCTCCAAAAGATTTGATACCATTTGGTCTCAAATGGTCTTGTGACCATTTAGACTCAAACGGTCTTAAGACCGTTTGGTCCAAACCCTCTCAAAACCGAATGGACCAAAAAGGTCTTTCAACACATATCGATTCAGGGATTCAATCATTAAACCTTCTATCAATTGAACTACTGATTTATTCTTCAATTGAACCATCAAATCATCCTTCAATTGGACCTTCAATTAGGGTTTTGATCCCAATTGAACTAGGGTTTATAATCAAGAAACCATCACTTAGGGTTTTGAAATTGAAGAACCATCAATGATTGACATTGTGGAACTATTTCAATTGAAATCATTAGATCATCATCAAACCATAACATGACCTGACCTCAAATGGTCATGAGGTCGTTTGGATGACCTCCAAATGGTCTTGAGACCGTTTGACCCATTCCATCATTGAATTTTGTGAAATTCAATTAGGGTTTGCATCATTAAATCAATCATCAATGGAGTTGGTAATTATATTTCAATTTAATATCACTGGATCTTCAACCATCCAAATATGCACCACCATAGACCTCTAAATGGTCTTGGTTGACCTCCAAACGGTCTTGAGACCGTTTGGGCTAGTCAACCCAAAAAAATTGATTCAATTACTTAAGGGTTCAACACTCAACCGGGTTAGGGTTTGCATCTGTTGAATCATTCACATGTGAAACCATCAAGATCAAACCAATTGCAACCATTGGATCAATATACAAGTACAACAACATATTTCCTCAAATGGTCAACCATTTCAAATGCTCAACCACTCCAAATGGTTTGGAACCCAAACCTCCAAACGGTTTGCAAATTGGTGAAACCGATTGGACCAAAATGTTGAAACTGTTTGCAATAGATATTTGTGGAGGTGTGTGCTTATGATGATGTCATCATCATCAAGCTATAAAACCACGAATCTTTCTATGATTTTCATGGTGATTGCATCAATCAATCAAATAAAATTTTGGGAATAAAGAAGGAATCAACAATTGATGAAGATATGGAATCAATAACAAAGTTCAAGGGTTCAAGTTATATAACCCGCCTTCAATTGAGCTTCAAAGCTTGGAGCTTCATGTCAACAATGGTGGAAGAAGCTTTTGCAACCTTCCCAAGGCTCGTCCTCAAGCTTTGGAGTGAAAGGATTGGCTAGAATTGAAGATGGAGTGGAATATAGAAGAAATCATGCATTATTTTGTGATTTCCACCATGAATTCAAGGTGAAAGAAGGTCAAGAAGCTTACCAACAGTTTGGGGGTCGTCCTCCTATTGCTCCAAGCTCAAGCAAGAAGTGAAAGTGGATTCAAAATTATCCCTTCACCTCATGGATAAAGGAGCTTATATATGAATTTTATTGAAAATTCATTTAAAAGAGAAAAAGTAGGAATTATCTCATCAACTTTCTTGCCATATGCCCCCTTCTCTTCCTTAGAGACGTGGCTATCCTCTTTTCCTCTTATTCCTCTCAATTATCCATGATTTAAAAAAAAGAAAATTAAGCACCTTAACCATTATAATAATAATATCCATAAGTTAGTGGATATTTCTTTTTCTTTTCTTAATGTGAGTGGGTTCTCCACACACGTAGATATTTCCATTTCCTTTGCAAGGCACAAGGAAATCCATTGTGATGACCCGATTTTCAAGGTTTCTAAAACCAATATAGTATTTAAGTTCCAAGGATATTCCTGGCTGGTTAATCCTAGGCTACAATGACTTTTATTCAAACAGATTCTTTTGACTCACGAGTATGACTTCAATGACATTAGAGGATCAATGATAGTTATCCATGAATGTTTATGTACATGCATATGGTTAATGTGAATTATTAGACAATGTTGATTAATTATGATGAGAAGTGTCAAATTAAAGTATACATGGATTCAAATATTTAACGATGGACCTCGAGGTGTGATATAAGAAAATGATGTAGGTTGGACTTTTTCGGTCAAGTGTGATGGTTAGTTGACTTATAGTCAAGGTTTATACACTTGAATTTGTTTTTCTTGGAAAGAAGCTAAATGTAAGATATCACGATCCTATGTATACAATCTCACAATGGTTATAGGTCCTTACCATAAAAATACAGTCGATTGAAACTGAGGAGACTGATGATTATAATGATTTTGAGCTTTGATAAAATGAACGAACAGGGGACTAAGTAGAAGATTATGGTTATTGAATATATTAATCCATGCCCGTGAAATCGAAGTCACACTGGTTCATTATGCTTTTGTGCGGGCATGACTCAAGGCCTAGCTTGGTGGCATGATTTAAGCCCTCGACCAGCTGGATCAGTTGGTTGGTTCTCATCTGCAACCTATGACAAAAATGGAACCAAGCCTGACCGAGCCGCTGGCTTAGAACGCGAGCATATGGAGAGCATAAGATAAACCTTGAATGCTAGAATAGATCCACAATACTCAGAACTACCTAGAGACTCCTCATAGTAAGGCCAATGTGGTGAGATTAGATAGTTTCATCCCTCCACTGTCACACAAAGAACAGAGTACGGCAGCGGCATAGATCGGGGAGGTGACGCAGCTGCGGCAACAGCGTGGAGGTCGGCAACAATGGAAAACGAATAGGGCCATGGAGGTGCTATGGACCCTGATGAGGATTCACATCCAGCCTAATCGAAGAGAAGGGGGAACATAGTAGGCGGACGTAGATCATGAAGGAGGAGAACCACCGTCCGCGAGCCGGAGAGGCTGGGTGCATATCGTAGACGCACGAAGGCGTCGAGCGGGGAGGCAGTTGTACATCAGCGCGGAGCAGAGGTTGAGGACGAGGATCTCGTGCCAACCACTCACATAGCAGACCGCCCAGCCATGAAGGAGATTGAGAGCATGAAGTCCTGCAGTGGTGATGGAGCGGATGAGATCATCACCAGAGGAGAACCTGACGGAGGCAGCCCTCATGAGCAGAGTCCCACTGTGACTGTGGCAGACTGGCACGCGACTCGGAGGAGGTCTTTCTTTAGCGGCGGCATTGTGAGGCAGATGGGACTCACAATGGCGGCGGCCAGGTGGCAGGACTCGCGAGCCCAAGAGAACGGTCTCTCGCGTACCCCCGATTGTGAGAGAGATCGCGAGACAAAACACAGAACGGGAAAGAAAGAGGACCAGGTCAGACCAAGCTGAACCGGGTTCAAAACTTCTGAACCTGCCAAATTCCTTGAACCGGACCAGCCTAGCTGAACGAAGGAAAACCCAACAGAACCTAGATCAACGCAGACCAGGGAAGAAGGAGCTACACCTCTCATATGCCACGTGGCGACACGTGATTGGCCAGAAAAAGGTAATATTCAGTAAATGCTCATATCTTCATTAAATCACAGTAATTAGCTCGATTATCAGAAAAATGCAAACAAGGTATTGTTATTCTCAGAAAAATTAGTAGAACAATATGAAACCATAATATCAGGCTTTTGATGATTAAATATCTATAATATCATGTAAGATGTGTAATACTTGTTTAATGGATAATAAATAGCAAATGATGACATAAAATTATAGAAAAATGTTAGTTAGTCTATAATCATGTTTATAATGCATATGATGTCAAATATGGTCATGTTGATGTACGAAACCATATAATTTGATTAATATGGCTAATTAGGGCTAATAACACTAAAAATAATGCAATTAATGCATACATGCTCAATAAATGATGAAATTCACAAAACATTCTCATATCTGTAACTGAAACATAATATGTAAATATGAGACCAGTTTTGTACACGAAATTCATGTTGTAAGAAGATGAACCTTGATACATGGGTTGTAACCCTAACTTGAATAATGTATATAAACTAGGGTTATTATGTGCACAAAAAGGATATAGAACCTAATATTCAGATAATGGATCATAATCTGGAAAATGACATCAGTAAGATAAATATAAGACAAAATTGCAAGTAAACATTGGAATATCCTACTGAGATAATATAAACTCTAATGAACACGACTCAGGATAAGATGATGAGAATCTGATGATAGTATGTGGTCTTGCCTTAACCAGGTGATGACCAGATATCTAGATGAGCAAGAATGATTAGAAATCTCTGAACTCAGGTACATGGGCTTTATTTAAGTATATGACTAGTTTTCTTGTGTCCAATAGCTATGATGTATTGCTTGTCTTTATTTGAGAATATTGCGTGGATGTACTATGATTGTAGTATCTTCGCCATGTTAATAAGAACAACAAAGAGTATATATGGTTTGTAGATGCTACGTGGATATATGCTCTCTCTCTCCCTCAATTCTCTCTCTCTTCCTCTAAATATAAGGTCAGCACTCGGTCTCCATAGCCCAAGGGGTGGGGGAAAAATGAAGTGCGACATCTCTCCCTCTCTCCCCTCTAAATATAAGGTTGGCACTTGGTCCCTATAGCCCAAGGGGCAGGGAAAAATGAAGTGCAACACCACTTAGTAGTACAAATGCATCAAAAGACATCTAAAACTATGTGTTTACCTGATTATCGCTTTAAACAATGTTTTATTTTACTCTTCTTTCTCAAGATTATTTCAATTATGCAAGCATATTAGTATGTATCTTTATACCCACGTACACAACACCTTGTGTGTTGATTCGTTGTGTCACGTATGTTTTAGGTTCAGAGATAGTGTGGGATAAAAGAAAGGAAGTGAGCAGTTATCCAGGTTGTACCTATTGTGTTAAGATCCTGTTAGCATACATGTTCATAGACTTGTAAATCTTCTTTTAATATGTAAATGTAATTCATGTTATAATAATATACATGTTATTGTTGAGAAATGTTATGGTTGTACGTTCATGTATGCGTATTATGCTTCCGCATCGCTTTCTGATATGATTGGATGATGTTTTCAGATTTGACCTCCCGTTCCTAATAGGGCATGGAGAAGCCAAAATCTGGGGACGTCTCAGTTGGTATCAGAGCATGAACAATAGATACACCTAACAATTTCTCACTATGAAACATAAAACTAAATTTAACCTTTCACTTTAAACCCTAGAAACATAGCAAGTTGTTTTACAGGAACTAGGTTTGACTTAGCCTCTAGGTTAGAACCTAGATGTTCGAGAACTAGGTTTAGACAAGTGTCTGAAATCGTTTCCATATAGAGCTCATATGTATTGGGTAGCTACACTAGTCTACATCTTTTTCTCACCATTTCACTAGGTTACATGACACTAAACTATCTACTGTGTGTGGGGCACTCGATTTTGCTGATTTGGCTTTGTTTTCCAATCGGATCGAGCCTCGACAATTTTCTCTGACGTCTTCTTTCTCGGAGAAAAACTATATAATATTTTATTATATATATGTAAATATGAAAATGTGTCATTCACATTGGAGAGTAGTTAGTGTTCATGCAACCTAAGTGAAGGGAGTGACATCAGTCTAGAAGAGAGAGTAGTCTAGATTAGATGTCTAGAGCCGTATCAATATATGTGATACATAGTGTAGATGATAGAATGGTAGTTGATATAAGCATGGATGATCTTATTTAAGTTCTACCTCTAATGATATAAGTTTCTTTATAAGGATTTAAGTTGTATATGACTTGAATCCAATTTTGGAGAATCTAAGCTAAGTCCTGATGATGAATGTGCATCCTCTTTTCTTATTTAAGATGAGCTAAGTTAAAATAAGGTTGAATATGCATGAGCCTCAAGCTCTTTTACAAAGGAGGACCCCCAGTGTTAGGACAAGATACGTGGTGAACTCCAGAGAGGGTGAGATCCAAAAGGAGATGGTCATAGGACCTACCCTACAATATATGAAAATATGAGATATATGTGATATGATGTGTCTTAAGCTGGGTTACTCCTGAGTAGATGAGCTGTGTCCTTATGCATGATTCAAATCTATATATGAGAATTGGGTAAAAGAAAAAGATGGGTAAATGACCCATGTGATTAAGACAATCCTTTGGCTAAGTTAGGTCCTAGCTTGAGTGACATATTTTGTGGATCTCATCATTAGTTGCAAGTGAGGTAATATATGAACTCTAGTTATGAGAGTATGATGCTTTGTGCAAAAGATACTCAATATACATGTTCTCCCTTCTTCTTCTCTTTCTTAATATATGATGATAGAAACTTCACTTGATCTATATAGATGATTTATATATGAGGAGTCACTCGTATAAGCTTGACCTATTCTATATTTTTCCCCCTATATCATACATGTAGCACCCAAGGTTGAAATCATTATAAGTTTGACAATAAAATACTCCCTTCCCTTCATATGAAACATGAAAGATATGATGCTGAGATAATGGGATAAACTTAGTTATTCTCTTTTTCCCTTCGCATAATACATGCAATACATAAAACGTTGAACTAATGAACTTGATATAAAGATATTTTTGAATCATAGGATATATGATCAGGAATATAGTTCGTAACTTTGATCCTTCTCAATGTATGCTTCTAAGTTGAGTATAAATATCACACCATAGGGTGAAACCCTAATGGTCAAACATGTTATGTAAGCCCTTCTTAAGTAGAAAAAAAATTTCTAATATCAAGGGTGAAGATAAATCTACTCTAATCCTGAAATCATTGAAGATGTTAATGATGTTAGATTTGAACGATCTGAATACCATGGCATATAAATGAATTCCTCTTGAACTTTAAAGGTATGAACAAAACATGTATCCTTAGGGGTGATGTAATCCTAAGATAACATAATGTCAAGTTACAGATAAGACATTAAGTGATGCTTCCACATATATATAAGGTGGGGTGGACAAACCCAATAATCTTTGGACCCTAAGCTGACAACTTAGAGTGCATGCAATTATGGTAGTCTTAGAACCTAAGCAATGATGAAGTATATGAAGACGAACTCCTAAATAGCCTCTTAAGGATGAGATTAGTTGAATTTCGAGGACGAAATTCCAAATAAGGTGGGGGTGAATGTGATGACCCGATTTTCAAGGTTTCTAAAACCAATATAGTATTTAAGTTCCAAGGATATTCCTGGCTGGTTAATCCTAGGCTACAATGACTTTTATTCAAACACAGATTCTTTTGACTCACGAGTATGACTTCAATGACATTAGAGGATCAATGATAGTTATCCATGAATGTTTATGTACATGCATATGGTTAATGTGAATTATTAGACAATGTTGATTAATTATGATGAGAAGTGTCAAATTAAAGTATACATGGATTCAAAGATTTAATGATGGACCTCGAGGTGTGATATAAGAAAATGATGTAGGTTGGACTTTTTTGGTCAAGTGTGATGGTTAGTTGACTTATAGTCAAGGTTTATACACTTGAATTTGTTTTCCTTGGAAAGAAGCTAAATGTAAGATATCACGATCCTATGTATACAATCTCACGATGGTTAGAGGTCCTTACCATAAAAATACAGTCGACTGAAACTGAGGAGACTGATGATTATAATGATTTTGAGCTTTGATAAAATGAACGAATAGGGGACTAAGTAGAAGATTATGGTTATTGAATATATTAATCCATGCCCGTGAAATCGAAGTCATGCTGGTTCATTATGCTTTTGTGCGGGCATGACTCAAGGCCTAGCTTGGTGGCATGATTTAAGCCCTCGACCAGCTGGATCAGTTGGCTGGTTCTCATCTGCAACCTCTGACAAAAATGGAGCCAAGCCTGACCGAGTCGCTGGCTTAGAACGCGAGCATATGGAGAACATAAGATAAACCTTAAATTCTAGAATAGATCCACAATACTCAGAACTACCTAGCGACTACTCATAGTAAGGCCAACATGGTGAGATTAGATAGTTTGATCCCTCCACTATCACACACAGAACAGAGAACGGCAGCGGCATAGGTCGGGGAGGTGACGCAGCTGCAGCAGTAGTGTGGAGGTCGACAACAATGGAAAACGAATAGGGCCATGGAGGTGCTATGGACCCTGATGAGGATTCACGTCCAGCCTAATCGAAGAGAAGGGGGAACACAGTAGGCGGACGCAGATCATGGAGGAGGAGAACCACCATCCGCGAGCCGGAGAGACTGGGTGCATATCATAGACGCACGAAGGCGTCGAGCGGGGAGGCAGTTGTACAGCGGCGCGGAGCAGAGGTTGAGGAGGAGGATCTCGTGCCAACCACTCACCATAGCAGACCCAGCCACGAAGGAGCTTGAGAGCACGAAGGCCTGCAACGGCGATGGAGCGGATGAGATCCTCACCGGAGGAGAACCTGACGAAGGCAGCCCTCATGAGCAGAGTCCCACTGTGACTGTGGCAGACTGGCACGCGACTCGGAGGAGGTCTTCCTTTAGCGGAGGCATTGTGAGGCAGATGGGACTCACAACGGCGACTGCCAGGCGGCATGACTTGTGAGCCCAAGAGAACGGGCTCTCGTGTATGCCCGATCATGAGAGAGACCGCGAGAGAAAACACAAAATGGGAAAGAAAGAGGACCAGGTCAGACCAAGCTGAACCGAGTTCAAAACTTCTGAACCTGCCAAATTCCTTGAACCGGACCAGCCTAGCTGAACCAAGGAAAACCCAGCA
Source organism: Alisma plantago-aquatica (assembly GCA_963693085.1). Classification (NCBI taxonomy): domain Eukaryota; kingdom Viridiplantae; phylum Streptophyta; class Magnoliopsida; order Alismatales; family Alismataceae; genus Alisma; species Alisma plantago-aquatica. Next base: position 336,315,062 of record OY856410.1, read on the forward strand.
GAACCTGGATCAGCACAGACCGGGGAAGAAGGAGCTATGCCTCTCATATGCCACGTGGCGACATGTGATTGGCCAGAAAAAGGTAATATTCAGTAAATGCTCAGATCTTCATTAAATCACAGTAATTAGCTCGATTATCAGAAAAATGCAAACAAGGTATTGTTATTCTCAGAAAAATTAGTAGACCAATATGAAACCATAATATCAAGCTTTTGATGATTAAATATCTGTAATATCATGTAAGATGTGTAATACTTGTTTAATGGATAATAAATAGCAAATGATGACATAAAATTATAGAAAAATGTTAGTTAGTCTGTAATCATGTTTATAATGCATATGATGTCAAATACGGTCATGTTGATGTACAAAACCATATAATTTGATTAATATGGATAATTAGGGCTAATAACACTAAAAATAATGCAATTAATGCATACATGCTCAATAAATGATGAAATTCACAGAACATTCTCATATCTGTAACTGAAAGATAATATGTAAATATGAGACTAGTTTTGTACACGAAATTCATGTTGTAAGAAGATGAACCTTGATACATGGGTTGTAACCCTAACTTGAATAATATATATAAACTAGGGTTATTATGTGCACAAAAAGGATATAGAACCTAATATTCAGATAATGAATCATAATCTGGAAAATGACATCAGTAAGATAAATATAAGACAATAATGCAAGTAAACATTGGAATATCCTACTGAGATAATATAAACTCTAATGAACACAACTCGGGTTAAGATGATGAGAATCTGATGATAGTATGTGGTCTTGTCTTAACCAGGTGATGACCAGATATCTAGATGAGCAAGAATGATTAGAAATCTCTGAACTCAGGTACGTGGGCTTTATCTAAGTATATGACTAGTTTTCTTGTGTGCAATAGCTATGATGTATTGCTTGTCTTTATTTGAGAATATTGCTTGGATGTACTATGATTGTAGTATCTTCACCATGTCAATAAGAATAACAAAGAGTATAGATGGTTTGTAGCTGCTAAGTGGATATATGTTCTCTGTCTCTCCCTCAATTCTCTCTCTCTTCCTCTAAATATAAGGTTGGCACTCGGTGTCCATAGCCCAAGGGGTGGGGGAAAAATGAAGTGCAACATCTCTCCCTCTCTTCCCTCTAAATATAAGGTTGGCACTCGGTCCCTATAGCCCAAGGGGCAGGGAAAAATGAAGTGCAACACCACTTAGTAGTACAAATGCATCAAAAGACATCTAAAAATATGTGTTTACCTGATTATCGCTTTAAACAATGTTTTCTTTTACTCTTCTTTCTCAAGATTATTTCAATTATGCAAGCATATTATTATGTATCTTTATACCCACATACACAACAACTTGTGTGTTGATTCGTTGTTTCATGTATGTTTTAGGTTCAGAGATAGCGTGGGATAAAAGAAAGGAAGTGAGCAGTTGTCCAGGTTGTACCTATTGTGTTAAGATCCTGTTAGCATACATGTTCATAGACTTGTAAATCTTCTTTTAATATGTAAATGTAATTCATGTTATAATAATATACATGTTATTGTTGAGAAATGTTATGGTTGTACGTTCATGTATGTGTATTATGCTTCCGCATCGCTTTCTGATATGATTGGATGATGTTTTCGGATTTGACCTCCCATTCCCAATAGGGCATGGAGAAGCCAAAATCCGGGGACGTCACATACATACTTGTTGATTTTCAACCAACACAATTTTGGTTGAAGGGAAATCCAATTAATATATTTATTTTTGCATTAAATTGAAGTAAAGTTCCACTTATGCTTAAATCTTGATTATTTTAATATCAAGATTCTCTCTCTTCCAAAATGATTCAAATGAGGCGCCCCTCTAAAATTATTTTCTCTATATGATGACAAGAACCATGAGGGACCCTCTTGAAGTGGTATTTTGCATATTGAACCCTAGGTTTTGGGTAAATTGCACATTACACCAAAACTAGGTTTTAATGCACAAACATTGCTTAACAGGCTCTTTCTTGTTATTCAGGCTTGTAGAAGCCATACTACTACATCATACTCATTCCTATGATGATTCAACATATGAGGAACATTGTATCATGTACAATTTGCAAGTTAACCCCTCAACTTAGGTAATTTGCACTTTAGTCCAAAACTAACAAAGCATTGTTTCAACATTATTCAAAAAGGACTAAAATTGAAATATAAGTTCCTCTTGAGCCTAATTACTCTTCAAGAGATAAAAGAGAGCATATAATCAACTTTATTAAGCAAAACAACTATGTTTAAGCAGAACCCAGGTCAGGGATGTTACATACAGTGAGTAGGAAATCTATAAGAGAGCTAGTCCTACATGTATATCTTGTGAGGCTCTCACTTACACCACCTCCCGATCTCTTTTTTCAACCATGAATTTGAAGTTTCTCTCTCTTAGATAAGAGAGGTGAAGAAGAACAAGGGAAGGAGTCCCTTGGTGAAGATCAAGGTTGAAGACTTGGAGCTAGAGTGGGTAAGCCCTTGGTGAAGGCAGAAGACTCCTTTCTCAAGTGGGTAAGTCCTTGGTGGAAGCTTCTCCAAGTGAAGGTGAAGTTAAAGGCGGAAGATCCAAGAAGAGTAGGTAACTCCTGCAAGGCTGAAGACTTGTGCAAGAGTAGGTAAGTCCTTGGAAGAAGGCGGAAGACTCTTGTAAAGTGGGTAAGTCCTTGGTAAGGTTGAAGATTCTTTGTATTGGATAGGTAAGTCCTTTGTTTGGTCATGTATTGTAAGTCTTATGAATGAATATAAGAATGTAATGGTTAGGAAATCCTAGAGGTTGACATCTCTAGGTAAGTGGACTGACATACTTCTAGTTTGAAGTGTGGAACCACTATAAATAGCTTGTCTACTTGTGTTTTCTCAATCTCTCTCTTCCTTGCTATGTATGTTTTAGTTGCACACAAATTTCCTATTTAGCAACCTTATCTTGTGATATATCTTGAAGATCTAATGAATTTTGTGTAAGTGCATTTAGCTCTATTCACCCCCCTCTAGAGCATCTAATCACCCATCTAGGATCCAACATACACACATTACAATATCTCAGATATTACACATATTTTATTTTACACGTCATTACAATACGAAATGTACAATATAAGAATTACAATATAAGACATATTGTACTAACATTTAGTGATGGACGAAGAATGCAGGGCGCTTGACTGGTTGGTGGGTATGTGTTGGGTTTGGATGAGGACACGATGTGGTGGTGAATGGGATCGGCAGAGGTGTTGAGGCGGAGGTAGGTGAGGAGAAGGAAGATGCAGATGAAGCTGGAATCTAGTACAATACTTGGACAAGATAGTTGGCAGCATCAAGAGAGACCACTTCAGTGCAACACACTCTGACAGGACCGTCAGTAGGCAAATATCTAGAAGGACCATAAGCAACCTGACGTGGCACAAGTAGTATACTTGTTCTAGGCTAGTCCTACGGCTGAGAGATCTCTAGATGGAGGAGTATGCAGTAGAGAATCTATTGATGCATAGCAGTACTGTACTACTACAGGAGAACTAGGGTTGTGGTAGAGACTGAGATTGGTAGAGGTAGCTCTAGTAGAACTCAACAAGGCTTGGGAAATTGACGTACTGCACTTCTGTGAGATTGCTAATGAGTGGGAGGAGAGATCATAGGGAGAGAGAAACATACCTAGAAAATATTTGGATGGCAAAGAGGAGTTGTGAAAAGCTTGGGAGTCCTAAACACCTCTTTGTCTTCTGAGGTGCACAAGGGTCATAACATGGCTGGGTGCAGACTTTTCACAGACTACCAAGGAATTAGGTGAGTCACAGCGTGTGTAAGTTATTGTGGGTAGCATAACTCTTTATTTCTCATTCCCTCTCCGTAATTACTTTCTTCTAGATGATTTCTTTTAGTTCTGCCAACATCCATCACAATTTATTACTATATGTCTGTCATGACCTTAATAACTCATGTTATGAATATAATTGAATCCTTGTGGGTATTTTTCATGATCCAACATTCCCATACCATGTTACTAGTATGTATTTCAAATATTCTAATGAGAATTCATTGGTTCTTGTTTACCTCTTTGTTGATGTAGGACTACTTTATCTACTAAGGTTGGAATATGGCATCCATTCACTACTACAAAAGATGCTTTTTACAATGGGTAAAACACAATAATTCTACTGGTTGTGTTGCAGTTAGCATATCTTTTACATCAAGTATATTTATGTGTTGTTTATTGTATAGATTATACAATACAAGTTATATACAACAAGTCAAACTCATTGTAGTATACGTGATACTACAACATGTGTTAAACTGTTGCAATAGACTATAATATTACAACATACTCAAACTCGTTGTAAAAGATCATAATTAAACAACATAATCTAACATGGTGTAATAGTCACATATGCTAACCCATTGCATTAGACCATAATTACACACCATACTCTAACCCATTGTAATATACCATAATCACATAATAGGCTTTCACCTGTTGTTATAGTTACATGTTGTAATAGACCGCATTCAGACAACAAGTGTATACACAACTTGATGTATATGTACAACAAATAATGCATGTGGTCCATAAAAATAAATTGATTCGGCAGTTTGACCTATGCCTTACTTTCATGTGGTCTCAAGTTTAAAATTTGTATCTAGGTGTATTTTTCTTTTTTCTTAACATGTTTTTATAAAATACCCCTATTACAATAGGTGTGTTTAGTGAATTACAACATGCATTAACTACTGTATAAAATGCATATATGACAACATGTGAAACACCTGTTGTATAAAGAACAACCCCATAAGACCACATTGACACATGTTGTAAAATGGAAATATCAACTATTGTAAAAAGTATTTTCTATAGTAGTTATTTTTGTGACTAGTGCTTCATTAACCCTTGACATTGGGTATCTTGTTATTCAAGAAGTGCCAAATCTCCTTCATTACCCTCTTGAAGGTGTATTCTTCTATGGTAGAAAAATGACTTGATTGATCAGGATAAGGGGAGCTTAGACAATTTCCACAATGTCAAGATAGACAACTTCCTATTCATTATGTTGATTGAGTTCTTGAGTGACGTGACCTGATTCTAGGATCTAACTATTAATAGATTCCTCTTATGGTCTATGTGTTTGATGCTGACCTTAGAAGATGTCGCCGATATCACCCTACTACCTTTTCATAATAGATAGTCAACACAATATTCTCATCTACTAAGTGGTCTAAAGAAGCTTATTGTGAAGATTTATTTTATTATTAGGGTGTGTGTAAGAAGGCAGGATCACCCTCTTGCTAAAGAAATTTGAAGAATAAAACATCCATTCCAAACACACTCAAAAGGTATGCTAGAATAGGTGTAACATTTTCGAATTTCAATAAATGGTATTCAAAACAAGGTTATTACAAAAGTATAGCAGCAGAATAAAATAATTGACTATATTCAATTTATAATAAGGTTATTATATAAGTACATCATAATATCCCATAAGGGTTTACATGTATGATACAACATAAGGATCTGAGTAAAGGGAAATCTAAACCATAACAACTTTGTCTCGAAGCTTTAACTCCTTAAGCTAGTCCAAAACTTCACTCCTTATCATCCAAGTCCTTCACTTAGGGAAAATAGATGACATCAACAAAGGTTGGTATGTGCATACTAAATAGGAAATTGAGCAATATATGTAATAAAGGACATCAAATATAAAAGGATTGCCATAGAAAGGATAAGGACCACCCAAATGGGTATCAAGAGAAAAGGAATTGAAATCATATGATAACAAAAGAATACTTGCCATTAATGAAACATAAAAGTTGTGTCACACAAGCACATGTAAAGAATTAGGGCACACACCCCATATCATCAACATGCATGCATGTGAGATAAACATAGCCCTAGAACAATATAAACACAAAGGCAGACAAGTCTCATAAATTTAAAACCTGATAGATAAAGGAATACTGCCAATCTCCCAAATATACATAAAACATGGGCCAAGAATCATACATCTTGCCCTGGGTATGAGGTTCCTTTCCATCCCAAAAGAGTAGGAAATATCACTTCTGCTCTGTAGGAAATAACACATCTTCCATAAAAATTAATGCAGTTACACTACTCTAGTGCTACTAAATCACATAGCATGTTAAGTGTAGAGGCAAGTAGAAAGTATAGTCAGAATATATAAACTAGTCACCACATAAGTGACCAACATATACATCCACCTCATAAGTGGGAAAAAGACATCACATGTCATCTTTTAGAGTTCCATCATGAACAAAGCATAAGATTAGAGTTTAAAATAATATCCATGATCACATGAGCAATATCAAATAAGGTAGTTCACATGAACCATGATTTTCAAAAGAAAAGACATTGTGTATAGGCTAATGTCCATAGGACAAAGAGAATGAATAAGCATAGGTCAATTGCTCAACATAGAAGAATAGGGGATACATCATACCTCAACTTCAGAGTTTAAACAGTCCAAGTCAACCCTAGGCCTCCAAAAAGCCTCTAAGTAAGGTTCCTAAGCTTAGAGAGGTTGGTTTCTCCAATAAAGCTCCTATCTCGATCAAGAAGCACCTTCTCCACTTTAGAGGTGAAAACCCTAACAAAAGAACAAGGAGATGAGGTGTTTATGGATTCTAGGTGGGGTTTCACCATGGAAGGCCATGATTATGACCTGGAGGAAGGTGGAAGGAAGACTAACAATATGAAAATAGGGAAGGAAAGAAGGATACTTACTAGTTTTAGTAAAATTCACCAAGGAGGAGCATAAGAGATCCTAAATAGAGAAATTTTGGAACCCTAGGAGCCTTCTTCACCAAGCCACTTTAGAGGTAAAAAAACCTAACAAAAGAACATGGAGATGAGGTGTTTATGGATTCTAGGTGGGGTTTCACCATGGAAGGCCATGGTTATGACCTGGAGGAAGGTGGAAGGAAGAATAAAAATATGAAAATAGGGAAGGAAAGGAGGATACTTACAAGTTTTAGTAAAATTCACCAAGGAGGAGCATAAGAAATCCTAAATAGAGAAATTTTGGAACCCTAGGAGCCTTCTTCGCCAAGGTAGGCACCTCCTTTTACCTTGGGATAGCATCTTTGTGGAAAAATAGAGTAGTAATGATGCTCTAATGTAGAGGGAATGAAGGTGAGTAAGAGTTTTTTAATTGGGAGTTGGGAAGGGGTAGATATGGCTATATAAAGAAAGAGGTCAAGTATGAGGTGTCTATGAGACTTTCCATGTGTCATGTATAAGGGTATCCATGGACATGCAAGCCTCGATGGATAATGAATAAGTCAAGCATGAGGTGTCAAGTTAATATCCATGTGTCCAATGCCAAGGGTGCCTATGGACATGCAAACCTTTATGGATAAGGAAGAAGTCAAGCATGAGGTATCCATGGAGCTTTCCATGTGTCCTTAGCCTAGGGATTTCATGGGCATGCAAGAGGACAGCTCATAGAGGCTACTTGAATATCAAATGTCAGTTTATAGACACTTATATGCCATCCCAACTGACCTCCAAACAAAAGAATACTTGTCATTAACAAAACATAAAGATTGTACCACACAAGCACATGTAAAGATTAGGGCACACACCCCATATCATCGACATGCATGCATGTGAGATAAACATAGCCCTAGAACAATATAAACACAAAGGTGGCCAAGTCTCATAAACTTGAAACCTGATAGAGAAAGGAATACTGCCCATCTCCCAAATATATATAAAACATGGTCCAAGAATCACACACCTTGCCCTGGGTATGAGGTTCCTCTCCATCCCAAAAGAGCAGGAAATATCACATCTGCTCGGCAGGAAATAACACATCTTCCATAAAAACCAATGAAATTATACTAATTTAGTGCTACTGAATCACATAGCATGTTAAATGTAGAGGCAAGTAGAAATTATAGTCAGAATATATAAACTATTCACTACATAAGTGACCAACATATACATCCACCTCATAAGTGGGAAAAAGACATCACATGTCATCTTTTAGAGTTCCATCATGAACAAAGAATAAGATAAGAGTTCAAAAGAATATCCATGATCACATGATCAATATAAAATAAGGTATTTCACATGAACCATGATTTTTAAAAGAAAAGACATTGTGTATAGGCTAATGTCCATAGGACAAAGAGAATGAATAAGCATAGGTGAATGCTCAACATAGAAGAATAGGGGATACATCATACCTCAACTTCGAAGTCTAAACAATCCAAGTCAAGCCTAGGCCTCCAAAACCCTCTAAGGAATGTGGAAAAGTCCAATAAGTAAGGTTCCCAATCTTAGAGAGGCTGGTTTCTCCAACAAAGCTCCTATCTCGAGCAAGAAGCACCTTCTCCACTTTAGAGATGAAAAACCTGAACAAAAGAACATGGAGATGAGGTGTTTATGGGTTCTTGGTGGGGTTTAACCATGGAAGGCCATGGTTACGACCTGGAGGAATGTGGAAGGAAGACTAACAACATGAAAATAGGGAAGGAAAGGAGGATACTTACTAGTTTTTGTCAAAATCACCAAGGAGGAGCTTAAGAAATCCTAAATATAGAAATTTGGAACCCTAGGAGCCTTCTTCACCAAGGTAGGCACCTACTTTTACCTTGGGACAACACCTTGATGGGAAAATAGAGTAGGAATGATTCTCTAATCTAGAAGGAATAAAAAAGAGTAAGAGTTTTCGAATTGGGAGTTGGGAAGGGGTAGATATGGCTATATAAAGAAAGAGGTCAAGTATGAGATGTCTATGAGACTTTCCATATGTCATGTATAAGGGTGTCCATGGAAATACAAGCCTTTATGGAAAAGGAAGAATTAAAGAACGAGGTGTTAAGTTACTTTCTATGTGTCCAATGCTAAGGGTGCATGTGGACATGCAAACCTTTATGGATAAGGAAGAAGTCAAGCATGAGGTGTCCATGGAGCATTCCATGTGTCCTTAGCCTAGGGATTTCATGGCCATGTAAGAGGACAGTTCATAGAGGCTTCTTGAATATCAAATTTCAGTGTATGGAAACTTATAGGCCATCCCAACCGACCTCCAACTAAAGAAATAACCCCATTGGTTGATAGCTTCTAAAGTTAAGCTCATTTATAAAGAGGGTAGTCCCTAAAATGCCCTTGGAAACAAACACCTTCAAACCAAGGTGCAACTAGGTGCCCCATGGTTCAAAAACTCGAGAATGGTAAGAGAATATATAAGTATTATAATTCATGTGACAATTTGCAAAGAAAACCTCCCAATTGGGTAAATTGCAAAAAAGTCCAGAATGTACCTAAAATTGCATAACTTTCACAAACAACATCCAAATTGGACCAAAATTCATCCACACGCTATCTTTGATGTGTTGAATATGAATTTTCTACTATTTCCATATTTTTAAGTTATATAATCACTTTATTCATTACTTATGCCTTTTACTCATTTTCTCTCTCCTAAACTTATCCTAATATTTCAAGGTTGTCCAAATTAGATGAAGTTTGACATGTAGGCTAATTTTGAATTTGAAGTTTGTTTCCACTTTTGAGACTTATTTTTATGAGATTTTTCATATGGCCATTAACGGCCCATTATCTAAAGTATGCATCCAATTAAGTTTCTTATCTTCATATTACCACCAAAATGAGTTATGTGGCATATTTTATGTATCCATTATAAACCTAAGATTAATGTTAGAACATTAGGTTACATTAAGGTAATCTATACATGCATTAGCTCATTTGGGTTATACTAAACATCTATTTAGGTCTAACATTCAACCTTATTTGGCGAAGTCCAAAATGTCAACTTCTAGGGTAGGGTCTGAGATCTAGTATGTTACAATGTGCACATCAAAATGCAAAACTTATGACCCTTCTTTTGCTAATATAATTTGCTTGCCTAGTAAAAGAGGTGTTTGTGGTCATCTCAACACATATCTCCTAACACTTATTCCTTAAACCCTATCCTTGTGGCCTAGAAATTCACATTACCAATGTCTGTTAATCCCTATGGTGGAAGCTCTCTTGTCTAAGGAAAGTTTTGTCCACATCATTGTCATGAAACTATTCCTTATCTTACTCAAGCCAAGAGTAATGGTGTGGTACTAGGAGGGCCATGCAGATCTTACTGATATGGTTTTCCATGATTTTTTTGTGGATCTTTCAATCAACTATTAGACAAGAATTTTAGCATTGTCTTAGTGTTCAATAGCTTGGAAAAGGATATACCCATCAGTCTTCCCTATACGTGGGACATACTGGTGAGATTGTTAGCATCATAGTCAGACGACGATGCCTACTAGAGGTCATTGAGTATGAGCTTGGATACCTCAAACTAGGGCGTGGCTTTGGAAGGCTTTCAAAATACTTTCATCCTTCTTAGCTTGAAGAGATGTGTTTCATGATATTGGACTTCTATTGTGAGATAGACGGGCCAACATAAACTAGATTTAAAAATCTTGAGGAGATCCATGCATGTCTTTATGTTGATCTTCCCATGGTCAAAATTGGGTTCATATGGAACTAGAAATAAGGTGAGTATGCCATCTCTGTCATTTAACATAGGTGTAGTAATTTATTTAAGCATTACTCCCTAGTATAAGATTCCTCATGTCAGTTGATTAAAACATGTCTACCTACAATGATAATGGGACGAAGATGTGGGAGTGTGCTTTGAGTGTTCTCCTCATGTGGTATTAATTAGAATAATTTAAAAGGAATTACTATTCTTTTGATTGAATTTTCTTTTCTTTCCATTTTAAAGCATTATAAATGTAACTTCCATTGAGTAATGAGGTAATAAAAGACTTTTTTTATCCTTTCAATCTTGCTTAGATTTGGCTCAAACTCTATGATTTTGAGATTCTGATTCTAGTCAGTTTAGGTTTAGAAAGAGGATTCAGTCCTTCTTTGACCTTCTATCCAGAGATGATATCGCTCACTTTCAAAGGATCTGAATCCTATCTTAGGAAGTTTTAGGGACATCACCATAGTGGATTCACACAATAATCATAGAGCATATACCATTTGAAAGGTGAGAGATTGTCTTCTAGACTTGATTCATGTCATTGTAGGCTAGTTGATCATTTTGGGAATTGGCTTAGTATGGAAATGAGAGAGGTTTTTTGTGTATCCTTTCACCTTTCATCGAGATGGGTTACCCAACACAAATATATTTTGACAATGGTTTCAAAAAGTGTAGTGGAGGGTGGTAGGTCCTTAGTTATGGTTTTATTGAGGCATTTGAGCCTTTTAGGGTAGGAGGGGCTTCAAGGAGAACATACCACTTTGGATCTTGAACCCGTCTTTGTTTGTTGGAGTTCAGGATGAGGGACTAGAGATTTGTCACCTTTGCATTCTCCTCTTATTTTTTTCTTTGTCTATTCTTTACTTATTTTTAGCCTAGATTTGATGTGAGAGTAAGAAGTTGGTTGGATTGTGGCTTTTTATAGCGTCATCCCACCCAAGTGTCAACTATAGTCACCATTTTAAAATCTAGTTGACTAATTAAGCCTGGTTATTTGTTCTAAGGCTTAGTTAAGGATACCACAATGACTACTTTTCCTATAATTTTTCTAAAGAATGCTTGGAGAATCTATACAGAGGTCTTCTTTTCCCTCTAGGGGAATTATGCATGGCTCAAAAGCTTTGGGGTTCAAGATTTGACTATTCATATCTAAAAGCTTATTTTAGCAAGTTAGGAACCTTATGCTTTAAAAAAACTAGTTATGGTTGTTCAAACTCTTGGGCCTCAGATAGTTGTCCATGAACATATCCATAATAAGACATAGGCTCCTAGTTTCCCTTTGCCATTTTCCCTCTATGTCTAGAACCCTTAATGAAAGCAAGGTTTTTATCTACATATTTCTACATTTTAATAAAAAAAGTCAATAATTAATTAGATGTGTGAGATAATGGAACACACAAAAATAAGAACCAAAACAAGAACAAATGGATAAATAGCTCTGAGCAAGGATGATTCCACTTAGAAATAGAAGCACTATGTAGAGAACTTATTGATCTGATGGAGATACATATACCCATCCTCTTCACACTATCAAAGTGCACCACATGGGACCAAATTATGCACAAGGTCTGACATTTCCCATTTAAGAAGGAGTTTTACTTCAGAATCTAGATTATGCATGATTCAGATTAGTAGGCATCCTTTTTAGAAGTATATAAGTCATGCTTTTTGTCAAGGGCTATGTTCATCCTGACTTGATAGAAGGTGGGATGGTGAAGAGAGTGGTGTCCTTATTCTTAGAGAATATTAATTTAGTATGCATTATACTGGAGTAATTCAACTTCTACAATATCAACCTCTTTTAGAACTTAGAGTGATGGAATTTCCACCTAGACTAGTAGCTTAAATCCATCCCATAGACCAAATAATAAAGAGGGAATCTTTCTTAGAGTTCGTTGAAAGTGTGATATGCCTATAGAGATAGAAGTCATCATTCATTCCACTTCAAGTATATGTTTGTTTATTTTTGATATCTTGACTAGATTTTTATTCATTTCCTCTACAGGTTCATTCATCATTGTCCAATAGGGAGATGATAAGTGATGTTTGTTCTTCAATTAGACTCAAAATTTTACCATTTTCTTGGTGTGGAAATTGGTACACCATCATTTATTTCCATTAGTATTAGGTTCAACAAGATAGGTTACATTGAAGCTATAGTTCAACACTCATATACAAACCCTAACCCATGACATCCTCATCATATCATGGATGCATAAGGTAAAGCGTTACCTTCAAAACCCATACTAATCTCAAGTATGGTTCTATGCATAACACAAGGTTTAACCATCTTTGGATTGAGGTTAAGTGTAACAAGATATGCTACATTAGGTTTACACATCCTCTCTTTTTGGTGATTATCCATTTCATCCATACGAGGGAAAAGGTAAAAATAAATTATTAAGGGAAAACCTCCATCAAATTCAACATCATTTAAACCAAACCAACATACCTCAAGCATCAACCCTAAACTATTTGATGAGAGGAGGTAAAAACATTGGTTGTAACACAAGCAACCATATTAAACAAACCATATTAGAAAACCATAAAGTTGTGCCATTAGTTTAGTAACCATATTATCTAATCAAGCCATTGTTTAATAACATATAAACACAATCAGTTGCTCACTTAGCAAGGGCCATCAATTGTGGGGGGTATAACCCACCATTTGTCATTCATTTAAAGCAAGCCATCAGCTGTGACATCCAGTTTTGCCATTGGTTGACACCATCAGATCATGGGTCACAAGAGCCATTGATTAAGACTCAAACAACCATTGGTTTATGGCCTAGAATAGCCATCAGTTTTGGGGCTCATAGAGGCCATCGGTTGTCAACAACAAATGAGAAAACTGCTCCAAAAATAAAGGCAAAGCCATCATTTATCAAACCAAGAAAATCATCATTTGAATCACCACTTAGAGATCCCAAATACCATCAAATATGGGAACCCTACCCACTAGTTGTTAAGGGAGAAGCATGTCCATTGATTGTGCTCAAGATGTAACATCTAAAACAGTAGCAAAGAGACCACAATCGATTGGCACATAAAATCCAAACAAAACAACAAGTGAACTAGACCATCAGCTCAAGCACTAAGGTGGAAAACAACCATTAAAACCCTAAGTAAATCCATCATTTAGAACCACTTGAAGTGAGTATTAAAGCCACCCACCTTTGAGGAACATAGCCATCGGTTTTAGGTAATAAAAGAAGGCTCAAAATAGAACCAAGTTCCCACCATCGGTTGTTACAAGGGCTCGACCATCAGATGATGAAGCAAAGGGGGAAAACAACTCTCAACACATAGAAAAAGACCATAATTTACAAGGGTTAGGGTAACCATCAACCATCAATGACCAAAGCAACATGACCTTCGATTCTTGGTTCACTAGAGTCATTAAAACAACAACGAAGTAGAGACCATCGATTGTTCACAGGTGCCAAACCATCGACCACCAAGGAAAGGAGGAAAATAGTTGATTACCATTTAGAAGGAACCATTGTTTGTGACCCCAACGGTATCATTTTTTCATGTTATGCAAGTTATAAGGCTTCTCTATGTTAGGAAGGTCGTAAACTAGATTTCAAGTTCATCCAGGGTTATAAACTACTCAAGAAAAAATACTTAAGTTTGAACCCTAGACAAAGATAGCTTCATTTTGAAGCAAGATCATGAGTATGTAAGATAATAGTAAGAAATAAACATGAAGAAAGTTATATAACTCACATCTAGGAAGAAGAAGAAAATCCAAAGAACAAGGTAGTCTGAGAACAAGAGGCAAGCTCCTTCTCCAAGAAAGAGAGCAAACCCTAGGTCAAGGGAGCAAGAAAGAAGGGTTCTTTAAGCTTTAGAGAAAACCCTACCACGAAAATCCATGGTTCCATCCAAGAATGAGGAAGGAAAAGGTAGGATAGCATGGAAAACAAAGGAGAGAAGGAGGAACTTACTTGCTTAGGTCAAGAACAAGCAAAGGAGGCTCCACAAACCCTAAAAGAGGGCAGATCTGAGCTCTAGCCATACATTCAAGGAGATCACCCACCTTCTTACACCTTGGACACCTTATTTGCTACCAAGTAGGGGAGGATAAATCTCTAGACAATAGGGAAGAGATAGGGATCCAAAAAGATTGTTTGGGTGCAAAAGGAGGGGTATATAGAGCTCATGGATAGGAAGGAAGAGAAGCTTGAGATGTGCTACTAAGTTGCCATGTGTCAAAGTTTGTTTTTCATGTAGGATAGTAGGTTCGTCAATTTTTCTTCTGCCTAACCATCATTTATTTGGGCTAGAAGGACCATCGACCTTCAAACCTAGGCTAGCCATTAGACTCCCCCTCTTGGCCATCAAGTCCCACATTTTGCCACTAAGAGCCAAAAAGGAGCAATCTGCTCCACCATCAGTTGAGGGCCTTCAACCATCTCAACAATTGATTGTGCCACTTCTAAGGTGAAACATAAACCTCCCTACATCTAGAATAACCATAATATGTCACCCCTACAAGGCCAAACCATTAGATTCCATGGTAACACACCTACAAACTCCATCATCCATGCATAGGGGGAAACCCTAATTTCACCTAGCTTCTCACCTTTCATGCAAAGGTACAACAAGGTGCCCCAAGGTGCAAGAATATCAAACTTGATATAAAAACTTATGAAACATCATCTACATGTGACAAATTGTAAGAAAAACCATAGATGTAGGTAAATTGTAGAAAAGTTCAAAACGTGCACTAAATTACACAACTTGCATAGACAATGTCCAAACTAGACCAAACGTGGAACTTAAGCTTGTCACATGATATCAAAACACATCAAATGGTTTAGTTAAGATTTTAAGAACTTAATTATGATAAGAAAGCGTGTTCAATCAAAAAGCAAGGTTAGTGATCTCACACCAACTTCGTGTAGACTATCTTTAAATTTAGTTTTTGGATTTTCACCAGATACTTAGGATATCGTCTGTGCATCCCGCGCCACTTTTTGTTGTTGTTGATGACTTCTTCTCCCTTACTTATATTTTTATTTCATTCATTTCTTACATTGCTATCGTTAGAAGTTGTTGATGATGAAATCATTTGGACATTTCTTATTGTGTATATGATGCAAAACCTCTCTTTGAAATTGAAGTTCCTGTTGATGAATCACAACTGCCTTGAAGAAGAAAATTTTTACTCACAACCGGCTAGCCACCCACTCCCCCACCTGGTATTGGGAATGAGTACCAATCCATTCACTTTTTCTATAGCAATAACTCCCTTTCTGCAAAAATAAAGGCAAAGAGAAGTATAAGAAACAAGAGGAAAGAGAAAATTATTTTGTTCATAACTCTCAATCCACAATGATTTTTCTTTCAAATAAAAAACTAATAGATTTCTTAAAAATATACTTTCTAACAAGACTAATGTTGACACATTTTAGAGAAAAAATAATATGAGATATTATATATATGTGTGTGTGTGTGTATATATATATATATATATATATATATATATATATATATATATATACATACATCTCTCATCTTTTGTACTGTACACGCGTATTGTACATCTCGTACTGTACATATTTATTTCTGATACAACACAATGTGTACTTCTCTCTTCTCTATGTCCTACTTTTTTCCTCTCTTGTACTGTATGTCTCGTAAAAATTGCACGTATTTATTTTTCATAAAGTACTAATGTGTATTTTTCTCTTCTCCATCTCTTATTTCTTTTCCTCTCTCGTACCGTACGTCTCATTTAGTATGTAGTTATTTCTCATAATGTAATAATATGTACTTCTCTCTTCTCTATGTCCTATTTTTTCCCTCTCCCGTACTGTATATCTCATGTTGTATGTATTTGTTTCTCAAAAAAAAATTATTGTACTAAAATGCTGGTATTGTATCTAAAAATATAAGATTTGTTCCTTAAAATATGAGTATGAACCCTCTTATTTATGTACCTGAGTATAATACTAACGATTTTAGTACGGTACAGATATTTACTTCTCTCTTTTCTCTTTCTTTCTCCCCTAGTACTATATGAAGAAATATCCTTACAATACAAAAAAAAGAATATGGGGGTATAGAAAAAAAAGTAACAAAGAAAGAAGAATTAAGAAAACATTAGTGTTGTGTTAAAACAACATTTTACATTATGAGAGAAGTGCATGTTTGTCTTGTACAAAAAATATTTGTACAGTATGGAGAAGAAAGAAGTAACGTCCTTATTATTATTATTATTTTAAAATATATCAATAGTAGTCTTGTTAAAAAATACTTTTCATAAAGAATGCAATAGTTTTTATTTCAGAAAAAAATTGTTGAAGTATGAAGGCTATGACTAAACAAACTTTTCTTTCTTCATATTTACTGATTGTATGTATTTTTCTTTTTTGGAATATATAATGGAGTTAATGAGTGGCGGAGCCACGTTTAGGCCTCACATGTGAGGATTGTGCCTCACCCAACATTTGTTATAGCATTAAGACCAAAGTGGTAGCTGAAACGGTGGTTGAAAAGTGGTAGAATCGTTGTGGCTTTTGTTTGTTGCTATTGCCTCAGACCCAATTGAACACTTCTTCGTTTCCTACCTAAATGTCTGCTTGTTCGATTGCTAAATAACAGCCGCGGGTGATGCGTATTTTCATAGCCTCGTAAAATTTGGTGCTGCCACCTGAAGGACATTTGCCGAATTGCCCTTATGCAAACCTAATTAGGTACCGGCTACTGACTAGATTGACTCGTTTTGCCTTTTGCAAGAGCAATAGAAAGTTTCATCTTTCATTGTTTTTGCCAAAGTTTTGACGTTATATATATATATATATATATATATATATATATATATATATATATATATATATATATATATATATATATATATATATATATTTCTTTGGGTTTGCATCAGTAGGTGCACGCATCTACTTCTACTCTTTGTCTTTTAGGTTAAACACATTGCATGATTGACTTCGACGTCTCACAAACGTGTTGTTTATTGTTTCTTTCTTTTTTGTCACCATGTTTATTCCCTATAGATCCATTTCGATATCTTAATCTCTACTATGTTGATAGTTTAGATGAAATGCACATTCATATATAGAAAGTTCTTGTAGAAGTGCATTCCAACGTAGAAGAGAATCTACTCCGAACCTTCTATATATTCCAATAAATGTGGAAATCATCTTCATGCAACAATATATGGTGCTACATTTTTGTAAGAGTCACTCATTTCAATGTTACTCAAGAAAAAAAACGACGTCTTGCCATGAGTTTGTGAATATTAAACGTGTGTAATGGTGGGGTATGATATTACAGCAACTGTGATTTTTTTTTTCTCTTCTCATGACTACTCCCATTAATATAGAAAAAGTGACATGTTTTACACAACAAACAATGAGTCCCAATAACCCGATGGGAGACCGAGTTTATCACCAGGTCTATGTAGCGCAACTCTTGAAAGAATTCCGGTCTTGGTTGAACAAAAATGAACTTGTTTTCAAACCGCACAGAGCCCTGGACAATAGGTAGATAGTTCGAGGGTCGATTTTACCCAAGGATCGATCCATGTTGCTTCCTTCACTAATGAGTGCGTTCTCCAACTAACATACAATCCCACGCCGCCGTGTAGAAACATTCAAAAGGTAGCTGGCGAATCGAGAGGGTCAACGGAAGAAGCGCCGGGAACTCGCGCGCATGAGCAGGTCGGTCGCTGTTGTGACTGTCCTCGAGCGCCGCGGCACGCCAGCACCGTCCAGTTGCAGTCGACGGTTAAGACTGGCAGACTAGGTACGCGCTTTTCCGCCGTGGCGCTTAGCTCGAGAGAAGACCAAATGCGGTCATCAATCACGCGGCACAGTGGAGAAGCGTGTCAGGATGTTGCCCAGCAGCTGCAGCACGCGCGGCCGCCAGCCAACGCGATGCATGCGACGCCTTGCGTGCATGCAGGCAGGGCAGGCAAGTCAGCGTCAAAGGTCAAATGCCATATCCGCCAGACCCTATGCTCACTCGCCTGAAAAAGAAATAAATCACTACGGCCGAAACGAAAACGAAAGGTCATTTTGAAGGCGTCTTGCTACAAGCGAACACTGAGTGTTTCTATTTTTTCAACGATTAGAGTACATGGGTTATATCAGCGCTGAGCACACTCGGGTGGTTTAAGTTTAGTTTGATGATTATGTAAGTAATGTTATCGTACACCCGGTCGCCCACCCTATCGTTAGGACTGGGAACACTACTGATGTGTCAGAAACAACTTATTTAGATAATAATTGAGATAAAGAAAAACATTCCTTATAAATGAGTGATTTTTTTTCAAAATAAAAACATTAGATTCTTAAAAAATATATTTTCTAATAAAATTAATGTTGGCATACTTTTCAAAAACTAATAAGACGAAAGAGGGGTATTATTTATGATTTACGCTCCGTTTGGTTGGAAGGAAAGGATTGAGTAACGGAATGGGATCAGATGGTACAAAAAAAAAGGATAGGACATTACCCTTCCCATCCCACGTTTGGTTGTACAATAGGAAAGGAATACCCAATCTCGCCTTCATTGTCTCTCCATCACTTGCTCCATCAGCTTCATAGTCCGATGTGGAATGCTAGACAACTGATTAAAAGGCACCCAAAAGTTGCACGGTACAATCAAGCTGGAAGCAAACAGCAAATAAGAACTCAACGTCAACATCTTCTCAACTCTACATTCAATTATTATTTACAAGCAAAGTCTTAAATACGATTCCCCACAACAATTGAAGCAATCGTCTTCGTCGAGGTAAAACTGTATTATATGAATCTTTTCAGTTTGAACTTCGTTTCGTTTGCAAAAAAACCATGGTGCGGAAATTTTTTCTGGATGATGCTATTCTGTTGTCGATGCGTTGGTGTTGTGAAGTGTATCGTAATCAACACCTTTGCTCCTTTTGGTTATTTTCTCAACCACGGCGACACCATCTAAGAAAGAACATATCTGTGTTGGGCTGAAATCAGTTACGAGGATGACTTGATGCAATTAAACGAGAAGGTTAATTCTGGACGGAAAGATCCAAGGCAAAGGGCCAAGTTGAATGTCTGTGCAGCAGAGAGGACAATCAGCCACAGAGACGGCTAGATGATTGGAATCTACAGCAGAGACGGAGAACGACGGGTCGGGCGGGGAGGGAAGGGGTTGGGGCTTCTTTGCGGCCGTGGGCTCGTGTACCGCATAAATCCCAGGGGGGAGTGTCGGAAACAAAGTCCTACTAGTTAGGACTTCTCCTACCGTCAGAATCCCATCCCGTTTATACTTTTGCACAACCAAACATGGGATTGTCATTATTATTAGGATAGTAGTCCTGTCCTACCCAAAATCCTACCAACCAAACGGGGTCTTAAGGTACAATAATATCATTTTTTTGGGGTAATACGTGTATTTTGAGTACAATATATCAACATATAAATGTAGATACTACACCTCCAAAACAAGAGTACTGTAACCAAAAAAATAGATAATGTACCTATAAAATATTGATAGTATACTAGAGTATATAAATAAAAAGGTACATTATCTTCTCTTTAGAGTACATTACTCCCGTTTTAGGTGTACAATACTAATGTTTACTTGTTGATGAAGTAAAGAGAACAAATGATGAAGAAAAAATAAGTAAAGAGAACAAATGATGAAGAAAAGTTACAATTCTCACAACATATACAACTTGTAGCTCTCTATAAACAAGTGGTGATTAACTCTCCACAAGGATTAGCCAAGGCTATATTTAGTAGAGTCAGACACTACTATTAAGATATGGTTTAGACTAGCTTGAGGGCAGTTGAAGATAACAATATAGAATTCTAAGTTTGGAGTAGGATAGCATGTCGTAGGTTGTTCAAGTATACTTTGGGTGTCCACAAATCATTCTTATTTATAAAAACTATCTAGGAATAGTTAAGAACACTTTTTGGAGTGTTTAGGACGAGATAAAAGCTAAATTAGTAGTCAGAATGTCAAAACATGGGTTTATAATGGCTACTCAACTACTATAGAATTTTTCTACAGAACATTCTCGACCGAACTATACTTTGACGGAATTCCATCTCAGTCGAACTGTAATTTGACCGAGAGGCAAACTTTTATCAAAGTTTACAATAGTTATATCTCTGTCGAGAAGTGGTTCGACTGAATCTATTTCGATTGATAAAGAGTTCAACCAAAAATATCCCTATAAAAATAGTACTATATTTTTGAACCAAATATATCAAATGATTTTGCTAATATAACATAACTATCCTAAATATTTAATATAAGTGTGAAACAGAGCTAGGATAAGATTGGGCCGTTCTTCACTTTTTCTTACATCATTCCTTATCAAGTTGTACACATTGCACTTCTACAAACACGTATACATGGTACAACTTGATCTTCAAACATCCAAACACATATGACATTGCATATTCTTTATTGTTGGATTTTGTGTAAGTTCCTTGATCAGTGAGACACGAATGCACATGTTAGAGACACAAATGAAAAATGTTTGCATCATCTAAATAAGAGTGTGGCTTATCCAAAAAGCCAAAAATCTCCTTCCTTTTGATGATGACAAATGTTATCATAAGTTAATTTAAAAGAAGACTATTTAGATTACTGTATATTTAAATTTCGATAGGTAGCTAAATTTATCTTCATGCATTTTTCTAACCCCTTGTCGAAGTCAAAAAATGTTATACTTATCAATGCTCCCCATCAAAGAGACACTCTCCCTCAATCAGATTATGATGACCCAACATCAAATCAAGCCATCACCAGTAATAATTGTGAAATAAACCATAAGCAGTGGATTAACAAAATTACTAAAAATTTAAAATCATTTTGCAAGGAGATCTTCTTCTAGGAAACTCTTATTCAAAGAACCAAAACTTTATACATATCATAGTTCTCATTGTGTATACATTGTATCATCTTATCTCGAGGAAAAAATATAATAGTTGTTTTGCCAAAACCCATACATAAGAAACAAAAAACCTCGAGGCATACAAGCCAAAACCTTAGATCATTTATAAAACCATTACGTATTGACTTCAAGGACCTGAGAGTATAGAGACGAGACATAATACTTCTATCTATAAGACACGACAGAGAATACACTCAACCTGAGTTGTTACTGGTGTCCCCGTTGTTGATGTTCTCCGTCTGTAGAACAGTCTCTACCTCCTCGTGCACATCCACCTAAAAATTGTAGATCCCACAGGGTGAGACAAATGTTCCAGTGATAGATATAACTCTCCTCTGACAATATTATTATCACATTTAAGCAGTATAAAACTGAGCATAGTTTCTTTTATATTAACAAGCATGATTAATCACTATTATAAGCAGAATAGAGTAATATCTTAAAATAATGCATCTATCTATGGTAGAGCAACAAATCATCTATTCACTATAGAAGGAATATAAAGAAACATATATAACATCTATCCAATTAAGATGTATAAAAGAAGTGTACATCAACCAATGTTTTCTGTATTCGATCCTTAAGCAAATACGCTACACAACTGATTACATATTACAATCACACTTATGCCCTAAGGAGATTAAGTATACCGTTCATGCTCCAACCGACCACGATTATGTTAAGCATGGATACCATGCAAGGTCAATGGTAGAGCCGTCTGTCAAGACCTCT
This sequence comes from Alisma plantago-aquatica, assembly GCA_963693085.1. Classification (NCBI taxonomy): domain Eukaryota; kingdom Viridiplantae; phylum Streptophyta; class Magnoliopsida; order Alismatales; family Alismataceae; genus Alisma; species Alisma plantago-aquatica. Next base: position 336,337,245 of record OY856410.1, read on the forward strand.
CCCATCTCAGTCAGTACGAGACAACTTAGTAGGACATCTCATGTCAGCCGCTGGAAGGACATCTTGTGTCAACTGTAAATAGCATGCTGAGGTATAGTGGCAACTTTGCTATAGAGCTACAACTGCAACATGCACTCCCTTCAGGGAGATTTCAGTTATCCATCCCTAGATTCATTGAGTTATGGTACATAACCATACTCTGAGCCACATGTCAGTTCACCATGCTTATTATTGAATCGACAATAGATGTCACACTCAAGCCAGGTTATGGCATATAGACAATCTTCAAGATCATAGACGTAGGGGGATCAGTCAACATATGGCCGTCCAATCTCACACCCCTACATATTCAAAAATATGTGCTCCAAGTAATCCCGTGGGAAATACCCATTTCACCATAAGCAATTTATAACACTGGATGTATCTATGGCTAGGGCAACTACATGATGAGATTCCTCTTAATTAATTAGATGCATTACAGTATCTTTCAACATCAACCAAGTTTCAAACATGAATTGTAACAGATGTTATAAAGAAAGGTATAGTACTTTTATATTCTTTGGAACACTTTGAATGTATAACACTCGGGATCTCAGTCCCTTGTCACATTTCTGGGAATTTTTATCTCTTAACATCATCATCATCATGATTACTAAATCTAGGTATTTAAATCCTTAGATCATTATTGAACATTGTTACCTCTGTAACAGGTAACTGTTACCTCTAGGTCCTCAAACCAATGTATTCATCACATTTGTTGTAAAAGTATTTCACATAGCTCACATGGTTCATTAAATATCTTGTCACCTCTCACTAGGCAACAACTTTCTTTTCAGATATCAGACTGTATAATCATTATACTTGTTGTACAAATATTTAACATGGCTCACAAGGCTCATTTAAATCTATACCATATAAAACATCATAGCTCTTACCTAGCTATGCTCACCATCTCGTAATTCTTGAATAATTTGCACTTCATAATAAAAACTCTTGAAATATATGACATCATTATGCAATTCAAGAGAAATACATCCTTCCCATTATTAGGGTCAAATAGGCTTTCAAATTCACATCATCACTAGGCGATATAAGAGGAATACATCCTTCCCATTATTAGGGTTAGGATTTCTCAATCTAATTGATTAGGGTTGTAAGTGCATACCTTCACCCTTCATTAGGGTTAGGTTTTCCCTTATTAACGAATTAAGGATTCAAGATCATGTTATCAAGAATCAAGCCCTAATTCATACTCCACTCATTTTAGGAGTATCAACATATATTCATTACATGATTATTATTCAAATATAGGTTTCTCTTTCATCCTTACTGGGATGTTGATTGCACCATACTTTTATTAAGTTGGCTCTATACTCTTCTTTAGAGTATATCATATCACCATTATCAAATTGCACTAAACTCATTATCTTTTAATGTTACATTTAACACAACACACAACATAGGTCACTCAATCAAGTATTTATGATTGAAGTTTTCCCACCATATCGAGTATCAAGATGTGTGTATGCTACCCTATTGTGCTTGAGATACAACCTTAACCCCATACCGGGTATCCCTATCGGGCATGTGGTGTAACCACATCACCATATCGTGTTTCGGGTGTATCACCTAACACCATAACGTGTATCCATATCAGATTGTCTATCACTTAGATATTATCATCTCAAATTAGCTTCATATCGTGTATCAGCTATATGCTTGACCTCATATCGGGTAAAGGAGTACACTTGCTACTATATCGTGCACAAGGTGTGCACCATATTGTGCATGGGGTATATTCCTCATCATAGTATCATTTTAGTGATCTACACTCAATACCATATTGGGTTCTATGATTTATCATATCGGGTTATCATGTTGACTAACATATCGGGTTGGCATATTGGGTAGACCATGATGCACATATTCTTTCATACTTTCAAAGGATCAGTCCTATCATATTTTTAGACGACAAGCTAGATATCAGGTTGAACTCTTTCATGATAATCCTTTACATAAAATTATAGGGTGTATCGGGTTTCATTCCATCGCCTAGGGTTTCAATGTTATATCAGCTAGAAAGTTCAATTGACACTATATCATGCATGGGCCATGGACTTGTCCTCATATCGTGTACAAGGTACCTATAGGCATCACTCATATCGTTCATGAGATGCACACTCATCTTAATATCGAGTTACCCATCATCTTGGGTTTATCATATCGATTTTCATATCACCAACTAGGGTTTCAACCCATATCGAGTTAGGGTATAATCCTAACACCATATCATGTAGGATGTGAATACTTGACCCCATATCATGCTCATGGTGTGTATATGTTTTACTCATATCACCCATGAGGTATACACTCCTCACCATATCATATTTATAGTGTGTGCATGTCAACATGTCAGGTTTCTTATCACCTAGGGTTTGATATATCGGATTGGAGTATATACTTGACTCCATGTCATGCATAGGGTGTATACTTGACCTTATATCGTGCACATGGTGTTTTCTTAACAACATATCATGCAAAAGGTTTTCACTTCATAATTATAACGTGAAAGATGTACCTACTCATCACCATAACATGCTAGTGGTGTATTCTCCTCACCACATCGGGTTAGAAGGTCTTCAACCAATATCAAGTTAGGCTTTTATGATGTCATCATAATCAACCTCTAGATTCTTGTTCTTACTATTCTAGATCATGGACAATAGTTCTATGATACTTTTGGAACTCAAAGGAACATCAATTATTCAAAGGAATTCGAAATTGAAAGTAGATCAACAAGTTCAACAATATTGAAGGTGAATAATAACATAGTTGGGTTCAAGTTATATAACCCGCCTTATGAACAACTTTAAAGCTCCAAGCTCCAAAACTTCATGTTCCTAAGGTTGAAGATGAGCTTATCCAAGGTCCAAGTCTCGTTCACAACTCTTCCATATACAAGGAATCACCATAGTTAAGAACTTGGTGAAGAAGAAAAAAGAGGAATAACTATAACCTAAGAATCAAGCTTCAACCAAGGTTGAAGATGACCATGGTCTTACCTTATGCTTGGTGCTCGAGCTCCCCTTGCTCCTTGAGCTACTATGCACGATATCTAAGAGGGTATGCATGATATCTACAATAAAGAGAGTTATGGGATTCGTAAACTTCCAGAAGTGGGTGAAAGAAGAGGTATATATACTTGGGGTTCATTAGGAAGAGTATATAAGAGGTGTCTTCACCATATACTACTAGGTGACACGTGGCCATGCATGGTTGACACATGTCCATGCATGCACACATGTATATCTTGACATGCAAATTCTAGAGGATAATCTAGAGGTGATATTTCATCCATCCTTTATCTTATTGGATAAGATATCTTATCTTTATCTTACAAATAAGCAAACTGATACAACATTTTACAAGGAGCATCTAACTCGATCGTCATGGATCACCTCCTTGAGGTGAGGAGCATCTAACTCTTCATGGATAACCTCCTTGAGGTGCTTAGGCTGTCATGGACTTTTCCAAGAGTTCACAAACTGATACGGGATCTCCTCTATGGCTCCTTGGCCAATAGGCACTCCCATATCAAGTCTACAACTCGATACAACTCAAATAAGGGCTTCAACTATACATCGTCTCTTGGTCTTTTCATCACCAAGAGTATCATCATTCATAGATAATTCAAACATGGTGTCTCATTCTTTCTCTCTCCTCTAAATGATGCATAGAGGAGTAGGGACACTCTAGAGGTGGTAATTTGCATATCAACCCTACATTTTGGGTAAATTATAATTTGTCCAAAATTGGTGCACAAGGCACTAACATTATTGAAACAAGCTCAAACTTGGAATTTAGGCTTTCCAAAAGCCACCACTTAGCATCATTCTATCCCTTATGATACTAAAACACTTAAGGAACATTCAACATGTGACATATTGCAATGTAACCCCTTATCTTGGGTAATTTACACTTTACACTCAGACTATCATATAATGCACAAATAGTTTGCAATTAAGCTCACATTTGAAAATAAACTTCACAAAGAGTCTTAATTACTTTTTAAAGGATTAGAACAAGTTTGTAAATAACTTACTTAAGCAAAACTTCTAGAGTTAAGTCATAACCCAGGTCAGGAATGTTACAATTATAAACCCCTAACAAGGATTTCGTCCCCAAAATCCCAGATGAAAGAAGACAATTGTTATTCATGCATCATAAAATCAAGTCTTCACATAATGTCTTATTTTCATGGAGATGCCATAGAGCTTTGATAATTACAAAGTCCTTTCAAGTAGGTTCTATTATATAAGACACACATTCAACTGTCCTTTTCATTGACTACAGTGTCAATTCTGTGTCAGGTAACACTTTCTGAGTCAGAGTAGTACTATTCATACTGTGAATAATTTGGGTGTCAAACCTCATCTATTTGTCATCTTCTCATCTTACATTTTTTATGTAATAAGATTCTTGACTCTGGGGAGTTTACTATACTCCCTCACTTAGTTTAGCATTTCTTTTCCAAGGAAAGACTAAAGTTTCATTTTGTCACTCATTTGGGATTATAAGTCTTATCATACATCTATTGTGCCACTCTAATCTACTGACACAACACCAAACTTTCTTATGACTTGTACCAACTATCTCGTTAGCTGTTTATTTTCTTGTCATAAGGAGAGGCTACTTATCAAAGAAGAACTTATCTCAGAGGTATCTCTAGATGTTATAAGCTGCCTCCATAGATCTAGATAGGGATATTCTAAGAAATTATTTGTAGCTTGATAAGCTTTTTCCAAAAATGATTCTACAATTGTTCCTTCAATTAATACATCCTTCTTGAGGTTATGTTTATGCATAGCATAAACCCCTAACATATCGTATCCATACTATAGTTATCTCAAAGTTGGCCCTTCTAGGTAACCAAATCATGATTCATCTTATAAGGAGTCATGTTCTCATTTTCTCATACCATTTGAAAGTTCTTGGATACTAGGTTTCTTTACCTTGTTACATGTGCCCAAAAACACATCACATCCTCATCCTTTCCATCTCTCTGTTGTCATTACTAAAGACAACATATAATATGATCTTTCTTTGATCTTGGGACAAAGACTGGCTGATACTTTACAAAGTAACCATCTATGGATTACTTCTAATTTATGTACATGAAGTGTCATAAGACTTTCTTAATTGTCATGTACTTAAAAGGAAAGAACATAAGGAAACATATTCCTTTATATTGCCCCGTCATCACCCAGGGTTGTTTATCAAAGAGAAGAGATTATCATCTCCTCTGATTATTGCATGAACTTTCAACTATTTATGAGTCATTTTTTGACTTTATTTATTTCCATATCATAGGAAAGATCTTTACATTCAAACATTCTTTATCGAACATGGATCATATCCCTTGTTCCCTTTCTCTTATCATGAGGATTGTACTTTTTACTTTCTCATACACACATACTGGTTTGAGATAAACTCATTTTCTATTTCATTGCAGTTAGGATGGGATAGAAATATATATGCCATATTTTTAGTTTCACTATTCTCTTTAGATTGTCTCAAAATGACTACGTGATCAGAGCAATGAAAAAGATAACAATCTAAGAGTTTCATACTTACCTTGTCTTCAATAATTGAATAAACCTCTACCTCGGATAACCTAGCTAGGTAGACTTCCGCAACATGTTCGTATGTGCCAACAAAATACACATACATGACAAGGAAATAGAGATCCTCATTGAAGAGGAAGCTAAATCATGTACATTTGACATAATAAAGTTGTTACAAATCCATAGAAGAGATAAAAATATGTAGTACAAAAGGACTTCAAGAAGCTAAAGTCCTGCCATAGAATTCCTCAGCATATCATACAATCCAATGATTGTGGTCTCCATTGTCTCATTTCCCCATCACATAGTATCCATATACCACAAAAAGAGTACTTTTAGGTATTTTTACTCATATTTAAAAAATTTCAGAATTAGAACGATTGTAGGGAAGCATATTATCATTTTAAATAACCATAAAAAGAATATGTTAATATTACAAGTTGTTATTCATGCATAAACCTAATTAAAAGGTCCATTATAAGTTCATTTCCATGCACATCAACCAAGATTAGGGCATTTTTAGGGCACAAAAGTACTTACTTCAAGATTTCCCACCTTAAACCATTAAGGGAACATGTTCATAAATTATGGATCATCATAAAGAGAGTAACTAAGGCATGGAAATTAGTATTAATATGAATTATATCACACCATTCGGTAAAATGTTCACTTTTAGGAATATTAAGTAGCAATTGGCAAGATCGGTATACAAGTACTGAGATTAGGTAGTATGCACCTTGTTTATATCATATACCTTACTTTTCATATCATCAAAATCATAGGACTTAGCATCCCTGGATTTTCTCCAGGCATCTCTTTTACATCTCATCTTTTTTTATACAGGTAAAAGAAATTATAAAACATTGTAAAGATTACTGGATAAAATGTAAGTTCTCATCTTCCTTATGTCCTCATGAGACTAATAAAAGGAATCTCAATAACAACTGCTTTCTTATAACTAATAGATAAAATTAGGAAAAGACATACCAGAATGACACAATTTCATCTGACTTGTCTCAATTCATGGATCGATTACTGTCTCAGGCTGATTCATTTCATAGAATCTTGTCGTTGCCTATTTCCAATGTCGTGCTCTATCGTTTGGTGCAGATGGACCTGCTCAGGACACCTGTCCACATCCTCGTATGCCACTACTAAACCATTGCCTTTGAGAGTCTTGTTGACTCTGCCTCGGTGGTTGGGTCATTCCCTTCTTTCTTTTTGGATAAAAGGATCTAATATGCCCAACCCGTCTACAACCAAAACATGTCCTATACACATTGCCTAGTCTTGTCAGCCTTATTATCGATGTAGAAGCTAAATCAAGAGTTCTAACTGGTGGGACATTAGGTCCTTTACCTTTTCTTGGTAGCCACTGCCCCAGTACATTAGATATTTGTTGCATTGGTGGCACAAAAAACTTCCCCTTTTTAGAGCTACTAAGCATCTATTCCTGAGTTTGGACAAATCTGTTCTTAATTCCTACCTCATTATCTTTTACTGGACACTCCTTTATAAATGTCTTGTTTGCCTACACCTGTAGCAAACTCTGATTATGTGTCATAACCTAATTATTTTGACATTTTCCACTGATCCAACATAACTATGTTGATCAGAAATCCTACTAGAGCCCAAAATTTCATCATTGGGGACTGGTAATCTAAGTTGTATTGCTTGTATCTGATCCTTGATATGCCTCAATATTGTCATAACCAGTCTAGTGAGAGCATTAAAAGAAGGATTCTCTATCATGGCTGGATCAACCTAGCTATTCTCAGGCATTCATTCTTCTCTCACCTGATGCCTTGCACCTTCTCTTGGTACAACAACATTGCTTTCAAAAATGTGTTCCTCATGTTCTCCAGACATCTTAAGATGTACTCTATCTTTTGCATAAGCATAATTAACTATAAGATATACTGGAGGACACTAGAATAGACTTAACACCTTAGTCCTATGTCTCTGTAGACTCAGTGAACCTTAAGCTTTGATACCAAAACTTTATGACGACCCGACATCAAATCAAGCCATCACCAGTAATAATTGCAGAATAAACCATAAGCAACGGGTTAACAAAATCACTAAAAATTTAAAATCATTTTGCAAGGAGATCCTCTTCTAGGAAACTCTTATTGAAAGAACTAAAACTTTATACATATCATAGTTCTCATTGTACATACATTGTATCATCTTATCTCGAGGATAACATATAACAGTTGCTTTGCCAAAACCCATACATAAGCAACAAAAAACCTTGAGGCATACTAGCCAAAACCTCAGATCATTCATAAAACCATTACATACTAACTCCAAGGACCTGAGAGTACAGAGACGAAACATAGGACATCTATCTACAAGACATGACACACTGTACACTCAACCTGAGCTATTACTGTTGCCCCCATTGTTGATGTTCTCCTTCTGTAGTATGGTCTCTACCTCCTCGCACGTCCACCTAAAAATTGTGGATCCCACGGGGTAAGACAATTGCCCCGGCGAGAGATATAACTCTATGCCGACAATATTATAATCACAGTTAAGCAGTATAAAACCGAGCAGAGTTTTTTTTATATTAACAAGCATGATTAGTCACTCTTATAAGTAGAACAGAGTAATCTCTTAAAATAATGCATCTATCTATGGTATAACAACAAATCATCTATTCACTATAGAAGGAATATAAAGAAACATATATAACATCTATCCAACAAAGATGTATAAAAGAAGTGTACATCAACTAATGTTTTCCATATTCGATCCTTAAGAAAATACGCTACACGACTGATGACATATTACAATCACACTTATGCCATGAGGAGATGAAGTATACCGTTCATGCTCCAACCAACCACGATTACATTAAGCATCGGTATCATACAAGATCAATGGCAGAGCCGACTGTCAAGACCTCACCCGTCTCAGTTAGTATGAGACAACTTAGCAAGACATCTCATGTCTACTGCTGGCAGGACATCTTGTGTCAACTGCAAATAGCATGTTGGGGTATAGAGACATCTTTTCTATAGAGCTACAGCCATAACATGCACTCTCTTCGGGGAGATTTCATTTATCCATCCCTGGATTCATTGAGTTATGGTATATAACCATACTCTGAGCCATGGGCCAGTTCACTGTGCTCATTATTAACTCTATGACCGTTGTCGCACTCGAGCTAGGATATGGCATATAGCCAATCCCCAAGATCGTAGACGTAAGGGGATCAGTCAACATATGGCCGTCCAAGCTCACACCCCCACATATTAAAAAATATGCACTCTAGGTAATCCCGTGGGAAATACCCGTTTCACCATCAACAATTTCTAACATTGAATGGATCTATGGCTAGGGCAACTACATGATGAGATTCTTCTTGATTAATTAGATGCATTACAATATCTTTTAGCATCAACCCAGTTTCATTCATGAATTATAATAGATGTTATAAAGAAAGGTATAATACTTTTATATTGTTTGGAACACTTTGAATGTATAACACTCGGGATCTCGGTCCCTTATCACATTTTTAAGAATTCTTATCTCTTAACATCATCATCATCATGATTACTAAATCTGGGTATTTAAGCCCTTAGATCATTACTGAACATCGTTACCTCTGTAACAGGTATCTGTTACCTCTAGGTCCTCAGACCAAGGTATTCATCACATTTGTTGTACAAGTATTTTACATAGCTCACATGGTTCATTAAATATCTTGTCACCTCTCACTAGGCAACAACTATCTTTTAAGATATCAGACTGTATAATCATTATACTTGTTGTACGTATATTTAACATGGATCATAAGGCTCATTTAAATATGTACCATATAAAACATCATAGCTCTTACCTAGCTATGCTCATCATCTCATTATTCTTTAATAGTTTGCACTTCATAATAAAAACTCTAGCAGTATATGACATCATTATGCAATTCAAGAGAAATACATCCTTCCCATTATTAGGGTTGGGATTTCCTATTTTAACCAAATAGGGTTTCAAATTCACTTCATCACTATGCAATATAAGAGGAATACATCCTTCCCATTATTAGGGTTATGATTTTTCAATCTAACTGACATACCATCACCCTTCATTAGGGTTAGGTTTTCCCTTATTAAAAAAATTAAGGATTCAAGATCATGTTATCAAGAATCAAACCCTAATTCGTACTCCACTCATTTTAGGAGTATCAAAATTTATTCATTACATGATTGTTATTCAAATATAAGTTTCTCTTTCATAATTACTAGGATGTTGTTTGCACCATACTTTTATTAAGTTGGCTCTATACTCTTCTTTAAGGTATATCAGATCACCATGATCAAATTGCACTAAACTCATTCTCTTTTAATGTTGCATTTAACACAACACACAACATAGGTCACTCAATCAAGTATTTATGATTGAATTTTTCCCACCACATCGGGTATCAAGATGTGTGTATGCTACCATATTGTGCTTGAGATACAACCTTAACATCATATCGGGTGTTATGACCGTATTCGAGCTTAATTGGTAAACTAGGGTTTACCTAGATGATTATATGCTTAATTGGATTGATCATTTATTAAATCTAATTAATGATGATAATTCAATTATGATGTTTTAAACCTAATAATAACTTTAAGTATTCTATTGTTTGAGAAATTAGGGGTTTGAGAAATATAAACCCTAGTTGGCTGAAATTAGGGTTTTGATGGTACATGAGTATGGAATTTGATCAAGATAGTAGTACAATAAATAATTTATCATATTTTCTATTTAATTTGGATTTAATTGAAATTTCTATATAATATGTATAACTCAATCATGAACTTCATTGAAAAATTTAAGAATTTTTGGATGTTCTTTGAAAGTCATTCTTGGTCGAGATATACTTCAACTGACCACGCTGACAGAATGTTGTTCAATAGTATATTGTTTGATTTTTATTTATTTATTGGTAACACAAAATGATCTGAAATTTTAAATTGAGATCTAAAACTCAATAATAAAAAATATGTAAAATGTTCATAATTTTTGGATACTTTTAGACCTTATCAATAGATGAATTATAGTAACTGACATTTCTACAAAATTCTAGATAGAAGTGCACTATTAGATTTTTAATTATTTAATAGGAGCTTACAATGATCTTAAATTTTAACTAAATCTTATTAACTAAATTATATATAACATGATAAATTACCATAATTTTTTGATAAGGTTTTATCTCTGAAATATACGAATTACAAAAACCTTTTTTATGATAGAAAACTCTACTGAAATAAGAAAAAGTTTGTTGAGGGGTCAAAGTTCCCAAGCATCTCGATTGCTCTATATGATCAACCTAACACACAAGGAGCTCTCATAATTTGTGGTTCAATCTAGAGAAACGAAATCCTAGATAGGGGGGAGAGTTAGGGTTTGAGAGGAGAAAATGATGGAGATGCTGACCTCGGGTTTTGCAGTTCGAGGAATGATGAAATCATGTAAGTTTAGCTTCTTTGGATATAGTTTCATGGTGAATCTTCTCTCACATGTCAAAATTCCGTCCCTCCTCTTATTTGATCCAAAATGGTATCAAAACTTCCCATTTTCTCACTCTTTCTTCATAATTCCTCATTTCTAGGGTTTCCGAGTTGAAAGGAAGAAGAATCAGGTGAATTGCTAGGGATTTGATATGAATTCGAGATTTTCAGATATGGGATACATTTTTAAGGTGTTTTCACACCTTAGGGTGAGTGGGAACTTCCTTTAAATAGTATATTGCATGAAAATTGGTTAAATCATCCAAAATCTTTAATTGCTTAGTATGCGACTACAAACCCTGAATTGTCTATTTGTTCTAAGTTGTTGCAAAATGATATGAAATTGATTCTTCTTCTGTTTGGATGAATTTCAGATGATAAAATCATATTAGAAATGTATACAATACATCCTAATGAGAATTCCCTAAGTATTCACATAGGTTATAAGAATAAACTGAAATATAGAAAACTTGTCTATGACTGAAATTTGCTGTATAAGTAAATAGAGAAATTTGCTTATCTAGATCCCCTTGGTTATGAATGATTGTTTATCTAAATTCATAGTACATATATGTTAGATACTATTTTGATTCGTTTAAAGTGAATAGTGTTTGTTTGATATCTCAATAAAGAGGGTGAAACTCTAGATGTGAGGAAAGTTGGATATTTGCGAATAGATATCGTGAAATCCATTTGAAGGAATTTTCTTGACATGATAGATTTTATTTATCCAATGTTATTATTGATGCATGATATCCCAGTGAATGTCATGGAAACTCAAATTCAGCTTAGTTCCAAGGTTTCATACATATATTGATTTTATATGATTTTTTGATAGTAGTCTTTATTCAGTGAATGTTTAAGTCACATGAAATCCTAATGAGAGCCATGTGATAAGTGAATGAGGTAAATGAAACCCTAAGGGTAGGGTGTTCAATGAATCAAGTATTGTGATATAAATGTTCTCAGTTATTATTAATAATTCTTACCATGATAATAAATTAACTCTTAATTAAGTTATGTGATGCATAACTCAAGATTAGGGTTGATGCACACATTTTTACAATTAAATCTTGTTGTGTCAAGTAAATTGACTTTTAATTGAGTTATGTGATGCATAATTTAGAATTTGGGTTGATGTGCTTGATTTTTGAGGAATTATAGATGATTTACAAGTGCTACTGACGATTTATAATATATCGAGTAATTAACTCTTGTTAGTGTGTTACGATGATCAATTGCATAATTCTAGCGTATATGTGCCAAGTTGATATGAGTTTAGTTTATTTAAGAAATTTCAATCTGCCTATATGCATGGTATATGGATTACTCAGTAAATTACAATATTTTTTAGTATACTACTCTGTCAGGTGTAGACTGATATTCATGTTGTGATTTGAACTGCATTTAAATAGACGAGATGCCATAGAAATACCAGAGTCGAGTATAAGTAAGAAAAAGGTTCAACATAGTAAGAGTTTTCTAGGAAATAATGAAATTATATATTTAAGGGCCTTGACACCGTAGAACCCCTATGTGAGGTCTGTGCCTTAGGGGTGAAATGACCTAACCATGGCAACATCCAGTATACGGGGGTCAGAATGTGCTATCAGGTGGCACGGGGGACGGAGCCTAGTGGAAGTCTCCTTAAATTATAGTTTGCAGTGTACAACATCAACCAGAAGTCCTGGTGGCACTAGAGTACAAAAAAGCGTTTCCAACATCAACCAGAAGTCCTGGTGGTACTAGAGTACAGAAAAATCCAAGAGGTGACTTGACTCTCTGTCTGTGTGCTCAGGTTAGAGGAGGAGTCCAATTTAGGCCAGAGAGCCATTTCCCTATTGCAGACCAGGAGATTAGTCAGACTTAGCATTTCTCGGGTGTGTCCGCTAAGTCTTGTACGGTGTGATCGTAGTGCACTATGAGTCTTCATATGTAGAGTACACTGCCTATGATCATGGCATAATAAAATGAATGAGAGGTCAAACAAGTGTGTACAGTTATTCAATTATTCTTTGTATGTTTTTGAATTATTAGTTCTCTTTATGATCAATCAAGAATTTCATATATTGATTCACTCTTATAGATATCTAGAGTATCCTGCCATATTTATGATTATCAATTATTAGACTCTTCAAAGCTTACTGTTGTTATAATTGATATCAGTTGCTCAAAAGTATATCTGTAATTATAATAGTGATTTAGATTGTTTCTTTGAAGTACTCATTCACTGAGCGAGTAGGCTCACCCCTCTACTCAAAATTTTTAGGGAAATCACATTGACTTGAAGAAGATATCATTGCATCAGAGTAGATCTGCCACAAGAGTTAAGTCTGAGTATAGTTAAGTTCAGTCGGTCCCTGTCACTCTAGGTCCTTGTAAAGATGTAAGAGAGTTGTAAATGATGTTTTGTATGTTTATTTCCTTAATAAGAGAGAATGCAAATGATTGTCATGCCGTGTGTATATGAAAGTGTGAGAAACATAATGAATGTATGGATGTGTATCATTAATGCTAAGATTACATTAGATAAATAAAAATTTAATTCTTTTGTAAAGTTAGTTTATGTGGTTCAATGCCAGAAAACAAAGAGTTTGAAAAAGAAGAAAAAGTTAAGGGTGATCTTTGTATTACGTTAAATCCTCAATTTATACCCTAATCTCATGATTAGTGGTAATTGTGAGATTGGGGTGTAACATCGGGTATCCCTATCGGGCATGTGGTGTAACCACATCACCATATTGTGTTTAGGGTGTATCCCCTAACACCATAACATGTATCCATATCGTATTGTCTATCACTTAGATCTTATCATCTCAAATTAGCTTCATATCGTGTATGAGCTATATGCTCGACCTCATATCGGGTACAAGAGTACAATTGCTACTATATCATGCACAAGGTGTGCACCATATTGTGCATGGGGTATATGCCTTATCATAATATCATTTTAGTGATCTACACTCAATACCATATTGGGTTCTATGATTTATCATATCGGGTTATCTTGTTGACTAACATATTGGGTTGGCATATCAGGTAGACCATGATGCGCATATTCTTTCATACTTTCAAAGGATTAGTCCTATTATATTTTTGGATGACAAGCTAGATATCAGGTTGAACTCTTTCACAATAATCCTTTACACAAAATGATAGGGTGTATCAGGTTTCATTTGATCACCTAGGGTTTCAATGTTATATCGGCTAGAAAGTTCAATTGACACTATATCATGCATGGCCATGGACTTGTCCTCATATCGTGTACAAGGTACCTCTAGGTATCACTCATATCATTCATGATATGTTCACTCATCTTTATATTGAGTTACCCATCATATTGGGTTTATCATATCGATTTTCATATCACCAACTAGGGTTTCAACCCATATCGAGTTAGGGTATAATCCTAACACCATATCATGTAGGATGTGAATACTTGACCCCATATCATGCTCATGGTGTGTATATGTTTTAATCATATCGCCCATGGGGTACACACTCCTCACCGTATCATATTTATAGTGTGTGCATATCAACATGTTGGGTTTCTTATCACCTAGGGTTTGATATATCGGATTGGAGTATATACTTGGCTCCATGTCGTGCATAGGGTGTATACTTGACCTTATATCGCGCACACGGTGTTTTCTTAATAACATATTGTGCACAAGGTGTGAACTTCATCATTATAGCATGCAAGAGGTACCTACTCATCACCATAACATGCTAGTGGTGTATTCTCCTCACCATATCGGGTTAGAGGGTCTTCAACCCAATATCAAGTTAGGCTTTTATGATGTCATCATCATCAACCTATAGATTCTTTTTCTTACTATTCTAGATCATGTAAAACAGTTCTAAGACACTTTTGTAACTCAAAGGAACATCAATTATTCAAAGGAATTTGAATTTGAAAGTAGATCAACAAGTTCAACAATATTGAAGGTGAATAATAACATAGTTGGGTTCAAGTTATATAACCCGCCTTATGAACAACTTCAAAGCTCCAAGCTTCAAAGATTCACGTTCCTAAGGTTTAAGATGAGCTTATCCAAGGTCCAAGGATCGTTCACAACTCCTCCATATATAAGGAATCACCATAGTTAAGAACTTGGTGAAGAAGAAAAGAGAGGAATACCTAGAACCTGAGAATCAAGCTTCAACCAAGGTTGAAGATGACCATGGTCTTACCTTATGCTTGGTGCTCGAGCTCCCCTTTCTCCTTGATCTACGATCCATGATATTTAATAGGTTATGCATGATGTCTCCAAGAAAGAGAGTTATAGGGTTCGCAAACTTCCATAAGTGGGTGAAATAAGAGGTATATATACTTGGGGTTCATGAGGAAGAGTGTATAAGAGGTGTCTTCACCATATACTACTAGGTGACACGTGGACATGCATGGTTGACACATGTCAATGCATAAACACAAGTATATATTGACATGCAAAAGTCTATAGGATAATATAGAGGTGATATTTTGTCCATCCTTTTTCTGGTTGGATAAGATATCTTATCTTTATCTTACAAATAAGCAAACCGATACAACTTTTTACAAGGAGCATCTAACTCATCATGGATCACCTCCTTTAGGTTCTTAGGCCATCATGGAATTTTCCCAGAGTTCACAAACCGATATGGGATCTTTTCTATGGCTCCTTGGCAGATAGGCACTCCCATATCAAGTCTACAACTCGATACAACTCAAATAAGGGCTTCAACTATACATCATCTCTTGCTCTTTTCATCACCAAGAGTACCATCATTCATAGTTGATTCAAAAATGGTGTATCCTTCTTTCTCTCTCCTCTAAATGATGCATAGAGGAGTAGGGACACTCTAGAGGTGGTAATTTGCATATCAACCCTACATTTTGGGTAAATTATAATTTGTACCAAAATTGGTGCACAAGGCACTAGCATTATTCAAACAAGCTCAAACTTGGAATTTAGGCTTTCCACAAGCCAACACTTAGCATCATTTTCTCTATTATGATACTAAAACACTTAAGGCACATTCAACATGTGATGTATTGCAATGTGATGTATATACACCAAAAGAAAATGGATACACTTCATAGTAGAATGTATAGATAAAAAGTCATATTTGATAAATGAATAAAATATTGTCTAATTACAGATGAGAGGAATGTTAAACCCTTTGTGAATGAAAAAGATCCCATTAAACACTAAACATAAAACTTATTCTAAGACTATGGTAAGGAATATTAAATCTAAAATTGATATAGAGATGCCATGAAAAATCAATATCAATGTAATGAATGTGAAGTCCTCCATGATATGGATATTTCCATAAAAAGATTAAAATTGATTCTCAATATTAAGGGATGTTAAGACTACAAATGACATAGAGAATCTTTAGCAAAAATGATATAGATATGCAAGTTATATCATATAACTTTGAGCTTTTCTTTAATCTCTTACTCTTAATAATGATCTCAAACTAAAGCAAAAATTCACTAAGATAAAGAAACATGTAAAATTAATCATTTCAAATTTTAAAATCTAAGAAATTAATAAAATGAATCTGAAAACCCAAATAAAAGATAACAAAAGAAATATTGTTACAGTCAAGTTTGTGCTCAAACTGTACTTTGCTCGAACCGCCCCTCATTCGTATCTACTTTGACCGAGAGGCAGTCCACTGGAAAATTTTATCCAGTCAGAAACCTTCACTAATATTAAATGATTTTACAAAAATACAAAACTAGAACTTGTTCAAACTCAATTTAATATAAACAAGACAAAAAAAGGATTGTTTAAGCTCATTATCTATCAAACCTCATCTAAAGGGAGGTTTTAGGGACCCAAACCATGTTGTTGTCCTTTTTATTTCCAATTAGGCATGAAAATACATAATGCCCAAATCTCCCACAACTCTAGAAAGTAACATGATTAGAAAGAATGTAAGAATAAGATTTTGGTTTAATACAAGTAGGTACTTGCTTTTTCTTTCTTTTAACATTTCTTGGAATATAAACAAGTCCATGAACATCAATGTGAGAATGCAACATGATATTCAACATATTTCTACTACTTGAAATTTTCTTTAAAGATCTCTTTATTTTTTCTTTTTCCTAGGCAAGAATCAATGAGTCTTTACTATTAGAAATCAATCATTTTCTAGTAGTAGTAATGTTTTCTTCAACTATATCAATTTTATCATTTAACTCATTATATACAAGAATTAGGTCATAATCAAATTGTGAACACCGAATAGGTTGTTTCTCCATATTTCTCAAATTATCTACAAGAGTAGAAACTTGAGTTTACAAGGAAGTATCTATAAAAGAAGTTCATTTATCTTTTCCTTTCACTGGTAGATTGATCATTTAGATTACTAAGTTCTATATTTTCCAATTTATTTTTCTTTTTCTTATACTTTTCAACTTTATCCAAAGTAACTTTGGTAAGTTCAATAAATTCGTTTTTAGAAAGAGTTGAGAGAGACTCCTAATCATCATAATCTGGTGCACCTTCTTTTTCTTGTTCATCATTGTTTTCATGCTCGACAATGAGGCATTCACCTATATGATGACATATTTCTTCATCACTTGCCTTCGTTTGAAGAAGAATCCCAAGTAGCATGATGAGATTTTTCCTTAGTCTCTCCATTTTTCTTCTTATTTAATTTGGGGAACTCGAGTTTTCAATGTCCTTTCTCTCCACATATGTGACTTCTAGTAGAAATAATTAAAATTTATGCTTTATTAATATCATTTGATAGAATTAAGGTTTCTGACTAGATAAGAAATAATTAAACCCTATGCTTCAACACATTAAATTTAGTGTTTTAACTTATTGGGTTCCTTCATGTATAACTAAAAGTTTTCTCCATATACCATAGGTGGTATCATAAGAGGAAATTTTATTAAACTCACCAGTGGATAAATAAGAATATTAGGTACTTACAACTTTGGTGTTTAGAGTAGCGTTATTTAACATATCCACATCCCATTTCTCCATCTCTGTTGTTTGAGGTTCATGTTGATGACATGTCCTGAGAGCCAATCATATGATGATTATAATGGCATTTTTGTAATTAATTTGAATATTAATAAAGGTAATTCTACTTATTGTGTTTGTTTCAATATAAGATAATGAATAATATGATAATATCCTAAGAATGGATGAATCAATGACATGTGAGTTGAGGTTGAGGATCTAAATATGAGATCATGTGTATGTTAAGAGTATTCATTCTTTTCTTAGTCCTTAGTCGGATATTAATGTGGATATTAGGATTCCAATAATACATATAGACTAATATGCATGTTGATTGAGGACTATGTCTCATTAGTAATGATATCAGATATCAAATCAAACACATGGGTACTTGTTATGGACAAGTGTACTAGACATACCCACTTTGAGTATAATAAATTGAAGCCAATTATGGCGGTTAGAATCACATGTCAATGTGACAGTGGTGATTGTGGTCCTTACACCTGAAGTCACTACAATGATTGCATGTTTTTCAATGCACTTTGACGCTACTCATTGTGACCTTGAATAAGGGTTTTTATACAAGTAGTGCTTGGGTGCATTGTGGAACATTTTAATTAATGTGAGTGATGTAGATGGAATTTGTCCCTCCCAGTGGAGTGATATCCTGGTCACTTGATGAGTGAGACTATAACATGCTCATGTGAGTCAATACATGATATTGAGCTCATATGTATCTCAATAGTCTACTCTAGACCAAGGAACATAGATTGAAGATAAGAGGTGGATGATTCCATGATTCAATTTTAGTTTGGACATCAAAGACAAAGGGACTATACAATTACTATAACACTGGTCACAATACTAGGTTAAGTTGTTCTCTAAATTCTCCAATTACTTGGATAGCAATGAAGTCTTGATAGATACCAATCATTTCTTGTGAAATAATAATTTGATTACGAATATCACTAGAAACATAGTTTGGAGCCTACAGGGTCACACACAAGATGTATTGGAATATGAGTACAACTGTGGACATGATTGAAAACGTTCTGAGTCAAATTGATTACTAAAATATTTAGGTAATCAACTAGAATAACATGGAATATAATCTAAGTTAGTTGGTTAAAATGTTTAAGTCAATTATTCAGATCTAAATTGTTATGTTGACTTGTTAATCCCAAGCAATTAACTAGAACCAGGTGACAGAAAATTAGTTAATTATGATTAATTAGTTAATTAATTGATTCTAGAATATTCTAATTATCTTTTGATAGCCCATTAGCCATCCTTTTAAACACAATTGCAACCTTTCATTTCTCAAAGTTTTTAGGAAATCATGCGTCCTTTTCTATACTATTTATAGGGGCATGACAAATAAATTTTACACACACACACTTATACGTGAACCCTATCCATCAAGGTACACAATACATAGAGAGAGAGAGAGGGAGGGAGAGAAACCATGATGCTCGAACATGATCAAACAAAGGTTTCTCCTTTGTGACAGCTCAGGCAGTGCAACAAGGAGTTTCAGTCCATCTGTGTCGACTACGTAGAGATGCAAGTGTTGAGCGACTACATTTGGAGGATGTCAACGAGGAACATGTATGCATGTGAGGAATGTTGCACATCACTGTGTGAGGATGACATCACTGAAACTACTCCATGACAAGGTATCCTCGTGCACCCTTCTTCTGAATAATTCCTTGTCTATGATCTTCTTGTAGGATACACGAAGATTTTTATTTTTATTTTTCTCGACGTGCTTGCGCCTCCAAAATTCTAATAGTGGTATCAGAGACACACCGATCTATGATTTATTTGGATTAATGTTGGATTTCTATATACCATCTTTTGTGGTTGTATTTGATGTGAACTTAAAAATTGTTAATGTACATATCTAACCTAATTGTACATACAATGCATATATGTTGTTTTTAACCTGACAGATGGGTCGAATATAAAAAATCCAATTTTTCCTAGTGCAAAAGAAAAAATTTGTAGACCTTTCAGGGGTGATGCCCATGTGTACCCAGCCTTTCCTGTGTGAGAGTCAAAAATTTTTTAATGTGGGACATCCCACATTAAAATGATTATAATTTTAATATATATATATATATATATATATATATATATGTGTGTGTGTGTGTGTGTGTGTGTGTGTGTGTGTGTATACATGTGTGTGTAGATATACCTATAAAATCATATACATCACTCTTTGAGAATGTGCTTTTGTGGTGGATGTATGCATGGTTTTGGCTTAGTACCCCTTTTATGCATGTCGTGCATGGATGTGAATGTTATGGATGGATGCAAATGGTTGTGTATGGACCTTTTGAAAAAGTATCCATCTTACATGTCGAGCCTCATCTTTTATTTCAAAGTGTAATAAATTATATTCCCTCTAATCTCCCCTTAATGTAACTCGAGGTTCTCCCTTTTTGCATATCATGTAATATTAGAAAGGAATATATTTATTTTTGAAGGAATTGTCATGAATAGGCAACTTGAAAATCCAACTTCAAGGAGCATCCATGTAGAACAACTTGAAGATACAACTACAAGGAGAGTCTTTGAAGCTACTCACCATGATGTTGTTTAAATACAGGTTAATATGGATGATCAGCGACTCATATTTCATGAGATGCAAACGATCTTAGGTTGATAGTAATTTTTTGTGTCTCCAAAGGATTACACTAGTATTTCCGAAACCAATTCTTATATCTTTATGGATTGTATGTCTATGGATTCTGATTATATACATACATACACACACACACACACACACACACACACATATATATATATATATATATATATAAACTCCACAAATAAAATATTAAGTCTTAGAAGTTTTCCAAAAGAAACACACATGAAAAGCTTGATCAACTATGTGTGGGCACGCCAAAGCATGGTGTGCTACCTATCTCGAGAATACATATGTGGGTTTGCCAAAGAAGGGTGCATATTCTAATTGTGTTGGCTTTTGGGTCATGCTAAATTAGGTGGCCTTAACAGGATTAAGTGCCTAAAAGCATACAGATCGAATATGTCAATGAGTTGTGCATACCCTCTATCAAGAGTTGTATATGATGCAATTGGAAAATATTACCTACCTAAATAATTAGGTTGTGGGTAATCAGCCAAAGCTGACTCATGATTTGATGAAATATGGATATTTACCCACTAGAAGATTCTACATTATAATCTTTGCAAATTAATAGTGAGGGATCTTAATTTGAAGAAAATAGAGGGAGCGGTAAATAATTAAAGGCCTAATAATAGTCAAATCTTTTCAAATAAAATCAATATATTGACTCGTGCAGATATTTTCTTTTAGATCAAATGGAAAACAACAACAAATTTTCATTGTGATCAGTCCTTGAGAATGAAGAACTAATGGGGATAACTTCCACAATTAGTTCAGGACTCTAAGAATTTTTTTCACTCATGAGCATAAGGTCTATGTCTTAGACACGCTAGTACCAACAGAAACAACTCTGAATGCAACTAGGGCAGAAAGGGATGCTTACTGTAAGAATGTTGATGATGCAATAGACATTTGATGTGCTTCATGAACATGAGCTCAAAAAGCAACATGAGAACATGAGAGATATAGAGATGATCACACATCTTAATAACATGTATCAAGAATAGACAAGGCAAAAGAGGTATAATGTCTTCAAGGCGTTGTTTAAGTGTAACATGGCAGAGGGTGATCCAGTCGGGCCCCACGTGTTCCAATTAATTGGATATGTGGAAAGCTTAGCAAGATTGGGATTTCCTTTAGGCCAAGAGTTGGCCACAAACTTGATCCTCCAATTGTTTCTAGAATCATATAACCAATTTGTCATGAATTACAACATGACCAACTTTGACAAGCCACTGATAGAGTTGGTTCACATGTTAAGAACTGTTGAGAGACAAATGTAGAAAGATAATCCCAAGTCTATTTTGATTGTCAACAAAGGAAAGGGGAACCTAAGGGCAAAGAAAAAGAAAAGAACAGTTCCAAAACTGACCAAAAGTCTAAATCTTCTACACTCAAAGTAAAAGGAGGAGTGAGTAAAAAGGCACTTGTCACCACTGGCACCGGCTTAGACATTGGAAAAGGAGTTTCCCTCTTTATTAAAGGAGTTGGAAAATAAGAAGGGAATATAGATCTCCACCTCAATTATTTATTTTATTGAGATAAATTTATCTATTTCATCATCATGGGTATTAGATACTTGATGTTGATCTCATATATGTTCAAATATGTAGGATATGAAAATAAGTAGACCCTTGAAGAAGGGAGAGGCAGATCTACATGTTGAAAATGGAGCAAAAGTTATTGCTACTGCATAGGCACCTACTCTGTATCATGCCAAGTGGACTTGTAATAGAGTTAGAAAACTGCTATTTCATACCTTCTATAAATAGGAACATTATTTATTTTTTTGTTTGAATGATAATGGATTTGAATTCCATATTCATAATGGTCAATGTTCTATTTCATTCTTAAGTATTAAGGCACTTTGGTCTGATCGAGGTAGAGAATACTTAAGCCAAGATTTTGAGAACCATCTAAGAGACCTTGGTATTGTATCACAATAGACTCCACCTGGAACACAAAAATGTAATAGTGTATCATAAATAATGAATTGCACCTTGATGGACATGGTATGATCATTGGTGAGTTTTGTTAATATTCTGACTTCCTTATGAGGATATGCTTTATAAACCTTAGTGTTTACACTTAACCCTGTTCCTTCTAAATTGGTTCAAAAGACACCATATGAGATATGGACTGGGAAATGTCTCAATATGTATTTTATGAAGATTTGGGGATGTGAAACTTATGTGAAAAAGCAATTTTCTGAAAGCTTAGACACAAATAAGATAAATATTATTTTGTTGGATTTCCCAAGGAAACCAAGGGATACTACTTTATATTCCATCTAACAACAAAGAATTTTTTGCCAGAATTGTTGTATTCCTTGAAAAGGAATTTTTTCTAAGGGAACCGGTCAGAGGAAAATAGAACTCGAAGAAGTCTAAGACCAACAAGAAAATTTTGAACTTATGGAGGTAGACAAGGAAGAAGAGGAATTACAAATAATAATAGAATCTCAAGTTCTTCCTATAATACAGGAACCTCAAAGGTCTAGTAGACATGCCTTGATCTAGTGAGATTTGAATATCTTGTAACTCAGCAAGGTAGTAAGTTGGTCATAAATGACGATGAGGTAACAACCTACTTAGAAGATATTGAGGGACTAGATTCTAAAAAGTTTCTTGAAGCCATGAGATCTAAGATTGACTCCATGTATGCAAATAAGGTATGGATCTTGGTGGATCCACCTAAAGGGGAAAAACCCATAGGGTGCAAATGGGTCTTCAAAAAGAAGATTGATATGGATGGTAATGTAAACCTACAAATGGTGATTGATTGCAAAAGGTTTCAAGCAAGTTTAAGGTGTTGTGAAAGTTTTAGGTTGGTGGGAGCATAATTATATTCCTTGCATTGTATGTGGATGACATACTTTTAATGGGGAATGACATCCCTACTCTACATTTAGTAAAATCATGGTTGGAAAACACCTTCTCTATGAAGGACCTAGGACAAGCATCCTATATTATAGGAATCAAGATCTATATAGATATATCAATAAGGCTTCTTAGTCTAAGTCAAAGTAAATAAGTTGAAAAGTGATAAAAAGGTTCATCATGCAAGTGTCTAAGAGAGGAAACTTACCCATGTCACATGGAATAAGTCTCTCTATAGATCAATGTATGAGCTCTTACAAAGTGAAGGCATGCATTTGTAATGTCCCAATGGGGCATGTCATGTAGGTACCAGTCAGATCCCGGTGATGGTCACTAGATTGTCTTAAAGAGGTTACATCGACACACACTTACAAACTGACAAGGAAGATTATCGATCACACAATTATATTTTGTGTTTTGCCTCAAAGGTGGAGATGTAAGATAGAAAAGTTCCAAGCAAGAGACTGTGGCTGACTCTATAACAAAGGTTGAATATATTTCTACCTCCAACGTAGAAAAGGATGTTGTATGGATCAAGAAGTTTATTGGTGAACTAGAAATCACTCCATCCATTGATGATGAAATCAAACTATACTATGACAACAATGGAGCTATTGCACAAGCCAAGGAACCTAGATCGAATCAGAATTCCAAGCACATACTTCAGTGTCTCCAACTCATACAAGAGATCGTATAACAGGAGATGTAAAGATTTCTAGAGTACTAACCGAAAGCAATGTTGTTGACCCTCTGATGAAGGCACTTTCACAACAAAGTCATGATGGTCATGTTAGATCACTTGGAATAAGATTCATAAGTGATTGTATTTATTGCAAGTGGGAGATTGTGGTGATATGCCTTGAGAGCCAATCACATGATGACTTTAATGGCACATCTTGTAATTGATTTGAAAATTTAAAAAAAGGCAATTCCAGTTATTGCGTTTGTTTCAATATGGGATAATGTATAAATATAATAATGTCCTAAGAATATATGAATCAATGACGGGAGTTTAGGTTGAGAACCTGAATATGACATCATGTGTATGTTAAAAGTATTCATTCTTGTCTTAGTCCCTAGTTGGTATTATTGTGGATATTAGGACATCAATTATATATAAAGACTAGTATATGTTTTGATTGATGACTATGTCTCATTAGTCATGGTATTGGATATCAAATCAAACACATAGTTACTTTTTATGAATAAGTGTACTAGACAAACCCACTTTGAGTGTGATACATGGAAGCCAATTATGGCTTTCAGTATCACATCTCAATGTGATAGTGGTGATTGTGGTCCTTAGACCTAAAGTCACTTCAATGATTGCATGTTGTTCAATGTACTTTCACACTACTCGATGTGACGTTGAATAAGGGTTGTTATACAAGTAGTGTTTGGGAGCATTGTGACACATGTGAATTATTGTGAGTGGAGTAGGTGGTATTTATCCCTCTCATTGGAGTGATATACCAACCACTTATTGAGTGAGAATATGAAATGCATGTCCATTCTCATGTGAGTCAATATATGATATTAAACTCATGTGTATCTCAATAGTCTACTCTAACAAAGATTGAACATTAAGACAATGCCATTTTCATCCCTCTGGCTCAATCTGGATATCAGAGATAAAGGAATTAGACAATCACTGTGACTAGTATCACTGTAACACTAGTCACAATGAAGTCTTTCTAGATACCAAAAATTTCTTGTGAAATCCTAATTTGATTATGAATGTCACTGCCAATGTAATTTGTAGCCTTCAAGGTCACACACATAGGATGTATTGGAATAGGAGTATAATCGTTGAAATGATTGGAAATGTTTTGAGTCAAATTGACTACTCAAATGTTTATGTAATCGACTAGAATAATGTTGGAATTTTTTTTTGCAATGTTGAATATAATATAAGTTAATTGGTTAAAATGTTTAAGCCAATTAATTGGATTTAACTTGTTAATTTGGATAGATAATCTTGAATGATTAACTAGATATGGTATGTTTAATTGGTTAATCAACTGATTCTGGAATATTCTAATTATCTTTTAGATAGTCCACGAGCGGCTTGTTTTAAAATGAAGGTGCAACCTTTTGTTTCCCAGGATTTTTGAGAAATCATGCTTCCTTTCCTCTTCTATTTATAGGGGTATGACGATCAAATTTTACACACAAATTCTTGTATATGAACCCTAGTCATCATCATCCCTGAGAGAGAGAGAAGGAGAGTGATTGTGATGCTAGCACGTCATTAAGAAAATGATATTCCTTCCCCCCGGCTCAGGTAGCATGAGGAGGAGTTCTAGTCAATTTGTGTGGACTATGTAGAGACACAAATGTTGAGTGAATGCATTCGGAGGACGTCGAAGAGGTCCATGATGGATCCTAGATGGGTGATTAGATGCTCTAGAGGAGGGGTGAATAGAGCTAAATGCACTTACACAAAATTCATTAGACCTTCAAGATATATCACAAGATAAGGTTGCTAAATAGGAAATTTGTGTGCAACTAAAACATGCATAGTAAGGATGAGAGAGATTGAACAAACACAAGTAGACAAGCTATTTAGAGTGGTTCCACACTTCAAACTAGAAGTATGTTAGTCCACTTACCTAGAGAGGTCAATCTCTAGGATTTCCTAACCATTGCATTCTTATATTCATTCATAAGACTTACAATACATGACCAACCAAAGGACTTACCTATCCAATACAAAGAGTCTTCAACCTTACCAAGGACTTACCCACTTTGCAAGGAGTCTTCTTCCTTCTTCCAAGGACTTACCTACTCTTGCACAAGTCTTCAGCCTTGTAGGGATTACCCACTCTTCTTAGATCTTTCGCCTTTGACTTCACCTTCACTCAGAGAAGCTTCCACCAAGGACTTACCCACTTGAGCAAGGAGTCTTCTGCCTTCACCAAGGGCTTACCCACTCTAGCTCCAAGTCTTCATCCTTGATCTTCACCAAGGGACTCCTTCCCTTGTTCTTCTTCACCTCTCTTGGATAAGAGAGAGAACCTTCATCTTCATGATTGAAATGAGAGAAAGGAAGGTGGTGGAAGTGAGAGCTTCACAAGATATACATGTAGGACAAGCTCTCCTACAGATTTCCTACTCACTCTAATGGATGTAGCAAGTGATTAAGCTGAGAGAGAGAGAGGAGGCTATAGGAAGCACTCAACTATAGAATAGGAACCTCACATAGAGTTTTGCAATGAATGCTCAACCTTGGAATGAAGCCCAAGGGGTCCTATTTATAGTTGGGGATGCCTCTTAGCCTTTGGGAACACTTGAGAACGAAAACTAGCCATTTAGTGGCTTGCAATGGATATATTTTCACTTATTGCAACTCCACAACGGCTAGAAGCACTTTTCTGCACTTTTCCATACAGTGCAATCGGTCAAGTTTCTATATGGGTAACTCGACCGATAGAGTAAAAGACAAAGCCGATATTCAAACCATCGATCGAATTTGTCCTGGGGAAACTTGATCGACCAATGAAAATCGAATTGGTCTGGTACTCCATCGGTTGAGTTCTATGTAGTGTAAACTTGACTGATCAAAAATCATTTTCAAGATCCAATCAGGATCGGTCGAGTTTGCACCTCACAGAACTCGACCGATGAACATCCTGATGTGAATTTTGGAAAATGGCTTTTGAGTGCTTAAACATTCGATCTAAGTGCTCCTAATTTTTTCTAATCTTAATTACAAGTCATACAATCATTACAAGTGATTTACAACATGATTCTAATGAATTTACATCATATTACAAAAATGTGCACTTGTATTGACTTTGACTTGTCTTTTCTCCAATTTGAGATGTGCAAGTTAGGGAAATTGGAGTGTGTCTATACCTAATATGAAATCACTCAAGTAGAGACATTACACACCAATATGTGGAATGGTTATTCATCATCAAAACATGAGTTTAGTCAATTTAGACGTGAGTCAACATTGACCTAATTGACCTTGAGTCAACAATCTCCCCCGTTTTGAAGATGACAAACCATTCCATAAATGTATTGAAAGCTTTCAAGTAAAATCATACCTTCAGAGAAACCTAGGGTTTTCAATAGGATTGAGCTCATATGCTCCCCCTCAATTGATGCGCATGGAGTTCTCATACTCCCCCTCAATTGATGCTATTTCCCCTGCATGGTTAGCTTTCATAACATTTATAGAATACTATGTCTTCTACTCATATATGTTCTACACATATATGTCTTCTCCCATTTACCTTTTCCCTTTTACATGGACATACTTGCCCTCTTCATGTAAGACATGCATTCTTCCTCTTTTAAAAGAAGACATACCTTTCTCCCCCTTTGTCATTTCAAAAAGTGGGGTTATGAAGAAATAAGAAACATCACTTGTTAAAGAGAAAGGAGATAACACAAATATATATAAGGAGAGTAGAAGAGCACAGATAGGGGCTTGTCCAAGCATAGAAAGAGAAGCAAGTTAGAGTATATACTTGAACAACCCAAAAAGCAAGATAAAGTGCTGTAGAAAAACAATAAAACTCAATTTTGACCGTCAAGATGACAGAATTTGCCCAAAAAGTACCAGGGCTCATGGCAAAGCGATGAGCCTTGCTCAAAAGGTCATTTCTGCATGAAAAACACTAGTCTTGCACCAAAAACTGAAACTGGAGCAAAATCTACATAAAATCCAAAAATACTCCAATTTCTACATATAATGTAGATCTATGTACCCTGCATCACAATGTTATGCAAGCAACTCAAGATAGTAGATATGCAATTTAAGAAACAAGCTTGAGCATGTATGAGACAAGATACAAGCATAACATATAGATGATCAAAGATTCCAATTATAAACAAGGTTAGAACTACATGTATATGGACTACTAGTAGATGATATCACAAATTAGGACTACTAGTAGGATCTAGATCATAGCAAGAGATACCAAAAGATACACAAGATAAAGCAAGCTATGAGTAGATGTAGAGATATATCCAAACAAACAGATATGCAATTTTAGAAGCATGGAAGGATATAACTCACTAACAAATATGCACCATTACCAAAAGATGATTACCACTAAGAACCTCAAGGTTGTATCAACACAAGATATACACCTATATAGATGTAGCAAGTTAGAGCACAACATAATCAATTTTAGACACAACCAAGAGATCCAAAGAGATCATCATCAAAACCTTTAAAACAACTCAAAGCAAGTAATTGCAAGATTTCATATATATATATATATATATATATATATATATATATATATATATATATATATCAATTTAGAGCAATTTGAAAGATAGAGTTGTAAGCAAAATAGGAAATTTAGAACATGGCAATATGCATATATAAAGGTACCAAAGGGGTGCCAAAGAATAAGGCTATTGGTTAAGAAAATCTAGTTGAGAGGGAAATTCTCATTTAATAAGCCAAATGTATATTATGTGCATAGTGTTATCGGTCGAGTTCTATGCATTGACAACTCGACCGATGACAGCTATTGGCAACACCCATTGGTGCCTATCGGTCGAGTTCAAACAGGGCAAACTCGACCGATAGAGCGGCTATCAAAAAGCACATATATTTCATAAAACATATTTAAAGCATTGCTAAAAATACAAACCATATCTAAACATGTCTAAGTAAGTTAGTAATGAACTATGAAAGCATTAGAAATAGTTTTTTAGCAAGAGTGTGAAGAGAATCACAAAGTACCACTTTTGACTCAAAAACCACATGCATAGTGCACACTAACTTGACAAAAACAAGTTAGGACAGGTTATAAGCAAGAGAAACATTACCTTTGTGCTTACCATTCATTTTTCCATTTGTTGTCACCCTCTACACATCTCACCTTTCTTCTTTCATGTGGATTGACAAGTCAATTTGCAATTCAATAGCTCAAGTCAATCCATTTGCAAGTACATACAAGAAGAAAAATGAAATGGTCCCCAATCATGTTTTTGGATCCGGAGGGGTTAGTTTAGCAACCCAAGTCCTAGTACTCTTGGGTGCTTTCCTAAAAGGACAACAAGTAGAATAATGACCAATTTCATTGCAATAGTTGCAAGTGCCCATAGTCTTGGAACTAGAGGATTCTCCATGGAATATTGGAGGTCCTTTATCTTTATTGTTCCTTTGACTACCATCATACCCCAAACCATGTCTACCAATTTGTTTGGTAGTATGGCGTAGGATATCATTAAGGCTCTTCTTTACCAACTAAGAATCTTTGCAAAGAAGATCTCAAACTATCATTATCATGCATAAGAGAGGTAATAGTAGAAGACAATTGATTAATATTATCTCTAGCATACAAAAGATCATTTTCTAAGCAAAGAGCTTTTGTCATGAAGGACTCTTTATCAATATGAAGAGCAGCAACATCATTCTCTCTACTAGTAGAACAAGAACAAGATTCATGCACATTGATTTTAGCAAGCAAGGAGGCATTTTCTGTTTCTAATTCTTACAAAACAAAATCTTTGTCCTTGTTTTCAGATTTAAGAACATCAATATCATGTATGAGAGAATCAACAATTAAAGTATGCTCTTTATTAGAACTAGGACAGAGAGGTTGAGCTTCTAGAAATCTAATCTTATCAAACAAACTAGCATTTTCAAGTTTAAGAGAGTGTACTTGACTAAGACAAGCATTTTTGTCATCAAGCAAGAAAGAATTATCATGTTCAAGATCATCTAGTTCTACATGCAAATTATCAATAATTCTAGCAAGCTTTTTCCTTTTCTTTTTAGAAGACTTTAGAGAGGCACAAGTATCATGAATAATAGCAATCAAAGATTCTTTATCTAAAGAGTTTAGATTTACCTCACTTGAGTCCTTACTTGTTGATGCCATAAGAGCAAAATGGCATTCTCCTTCATCACTAGAGCTTGAGCTTGATCCTTCACTTGAATCTTCACTTGAGCTTGAGTTGGAGGAGCCACTTGAGCTTGAGTGCCATTTCTCCTTCTTCTTGTAAATATGGGTCTTTTTGCCTTGTGGGCAATCTTCCTTGTAGTGACCCTTCTTTTCACATGTGAAGCACCAGATGGAGGAGGACTTGCCTTTGTAGAATCTACCCTTGGAGTACATGGCATCTTCTTCAACTTGAGAGGATGGAGAGGCTTGATCAACAATAGCCTTGATTTGATCCTTCATTTCAGCCTTCTTCATTCTCTTGAGTTCTTTCTCTTCTTGTCTTTCTACTTCCTCCCTCTTGTCAAATGTGGCTTCATGTGCTTGTAGATTTCCAATAAGCTATTCAATAGGAATATCCTTAAGAGACCTTGCTTCTTCAATGGAAGTCACCTTGGGTTCCCACCTCTTAGGGAGAGTTCTAAGGATCTTTGAGTTGATCTCTCCACTAGACATAAGATGTTCTAGAACAACAAGACCATTCACAATGGTGTTGAGCCTTGAGTACATGTTGGCTATCCTATCCTCCTTTCCCATATTGAAGTTCTCAAGCATCCCTTTGAGCATGTAGACTTTGCTTTCCTTCACTTGATCTGTACCCTCATAAGTGATGCATAACTTTCTCCATACCTCATAGGCTGTTTCACATGAAGAAATCTGGTTGAACTCGGTGGGGGTCATGGAGGCATACAGGATGTGCATGGCTCTAGCATTCAATGTTGCTTTCTTAAAGGTAGCTTCATCCCATTCTTCAATCTTTGTCTTTGGTAGCATGTATGGGCTGTTCACCATTTTCCACATCTCAAGACTTGATCCTTGGATGTAGAATTGAAGCCTTCTTCTCCAATAGAGGAAATTGCTCCCATCAAAGATTGGTAGGTTGATCAAGTATCTCCCTCCTTGGTAGTCACCCATCTTCTCCTACTTGTTGAAGTATGCTTGGAGAAGACCCACTCTGATACCAATTGATGGATCCTAGATGGGTGATTAGATGTTCTAGAGGGGGGTGAGTAGATCTGTATGAACTTACACAAAATTCATTATACCTTCAAGAAATATCACAAGATAAGGTTGCTAAATAGGAAATTTGTATGCAACTAAAACATGCATAGCAAGGATGAGAGAGATTGAGAAAACACAAGTAGACAAGCTATTTAGAGTGTTTCCACACTTCAAAGTAGAAGTATGTCAGTCCACTTACCTAGAGAGGTCAACCTATAGGATTTCCTAACCATTGCATTCTTATATTCATTCATAAGACTTACAATACATGACCAACCAAGGGACTTACCTATCCAATACAAAGAGTCTTCAACCTTACTAAGGACTTACCCACTTTGGAAGGAGTCTTCCAACTTCTTCCAAGGACTTACCTACTCTTGGAAAGTCTTCAGCCTTGTAGGGATTACCCACTCTTCTTGAATCTTCCGCCTTTGACTTCACCTTCACTCGGAGAAGCTTCCACCAAGGACTTACCCACTTGAGCAAGGAGTCTTCTGCCTTCACCAAGGGCTTACTCACTCTAGCTCCAAGTCTTCAGCCTTGATCTTCACCAAGGGACTCCTTCCCTTGTTCTTCTTCACCTCT
Organism: Alisma plantago-aquatica; assembly: GCA_963693085.1. Classification (NCBI taxonomy): domain Eukaryota; kingdom Viridiplantae; phylum Streptophyta; class Magnoliopsida; order Alismatales; family Alismataceae; genus Alisma; species Alisma plantago-aquatica. The sequence continues at coordinate 336,369,380 of OY856410.1, forward strand.
CTTGGACAAGAGAGAGAACCATAATATTCATTATTGAAATGAGAGAAAGGGAGGCGGTGGAAGTGAGAGCTTCACAAGATATACATGTAGGACTAGCTCTCTTACATATTTCCTACTCACTCTAATGGATGTAGCAAGTGATTAAGCTTAGAGAGAGAGAGGAGGCTGTAGGAAGCACTCAACTATAGAATAGGAACCTCACATAGAGTTTTGCAATAAATGCTCAACCTTGGAATGAAGCCCAAGGGGTCCTATTTATAGTCGGGGATGCCTCTTAGCCTTTGGGAACAATTGAAAATGAAAACTAGCCGTTTTTTGGCTTGTAACAGATATATTTTCACTTCTTACAACTCCACAACGGCTAGAAGTACTTTTCCACACTTTTTCGTACAATGCAATCGGTCGAGTTTCTATAAGGGTAACTCGACCGATAGAGTAAAAGACAAAGACGATATTCAGACCATCGGTTGAGTTTGTCCTAGGGAACCTCGACCGACCAATGAAAATTGAATTGGTTTGGTACTCCATCAGTCGAGTTCTATGTAGTGTAAAATCGACCGATCAAGAGTCATTTTCAAAATCCAATCAAGATCGGTCGAGTTTACACCTCACAGAACTCGACCGATGAACAACCTAATGTGAATTTTGGAAACTGGTGTTTGAGTGCTTAAACATTCGATCTAAGTGCTCCTGATTTTTATAAGCTTAATTACAAGTCATACAATCATTACAAGTTATTTACAACATGATTCTAATGGATTTACATCATATTACAAAAACGTGCACTTGTATTGACTTTGACTTGTCTTTTCTCCAATTTGAGATGCGCAAGTTAGGGCAATTAGAGTGTGTCTATACCTAATCTGAAATCACTCAAGTAGAGACATTAGACACCAATATGTGGAATCGTTAGTCATCATCAAAACATGGGTTTAGTCAATTTAGACATGAGTCAACATTGACCTAATTGACCTTGAGTCAACATACCATCCATGCATGTGAGGATCACCGCACATCACAATGTGAGGAGGATGTCACCAGACCTGCTCTGTGACAAGGTATACCTTGCACACCCTCCTTCCAAATAAGTCGTTGTCGATGAGATCTTCTTGTAGGATACATGGAGAATTTTTGTTGTGCTTGCCACCTCCATGATTCGTAATAGTTCATATGGTAAAGCAGCCATCTTCCATAGATAAAAACTTAAAACTTGGATAAAGAATTGTATGTGACTCTTCCAATATGTATAGTTAGAATCATCGGAAGTGTTGGCTGAGTGACTTGGGTTCCTTCCAGGTTAAGTTGTCTCGAGCAGTTTTTCCCCATCTTCAAGACTTGTTAAGGCTCCTTGAATCTTGCTTCGACTACCAATTGTTGTGTTCTAGTCTAGGGGGTGAATAGAGCTAATAATAAACTTATGTAGTTTTATACACAAGGGAGGCTAATTGTAACTTACTTAATACTATATGAAAGTGGAAATATAAAGTAAGTAATTGGACAATGAAAACAGCCACACAAAACACAAGATGTAGAGTGCTTATATCAAAAGATGCCAGCCCACTGCCTAATTATTTCCAGTCAAGGTTTCCGACTTCTATTTTATTCTTTTTCTAGATCGATACAGAATACACAATTTACTTGTGTCTTTTGTAGATCTAGACAACCCTCTTTTTCTACCTCAATGAGAACTTTCTTAATGGATTGGATCACAATCAGCCTCCCACCTTGGTTGTAGCCTTATCATAAGAAGTAACTCCAAGAAGCTTCACTATAGACTTTTCACAAGAAGTACTTGGAAGCAACAAGAATAAGTAAAGAGAACAAGAGATGAATACAAAATTATAACTCTCACAAGATGAATAATTTGTACCTCTCTATGAACAAATGATGATTGATTCTTCTCAAGGATTAGGCAATGCTACATTTGGTGTATTAGGACACTATTATTAATCTAAGTCTTAGTCTAGCTTGAGGGAAGCTGAAGATAACAATATAGAATTCAAAGTTTGGAGTAGGATAGCATGTGGTAGGTTGCTCAAGTTTTGGGTGTCCGTAAACTATTCCTATTCATGGAAACTACTATTAATAGTTAAGAAAACTTTTGGGAGTGTATAGAATGAGATGAAAGTTGAACTACTTGTTAGAATGTCAAAATTTGAGTTTACAACGACTAATAGATCACTACAAAATTTGTTTACAGAACATTATCGGATGAACTGTACTTTGACCAAACTCCATCTTGGTCAAATTATAGTTTGAATAAGAGGCACACTTTTGCCAAAGTTAGAAAAGGTTATATCTCGATCGAGAAGTGGTTCAACCGAATGTATTTCAATCGAGAAAGAGTTTGACCAAAAATATCCCTGTAAAAGCACTACTATATATTTGAAAAACATATCAAATGATTTTTCTAGGGACATCTAACTATCATAAAGACTTGATTTAAGTGTTAAATAGGGTTTAGGATAGGATTGGGCCATTCATCCCTTATTTCTTACATCATTCCTATCAAGTTGTACAAATTGCAGTTGTACAAACACATATACATGGTAAAACTTGACCTTCAAGCATCCAAACATATATAATATTGCATATTCTTTATTGTGGGATCTTGGGTAAGTTCATTGATCACCTAAATAACTAAATACACATGTTAGCCACAAAAATGGATAATATTTGCAACATCAAAATAAAAGTTTGGCATATCCAAAAATCCAGCACTTTCTACTGACTTGAAGAGGCAAATATTTTGGCCTTTTTATGATCCTACATCATCTCTAGCACCAGGGGTGCACTGGAACTACCAATTTACATGTTTATTGACCAAATTGAACTATAATGTATAATGCAAATTCAAACCCAACTTATTGTGATTTTATATGTTGATTTGATTTCAAACTAATATATAAAGGAAGGATTGTCAATTTGATAATTGATAGGCAATCTTCTTGGTATGTATGCCCAGAGAGCCAATCATGTAATAGTTGTAATGATGCATGATGTAATAGATTTGATATAATAATAAAAAGGCAATTCCATTTATTCTATTTTATTCAGTTATGAGATAATGATGTAACATAATAAACATATAAAAATCAAGTTACTCAATGACATATGTCTTCAGGTTGAGGACCTGAACAATGAGATCTTTCATATGATAAGAGAACATACATTCTTATTATGCCTCTAGTCAAATGTTACTGTAGAAGCAAAATAGATAATAGTAATACATAAAACTAGAATGTGTGTAGGTTTTTAACAAATTCTCATTAGTCATGATATGTGATATCAGACAAAGCACATAGGTACTTGTTAGAGAATAGTGTACCTGACAAACCCACCTGGAGTGTGATACAGATACCATGGAATTGTAGTCAAAATCTACTCTCATAGTAATAGTGGTGATTGTGGTTCTTAGACCTGAAGTCACTACACTCATCACATGTCGTTCATTGTATTTTGACACCATCTGATGTGACCTTGAGTAAGGGTTTCCATAAAGGTGATGCTAGGATACATTGTGACACATGGAGATTGACTGTAAGTGATTTAGATGTGATTTTCCCCTCCTACCAAAGATGATATCATGGCCACTTGATAAGCGAGACTGAGAATTGCATGGGCATGCTCTTGTGAGTCAATATGTGATATTAAGCTCACATGTATCTCAACAGTCTACTCTAGTTCAAGAAACATGGATTGAATATTGAATAAGATGATGACTCTGTGCCTCAAGTTCAGTCTTGATATCAAAGACAAAGGAACTATAGGATCACAGTAACATTGATCACATATTGTAGGTTGAAGTTGTTCTCCAACTTTTCAATTACTTGGTAGCAATGATGTGTTGTTAGATACCACTCATTACTTGTGATGTCATAAATGGGTTATGGACATTCACTGCCAACGTAACTTGGGACCTATAGGGTCATACACATAGGATGCACCTAGAAAAGGAGTTTACTCATGAATATGGTTTAACTTATTTACTATACTATTTAGGTGTTCAATTTAAACAACATCAATTGTACATTGGTTGAATTGGAATTTGAACAACACGATTTAAAAGTGAATCACCCGATTTAGAATGTGAGTCACCCGATTCAGAAGTGAACCGACCAACTCAATATGTGAACTGACCATTTCAAATGTGAAATGACCGATGGAGCAATCACTATGACTAGATCAAGGATTGATGGTGACATCTATTGTGTATTAATTGTCACATTGAAAGCAATATGTTTGTGAATAAGAAATAAAGTAAATTGACTATTTCAAGTGTTGAATCTACCATTTCACATGTGAAACCACCAGTTCATAAACGAATTAATGAGCTGAAAAATGAACTGAATGGTTTAGGATAGAATCAACTGTTTCATGATTCACAATAGCCAGAAATTCATGAAAATCCATCTCTTCAACTCCCAATTGATATGGAAATCCTAACCCTGACACTCCTATAAATGGAGGAGTAGTCAAGGATATCACAAGACACAATAATAAGCTCTGACAGTTGTTGTCCTCTCACATTTATACTAACGTGAGAGTCCGAACAAGACTTACTTGTAAAGGGAGAGACACAGGCTTGGCAACAAAGTTGTTGCCCGACCTGACCCAACCCCTTACCAAACCCAACCTGACCCAAAACTAGGGCCTTTTATGTTTGAAATAGGATCTAGGTATAAGATGGATAGACCCAGATTGAGTCTTTCAATTGTGGGTTGGGTGGGCATAGTTGTACCCACTAAAACCCAAGGACCCGAGAAGACCCGAGCCCTTATTGGACATCATGAGTCATGAGTGAGGGAAGAGTCAGAGAGATTACAGATATCATGAATGAAAACATCCTTCCAAGTAGTGAAAATCTCAACACCCGATGCAACAACGAGCTCCAGGGGCTTGCATGGATAGTATCCGAACGCTCGATCACCCAACTTTGTCTTTCTCTCCCCCTATCCCACTAGTGCTATGGGTTCCTACCGCCTCCTTACAAGATCCTAACGAAAGCCAACCGCAAGGTTAGAAAGAAGGGGAATCCCAGTGAGCCACACTTCCTCATGACTGTCAGCATGCTCGGTAGCACCATGCCCATACAAGTTGTTCTCACTGAGGGTGACACCGTCGCTGTGGCAATCACATTCATGATCTACACCTATGCTCATGAAGGTAACCTCCTTGCTCTCGGTGGGAACCCTTGAGCTGCCGTGAATGACTTCCTTCTCTTCACTTTTGGGTCTAAGGGTAAGTACTACTTGCCTAACGCACAACCAACTGAGCAAACATAGTAAATTTTTGTCTTTAGTGTGCTTGCTATGCTGAATTTGGGTTTCCTTTTTTGCTTATTTGTTGTTGTTTTTATTTCAGCCTTGTGCCCAAGCGTGTTGATCAGTTCCAAGGGAATAAGGACATAAAAATGGTAGGGAAGCCACTTCCTCTTATAGGCGCATGAATGAACGTGGCAGATGGTGTCGAAAAGGAGAGATTTGCATTCATATTCTTTAGGTGCTTCGAGGGTGAGACCACAAGTGAGGCTTCGATTTGTGCCACCACTGTGGTAGAAGGTCGTGGCACCACTTGTGGTTGTAGGAGGAAGAGAAGAGCATACTAGGAATGAAGAAAACCCTACCACTTGGTGAACCATTAAACGTGAAGGTCCATGGTGCCGATAGCAATAGGGGAGAAATATAGATAGAAGCTTATATTTAGGTATTTCGGGTCTATTGAGGTCCAAACTTTTGGGTCGGTCCAAAATCAAGTTGGGTAAATTTTAGGTTTTTACTATCCAAACTTGTCAGGCCGAGTCGGGTCCAGACCCTAAAGTAGTCAGGTTGGATTTGATCTCAGGCCAGGTGTAAAAAATCCAACCCATTGTCAGGCCTAGAGTGAAAATAAGGGAGAGTAGTCAACACTAGCATGTTGACATCAAGGGGACAACTCCTTCTTATTGGCTCTGTAGTACAACTCAGAGTTTCCGGTGGTTCGAGTTGACTACGTACAGGCGTGGAGGTCATTGTCATAACGCTAGGAGGACAATAACCACCATCATCCATGGTGTTGAACTAGGAGGTCGTCTACTACATTTGTTCGTGTGCATCTTTCAATGAGTGCACATCACCAAGCAATAATAATTTCTAGAGTTTCTCCAGAACCAGGTATACCATATACTGTTGACTCAAGGTCAATTAGGTCAATGTTGACTCACGTCTAAATTGACTAAACCCATGTTTTGATGATGACTAACCATTCCACATTTTGGTGTCTAATGTCTCTACTTGAATGATTTCAGATTAGGTATAGACACACTCCAAATGCCCTAACTTGCGCATCTCATATTGGAGAAAAGACAAGTCAAAGTCATACAAGTGGACGTTTTTGTAATATGATGTATATCCATTAGAATCATGTTGTAAATCACTTGTAATGATAGTATGACTTGTAATTAAGCTTAGAAAAATATCAGGAACACTTAGATCGAATTTTAGAGCACTTTTAATGCAACTTTGAAAATCAATTACAGGCACTTGTTCGGTCGAGTTTCCCACCCTGAAACTCGACCGATCAACCTTGGTCGATTTTCTGAAGATTGCGTCGGTCGAGTTGTGCACTCACAGAACTCGACCGATTGGGTAGTAGGCCAGTTCCATTTGGAATGGTCGGTTGAGTTTCCTCAGAACAAACTCGACCGATCATTTCAATATCGGACTGCCTGCTACTTGATCGGTCGAGTTACACATATAGAAACTCGACCGAATGCAATGTAAAGAAAAGTGCAGAAAAGTGTTTCTAGCCGTTGTGGAGTTGCAACAAGTGAAAATAGATCCGTTGCAAGCCACAAAACGGCTAGTTTTCGTTCACAAGTGTTCCCAAAGGCTAAGAGGCATCCCCAGCTATAAATAGGACCCCTTGGGCTTCATTCCAAGGTTGAGCATTCATTGCAAACTCTTTGTGAGGTTCCTATTCTATAGTTGATTGCTTCCTACAGCCTCCTCTCTCTCTCTAAGCTTAATCACTTGCTACATCCATTAGAGTGAGTAGGAAATTTGTAAGAGAGCTAGTCCTATTTGTATATCTTGTGAGGCTCTCACTTCCACCACCTCCCCTTCTATCATTTGCAATCATGAAGATGAAGGTTCTCTCTCTTGTCCAAGAGAGGTGAAGAAGAACAAGGGAAGGAGTCCCTTGGTGAAGATCAAGGCATAAGACTTGGAGCTAGAGTGGGTAAGCCCTTGGAGAAGGCAAAAGACTCAAGCTCAAGTAGGTAAGACCTTGGTGGAAAGCTTCTCCGAGTGAAGGTGAACTCAAAGGCGGAAGATCCAAGAAGAGTGGGTAATTCCTACAAGGCTGAAGACTTGTGCTAGAGTGGGTAAGTCCTTGGAGAAGGCCGAAGACTCTTGCAAAGTGGGTAAGTCCTTGGTAAGGTTGAAGACTCTTTGTATTGGATAGGTAAGTCCTTTGTGGGTCATGTGTTGTATGTCTTATTAATGAATATAAGAGTGCAATTGTTTGAAGTCCTAGAGGTTGACCTCTCTAGGCAAGTGGACTGACACACTTCTAGTTTGAAGTGTGGAACCACTCTAAATAGCTTGTCTAATTGGTGCATGTTCAATCTCTCTTATCCTTACTATGCATGATTTAGTTGCACTCAAATTACCTATTTAGCAACCTTATCTTGTCATATATTTTGAAGGTTTAATGAATTTTGTTTAAGTGCTTTCAGCTCTATTCACCCCCCCTCTAGAGCATCTAATCACCCATCTAGGATCCAACAAGTGGTATCAGAGCGGGTCTTCTCCAAGCATACTTCAACAAGTAGGAGAAGATGGGTGACTACCAAGGAGGGAGATTCTCGACCAGCCTTCCAATCTTTGATGGGAGCAACTTCCTCTATTGGAGAAGAAGACTTCAATTCTTCATCCAAGGATCAAGTCTCGAGATGTGGCAAATGGTGAACAGCCCATACATTCTACCAAAGACAAACATTGAAGAATGGGATGAAGCCACCTTGATGAAAGCAACCTTGAATGCTAGAGCCATGCACATCCTATATACCTCCATGATCCCCACCGAGTTCAACCGGATTTCCTCTTGTGAGACGGCCTATGAGGTATGGAGAAAGCTTTGCATCACTTATGAAGGGACAGATCAAGTGAAGGAAAGCAAAGTCTACATGCTCAAAGGGTTGCTTGAGAACTTCAAGATGGGAAACGAGGAGAGCATAGCCAACATGTACTCAAGGCTCAACACCATCTTGAATGGTCTTGCTATTCTAGGACATCCTATGTCTAGTGGAGAGATCAACTCAAAGATCCTTAGAACTCTCCCCAAGAGATGGGAATCCAAGGTGACTTCTATTGAAGAAGAAAGGTCTCTTAGGGATATTCCTATTGAAGAGCTCATTGGAAATCTACAAGCACATGAAGCCACACTTGACAAGAGGGAGGAATTAGAAAGACAAGAGGAGAAAGAACTCAAGAGAATGAAGAAGGCTGAAATCAAAGCTCAAATCAAGGCTATTGTTGGTCAAGCCTCTCCATTCTCTCAAGTTGAAGAAGATGCCATGTACTCCAAGGGTAGACTCTACAAAGGCAAGTCCTCCTCCATCCGGTGCTTCACATGTGGAAAGAAGGGTCACTACAAGGAAGATTGCCCACAAGGCAAAAAGACCCATCTTCACAAGAAGGAGAAATGGCACTCAAGCTCAAGTGGCTCCTCCAACTCAAGCTCAAGTGAAGATTCATGTGAAGGATAAAGCTCAAGCTCTAGTGATGAAGGGGAATTCCATTTTGCCCTTATAGCATCAACAAGTGAAGACTCAAGTGAGGTAAATCTAGACTCTTTAGATAAAGAATCTTTAATTGCTATTATTCATGACATTTGTGCCTCTTATAAGTCTTCTAAAAAGAAAAAGAAAAAGCTTGCTAAAATTGTTGATAATTTGCATATAGAACTAGATGATCATGAATATGCTAATTCTTTCTTGCTTATTGATAAAAATGATTTTCTTAGCCAAGCAGACTCTCTTAAACTTGAAAATGCTAGTTTACTTGATAAGATTAAATTTCTAGAAGCTCAACCTCTCATGTCTAGTTCTAATGAAGAGCATACTTTAATTATTGATTCTCTCATGCATGACATTGATGTTCTTAAATCTGAAAACAAGGACAAAGATTTTGTTTTGCATGAATTAGAAATAGAAAATGCCTCCTTGCTTGCTAAAATCAATGGGCATGAATCTTGTTCTAGTTCTACAAATAGAGAGAATGATGTTGCTGCTCTTCATATTGATAGAGATTCTCTTTCAACTAAATCTCTTTGCTTAGAAAATGATCTTTTGCATGCTAGAGATAATATTAATCAATTGTCTTCGACTATTGCTTCTCTTAAGCATGATAATGACAGTTTGAGATCTTCTTTGCAAAGATTCTTAGTTGGTAAAAAGAGTCTTAATGACATCCTACACCATACTACTAAACAAATGGGTAGACATGGTTTAGGGTATGATAGTAGTCAAGGGAACAACAAAGATAAAGGACCTCCAATATTTCATGGAGAATCCTCTAGTTCCAAGACTATGGGCACATTCAACTATTGCAATGAATTTGGTCATTATTCTACTTGTTGTCCTTTTAGGAAAGCACCCAAGAGCAATAGGACTTGGGTTGCTAAACTAATCCCTCCGGACCCAAAAACATGATTGGGGACCATTTCATCTTTCTTCTTGTAGGTACTTGCAAATGGATTGACTTGAGCTATTGAATTGCAAATTAACTTGTCAATCCACATAAAAGAAAAAATGTGAGATGTGTAGAGGGTGACAACAAGTGGAAAAGCAATGGTAAGCACAAAGGTAATGGTTTTATTTCTTGTAACCATTTCTAACTTGTTTTGTCAAGTTAGTGTGCACTATACATATGGTTTTTGAGTTAAAAGTGTAATTTTGTGATTATCTTCACACTCTTTCTCAAAAACTGTTTCTAATGCTTCTATGGTGCATTACTAACTTGCTTAGACATGTTTGGATATGGTTTGTATTTTCAGCATACCTTTAAATATGTTTCTATGAAATATATGTGCTTGTTGACAGCTGCTCTGTCGGTCGAGTTTGCCCTATTGAAACTCGACCGATAGGCAACAAGTGTGTTGCCAACAGCTATCATCGGTCGAGTTGTCCATACACAGAACTCGAACGATAACACTGTGCACAGTATACACAGTTGGCTTATTGGATGAGAATTTCTCTCTAAACTAGATTTTCTCAACCAATAGCCTTATTCTTTGGCACTCTTTTGGTATCTTTATATGTGCATATTGCCATGTTCTAAATTGCCTATCTTGCTTACAACTCTATCTCTCTAAATTGCTCTAAATTGGTATATCTATATCTTGCAATTACTTGCTTTGAGTTGTTTTGCAGGTTTCGATGATGATCTCTTTGGATCTCTTGGTTGTGTCTAAAATCGCTTCCGTTGTGCTTTAACTTGCTACATCTATCTAGGTGTATATCTTGTTTTGATACAACCTTGAGGTTCATAGGGGTAATCATCTTATGGTAAGGATGCATATCTAGTGAGTTATATCCTTTCATGCTTCTAAATTTGTATATCTCTTTGTTTGGATTTATCTCTACATCTACTCATAGCTTGCTCTTTGACTTGTGTATCTTTTGGTATCTCTTGCTATGATCTAGATCCTACTAGTAGTCCTAAACTTGTGATATCATCTACTAGTAGTTCATATACATGTAGTTCTAACCCTGTTTATAATTGGAATATTTGCTCATCTATATGCTATGCTTGTATCTTGTCTCATATATGCTCAAGCCTGTTCCTTGAATTGCATATCTACTATCTTGAGTTGCTTGCATAACATTGTGATGCAGGGCACATAGAGCTACATTATATGTAGAAATTGGAGTATTTTTGGATTTTATGTAGGTTTTGCTCCAATTTCAGTTTTTGTTGCACGTATAGTGTTTTTATGCAGAAACACCCTTCTGAGAAAGACTCATCGCTTTTCCATGAGCTCCGATGGTTTTTGGTCAAATTCCAGCATCTTGACGGTCAAAATTGTGATTTATTATTTTTCTGCAGCACTTTATCTTGCATTTTTGGGATGTTCAAGTATATGCTTTAACTTGCTTTTCTTTCTATGCTTGGACAAGCCCCTATCTGCGCTCTTCTACTCTCCTTATATATTTGTGTTATCTCCTTTCTCTTTAACAAGTGATGTTTCTTTTTTCTTCATAACCCCACTTTTTGAAATGACAAAGGGGGAGAAAAGTATGTCTTCTTTTAAAAGAGGAAGAAGGCATGTCTTACATGAAGAGGAGAAGCATGTCCATGTAAAGGGGAGAAGGTAAAGGGGATGAGACATATATGTGTAGACATATATGAGTAGAAGACATAGTTTCTATAAATGTTATGAAAGCTAACCATACAGGAGAAATAGCATCAATTGAGGGGGAGTATGAAAACTCCATGCGCATCAATTGAGGGGGAGCATATGAACTCCATTCTATTGAAACCCCTAGGTTTCTCCAAAGGTATAAATTTACTTAAATGCTTTCAATACATTTATGGAATGGTTTGTCATCTTCAAAAAGGGGGAGAATGTTGACTCAAGGTCAATTAGGTCAATGTTGACTCACGTCTAAATTGACTAAACCCATGTTTTGATGATGACTAACCATTCCACATTTTGGTGTCTAATGTCTCTACTTGAATGATTTCAGATTAGGTATAGACACACTCCAAATGCCCTAACTTACGCATCTCATATTGGAGAAAAGACAAGTCAAAGTCATACAAGTGGACGTTTTTGTAATATGATGTATATCCATTAGAATCATGTTGTAAATCACTTGTAATGATTGTATGACTTGTAATTAAGCTTAGAAAAATATCAGGAACACTTAGATCGAATTTTAGAGCACTTTTAATGCAACTTTGAAAATCAATTACAGGCACTTGTTCGGTCGAGTTTCCCACCCTGAAACTTGACCGATCAACCTTGGTCGATTTTCTGAAGATTGCATCGGTCGAGTTGTGCACTCACAGAATTCGACCGATTGGGTAGTAGGCCAGTTCCAGTTGGAATGGTCGGTCGAGTTTCCTCAGAACAAACTCGACCGATCATTTCAATATCGGGCTGCCTGCTACTTGATCGGTCGAGTTACACATATAGAAACTCGACCGAATGCACTGTACGGAAAAGTGCAGAAAAGTGTTTCTAGCCGTTGTGGAGTTGCAACAAGTGAAAATAGATCCGTTGCAAGCCACAAAACGGCTAGTTTTCATTCACAAGTGTTCCCAAAGGCTAAGAGGCATCCCCAGCTATAAATAGGACCCCTTGGCCTTCATTCCAAGGTTGAGCATTCATTACAAACTCTTTGTGAGGTTCCTATTCTATAATTGATTGCCTCCTACAGCCTCCTCTCTCTCTCTAAGCTTAATCACTTGCTACATCTATTAGAGTGAGTAGGAAATTTGTAAGAGAGCTAGTACTATTTGTATATCTTGTGAGGCTCTCACTTCCACCACCTCCCCTTCTATCATTTGCAATCATGAAGATGAAGGTTCTCTCTCTTGTCCAAGAGAGGTGAAGAAGAACAAGGGAAGGAGTCCCTTGGTGAAGATCAAGGCATAAGACTTGGAGCTAGAGTGGGTAAGCCCTTGGAGAAGGCAAAAGACTCAAGCTCAAGTAGGTAAGACCTTGGTGGAAAGCTTCTCCGAGTGAAGGTGAACTTAAAGGCGGAAGATCCAAGAAAAGTGGGTAATTCCTACAAGGCTGAAGACTTGTGCTAGAGTGGGTAAGTCCTTGGAGAAGGCCGAAGACTCTTGCAAAGTGGGTAAGTCCTTGGTAAGGTTGAAGACTCTTTGTATTGGATAGGTAAGTCCTTTGTGGGTAATGTGTTGTATGTCTTATTAATGAATATAAGAGTGCAATTGTTTGAAGTCCTAGAGGTTGACCTCTCTAGGCAAGTGTAATGACACACTTCTAGTTTGAAGTGTGGAACCACTCTAAATAGCTTGTCTAATTGGTGCATGTTCAATCGCTCTTATCCTTGCTATGCATGATTTAGTTGCACTCAAATTACCTATTTAGCAACCTTATCTTGTCATATATTTTGAAGCTTTAGTGAATTTGGTTTAAGTGCTTTCAGCTCTATTCACCCCCCCTCTAGAGCATCTAATCACCCATCTAGGATCCAACAAGTGGTATCAGAGCGGGTCTTCTCCAAGCATACTTCAACAAGTAGGAGAAGATGGGTGACTACCAAGGAGGGAGATTCTCGACCAGCCTTCCAATCTTTGATGGGAGCAACTTCCTCTATTGGAGAAGAAGACTTCAATTCTTCATCCAAGGATCAAGTCTCGAGATGTGGCAAATGGTGAACAACCCATACATTCTACCAAAGACAAACATTGAAGAATGGGATGAAGCCACCTTGATGAAAGCAACCTTGAATGCTAGAGCCATGCACATCCTATATGCCTCCATGACCCCCATCAAGTTCAACCGGATTTCCTCTTGTGAGACGGCCTATGAGGTATGGAGAAAGCTTTGCATTACTTATGAAGGGACAGATCAAGTGAAGGAAAGCAAAGTCTACATGCTCAAAGGGTTGCTTGAGAACTTCAAGATGGGAAAGGAGGAGAGCATAGCCAACATGTACTCAAGGCTCAACACCATCTTGAATGGTCTTGCTATTCAAGGACATCCTATGTCTAGTGGAGAGATCAACTCAAAGATCCTTAGAACTCTCCCCAAGAGATGGGAATCCAAGGTGACTTCCATTGAAGAAGCAAGGTCTCTTAGGGATATTCCTATTGAAGAGCTCATTGGAAATCTACAAGCACATGAAGCCACACTTGACAGGAGGGAGGAATTAGAAAGACAAGAGGAGAAAAAACTCAAGAGAATGAAGAAGGCTGAAATCAAAGCTCAAATCAAGGCTATTGTTGGTCAAGCCTCTCCATTCTCTCAAGTTGAAGAAGATGCCATGTACTCCAAGGGTAGACTCTACAAAGGCAAGTCCTTCTCCATCCGGTGCTTCACATGTGGAAAGAAGGGTCACTACAAGGAAGATTTCCCACAAGGCAAAAAGACCCATCTTCACAAGAAGGAGAAATGGCACTCAAGCTCAAGTGGCTCCTCCAACTCAAGCTCAAGTGAAGATTCATGTGAAGGATCAAGCTCAAGCTCTAGTGATGAAGGGGAATGCCATTTTGCCCTTATAGCATCAACAAGTGAAGACTCAAGTGAGGTAAATCTAGACTCTTTAGATAAAGAATCTTTAATTGCTATTATTCATGACATTTGTGCCTCTTATAAGTCTTCTAAAAAGAAAAAGAAAAAGCTTGCTAAAATTGTTGATAATTTGCATATAGAACTAGATGATCTTGAATATGCTAATTCTTGCTTGCTTATTGATAAAAATGATTTTCTTAGCCAAGTAGACTCTCTTAAACTTGAAAATGCTAGTTTACTTGATAAGATTAAATTTCTAGAAGCTCAACCTCTCATGTCTAGTTCTAATGAAGAGCATACTTTAATTATTGATTCTCTCATGCATGACATTGATGTTCTTAAATCTGAAAACAAGGACAAAGATTTTGTTTTGCATGAATTAGAAATAGAAAATGCCTCCTTGCTTGCTAAAATCAATGGGCATGAATCTTGTTCTAATTCTATAAATAGAGAGAATGACGTTGCTGCTCTTCATATTGATAGAGATTCTCTTTCAACTAAATCTCTTTGCTTAGAAAATGATCTTTTGCATGCTAGAGATAATATTAATCAATTGTCTTCGACTATTGCTTCTCTTAAGCATGATAATGACAGTTTGAGATCTTCTTTGCAAAGAATCTTAGTTGGTAAAAAGAGTCTTAATGACATCCTACACCATACTACTAAACAAATTGGTAGACATGGTTTAGGGTATGATAGTAGTCAAGGGAACAACAAAGATAAAGGACCTCCAATATTTCATGGAGAATCCTCTAGTTCCAAGACTATGGGCACATGCAACTATTGCAATGAATTTGGTCATTATTCTACTTGTTGTCATTTTAGGAAAGCACCCAAGAGCAATAGGACTTGGGTTGCTAAACTAATCCCTCCTGACCCAAAAACATGATTGGGGACCATTTCATCTTTCTTCTTGTAGGTACTTGCAAATGGATTGACTTGAGCTATTGAATTGCAAATTAACTTGTCAATCCACATAAAAGAAGAAAGGTGAGATGTGTAGAGGGTGACAACAAGTGGAAAAGCAATGGTAAGCACAAAGGTAATGGTTTTATTTCTTGTAACCATTTCTAACTTGTTTTGTCAAGTTAGTGTGCACTATACATATGGTTTTTGAGTTAAAAGTGGAATTTTGTGATTATCTTCACACTCTTGTTGAAAAACTGTTTCTAATGCTTCTATAGTGCATTACTAACTTGCTTAGACATGTTTGGATATGGTTTGTATTTTCAGCATACCTTTAAATATGTTTCTATGAAATATATGTGCTTGTTGACAGCTGCTCTGTCGGTCGAGTTTGCCCTATTGAAACTCGACCGATAGGCACCAAGACTGTTGCCAACAGCTGTCATCGGTCGAGTTGTCCATACACAGAACTCGACCGATAACACTGTGCACAGTATACACAGTTGGCTTATTGGATGAGAATTTCTCTCTAAACTAGATTTTCTCAACCAATAGCCTTATTCTTTGGCACTCTTTTGGTATCTTTATATATGCATATTGCCATGTTCTAAATTGCCTATCTTGCTTACAACTCTATCTCTCTAAATTGCTCTAAATTGGTATATCTATATCTTGCAATTACTTGCTTTGAGTTGTTTTGCAGGTTTCGATGATGATCTCTTTGGATCTCTTGGTTGTGTATAAAATCGCTTCCGTTGTGCTTTAACTTGCTACATCTATCTAGGTGTATATCTTGTTTTGATACAACCTTGAGGTTCATAGGGGTAATCATCTTATGGTAAGGATGCATATCTAGTGAGTTATATCCTTTCATGCTTCTAAATTTGCATATCTCTTTGTTTGGATATATCTCTACATCTACTCATAGCTTGCTCTTTGACTTGTGTATCTTTTGGTATCTCTTGCTATGATCTAGATCCTACTAGTAGTCCTAAACTTGTGATATCATCTACTAGTAGTTCATATACATGTAGTTCTAACCCTATTTATAATTGGAATATTTGCTCATCTATATGATATGCTTGTATCTTGTCTCATATATGCTCAAGCATGTTCCTTGAATTGCATATCTACTATCTTGAGTTGCTTGCATAACATTGTGATGCTGGGCACATAGAGCTACATTATATGTAGAAATTGGAGTATTTTTGGATTTTATGCAGGTTTTGCTCCAATTTCAGTTTTTGCTGCAAGTATTGTGTTTTTTATGCAGAAACACCCTTCTGAGCAAGACTCATCGCTTTGCCATGAGCTCCGATGGTTTTTGGTCAAATTCCATCATCTTGACGGTCAAAATTATGATTTATTATTTTTCTGCAGCACTTTATCTTGCATTTTTGGGATGTTCAAGTATATGCTTTAACTTGCTTTTCTTTCTATGCTTGGACAAGCCCCTATCTGCGCTCTTCTACTCTCCTTATATATTTGTGTTATCTCCTTTCTCTTTAACAAGTGATGTTTCTTTTTTCTTCATAACCCCACTTTTTGAAATGACAAAGGGGGAGAAAAGTATGTCTTCTTTTAAAAGAGGAAGAAGGCATGTCTTACATGAAGAGGAGAAGCATGTCCATGTAAAGGGGAGAAGGTAAAGGGGATGAGACATATATGTGTAGACATATATGAGTAGAAGACATAGTTTCTATAAATGTTATGAAAGCTAACCATACAGGAGAAATAGCATCAATTGAGGGGGAGTATGAAAACTCCATGCGCATCAATTGAGGGGGAGCATATGAACTCCATTCTATTGAAATCCCTAGGTTTCTCCAAAGGTATGAATTTACTTAAATGCTTTCAATACATTTATGGAATGGTTTGTCATCTTCAAAAAGGGGGAGAATGTTGACTCAAGGTCAATTAGGTCAATGTTGACTCACGTCTAAATTGACTAAACCCATGTTTTGATGATGACTAACCATTCCACATTTTGGTGTCTAATGTCTCTACTTGAATGATTTCAGATTAGGTATAGACACACTCCAAATGCCCTAACTTGCGCATCTCATATTGGAGAAAAGACAAGTCAAAGTCATACAAGTGGATGTTTTTGTAATATGATGTATATCCATTAGAATCATGTTGTAAATCACTTGTAATGATTGTATGACTTGTAATTAAGCTTAGAAAAATATCAGGAACACTTAGATCGAATTTTAGAGCACTTTTAATGCAACTTTGAAAATCAATTACAGGCACTTGTTCGGTCGAGTTTCCCACCCTGAAACTCGACCGATCAACCTTGGTCGATTTTCTGAAGATTGCATCGGTCGAGTTGTGCACTCACAGAACTCGACCGATTGGGTAGTAGGCCTGTTCCAGTTGGAATGGTCGGTCGAGTTTCCTCAGAACAAACTCGACCGATCATTTCAATATCGGGCTGCCTGCTACTTGATCGGTCGAGTTACACATATAGAAACTCGACCGAATGCACTGTACGGAAAAGTGCAGAAAAGTGTTTCTAGCCGTTGTGGAGTTGCAACAAGTGAAAATAGATCCGTTGCAAGCCACAAAACGTCTAGTTTGCGTTCACAAGTGTTCCCAAAGGCTAAGAGGCATCCCCAGCTATAAATAGGACCCCTTGGGCTTCATTCCAAGGTTGAGCATTCATTGCAAACTCTTTGTGAGGTTCCTATTCTATAATTGATTGCTTCCTATAGCATCCTCTCTCTCTCTAAGCTTAATCACTTGCTACATCCATTAGAGTGAGTAGGAAATTTGTAAGAGAGCTAGTCCTATTTGTATATCTTGTGAGGCTCTCACTTCCACCACCTCCCCTTCTATCATTTGCAATCATGAAGATGAAGGTTCTCTCTCTTGTCCAAGAGAGGTGAAGAAGAACAAGGGAAGGAGTCCCTTGGTGAAGATCAAGGCAGAAGACTTGGAGCTAGAGTGGGTAAGCCCTTGGAGAAGGCAAAAGACTCAAGCTCAAGTAGGTAAGACCTTGGTGGAAATCTTCTCTGAGTGAAGGTGAAGTCAAAGGCGGAAGATCCAAGAAGAGTGGGTAATTCCTACAAGGCTGAAGACTTGTGCTAGAGTGGGTAAGTACTTGGAGAAGGCCGAAGACTCTTGCAAAGTGGGTAAGTCCTTGGTAAGGTTGAAGACTCTTTGTATTGGATAGGTAAGTCCTTTGTGGGTCATGTGTTGTATGTCTTATTAATGAATATAAGAGTGCAATTGTTTGAAGTCCTAGAGGTTGACCTCTCTAGGCAAGTGGACTAACACACTTCTAGTTTGAAGTGTGGAACCACTCTAAATAGCTTGTCTAATTGGTGCATGTTCAATCTCTCTTATCCTTGCTATGCATGATTTAGTTGCACTCAAATTACCTATTTAGAAACCTTATCTTGTCATATATTTTGAAACTTTAATGAATTTTGTTTAAGTGCTTTCAGCTCTATTCACCCCCCCTCTAGAGCATCTAATCGCCCATCTAGGATCCAACAAGTGGTATCAGAGCGGGTCTTCTCCAAGCATACTTCAACAAGTAGGAGAAGATGGGTGACTACCAAGGAGGGAGATTCTCGACCAGCCTTCCAATCTTTGATGGGAGCAACTTCCTCTATTGGAGAAGAAGACTTCAATTCTTCATCCAAGGATCAAGTCTGGAGATGTGGCAAATGGTGAATAGCTCATACATTCTACCAAAGACAAACATTGAAGAATGGGATGAAGCCACCTTGATGAAAGCAACCTTGAATGCTAGAGCCATGCACATCCTATATGCCTCCATGACCCCCACCGAGTTCAACCGGATTTCCTCTTATGAGACGGCCTATGAGGTATGGAGAAAGCTTTGCATCACTTATGAAGGGACAGATCAAGTGAAGGAAAGCAAAGTCTAAATGCTCAAAGGGTTGCTTGAGAACTTCAAGATGGGAAAGGAGGAGAGCATAGCCAACATGTACTCAAGGCTCAACAACATCTTGAATGGTCTTGATATTCTAGGACATCCTATGTCTAGTGGAGAGATCAACTCAAAGATCCTTAGAACTCTCCCCAAGAGATGGGAATCCAAGGTGACTTCCATTGAAGAAGCAAGGTCTCTTAGGGATATTCCTATTGAAGAGCTCATTGGAAATCTACAAGCACATGAAGCCACACTTTACAAGAGGGAGGAATTAGAAAGATAAGAGGAGAAAGAACTCAAGAGAATGAAGAAGGCTGAAATCAAAGCTCAAATCAAGGCTATTGTTGGTCAAGCCTCTCCATTCTCTCAAGTTGAAGAAGATGCCATGTACTCCAAGGGTAGACTCTACAAAGGCAAGTCCTCCTCCATCCGGTGCTTCACATGTGGAAAGAAGGGTCACTACAAGGAAGATTTCCCACAAGGCAAAAAGACCCATCTTCACAAGAAGGAGAAATGGCACTCAAGCTCAAGTGGCTCCTCCAACTCAAGCTCAAGTGAAGATTCATGTGAAGGATCAAGCTCAAGCTCTAGTGATGAAGGGGAATGCCATTTTGCCCTTATAGCATCAACAAGTGAAGACTCAAGTGAGGTAAATCTAGACTCTTTATATAAAGAATCTTTAATTGCTATTATTGATGACATTTGTGCCTCTTATAAGTCTTCTAAAAAGAAAAAGAAAAAGAAAAAGCTTGCTAAAATTGTTGATAATTTGCATATAGAACTAGATGATCTTGAATATGCTAATTCTTGCTTGCTTATTGATAAAAATGATTTTCTTAGCCAAGTAGACTCTCTTAAACTTGAAAATGCTAGTTTACTTGATAAGATTAAATTTCTAGAAGCTCAACCTCTCATGTCTAGTTCTTATGAAGAGCATACTTTAATTATTGATTCTCTCATTCATGACATTGATGTTTTTAAATCTGAAAACAAGGACAAAGATTTTGTTTTGCATGAATTAGAAATAGAAAATGCCTCCTTGCTTGCTAAAATCAATGGGCATGAATCTTCTTCTAGTTCTATAAATAGAGAGAAAGATGTTGCTGCTCTTCATATTGATAGAGATTCTCTTTCAACTAAATCTCTTTGCTTAGAAAATGATCTTTTGCATGCTAGAGATAATATTAATCAATTGTCTTCCACTATTGCTTCTCTTAAGCATTATAATGACAGTTTGAGATCTTCTTTGCAAAGAATCTTAGTTGGTAAAAAGAGTCTTAATGACATCCTACACCATACTACTAAACAAATTGGTAGACATGGTTTAGGGTATGATAGTAGTCAAGGGAACAACAAAGATAAAGGACCTCCAACATTTCATGGAGAATCCTCTAGTTCCAAGACTATGGGCACATGCAACTATTGCAATGAATTTGGTCATTATTCTACTTGTTGTCCTTTTAGGAAAGCACCCAAGAGCAATAGGACTTGGGTTGCTAAACTAATCCCTCCGGACCCAAAAACATGATTGGGGACCATTTCATCTTTCTTCTTGTAGGTACTTGCAAATTGATTGACTTGAGCTATTGAATTGCAAATTAACTTGTCAATCTACATAAAAGAAGAAAGGTGAGATCTGTAGAGGGTGACAACAAGTGGAAAAGCAATGGTAAGCACAAAGGTAATGGTTTTATTTCTTGTAACCATTTCTAACTTGTTTTGTCAAGTTAGTGTGCACTATACATATGGTTTTTGAGTTAAAAGTGGAATTTTGTGATTATCTTCACACTCTTGCTCAAAAACTGTTTCTAATGCTTCTATAGTGCATTACTAACTTGCTTAGACATGTTTGGATATGGTTTGTATTTTCAGCATACCTTTAAATATGTTTCTATGAAATATATGTGCTTGTTGACAGCTGCTCTGTCGGTCGAGTTTGCCCTATTGAAACTCGACCGATAGGCACCAAGACTGTTGCCAACAACTGTCATCGGTCGAGTTGTCCATACACAGAACTCGACCGATAACACTGTGCACAGTATACACAGTTGGCTTATTGGATGAGAATTTCTCTCTAAACTAGATTTTCTCAACCAATAGCCTTATTCTTTGGCACTCTTTTGGTATCTTTATATATGCATATTTCCATGTTCTAAATTGCCTATCTTGCTTACAACTCTATCTCTCTAAATTGCTCTAAATTGGTATATCTATATCTTGCAATTACTTGCTTTGAGTTGTTTTGCAGGTTTCGATGATGATCTCTTTGGATCTCTTGGTTGTGTCTAAAATCGCTTCCGTTGTGCTTTAACTTGCTACATCTATCTAGGTGTATATCTTGTTTTGATACAACCTTGAGGTTCATAGGGGTAATCATCTTATGGTAAGGATGCATATCTAGTGAGTTATATCCTTTCATGCTTCTAAATTTGCATATCTCTTTGTTTGGATATATCTCTACATCTACTCATAGCTTGCTCTTTGACTTGTGTATCTTTTGGTATCTCTTGCTATGATCTAGATCCTACTAGTAGTCCTAAACTTGTGATATCATCTACTAGTAGTTCATATACATGTAGTTATAACCCTATTTATAATTGGAATATTTGCTCATCTATATGCTATGCTTGTATCTTGTCTCATATATGCTCAAGCATGTTCCTTGAATTGCATATCTACTATCTTGAGTTGCTTGCATAACATTGTGATGCAGGGCACATAGAGCTACATTATATGTAGAAATTGGAGTATTTTTGGATTTTATGCAGGTTTTGCTCCAATTTCAGTTTTTGCTGCAAGTATTGTGTTTTTTATGCAGAAACACCCTTCTGAGCAAGACTCATCGCTTTGCCTTGAGCTCCGATGGTTTTTGGTCAAATTCCATCATCTTGACGGTCAAAATTATGATTTATTATTTTTCTGCAGCACTTTATCTTGCATTTTTGGGATGTTCAAGTATATGCTTTAACTTGCTTTTCTTTCTATGCTTGGACAAGCCCCTATCTGCGCTCTTCTACTCTCCTTATATATTTGTGTTATCTCCTTTCTCTTTAACAAGTGATGTTTCTTTTTTCTTCATAACCCCACTTTTTGAAATGACAAAGGGGGAGAAAAGTATGTCTTCTTTTAAAAGAGGAAGAAGGCATGTCTTACATGAAGAGGAGAAGCATGTCCATGTAAAGGGGAGAAGGTAAAGGGGATGAGACATATATGTGTAGACATATATGAGTAGAAGACATAGTTTCTATAAATGTTATGAAAGCTAACCATACAGGAGAAATAGCATCAATTGAGGGGGAGTATGAAAACTCCATGCGCATCAATTGAGGGGGAGCATATGAACTCCATTCTATTGAAATCCCTAGGTTTCTCCAAAGGTATGAATTTACTTAAATGCTTTCAATACATTTATGGAATGGTTTGTCATCTTCAAAAAGGGGGAGAATGTTGACTCAAGGTCAATTAGGTCAATGTTGACTCACGTCTAAATTGACTAAACCCATGTTTTGATGATGACTAACCATTCCACATTTTGGTGTCTAATGTCTCTACTTGAATGATTTCAGATTAGGTATAGACACACTCCAAATGCCCTAACTTGCGCATCTCATATTGGAGAAAAGACAACTCAAAGTCATACAAGTGGACGTTTTTGTAATATGATGTATATCCATTAGAATCATGTTGTAAATCACTTGTAATGATTGTATGACTTGTAATTAAGCTTAGAAAAATATCAGGAACACTTAGATCGAATTTTAGAGCACTTTTAATGCAACTTTGAAAATCAATTACAGGCACTTGTTCGGTCGAGTTTCCCACCCTGAAACTCGACCGATCAACCTTGGTCGATTTTCTGAAGATTGCATCGGTCGAGTTGTGCACTCACAGAACTCGACCGATTGGGTAGTAGGCCAGTTCCAGTTGGAATGGTCGGTCGAGTTTCCTCAGAACAAACTCGACCGATCATTTCAATATCGGGCTGCCTGCTACTTGATCGGTCGAGTTACACATATAGAAACTCGACCGAATGCACTGTACGGAAAAGTGCAGAAAAGTGTTTCTAGCCGTTGTGGAGTTGCAACAAGTGAAAATAGATCCGTTGCAAGCCACAAAACGGCTAGTTTTCGTTCACAAGTGTTCCCAAAGGCTAAGAGGCATCCCCAGCTATAAATAGGACCCCTTGGGCTTCATTCCAAGGTTGAGCATTCATTGCAAACTCTTTGTGAGGTTCCTATTCTATAATTGATTGCTTCCTATAGCCTCCTCTCTCTCTCTAAGCTTAATCACTTGCTACATCCATTAGAGTGAGTAGGAAATTTGTAAGAGAGCTAGTCCTATTTGTATATCTTGTGAGGCTCTCACTTCCACCACCTCCCCTTCTTTCATTTGCAATCATGAAGATGAAGGTTCTCTCTCTTATCCAAGAGAGGTGAAGAAGAACAAGGGAAGGAGTCCCTTGGTGAATATCAAGGCAGAAGACTTGGAGCTAGAGTGGGTAAGCCCTTGGAGAAGGCAAAAGACTCAAGCTCAAGTAGGTAAGACCTTGGTGGAAATCTTCTCTGAGTGAAGGTGAAGTCAAAGGCGGAAGATCTAAGAAGAGTGGGTAATTCCTACAAGGCTGAAGACTTGTGCTAGAGTGGGTAAGTCCTTGGAGAAGGCCGAAGACTCTTGCAAAGTGGGTAAGTCCTTGGTAAGGTTGAAGACTCTTTGTATTGGATAGGTAAGTCCTTTGTGGGTCATGTGTTGTATGTCTTATTAATGAATATAAGAGTGCAATTGTTTGAAGTCCTAGAGGTTGACCTCTCTAGGCAAGTGGACTAACACACTTCTAGTTTGAAGTGTGGAACCACTCTAAATAGCTTGTCTAATTGGTGCATGTTCAATCTCTCTTATCCTTGCTATGCATGATTTCTGTTGCACTCAAATTACCTATTTAGAAACCTTATCTTGTCATATATTTTGAAACTTTAATGAATTTTGTTTAAGTGCTTTCAGCTCTATTCACCCCCCCTCTAGAGCATCTAATCGCCCATCTAGGATCCAACAAGTGGTATCAGAGCGGGTCTTCTCCAAGCATACTTCAACAAGTAGGAGAAGATGGGTGACTACCAAGGAGGGAGATTCTCGACCAGCCTTCCAATCTTTGATGGGAGCAACTTCCTCTATTGGAGAAGAAGACTTCAATTCTTCATCCAAGGATCAAGTCTGGAGATGTGGCAAATGGTGAATAGCCCATACATTCTACCAAAGACAAACATTGAAGAATGGGATGAAGCCACCTTGATGAAAGCAACCTTGAATGCTAGAGCCATGCACATCCTATATGCCTCCATGACCCCCACCAAGTTCAACTGGATTTCCTCTTATGAGACGGCCTATGAGGTATGGAGAAAGCTTTGCATCACTTATGAAGGGACAGATCAAGTGAAGGAAAGCAAAGTCTACATGCTCAAAGGGTTGCTTGAGAACTTCAAGATGGGATAGGAGGAGAGCATAGCCAACATGTACTCAAGGCTCAACAACATCTTGAATGGTCTTGCTATTCTAGGACATCCTATGTCTAGTGGAGAGATCAACTCAAAGATCCTTAGAACTCTCCCCAAGAGATGGGAATCCAAGGTGACTTCCATTGAAGAAGCAAGGTCTCTTAGGGATATTCCTATTGAAGAGCTCATTGGAAATCTACAAGCACATGAAGCCACACTTTACAAGAGGGAGGAATTAGAAAGACAAGAGGAGAAAGAACTCAAGAGAATGAAGAAGGCTGAAATCAAAGCTCAAATCAAGTCTATTGTTGGTCAAGCCTCTCCATTCTCTCAAGTTGAAGAAGATGCCATGTACTCCAAGGGTAGACTCTACAAAGGCAAGTCCTCCTCCATCCGGTGCTTCACATGTGGAAAGAAGGGTCACTACAAGGAAGATTTCCCACAAGGCAAAAAGACCCATCTTCACAAGAAGGAGAAATGGCACTCAAGCTCAAGTGGCTCCTCCAACTCAAGCTCAAGTGAAGATTCATGTGAAGGATCAAGCTCAAGCTCTAGTGATGAAGGGGAATGCCATTTTGCCCTTATAGCATCAACAAGTGAAGACTCAAGTGAAGTAAATCTAGACTCTTTAGATAAAGAATCTTTAATTTCTATTATTCATGACATTTGTGCCTCTTATAAGTCTTCTAAAAAGAAAAAGAAAAAGAAAAAGCTTGCTAAAATTGTTGATAATTTGCATATAGAACTAGATGATCTTGAATATGCTAATTCTTGCTTGCTTATTGATAAAAATGATTTTCTTATCCAAGTAGACTCTCTTAAACTTGAAAATGCTAGTTTACTTGATAAGATTAAATTTCTAGAAGCTCAACCTCTCATGTCTAGTTCTAATGAAGAGCATACTTTAATTATTGATTCTCTCATGCATGACATTGATGTTCTTAAATCTGAAAACAAGGACAAAGATTTTGTTTTGCATGAATTAGAAATAGAAAATGCCTCCTTGCTTGCTAAAATCAATGGGCATGAATCTTCTTCTAGTTCTATAAATAGAGAGAAAGATGTTGCTGCTCTTCATAATGATAGAGATTCTCTTTCAACTAAATCTCTTTGCTTAGAAAATGATCTTTTGCATGCTAGAGATAATATTAATCAATTGTCTTCCACTATTGCTTCTCTTAAGCATGATAATGACAGTTTGAGATCTTCTTTGCAAAGAATCTTAGTTGGTAAAAAGAGTCTTAATGACATCCTACACCATGCTACTAAACAAATTGGTAGACATGGTTTAGGGTATGATAGTAGTCAAGGGAACAACAAAGATAAAGGACCTCCAACATTTCATGGAGAATCCTCTAGTTCCAAGACTATGGGCACATGCAACTATTGCAATGAATTTGGTCATTATTCTACTTGTTGTCCTTTTAGGAAAGCACCCAAGAGCAATAAGACTTGGGTTGCTAAACTAATCCCTCCAGACCCAAAAACATGATTGGGGACCATTTCATCTTTCTTCTTGTAGGTACTTGCAAATTGATTGACTTGAGCTATTGAATTGCAAATTAACTTGTCAATCCACATAAAAGAAGAAAGGTGAGATGTGTAGAGGGTGACAACAAGTGGAAAAGCAATGGTAAGCACAAAGGTAATGGTTTTATTTCTTGTAACCATTTCTAACTTGTTTTGTCAACTTAGTGTGCACTATACATATGGTTTTTGAGTTAAAAGTGGAATTTTGTGATTATCTTCACACTCTTGCTCAAAAATTATTTCTAATGCTTCTATAGTGCATTACTAACTTGCTTAGACATGTTTGGATATGGTTTGTATTTTCAGCATACCTTTAAATATGTTTCTATGAAATATATGTGCTTGTTGACAGCTGCTCTGTCGGTCGAGTTTGCCCTATTGAAACTCGACCGATAGGCACCAAGACTGTTGCCAACAGCTGTCATCGGTCGAGTTGTCTATACACAGAACTCGACCGATAACACTGTGCACAGTATACACAGTTGGCTTATTGGATGAGAATTTCTCTATAAACTAGATTTTCTCAACCAATAGCCTTATTCTTTGGCACTCTTTTGGTATCTTTATATATGCATATTGCCATGTTCTAAATTGCCTATCTTGCTTACAACTCTATCTCTCTAAATTGCTCTAAATTGGTATATCTATATCTTGCAATTACTTTCTTTGAGTTGTTTTGTAGGTTTCGATGATGATCTCTTTGGATCTCTTGGTTGTGTCTAAAATTGCTTCCGTTGTGCTTTAACTTGCTACATCTATGTAGGTGTATATCTTGTTTTGATACAACCTTGAGGTTCATAGGGGTAATCACCTTATGGTAAGGATGCATATCTAGTGAGTTATATCCTTTCATGCTTCTAAATTTGCATATCTCTTTGTTTGGATATATCTCTACATCTACTCATAGCTTGCTCTTTGACTTGTGTATCTTTTGGTATCTCTTGCTATGATCTATATCATACTAGTAGTCCTAAACTTGTGATATCATCTACTAGTAGTTCATATACATGTAGTTCTAACCCTGTTTATAATTGGAATATTTGCTCATCTATATGCTATGCTTGTATCTTGTCTCATATATGCTCAAGCCTGTTCCTTGAATTGCATATCTACTATCTTGAGTTGCTTGCATAACATTGTGATGCAGGGCACATAGAGCTACATTATATGTAGAAATTGGAGTATTTTTGGATTTTATGCAGGTTTTTCTCCAATTTCAGTTTTTGCTGCAAGTATAGTGTTTTTTATGCAGAAACACCCTTCTGAGCAAGACTCATCGCTTTGCCACGAGCTCCGATGGTTTTTGGTCAAATTCCATCATCTTGACGGTCAAAATTGTGATTTATTGTTTTTCTGCAGCACTTTATCTTGCATTTTTGGGATGTTCAAGTATATGCTTTAACTTGCTTTTCTTTCTATGCTTGGACAAGCCCCTATCTGCGCTCTTCTACTCTCCTTATATATTTGCCTTATTTCCTTTCTCTTTAAAAAGTGATGTTTCTTTTTTCTTCATAACCCCACTTTTTGAAATGACAAAGGGGGAGAAAAGTACGTCTTCTTTTAAAAGAGGAAGAAGGCATGTCTTACATGAAGAGGAGAAGCATGTCCATGTAAAGGGGAGAAGGTAAAGGGGATGAGACATATATGTGTAGACATATATGAGTAGAAGACATAGTTTCTATAAATGTTATGAAAGCTAACCATACAGGAGAAATAGCATCAATTGAGGGGGAGTATGAAAACTCCATGCGCATCAATTGAGGGGGAGCATATGAACTCCATTCTATTGAAACCCCTAGGTTTATCTAAAGGTATGAATTTACTTAAATGCTTTCAATACATTTATGGAATGGTTTGTCATCTTCAAAAAGGGGGAGAATGTTGACTCAAGGTCAATTAGGTCAATGTTGACTCACGTCTAAATTGACTAAACCCATGTTTTGATGATGACTAACCATTCCACATTTTGGTGTCTAATGTATCTACTTGAATGATTTCAGATTAGGTATAGACACACTACAAATGCCCTAACTTGCGCATATCATATTGGAGAAAAGACAAGTCAAAGTCATACAAGTGGACGTTTTTGTAATATGATGTATATCCATTAGAATCATGTTGTAAATCACTTGTAATGATTGTATGACTTGTAATTAAGCTTAGAAAAATATCAGGAACACTTAGATCGAATTTTAGAGCACTTTTAATGCAACTTTGAGAATCAATTACAGGCACTTGTTCGGTCGAGTTTCCCACCCTGAAACTCGACCGATCAACCTTGGTCGATTTTCTGAAGATTGCATCGGTCGAGCTGTGCACTCACAGAACTCGACCGATTGGGTAGTAGGCCAGTTCCAGTTGGAATGGTCAGTCGAGTTTCCTCAGAACAAACTCGACCGATCATTTCAATATCGGGCTGCCTGCTACTTGATCGGTCGAGTTATACATATAGAAACTCGACCGAATGCACTGTACGGAAAAGTGCAGAAAAGTGTTTCTAGACGTTGTGGAGTTGCAACAAGTGAAAATAGATCCGTTGCAAGCCACAAAATGGCTAGTTTTCGTTCACAAGTGTTCCCAAAGGCTAAGAGGCATCCCCAGCTATAAATAGGACCCCTTGGGCTTCATTCCAAGGTTGAGCATTCATTGCAAACTCTTTGTGAGGTTCCTATTCTATAGTTAATTGCTTCCTACAGCCTCCTCTCTCTCTCTAAGCTTAATCACTTGCTACATCCATTAGAGTGAGTAGGAAATTTGTAAGAGAGCTAGTCCTATTTGTATATCTTGTGAGGCTCTCACTTCCACCACCTCCCCTTCTATCATTTGCAATCATGAAGATGAAGGTTCTCTCTCTTGTCCAAGAGAGGTGAAGAAGAACAAGGGAAGGAGTCCCTTGGTGAAGATCAAGGCAGAAGACTTGGAGCTAGAGTGGGTAAGCACTTGAAGAAGGCAAAAGACTCAAGCTCAAGTAGGTAAGACCTTGGTGGAAAGCTTCTCCGAGTGAAGGTGAAGTCAAAGGCGGAAGATCCAAGAAGAGTGGGTAATTCCTACAAGGCTGAAGACTTGTGCTAGAGTGGGTAAGTCCTTGGAGAAGGCCGAAGACTCTTGCAAAGTGGGTAAATCCTTGGTAAGGTTGAAAACTCTTTGTATTGGATAGGTAAGTCCTTTGTGGGTCATGTGTTGTATGTCTTATTAATGAATATAAGAGTGCAATTGTTTGAAGTCCTAGAGGTTGACCTCTCTAGGAAAGTGGACTGACACACTTCTAGTTTGAAGTGTGGAACCACTCTAAATAGCTTGTGTAATTGGTGCATGTTCAATCTCTCTTATCCTTGCTATGCATGATTTAGTTGCACTCAAATTACCTATTTAGCAACCTTATCTTGTCATATATTTTGAAGGTTTAATGAATTTTGTTTAAGTGCTTTCAGCTCTATTCACCCCCCCTCTACAGCATCTAATCACCCATCTAGGATCCAACAAGTTGTATCAGAGCGGGTCTTCTCCAAGCATACTTCAACAAGTAGGAGAAGATGGGTGACTACCAAGGAGGGAGATTCTCGACCAGCCTTCCAATCTTTGATGGGAGCAACTTCCTCTATTGGAGAAGAAGACTTCAATTCTTCATCCAAGGATCAAGTCTCGAGATGTGGCAAATGGTGAACAACCCATACATTCTACCAAAGACAAACATTGAATAATGGGATGAAGCCACCTTGATGAAAGCAACATTGAATGATAGAGCCATGCACATCCTATATGCCTCCATGACCCCCACCGAGTTCAACCGGATTTCCTCTTGTGAGACGGCCTATGCGGTATGGAGAAAGCTTTGCATCACTTATGAAGGGACAGATCAAGTGAAGGAAAGCAAAGTCTACATGCTCAAAGGGTTGCTTGAGAACTTCAAGATGGGAAACGAGGAGAGCATAGCCAACATGTACTCAAGGCTCAACACCATCTTGAATGGTCTTGCTATTCTAGGACATCCTATGTCTAGTGGAGAGATCAACTCAAAGATCCTTTGAACTCTCCCCAAGAGATGGGAATCCAAGGTGACTTCCATTGAAGAAGCAAGGTCTCTTAGGGATATTCCTATTGAAGAGCTCATTGGAAATCTACAAGCACATGAAGCCACACTTGACAAGAGGGAGGAATTAGAAAGACAAGAGGAGAAAGAACTCAAGAGAATGAAGAAGGCTGAAATCAAAGCTCAAATCAAGGCTATTGTTGGTCAAGCCTCTCCATTCTCTCAAGTTGAAGAAGATGCCATGTACTCCAAGGGTAGACTCTACAAAGGCAAGTCCTCCTCCATCCGGTGCTTCACATGTGGAAAGAAGGGTCACTACAAGGAAGATTGCCCACAAGGAAAAAAGACCCATCTTCACAAGAAGGAGAAATGGCACTCAAGCTCAAGTGGCTCCTCCAACTCAAGCTCAAGTGAAGATTCATGTGAAGGATCAAGCTCAAGCTCTAGTGATGAAGGGGAATGCCATTTTGCCCTTATAGCATCAATAAGTGAAGACTCAAGTGAGGTAAATCTAGACTCTTTAGATAAAGAATCTTTAATTGCTATTATTCATGACATTTGTGCCTCTTATAAGTCTTCTAAAAAGAAAAAGAAAAAGTTTGCTAAAATTGTTGATAATTTGCATATAGAACTAGATGATCTTGAATATGCTAATTCTTGCTTGCTTATTGATAAAAATGATTTTCTTAGCCAAGTAGACTCTCTTAAACTTGAAAATGCTAGTTTACTTGATAAGATTAAATTTCTAGAAGCTCAACCTCTCATGTCTAGTTCTAATGAAGAGCATACTTTAATTATTGATTCTCTCATGCATGACATTGATGTTCTTAAATCTGAAAAAAGGACAAAGATTTGGTTTTGCATGAATTAGAAATAGAAAATGCCTCCTTGCTTGCTAAAATCAATGGGCATGAATCTTGTTCTAGTTCTACAAATAGAGAGAATGATGTTGATGCTCTTCATATTGATAGAGATTCTCTTTCAACTAAATCTCTTTGCTTAGAAAATGATCTTTTGCATGCTAGAGATAATATTAATCAATTGTCTTCGACTATTGCTTCTCTTAAGCATGATAATGACAGTTTGAGATCTTCTTTGCAAAGATTCTTAGTTGGTAAAAAGAGTCTTAATGACATCCTACACCATACTACTAAACAAATTGGTAGACATGGTTTAGGGTATGATAGTAGTCAAGGGAACAACAAAGATAAAGGACCTCCAATATTTCATGGAGAATCCTCTAGTTCCAAGACTATGGGCACATGCAACTATTGCAATGAATTTGGTCATTATTCTACTTGTTGTCCTTTTAGGAAAGAACCCAAGAGCAATAGGACTTGGGTTGCTACACTAATCCCTCCGGACCCAAAAACATGATTGGGGACCATTTCATCTTTCTTCTTGTAGGTACTTGCAAATGGATTGACTTGAGCTATTGAATTGCAAATTAACTTGTCAATCCACATAAAAGAAGAAAGGTGAGATGTGTAGAGGGTGACAACAAGTGGAAAAGCAATGGTAAGCACAAAGGTAATGGTTTTATGTCTTGTAACCATTTCTAACTTGTTTTGTCAAGTTAGTGTGCACTATACATATGGTGTTTGAGTTAAAAGTGGAATTTTGTGATTATCTTCACACTCTTGCTCAAAAACTGTTTCTAATGCTTCTATAGTGCATTACTAACTTGCTTAGACATGTTTGGATATGGTTTTTATTTTTAGCATACCTTTAAATATGTTTCTATGAAATATATGTGCTTGTTGACAGCTGCTCTGTCGGTCGAGTTTGCCCTATTGAAACTCGACCGATAGGCACCAAGACTGTTGCCAACAGCTGTCATCGGTCGAGTTGTCCATACAAAGAACTCGACCGATAACACTGTGCACAGTATACACAGTTGGCTTATTGGATGAGAATTTCTCTCTAAACTAGATTTTCTCAACCAATAGCCTTATTCTTTGGCACTCTTTTGGTATCTTTATATATGCATATTGCCATGTTCTAAATTGCCTATCTTGCTTACAACTCTATTTCTCTAAATTACTCTAAATTGGTATATCTATATCTTGCAATTACTTGCTTTGAGTTGTTTTGCAGGTTTCGATGATGATATATTTGGATCTCTTGGTTGTGTCTAAAATTATTTCCGTTGTGCTTTAACTTGCTACATCTATGTAGGTGTATATCTTGTTTTGATACAACCTTGAGGTTCATAGGGGTAATCATCTTATGGTAAGGATGCATATCTAGTGAGTTATATCCTTTCATGCTTCTAAATTTGCATATCTCTTTGTTTGGATATATCTCTACATCTACTCATAGCTTGCTCTTTGACTTGTGTATCTTTTGGTATCTCTTGCTATGATCTAGATCGTACTAGTAGTCCTAAACTTGTGATATCATCTACTAGTAGTTCATATACATGTAGTTCTAACCCTGTTTATAATTGGAATATTTGCTCATCTATATGCTATGCTTGTATCTTGTCTCATATATGCTCAAGCATGTTCCTTGAATTTAATATCTACTATCTTGAGTTGCTTGCATAACATTGTGATACAGGGTACATAGAGCTACATTATATGTAGAAATTGGAGTATTTTTGGATTTTATGCAGGTTTTGCTCCAATTTCAGTTTTTGCTGCAAGTATAGTGTTTTTTATGTAGAAACACCCTTCTGAGCAAGACTCATCGCTTTGCCATGAGCTCCGATGGTTTTTGGTCAAATTCCATCATCTTGACGGTCAAAATTGTGATTTATTGTTTTTCTGCAGCACTTTATCTTGCATTTTTGGGATGTTCAAGTATATGCTTTAACTTGCTTTTCTTTCTATGCTTGGACAAGCCCCTATATGCGCTCTTCTACTCTCCTTATATATTTATGTTATCTCCTTTCTCTTTAACAAGTGATGTTTCTTTTTTCTTCATAACCCCACTTTTTGAAATGACAAAGGGGGAGAAAATTATGTCTTCTTTTAAAAGAGGAAGAAGGCATGTCTTACATGAAGAGGAGAAGCATGTCCATGTAAAGGGGAGAAGGTAAAGGGGATGAGACATATATGTGTAGACATATATGAGTAGAAGACATAGTTTCTATAAATGTTATGAAAGCTAACCATACAGGAGAAATATCATCAATTGAGGGGGAGTATGAAAACTCCATGCGCATCAATTGAGGGGGAGCATATGAACTCCATTCTATTGAAACCCCTAGGTTTCTCCAAAGGTATGAATTTACTTAAATGCTTTCAATACATTTATGGAATGGTTTGTCATCTTCAAAAAGGGGGAGAATGTTGACTCAAGGTCAATTAGGTCAATGTCGACTCACGTCTAAATTGACGAAACCCATGTTTTGATGATGACTAACCATTCCACATTTTGGTGTCTAATGTTTCTACTTGAATGATTTCAGATTAGGTATAGACACACACCAAATGCCCTAACTTGCACATCTCATATTGGAGAAAAGAGAAGGCAAAGTCATACAAGTGGACGTTTTTGTAATATGATGTATATCCATTAGAATCATGTTGTAAATCACTTGTAATGATTGTATGACTTGTAATTAAGCTTAGAAACATATCAGGAACACTTAGATCGAATTTTAGAGCACTTTTAATGCAACTTTGAAAATCAATTACAGGCACTTGTTCGGTCGAGTTTCCCACCCTGAAACTCGACCGATCAACCTTGGTCGATTTTCTGAAGATTGCATCGGTCGAGTTGTGCACTCATAGAACTCGACCGATTGGGTAGTAGGCCAGTTCCAGTTGGAATGGTTGGTCGAGTTTCCTCAGAACAAACTCGACCGATCATTTCAATATCGGGCTGCCTGCTACTTGATCGGTCAATTTACACATATAGAAACTCGACCGAATGCACTGTACGGAAAAGTGCAAAAAAGTGTTTCTAGCCGTTGTGGAGTTGCAACAAGTGAAAATAGATCTGTTGCAAGCCACAAAATGGCTAGTTTTTGTTAACAAGTGTTCCCAAAGGCTAAGAGGCATCCCTAGCTATAAATAGGACCCCTTGGGCTTCATTCCAAGGTTGAGCATTCAGTGCAAACTATTTGTGAGGTTCCTATTCTATAGTTGATTGCTTCCTACAGCCTCCTCTCTCTCTCTAAGCTTAATCACTTGCTACATCCATTAGAGTGAGTAGGAAATTTGTAAGAGAGCTAGTCCTATTTGTATAACTTGTGAGGCTCTCACTTCCACCACCTCCCCTTCTATCATTTGCAATCATGAAGATGAAGGTTCTCTCTCTTGTCCAAGAGAGGTGAAGAAGAATAAGGGAAGGAGTCCCTTGGTGAAGATCAAGGCAGAAGACTTGGAGCTAGAGTGGGTAAGCCCTTGGAGAAGGCAAAAGACTCAAGCTCAAGTAGGTAAGACCTTCGTGGAAAGCTTCTCTGAGTGAAGGTGAAGTCAAAGGCGGAAGATCCAAGAAGAGTGGGTAATTCCTACAAGGCTGAAGACTTGTGCTAGAGTGGGTAAGTCCTTGGAGAAGGCCGAAGACTCTTGCAAAGTGGGTAAGTCCTTGGTTAGGTTGAAGACTCTTTGTATTGGATAGGTAAGTCCTTTGTGGGTCATGTGTTGTATGTCTTATTAATGAATATAAGAGTGCAATTGTTTGAAGTCCTAGAGGTTGACCTCTCTAGGCAAGTGGACTGACACACTTCTAGTTTGAAGTGTGGAACCACTCTAAATAGCTTGTCTAATTAGGTCAATGTTGACTCACGTCTAAATTGACTAA
Organism: Alisma plantago-aquatica; assembly: GCA_963693085.1. NCBI lineage: Eukaryota > Viridiplantae > Streptophyta > Magnoliopsida > Alismatales > Alismataceae > Alisma > Alisma plantago-aquatica. Next base: position 336,404,247 of record OY856410.1, read on the forward strand.
ACCCATGTTTTGATGAGGACTAACCATTCCACATTTTGGTGTCTAATGTTTCTACTTGAATGATTTCAGATTAGGTATAGACACACACCAAATGCCCTAACTTGCGCATCTCATATTGGAGAAAAGAGAAGGCAAAGTCATACAAGTGGACATTTTTGTAATATGATGTATATCCATTAGAATCATGTTGTAAATCATTTGTAATGATTGTATGACTTGTAATTAAGCTTAGAAAAATATCAGGAACACTTAGATGGAATTTTAGAGCACTTTTAATGCAACTTTGAAAATCAATTACAAGCACTTGTTCGGTCGAGTTTCCCACCCTGAAACTCGACCGATCAACCTTGGTCGATTTTCTAAAGATTGCATCGGTCGAGTTGTGCACTCACAGAACTCGACCGATTGGGTAGTAGGCCAGTTCCAGTTGGAATGGTCGGTCGAGTTTCCTCAGAACAAACTCGACCGATCATTTCAATATCGGGCTGCCTGCTACTTGATCGGTCGAGTTATACATATAGAAACTCGACCGAATGCACTGTACGGAAAAGTGCAGAAAAGTGTTTCTAGTCGTTGTGGAGTTGCAACAAGTGAAAATAGATCCGTTGCAAGCCACAAAATGGCTAGTTTTCGTTCACAAGTGTTCCCAAAGGCTAAGAGGCATCCCCAGCTATAAATTGGACCCCTTGGGCTTCATTCCAAGGTTGAGCATTCATTGCAAACTCTTTGTGAGGTTCCTATTCTATAGTTAATTGCTTCCTACAGCCTCCTCTCTCTCTCTAAGCTTAATCACTTGCTACATCCATTAGAGTGAGTAGGAAATTTGTAAGAGAGCTAGTCCTATTTGTATATCTTGTGAGGCTCTCACTTCCACCACCTCCCCTTCTATCATTTGCAATCATGAAGATGAAGGTTCTCTCTCTTGTCCAAGAGAGGTGAAGAAGAACAAGGGAAGGAGTCCCTTGGTGAAGATCAAGCCAGAAGACTTGGAGCTAGAGTGGGTAAGCCCTTGAAGAAGGCAAAAGACTCAAGCTCAAGTAGGTAAGACCTTGGTGGAAAGCTTCTCCGAGTGAAGGTGAAGTCAAAGGCGGAAGATCCAAGAAGAGTGGGTAAATCCTACAAGGCTGAAGAGTTGTGCTAGAGTGGGTAAGTCCTTGGAGAAGGCCGAAGACTCTTGCAAAGTGGGTAAGTCCTTGGTAAGGTTGAAGACTCTTTGTATTGGATAGGTAAGTCCTTTGTGGGTCATGTGTTTTATGTCTTATTAATGAATATAAGAGTGCAATTGTTTGAAGTCCTAGAGGTTGACCTCTCTAGGCAAGTGGACTGACACACTTCTAGTTTGAAGTGTGGAACCACTCTAAATAGCTTGTCTAATTGGTGCATGTTCAATCTCTCTTATCCTTGCTATGCATGATTTAGTTGCACTCAAATTACCTATTTAGCAACCTTATCTTGTCATATATTTTGAAGGTTTAATGAATTTTGTTTAAGTGCTTTCAGCTCTATTCACCCCCCCTCTAGAGCATCTAATCACCCATCTAGGATCCAACAAGTTGTATCAGAGCGGGTCTTCTCCAAGCATACTTCAACAAGTAGGAGAAGATGGGTGACTACCAAGGAGGGAGATTCTCGACCAACCTTCCAATCTTTGATGGGAGCAACTTCCTCTATTGGAGAAGAAGACTTCAATTCTTCATCCAAGGATCAAGTCTCGAGATGTGGAAAATGGTGAACAACCCATACATTCTACCAAAGACAAACATTGAAGAATGGGATGAAGCCACCTTGATGAAAGCAACCTTGAATGATAGAGCCATGCACATCCTATATGCCTCCATGACCCCCACCGAGTTCAACCGGATTTCCTCTTGTGAGACGGCCTATGAGGTATGGAGAAAGCTTTGCATCACTTATGAAGGGACAGATCAAGTGAAGGAAAGCAAAGTCTACATGCTCAAAGGGTTGCTTGAGAACTTCAAGATGGGAAAGGAGGAGAGCATAGCCAACATGTACTCAAGGCTCAACACCATCTTGAATGGTCTTGCTATTCTAGGACATCCTATGTCTAGTGGAGAGATCAACTCAAATATCCTTAGAACTCTTCCCAAGAGATGGGAATCCAAGGTGACTTCCATTGAAGAAGCAATGTCTCTTAGGGATATTCCTATTGAAGAGCTCATTGGAAATCTACAAGCACATGAAGCCACACTTGACAAGAGGGAGGAATTAGAAAGACAAGAGGAGAAAGAACTCAAGATAATGAAGAAGGCTGAAATCAAAGCTCAAATCAAGGCTATTGTTGGTCAAGCTTCTCCATTCTCTCAAGTTGAAGAAGATGCCATGTACTCCAAGGGTAGACTCTACAAAGGCAAGTCCTCCTCCATCCGGTGCTTCACATGTGGAAAGAAGGGTCACTACAAGGAAGATTGCCCACAAGGCAAAAAGACCCATCTTCACAAGAAGGAGAAATGGCACTCAAGCTCAAGTGGCTACTCCAACTCAAGCTCAAGTGAAGATTCATGTGAAGGATCAAGCTCAAGCTCTAGTGATGAAGGGGAATGCCATTTTGCCCTTATAGCATCAACAAGTGAAGACTCAAGTGAGGTAAATCTAGACTCTTTAGATAAAGAATCTTTAATTGCTATTATTCATGACATTTGTGCCTCTTATAAGTCTTCTAAAAAGAAAAAGAAAAAGCTTGCTAAAATTGTTGATAATTTGCATATAGAACTAGATGATCTTGAATGTGCTAATTCTTGCTTGCTTATTGATAAAAATGATTTTCTTAGCCAAGTAGACTCTCTTAAACTTTAAAATGCTAGTTTACTTGATAAGATTAAATTTCTTGAAGCTCAACCTCTCATGTCTAGTTCTAATGAAGAGCATACTTTAATTATTGATTCTCTCATGCATGACATTGATGTTCTTAAATCTGAAAACAAGGACAAAGATTTTGTTTTGCATGAATTAGAAATAGAAAATGCCTCCTTGCTTGCTAAAATCAATGGGCATGAATCTTGTTCTAGTTCTACAAATAGAGAGAATGATGTTGATGCTCTTCATATTGATAGAGATTCTCTTTCAACTAAATCTCTTTGCTTAGAAAATGATCTTTTGCATGCTAGAGATAATATTAATCAATTGTCTTCGACTATTGCTTCTCTTAAGCATGATAATGACAGTTTGCGATCTTCTTTGCAAAGATTCTTAATTGATAAAAAGAGTCTTAATGACATCCTACACCATACTACTAAACAAATTGGTAGACATGGTTTAGGGTATGATAGTAGTCAAGGGAACAACAAAGATAAAGGACCTCCAATATTTCATGGAGAATCCTCTAGTTCCAAGACTATGGGCACATGCAACTATTGCAATGAATTTGGTCATTATTCTACTTGTTGTCCTTTTTGGAAAGCACCCAAGAGCAATAGGACTTGGGTTGCTAAACTAATCCCTCCGGACCCAAAAACATGATTGGGGACCATTTCATCTTTCTTCTTGTAGGTACTTGCAAATGGATTGACTTGAGCTACTGAATTGCAAATTAACTTGTCAATCCACATAAAAGAAGAAAGGTGAGATGTGTAGAGGGTGACAACAAGTGGAAAAGCAATGGTAAGCACAAAGGTAATGGTTTTATTTCTTGTAACCATTTGTAACTTGTTTTGTCAAGTTAGTGTGCACTATACATATGGTTTTTGAGTTAAAAGTGGAATTTTGTGATTATCTTCACACTCTTGCTCAAAAACCGTTTCTAATGCTTCTATAGTGCATTACTAACTTGCTTAGACATGTTTGGATATGGTTTGTATTTTCAGCATACCTTTAAATATGTTTCTATGAAATATATGTGCTTGTTGACAGCTGCTCTGTCGGTCGAGTTTGCCCTATTGAAACTCGACCGATAGGCACCAAGACTGTTGCCAACAGCTGTCATCGGTTGAGTTGTCCATACACAGAACTCGACCGATAACACTGTGCACAGTATACACAGTTGGCTTATTGGATGAGAATTTCTCTCTAAACTAGATTTTCTCAACCAATAGCCTTATTCTTTGGCACTCTTTTGGTATCTTTATATATGCATATTGCCATGTTCTAAATTTCCTATCTTGCTTACAACTCTATCTCTCTAAATTTCTCTAAATTGGTATATCTATATCTTGCAATTACTTGGTTTGAGTTGTTTTGCAGGTTTCGATGATGATCGCTTTGGATCTCTTGGTTGTGTCTAAAATCGCTTCCGTTGTGATTTAACTTGCTACATCTATCTAGGTGTATATCTTGTTTTGATACAACCTTGAGGTTCATAGGGGTAATCATCTTATGGTAAGGATGCATATCTAGTGAGTTATATCCTTTCATGCTTCTAAATTTGCATATCTCTTTGTTTGGATATATCTCTACATCTACTCATAGCTTGCTCTTTGACTTGTGTATCTTTTGGTATCTCTTGCTATGATCTAGATCCTACTAGTAGTCCTAAACTTGTGATATCATCTACTAGTAGTTCATATACATGTAGTTCTAACCCTGTTTATAATTGGAATATTTGCTCATCTATATGCTATGCTTGTATCTTGTCTCATATATGCTCAAGCCCGTTCCTTGAATTGCATTTCTACTATCTTGAGTTGCTTGCATAACATTGTGATGCAGGGCAGATACAGCTACATTATATGTAGAAATTGGAGTATTTTTGGATTTTATGCAGGTTTTGCTCCAATTTCAGTTTTTGCTGCAAGTATAGTGTTTTTTATGCAGAAACACCCTTCTGAGAAAGACTCATCGCTTTGCCATGAGCTCCGATGGTTTTTGGTCAAATTCCATCATCTTGACGGTCAAAATTGTGATTTATTGTTTTTCTGCAGCACTTTATCTTGTATTTTTGGGATGTTCAAGTATATGCTTTAACTTGCTTTTCTTTGTATGCTTGGTCAAGCCCCTATCTGCGCTCTTCTACTCTCCGTATATATTTATGTTATCTCCTTTCTCTTTAACAAGTGATGTTTCTTTTTTCTTCATAACCCCACTTTTTGAAATGACAAAGGGGGAGAAAATTATGTCTTCTTTTAAAAGAGGAAGAAGGCATGTCTTACATGAAGAGGAGAAGCATGTCCATGTAAAGGGGAGAAGGTAAAGGGGATGAGACATATATGTGTAGACATATATGAGTAGAAGACATAGTTTCTATAAATGTTATGAAAGCTAACCATACAGGAGAAATATCATCAATTGAGGGGGAGTATGAAAACTCCATGCGCATCAATTGAGGGGGAGCATATGAACTCCATTCTATTGAAACCCCTAGGTTTCTCCAAAGGTATGAATTTACTTAAATGCTTTCAATACATTTATGGAATGGTTTGTCATCTTCAAAAAGTGGGAGAATGTTGACTCAAGGTCAATTAGGTCAATGTCGACTCACGTCAAAATTGACTAAACCCATGTTTTGATGATGACTAACCATTCCACATTTTGGTTTCTAATGTCTCTACTTGAATGATTTCAGATTAGGTATAGACACACTCCAAATGCCCTAACTTGCGCATCTCATATTGGAGAAAAGACAAGTCAAAGTCATACAAGTGGACATTTTTGTAATATGATGTATATCCATTAGAATCATGTTGTAAATCACTTGTAATGATTGTATGACTTGTAATTAAGCTTAGAAAAATATCAGGAACACTTAGATCGAATTTTAGAGCACTTTTAATGCAACTTTGAAAATCAATTACAGGCACTTGTTCGGTCGAGTTTCCCACCCTGGAACTCGACCGATCAACCTTGGTCGATTTTCTGAAGATTGCATCGGTCGAGTTGTGCACTCACAGAACTCAACCGATTGGGTAGTAGGCCAGTTCCAGTTGGAATGGTCGGTCGAGTTTCCTCAGAACAAACTCGACCGATCATTTCAATATCGCGCTGCCTGCTACTTGATTGGTCGAGTTACACATATGGAAACTCGACTGAATGCACTGTACGGAAAAGTGCAGAAAAGTGTTTCTAGCCGTTGTGGAGTTGCAACAAGTGAAAATAGATCTGTTGCAAGCCACAAAATGGCTAGTTTTCATTCACAAGTGTTCCCAAAGGCTAAGAGGCATCCCCAGCTATAAATAGGACCCCTTGGGCTTCATTCCAAGGTTGAGCATTCATTGCAAACTCTTTGTGAGGTTCCTATTCTATAGTTGATTGCTTCCTATAGCCTCCTCTCTCTCTCTAAGCTTAATCACTTGCTACATCCATTAGAGTGAGTAGGAAATTTGTAAGAGAGCTAGTCCTATTTGTATATCTTGTGAGGCTCTCACTTCCACCACCTCCCCTTCTATCATTTGCAATCATGAAGATGAAGGTTCTCCCTCTTGTCTAAGAGAGGTGAAGAAGAACAAGGGAAGGAGTCCCTTGGTGAAGATCAAGGCAGAAGACTTGGAGCTAGAGTGGGTAAGCCCTTGGAGAAGGCAAAAGACTCAAGCTCAAGTAGGTAAGACCTTGGTGGAAAGCTTCTCCGAGTGAAGGTGAAGTCAAAGGCGGAAGATCCAAGAAGAGTGGGTAATTCCTACAAGGCTGAAGACTTGTGCTAGAGTGGGTAAGTCCTTGGAGAAGGCCGAAGACTCTTGCAAAGTGGGTAAGTCCTTGGTAAGGTTGAAGACTCTTTGTATTGGATAGGTAAGTCCTTTGTGGGTCATGTGTTGTATGTCTTATTAATGAATATAAGAGTGCAATTGTTTGAAGTCCTAGAGGTTGACCTCTCTAGGCAAGTGGACTGACACACTTCTAGTTTGAAGTGTGGAACCACTCTAAATAGCTTGTATAATTGGTGCATGTGCAATCTCTCTTATCCTTGCTATGCATGATTTAGTTGCACTCAAATTACCTATTTAGCAACCTTATCTTGTCATATATTTTGAAGGTTTAATGAATATTGTTTAAGTTCTTTCAGCTCTATTCACCCCCCCTCTAGAGCATCTAATCATCCATCTAGGATCCAACAAGTGGTATCAGAGCGGGTCTTCTCCAAGCATACTTCAACAAGTAGGAGAAGATGGGTGACTACCAAGGAGGGAGATTCTCGACCAGCCTTCCAATCTTTGATGGGAGCAACTTCCTCTATTGGAGAAGAAGACTTCAATTCTTCATCCAAGGATCAAGTCTCGAGATGTGGCAAATGGTGAACAGCCCATACATTCTACCAAAGACAAACATTGAAGAATGGGATGAAGCCACCTTGATGAAAGCAACCTTGAATTCTAGAGCCATGCACATCCTATATGCCTCCATGACCCCCACCGAGTTCAACCGGATTTCCTCTTGTGAGACGGCCTATGAGGTATGGAGAAAGCTTTGCATCACTTATGCAAGGACAGATCAAGTGAAGGAAAGCAAAGTCTACATGCTCAAAGTGTTGCTTGAGAACTTCAAGATGGGAAAGGAGGAGAGCATAGCCAACATGTACTCAAGGCTCAAAACCATCTTGAATGGTCTTGCTATTCTAGGACATCCTATGTCTAGTGGAGAGATCAACTCAAAGATCCTTAGAACTCTCCCCAAGAGATGGGAATCCAAGGTGACTTCCATTGAAGAAGCAAGGTCTCTTAGGGATATTCCTATTGAAGAGCTCATTGGAAATCTACAAGAACATGAAGCCACACTTGACAAGAGGGAGGAATTAGAAAGACAAGAGGAGAAAGAACTCAAGAGAATGAAGAAGGCTGAAATCAAAGCTCAAATCAAGGCTATTGTTGGTCAAGCCTCTCCATTCTCTCAAGTTGAAGAAGATGCCATGTACTCCAAGGGTAGACTCTACAAAGGCAAGTCCTCCTCCATTCGGTGCTTCACATGTGGAAAAAAGGGTCACTACAAGGAAGATTGCCCACAAGGCAAAAAGACCCATCTTCACAAGAAGGAGAAATGGCACTCAAGCTCAAGTGGCTCCTCCAACTCAAGCTCAAGTGAAGATTCATGTGAAGGATCAAGCTCAAGCTCTAGTGATGAAGGGGAATGCCATTTTGCCCTTATAGCATCAACAAGTGAAGACTCAAGTGAGGTAAATCTAGACTCTTTAGATAAAGAATCTTTAATTGCTATTATTCATGACATTTGTGCCTCTTATAAGTCTTCTAAAAAGAAAAAGAAAAAGCTTGCAAAAATTGTTGATAATTTGCATATAGAACTAGATGATCTTGAATATGCTAATTCTTGCTTGCTTATTGATAAAAATGATTTTCTTAGCCAAGTAGACTCTCTTCAACTTGAAAATGCTAGTTTATATGATAAGATTAAATTTCTAGAAGTTCAACCTCTCATGTCTAGTTCTAATGAAGAGCATACTTTAATTATTGATTCTCTCATGCATGACATTGATGTTCTTAAATCTGAAAACAAGGACAAAGATTTTGTTTTGCATGAATTAGAAATAGAAAATGCCTCCTTGGTTGCTAAAATCAATGGGCATGAATCTTGTTCTAGTTCTACAAATAGAGAGAATGATGTTGCTGCTCTTCATATTGATAGAGATTCTCTTTCAACTAAATCTCTTTGCTTAGAAAATGATCTTTTGCATGCTAGAGATAATACTAATCAATTGTTTTCGACTATTGCTTCTCTTAAGCATGATAATGACAGTTTGAGATCTTCTTTGCAAAGATTCTTAGTTGGTAAAAAGAGTCTTAATGACATCCTACACCATACTACTAAACAAATTGGTAGACATGGTTTAGGGTATGATAGTAGTCAAGGGAACAACAAAGATAAAGGACCTCCAATATTTCATGGAGAATCCTCTAGTTCCAAGACTATGGGCACATGCAACTATTGCAATGAATTTGGTCATTATTCTACTTGTTGTCCTTTTAGGAAAGCACCCAAGAGCAATAGGACTTGGGTTGCTAAACTAATCCCTCCAGACCCAAAAACATGATTGGGGACCATTTCATCTTTCTTCTTGTAGGTAGTTGCAAATGGATTGACTTGAGCTATTGAATTGCAAATTAACTTGTCAATCCACATAAAAGAAGAAAGGTGAGATGTGTAGAGGGTGAAAACAAGTGGAAAAGCAATGGTAAGCACAAAGGTAATGGTTTTATTTCTGGTAACCATTTGTAACTTGTTTTGTCAAGTTAGTGTGCACTATACATATGGTTTTTGAGTTAAAAGTGGAATTTTGTGATTATCTTCACACTCTTGCTCAAAAACTGTTTCTAATGCTTCTATAGTGCATTACTAACTTGCTTAGACATGTTTGGATATGGTTTTTATTTTCAGCATACCTTTAAATATGTTTCTATGAAATATATGTGCTTGTTGACAGCTGCTCTGTCGGTCGAGTTTGCCCTATTGAAACTCGACCGATAGGCACCAAGAGTGTTGCCAACATCTGTCATCGGTCGAGTTGTCCATACACAGAACTCGACCGATAACACTGTGCACAGTATACACAGTTGGCTTATTGGATGAGAATTTCTCTCTAAACTAGATTTTCTCAACCAATAGCCTTATTCTTTGGCACTCTTTTGGTATCTTTATATATGCATATTGCCATGTTCTAAATTGCCTATCTTGCTTACAACTCTATCTCTCTAAATTGCTCTGAATTGGTATATCTATATCTTGCAATTACTTGCTTTGAGTTGTTTTGCAGGTTTCGATGATGATCTCTTTGGATCTCTTAGTTGTGTCTAAAATTGCTTCCGTTGTGCTTTAACTTGCTACATCTATCTAGGTGTATATCTTGTTTTGATACAACTTTGAGTTTCATAGGGGTAATCATCTTATGGTAAAGATGCATATCTAGTGAGTTATATCCTTTCATGCTTCTAAATTTGCATATCTCTTTGTTTGGATATATCTCTACATCTACTCATAGCTTGCTCTTTGACTTGTGTATCTTTTGGTATCTCTTGCTATGATCTAGATCCTACTAGTAGTCCTAAACTTGTGATATCATCTACTAGTAGTTCATATACATGTAGTTCTAACCCTGTTTATAATTGGAATATTTGCTCATCTATATGCTATGCTTGTATCTTGTCTCATATATGCTCAAGCCTGTTCCTTGAATTGCATATCTACTATCTTGAGTTACTTGCATAACATTGTGATGCAGGGCACATAGAGCTACATTATATGTAGAAATTGGAGTATTTTTTGGATTTTATGCATGTTTTGCTCCAATTTCAATTTTTGCTGCAAGTATAGTGTTTTTTATGCAGAAACACCCTTTTGAGCAAGACTCGTCACTTTTCCATGAGCTCCGATGGTTTTTGGTCAAATTCCATCATCTTAACGGTCAAAATTGTGATTTATTGTTTTTCTGCAGCACTTTATCTTGCATTTTTGGGATGTTCAAGTATATGCTTTAACTTGCTTTTCTTTCTATGCTTGGACAAGCCCCTATCTGCGCTCTTCTACTCTCCTTATATATTTGTGTTATCTCCTTTCTCTTTAACAAGTGATGTTTCTTTTTTCTTCATAACCCCACTTTTTGAAATGACAAAGGGGGAGAAAAGTATGTCTTCTTTTAAAAGAGGAAGAAGGCATGTCTTACATGAAGAGGAGAAGCATGTCCATGTAAAGGGGAGAAGGTAAAGGGGATGAGACATATATGTGTAGACATATATGAGTAGAAGACATAGTTTCTATAAATGTTATGAAAGCTAACCATACAGGAGAAATAGCATCAATTGAGGGGGAGTATGAAAACTCCATGCGCATCAATTGAGGGGGAGCATATGAACTCCATTCTATTGAAACCCCTAGGTTTCTCCAAAGGTATGAATTTACTTAAATGCTTTCAATACATTTATGGAAAGGTTTGTCATCTTCAAAAAGGTGGAGAATGTTGACTCAAGGTCAATTAGGTCAATGTTGACTCACGTCTAAATTGACTAAACCCATGTTTTGATGATGACTAACCATTCCACATTTTGGTGTCTAATGTCTCTACTTGAATGGTTTCAGATTAGGTATAGACACACTCTAAATGCCCTAACTTGCGCATCTCATATTGGAGAAAAGACAAGTCAAAGTCATACAAGTGGACATTTTTGTAATATGATGTATATCCATTAGAATCATGTTGTAAATCACTTGTAATGATTGTATGACTTGTAATTAAGCTTAAAAAAATATCAGGAACACTTAGATCAAATTTTAGAGCACTTTTAATGCAACTTTGAAAATCAATTACAGGCACTTGTTCGGTCGAGTTTCCCACCCTGAAACTCGACCGATCAACCTTGGTCGATTTTTTGAAGATTGCATCGGTCGAGTTGTGCACTCACAGAACTCGACCGATTGGGTAGTAGGCCAGTTCCAGTTGGAATGGTCGGTCGAGTTTCCTCAGAACAAACTCGACCGATCATTTCAATATCGGGCTGCCTGCTACTTGATCGGTCGAGTTACACATATAGAAACTCGACTGAATGCACTGTACGGAAAAGTGCAGAAAAGTGTTTCTAGCCGTTGTGGAGTTGCAACAAGTGAAAATAGATCCGTTGCCAGACACAAAACGGCTAGTTTTCATTCACAAGCGTTCCCAAAGGCTAAGAGGCATCCCCAGCTATAAATAGGACCCCTTGAGCTTCATTCCAAGGTTGAGCATTCATTGCAAACTCTTTGTGAGGTTCCTATTCTATAGTTGATTGCTTCCTACAGCCTCCTCTCTCTCTCTAAGCTTAATCACTTGCTACATCCATTAGAGTGAGTAGGAAATTTGTAAGAGAGCTAGTCCTATTTGTATATCTTGTGAGGCTCTCACTTCCACCACCTCCCCTTCTATCATTTGCAATCATGAAGATGAAGTTTCTCTCTCTTGTCCAAGAGAGGTGAAGAAGAACAAGGGAAGGAGTCCCTTGGTGAAGATCAAGGCAGAAGACTTGGAGCTAGAGTGGGTAAGCCCTTGGAGAAGGCAAAAGACTCAAGCTCAAGTAGGTAAGACCTTAGTGGAAAGCTTCTCTGAGTGAAGGTGAAGTCAAAGGCGGAAGATCCAAGAAGAGTGGGTAATTCCTACAAGGCTGAAGACTTGTGCTAGAGTGGGTAAGTCCTTGGAGAAGGCCGAAGACACTTGCAAAGTGGGTAAGTCCTTGGTAAGGTTGAAGACTCTTTGTATTGGATAGGTAAGTCCTTTGTGGGTCATGTGTTTTCTGTCTTATTAATGAATATAAGAGTGCAATTGTTTGAAGTCCTAGAGCTTGACCTCTCTAGGCAAGTGGACTGACACACTTCTAGTTTGAAGTGTGGAACCACTTTAAATAGCTTGTCTAATTGGTGCATGTTCAATCTCTCTTATCCTTGCTATACATGATTTAGTTGCACTCAAATTACCTATTTAGCAACCTTATCTGGTCATATATTTTGAAGGTTTAATGAATTTTGTTTAAGTGCTTTCAGCTCTATTCACCCCCCCCTCTAGAGCATCTAATCACCCATCTAGGATCCAACAAGTGGTATCAGAGCGGGTCTTCTCCAAGCATACTTCAACAAGTAGGAGAAGATGGGTGACTACCAAGGAGGGAGATTCTTGACCAGCCTTCCAATCTTTGATGGGAGCAACTTCCTCTATTGGAGAAGAAGACTTCAATTCTTCATCCAAGGATCAAGTCTCGAGATGTGACAAATGGTGAACAACCCATACATTCTACCAAAGACAAACATTGAAGAATGGGATGAAGCCACCTTGATGAAAGCAACCTTGAATGCTAGAGCCATGCACATCCTATATGCCTCCATGACCCCCACCGAGTTCAACCGGATTTCCTCTTGTGAGACGGCCTATGAGGTATGGAGAAAGCTTTGCATCAGTTATGAAGGGACAGATCAAGTGAAGGAAAGCAAAGTCTACATGCTCAAAGGGTTGCTTGAGAACTTCAAGATGGGAAAGGAGGAGAGCATAGCCAACATGTACTCAAGGCTCAACACCATCTTGAATGGTCTTTCTATTCTAGGACATCCTATGTCTAGTGGAGAGATCAACTCAAAGATCCTTAGAACTCTCCCCAAGAGATGGGAATCCAAGGTGACTTCCATTGAAGAAGCAAGGTCTCTTAGGGATATTCCTATTGAAGAGCTCATTGGAAATCTACAAGAACATGAAGCCACACTTGACAAGAGGGAGGAATTAGAAAGACAAGAGGAGAAAGAACTCAAGAGAATGAAGAAGGCTGAAATCAAAGCTCTAATCAAGGCTATTGTTGGTCAAGCCTCTCCATTCTCTCAAGTTGAAGAAGATGCCATGTACTCCAAGGGTAGACTCTACAAAGGCAAGTCCTCCTCCATTCGGTGCTTCACATGTGGAAAAAAGGGTCACTACAAGGAAGATTGCCCACAAGGCAAAAAGACCCATCTTCACAAGAAGGAGAAATGGCACTCAAGCTCAAGTGGCTCCTCCAACTCAAGCTCAAGTGAAGATTCATGTGAAGGATCAAGCTCAAGCTCTAGTGATGAAGGGGAATGCCATTTTGCCCTTATAGCATCAACAAGTGAAGACTCAAGTGAGGTAAATCTAGACTCTTTAGATAAAGAATCTTTAATTGCTATTATTCATGACATTTGTGCCTCTTATAAGTCTTCTAAAAAGAAAAAGAAAAAGCTTGCAAAAATTGTTGATAATTTGCATATAGAACTAGATGATCTTGAATATGCTAATTCTTGCTTGCTTATTGATAAAAATGATTTTCTTAGCCAAGTAGACTCTCTTCAACTTGAAAATGCTAGTTTACATGATAAGATTAAATTTCTAGAAGCTCAACCTCTCATGTCTAGTTCTAATGAAGAGCATACTTTAATTATTGATTCTCTCATGCATGACATTGATGTTCTTAAATCTGAAAACAAGGACAAAGATTTTGTTTTGCATGAATTAGAAATAGAAAATGCCTCCTTGGTTGCTAAAATCAATGGGCATGAATCTTGTTCTAGTTCTACAAATAGAGAGAATGATGTTGCTGCTCTTCATATTGATAGAGATTCTCTTTCAACTAAATCTCTTTGCTTAGAAAATGATCTTTTGCATGCTAGAGATAATACTAATCAATTGTTTTCGACTATTGCTTCTCTTAAGCATGATAATGACAGTTTGAGATCTTCTTTGCAAAGATTCTTAGTTGGTAAAAAGAGTCTTAATGACATCCTACACCGTACTACTAAACAAATTGGTAGACATGGTTTAGGGTATGATAGTAGTCAAGGGAACAACAAAGATAAAGGACCTCCAATATTTCATGGAGAATCCTCTAGTTCCAAGACTATGGGCACATGCAACTATTGCAATGAATTTGGTCATTATTCTACTTGTTGTCCTTTTAGGAAAGCACCCAAGAGCAATAGGACTTGGGTTGCTAAACTAATCCCTCCGGACCCAAAAACATGATTGGGGACCATTTCATCTTTCTTCTTGTAGGTAGTTGCAAATGGATTGACTTGAGCTATTGAATTGCAAATTAACTTGTCAATCCACATAAAAGAAGAAAGGTGAGATGTGTAGAGGGTGAAAACAAGTGGAAAAGCAATGGTAAGCACAAAGGTAATGGTTTTATTTCTTGTAACCATTTGTAACTTGTTTTGTCAAGTTAGTGTGCACTATACATATGGTTTTTGAGTTAAAAGTGGAATTTTGTGATTATCTTCACACTCTTGCTCAAAAACTGTTTCTAATGCTTCTATAGTGCATTACTAACTTGCTTAGACATGTTTGGATATGGTTTTTATTTTCAGCATACCTTTAAATATGTTTCTATGAAATATATGTGCTTGTTGACAGCTGCTCTGTCGGTCGAGTTTGCCCTATTGAAACTCGACCGATAGGCACCAAGAGTGTTGCCAACATCTGTCATCGGTCGAGTTGTCCATACACAGAACTCGACCGATAACACTGTGCACAGTATACACAGTTGGCTTATTGGATGAGAATTTCTCTCTAAACTAGATTTTCTCAACCAATAGCCTTATTCTTTGGCACTCTTTTGGTATCTTTATATATGCATATTGCCATGTTCTAAATTGCCTATCTTGCTTACAACTCTATCTCTCTAAATTGCTCTGAATTGGTATATCTATATCTTGCAATTACTTGCTTTGAGTTGTTTTGCAGGTTTCGATGATGATCTCTTTGGATCTCTTAGTTGTGTCTAAAATTGCTTCCGTTGTGCTTTAACTTGCTACATCTATCTAGGTGTATATCTTGTTTTGATACAACTTTGAGTTTCATAGGGGTAATCATCTTATGGTAAAGATGCATATCTAGTGAGTTATATCCTTTCATGCTTCTAAATTTGCATATCTCTTTGTTTGGATATATCTCTACATCTACTCATAGCTTGCTCTTTGACTTGTGTATCTTTTGGTATCTCTTGCTATGATCTAGATCCTACTAGTAGTCCTAAACTTGTGATATCATCTACTAGTAGTTCATATACATGTAGTTCTAACCCTGTTTATAATTGGAATATTTGCTCATCTATATGCTATGCTTGTATCTTGTCTCATATATGCTCAAGCCTGTTCCTTGAATTGCATATCTACTATCTTGAGTTACTTGCATAACATTGTGATGCAGGGCACATAGAGCTACATTATATGTAGAAATTGGAGTATTTTTTGGATTTTATGCATGTTTTGCTCCAATTTCAATTTTTGCTGCAAGTATAGTGTTTTTTATGCAGAAACACCCTTTTGAGCAAGACTCGTCACTTTTCCATGAGCTCCGATGGTTTTTGGTCAAATTCCATCATCTTGACGGTCAAAATTGTGATTTATTGTTTTTCTGCAGCACTTTATCTTGCATTTTTGGGATGTTCAAGTATATGCTTTAACTTGCTTTTCTTTCTATGCTTGGACAAGCCCCTATCTGCGCTCTTCTACTCTCCTTATATATTTGTGTTATCTCCTTTCTCTTTAACAAGTGATGTTTCTTTTTTCTTCATAACCCCACTTTTTGAAATGACAAAGGGGGAGAAAAGTATGTCTTCTTTTAAAAGAGGAAGAAGGCATGTCTTACATGAAGAGGAGAAGCATGTCCATGTAAAGGGGAGAAGGTAAAGGGGATGAGACATATATGTGTAGACATATATGAGTAGAAGACATAGTTTCTATAAATGTTATGAAAGCTAACCATACAGGAGAAATAGCATCAATTGAGGGGGAGTATGAAAACTCCATGCACATCAATTGAGGGGGAGCATATGAACTCCATTCTATTGAAACCCCTAGGTTTCTCCAAAGGTATGAATTTACTTAAATGCTTTCAATACATTTATGGAAAGGTTTTTCATCTTCAAAAAGGTGGAGAATGTTGACTCAAGGTCAATTAGGTCAATGTTGACTCACGTCTAAATTGACTAAACCCATGTTTTGATGATGACTAACCATTCCACATTTTGGTGTCTAATGTCTCTACTTGAATGGTTTCAGATTAGGTATAGACACACTCTAAATGCCCTAACTTGCGCATCTCATATTGGAGAAAAGACAAGTCAAAGTCATACAAGTGGACATTTTTGTAATATGATGTATATCCATTAGAATCATGTTGTAAATCACTTGTAATGATTGTATGACTTGTAATTAAGCTTAAAAAAATATCAGGAACACTTAGATCAAATTTTAGAGCACTTTTAATGCAACTTTGAAAATCAATTACAGGCACTTGTTCGGTCGAGTTTCCCACCCTGAAACTCGACCGATCAACCTTGGTCGATTTTTTGAAGATTGCATCGGTCGAGTTGTGCACTCACAGAACTCGACCGATTGGGTAGTAGGCCAGTTCCAGTTGGAATGGTCGGTCGAGTTTCCTCAGAACAAACTCGACCGATCATTTCAATATCGGGCTGCCTGCTACTTGATCGGTCGAGTTACACATATAGAAACTCGACTGAATGCACTGTACGGAAAAGTGCAGAAAAGTGTTTCTAGCCGTTGTGGAGTTGCAACAAGTGAAAATAGATCCGTTGCCAGACACAAAACGGCTAGTTTTCATTCACAAGTGTTCCCAAAGGCTAAGAGGCATCCCCAGCTATAAATAGGACCCCTTGAGCTTCATTCCAAGGTTGAGCATTCATTGCAAACTCTTTGTGAGGTTCCTATTCTATAGTTGATTGCTTCCTACAGCCTCCTCTCTCTCTCTAAGCTTAATCACTTGCTACATCCATTAGAGTGAGTAGGAAATTTGTAAGAGAGCTAGTCCTATTTGTATATCTTGTGAGGCTCTCACTTCCACCACCTCCCCTTCTATCATTTGCAATCATGAAGATGAAGTTTCTCTCTCTTGTCCAAGAGAGGTGAAGAAGAACAAGGGAAGGAGTCCCTTGGTGAAGATCAAGGCAGAAGACTTGGAGCTAGAGTGGGTAAGCCCTTGGAGAAGGCAAAAGACTCAAGCTCAAGTAGGTAAGACCTTAGTGGAAAGCTTCTCTGAGTGAAGGTGAAGTCAAAGGCGGAAGATCCAAGAAGAGTGGGTAATTCCTACAAGGCTGAAGACTTGTGCTAGAGTGGGTAAGTCCTTGGAGAAGGCCGAAGACTCTTGCAAAGTGGGTAAGTCCTTGGTAAGGTTGAAGACTCTTTGTATTGGATAGGTAAGTCCTTTGTGGGTCATGTGTTTTCTGTCTTATTAATGAATATAAGAGTGCAATTGTTTGAAGTCCTAGAGCTTGACCTCTCTAGGCAAGTGGACTGACACACTTCTAGTTTGAAGTGTGGAACCACTTTAAATAGCTTGTCTAATTGGTGCATGTTCAATCTCTCTTATCCTTGCTATACATGATTTAGTTGCACTCAAATTACCTATTTAGCAACCTTATCTTGTCATATATTTTGAAGGTTTAATGAATTTTGTTTAAGTGCTTTCAGCTCTATTCACCCCCCCCCTCTAGAGCATCTAATCACCCATCTAGGATCCAACAAGTGGTATCAGAGCGGGTCTTCTCCAAGCATACTTCAACAAGTAGGAGAAGATGGGTGACTACCAAGGAGGGAGATTCTTGACCAGCCTTCCAATCTTTGATGGGAGCAACTTCCTCTATTGGAGAAGAAGACTTCAATTCTTCATCCAAGGATCAAGTCTCGAGATGTGACAAATGGTGAACAACCCATACATTCTACCAAAGACAAACATTGAAGAATGGGATGAAGCCACCTTGATGAAAGCAACCTTGAATGCTAGAGCCATGCACATCCTATATGCCTCCATGACCCCCACCGAGTTCAACCGGATTTCCTCTTGTGAGACGGCCTATGAGGTATGGAGAAAGCTTTGCATCAGTTATGAAGGGACAGATCAAGTGAAGGAAAGCAAAGTCTACATGCTCAAAGGGTTGCTTGAGAACTTCAAGATGGGAAAGGAGGAGAGCATAGCCAACATGTACTCAAGGCTCAACACCATCTTGAATGGTCTTTCTATTCTAGGACATCCTATGTCTAGTGGAGAGATCAACTCAAAGATCCTTAGAACTCTCCCCAAGAGATGGGAATCCAAGGTGACTTCCATTGAAGAAGCAAGGTCTCTTAGGGATATTCCTATTGAAGAGCTCATTGGAAATCTACAAGAACATGAAGCCACACTTGACAAGAGGGAGGAATTAGAAAGACAAGAGGAGAAAGAACTCAAGAGAATGAAGAAGGCTGAAATCAAAGCTCTAATCAAGGCTATTGTTGGTCAAGCCTCTCCATTCTCTCAAGTTGAAGAAGATGCCATGTACTCCAAGGGTAGACTCTACAAAGGCAAGTCCTCCTCCATCCGGTGCTTCACATGTGGAAAGAAGGGTCACTACAAGGAAGATTTCCCACAAGGCAAAAAGACCCATCTTCACAAGAAGGAGAAATGGCACTCAAGCTCAAGTGGCTCCTCCAACTCAAGCTCAAGTGAAGATTCATGTGAAGGATCAAGCTCAAGCTCTAGTGATGAAGGGGAATGCCATTTTGCCCTTATAGCATCAACAAGTGAAGACTCAAGTGAGGTAAATCTAGACTCTTTAGATAAAGAATCTTTAATTGCTATTATTCGTGACATTTGTGCCTCTTATAAGTCTTCTAAAAAGAAAAAGAAAAAGCTTGCTAAAATTGTTGATAATTTGCATATAGAACTAGATGATCTTGAATATGCTAATTCTTGCTTGCTTATTGATAAAAATGATTTTCTTAGCCAAGTAGACTCTCTTAAACTTGAAAATGCTAGTTTACTTGATAAGATTGAATTTCTAGAAGCTCAACCTCTCATGTATAGTTCTAATCAAGAGCATACTTTAATTATTGATTCTCTCATGCATGACATTGATGTTCTTAAATCTGAAAACAAGGACAAAGATTTTGTTTTGCATGAATTAGAAATAGATAATGCCTCCTTGCATGCTAAAATCAATGGGCATGAATCTTGTTCTAGTTCTACAAATAGAGAGAATGATGTTGTTGCTCTTCATATTGATAGAGATTCTCTTTCAACTAAATCTCTTTGCTTAGAAAATGATCTTTTGCATGCTAGAGATAATATTAATCAATTGTCTTCGACTATTGCTTCTCTTAAGCATGATAATGACAGTTTGAGATCTTCTTTGCAAAGATTCTTAGTTGGTAAAAAGAGTCTTAATGACATCCTACACCATACTACTAAACAAATTGGTAGACATGGTTTAGGGTATGATAGTAGTCAAGGGAACAACAAAGATAAAGGACCTCCAATATTTCATGGAGAATCCTCTAGTTCCAAGACTATGGGCACATGCAACTATTGCAATGAATTTGGTCATTATTCTACTTGTTGTCCTTTTAGGAAAGCACCCAAGAGCAATAGGACTTGGGTTGCTAAACTAATCCCTCCGGACCCAAAAACATGATTGGGGACCATTTCATCTTTCTTCTTGTAGGTACTTGCAAATGGATTGACTTGAGCTATTGAATTGCAAATTAACTTGTCAATCCACATAAAAGAAGAAAGGTGAGATGTGTAGAGGGTGACAACAAGTGGAAAAGCAATGGTAAGCACAAAGGTAATGGTTTTATTTCTTGTAACCATTTCTAACTTGTTTTGTCAAGTTAGTGTGCACTATACATATGGTTTTTGAGTTAAAAGTGGAATTTTGTGATTATCTTCACACTCTTGCTCAAAATTTGTTTCTAATGCTTCTATAGTGCATTACTAACTTGCTTAGACATGTATGGATATGGTTTGTATTTTCAGCATACCTTTAAATATGTTTCTATGAAATATATGTGCTTGTTGACAGCTGCTCTGTCGGTCGAGTTTGCCCTATTGAAACTCGACTGATAGGCACCAAGAGTGTTGCCAACAGCTGTCATCGGTCGAGTTGTCCATACACAGAACTCGAACGATAACACTGTGCACAATATACACAGTTGGCTTATTGGATGAGAATTTCTCTCTAAACTAGATTTTCTCAACCAATATCCTTATTCTTTGGCACTCTTTTGGTATCTTTATATATGCATATTGCCATGTTCTAAATTGCCTATCTTGCTTACAACTCTATCTCTCTAAATTGCTCTAAATTGGTATATCTATATCTTGCAATTACTTGCTTTGAGTTGTTTTGCAGGTTTCGATGATGATCTCTTTGGATCTCTTGGTTGTGTCTAAAATCGCTTCCGTTGTGCTTTAACTTGCTACATCTATCTAGGTGTATATCTTGTTTTGATACAACCTTGAGGTTCATAGGGGTAATAATCTTATGGTAAGGATGCATATCTAGTGAGTTATATCCTTTCATGCTTCTAAATTTGCATATCTCTTTGTTTGGATATATCTATACATCTACTCATAGCTTGCTCTTTGACTTGTGTATCTTTTGGTATCTCTTGCTATGATCTAGATCCTACTAGTAGTCCTAAACTTGTGATATCATCTACTAGTAGTTCATATACATGTAGTTCTAACCCTGGTTATAATTGGAATATTTTCTCATCTATATGCTATGCTTGTATCTTGTCTCATATATGCTCAAGCCTGTTCCTTGAATTGCATATCTACTATCTTGAGTTGCTTGCATAACATTGTGATGCAGGGCACATAGAGCTACATTATATGTAGAAATTGGAGTATTTTTGGATTTTATGCAGGTTTTGCTCCAATTTCAATTTTTGCTGCAAGTATAGTGTTTTTTATGCAGAAACACCCTTTTGAGCAAGACTCATCGCTTTGCCATGAGCTCCGATGGTTTTTGGTCAAATTCCATCATCTTGACGGTCAAAATTGTGATTTATTGTTTTTCTGCAGCACTTTATCTTGCATTTTTGGGATGTTCAAGTATATGCTTTAACTTGCTTTTCTTTCTATGCTTGGACAAGCCCCTATCTGCGCTCTTCTACTCTCCTTATATATTTGTGTTATCTCCTTTCTCTTTAACAAGTGATGTTTCTTTTTTCTTCATAACCCCACTTTTTGAAATGACAAAGGGGGAGAAAAGTATGTCTTCTTTTAAAAGAGGAAGAAGGCATGTCTTACATGAAGAGGAGAAGCATGTCCATGTAAAGGGGAGAAGGTAAAGGGGATGAGACATATATGTGTAGACATATATGAGTAGAAGACATAGTTTCTATAAATGTTATGAAAGCTAACCATACAGGAGAAATAGCATCAATTGAGGGGGAGTATGAAAACTCCATGCGCATCAATTGAGGGGGAGCATATGAACTCCATTCTATTGAAACCCCTAGGTTTCTCCAAAGGTATGAATTTACTTAAATGCTTTCAATACATTTATGGAATGGTTTGTCATCTTCAAAAAGGGGGAGAATGTTGACTCAAGGTCAATTAGGTCAATGTTGACTCACGTCTAAATTGACTAAACCCATGTTTTGATGATGACTAACCATTCCACATTTTGGTGTCTAATGTCTCTACTTGAATGATTTCAGATTAGGTATAGACACACTCCAAATGCCCTAACTTGCGCATCTCATATTGGAGAAAAGACAAGTCAAAGTCATACAAGTGGACGTTTTTTGTAATATGATGTATATCCATTAGAATCATGTTGTAAATCACTTGTAATGATTGTATGACTTGTAATTAAGCTTAGAAAAATATCAGGAACACTTAGATCGAATTTTAGAGCACTTTTAATGCAACTTTGAAAATCAATTACAGGCACTTGTTCGGTCGAGTTTCCCACCCTGAAACTCGACCGATCAACCTTGGTCGATTTTCTGAAGATTGCATCGGTTGAGTTGTGCACTCACAGAACTCGACCGATTGGGTAGTAGGCCAGTTCCAGTTGGAATGGTCGGTCAAGTTTCCTCAGAATAAACTCGACCGATCATTTCAATATCGGGCTGCCTGCTGCTTGATCGGTCGAGTTACACATATAGAAACTCGACCGAATGCACTGTACGGAAAAGTGCAGAAAAGTGTTTCTAGCCGTTTTGGAGTTGCAAAAAGTGAAAATAGATCCGTTGCAAGCCACAAAATGGCTAGTTTTCGTTCACAAGTGTTCCCAAAGGCTAAGAGGCATCCCCAGCTATAAATAGGACCCCTTGGGCTTCATTCCAAGGTTGAGCATTCATTGCAAACTCTTTGTGAGGTTCCTATTCTATAGTTGATTTCTTCCTACAACCTCTTCTCTCTCTCTAAGCTTAATCACTTGCTACATCCATTAGAGTGAGTAGGAAATTTGTAAGAGAGCTAGTCCTATTTGTATATCTTGTGAGGCTCTCACTTCCACCACCTCCCCTTCTATCATTTGCAATCATGAAGATGAAGGTTCTCTCTCTTGTCTAAGAGAGGTGAAGAAGAAAAAGGGAAGGAGTCCCTTGGTGAAGATCAAGGAAGAAGACTTGGAGCTAGAGTGGGTAAGCCCTTGGAGAAGGCAAAAGACTCAAGCTCAAGTAGGTAAGACCTTGGTGGAAAGCTTCTCCGAGTGAAGGTGAAGTCTAAGGCGGAAGATCCAAGAAGAGTGGGTAATTTCTACAAGGCTGAAGACTTGTGCTAGAGTGGGTAAGTCGTTGGAGAAGGCCGAAGACTCTTGCAAAGTGGGTAAGTCCTTGGTAAGGTTGAAGACTCTTTGTATTGGATAGGTAAGTCCTTTGTGAGTCATGTGTTGTATGTCTTATTAATCAATATAAGAGTGCAATTGTTTGAAGTCCTAGAGGTTGACCTCTCTAGGAAAGTGGACTGACACACTTCTAGTTTGAAGTGTGGAACCACTCTAAATAGCTTGTCTAATTGGTGCATGTTCAATCTCTCTTATCCTTGCTATGCATGATTTAGTTGCACTCAAATTACCTATTTAGCAACCTTATCTTGTTATATATTTTGAAGGTTTAATGAATTTTGTTTAAGTGCTTTCAGCTCTATTCACCCCCCCTCTAGAGCATCTAATCACCCATCTAGGATCCAACATATACCTCTTGCTGCCTCTTGCCTAGATAAATCATTGTTGATGCGATCTGTTGGTAAAGGAATAGAGACAAATTTTTTTGTTTTTGCTGCCTTTTCTAACATCCCTATTCCCCAAAAAATCCTACCATGTATAATAATTTTTAGCTACTCATATTACAATAGATAACAAGCTTAAAATATAGCTTAGTACTGAGGAACCTTGAAACTATGTAAAAATTGTGCATCAATAAAATACAACTAGACATAAATAATTATTAACATACTAATGAGTTTGTGACAACCCGCCACGCTAAATGAGATTACTCAAAATAAAAACATGATTGTTCACTAAACAATCACGTCACTAAGAGGGGCATAATTAAAACCAAATGAATCTTCTTAAACATGTCTAAGAACATTTCATAGAAGTCCATAATTCTACATAAAAGCATATACCATATCGTGCATCTTTACAACTATTTTGTGGCATCGATAACAAATTGTATACAAAAGGTATCATCCACATATTTACACCATGTACAAACGTCAATATACTACCAAAAACTTGATCCGATGATTTATCATCTACAAACTTTCCTGCCCGAACCTAAGAGTACAAGGATGACTCTAGGACACACTAAACAACTAACCAACCTTCTTTCTGTAAGAATCTCCAAACTACTCCTCACTACTACAGGTCTGACGAAGCTGTTCACGATCACCTAAAAAGATGTGGTGACCTAAAAGGTGAGATCCATGTCCCAATAAGAGACATAACTCTCAATAACATTTATTTCTTATAGCAGAATATCTAATTAACAGATAAAGTAGATAATATTACAAACTTAAAAAATTATCATAATGTTCAAAGGAACAGACAAAGCTAACACCATATGTACAATTGATTTATCTTATCATATTATTCATCATCTAAATAATAAAAGAGACAAAGCAAGGGTTATCATCCATTGTGAGTCGTTGAATAGCCCAAATAGATATGCTACATGGCTGAATTATATATTTTATTAAGCATTGGGTAGTTTGAGGTGTACCACTCAAACTACTAGGTGATCAATGTGAAGTCCCAATCAAACCCGTATAAGATCTAGGAGAGATATAATCCTAAGATCTCTTCCCCTTGGTCAGTAAGAGTCTTCCGTAGTGGCATATCAATCAAACTGTAATCATCCTAGTCCATCCTGGGTACACATTCCATGACACTAGAAACTAGGATATTTAACCCTAAAATACTAGGTATGACTGCAATCATCCTTAATCACATCATATCACACACACACACACACACACACACACAGATATATATATATATATATATATATATATATATATATATATATATATATATTCATCCAAGATTTGGTCTTGACCGCTCCCCAAAAGCTTGGGATCAGAAGGACAAGGATAAACCCTCCCTGCACCTACATTTACTCAACAATATAAAAATTCGAGTTTCTCTTCTGGAATACTCATTTTACTATCCAGCTAGTCATAACATTGGAATAGTTCTACTGTTAAGGGAACTACATGATTAGGATTTCACTAGATTAGTTAATCCAGTTGGGTGATTTCAGACTGCATCAACCAAGTTACATACAAACAACTATATGGTTCCTATAAAATCATTGGTATATAACAACTCTAGAAGATATAACAACTCCAGAAGATATAAAATGTATGAAACATATTCCTTGGCATAACATCATAGAGTACTAGTCACTTGTCATTCATGAAGAGTACTAAACCTCTACTATGGTTCAAAACATGCCCAAAGGCCCTTCATGCCAAAACATCATTATTTCCTATAGAAAATCATTGTGATTCAACACTTTGTAGAGGGTTCCACATGTCACCAACACACTTGTTGTATACAAGATTAGCATAAGGGTTCATCAATCATAAGAGTTATGGTATTCCTAAAAGTAACATTGTAGAGTTACCTTTAGCAATGTGAATTGTGTTCATTCATCATTTCAACATTGGAAGAAGATTGAAGCACTAACCCCTCATTAGTTAACCATTATAAGAAGGATTTAAGGTATGGTTTGGATTCCCACCACCAAAACAACATAGATATGTAAACACTTAGGCAAACCATTGTTTCATTAGCACACTTAGGTAAAAAACTTAGGCAGACCATCGTTTCATTAGCACATTTAGGTAAACACTTAGGAAAACACTCATTTCATTAGCAGACTTAGGTAAACACTTAGGCAAACCATCATTTCATTTACACACTTATGTAAACAATTAGGAAAACCATAATTTTATTAGCACACTTAGGTAAACACTTAGGCAAACCCATATTTTCATTATCACACTTAGGTAAACACTTTGGCAAACCATCGATTTGTTACTTAGTTGAAAATCCATTGATCCTCAATCTACAAGGGAGAGGAGCAAACATTCGATGGTGCAACTATGCATCCAAATGTGAAACTATATCAAATATTATGAAGAATACTATGAAGCACAACATGCATATATGAAAATTATAGATAGAACCCTAGAAAAGGGAAAATTTCACAAAGGTCCACATAAGCACATAAATTGCAAAACTAAATCAAACAAAGTCCAAACTGGTTCCAAATTGGAACATATCATTATCACCAGATATCAAAGCAAAAACTAAGGCTTGATTAAGGAATTAAGCACCCAATTAAGTTAATCAAGCATGTTTAAGCATGAATCCAGGTCAGGGGTCTTACAACCCCGAATGTGGAAACCTACATATGATAAGCGAGATTACTCAAAACCAAAACATGATTGATCACTAATTAATCACATCACTAAAAAGGGGAATACGTAAAACCAAATGAATCTTATTAAACATGTCCATGAAAATTACATAGAAGATTCATTTGGTTTTAGTTATGCCCCTTTTTAGTGATGTGATTAATTAGTGATTTATCATGTTTTGATTTTGAGTAATCTCGTTTAGTGTGGAAGGTTGCCACATTTGGTGGAATCATAGAACTACATGATTAGGGTTGCACTTGATAAGTTAAGTCAGTTTGGTGATTTTAGACTACATCAACCAAGCCACATATAAATAACTATATTGTTTCTATAAAATCACTGTTATAAAACAACACTAGAAGATATAACAACTCTAGAATATATAAGATGTATGAAACATTTGCCTTGGAACAACATAATAGAGTACAAGTCCATTGTCATTCATGAAGAGGACTAAACCTCCACTAGGGCTCAAAATATGCCCAAAGGCCCTTTAGGCAAAAACATCATTACTTCCTATAGAACATCATTATCATTCAACACTTTGTAGAGGGTTCAACATGTCACACCTAATACACTTGTTGTATACATATTTAACATAAGGGTTCATCAGTCATAAGAGTTATGATATTCCCAAGAGTAACATAACAGAGATACCTTTAGTAATATGAATTGTGTTCATTCATAACATCAACATTAGAAGAAGATTGAAGTACTAATCCCTCATATTTAATCAGTAAAACAAGGATTCAAAGTATGGTTTGGATTTGCAACTCCAAAAAAACATACATAGGTAAACACTTAGGCAAACCATCATTTCATTAGCACACTTAGGTAAACACCTAGGCAACCATCATTTCGTTTCCACACTTAGGTAAACACTTAGGCAAACCGTAATTTCATTAGCACACTTCGGTAAACACTTAGGCAAACTGTAATTTCATTAGCACACTTAGGTAGAAACTTAGGAAAATCATTGTTACATTAGGGGATCAGTCAAATATCAAACCATTGGTTCATTCATGGACTTAAATCAAAGAGAAAAGCCATCAGTTCATTTATAATCTTAGACAAAAACATCATTTCACCTACTTAGCATACCCATTGGTTTTGTAAGGAGTGGGATCCCAGAGGGGAACCACTCCTATTAGAAATAAAAAGGTAACATCCCAAACCAAACACCAACATAATTGTTTTTTACCAAAGGGATGAAACCAATTTATTCAACATGATTGTATCATAACACCAAAGTTTAGCGGCGGAATAAAAACATTTACTATATTCAATTTATCATAATATTACAAAAGTACCTCAACGTCATCTCCCATAAGGGTTTACATAAAAGGTATATCATATGAATCCATGTAGAGGGAAATCTACAACATATCAGGATTGTCTTCAAGATTTAACTCCTTAAGCTATATCCACATCATCATTCCATATCCTCATTGTCCTCCACCTAGGGTTGGAAGCATACCCCAACAAGAAAAGAAAAATAGAAGACATCAGCAAAGGCTGGTATGTGCATAATAAAAGAAAATTGAGAAATATAAAGAGATAAGGACATCAATAATAAAGGCCTCCCATGAAAGAGAGAAGTACTACTGAAGAGGGCATAAAATAAAAGAATCTCAATAAAAGAGACAAATAGGAGCAAAGTATAGAAATAAAGCATCCATGTGTTTCACCTGTGACAATACTAGACAATAATAACATGTAGGTAGGAAATAACACATCTACCAAAAATATGAGGTGAGCAGGAACTGTATACATCCGCTCTAAATATGGAATGGGTGGGAACTGTATACATCCACCATGAGTAGGAAATACATATCTACTCAAATATATTTTCATATGCAGGAACTTTTAACATCTGCATTCATATGTGGAAATGTTCATGTCCACATAAAAATAACATGTAATATTATACTAGCAGTCACCACATGATGCAGAACAAAAGAGTAAGCAACAATAAAAGATAGTAAGAAAGATGAGAACATTCAAGAAACACAATAAGTGGGATCACATGATCCTAATCAATCTCCACCATAAAAGTGGGAAAAAGAGCATATAACACCATAGAATGTTCTACCATGAGCAATGTATAAGAAAGAGTCCAAAAGAATGTTAGATATGATCATATGATCACTAACATTATAAGACACTTCCCATGAAGCATATTTTCCAAAAGAACAAGATACTGTACAGGCTAATGTCCATAGGACCAAGAGAAAGAAGAAAGTAGGAAAATTGCTCAATAAGAATAATTGGGTCTAAAATAATATCTTAAACCAAGGTCCTAGATATTCTCTTCACCAACCTATTTGTTTCCAACATCTTTACATAATTACAAGAACTCACATGTATTAGGGTTTGTCATATGGATTAATGTAAAGAAAACCCTAGCTTCAGACTTTTTATACAAAACTCCGATTTAGACTCTGAAAACATCACCATTGATCTTATTAGGTTCTCCTGGTTAATAAAATGTATAAATTTGTCTATTTTGGAGTTATGAAGGTTAAAGTACAATTTTGGTTATTTTTATATATTAAATCATTTTTAGTCCATCGATTTGTTACTTAGTTGAAAATCCATTGATTCTCAACCTTCTAGGGAGAGGAACAAACATCTAACGATGCAACTATGCGTCCAAAGGTGCAAATATATCAAATATCATGAAGAGTACTATGAATCACAACATGTATGTACGAAAATTATAGATAGAACCCTAGAAAAGGGAAAATTGCATAAAGGTCCACATAAGTACATACATTGCAAAAACTAAATCAAACAAAGTCCAAATTGGATCAAAATTGGAGCATATCTTTATCACCTAATATCAATGCATAAACTAAGGCTTAATTAAGTAATTAAGCACCCAATTAAGTTAAGCAAGCATGTTTAAGCACAAAGCCAGGTCAAGGGTCTTACAACCAAAAACCCCTAACATTCTTAAGCATGCTTGATGAACTTAATTGGGAGCTAAATTCCTTTATCAAGCATGTTTGAACATGAAGCTAGGACATGGGTCTTATGGAGTCTCTTATATTAATTAATGTGTACTCGCAAAATTAAACTTAGTTGGTGTGGGTTGGGGATGGAAACCAAAGATAAAACTATACATACATCTAGAGGACACACTCACTACAGAAGTGTGACTGTGATGTTGAGAGGGTATCTATCAATAAATGTAGAATTTGATTTAAATTGCACAATAAGGATATTTCTAGATTTTTGATCAATAATCTAAAATGTGTGATGGTATTTTTTAACATATTGCCTACCATAAGATTTTCAAACCCATACTAGTAACCTAAATTATGATACATGCACTGTATGAATTTTAGTGTATTCCCAATGTTGTTCTTAGTGTATATTATGCAAGAGTCCTAGTGCACACGTTGCATGAACCAATTGCACAAATGATCATGATGTAATTCTCCATGTACGTTAATCCTAGTGCACACTTAAGTATGATCCTAAAGCACACTCATCTCACATCATTACATTTCTATATAATTCCTAGTTCAGATGCTACTCAAATTAGGCTATTCATATTAAAAAATATGATGCACAATCCCAATGCACACACTATTCAAATTTTGTGCTAAGGAGATACTTTATCATACAAAATGATCCATAGTCTATGTGGTTATTTTAGAAACGTAGTATAGAACAACACCTTTTACAAACCTAACTCCATGGATCAAGTCTTAGTTTATGATTTTTGATGCATTTTGTATGGAAATATTGGTGCATACTTGATTCATACTCTTTTGAGCATGAAACTAACAAACAAAAAGAAAATATATGTTGTCAAAATGTAAATGGGTGTCCATGAAGTCTCGTAAAGCCCCAAATGTACATTGGATCATATAGTCTTTTGGGTGTCAAATATTAGAGGAATTATGGGAACAAACACTATATCTTCTTATATTATCCATGCCATAACAAACTATTCTTTAAATGTAGCAACTAAAGATTCAAGGAGTAAATAACACAAGCTATTGCTACAATGTTAGTGTTTCCCTACTTCCTATACAATCATCTAATGCTTAAGTTTCTTTAGCTTCCACTAGAAGGGATTTGGGCTTCCTTCAATTCCACCATTAGATATCAATAAGAGATACATCTATTCCATGATCTTGCAAGATTTTCTATCATATAATGAAAATATTGGGGTTCCATGTCGAATCTAAGTGCAAAAGGATCGTTCTTCCCTTGGAAAAAAACAAAACAAAAGATAGAGCAGAGGGCATAAATGAGAAAGCACTGAGGAGAACCTTCTCCTTTCATGTGTCCTACCATGGCTACGAGCACTATCAGCTGTAGCTCAGCCTGATTTGGGAAAATCTCAAATGGGTGATCAATAGCCAAAACAACAGTGCCAAAGAGGAGAGAAGGGGTTACCGAAACATACCTTAAGATCAATTTGATTCGAGACCACATGAGGGTAGAGCATGGCTCACCACTATTATGTTCAGGTCCCTAGCCCTAAGATGGCAAAACACAGAAGAAAAAGGGAAATGGGAGTGAGAGAAGGATCGCAAATCGACCGATGATGACAAAGGTTCATCTATTTATAGGTGAGGGTCCCAGAAATAGAGAAGGGAAAGGTTGGCTGAGATGATTGGCCTGTAAGAATTGGACGAATCTTGTACACTCAATTATAGATGCCAAGTAAAGGTTCAAGGTGTGCGGAATCAAAAGTAGAACTATAGAAGCAAAAAATCTTGTGAAACGGTCAAGTATAGAGGAAGAAAATCGCGATCTAAAATCTTCCAAACTTGGCGGCCACTTTCCTATTTGGCGAGAGGTTGAAGACACACAAAAACCAATGGATCACTGGTCCAACGGCCCAGATCCCACACACTAAATCAAAGTAGGCATGACAAACATGTAAATCAAAATAATGTCCAAATCGGAAACCAACTAAAGTGATACATTAAATTTATTTCTCTTTTCTCTCTCCTCATTTGAGGGTGCGAACTAATCCTAAATTAAATGAAATTTGACATCCAACCTAATTTGGACATGAGGAATCTAAATATGTAATTATGTTTACCTTTTGGGAATTTTATTGTGTTAAAAAAATCAAAACTTATTTTCTATTTCCTCCTTCATTAGTGGTTATAAGATTCTCTAAATTTGATGAAACTTCACCCATAAATCACATTAAGTTCCTTGGATATGAATTTGCCATTTATTTTACATGTTGAAGTTATTTTTCATTTATTTAATATTTTGAAGGTTCTACACACTTTCTCTCTACTAATTTCTCCTTTTAAGCAAATATTCTCCATATTGGATGAAAATTTACCCAAAGGCTATATTTATTATGTATATTACGAATACAATAATATTTTCTTCTTTTGGAGTCATTTATTATTTTATTTCATATTTTGAAGGAAAAACTCATATTTTCCTTCCTAGAAGAAATTAGGGTAATTATTATAGAGCAAATAATGTGAAACTTGACTCCCAAGTTAATTAGGATCCAAGTAACACGAACTTAACATTATTTTTATCTTTTAGAATATCCTTTTATGAATTATAACATTTTAGCTTATTATTATTATGTTTATTAAAATATTATTTCATCATCATTATTATTCATCCAATTGTGTCCCATATATTTATATTTACAACCAAAAGAATTATATATCATTATTATGAAATCTCCATTTATATCATATGACATATTTTATGTGTCCATTAATGGCCTAAGCCTAATGTGAAACATTAGATTGCATTATGGTGATTTATACATGCATTAGCTCATAAGTTTATACCAAACATCTTTTAGGTCTAAAACCTTAACCTTGTTTGGCTAAGTCCAAAAGGTCAAATTTCTAAGATAGGGTCCAAGATCTGGTATGTTACAGGTTCATTGATGCACTTAGACAAAATCAAAACCATCAGATCATTAATATACTTAGATAAAAACATTATTTCTCATACTTGGCACACTCATCAATTCATTTACTTAACATAGCCATCAAATCATTGAATTACATAACCATTAGTTTATTTACCTTGTGGTGTCATTGATTCTCACACTAACTAAAACCATCATTTCCTAATCTTAACAAAATAATTGTTTCAAGGACAAAGTAGAACCATCAATTTATGACTTCTACATTAGGAGAAAACCAGTTCTCTACACTAAGTAAAATTAATCATTTCATACCTTCAAAACCAAAGTAGTTCATCATAGAAGAAGAAACATGCATAAGATCTAAAGATAATTTAACAATACACAACTATCACACATATATGCAAAATTGTGTACAAAAAATCATCTTTCTTCCATAAAACCAAGTTTCTAGGTAGGATATATATAACAAGTTAAAAGTACGCAAGAAACATGTTGAAAGTTATATAACTTGCCTCATAATGAAGATGAACGTCCACACCGTAACTTGTCTCAAGTAGAGAAGATGGAAACCCTAGACTATCACTCCTAAAGATCCAAAGTAGCTCCTTTCTTAAAGAACAAGGTAGATCTAGGGCAAAAGAGAGGAGAAAAAGGGGGTCTTCAACCACACACATGATCTTACATCATAAACACTAGGGTTCCACCCATGGATGAAGAGAGAAGAAGGAGAACAATAAGAAAACTAGATTAGAGAAGAAGATCTTACATGTATAAGGCAAGAAACTAGTTTGAAAGCTCCAAACAACCCTAGAGGTGGTTGATCCAAACCCTAGAGAAATATGAAACCAAGATCCATACAAGCTTCGTCCCCAAGGAGCTCTTCCTTCTCAAAATGATGGGTTAGAGTCTCTCTAGAAACAAGAATAAGAGGTAGAAGGAAAAGGCTCGTTTGGGAGAGATGTGAAGGGTATATATATCCAAGAAGAGAGAGAAAGGTGGTCAAGGGTTGAAAAACTGACTTGTCATGAGTCAAAACTTGAAACCTGTCTTTTCCATGCATGTTAGAAAGCCCATCGGTTCATTCACCAATGATATTCATCAGTTCATGCCTTGGTGAAATCATCTAGATGTATCATCAGAGAAACCATTAAATTGTGCACCATACTTAGCCATTTTGAAAACCCTATCTCTCATCGGATTGTGTACTTCAACCAGGAAAACCATCAGTTTAAGGACATCAAGGGAAAACCATCATATTATCCACTACAAGGAGGAACCATAGAATCATTCACTCACTTGGTGAAACCATCATATTTTCATTGTACATAGAAAAACCATTGATTTGTTTCTTAGTTGAAAATCCATTGATTCTCAACCTACAAGGGAGAGGAACAAACATCTGACGGTGAAACTATGTATCCAAAGGTGTATATATATATAATATTATGAAGAGTACTATGAATCACAACATGTATGTACAAAAATTATAGATCGAACCCTAGAAAAGGGAAAATTGCACAAAGGTCTACATAAGCACATATATTGCAAAAACTAAAATCAAACAAAGTCCAAACTGGATCAAAATTAAACCTGATAAGCATAAAATAAGGCTTGAATAAGTAATTAAGCACCCAATTAAGTTAAGCAAGCATGTTTAAGTACAAAGCTCGGTTAAGGGTCTTACAACCATAAACCCCTAACATTCTTAAACATGCTTGATTAACTTAATTGGGTGTTGAATTCCTTAATCAGGCATGTTTAAACATGAAGCTAGGTCAGGGGTCGTATGGAGTTTCTCTTATATTAATTAATGCGTACTTGTAAAAGTAAACTTAGTTGGTGTGGGTTGGGAATGGAAACCCCAAATAAAACTATTACATACATCTAGAGGACACATTCAATGCGGAAGTGTGACTGTGATGTTGACATAGTATCTATAGTAAATGTAGAATTTGAATTAAACTCCACTAGAAGGATATTTCCATATTTTTGATAAATGATCTAAAATGTGTGATGGTTTTTTTTAACAAATTGTCTACCACAAGATTTTCAAACCCATCCTAGTAACCTAAATCATGATACATGAACTATATGAATTTTAGTGTGTTCCCAATGTTGTTCGTAGTGTATATTATGCAAGAGTCCTAGTACACATGTTGCATGAACCAAGTGCACAAATAATCATGATGTAATTCTGTATGCATGTTAATCCTAGTGCACACTTCAGTATGATCCTAGATCACACTCATCTCACATCATTACATTTCTATATAATTCCTAGTTCAGATGCTACTCAAATTAGGCTATTCATATTAAAAATTATGATGCACAATCCCAATGCACACATTATTCAAATTTTGTGCTAAGGAGATACTTTATCATTACAAATGATCTGTAGTCTATGTGGTTATTTTAGAAACATAACATAGAACAACACATTTTACAAACCTAACTCCACAGATCAAGTCTTAGTTTATGATTTTTGAAGCACTTTGTATGGAAATCTTGGTGCATACTTGATTCATACTCTTTTGAGCATGCAACTAACAAACAAACAAAAAATATATGTTGTTAAAATGTAAATGGGTGTCCATGAAGTCTCGTAAAGCCCGAAATGTACACTGGATCATATAGTCTTTTAGGTGTCAAATATTAGAGGAATTGTCAGAACAAACACTATATCTTCTTATATTATTCATGCCACAACAAACTATTCTTTAAACGTAGCAACTAAAGATTCAAGGAGTAAACACAAGCTATTGCCACAATGTTAGTGTTTCCTACCTCCTATACAATCATCCAATGCTTGAGTTTCTTTAGCTTCTACTAGAAGGGATTTGGGCTTCCTTCGATTCCACCATTAGATATCAATTAAAGATACATATATCCCATGATCTTGCAAGATTTTCTATCATATAATGCAAATATTGGGGGCTCCATATCGAACCTAAGCACTTTTATATCACAGGCCGAACACATGGATTATTGGATGTGGACTTAGGATCAACTTCCATTGAATCATTAATCATCTTATTGATGGTTACTAATACCCGACAAAGAACCACTGAGTCAAACACACGATAAAGTAACCTAAAATAAGAAGGAAGGAGATAAAAAGACATAATTTGAGTTGTGATTAAAGTGAAACTTTAATGAAATAAATTACAAAGATATACTCCACAATCATGGTTTTGTTTAATCAAGGGAGAGTCCTACACATGACAAAGTACAACAAAATTAGTATGAAGATGGAATGGTATGAAAGATCTCTCTAGACTGTCAAACCATATATGAAGACACATGGGTTCCTATTTTACAAGAGGATGAGAATTTGGCATATAAGACATAACACTATTTAACTTCATTTTAGTTTCATGGACACTCGGTCCAATTAGTAACATTAGAGATGAAATATGTGAATACATAGGTGATAACTTAGTAATCTGTCATCCTTTAGGTGATTGTTGTTAGGATAGTCCTTATTTTCTATAATAATGGAGGTTGTATTGATGAATAAATTCCAGTGGTGTTTCATGAAACTCCTTGATACAAATCTCAAGTCTATGTGGCATAGTTTCCTTAAAGTATCAATGTAATTCTTGGGTCCTATCTCAAGTTTGGTGAAAAAAATTATGAAAATTGTTGATCCTATAAACAAACACTAGCTTT
Source organism: Alisma plantago-aquatica (assembly GCA_963693085.1). NCBI lineage: Eukaryota > Viridiplantae > Streptophyta > Magnoliopsida > Alismatales > Alismataceae > Alisma > Alisma plantago-aquatica. The sequence goes on from OY856410.1 coordinate 336,439,874, forward strand.
CGTTTCATTCTTTACAATCACTCAAGGACATCCCAGGAAAACATACTGACAAGTAATCCATATGAGTACTACTTTATCCTAACAGTAACAACCAAATATTTAGCAATAGTCTACTTGATAAAAAAGTCCATATTGTTAATAAATATATGATATTCATTGCTTTTAAGATTAGTGTATCTAATCCTATAAACATTATTTTATCTAAGGAATCATATCCTAGGATGCTACACTCAGATTCATGGAGGTTGTGATGATGTTATATTAAGATGAAATAAGTGATTTTTATTCCATATATGTCGTGTAATGAGTGGAATATGAGTGAGGATCCACTCATTACATAAAGAACACAATAACAAGATTCCAGTACAAACACACCATAAAATTATTGAAAGGAAATGATGTAGACAACTCTGAGTATGAAGAATAAATTTGATGTCTTGACACTAGAGTGGAAATAAAACTATATTACATAGTTACATAAAAAGAAACATCACACACATGATTGACATGACTACAATGTAAAAGACTATAGAAAAAGACTAGTGCGACATGATTCCCTAGGCATCTCAAGCTATCTAGGTTCTACTCCTCATAGGTTGTCTCTTCCTAGATATCTACCTCTCCTAAAATATTTTCTTTTGGGTGGTTGAAATCAACACCCCATTAGTAGATAGACAAATAGAGGAATGTCAGGAAAACTAGTATTATCTTTTAATATCTAAATTATTGGGCAATTTAGAGCACATGAATACAAAGGAGTTATTATATCCAAAATTTATATAAAAGAATATCAAATAGGCAGTGTCCTAAAAGAACAAAAAATCGAGTTGATGAGGCATAGTCAAAAGTCCTAAACAAAACTTTCCTTCAAAAATTCATATCAACAATAATATCAACATTGCACATGATGTGTAGCTATGGATAACCACCACATAAAGACATGGGTAGAGGCACCGCCACCTCAAACTTTAGTACATCAAAGTATATGTAAATTTCAGTAATGAGCACCACTACAGAGAATGTTGGGGTTAGGCACCACCATCTAATTACACACACACACAAATATATATATATATATATATATATATATATATATATATATATATATATATATATATATATATATATATATATATATATATATATATATATATATATGGTCTCCCAAAGTGTGTTTCCTCCCTTTTTTTCATTTTCCAAGAAAATACAAATAGAAAGAAAAGAGAAGTGGTCCTTCATCTACATACCAAAAGAAAAGCAAGGAAACTTTACAAAAGATAGGAAAGAAAAATAAAACCCTATCTATACAATGACCTATACCAAAGTATCAATATCTTTTTCGATTCTTCTCCAATTCTGAGCAGTAGAGAAATCAGAGTTATGGAAAATCCTTTGATTCCTCTCACTCCACAAAACATGGATAACCTTATACAAAATAATCTTACTTTTCCTTTCAGAGTAATAAATCGAATCAGAGATAGACATAGTCACCACAGAGATATAACCCCAGAACAAGCACAACTCCATATCTCTTTAGCAAAAACACAGCTAAAAATGTGATTACTAGCCTCTGTACAACATCTACACAAATCACATATTGATGCAAAATAGAACCCTCTATTCTTCAAATGATCATGAGTAAGAAGCTTATCAAGCATAAGTCTCCAAACCTGTTACACCCCGATCTCACAATTACTATTAATCATGAGATTAGGGCATAAATTGAGGATTTAACGTAATCCAAAGATCACCTTTAACTTTTTCTTCTTTTTCAAACTCTTTGTTTTCTCGCATTGAACCACATAAACTAACTTTACAAGGGAATCTAAACATTGATTACTCTAATATGATCTCAACATTAATGATACACACCCATACATTGATTATGTTTCTCACACTTCCATATACATACGACATGATAATCAAATACATTCTCTCTTATTAAGGAAACAAATATACAAAACATTTCTTACAACACTCTCACATCTATGCTAGGACCCAGAGTGATAGGGAATGACTGAACTTAACTAATCTCATACTTAACTCATGTGGTAGATATACTCTGATGCTTTGACCTTCTTCAAGTCCATGTGGTTTCCCTAAAAATTGTGAGTAGAGGGGTGAGCCTACTCGCTTAGTGAATGAGTACTTCAAAGAAACGGTCTAAAGCACTGATATAATTACATATATACTTTTGAGCAACTGATATAAATTATAACATCAGTAAGCTTCAAAGAGATTAATCATTGACAATAAAAAATATGGCAAGATACTCTAGGTATCAACAAGAGTAAATCAATGTATGAGCTTGCTTGATTAATTTCAATGAGAACTAATAATTCAGAAACATACAAAGAATAATTGCTGGGAAATTGTACCTGAATTTTTCTTAGCCTTTCTTACATATAAGAAACTCTTTAAACCTATATGAACATATTTTAGCTTATTCCCTAATCATGTGCAGTGTACTCTACATACGAAGACTCATAGCGAACTCTGATCTCACCGTACAAGGCTTATCTAAAAACCTGGGAAGCTAAGCCTATAATTGAATCTGGGTCTGCTTGACTTGAACCGTCACATCTGACTAAGGCGGCGAAATAGCTGGTCTTTAACTGGACCTCTCCTTCTAGGCTGAGTACATAGGCGGAGGGTCTGAGATGCTCTTTGGGCCTCATCTTGGTACGCTCTGTGGGTACCTCTGGGTTACCACTGGGATCTCCGGTTCATGTTGGGTAAGCTATCTTCTCTTAGGAGACTTCCTCAAGGGCTTCGTCTCCCCGCACGCTCTGTGGGTGCGATCTGATCCCCGTATACTGGTCGCTGCCAGGGTGGATAATTTCCTCCCTACAGTGCAGACATCTGTAGGGAATCTACAGTGTTTAGGGCACCTATGTCTATTATTTTATTATTCTTGGAAATCTCTTTCCACATTGTATGCTTCACTTACTTATACTTGACTCTGATATCTTTATGGTACCGTGTCTATTTAATTGAAGTTTATAATACAACATGTACATCATTCTAAACTTGGCAGAGTAATATATTTAAAACATTGTAATTTACTGAGAAATCAACATACTATACATGTAGACAGACTGAAATACTTAAATAAACATAATGCATGTCCATTTGGAACTTATACACTATAATCATGCAATTAAACATCTTAATATACTGATAAGAGCTAATTACTTGGCATACGAGTAATCATCATTTGCACCCATAAATTATTTGCACTTTCTTGGAAAACATGCACATCGACCCAAATCCTGTATTGTGCATCTCATACTGAGAACATGGTAATCAAAATGCTTAATTAATTGAACAACCTATCCTTAGGATTTCATTTACCTCATTCACTTAACACATGGCTCTCATAAGGATTTAATATGTCATAAACATCCACTAAATACAGATTGCTTTAAACAAGTCATATACAATCAACATATGTATGAAATCCTCGAATTGAGCTAAATTAGGGTTTTCCATGCCATTAATTGAGATATTATGAATCAAGAATAACATTGCATAAATATAGTCTATGATGCCAAGAAAAACACTTCAAATGGATTTCACCATATTTATTCACAAATTTCCAAATTTCCACTCATATAGGGCTTCACCCTCTTTACAAAGATATCAAGCAAACACTATTCACATCTCATGAAATCCAAAATAGTATCTGACATATATGTACTATGAATTTAGATAAATAATCATTCATAACCAAGGGCATCCAGATAAACAAATTTCTCTATTTAATTATACAATAATTTCAGTCATAGACAAATTCCCTATATTTCAGTTTACTCTTATAACCTTTGCGAATGCTTAGGGAATTATCATTAGGATGTATTGTATACATTTCTAATATGAATTTATCATCTGAAATTCAAACAAACAGAGGAAGAATCCATTTCATATTATTTTGCAACAACTTAGATCAAATAGACAATTCAGGGTTTGTAGTCGCATACTAAGCAATTAAAGATTATGGATGATTTAACTAATTTTCGTGCAATATACTATTTAAAGGAAGTTACCACTCACCATAAGGTGTGAAAACACCTTAAAAACATAGCTCATCCCTAAAAATCTCAATCTCATATCAAATCCCTAGCAATTCACCCAATTCTTCTTCCTTTCAACTCGAAAACCCTAAAAATGAGGGATTATGAAGAAAGAGTGATAAAAGGGGAAGTTTTGATACTATTCTGAATTAAATCAGAGTAGGGATGTAATTTGTACATGTGAGATAAGATTAACCATGAAATTATATCCAAAGAAGCTAAACTTACATGATTTCATCATTCCTCAGACCGCAAAACCCTAGGTCAGCATCTCCATCAATTTCTCCTCTCAAACCCTAACTCTCCCTCTCTCTCTCTAGGATTTCGTTTCTCTAGTTTGAATCACTAATTATGAGAGCTTCTAGTGTGTTAGATTGACCATATAGAGCAATTGATATGCTTGGGTCAATTGCACATTGACCCCTCACTATACTTTTTCTTATTTCAGCTGAATTTTCTTTTATAAAAATATTTTTGTAATTGGTGTATGTCAGAGATAAAAACTTCTCCAAAAATTATTATAATTTATAATGTTGTGTATAATTGAGTAAAAAAGCGTTATTTAAAATTGAGATCATTCTAAGTTTCCATTAAATAATTAAAAATCGAATACTACACTGCTATCCAGAATTCTGCAAAAATGTCAGTTACTGTAATTCGTCTACTGATAAGGTCTAAACGCATCCAAAAATTAATAAAATTTTCCATGTTGTTTATGATTGAGTTTCAGATATCCATTTAAAATTTGAGATCATTTGGAGTTACAAATAAATAATTAAAAATAAACATTACACTAGTGAAAAGCATTCTGTCAGTATTTTGGTCGAAGTATAGTTTGAACCACATTCAAAGAACACTCCAAAATTCTGAAATTTTTCTCCAATATGCATGATTGAGTTATCCATATCATATCAAAAATTAAATTAAATACAAAATTTGTAGAAAATATGAAAAATCATTTACCACACTGCTATCCTAACCAAATTCCATATTCATGTACTATCAAAACCCTAATTTGGGCCGATTAGGGTTTTCAAATGTTAACCCTAATTATGTGGATCAAAGTATGATTAAACCTTATTATTGTATTTAAAACATAAAAATTAGCTACCATCATTAATCAAGGTTCAAATAATGATCAACTTAATTAATCATACAATCATCCAAGTAAACCCTAATTTTTGCCGATTAGGGTTTTCATTTCTCAAACCTTAATTCTTCAAACTAAAATCATAGTTAGAGTTTCTTCTCAGGTTTGAAACATCACAATTAATCTACTATGATTAATCAAGTCTAAACGATGTTCAATCTAATCAAGTATGTAATCATTTAGGTAAACCCTAGTTTACCAATTAAGTACAAATTTGGTCATTACAATTCTCACCCCCTTAAAAAGGTTTCATCCCCGAAACATAAATATGCAAGTAAAGTACATTCAAGGTTTATTTTGAGCTTCTAAAATCTTACATGTCATTATATTCTTGTATTTTATACTCGAATGTAGTTTCAATGTTAAGTCCTTTATTTCTTTTCTAATCACAACATGTTAAAACAGTTCTCAATGATAACAAACACATTCTCTATGCCACAATCAATCATAGAGTAGATAGAGAAGCAACCATTTCAATATTTTCATACTCTTGAGGTGTTACCTCAACATTGATAATCTGATCCAACCATCTCAATTTATACGACTCAATATGTACTGTTATTTTATATTACCTCTGAGTCACAAAAGAGAGTTCACCATGTTGTTTTGAATATTACTATTGTGCTACTCGAATAGAAAAATAGTCTTGAGTTAAAAGACTAGATTCAAAAACAATTTTACATTACTACTCATGACATCCCCATTGGATCATGCATGCATAAGGTGAAGCATTACCATCACATTCCATACTATTCTCAAGTGTGAACCCACACATAATTCAAGGTGTAACCATCGGGTTATAGCATACTAGGGTTTCAACAACAGTAACATAGTACTCCATAATTGTATTAGTCATTCAAGGACTATTCATACCTAATTACCATCACTTAGTTATATTAAAGCAAGGTATAACAAGCTATACCTCATTAGTGTTACATATCAATATAATATGGTTATCATCCCTTCTATTCATATGAGTGAATAGGTAAGACTACCTTATTCAGGGTAACCCTTCAGTTGTTCCATCATTATTCAACCCATATCACCATACCACAATTGTATAATACTAAGATGGATTACTGGTATGAATGACTACAACTGTTAGACATCTTTAATTAACATATTGCTTGCACATGTACACTGAAATCATACGTAGAACCAATTTACATCCCTTAATATACCTTCAACAAATTATACTTCTAAAAACAAATTCACATATTACTAAAAGCCATTGTTTTCTCTTATCTCTCTCCTCCTTCACTACTACTTAATTTTTGCTACTTACTCTTCTCATTTTAATCATGTAGATTAAACATTCCTAAAATTGAAACATACAAGCTAAGGATAGATTATTCATCATTCTTGATATCACTGCAAGAATTTATTTTAGATTACACTTTGCTCATCTTGCACTTCTCCTTTTATTCAAAACACACTTGTTACATTTCAAATTTATTTCTTTCCCTTTGCTCTGAATCATTTTCATATTGTTCATCAACCTTTCAGATTAGCTATCTTTAAACCATGGATTACTATCAGTGCTAGTTTACTTCTCATAGTGCAAATCTCATGATCTTGTTTTATAGAGATGCTAGTATTCAAGGTCAAATCACTAGTGACATCCCTTGAACTACTACAACTCTAAACATTCTAGGGTTTGGTCCTTATCAGTGGCATGATGTTATTATGATGTGACTTTGCTCCCTTAATTTTAATTTCAAACTTTGGATCTCACAAGTTTTACTAAAGTCTTCTTTATCTTATCAATTGAATTTCCTTTCTCTTACTTGGCCATTCAGATAGATTACATTCTCAATTTACCCTTCTAGGGTTTCATCATCATATTGTATGTCATTATTACATTCACTAGATGTCTCTACCATGGTGGTTATGCGTCATATGTGATTCATTTTCTTATCACTTCATTCCCACATTGCTCTCATTAAGGAAGATATGAAAGAGAAGACGATTTTTGAGACTTAGAATTCTTATCTTCAAACATTCAATAATACATTTCTCATATGTAGGTTTAATTAATTATCAACTAGGATACTTGACTAATTAGCACTTTCTTGAATCTCGCAACCTCTTTCTTTTATAATCTATATTACTCCATTATGTTTCAAACCCTTCTTTAATTTCCATAATCCCCTTACCATATACTACTATTCCACATGTCATCTTTAACTTCTAGTTTTCTCTTTTGATCATGTTGCTTCTTTTATGTGTATGATCATGTATACCATGTTGCATGTATTTCCTTTTATCCTTATACTAATGTGAAGTTGAAATTCTAAATCAATAATCTCTCTACTAGTATCACCTCATGTTTAATACATTGCATATCCTTCATTTAAATCAAACGACTCATGCATGGGTGAAACAAAGTTTATCTTTCAATCAAGTTTTTCCTTCCTGAATATAGTCTACCTTTGTATGACTTATTCATTTATTTAGCTACGCTTGTGTTCTTCTTTTAGAATCTAGTTTGTTGTTCTATATAGACTTATAATCCAAAGTTAGTAAGGATGAATGTATTAAACTTATTAATAAAGGTATACATTCCATGCTCTCAATTATATCATAACCCTCATTCCTTAATCAAGCTCATTATTTCCAACATTTCTCTTTGTTTCAACTAAGTTTCTTATCCTAGTTTTATGATTTACATGCTCATCTAGTTCTCTTCACTTTAACTCTTCTGAAGACTCTTCACTTCTATGTACGTATCGTATACTTAACTCTTTTCTTCTATTTTCCCTTTGCTTTGGAGTACATAAAAACATTGTACTCGGTTCTATAATCCATTCCTCATGATTGATTCTTACTATCTTGGCCCCTTACATACTTTTCTCATATCTTTTCCATATTTCATACTTAGAGTTCATATAATACTAATAATTAAACTTAATCTGAACCTTATGTCGTGTTCCTTTATTCCCAATTAAAGGGTTCTCATATGAGGCCCTAAAGTTGGATCTCAGATATCAGTTCCAACTTATGCTTAGATATTCTAATCTTTCCCATATGTTTCAACATCTTAGTGTATGTACATTCTCACTATGATGTGTGTCTAAATTATTCAGAGTCTACTCTTATTATATTTTTAATAGGATTCATTAGATCCCAGTAACGCACCCTGCCAGCCAGACCAGGCCGAACCTATAGTCCTGAAGCCAAGAGATATTTAGGATTAATTACTCAACTCCTATTCATCTCAAATGTGTGGAAGAAAACTTATCCACTTAGGAAAGCTCATTAAAAGATCATTTCTAGACTACTTGATACAAAGAATGTAATCAATAAATGCTAAAACTGCATAGTGTACAACAAATCTTAAAGACCCATATATATTTCAAAATACTGAATATCTTAATTCAAACATATAATAGCTTTTCTATTCATCTCCAATAAAACAACAATATGAAATGAAAGTTCTATCTCATTTTACATTTATGCTCTTAATTCATGTTACTTATCTTATTTCTAACCCTAATATTTCTAGGGTTCCTCTCTATCTCATCCTTCCACTATATACCTGTCCAGGGTATACATGAAAGAATAGACAAAGTAGCTTGATATTGGTTGATCCAAGTACTCAGATACCGGGCCAAGATATCCAAATACTCAAATCCCCAGAGCTAACATCATAACATATCCTATCCACCACACTTATGACTCTAACTTACTAACTTAATGGTCCCTAACAACTCAGACTAAGCTCTGATACCAAGTTGTTACACCCCGATCTCAAAATTACCATTAATCATGAGATTAGGGCATAAATTAAGGATTTAACATAATACAAAGATCACCCTAAACTTTTTCTTCTTTTTCAAACTCTTTGTTTTCTCACATTGAACCACATAGAGTAACTTTACAATGGAATCTAAACACGGATTACTCTAATATGATCTCAACATTAATGATACACATCCATACATTCATTCTGTTTCTCACACTTCCATGTGCATACAACATGATAATCAAATACATTCTCTCTGATTAAGGAAACAAAGATACAAAACATTACTTACAACAGTCTCACATCTATACTAGGAGTGATAGGGACCGACTGAACTTAACTAATCTCATACTTAACTCATGTGGTAGATCTACTCTGATGCTTTGACCTTCTTCAAGTCCACGTGGTTTCCCTAAAAATTGTGAGTAGAGGGGTGAGCCTACTCGCTCAGTGAATGAGTACTTCAAAGAAATAGTCTAAAGCACTGATATAATTACATATATACTTTTAAGCAACTGATATCAATTGTAACAACAGTAAGCTTTAAAGATATTGATCATTAAAAATCATAAATATGGCATGCTACTCTAGATATCAACAAGAGTAAATCAATATATATGCATGCTTGATTAATTTCAATGAGAACTAATAATTCAGAAACATACAAAGAATAATTGATGGGAAACTGTACTCGAATCTTTCTTAGCCTTTCTTACTTATAAGAAACTCTTTTAACCTATATGAACATATTTTAGCTTATGCCCTGATCATATGCAGTGTAATCTACATATGAAGACTCATAGAGAACTACGATCTCACCGTACAAGGCTTAGCTTAAAACTCGGGAAGCTAAGCCTATAACTAAATCTGAGTCTACTTGACTCGAATTGTCACGTCTAACTAAGGCGGCTAAATAGCTGGTGTTTAACTGGACCTCTCCTTACAGGCTAAGTACACATGCAGAGGGTCTGAGATGCTCTGTGGGCCTCATCTTGGTACACTCTGTGGGTACCTCTGGGTTACCACTGGGATCTCTGGTTCATGTTGGGTAACCTATCTTCTTTTAGGAGACTTCCTCAAGGGCTTCGTCTCCCCACACGCTCTGTGGGTGCGATCCAATCCCCATATACTGGTCACTGCCATGGTGGATCATTTCCTCCCTATAATGCAGACATCTGTAGGGAATCCTAGGTGTTCAGGGCACCAATGTCTATTATTTTATTATTCTTAGAAAGCTCTTTCCACATTGTACCTTTCTCTTACTTATACTTGAATCTGATATCTCTATGGTACCTCATCTATTTAATTGAAGTTTATAATATAACATGTACATCATTCTAAACTTGGTAGAGCAGTATATTTAAAACATTGTAATTTACTGAGAAATCAACATACTATACATACAGACAGACTGAAATACTTAAATAAACATAATGCATGTCCATTTGGCACTTATACACTAGAATCATGCAATTAAACCTCTTAATATACTGATAAGAGCTAATTACTTGCCATACGAGTAATCATCATTTACACCCATAAATTATTTGCACTTTCTTGGAAAACATGCACATCGACCCAAATCCTGGGTTGTGCATCTCATATTGAGAACATGGTAATCAAAATTTGAACAACCTATCCTTAGGATTTTGTTTACCTCATTCACTTATCACATGGCTCTCATAAGGATTTAATACTTCATAAACATCCACTAAATACAGATTGCTTTAAACAAGTCATATACAATCAACATATGTATGAAATCCTTGAATTGAGCTAAATTAGGGTTTTCCATGCCATTCATTGAGATATTATGAATCAAGAATAACATTGCATAAATAGAATCTATGATGCCAAGAAAAACACTTCAAATGGATTTCACCATATTTATTCACAAATTTCCAACTTTCCACTCATATAGGGCTTCACCCTCTTTACAAAGATATCAAGCAAACACTATTCACATCTCATGAAATCCAAAATAGTATCTGACATATATGTACTATGAATTTAGATAAAAAATCATTCATAACGAAGGGGATCTAGATAAACAAATTTCTCTATTTAATTATACAACAATTTCAGTCAAACAAATTCCCTATATTTTAGTTTACTCTTTTAACCTTTGTGAATACTTAGGGAATTCTCATTAGGTTGTATTGTATACATTTATAATATGAATTTATCATCTGAAATTCAAACAAACAGAGGAATAATCCATTTCATATCATTTTGCAACAACTTACATCAAACTGACAATTCAGGGTTTGTAGTCGCATACTAAGCAATTAAAGATTATGGATGATTTAACCAATTTTCATTCAATATACTATTTAAAGGAAGTTCCCGCTCACCCTAAGGTGTGAAAACACCTTAAAATGTAGCTCATCCCTAAAAATCTCGATCTCATATCAAATCCCTAGAAATTCACCCAATTCTTCTTCCTTTCAACTCGGAAACCCTAAAAATGAAGGATTATGAAGAAAGAGTGAGAAAAGGGGAAGTTTTGATACCATTTTAGACAAATCAGAGGAAGGATGGAATTTTGACATGTGAGAGAAGATTCACCATGAAACTATATCCAAAGAAGTTAAACGTCCATGATTTCATCATTCCTCAGACCGCAAAACCCTAGGTCAACATCTCCATCAATTTATCCTCTCAAACCCTAACTCTCCCTCTCTCTCTAGGATTTTGTTTCTCTGGTTTGAATCATGAATTATGAGAGCTTCTAGTGTGTTAGATTGACCATATAGAGCAATTGATCTGCTTGGGTCAATTGCACATTGACCCCTCACTATACTTTTTCTTATTTCAGCTGAATTTTGTGTTATAAAAATATTTCTAGAATTTGTGTATTTCAGAGATCAAACCTTCTCCACAAATTATGATAATGTTTAATGTTGTGTACAATTGAGTTACAAATCTTTAGTTAAAGTTTGAGATCATTCCAAGTTTCCATTAAATAAATAAAAATCGAATAGTGAACTACTATCCAAAATTCTACAGAAATGTCAATTACTGGAATTCATCTTCTGATAAGGTCTAAACGCATCCAAAAATTATGAAAATTTTACATTTTATTTATTATTGAGTTTCAGATCTCTAGGTAAAAGTTCAAATCATTTGGTGTTACCAATCAATATTTAAAAATAAAACATTATAATGATGAAAAACACTCTGTTAGTATTTTGGTCGAAGTATAGTTTGACCAAGAACCACATTCAAAGAACACTCAAAAATTCTGAAATTTTTCTCCAATATGAATGATTGAGTTATACATATCATATAAAAAATTTAACAAAATAAAAAAATTGTAGAAAATATGAAAAATCATTTACCACACTTCTATCCTGACCAAATTCCATATTCATGTACTATCAAAACCCTAGTTTGGGCCGATTAGCGTTTTCAAAGGTTAACCCTAATTATGTGGATCAAAGTATGATTAAACCTTCTTGTTGTATATAAAACATAAAAATTTAACTACCATCATTAGTCAAGGTTCAAACAATGATCAACTTAATTAAGCATACAATCATCCAAGTAAACCCTATTTTTTTTCCGATTAGGGTTTTCATTTCTCAAACCCTAATTCTTCAAACTAAAATCATAGTTAGAGTTTCTTCTTAGGTTTGAAACATCACAATTGATCTACTATCATTAATCAAGTCTAAATGATGTTCAATCTAATCAAGTATGTAATCATTTAGGTAAACCCTAGTTTACCAATTACGCACAAATGTGGTCATTACAAAACCAGGACCCTACATTTGATAGGAGAACTAGAATTCCAAACCCACTTTGACCAATGAACATTAGGGTACTTTATACGCACCAGATTCCAAAATTCGTTCAACTTAATAGGAGATACTTTATCCAGGAAAATTGACCTATTCAACCTAGGGGTATGTATAAAGAACTTTTTAATAAACCCAACAATTCTATTGCTATGTATTGATCTACTATATATCCACTAGCCATTCTCGAGAAGACAATCCATCTTGGCTAACTTTCCTCCACTCAGATTTAGAGTAACCCTTTTATCCAGAATATCATCAAGAAATTTTCCATCAGGTAACCAAGGGCCTCTTGAGATGAGAGTAGACAACCCAGCAGAGACAAAAACTCTGCTAAGAATCAAATTCATGGCCCTCAGCAGATAACTCCACATCCCATAAGCAATAGATTTGTGACTCACTCTCCACACTGAGTCACCCTCTATAGATAACTCCAAATCCAACAAGCAATAGACGTGTGACTCACTCTCCACACTAATTCACCTTTAAGGTATCTAGAATGGATCCATATCACCCACATAGAGTCCTTTTTTACAGCTACATTCCAAAGATTCTTGAAAACACAAGGGAAAACAATATCAGAGGTACGCTTTACACTAAGACCCCCTTCCTCCTTTGTCTTACATGAATTCCTCCCGGTGACCATATGAGTAGAATTATCAAGAGAGGAACCCCCCAAAGGAAATTATGACACAACATATCAATCTCTTTAGACACAACAATAGGAAGAGGAAAGGATAAATCGCAATACATATGGAAAGAAGAAAGAGTTGTCTTAATGAGCTTAAGTCTGCCAGCATAGGATAAGTGATGAGATTTCTGACCTTCCAATCTACTTTTCATCTTATCAATAATAGGATAACACAGAGCCCTAGAGAGCCTTCCTATGAACAAAGGAAGACCTAAGTACTTAAAAGGTAATCTTCCAATCTTGATCTTCAAATCAGAATTCACTGCATGAGGTTTTGCAGTAGAATTACAAATGACAATGCTCCTCTCTAGAATGATATTCATCCCTGTGACATTGCTAAAGTCATGGAGTATTTTATTAACCCCCTTAATAGAATTAGGATCAGCCTCAGAAAATAACATCACATCATCCACAAAAATAGCATGAGAAACATAAAAGTCATGAGCACCTTTAATAGGAACCATCATACATTGAGTAAGGTTGTGATTTATGATACTAGTGAACCCCTTCATTGCAATGATAAAGAGGTATGGAGCAAGTGGATATCCTTTCCTTGTACCTCTCTTAGGTTTAAAATACTCCCTAGGAACTCCATCCATTAACACTTGCATACTCATTGAGTTGAGAATGACATCAATCCAATGAATTAAGCAACAAGGGAAATTCATGATGTTGAGAATAGTTTTAATATAAGACCAATCAATAGAATTATAGGCCTTCATAATATCAGTCTTGGCACACATCTTTGTCTTAGTGCTTTTAAAGATTCTATTAATCTCAAATTAGGCTCCCTCCCGATGGTGGCGTCTGGCGATGGTGAAGGTCGGCAGTGCAATGTCAGATCTGCTGAGGAGGAGGGTTCAGGTGAATCTCACTCATCAGACTCGATTTTCATTGCTAAACCATCTACTGACTTTAACGATTCTCACCCTTCTAACATTGTCAAGCCTTGGGCAGAACTAATGAATCCAAAAATGTATGATACATCTCTGGAGAAAGTAGACATTGAGATTCAAGGCCAGAAGCTAATCTATCTGAGGGAGGAGGCAGAAAGGATTGTTGAGAGATGGAACAAATGGTTAGCTGGGTACATTATGGGATTCAATCTGCATTTGCCTACACTAGAGAGATATCTGTTGCAAATCTAGATTCTAAAAGGCAAGATTGAAGTCATGAACCATGGTCAAGGATTCTTCTTAATCAAATTCTCAAAGGCTTTAGACCTAGAAAATGTTCTTGACGGTGGTCTATACTTTGTGAGAAGCAAGCCTTTGGTGTCGATGAAGTGGAATCCAGGGATAGTTCTTAGAAGGTTTCTGATGTCAGATATGCCTGTGTGGGTTCGTATCCACAATCTTCTGCTCGAACTATGGGATATGAAGATGTTTTCTAGGATTGGTTCCTTTATAGGCAATCCCCTTCGTGCTGACAAGATTACTTTTGAACTAAGGAACCTAGAGTATGTGATATTACAGATCTTAATGCCTGCCATTTCTGAGTTTCCAACAGAGATTGAAGTAGCAAGTGAAAAAGGAGTTACCCACACGATCTCCTTCAAGTATCAGTGGAAACCAAAGGTATGCTCTGTGTGTAAGTTGTATGGACATAATGATTGTGAACTTAAACTCCCTGTAATGAAGAAAGTCTGGTTTCAAAAGTTTGTATCTTTGAGTGCTGTTGAGGTTACTGATGAAAGGCTTGACAAGAAGCATGTGTCAGTTGTTTCACCTGGAGAGTCTGATAAGCAAATCTCTCCTATTATAATGGACTCTGTTAACACTAATGCTGAAGATGAGTTTCATATTCTTGATGATTCCTTTGAGGACAATGTGTCTTCTAACTCCGACATATCTGAAGTGGATGGATTTGGTCAGGAAACTATAGTCGACCTATTAACTCCTCCAACAAACGAGGGTCCTTCTATTGAGGATGATGGGTTTGAAGTTTAGAAGGGGAATAAGAAGAAAAAAGGAAAGGGGAAGGGAAGAAAAGGTTCGATCAGCAGCAAGGAAACAATCCATGTTGTTCAAACTTCACTTTTCAAAAAATTTGACAATTTAACTATTAATGGTAAGGAGAGGAGTGAGATACACACCATTGAAGTACTAGTTTCAAAAGGTTCAAATGGATAGTTTCATCAACATGCTTTCATGGAATGTTAGAGGTCTCAACCTCAAGGCCTCTGTAGTCCATAATAATGTAAGACACATGAAACCTCATATGGTCATGCTAAATGAGACTAAAGTTCAAGCTAGGAGGATTGATAGGCTAATTAAGAAATATTTCCCTAGTTACAATTGGATCTCCAACCATGATTCCCATGTCTTAGGTAGAGTGGTCGTTCTATGGAAGGAAAATGACTTTAATGTGAGGAAGATTTGAGAAACTGATTAGTTTGTACAATTAGAATTTTCCTTCACTAATAGGAGTTGTTATGTCACTGCTGTGTATGGTCACAACCCTGATTTGGATAGGGTTCATCTCTGGAATGAAATTGAAAGTATAAAAGTCACTATGGACTGTCCCTGGGTAATTCTAGGTGACTTTAATGCTGTTAGGAAAGTGGATGGAAGGATGGGGAAGGATCCACCTTCTAACAAATCCATGGAGGATTTTAACAACTGCATTTTGTCTTTAGGCTTGTTTGAGTTATGTCTTAACGGTCCTATTTTCTCTTGGGACAACCATCAAAGTGGAGATGGTTTTGTCACCTCTTATATCGACAGGATTCTTTACAATGACAAATTCATGACTGAGTTTTCTAAGTATAAAGTTATTCTTCACTCCAATACCATAAGTGACCACAAGATTTTGACACTAGATATTGGTGAAAGGTCTAAGGTCATTACACCATTCAGATTTATCAATGCTTGGACTGAGACAGATTGTTTTTTAAATGT
Source organism: Alisma plantago-aquatica (assembly GCA_963693085.1). Taxonomy (NCBI): domain Eukaryota; kingdom Viridiplantae; phylum Streptophyta; class Magnoliopsida; order Alismatales; family Alismataceae; genus Alisma; species Alisma plantago-aquatica. Next base: position 336,456,233 of record OY856410.1, read on the forward strand.
TGTCAAAACCAATTGGGCTAGTGATGTGTCTGGGTTCCCTATTTTCAAGTTATACTCTAAATTTAGAAAGTTACGCTTGGGCCTTTCTGTTTGGAATAAAGAGACAGTAGGGAACTTTTTGAAGTGGTAGAAAGATTGGACTTCCTTGCTAATTAAGCTCAAGTTAATCTTAATCAAGACCCTTCTAATGTCTTGCTCCAAATTGATGCTATTGAAAAAAGGAAAGAAGCTTCTATTGCTAGACCTTATGAGGAATCCTTGCTTAGACAAAATTCAAGAATCAGTTGGCTTAGAGAAGGTGATACCAACTCTAAATTCTTTTACTCTACTATGAAGGTGAGACAGAATTTTAAACATATCAAAGCTCTTCTAATTGATGGGATTGTCTCTACAGATGCTGATACTACCAAGTCTTGTATTTCAAATTATTATTTTAGTCTTTTCAACAATGGCTTTGTTTTTTATTAGAGCATTTTGAATAAGCTTGATTTTCCCGAGCTTAGTGATGTGGATAAGATGAGTCTTGATAGGTGGTTTTCAAACAAGGAGATTGTGGCATCCAACTTACAAAACACAAGATTAACTAAGCGGAAGCGAATCATTTGCAGCGGATTACTGAAAATTACTAAAAATTTAAGACTTTTTGCAAAGAGATCCAAACATAGGAAACTCTTACAACAAGAACCATAATATGACATTTACATCTTGGTTCAAAAGTATATGACTTGTACTATCTCTTCTCTAGGATTACAACATCAGCTGCCCTAGAACATTATATACAGACAACATAAAACCTCGAGGCATCAAGCCAAAATCTCAGATCGATTGATTAAAACACTAACTATAAACTCGGAGGACCTGAGAATACAGAGACGACACATAGGACATTCTAGCTATATGACTTGACAGTCATGGTTTCCACCTGAGATCTCACAGTTGTCCAGGCTGTTGCTTTCCTTTTCCTGCAAAAGAGTATCTGCTTCTTTGTCCATGTCCACCTAAAAATGTTGGTTCCCACGGAGGTGAGACAATTGTAAATTACCCCAGTGGGAGATATAACTCTCCGCCAAAACATTGTTATTGCAGTTTAAAGATATGAAACTGGCAGAGGATAAGCAATTTAAAGCATTCTCATCTTTGAAAGCATTACAACTATTTGTGATAGAGCAATATATCATCTATTCTTTTAATAAGGAATAGGAATGACATGTATATCATTTATCCATCATATTATACCATCATATCAAATTTTTCTTGTGACACTCATTATCTTGTTATTTCACTCATGAAACACTCTTGTTTCACTCTTTTGGCCTTAGCCAACCTATTAAACAGATAAGGAGATATATCTACCATGTACTTTATATATCATCAATACAGGCATTGGGTTATTACCAATCTTGTGTCATCATTACAGGAATTGAGCCTCTGCTAGGTGTTGGACTCTTCCAAACCAGATTACACCGCCAGGCATTGGACAGTACCAATCCTGATTTCACAGCCAGGCATTGGACTTTAACCAATCATGATTACAGGCATTACACCTATGCCAGGTATTGGAATTCTCCAAACCTAATTACACAGCCAGGCATTGGACTTTAACCAATCCTCATTACACCACTAGGCATTGGACTATAACCAACCCTGATTACACCACCAGGCAGTGGACTCTAACCACTCCTGATTATAGGCTTCATGCCTCTACCAGGTATTGGACTCTAACCAATCCTGAATACACCGCCAGGAAGTGGACTTTAACCACTCCTGATTTCATAGCCAGGCATTGGACTTTAACCAAACCCTAATTACAGGTATTACACCTCTGCTAGGTATTGGACTCTTCCAAACCTGATTACATGGATCATGGAATATAAATTCCTTCGACCCATCATTAATCATCTTGGTGCCTCTTACTATGCTACAATTGTTCTCATGGCTCATAAAGTCCATAAAGCATCTTGTCACCTTTCATTAGGCAATATCTAATCATATGGCTCACAGGGCCATTCAGCATCTTGTCACCTATCACTAGGCAACAAAATCATTTATCACATGTAATATAATAGTAACACCACTATTCCCTTAATAGGGTTAGGGCTTACTATTCACATCACTTTGGGGATTCTCATGTCCTATTACCTAATTTAGGGTTAGGGTTTTCCCATCTCTCATTAATTAGAGTTTCCTGCTCATATTATTAGTTCAACCCTAATGTATTGCTCCACACCTCTAAGAGCATTCAAAGACATCATAAGTATTTTCTTATGATCACCATTCTCATCAGATATCATTAATGATCATCACTTCAAGGTATGAGTTCATTTCTCATCCTTGTCATGGTATGATTACATCATACTCATTGATTTGGCTTAACCCCATTCTCAAAGTATTTTAATCAACATTTATCACAATACACTGAGTTCATTACATCTTTATTGTAACCATTGCATAACACACACTTCATGTGTTTCTTATCCAAGAATAGTGGATTAGAGGTTCATCAAGGAATGCCTACCCTAAAATGCTGAATGTGATATCTATCATGTCTTGATGTATCACTTTCTTTTCATTTCCATCTTACATAAATTAATCAACTAACCTTGTATTAAGATATTTCCCTCTTAATACTTTATCCACTATCTTGTTACTCTCATTATACATAGCATAAGCTACACATTAGAATTGTCCAGCTATCTTTAAGGATATGGACTTATCCAATGGTTAGGCATTGTTTATATAGAATAAATCATTATAAACCACATTAGGTAATTCAACCCATAGGATGTTATTCACTCCATTATATAGTATTGCATACATTACTCCTAAGAGTTTCTTGCCCTTATCTTTGTAAGATGTAAAGGGTTTATACACATGTATAGAGTTGGATATATATAAGGATCTAGGCATCATCTTGTCTCTTAGACCCTTACTCACTAGAATAACCACATTACCATTCATATGGTTCATCAACCTTACCCTACATGGTTATAACATTATCATCTTACTTGATTCATGTTAACCACACTCCACTTTAGTATATTGGCTATCTTACCATCACTAGGGTTTCACATATCATGGTATCATTGCATGGCATCATCCAGGATTGAGTCTTACATTACATAATTACATCAGGGTTCCAGATAACATTATTCTAATTTAGGATTTCATATGGCATTACTCTGGATCAGGGTTTTTCATTCCATAACCCACAATTAGGGTTTACTATTCACATCACATTACCCTAGATTAGGGTTTCTCATAATATCAACCTCAATTAGGGTTTCTCATATATTCACCCTCAATTACGGTTTCTCATAGATTCACCCTCAATTAGGGTTTCTCATGGATTTACCCTCAATTAGGATCTCATATGAAGTTACCCTGAATTTGAATTCCCCATATTATCAACCTAGTTTAGAGTCACAACATTACCCTTGAATTGGGTTACATCTGATATTGCCCTAGATTTAGGTTAGGGCTCAACAACCACCTTAATTAGGGTTTCATGATCTCTTTATTAAGGATCATACCCTAATTGCTTAATCATTCATGTTGAAGGTGTTGAGGCTCATCCACTACATGATTATCGTTTATGTAGGAAGTCCCCTCTCTCTCATCTTCTATAAGATGATGTTTACTTCAGATTTGATTAGACTAAGTCACTCATCTTGAAATAAGAATTGATACCATGATTATGTCATCACCCTCATGACCATTAGTGATTTATTCAAATGGTACTAATCACCCTATCTCATTAAGGGTACCATTATTTTAATCACCCTTGGATTACATCATGTAATTGTTCACTTAAACAATTGACCTTTGATCACCTTAAGTGTTCATACAATTTGATTAATTATCTTCCAAATGATCTTGGTCACTTAGACCTCAAACGGTCTTGACCAATCAGACCTCAAACAGTCTTGGTTGAATACTCAAAGCTGTTTAGTAAAGTAGGTACTTTGAAACCGTTTGCTAAAGTTGAACCTTGAAACCATTTTCTAAAGGTGAACCTTGAAACCGTTTACTAAAGGTGCATACTTGAAACCATTTGCTAAATTTGAGGTTGAAACTGTTTGCCAAAGTGAATCCTTAAGATCATTTGCTAAAGTACAATTTTGAAACCACATGAGGCTCAACCGGTTTGGGATCGTTTGGTCCCAAATGGTCTTGAGACTGTTTGGTCCAAACCTCATCAAAACCGCATGGACTAAAAATGGTCTCAACCACTCAAATCGATTTAGGGTTCTCAATGTTGATTCCTTCAACCATTGAATTCATATAATCATTCATCAATTGGGACTATCACCACATCTCAATTGAGCTCAATAGATCATCCTTCAACTGATTTATCCTTCAATTAGTCATCAATTAGGGTTTTGAATCAATTGGATTAGGGATTGAAACCATTGAACCTTCAATGTTAGTCAATGTGTTATCAATTACTTTGAAACTATTGGACTATCATTCAAATTGGACATTACCTGACCTCAAACGGTCTTGAGGTCGTTTGAATGACCTCCAAATGGTCTTGAGACCATTTTCCCATCATATCATCAAAATCTATGACATCCAATTAAGGTTTGGGTCATTGGATTGATCATCAAATCAGCACTTAATTGTATTTCAATTTGGTATCTTTTGACCTTCAAACACTTGACCATTCTTAAACCTAGACCTCCAAACAGTCTTGGGTGACCCTCAAACGGTCTTGAGACCGTTTGTGTGATCCCCAAACAGTTTTGAAACTGTTTGGGCTAATCAACCCAAAGTTCCAAGTCAATTGATTATAAAATCAGCACTTAACCCGATTAGGGTTTGGTGATTGATGGACCTTCAACTCATGAACCAATTGGAACTAATAAATTATAATTAGTGGTTCATTAACCAACATCATTATCAAAAAATATCCAAATGGTCAACCCTGGTCAACACCTCCAAACGGTTTGAAACTGTTTGCCCTTAAACGGTTTGTGAAACCGTTTGCTCCCAAACGGTTTGTGAAACCGTTTGAACATTTCAATTGAAACTTTTTGGCCTAGATATTTGGGGAGGTGTGTGCTTATGATGATGTCATCATCATCAAGCTCAAAAGTCATGAAATCTGTTGTGATTTCCATGGAGATTGCATCAATCCACCAAATCAATTATTGTGAATGAAGAAATGATCATTATATGATAAGGAATTGAATGCAATAAAAAAATCAAGGGTTCAAGTTATAAAACCCACCTCCAATTGAGCTCCAAAGCTCCAAGATCACGGAAAAAATGGTGGATGAATCTTTTGCAACTCCCCCTAGGCTCGTCCTCAAGCTTTTCGCTGAAAAGATTGGCTAGGGTTGAAGAGGAGAACGAAATAAGAAGAAATCAATGATTTATTTTCGATTTCCACCATGGAACCAAGGTGAAAAAGGGTCAAGAACCTTACCAACAGGTTGGGGGTCGTCCCCCTGATCCTCCCTATCTCCCTTGGTCGGTTTCCAAGCAAGGAGAAGAAGTGGAAACGGAAAAGCCTTTAATTTGGCTTGGGAAGGGTCTTTTTATAAGAAATTCAAAGAGAGAGAAAATACTTTATAAAAGTCTTTTAATTCCAAAATTGTTGCCACCATATTCCCCTTGGTTTCTTGTATGCAAAGTCATATCTATCCCCACCGAGATCCCTTCCATTATCCAAGAATAAAGGGAAAAGAAATTAAGCACCTTAACACTTATAATATTAATATCCATTTTTGAGTGGAATTTCTTTTTCTTATAATAATGGTGAGTGGAATTTCACCTCCTTAGGATATGCTCGTGCCTTTTAAAGGCTTAAGGATGTCCACACACATCTGAATCCAACCATATTAATTTTGGTTGAAGGTCCTTCAAATTATTTTATTTATTTTTGCATTAAATTGAATTAGGGTTTCAATTAAGCTTAAATCTTGAATATTTTAATATCAAGATTCTCTCTCCTCCAACTTAATTCAAATGAGGCGCCCCTCTCATTTTATTTGCTCTAAATGATGTCAAGAAACATTAGGGACCTTATTGAAGTGGTAATTTGCATATTAAACCCTAGGTTTTGGGTAAATTGCACATTACACCAAAACTGGGTTTTAATGCACAAACATTGTCCAACAAGCTCTATCTTGGTGCCCAAGCTTGTGGAAACCATACCACTACATAATATTATTTCTTACGATGTCTCAACATCATAGGCACATATTATCATGTAACATTTTCAAGTTAACCCCTTAACTTGGGTAATTTGCACATTAGTCCAAAATAAGCCAAACATTGCTTCAACATTATTCAAACAGGACCAAATTTGAAACATAAGCTCCTCTTGAGCCTTAATTACTTTTCACCAAATAAAATTAAGGGTTTAATTGTCTTACCTAATCAAAACTTCTAGGGTTAAGGCATAACCCAAGTCAGGGATGTTACAAATTATAAACCCTAACAAGGATTTCGTCCCCGAAATCCCAGATAAAGGAAAACAGATATCATTCATGCATCATATCATCATGTCATCACATAACATCTCATTATTATGGAGACACCATAGAGTTTTGATTAATACAAAGTTATTCCACACAAGTTTACCATGGAATGATTCACATGGAACATATACTCCCATGTTCCTCAGTTACTTCAGTATTTCTCTTTTAAGATCAAAATTATATTCTTTCATCCACTTGAGACTATAATTCTTTTCACACCCTAATTGTGTCATCTCACCTAATAACACCATACTAGCTTTCCTTATTACTTGCACTAACTATTTCATTAGTTGTACATTCTCTTATCATAAGGAAAGGTTACTTATCAATCGAGAACTTATCTCAAAGATTTCTTCAATTGTTATGTTTATGAAAAACATAAACCCCTAACATGTGACGTTCATATTATTTTACATGTTTAATTGGATTTCATGGTTGATCATTCCAGATAGTCAACATAGATCATCTAATATTTCTTTAGATACCAGGATTTCTTACCTTGGTACCTATTACATGTGTTAACACATCACATCTTTATCCTCCTTTCATCTTGGGACATTACTTATTACATATATCTTCACCTTGGAGCCAAAGTCCAAGATAAACTGATACTTTTCTAAGTATCAATCACATGAACATTTTTATCTTATGCACATCAAGTGTCCTAAGACCCACTTGATTGCCATGTCCCTGAAAGGAAAGAAAACAAGGATTCATATTCCTCTTATTAATTCATGTGTTTCCAACTATTCATGAACCATTTACCCTTTATCTCATCCTAAGTTCCTTGCCCTAAGCTCAGGAATCTATAAGGATGATCACATAACATTATTCTTTTCTTTATTATTATCTAGCATGTTTTATGTTCATCTCATGATCTCATCACATTTTCCATTTCCTCATACCAACATGCTTATTTGAGATGATCTCAGACTTCTCTTTCTTATGGTTAGGATATGACATATTTCTGCGTCCCATATTTTTGATTTCATGATACTCATTAGATTGTCTCAGAATGACTACGTGATCAGAGTAATAAAAAAGATAACAATCTAAGAGTTTCCATACTCACTTTATCATCAATAGTTGTATACCTGGCCAGGGTATATAAATACTGAGATAAAGTAGTATGCACTTATTTTATTTTATGTTTTTCATCTCTTTAGATTTAATATACTTAATATCTCAGATTTCCTCTGAGTTCCTTTTTCATCTCTTCCCTTTCTTAATGAAGAAAGAGAAACTTCAAAACATATAAAAGAATATTAAGTTGAACACAAGTTTTCATACTACTATCTCTTCCTCATATCCTTAAAGGATTATACAGGTGAACTAGATAACAACTACCTTTCTTATAGTAAGGAACAAAAGATAATTCAAAATAGAAAGTTCTATCTTGACAAGTCTACTTTTTACAAGTTATCTAGTGTCTTGTCTGTTGAGTCTCCTCATCGCTTTCTATTTGGACATTGCCACCTCATATGTCCTTTCTATCCACATCTATAACAAGCTCAGAGCATTTTAGGTGACTGTTGCTTGGGTGCACTACATTGTGGTTGAGTTAGTGCTACTGAAATATTTGATTGTTTAGTACCACCAATTCCCTATCACTGTGACTATTTAGACTTCCTTTTAAGTTCTGTCTCATGTTTCTTTATCATAGATCCTTCTATCCTTCTAATTGACTCCACAAATGTGGCAAACTTCTCTCTACTTTCTAGGGCAGATGCCAGAATAGAAATTTCAGCATTCAATCCCTTCTCAAAACGTCGAATCTTTTCCTCCTCAGTAACAGCCATCTGAGGACAAAATCGTAAAAGTTCCATGAACTTAACTTCATATTCACTTATTGACATGACTCCCTATCGAATCTTCTCAAACTGTGAGATCTTTTCATCTAAATAAGTCCTTGGAAAGTACTTATTAACGAATTCTCAATGAAATTCCTCCCATCCAATCTCTTCATCATTTCTTTTTATTTCTTCTATGGCCCACCAATGTCCAACACTACCCTTCAAAAGGTACACAACATGTTTAACTTTGTCAGCATTCGGGATACTAAGGATTTTACAAGCCTTTTCTAATTTAGTGAGCCAAAGATCAGCATCTGTTGGGTCAGATGTCCCAGCATATTCAATGGCTCCGACACGACGTAGTCGTTCAAAAGTCTTACCAAAACCATATCCCTCATTGGGAGCTAGTGCCCTGGGTGCTGATTCTGGCATCCGATTTGTCATATACCTAAGTGTGGTTTTGAGGTGCCCAAAAAGATTATGAACATCTGGGTTTCCTCTCATGACTTCATCAATAGGGGGATTTTTAGGCACTGGTTCCTCCCTTGCCTGATCACTTGCACCTCCCACTGGTGCAGCAACATTGCTCTCAACAACGCATTCCTCGTGTTCTCCAGGAATCTTGGAGTTATATATCTTCTTCTACATAAGCAGAAGGCACTATAATATACACTGAGGTACACTTAGAACATACTCGATACCATAGTCCTATGTCTCTGTAGACTCAGTGAACTTAGGGCTCTTATACCACTAAATTGTGGCATCCAACTTACAAAACACAAGATTAACTAAGCAGAAGTGAATCATTTGCAGCGGATTACTGAAAATTACTAAAAATTTAAAACTTTTTGCAAAGAGAACCAAACATAGGAAACTCTTACAACAAGAACCATAGTATGACATTTACATCCTGGTTCAAAAGTACATGACTTGTACTGTCTCTTCTCTAGGATTACAACATCAGTTGCCCTAGCACATTATATACAGATAGCATAAAACCTCGAGGCATCAAACCAAAATCTCAGATCGATTTATTAAAACACTAACTATAAACTCTAAGGACCGGAGAGTACAGAGACGACACATAGGACTTACTAGCTATATGACTTGACAGTCAGGGTCTCCACTTGAGATCTCACTGTTGTCCAGGATGTTGCTTTCCTTTTCTTGCAAAAGAGTATTTGCTTCTTTGTCCACATCCAACTAAAAATGTTGGATCCCACGGGGGTGAGACAATTGTAAATTACCCCAGCGGGAGATATAACTCTCCGTCAAAACATTGTTATTGCAGTTTAAAGATATGAAACTGGTAGAGGATAAGCAGTTTAAAGCATTCTCATCTTTGAAAGCATTACAACTATTTCTGATAGTGCAATATATCATCTATTATTTTAATAAGGAATAGGAATGACATGTATATCATTTATCCATCATATTATACCATCATATCAAACTTTTCTTGTGACACTCATTATCTTGTTATGTCACTCATGAAACACTCTTGTTTCACTTTTTTGGCCTTAGCCAACCTGTTAAACAGATAAGGAGATATATCTACCATGTACTTTATATATCATCAATACAGGCATTGGGTTATTACCAATCCTGTGTCATCATTACAGGCATTGAGCCTCTGTCAGGCATTGGACTCTTCCAAACCTAATTACACCGCCAGGCATTGGACACTACCAATCCTGATTTCACAGTTAGGCATTGGATTTTAACCAATCCTGATTATAGGCATTACACCTCTTCTAGGTATTGGACTTCTCCAAACCTGATTACACTGCCAAGCATTGGACTTTAACCAATCCTGATTACACCGCCAGGCATTGGACTATAACCAACCATGATTACACCGCCATGCAGTGGACTCTAACCACTCCTGATTACAGGCTTCATGCCTCTGCCAGGTATTGGACTCTAACTAATCCTGATTACACCACCAGGAAGTGGACTTTAACCACTCCTGATTTCACAGCCAGGCATTGGACTTTAACCAACCCTGATTATAGGAATTACACCTCTGCCAAGTATTGGACTCTTCCAAACCTAATTACATGGATCATGGAATATAAATTCCTTCGACCCATCATTAATCATCTTGGTACCTCTTACTGTGCTACACTTGTTCTCATGGCTCATAAAGTCCATAAAGCATCTTGTCACCTTTCATTAGGAAATATCTATCACTAGGCAAAAAAATAATTTATCACATGTAATATAATAGTAACACCACTATTCCCTTAATAGGGTTAGGGCTTACTATTCACATCACTTTGGGGATTCTCATGTCCCATTACCCAATTTAGGGTTAGGGTTTTCCCATCTCTCATTAATTAGAGTTTCCTGCTCATATTATTAGTTCAACCCTAATGTATTTCTCCACACCTCTAGGAGCATTCAAAGACATCATAAGTATTTGCTTATGATCACCATTCTCATCATATATCATTAATGATCATCACTTCAAGGTATGAGTTCATTTCTCATCCTTGTCAGGGTATGATTACATCATACTCATTGATTTGGCTTAACCCCATTCTCAAAGTATTTTAATCAACATTTATCACAATACATTGAGTGCATTACATCTTTATTGTAACCATTGCATAACACACACTTCATGTGTTTCTTATCCAAGAATAGTGGATTAGACGTTCATCAAGGAATGCCTACCCTGAAATGCTGAATGTGATATCTATCATGTCTTGATGTATCACTTTCTTTTCATTTCCATCTTACTTAAATTAATCAACTAACCTTGTATTAATGTATTTCCCTCTTAATACTTTATCCACTAACTTGTTACTCTCATTATACAGAGCATAGGCTACACATTAGAATTGTCCAGCTATCTTTAAGGATATGGACTTATCCAATGGTTAATCATTGTTGATATAGAATAAATCATTATCAACCACATTAGGTAATTCAACCCATAGGATGTTATTCACTCCATTATATAGTATTGCATACATTACTCCTAAGAATTTCTTGCCCTTATCTTTATAAGATGTAAAGGGTTGATACATATGTATAGAGTTGGATATATATAAGGATCTAGGCATCATCTTGTCTCTTAGACCCTTACTCACTAGAATAACCACATTACCATTCATATGGTTCATCAACCTTACCCTACATGGTTATAACATTATCATCTTACTTGATTCATGTTAGCCACACTCCACTTTAGTATATTGGCTATCTTACCATCAATAGGGTTTCACATATCATGGTATCATTGCATGGCATCATCCAGGATTGAGTCTTATATCAGGGTTCGGGATAACATTATTCTAATTTAGGATTTCATATGGCATTACTCTGGATCAGGGTTTTTCATTCCATAACCCACAATTAGGGTTTACTATTCACATCACATTACCCTAGATTAGGATTTCTCATAATATCAACCTCAATTAGGGTTTCTCATAGATTCACCCTCAATTAGGGTTTCTCATAGATTCACCCTCACTTAGGGTTTCTCATGGATTCACCCTCAATTACGGTTTCATATGAAGTTACCCTAAATTTGAATTCCCCATATTATCAACCTGGTTTAGAGTCACAACATTACCCTTGATTTGGGTTACATCTGATATTGCCCTATATTTAGGTTAGGGCTCAACAACCACCTTAATTAGGGTTTCATGATCTCTTTATTAAGGATCATACCCTAATTGCTTAATCATTCAAGTTGAAGGTGTTGAGGCTTATCCACTACATGATTATCATTCATGTAGGAAGTCCCCTCTCTCTTATCTTCTATGAGATGATGTTTACTTCAGATTTGATTAGACTAAGTCACTCATCTTGAAATAATATTTGATACCATGATTATGTCATCACCCTCATGACCATTAGTGATTTATTCAAATGGTACTAATCACCCTATCTCATTAAGGGTACCATTATTGTAATCACCCTTAGATTACATCATGTAATTGTTCACTTAAACAATTGACCTTTGATCACCTTAAGTGTTCATACAATTTGATTAATTATCTTCCAAATGATCTTGGTCACTTAGACCTCAAACAGTCTTGACCAATCAGACCTCAAACGGTCTTAGTTGAATACTCAAAACCGTTTAGTAAAGTAGGTACTTTGAAACCGTTTGCTAAATTTGAACCTTGAAACCATTTTCTAAAGGTGAACCTTGAAACCATTTACTAAAGGTGCACACTTGAAACCGTTTGCTAAAGTTGAGGTTGAAACCGTTTGCCAAAGTGAATCCTTAAGATCGTTTGCTAAAGTACAATTTTGAAACCACATGAGACTCAACCGGTTTGGGATCGTTTGGTCCCAAATGGTCTTGATACCGTTTGGTCCCAAACGGTCTTGAGACCGTTTGGTCCAAACCTCATCAAAACTGCATGGACTAAAAATGGTCTCAACCACTCAAATCGATTTAGGGTTCTCAATGTTGATTCCTTCAACCATTGAATTCATATAATCATTCATCAATTTGGCCGATCACCATACCTCAATTGAGATCAATAGATCATCCTTCAACTGATTTATCCTTCAATTGGTCATCAATTAGGGTTTTGAATCAATTGGATTGGGGATTGAAACCATTGAACCTTCAATGTTAGTCAATGTGTTATCAATTACTTTGAAACTATTGGACTATCATTCAAATTGGACATGAACTGACCTCAAACGGTCTTGATGTCGTTTGGATGACCTCCAAACGGTCTTGAGACCGTTTTCCCATCATATCATCAAAATCTATGACATCTAATTAAGGTTTGGGTCATTGGATTGATCATCAAATCAACACTTAATTGTATTTCAATTTGGTATCTTTGGACCTTCAAACACTTGACCATTCTTAACCCTAGACCTACAAACAGTCTTGGGTGACCCTAAAACGGTCTTGAGACCGTTTGGGTGATCCCCAAATAGTTTTGAAACCATTTGGGCTAATCAACCCAAAGTTCCAAGTCAATCAATTATAAAATCAGCACTTAACCCGAATCGGGTTTGGTGATTGATGGACCTTCAACTCATGAACCAATTGGAACTAATAAATTATAATTTGTGGTTCATTAACCAACATCATTATCAACAAATCTCCAAATGGTCAACCCTGGTCAACACCTCCAAACGGTTTGAAACCGTTTGCCCTTAAATGGTTTGTGAAACTGTTTGCTCCCAAACGGTTTGTGAAACCGTTTGCTCCCAAACAGTTTGTGAAACCGTTTGAACATTTCAATTGAAACTGTTTGGCCAATATATTTGGGGAGGTGTGTGCTTATGATGATGTCATCATCATAAAGCTCTAAACTCACGAAATCTTCTGTGATTTCCATGGAGATTGCATGAATCCACCAAATCAATTATTGTGAATGAAGAAATGATCATTATTTGATAAGGAATTGAATGCAATAACAAAATCAAGGGTTCCAGTTATAAAACCCACCTCCAATTGATCTCCAAAGCTCCAATCTCACGGAAAAAATGGTGGATGAAGCTCGTCCTCAAGCTTTTCGTTGAAAAGATTGGCTAGGGTTGAAGAGGAGATCGAAATAAGAAGAAATCAATGATTTATTTTCGATTTCCACCATGGAACCAAGGTGAAAAAGGGTCAAGAACCTTACCAACAGGTTGGGGGTCGTCCCCCTGATCCTCCCTATCTCCCTTGGTCGGTTTCCAAGCAAGGCGAAGAAGTGGAAATGGAAAAGCCTTTCATTTAGCTTGGGAAGGGTCTTTTTTTAAGAAATTCAATGAGAGAGAAAATACTTTATAAAAGTCTTTTAATTCCAAAATTGTTGCCACCATCTCCCCCTTGGTTTCTTGTATGCAAAGTCATCTCTATCCCCACCGAGCTCCCTTCCATTATCCAAGAATAAATGGAAAAGAAATTAAGCACATTAACCCTCATAATATTAATATCCATTTTTGAGTGGAATTTCTTTTTCTTATAATAACGGTGAGTGGAATTTCAACTCCTTAGGATATGCTCGTGCCTTTTAAAGGCTTAAGGATGTCCACACACATCTGAATCCAACCATATTAATTTTGTTTGAAGGTCCTTCAAATTATTTTATTTATTTTTGCATTAAATTGAATTAGAATTTCAATTAGGCTTAAATCTTGATTATTTTAATATCAAGTTTCTCTCCCCTCCAACTTAATTCAAATGAGGCGCCCCTCTCACTTTATTTGCCCTACATGATGTCAAGAAACATTAGGGACCTTATTGAAGTGGTAATTTTCATATTAAATTCTAGGTTTTGGGTAAATTGCACATTATACCAAAATTGGGTTTTAATGCACAAACATTGTCCAACAAGCTCTATCTTGGTGCCCAAGCTTGTGGAAACCATACCACTACATCATATTCTTTCTTATGATGTCTCAACATCAGAGGAACATATTATCATGTAACATTTGCAATTTAACCCCTTAACTTGGGTAATTTGCACATTAGTCCAAAATAAGAAAAACATTACTTCAACATTATTTAAACATGACCAAAATTGAAACATAAGCTCCTCTTGAGCCTTAATTACTTTTCACTAAAGAAAATTAAGGGTTTAATTATCTTTCCTAAGCAAAACTTCTAGGGTTAAGGCATAACCTAGGTCAGGGATGTTACAGAGATCATTGAAGTTGTTAAGAACCTAAATCCAGATAAATGCCCTGGTCCTGATAGTTTGAATGACAAGTTTTATAAAGAAACCTTGTGTATCATTTTCATTGATTTGATGGAAGCTATTCATGGGTTCTTTAATTATGGTCATCTTCTAAAAGAGGCCAATCGAACCTTCATCACTCTCATTCCCAAAGTAAAAGATTCTAATGATCTTAAGAACCTAAGGCCTATTGCTCTCTACAATGTCTTTTTCAAGGTTATCTCTAAGCTTCTAACCAATAGGCTGCCAAATGTATTGCCTTCTCTCATCAGTAGAGATCAGTGCACCTTTGTTCCTAGCAGGATTATTAAAGATGATGTTCTCCTTTCTAATGAATTGATCCATGACTTCAATAGGAGAGGTGGTATACCTAAAATGTGTTTAAAAATCGATATCTCTCAAGCTTACGATATTGTCTCCTAGGATTCTATGTTCACTATTCTTCGCATCATGAATTTTCCACATTGTTGGGTCATCTGGTTGAAAGAAATTTTTGATACTATGACTTATGAGATTTTGATAAATGGTGTTGTTGCTGAATCCTTCAAACCCAGTAATGGAGTTCATCAGGGTTACCCTTTGGCCCCATACATATTTGTCATTGTTATGCAGGTGGTCACTCTCCTTGATAGTGAAGTTGAGAAGGGTAATCTCATGCCTCTGAAAGCTTCTTCTTCTTGTACTGTCTCTCACTTAATTTTTTCTGATGATCTACTAGTTTTCCTTGAAGAAATTGTTCAAAGTGCTACTATTATTGTAACAACCCCACTTCCCGGTAACCCCCAATCAAGGGAGACCAAGAGGTCGGAGGCGTTATCCCAAAATTTAGGATCAATGGCTTAACAATTTAATCAAAAATAATTATCAAATTCTACTAACTAAATTGGAAAGCTGGTATAAAACAAAACTTTTTCATACCTTTTCAAAATAGGATCTAAGACTTCTATCCTCATAAGAAATCTTACGATCTAATTCTCCTTTGGATTACTCATAATTCATCTTCACAGATTTCACTTTACTATTTGTCCATTTTTAGAATTGTACTTAAAATGCTGACAAACAAAACGTCGGTCAGTATATTGCTATACTAGTATGTGGGGACAAACAAAACATCACAATTAGGCTCTAACAACCTATACATATCAAATAGTTGATTAACAAGACAAATTACATTTTCCATGTAACTTCTCAACCGCTTTTACACAAACCTTGGAATACCCTCTCTTAGGGTCTTGTCCTTGCAAGGGACATAAGGCCACACCTTCTCCATCCTGAGCTTGGTGCCTGGGGTCACCACTCTGGGTGCCCAATGGTCTTCCCTCTGGGGCATGACCAACTCAGACCTTCCCTCCGGGGCTTGGTCTTGCATCATACATTAGGGATGATATGTAGGTTTGAGATAGTCACACTTTTACTTAGTTGTTATACACATAGTCACTTTATGAGATTGCAGAATTGAAACAACCAAGCAGTTTAGAGTTCATGGCAATCAATCAATCTTCAAGAAAATGTCGTGAAACATAAATCGGTTAATCATAATTTAACCGCATACATGTTCAGTCGATTCAAAAAGCTAACAGTAATCCAAGCAAGAAAGTATCCAGGCAAGCAGTTCAATCCACACATGCAGGCAAGAACCACGAAAAGTACACGTAATCTAATTACCATTCATTTTTCCAAATTCTATTCATTTGAACTCACTTCCTAGGGTTTCCTACTTCCTTTTAGGGTTTCATTAAGGTTCATCTTCATTATTGACACCATAAACCCTAAAACAGCAAACCTAATCTCAAACCCTAACTAGCTTGTTAATTCCTTCCTAACAGGCTTAGGACTAACTTAACATCACTTCTCTTTAAAGAATTTCAAGTTAGTCCACATAAGAAAACATTGACCCTACATTAGGGTTTCTAAGTTAATTATTAACCTAAATCAGCCAATTAGGCATAAAGATCATGTTTGTAGACCTAATTCTCTCTTTTATTAACAACAAGTTAATATTGGATTTAATTATCCAAAGCACATCATTAAATCTCGTTACCATCAAGACTTAGGGTTTTTCATTCATAAATTCATTAAATGTAACAAATTTAGCTACTTTTAAAATTACAAGCATAATCAGGTTTCAAATATAATTTCTTTGTGTTCCTCTCATTCTAAGGATCACTTTTCATATAGGACTTGTCTCAATCTGAGTTTCTTAGAATTAGTTATGATTTTTGCAAACTAATTTGATTTGAACCATCACACATGGACACGTTAGTGCTAGACTCTTATTTGCCACATAGGTGGGTTACTTAAAACCATAACTAAATTACTAAGTTACCCTTACCTGACCTTCTTTGACCTGGGGGTAAGCTGGTAATTTAGTCTATTGTTGCTTCTCACCTCACGTCTCCTCCTTCTCCGCGATGCAACGCTACATGGTGATCCCACCAGACAAGGGCGCCTGCCCTCCTCATCCTTCTTCCTCCTGACTCGACTCACTCCTTCCCCCGGCGGCAAGGGCAGTGAGGAAGAGCCCTGGTGCCTCCGATATAGCACGTCATTCCTATTGTTTGTGATTCTATCATAGGGAGGTGCATGGATGAAGCCTGGGTGGCACTCCCATACTGGCGAGGTCTCTGTACTGAACCGGCCCTTTCCATTTAACTCGCCACAGCTTCGATTACTCCCAACAGAGGTCCTTGGCATTATTGGTTGGCAGGAGGAAGAGGAAGGTGACCAGGATGGAGGAGTTACATGCCATCAACCACGAAACCAGAGATTGGAATCCTCCAGATCGTCGACGAGGGTGGATCCTCCAGAGAGGGGCGTCAAGAGGATGCCTTGAAGGCGATAATAAAGGTCGGGTTCACAGTTACAACAGCCAACCTTTTCCATCTGAACCCATGGATGAGAGGGTCCTTTCAAGAATTCTAGACCGATGAGGAGGGACACAAATCTAGGATGCAGAGGGGGGTATGATTACGACCATCCTTTTATAGGACTAGAGGAACATAGACGGATAAGGATGGAAGATTGCTATGGGATTCACTTCCCTTATTATACACATGGTAAGAGAGGGTCTTAAGGGAAAGTATGGGTTTTCTTTTCTTGTTTTCAATTATTTTCCCATCCTTATCATGTACACGATTTCATGCCTTAGTCCAAGGATTTTTCTCTTCTTAAACTTCTTCCTCGTATATTACTTCTTTTTCCTTGGGGTTTAAGTAATCCAAAAGTGGCAAGGAATATTACAACTATTTGTAAACTCAATTTTTCCAAGATTATTTAATCTCAACACCAATGAGGAAAGAAAAATACTCTTTTATAAAAACGCTTTGCTTTTATTCCCAAAAGGCCACAAGAGGCACCACCATGTGATTTCCACATAATTCTTACCTTTTCCTCATTATTTTTAAATTTCCTTCTTAATAATGCATTATTGATTTCTTCTTTTTCTTTTAATCATATTGGATTCATTAACATATTATGATCCACAAAAACACATGCACAAAGGAAATATTGCGAATGAAATCCATTCAATACACATAAATCATACAATTCCCATACTCATACATTTATTGGGAAAATTGCATTTCCAACCATATGAACCCAAAAAAATTGGGGTTGTAACATCCTTCCCCTCTTATAGGAATTTTGCCCTCAAAATTCCACCAAACATACAAACAAAACATGATATGACTTTTCCATGTCTATCATTGGCTCCCATGTGGCCTCATCTTCTCCATGGTGCTTCCAAAGAACCTTTATCATTTTATATTCTTATATCTTAGTTCTCCCTCCCCTTAGTATCAAGTACTCTCATAGGTGACTTAGGATATGTTAGCCTCCCTTGAAGCTCAATAGGTTCATGGATCAGCACATGGCTTAGGTACATCACATAGTGTTCTAGATCAGATACATGGAACACATCATACATCATATTATCCTGAGGGGTAAAGCTAAACATAATCAACTCCACCAATCCATCTCAAATGGACCCATGTATCGGGGACTCATCTTTCTCATCTATAGCTCTAAGGGGTCAGGTTTTCATAACACATATTTTCCCATAGTGAACTACATGTCAGTCTGCTTTTCATCAGCTCACGACTCATGTCGCCCCTGGGCTTCTCAGCCATCACACGATCAAAGTGACTTCATCTACACACATTGTGGTCTCTCTGACCTTCATAAGGTCCTTTCATCGACATCATCCTAATGAAGCAGTGACCGACATGGACTCCCGTATAGAGCTTCTTACATCTCGATACTGGCTATGGTGGCTATCATCACAAGCAAACTCTCCTAGGGAAGGAACTACTCCCATGTATCACCCTAAACGATCACACACGCTCTCATCAGACCCTCATGTCTGGATCATACTCTCTTGACTGTCTATCAGTCAGGGGTGATAAGCTATGCTAACTTCAAATAGGTATCGAGTTCTTCATGTACCTACTTCCACCGCATGGAAGTGAACTTGAGGTCATGCTCTAGATATTGAACTTGGTTCATGGTGTAGTTGAACTATCTCTCTCTCTCATGCATATAGTTCAACCCAATCTGTCACTTTGACCGCGCTCTCTCTCTTAGGAAAAGGGTTAGGTCAACTTGGTAAGGCGATCTACCATAACCCATGTTGCATCATGACCTCTCTTGGTCCATAGGAGACCATCCATAATGTCTACAGTAATCTACTCTCATTCCCTCTTAGGGACTCTTCATTGTCCGTAGCAACTTACTGGGTTACCGATGTTTGGCCTTCACCCACTGGCATGCATGGCGACAAGCCACATGCAACTTTATATACTTCTTCATCTAAAGTATTAAAGCACTACTACAAACTTTAATCATCTTGGTAGTACCACGATACAGGGTGTACTTACCATTACAAGCTCCTACATGTCATGATTCCTCAAGGTTGACTCCTCAGAGACCCTAGAACACTCTATTCATGGGTTCCATCACCTTCCTTTCCTGAGAGGTGTATCTGAGGTTCTTCAACCATCCTCTTATCACATCAAGCCCTAGGCTGACTAACCAAGAAACCAACACTTGACTAACGGGTCTTGTTGTATCTGGGTGTTAACCATACATGTCTCACAAACTTAGGGTTCACCCAACCACCTCTTCTAGCCTTTCTACTAGCTAAACTAGACAGCTACATCTCGACAAAGAGCATCCATTACCTCCTTACATCCTTATGTGCTAGGTAACAGTGAAGACATAAACCTTCATATACTCCACTTATCATCCGCATCTCAGATTTAGATCTAACTAAGTCAAGAAAACTTCGAGCTCATCATCTTGGTTATCCAACTCAAGCTTATATAACTCATAAATTCCATGCTGCTCTGGATAAAACATCCTCATGATGACTACCTTAGTTCTCTTTGTGTTTGTAAACCATCCATACATCGTACTCTTGAAAAAGGTACGCTACTATCTCTATCCTCATACATTATAGCAATGTTTCAACTCACATCATCTTTATCCTTAGTGTATGGCATGTGTCTTGCCTTATCTCTCACCACCACAATGAGGGAAAATAAGCATTTGGTTGTAGTCCAAATATAGAGTTCTTCCTACTCCAAGAGTAAAGATGGTGCATCCCACATCACTAGTACACCTTTCCAAACTAAGATGAAACATGCATCACATGTCTCCACATCCTGAACATCTCGATATCAGGTTTACATCCATAGAAAATTGTTCCCAAACACACTTGGGTCATCACACAATCCTTAGTCATCTCCTCTAGGTCTGTAGGGTGCCGGTACTTTTGGGATCATCCCTCTTCCCTTATGCATCCATGGAGTGCCCACCTCATTTTCCCTTTGGGTCCCATGAGTTCATGAATGTGATCAATCTCCTAACCCATGGTCCTCGGACAACGATAGTTTTTACCTCCCGACCCTATGGCCTTGTGCAACTAGGGAATTAGGCAACTCCTACTCCCATCATTCTTATCCCCACCTGACCTTAGTATAGACTTAGGATTCTATCATGGTACATATCAAACTTGAACCCCTACCCAAAAACTCCATCATCTCTCTAGGAATACATGGCTAAACTTACATCCTTTCATAGGGTTCATGGCGACCTACCTACCTTGGTTCGGCCCCATAAAAGGTTCCCACCATGGCAACCTATCCTCATGCCCTTTAGAGATGATCACACAAGGGTCTATAGATTCATGCTCATGCCATGTGTTCTCCACTTAGCTCATCAAACTCTTATAAGAGAGACCTATTTAGGTTACCTCGAACCTAAACAAAAGTTGATACTCACCCTACAGAAGGGTCCCTCCCCAGTATGGGAGAAAACTATCTCTGGATAGCAACAAAGGTCACGAACGTCCTTACATCTAGTGTTTACACTATCATGTGCATACTTAGCCCTATCAAGCTACTAAGGCACGTAATTAACTATAAGACCACCTACTAAACCATGCTAGGTTTCCTTGGTATGTCCTACCTTCTCCTACTTCTCAACATCAGACCAAACTCATACATGCATATGTCACCAACCTATGCGTGAGGGGTTCATCAAACATATACTTTATTCCAAGGGGTTTCCTTTTTTTCCTCCAAACATGTAGGGTTCCATGCTCGAATATCTAGAAAATCAAACCTCATCATGAGCATCGGTTGCAATAGGTGCTACTACTTCCCCTCTTAGGACTAGGAACTCTAGATTTACTTCTCAGGCATCTACTGTCTAAATGCATGCTTAGCTTTTCAACCACAAACCAAATAGGTACAAGGTATAGCATGCACTTCCTACTATTCCTCCACGTGAACAACACTTCAGAGCTCTACATCAGGATGACCAACTAGGTACGAGGCCTCACAACTTGATACCTCCTCAGTCTAAGGAACTCTCCTTTCTACACCTATAAGGTAAGGTAGGTACCTACATCTTCTATACATTGATTCAGAAAGCCTCTTCTCATTCTAGGGTTTGGTTCCTCTAAAGGCATCCAAGGTATGATGAGTCTCTGAAGATCATGTGTGAAGCAACCACAACCATCCTCTTAGGCCATCCATTCTAGGTCAAGACATACCCAACCTCTAATGGTCCCTCATGTCTCGGAGTCTAAGTTTCCAACCTTCTTTCTCGGGTCTTCCTCTCTCTAGAGCTAACCCTACAACCGACATTACCATTAAAGGTTCTCTCTCAAGAAGGTGGATCAAGCTCTTAAGGATACATGCATACACCTTCATGGGTAAAACATATGATCCAAACATATGTCTGATCAAGATTATCCAAAGCTCTACTTGCTTATCTCATAAGCTATCCAGCATGCCCTTCTGGCCTAGGTCTCAACCTACTTCCAGCACTGCTGACGTGCTCTCCTACATAGGTGCATGCTCATCGATGTTCTCCTAAAAGGGTTTATATATGGTCACCACTATCCTCTTCAATGAAGGAGCTATCCTTCATCCCAACAGGCACGACCCTTCCAAGGTTGGGTCGCCAAAAGGTACTAGGTCAACCAACCTCACATAGCTCATACTTCTCACGGGTATTTAAAACCAATATGCATGTCAACCCACGTTCATACATGTAGGGTCAATTTGATATCTAACTCATCATGTCATCTCTCTCTAACAACCACTTAGGGCTAGGGTTAGCATCATCCTCAAAGGATGCATCAGGTACCTACCTCTTCTTGGAGGCCTCTGCCTCCAAGGCTCTATTCATCCTCCTATCAAGAAGGTCTAAGCTCAGTGCTCTCCTGAGGGCACGACATCACATATCATGCAACCTAAGCATGTAACTAATCTTTAGTTTACACTTAAACTATTAAGCTTATGTCCATGACATCTTATTTACATGCTTTTCATTATTTGGTTGAGGATTCCTTAATCCTTATTACTCTTATCCCAAACACAATATGGGTGTGGAGAGAGAGAAACCCTAAACCTTATAACCTTAATAGAATTAGGGTTGAGAAGGGACGAAATAGATGAGAGAGTCCTAAAGGTATCTTATTTTGAGTCAAGACCTCAGACTTTGTCCAGGCAGTCAGACCACATCTGGGAGTCCTTTTGATCGACTAGCGGGGTGGAGGAAAATATTGCCAGCCCCCGGACCGTGATCCTTTTCTAGACACCTCCGTCATCGAAAAATCCTCTAATAACTCCCTTTGGTTCTACAGAGTTTGTAAAATTTAATAATTATTAAGGATTAAATGAGAAACCATTGGCTCTGATACCAAATATAATGACCCCACTTCCCGGTAACCCCCAATCAAGGGAGACCAAGAGGTCGGAGGTGTTATCCCAAAATTTAGGATCAATGGTTTAACAATTTAATCAAAACTAATTATCAAATTCTACTAACTAAATTGGAAAGATGGTATAAAATAAAACTTTTGCATACCTTTTCAAAATAGGATCTAAGACTTCTATCCTCAGAAGAAATCTTACTATCTAATCCTCTTTTGGATTACTTAAAATTCATCTTCACAGATTTCACTTTACTATTTGTCCATTTTTAGAATTGTACCTAAAATGCCGAGAAACAAAACATTGGTCAGTATATTTCTATACTAGTATGTGGGGATAAAAAAACATCACAATTAGGCTCTAACAACCTATACATATCAAATAGTTGATTAACAAGCCAAATTACGTTTTCCATGTAACTTCTCAACCGCTTTTACACATACCCTGGAATACCCTCTCTTAGGGTCTTGTCCTTACAAGGGACATAAGGCCACCTTCTCCATCCTGAGCTTGGTGCCTGGGGTCACCACTCTGGGTGCCCAATGGTCATCCCTCTAGGGCTTGACCAACTCAGACCTTCCCTCTAGGGCTTGGTCTTGCATCATACATTATGGATGGTATGCAGGTTTGAGACAGTCACACTTTTACTTAGTTGTTATACACATAGTCACTTTATGAGATTCCATAATTGAAACAACCAAACAGTTTAGAGTTCATGGAAATCGATTAATCTTCAAGAAAACGTCATGAAACATAAATCAGTTAATCATAATTTAACCACATACTTGTTCAGTCGATTCAACACGCTAATCATAATCCAAGCAAGAAAGTATCCAGGCAAGCAGTTCAATCCACACATGCAGGCAAGAACCTTGAAAAGTACATGTAATCTAATTACCATTCATTTTCTCATATTCTATTCGTTTGAACTCACTTCCTAGGGTTTCATTAGGGTTCATCTTCATTATTGACACCATAAACCCTAAAATAGCAAACCTAATCTCAAACCCTCACTAGCTTGTTAATTCCTTCCTAAAAAGCTTAGGACCAACTTAACATCACTTCCCTTTAAAGAATTTCAAATTAGTCCACATAAGAAAACATTAACCTTACATTAGGGTTTCTAAGTTCATTATTGCCCTAAATCAACCAATTAGGCATAAAGATCATCTTTTTAGACCTAATTCTCTCTTATATTAACAACACGTTAATGTTGGCTTTAATTATCCAAAGCACAACATTAAATTTCATTGCCATCAAAACTTAGGGTTTTTCATTCATAAATTCATTAACTATAACAACTTTAGCTACTTTTAAAATTACAAGCATAATTAGGTTTCAATTATAATTTATGTGTGTTCCTCTTGTTCTGAGGATCAATTTTCATATAGGACTTGTCTCAATCCGAGTTTCCTAGAATTAGTTATGATTTTTGCAAACTAATTATATTTGAACCATCCCACACTGACATGTCAGCACTAGACTCTTATTTGCCACACGGGTAGGTTACTTAAAAACATAACTAAATTACTTAGTTGCCCTTACCTGGCCTTCTTTGACCTCAAGGTAAGATGGTAATTTAGTCTGTTGTCACCTCCCACCTCGCGTCGCCTCCTTCTCCGTGACGCAGCGCTGCACGGTGATCCCACTCGCCATGGGCGCTTGCCCTACTCGTCCTTCTTCCTCCCGACTCGACTCACTCCTTCCCCGGTGGCAAGGGCAGCGAGGGAGAGCCATGGTGCTTCTGATACAACACGGTGTCCCTGCTGGTTGCAATGCTATCACAGGGAGGTTCCTGGATGAAGCCTGGGTGGCACTCCCACACCAGCAAGGTCTCTATACTGAACCGACCCTTTCCATTTAACTCACCACAACTTCCATTACTCCCAACAGAGGTCCTCCAGATGGCTGGTAGGAGGAAGAGGAAGGTGACCAGGATGGAGGAGTTACTTGCCATCAACCACGAAACCAGAGATTTGAATCCTCCAGATTGCTGACGAGGGTGGATCCTCCAAAGAGGGGCGTCAAGAGGATGCCTTGAAGGCGATAATAAAGGCATGGTTCATGGTTACAACAACCAACCTTTTCCATCCAAACCCATGGATGAAGAGGGTCCTTTCAAGAATGCTAGACCAATGAGGAGGGGCACACATCCAAGATGTGGAGGGGGTTATGATTACAACCATCCTTTTATAGGACTAGAGGAACGTAGATGGATAAGGATGGAAGATTGCTATGGGATCCATTTCCCTTATTGTACACATGGTAAGAGAGGGTCTTAAGGGAAAGTATGGGTTTTCTTTTCTTATTTTCAATTATTTTCCCATCCTTATCATGTACACGAGTTCATGCCTTAGTCCAAGGAATTTTCTCTTATTAAACTTCTTCCTTGTATATTAATTCTTTTTCCTTGGGGTTTAAGTAATCCAAAAGTGGCAAGGAGTATTACAACTATCCATAAACTCAATTTTTCCAAGATTATTTAATCTCAACACCAACGAGGAAAGAAAAATGCTATTTTATAAAAACCCTTTGATTTTATTCCCAAAAGGCCATGAGAAGAACCATCATATGATTTCCACATAATTCTTATCTTTTCCTCATTATTTTTAAACTTCCTTCTTAATAATGCATTATTGATTTCTTCTTTTTCTTTTAATCATATTGGATTCATTAACATATTATGATCCATGAAAACACATGCACAAAGGAAATATTGTGAAGAAAATCCATTCAATACACATAAATCATACAATTCCCATACTCATACATTTATTGGGAAAATTGTATTTCCAACCATATGAACCCAAAAAAATTGGGGTTGTAACAAATATCAAAAGAGTTTTTTACAATCTTTATAAAGATACTGGTCTCAAGATCAATCTCGAGAAAAGTGATTTTTCTTTAGTTCTGGAGCTGATAGGTTCTTGATCAGGGAAATCCTTGGGATCTCTGAAGGCATCTTACCTATGAGGTATCTAGGTGTCCCTCTAGTCGTAGGTAAATTATCAAAACTTCACTACTTTCCTCTGTTGGACAAAATTAAAAGAAGGTATAGGGTTGGAAAGCCAACCAGCTATCTATGGCGGGTAGAGTTGAATTGGTGTAATCTACTTTATCAGCCATTTACCTCTATTGGACTTCTACCTTTCCTTTACCTTCTTCTATCTGTGAGAATATTGACAAGCTTTGTAGAGATTTCATATGGGGTAAATATGATACTAAGAACATTGTTCATCTTGTTAAATGGAGTACTATTATTAAGCATAAAATGAAGGTGGTCTGGGAATAAGGAATATCAGAGATGTCATCAAACCTTTTGTTATGCTTAATGGGTGGGATCTAGAAAAGAAAAAGGATAGCATTTGGATAAAGTGGGTCCATGAGAAATACTTAACTAGTTCCTCTTTTTGGTCTTTACATATTAATGATTCTTTGTCGTGGCTCTTCAAGAAATTGTTGCTTTCAAGGGATGACCTTAGGAAGTATATTGAAGTTGCAATGGGTCTTCTCTTTCTGTTTGGAATGATCCTTGGCTTCCTGGTGTTAATTTTCTAGATGACATCCTAGGCCCTCAGAGTTTTATTCAACTTGGGATTGACAATGATTCTAAGGCCAGCTGTCTTATTAGAAATCAGTCTTGGTTTTTTGAAAAGATGAGGTTGCATTCTAGTATGAACAATATTCTAGAGGATCTGCCTCCCCCTAAAAGTTGGTGATGATGATTTTCTATTTGATGGCAAGTCAGAAATCAATCTCAGATGCATTTTGGACAATATCAGAACAAATTTTGCTACCATTCCATTTTTCCATTGGCTCTGGGACTCAAGAGGTCCTAAAAGATTCTTGCTTCTTGGTTGGAAGGTCGAGCATGGCAAAGTGCTGACCTCTTGTTATGTAAAATGCCTTGGGATGAGTTTGGAGTCATGATTCTCTCTTTGTAAAAGTGAGGAGGAGGATGTTGCCCATCTTTTCTTCGACTGCAGATGTACAAAATAGTGTGGAGCTTTTTCAGTTCATATTATGACTCTCTTGTGCCTGGTTCAGTTACTGATATGTGTAGCTTTCATAGCAAAGAGTAGGCTAGCTAGTATATCTGTCCTTTACTGGTTGTCGAGAGAGAGGAATGTAGGATCCACAAGAATTTTGAGAAAGATGAACATAAGTTGTGGATGTTCATCCTTAGTGATGTCAAAGCCTATTTCAAAAGATGATTCTTCTTTGGGTTTCTTTGGAGTTTTTTATTAGTTTTGGATTTGTTTATGTATAGTTTTTTCTTCCTTTTGACAACATTCATATGGAGTTTGTTCCATTATGAGTGTATACACACCTGTACATTTAAAAAATACAAAAAAAGTAATAGATGAGTTGGGTTCACAAAAAAAAAGATGCTATTTATAAGCTCATTCACCAACAAAGTCGAGTCACTAATAGACCTACCTTTAATGAAAGCACTTTGTGTATGGCTAATCAAGCTAGGAAGAATATTCTATAGACTATTATAAAGAATTTTGGATATGATCTTAAAAAAATCATTGCACAAAGATATAGGCCTCCAGTTCTTAATAGAAGAGCGGTGATTACTCTTTGGGATAAGAGTAATCTGGGTTCTATTGACTTCCTGAAGTAGTTTACCACTATCAAAAAAATTAAGCACTGCCTTAGACACATCTTGACTAATAATATGCCAACAAGTTTTGTAAAAATGGTAGTTAAAGCCATCTGGACCCGGGGCTTTCTCCCCACTGGAGTTATGTATAACAACATCAATTTCCTCTTGAGTAACTACAGAACAAAGGGTACTGAATTGGTCATCACTTAGATGAGGAAGCCTACAAGAACCATTCCAATTCTGGACTCGAGGAGACAACTTAGATAATAACTTCCTGTAGTACTCTGTGATATGACTCTCAATAGAACCCGCATCCTTACAGATGTTATCGTACTTCTGATACTATTACTTTCCCTTCTAGTCTAAAGCAAAGAGTAAAAGAATTTTGAATTCTTATCTCCCAAATTAAGCCATTGAATCATGGATTTCTACCTCACCAGAGATTCTACAGCGTTGTAGGCCTCAACAACCATTTTCCTCTTTTCTAATGCAATGTCCTATAGGATAGAGTCCCCAGGGTTATTATCAACATCCAATTGAGCTTCACACACCTCAACTTCTTTAATCCTCATGTTATCATGAATGTTACTAACAACCACCTTATTCCACTTACATAAAGCCTCCCTGAACTTCCTATGCTTTTCACTGAATCTGAACATAGGATTTCCAATCACATCACTCTTCCAAACCTCTTCAATAATACTTAGAAATTTAGAGCGAGATGTCCACACATTAATTTTTCCTTTTAAAATTACTCTCCTCCAAAAGAATAGAAAGCATCATGTAGTCACTATGAATAGAAAGAATAATGGTCCCCCATAGACGAGGACACTTATCAATAAAACTAATATTATAAAATACCAAGTCGATCCTTGATATGACCAAGTTGCGACCATCCTTTCTATTATCCCATGTAAAGAATGAGTCGGTGAGAGAGACCTCAGAGAGATTAAAACCATTCACAAAATTATTGAATAAAACCATGGACCTATAAGAAGGCTTAGCAATACCAAACATGTCATGAGAAAATCGGATACAATTGAAATCCCCTTTGATAAACCAAGGAGCTTCCTCAACTTTAGTGTGAATCTTCATTAATTTGGCCACAAAACACCTCTCTTATGTTAAGGATTATGAGTGTAAACAACAGTGAGAAAAAAAGAGGAATCATCCATCACAACATGATAGTGAGTGAACTGATCATCCTGACAAATAGTGTCAATAAGGACATCATCTCTAGCCTAGGAAATGATAACTCTTCCTAGAGGATGTGAGTCATGATTAGAGATCCAACTTGCAGCAGGCCAGACCCTATTAACAACCTTTGAGATTTTCCTTCATATACTTTTAGTTTCAAAAAGGTAGACAATCGATGTTTATAATAAATGGCCTCTTTGACAGCATCCTAGCGTCCGACTTTATTTATCCCTCAGACATTCTAGGATAGAATAGATAGATTCTCAATCATCAGGGGGGTCACTGGAATCCCGTCAGTAACGATACCTTCAACACCTTCAAAATACTCAAGAACACGGAAGTTGTTAGGTGTAACAGGAATCCTGATTGCTTTCTATAGTGGAACCTTGGATGTGTTCCTAGGAAGATGACCCAACTTCCTAGCCTTCTATGAACAACCACTTGAAGGAGTCACTAGAACATATTGGCTCTGGAACAATGGTGTAGCTGGGCTCTCAATGGAAATAAGATCTACCTCCTTTTGCAAATGATGGACCTGCATTTCCATGATCACCTGATCATTCTTCTTTGATATATTCAGAAGTTCAACATTCACTTCCTTTATTTCTTTTGGTTCATTTGAGGGACAATCATAGAAAGTATCTGCAGAACCCTCTATCTCCCTTTAAATCTTCTCCACCCAGATTTGTTTTCACACATGCTTCTTGGACCCTACATTCACACAATCACCTTGACCATGTCTAAAAGTCCCACAAGTCTTGCACAAAGCTGGGATTCATTCATATTCAAATTTAATCACATCCTTAACTCCATCATCACTGATAAGAGTCATCTCAGTGGGAAAAGAGGAAGTCACTGGGATAAGATCTTGAATCATAGCAAACTCTAGCCTCTTAAACTTCTTGGTAAGAAAATCCGACCGGAGTGGAGACCCCAGGAAACTACCAATCATACTGAAAACTTCCTCATCCCAGAGCTCCAAAGGGAGATCATAGATTCTCACACAGACTAGGACCTCTTCCAGCTTCAGTTTCTCCAATGGTTCACATCTTTGCCATTTTTTAGTATCATGGGCTTACCAGCCATGATCCGCAGTCCTCGTTCCAATTCCACCCTCATGTCTTCTAGATCTGAGAACCTAATCACAAAATAATCATTTCCTCTCAACAAGATGTCAAAATCTCCCTTTGGCTTCTCGATCATTGAAAGATGTTTATGAAGTGTCGACCAATGTGGTTTCAAACCAACAACATAGCCAATGACAATATTTTCCCATCATGACACATTCCTTTCAGCAATGGCCTTGGAATATTTCACAGCTCCATCCACGATCTCCAACTGATGACATTGAAGTACTGTATCATCATCTTCTTTTGGAGTGAACAAATCCTTCCAGGATTTTGTACCAGATGCCACTGGGATACTCAGATCTTGCCATCTTTGATTTCTTTACTGTATTTGAGGATGGGGATGAGGTTGGGAATTGGGGGAGGCTTCAGAATGACTCCCGTCGATGCTTTTTGTAGAAGAAGATGTAGGTGGCTTGTTGGCATCACCCTCAACCCCCTTGTCTCTCCCGCTATATATATATACACACAGATATGTGTATATATATATAAAGATATATAAAGGTAGTCTAATCAAGTATGAAATAAGTATAAAGAGAATGATTTGGATCAATTTTAGGGTGAAAGGACCAATATTGGGCAATGGTATCACTTCCATGGTTGTAAGAGAGTTGTTCATAGAAATAACAAGATATTTTTAAAATAAATTCAAGAGGATACAATACGAGTTAGGTCTTATCTTCACATTTAGAAAACATAATCATAATAATGATAAAATTTTATAATTAAATTAACAAGTTGTAACATATCCCGCTAACACACTTCAACATCACCTAACAAACCTCAATCTTATTTACAAAGTCATAATCGAAACAATATTTTTAGACAATTTAGAAATAAATTCTTAATAAATGATGACAACTTAATAATCTAATTCCACTACTGACCAAACACCTCTTGAAACCCACATAGAGGTTAATTTTAAGATACCATTTTTTTAACATTTTCCAACATATAAATTAACTAATACAAGATTTTGGGCAACTCGGTTAACTAAAATATTAAAGCAAATAGTATTTGTAATTAGAGCACACTACTCCAACATCACACATCATAGATCTATGCATGATAGGGTAGTGTAAGTCATATGACCAACTTAAAAGAACATGCAACAAACGTTGAGATTTAAAACCAAAAGACCAAAAATCTATTGTCAACCATGTCAAAATAAGATAGACAGAGAGGCACAAACATGAATTATGGGAAGAACTGATATCCTTTGCTATCAAACAACATAGATCCATTGAGGCTCTAGATAATAAATTCTCCACCAAAAATCAAAGGTAATAATGATAGAACATTGTCACTGTCAAGTTCCTTGAATTTTCTTGACCTTAACGAGCTCTAGCACGTGTCCTTTAGTGATTGGAATTGTCATTACCATGTTCCAACATCAACACAATAGGAATATCTACACAAAAGGGAAAGAGGAACTCACAACCAATATAAATGATTTGGGATATTGAGGTCAAAGGCACAAAGAATAGGTGAAATGAGAGATAGAATAACCCAAAATATCCTTCAATCCTCATATAGGTAGAAAGCAAACTAAAAGGGGAAACCAATATCTAGTTTGTTCTGTGGAATTGGGGCTCTACAAAGCTTTTCCAAGGTCCTCAAATATGATACATGAACATAAGTACTTTGCATAATATCAAAAATGTACTTCGAACTCTAGTCACAAAAGTAGGTCACTAGATATTTGTGACTATGCTCATGATAAACCCATGACAAAAGCCAATCTTGGAAATAATTATGGGTGTTTGGAAAAGGTTTTAGTGGTTTTTTTTATATGACAGAGTTGTCATGTTATCTAGAGTTTAAACTAAGAAGGGAATAGGGGCATCGTCGTGGCTGAGGTTGAAAGGAACTCTCCTCACCATGGAACCCCGTAAAAGTAGGCTATATTAGATTTGAGGTGACAAAATGAAGTTGAAGGAAAAAATCATGATGATAGAAGAATTTCATGTTGAGATATCTATGAATCCAACCATATGCACTATGTGTGTCTAATCGGGACTCTGGCCATGGTGAAAGAAGATTGTGAGCAAGATAGATCAGATTCAACTAACTTTATCAAGATATAACCATAACTTATTATTTTAAACAACAACACTCTAGTTCTATTAGAATTGCAACTTAACATTTGTGCATAATATTATTTAGTTAAGTCCTTAAACATTATCCCAACCAAGTGAAACTTGATTCGCAACCTAATTTTCATAATCCACTTACACCATTCACTACTACAAAAATATCCTTTAGTGGCATTTAATATGGTGGCATTTTCTCATAATGTCGTTATATACTCTCATTTACAGGCATTTGTTTCTGTAATGCCACTATATCACTTTCTATAAGTCTAAGAAAAGTATCCATGTAATACCGGCATTTTAATATCATATTGTTGGCGTTTCTATATGACAATTCATCCCAGATTTTTGTATGTCGTGCCAGGCAATTCATTCTTTAACTTTTCAAACTCAAATATATTGATGGGATGAAAGTTGTTTCCCCACTAACTTTACAACCCCGCATAGGTATGAAGCGCCGGCCCTAACTGCTTCCAATTCACTTATCCCTCTTTGCCCCTTTCGTAATCCATCATCACCGCTATCTGGAATCTCGGCTCCATCCTCTCAAACCTCTACCTGATCAGAAGAAGTCGGTTAACTATCATGGCCAGCTACTGAAACTACGCAGGCGTCGGTTCCACCACGGCACTATCTTCTCGTTGTATATATAGTCTGTCAGATCTCGTCGTCGTTCAATTCATCTTCACCTCGAGGAGCTAGCCGGACATTGGTGGCACCGTCAACCACTGGTCCCTCACAGTTGACGGGTCCTCTACCCCCTCGCAACATGACTGTATGATCTCGCCCTCTTCCGTCCATCTACACTTCCAAGAGCTCGCTCAAAAACTACCGGTGCCGTCATTCGCTGATTGGATAGAGGTAAATGATGGTTCCTCTACTTGCTGGAATATGATATATTGATTATAAATGACAAGCATATTTTTGTGCTAGACTTGTGCTATGTCTAGTATATCCAAAAAATTCAACAAGTGTATGCTCCAAATCTTGCATTGTTAGGCAATTTTGTGTGACAAAAGTTACTCAAATGTTTATAATACTACTTCTACCGAATAAAACCGGGCTCTCCTAAACATATGTTTAGACTGAACAAAATGAACGCTCCGAAACATGCATAATAGGTCAGCAATGAGGATAGCTTTAATTTACTAATTACAGGGATTGCTGCAATACGTTCCATCATGGCTGATACGAAAATTTATGTGCTCACTGCAATAGCAATAAAAAGTAGCATGTGAAGTTTATTTGGGGGGTGTAACTTCCATACAACCACAATATGCATGTATCTTCTGATTCAGAATGTGAATCATTTCCATGTCAACTTCTTGACTATAGTAGGTAGTGGCTACAAAATTAATATTATAGTATGTGAAATTATAGCTGCTATATATTTTGTGCTAAGATATCGCAGTGGGTCATTTAGTCCATGATCCTTTTGTTGAAAGCTAATGTGGTAGGTAACTACAACATCCAATGGTCGTGTCACAGTCCATTGATATCAATACCACCTGCTAATCATATAAATAATACATTGGTTATTGTTCATCAAAATATAATTATAAAATCACGGAAAAGTACTTGAAACTTTAATTGGTATAAAGCTGATGAACATTTTTCACTAAATCTTCCATGGTACAAATGGTCCATTCAATATACTCCCTATTAGGATTATATTTACTTTTCCTCGGCAAAATAAAGCCTTTTAAATGTAAATTATATTCTTTCTAGGTGGATTCAAACAAAACATGTTCAACGCTCCAAAATTAAGATTCTCTCTAACCAAGTAGAAGACATGCTTTACCAGTTCCCAAGGCCCACATTTAACTTTCGATTCAAAATGCAAAACTATTCATAATCATACATTTAAGGTTCTAAATATAGATTATATGCACCTTGGTATCTATCACGGGGAACAATCACAAAATTAGCAATGACATCATAAGAGAAATGAGTGCAATGATAAATACTAGCTTTTACTAGATTTTGTCTCCTTGGGAATATTCTTTTCTCTAGAGGTAGGAGGTAGTCGTACATTTTTAATTACATATCCCTTGTCTCTAGAGGTAGGAGGTAGTAGTATATTTTTAATTGTATAGATATGCAGTGAATCCCATTTGGAATAGTCCTAGTAGAGAGTTGGTTTAAGAATGTGTTGTATTTCTTATGGCCTCTAACCTTCTCATCAAATGAATGATGTAGTGATTTATTCCAACACTAAATGTAATGAAACTTTCTTGTAAATTTCTATTTCCAACACTTCTCCCCCGGTGAATTCCTTGGAGCCATGTAAACTTTACGACATTGATTAGCAATATATTATTTACCACATATGTCCAAATTTGATTTAATTTTTTGGTTGCTTTACTCGATTAATGTGTAATTGATTTATTCCATGCATACTCTTCATTCCTTGTTGATAAATTCTCCTACATTGTAGTGTTCAAAAAATTGGACATGCAACTATATATGTAGTTTGGCCGTACGCGACCACCATGGGCACACATGCTTGGCATCTTAGGACATTTTAATATAGAAAAATTGTTCTCCCATGCCTTGAATGAGGCCGCATAGGGGTCATGGCACACAAACTTGAACACCTCCTCCTAAGCTTAGCCTGCCTATACATGGATTTCATTATTGTTGATTAATCATGTTTTAAGCTCTATCTAGCTCCATCTAACTACTATGCAAGCCACTTAGCTAAGTGTACATTGAAGAGAGCATCTGGCTACTTTGGTCTCATACCTAAGATCAGGGGAATGGAGAGACAAAGGTGAAGGCAGAGAAACTAGCTAAGGTTCCACAAGGACTCAGGATTTTCTCCACCAATAGCCAAAATTGTCCATTTTCCCATTCCATAGGTGGTTTCATACCTAAAAACCCATAAAAAGAGGTAAGGAAGGAGAACAAACAATAAAATATCATTATATAAAGAAATGTGAGTTTGATGCACAATTATTTCTCTATATGGTATCATAGTTACATATCATTGTGCCCAAACAACCCACACAGGTGATTTGTCTACTCATGATAAAAATGTAATAAGAAAAGAAGGGGAAAGAGAAGGTAGAAACTCCATGGGGCATTGATGAAGGATCTCCACTCTTCACCTCTAGTAGCTCCCATGTCCTCCTCCTCCAAGGGTGTGGGATGGCATGAAAGTTGGAAGAGATATGCCCAAACCCTAGAAAACTAGGATTTTGGGGTGAAGAATGGAAGGAAGTGAGGTGGAATGACTAGAGAAGAGAGGGTGTTGGATGTGGTGGCTTGGAGTGGCTAACCTTAGACTTCCAACTATCACTAGTGTATATGTAGTGGTCTAGGGTTACGAAGGGATAAAGTCATAAAATGATAGGTAGGAAGTGTTAGGGTTAGGTGTGTAAAACGGTCGTAGTGGGAACCATAGATGTGGTGGGTCAGGGTGAGAATGGTCATGGTGGATGAGAATGGTAGTGGTGTGAATATGAAAATGTCAGCCAAAATTTCGATGTAATAAGGTAGAGTAGAATGATAGTGGCGGGCACCATGTCCATGGTGGCTTGATGTTAGCATGACCATTACAAGTACCAATGTCGTGGTGGAGGAGGTAGGAGAGGAGTCGAGGAGCATTATTGACATGGCCATATTACATGCCACTACTGATTTGTTCACTTAGCACCATGGTTGTGGTGGTGATAATGACCATGGTAGATGGGTATCTTGGGGTAGCTTTGAACTAGATTGAATATGTGATTTTCATGATTGTAGCACATTCGTGAAGAATCACTTAGGCAGTTTTGAGGGATTTGGTTTGCAATTTGATCTTCCAAGTGTTCTTCCATGGTGCTTCTTGGTTCAACTTGTTACATGGTCACTTGGGGTTAGGTTGGGATATCTTTTGGGCTCTTTTAGGCTCCTCCCCAGCTGTAGAAGTCTTAGGACCATCCTTCTTCTCCCAATCCCATCATTAAGGACCAAAGTACCTCTAAAACATGAAAGGGCAACTAATATGTACTAGGAAATAACATGCATTTTACATATCTTATTGAGTATAAGGGACAAAATGGCACAAGTTGGAGATCAAAACTAAGGCTCCATCACTAGGATATTTATAGTAAATTCTTAAATGTGTGGCAGACATTCCTTTGGTGTGGTGCCCCACTTTTGTAATTCTCCTACTCCGCCTTAAGTCTTGTTGCGCGCGCAGGCGTAGTTAGTGAATTCTGGAGTCTGATGGAAGTTGGGTATTATTGGTACTTATATGTTAGTATTGTTTCAACATAATATTAAATAGTAAGTAATAAAATAGTAATTTTTAAAAAAGTTCAAAATACTTTGGATACTTGGGATATTACAGAGAGATATAAAGTAATAACAGATTATTATACATATTTGATAAAAGACAAGTTAATAATATAATATGATATTTTTATATTACAGTCTACAAATGATAATGTAGAGTTTTAAATTCCATTGGTTTCTTGTATGTCATTCTACAAAACCAATACTAATGTTAGAATGAAAAAGTTAAATGTAAAATGAAAGAAAAAATTATTTATCATTACAAGCTCTCACAAAATAAAAAAATAATGAGCACCATCAAGTGATATTTGTGATATGTGAACCAAATAAATATAACATACACCCTTAGGTGTACAAAAAATTCTAATAACTAAACACATGCTTATCATCACCACAAAAAGTTATAATAATTATTTAAGAATAGTAATAAAACATAATTTAATAAACATTATGTGTCATGTTGATATATAAAAAGTAGCAAAAATTACAAGTTGGTCATGTGTTCAGTACAAATATATGTCCATCCATATAAGTTTACACATGTAAACAATTCATGATTCATCAAAGTGGTGCAATTATCAAAAGAACAAGCACCATGAACCCATTACATCTATTTCCTTAAATATAATTTTGCATTCCTATAAATGTGCAAAAAATTAGAAAAATAGATAGGATGTTATAATACAGTTAAAACATGAAAAAATATCGTTAAAATTTTAGTTTCTCTATTGTATTAATCTATGTATTGTGATAAAGTGAATTGCTTTTTCAATTTCAATGAGTTTAGAAGTCATGGGCAACAGAGGATACCTATTGTAAATGTTTAATTTGTTCACTTTTCTTTATCTATAGAGCATCACCTTAATGTTACAGGTACTAAACAAATAACATAATATTTCTTTCTATTTTTTAGGTAGTGAGCATGATCAGAGAGAATGCAATGAACAATACAAGTTTATCAAGAACTGTCTTGAGTCTACAGATAGACACCAACAACAATGGTAGATATTTTTAGCTCACTATGTTCGTGTATATTCCTCAGATTTCTATTATTTAGTTGATGGCTTATTTTGGGAGCTGACAGGAAGGGAGATCCTTGAATTTTTTTTGGATAAAGTACAAAGTAGATATTTCTATCTACATCCATGTTCATAATTAGGATAAAATTATCCAATTTATTTGGTATACTTATGGTTTGCTTCTCATTTGGTTACAAACATTAGTTTATATACATGACTAATATGATGTTAATTTCAATATGTATTTTTTCTTTTCTTTTTCCTAAAATCAGGGACGGTTGATACATTCAACCCATATGGTCTGTCCACTGAAGTTAATTCAATTGAGATGCATCATGAGTTCCTCCTAAAGGCTCATCCTACTTACATTGTGGGCTTTATTGTGTAGAATGTTGTTGTTAAGGATCTTAAGTGTGAATACATGCTCCATACTCCAAGGATGACCTAGTCAAGGAAGTTGCTGCCAACTTCACAACCCATGTTATCATCATGAACAATCATGGATAGAATGGAAATAGACATGTGTCGACCTTAATCACTATATATAGTTGTCTAGTTCAATAAGATCCTCAACCAAGATTGACAGGCGTTTCGGCAAGGAGCTTGAGAAGAAGTCCAAGTTCTTGAAGAATGGTGGTGCGGAATTTGTGAAGATGATTCTGACCAAGTCAACACCCAATAACAACATACAAATATGAGAACATACACTTCACGGTATACATTTTTGTTATATCAAAAAGTGATTGTTAAAGTATGTAGAAACTATTGTACTGATTAGCAAAATAATGTATGAAAGAGTGTTTCATGTGTGCTGCATTTAATAGACGAGGCAAGGTAATATGTCCTCCCCATGTAATTTGCATTTGATTATATATAAAAGGATTGATATTCAGAACCTATGCTATTGAAAATATGAGTTTAAATTGCAATTTGTGTTTATATATAAATCCATGTAATGAATTGAAAATAGATTTGCTAAAAAACAAAACTGTCATTATACACAATATGTATGCCTTATAGTGGCATTTTTATATGCCATAATACTCAAGGAGAACAGTTTCATACAACAACCTAATACACAATTTTGGCATTTGTTGAAATGTCAATTGATATAATAGTGGCATTTGTAAAAAAGCCAAATGATGTTATAGTGGCACTTATTTGGCATTTATTGAAAGCCATTAAAACTAGATGTTTAGTGACATTTACAAGTTATGCCACCACCTCTCTTGTGGCATTGGTACTAGAGACATTTTTTTAAGTGTAAACAAATGCCACTAAATTCTTTTAGTGGCATTTATATTTTTTATTGGCATTTATCAAATGCCACTAATGGATAAGTTTGGTGTAGTGATTAGATTTGTATTTTGTATCACCAGTTCTAATAATCCAATGTTTTCTATTTTTAGTCAAGTAGATAATGTTCCATATATGATTTATTATCACTATTTTCGTAATTAAATCCCTACATATATATTTCATTATTTGTATTATATGGATAAGTATCACTAATTAATCCCTCACCTAGACAAATTGCAAATCAACCCCTATAAAACCCTTATTACTTCTTATGAATTTTAGATGCAAAATTTTAGGGTATTTATTGGGTTAAACACCTCTTGGTCTTTAAATGTCTTCTTATGAATAAAAAATAAGTGAAATGATTTAGGAGTTTGTATCATTCCATAAAAACATGTATTAAGTCACAACAAAGGGAAGGAACCTAAAATATTGTATGTTTCAACACTCCACCCTTGAAAAATACTCTATCCCTCAAATATCAAGTGAAAAGAGAAGGGCAAGTTTGAAACATTTCATCCTTGAGATCCCAACTTGTGTATTTTAAATTGTGATATTTCCAAATAAAAGTCACTAATTAAATCTTCTTATTCTTCGCTCACTCTATTTTGGAGTCTAGAATCTTCATAAGGAACTCTTCATAATTCAAGTTCTCTCATATACCCAATGATTAAATAGATAACACATCTAAGGGTCTTCTACATACTTCTAGAGCACTAATACATGAAATATGTTATGGATCCTATCAATGGTGGGGAGGAGTGGTAAGTGATAAGAGAATTCCCCAATTATTTAAAGTCATAAGTAGTCCAATATTATTTTGGTTGAGATTCCCTTTCAGCTTAGACCTTGCAATATATGAATAACACATAGTCAAAAACCAAATTAATCACTTCCAACCTATTCTTATTAATTTTGGTGTGTATATATAGAGCACTCGTCATATGATGGTTATAGTGCGATATTATTACTTAATTTGATCATTCTTAAAGGTAATTTTGTGCATTACATTTGTTTTATTATAGACACTGACTAACATAATACTATGGTAAGAATGTTTTACTCAATGACATAGTCTGTCTAAAAGCATGGATAGTCAACTAGTGAGTATAGCTAATTGAGTAGATGTTAGGCAACTGAATAATATGATTATTCAACTGAGTCAATAAATGTTGATGTTACATAACACTAGACAGTTGACTAGATACACCAGTCGATCATCTAGTCCACATATATAGTTTTTTGTGAATGTAATTAGCCCACTGACTACTAGTAACTAATATTTTTGAACCTTCTAGTTAGCCAACTAGACCAACTAGTTGACCGTCTAGTGGGTCTGGAGGAGCTGACAAAAAATTATGCAACACATTTGTTTCTTGAATTTTAATTGAAACCTTCTTTGACCTCCCCTATTCAAAGGAACATGAAAAATAAGACACATTGGAAGCTGTAAATGTCATTACCCAAAGGGAGAGAAGGAGAAAAAGAAGAAATATCAAAGATAACAGGTTATTGATAGACTGCTCCTTCCTGATAAGTCTAGAAACATGCCATGGAGTTCTCACCATTCATATGGCCAATACAAAGACAATGTACCAATTGAATGTGTTAGGAGGACATCAACAACTAACATGCATGACTTGTAGCAACTGACATACACCACATGTGAAAAACACATCATTGAATTACCCCTCTTTTTGGATATTATGTAGCTAATTAGATCCTTCTCTGGGGTTTAATAATTTTTTTTGTTCTTCTTGTTCTTGTCACCTTCCTAAGCCCAAACAATTAGCATATGTCTTTTTTGTATATTGAACAACCTACAACATATCATTAATCATTAATATCTATTCATTCTTCATCTTTATGTCATCACTCTTCACCAATATACATTCTCCTACGTCTTCCCAATGCAAATCAAAACAAAAAGGGCAACCATGAAACACCATAAAAAGTGGCATATTTTCATAATATTGGTATTTGTTATAATAATCGTGATCCTCTAGGAAGAACTATCTATTTCATGAACCGCACTAATCCATTACACATGATTAGATCCTTAAGCATCTGTCTATCCCCTCAGATTGTCCATCCATCTAGGGTGATAGACTATACTGCATTGTAGTCCAAACCCATCTTATCCTAAATCGTCTTCCATTTTCGGGATGTAAATTGTCGGGATCCTTCCCTTTTATTAGAACAAATGCCAACCATTAGAGAGAAATCCTAAAATTAAACCGAGAATAAAAAAACAAAACACCTCATTTTTTATGAACACGATTATAAAAATATACTAAAAACACAAATAAATGTTTCCTTTTCCTTTTCTCATTATATTTCTAAACCAATGTCACATTATCGCAAATCTTATTCAACTTAATTAAAATCAAAATCAAATCTTATTACCCATATACAGTTCAATTTACATGTGATACATGTATATGAAAGAATAAACTCAGTATATTATCCATCCAAGGAAATAGAGAGTACAAGGAAATCCTAATCTAAGATTATTCCATTTACATCTTATTTTCCACAACCTCTCTAATACATATAATTATATCTAAAACATTTTAAACAACCTCATGAGACTCAAATAAAGATTTAGTGAGTGGATACCTTAATCAAGTTAGGTACATGCATCAACATCAGATCAAGTATATTGAACTTCAAAGAAACTTGCAGATATATTTAAGTCCAGTAGATAATTCAAGCATATTGGAAATATAGTTAATGACAATAATCTCATTAATCATAAAAACATTCATTTAGTCAAGTCCCAACATTTTGGATTGGTAACAATGCAAGATATAAACATTTAGAATCAATACATGACAGTAACATCATCTTTATGACACCCCACCAGTAGGACTAGGAAC
Organism: Alisma plantago-aquatica; assembly: GCA_963693085.1. NCBI lineage: Eukaryota > Viridiplantae > Streptophyta > Magnoliopsida > Alismatales > Alismataceae > Alisma > Alisma plantago-aquatica. The sequence goes on from OY856410.1 coordinate 336,497,890, forward strand.
ATATCATGTAGTCCTAAAGTTTAAGTCCACATAATACATGTCTACCAAATAAGACTATTCAAATGACAAGTCAATCCAAATCATAATCATAGTGGATAATAAATTCCAGCATCAACTAGTTGTCAACATTAGATTTATCAAGCAGTAGTAAAAGGAATATAACAAGCATTCAACTCATTTTCTATATAGTTTGTCATCTTTTATTCATTTCTCTTGAAACTACTTGGCTTGTAACTCACCCAGTAGAAGTCGTCATGCCTGATTCTCATGTCAGCGACTCATCATAACTTTCTTATGGTTTAGTCAGGCATCCAAAGATATCAACAAAGAAACTTGGTCCACAAAAAGTTGTCTATGGAAAATCACATCCTCATCTTAAGTACATGATATAGGAACCAACATAATAGAATATCACATATCATAATTGAATACCACATATCATCACATTTCACATGCATCAAAATATTCATTTCATTTGTCTGCTCCTCATGCACATAGACTTTGACAACATAAGATTTAGGGCCAGAATCAGTCCTAGATTGTGGTGGTCTAACCTTCAAGGTCTCTATCCACACTGTAGAAATCCTTCTCATAATACTTTGATCATCTCCCCGGTCTGGACCTTAGGGGAAACTCATGATGTTCATGGCACCTAACTAGTGTGTCATCATTTCACTTGTTATTTAATCCATTTATTTATCTTAAAAATAATTCGATCATTATTGATCAAGTGTGTGTATTCTTGCACAACTAGAATGATATAAAGCATATTACAGTTAGTAAGAAAGGCAATGCTCAAAAAAAGAATTAGAACAAATCTATAATATGTAGCATGTATGTTTCATTTCATTTCACATCATCTCATCTCATTCATCATTAATGGGTTATCATCTCAAGACATAATCTCATTACCCAACATTTACCCTAAATAGGGTTTCTCAAAATTAATCAATGCATGTTAATTCAATCTCAATGTATTTCTTATCAGTTCATTCCATATCATTATTCTCAACAAATATTCATAGAGACATTACAACTAGCAACAATATAAGCATATAGACATCTTGTGTCATTCATCATGCTCAAAATGGGTTATTATACATCATATACTTATTTCGTCCGATTTCTATAGATACGAATAATCTCAAAGCATAAATGTGCATTACACACTTTACACTTCTCTATTATTTTTTACCACTTTTCAGTTAGGGGTACCGTCCAACACATACGTAATCTCATTTGAAATCAATCAGGTTAGACCATTCTAGAAACAAGTGTTATATAGATAATTAAATCCAAATATGAATTCTTATGAATCAAATTGCATCCTAGACTTCTTGTAATTGAATTAGATCACACTTCTGTACATTTATTAATCTCTTATTTCTAGTATTATTATTATTGTCACATAGGTCATCATATTAGGGTTACAATTAGGTTCTCAGACCCAACTATCAATTTCTTAATTTCTCCTTCATTTCATAATCATTGGTCATTATCTTATTCAATACCATGTTCACTACCATTCTTGGAATCAATCATTCTAAATTTACAAAATGCATAAAGTTTCTTTTACATTAAAACATTCATAGTCTAAAGTTAGTGCATTTCATTCAATCTATGTTAACCGACATATAGTTTAAGTAGATGAAAGACTTCCTCATATTCATTTTATTAATATTCCAATCCTTACTTATCATCACTATTCAATTCACCCTTGTACATTTCTTTTTTTGTATTTAGATACATATACCATGTCATTTGGCTTCTAGTGGCATTTTGTTACACAACAACAACCCTTATATTCCTTAAAAAGCTCTCAATTTAGGAATCATAACAGATTAGGGATGCTTTATCTTACTCTTTAACCTTTATTCATCTTCTCAATTTATTAGTATGTGAATTGTACAAAAGTCTTGCATTCATGTAGTGTTTAGTCATTATTCAATAAATTATACTAATATATATATATTAATGTTGCATCATCATAATAAATCTTATCAACTTATTTTGACATAATAATACCATAAAATTGAATAATTCCATCACATTTATAAGATTTTATGTAAGTTCTAGCTTTATCACTCATACTCGTCCTAATATTAGATTTTTAGGGTATTTAAGAAGTCTGACTAGAGTAGCTCGGCTGGTTTCGGCTCGTTAAGTCCAGATGAAGGACCTAGGTTCAAATCACGCCAAAGGTGCTCTGCAAAAAGTAACACGAATTTGATTGGGAATGGGAGGGGGTGAGCGAACCACACCCTCTCATGCCCCCAGACTTTAGGCTATCTGGGGGGGGTCACTAATGTGGCGCTTCTACGGGGGAGGTTCTCTCGTAAATAAAAAAAAGAAGTCATCCCAACTCAATAAATTGTAAGCACATTATTATTCACTAACCTTGTTAGTGTGTACAAATTTCATTAAGTATATTCACATGCATAAAACCCTAGTTTCCATTTAACACAAATCATCCATCAATTATGAGTATGCATCGATCACTCATTTGACCCAGTTCAAAAAAACTAACCCTATACATGGAATACCTCCATTTAAAAGTCTCACATTAATTCTTATGTTCATGCCATATATAATTCTATCAAACATCAGAAATTATAGCTGAGAACTCATTCATATTAAGTTCATACACGATTTTTTACTTGCCAAATCAATTTCCAAGCAAAACATTCATTAGGCTAATTTTAGGCAATATATGTGTAAAACAACATATTTCTCTATCCATAAGATTTTTCACAAATCCTAAATAAATGTATTAGGAAGTAGACAAATACAAATCAATGAGAGAAAATCTAAATCGGTAAAAACTATTTCCCAAGAATCTTCCCAATTGTCGCCTAATCACATACAAATGCAAGTAAGGATGTCGATTATTTTAGTTGGATATAATTAGGCTTTCAACATGATTAAAAAGCTTAACAAATAGATAAACACTCACCTCAAGTTACAATAACCTAAAAAATGTAGCCTATACTCTAAATTTTTAGAATTCCAACCAACTCTAATGGATTCAACTCATTTTTTTCTCTTTTCAACTCAAGTACCCTAGAAATGGGGACAATGAGAGAAAGAAACACAAAAGAGGGTGATTTGGTATCATTTTGATCCAAATTAGAGGAGGCATATAATTTAGACATGAAAGAGAAGATTCATCATGAAACCCTATCTAAAGAAGGTAACTTACTTGCTTTCCTCCCTTGTCAGAAGAGACAATCCTAGATCACCATCTACACCTCCTTCCTCACTCAAATCCTAATTCTCCACCTCTTTTTCATATAAAAATTTCAACTTGTCTTAGGATACATATTTAATTATATATTTTGCTTTTTCTCCAATTTATACTTTTTATTACCATCATGCATATTATTATACTCCTAGTATGTCTTCATCTAGGAGTTTAGTTAGGGCATCTAGAAGAAGTACATTCGACATCTCCATACCAACATATCCCAATACTCAGATACATGACCAGAGTAGCCCAATATTGAGTATAGTCAGTATCAATATCATTTATGTATGTTCAACATCTATGTTATCATTTAACCCTAGATCCTATTGTTCCTACAGACTCATCTATCCTAAAAGATAATACCATGTTGCTCGAACCCTTTCCTTTAATTAGCACAAATGCTAACTATTAGTGAGAAATCCTAAAACTGAACTCAAACTAAGAAACAAAACACCTCATACTCGACAAGCATGACTAAAAAAATATAAAAAAACACATATTTTTTTACTTTTCCTGTTCTCGTTAAACCTCATAATCCAATGTCACATTATCAAAAATATTATTCAACTTCAATAAAATTAGAATCAAATCTCATCACTCATATACAATTTAATTTATATTAGATAGATGTACATGAAAGAACAAACTCAGTATACTACCCATTAAGAGAAAGTGAGAGTTCAGGGACATTCAAATCTAAGATTGTTCTATTTACATCTTTTTTTGTCACACCCTCTCTACTGGATAGCATTATACCTAAAATATTTGAAATAAAACCATGAGACTCATATAGAGCATCAGTGAGTGGATGTCCCCCTCTCAATCTAGGTACATGCATCAACATCATATTAAGTATATTGAACTTGAAAGGAACTTGTTGATATTTTTATGTGTAATGGATCATTCAAGCATATAGGAATTCTTGTTCATGTCAATAATATCAATAATCATAAATGCATTCATTTATTTAAGTCCCAATATTTTGTATAGGTAACACGACAAGATATAAATATTTAGAATCAAGACATAACAATAGCAACATCTTTGTGACACCCCACCATAAAACCAAGAATATATCCTTTATTCCTGAAGCTGAGGTCCACATAAGACATGTTTAGCAAATAAGACTATTCAAATGACAAGAAAATCCAAATCATAATCATATTGTATGATAAATTTAAGCATCAACTAGTTGTCAACATTTAAGATCAAATTCTATACTAGACAAACAAGAAGAAGGCAACATATTGTATTTATAAAATAATCACTAATTTATACAAAATAAAATGTATTCGAAAATTGTATATTTATCAAGTAGATGTAACATGAATCTAATATTCAACTCATGTTCTACACGACTTATCATATTTTATTAATTTGTCCCAAAAATAATTGTCTTGTACCTCACCAAGTGGAAGTCATGATGCTTGATTCTCATATCAGTGACTCACTATCACTATCTTTGGGTTTAGCTAGAGGACGGCCACCCTAAGATATAAACAAAATACCCTAGTCTACCATAAGGTTTCCTAAAGTGTCTTATGTCCTCATCTTGGGTACACAAGATAGGAACCAACATAATATAATATCACATATCATCATATTTCACATGTTTCACAATTTTCATTTCATCAATATATTCCTCATGGTTGACTTTCACAATAGAGGATTTAAGGCCTAAATCACATTGTGAATCACTGCTAAATCTTGATGATTCAACCTTCAAGGTCTCTATCCATACTCTAGAAATTCTTCTCGTAATATTCTAGTTATTACAAGAAGATCTAATCATTTTTCCAGTATGGACCTTTGGGAAAACTCACAATGTTCAGTGCATTTAACTTGATGTGTCATCATATAACTTGTTATTTAAACCATTTATTCATCTTAAAAAGAATTCAATCATCATTTATCAAGTGTGTGTATTCTTACACAACTAGAATGATATAATTCACATCAAGGTTAAAAGGAAAGAAAATGATTGAAACAAGAAGCACAAAGAATTTATAATTTATGACATGTATGTTTCTTTTCATTTCACATCATCTCATCTAACTCATCATCAGTGGGCTATAAGCCCAAGACATAATCTCATTACATAGAGTTTATTCTAAATAGTGTTTCTAAAAATTAATCAATGCATGTTAATTCAACCTCAACATATTTCTTATCAGTTGATTCCATATCTTAGTTCTTGACAAATATTCAAAGAGACACTAGAACAAGAAAGAATATAAGAATGTAGACATCTTGTGTAATTCATCATGCTTAGAATAAGTTTATTATACAACACACTCTTATTCCATCTGATTTCTATAGATATTTATAAATCTCAAGGCATAAATGTGCATAAGACAGTCACTGCTCATCTTTTACTATCTACTATTATAAGGAGGCAGGATCACCCCCTTACTAAAAAAAATTGAAGAATAAAACATCCATTCCAAACACACTCAAAGGTATGCTAGAATAGGTACAAAAATGTTCAAACTTCAATAAATGGTATTCAAAACAACCAACGTATAGCAGCGGAATAAAAATAATGACTATATTCAATTTTCACAAAAGATTATAAAAGTACATCATAATATCCCATAAGGGTTTACATGTATGATACAACATAAGGATCTAAGTAGAGGGAAATCTAAACCATAACAACTTTGTCTCCAAGCTTTAACTCCTTAAGCTAGTCGAAAGCTTCATGCCTTATCATCCAAATCCTTCACCTAGGGTTGGAATCATACCCCAACAAGAAGAGAAAATAGATGACATCAGCAAAGGCTAGTATGTGCATATTAAATAGGAAAATTGAGCTATATATGGAATAAAGGACAACAAATATAAAAGGCTTCCCATAGAAAGGATAAGGACCATTCAAATGGGTATCAAAAGAAAAGGAATTGACATTATAAGATAACAAAAGAATACTTGCCATTAATAAAACATAAAGATTGTGCCACACAAGTACATGTAAAGAATTAGGACACACACCCCATATCATCAACCTGCATGTATGTGATATAAACATAGCCCAAGAACAACATAAATACAAAGGTGGCAAAGTCTCATAAACTTGAAACCTGATAAAGAAAGGAATACTTCCAATCTCCCAAATATATAAAACATGGGCCAAGAATCACACATCTTGACCTGGGTATGAGGTTCCTTTCCATACCAAAAGAGAAGAAAATATCACATCTGCTCGGAAGGAAATAACACATCTGCCATAAAAACCAATGCAAGTACACTACTCTAGTGCTACAGAATCACACAGTATGTTAAATGTAGAGGCAAGTAGAAAGTACAGTCAGAATATATAAACTAGTCACCACATAAGTGACCAACATATACATCCACCTCATAAGTGGGCAAAATACATCACACGTCATCTTTTAGAGTTCCATCACGAACAAATAATAAGATAAGAGTTTAAAAGAATATATACATGATCACATGATTAATATAAAATAAGGTAGGTCACATGAACCATGATTTTCAAAAGAAAATACATTGTGTATAGGATAATGTCCATAGGACAAAGAGAATGAATAAGCATAGGTGAATTGTTCAACATAGAAGAATATGGGATACATCATACATTTAGAGTGAATAATTAGAAATTGCTCAATATAGAAATAATATGGGATGCAATCATAACTCAACTTAAGAGTCTAAATAGTCCAAGGCAAGCCTAAGCCTCCAAAGAACCTCTAGGGAAGGTGGAGAGGTCTAATAAGTAAGGTTCCCAAGCTTAGAGAGGCTAGTTTCTCCAACAAAGCTCCTATCTCTAGAAACAAGCACCTTCTCCACTTTAGATGTGAAAAACCCTAACAAAAGAACATGGAGATGAGGTTTTTATGGGTTCTAGGTGGGGTTTCACAATGGAAGGTCATGGTTTTGACCTGGAGGAAGGTGGAAGGAAAACTAACAACATGAAAATAGGGAAGGAAAGGAGGATACTTACTAGTTTTGGTCAAAATCACCAAGGAGGAGCTTAAGAAATCCTAAATAGAGAAATTTGGAACCCTAGAAGCCTTCTTCACCAAGGTAGGCACCTCCTTTTACCTTGGGACAACACCTTCATGGAAAAACAGAGTCGGAATGATGCTCTAAGCTAGAGTAAATAAAGGAGCGCAAGATTTTTCGAATTGGGAGTTGGGAAGGGGTAGATATGGCTATATAAAGAAAGAGGTCAAGTATGAGGTGTCTATGAGACTTTCCATGTGTCATGTATAAGGGTGTCCATGGACATGCAAGCCTTTATGGATAAGGAATAATTCAAGCACGAGGTGTCAAGTTACTTTATATGTGTCCAATGCTAAGGGTGCCTATGGACATGCAAACCTTTATGGATAAGGAAGAAGTCAATCATGAGGTGTCCATGGAGCTTTCCATGTGTCCTTAGCCTAGGGATTTCATGGCCATGCCATAGGACAGATCATAGAGGCTTCTTGAATATCAAATGTCATTTTATGGACACTTATAGGCCATCCCAACTGACCTATAATCAAAGAAATAACCCCATTGGTTGATACCTTCTAAAGATAGGCTCATTTATAAAGAGAGCAATCCCTAAAATGCCCTTGGAAAGAAACACCTTCAAACCAAGGTGCAACTAGGTGACCCATGGTTCAAAAACTCGAGAGTAGTAAGGGAATATATAAGGATTATACTGCATGTTACAATTTGCAAAGAAAACTCCCAATTGGGTAAATTGTAGAAAAGTCTAGAATGTACCTAAAATTGCATAACTTGCACAAACAACATCCAAATTGGACCAAACTTCATCCACAAGTTATCTTTGATGTGTTGAATATGAATTTGACATTATTTCCATATTTTGAAGTTATATAATCACATTATTCGTTACTTATGCCTTTTACTTATTTTCTCTCTCCTAAACTTATACTAATATTTCAAGGTTGTCCAAATTAGATGAAATTTGACATGTAGGCTAATTTTGATATGTAGATTTCAAATTTAAAATTGGTTTCCACTTTTGAGACTTCTTTTTATGAAATATGTCATATGGCCCATTAACGGACCATTATCGAAATTATTCATCCAATTAAGTTTCTTATCTTCATATTACCACCGAAATGAGTTATGTGGTATATTTTATGTATCAATTATAAACCTAAGATTAATGTTAGAACATTAGGTTACATTAAGTTTATCTATGCATTAGCTCATTGGGGTTATATTAAAAATATATTTAGCTGTAACCTTCAACCTTGTTCGACTAAGTCTAAAATGTCAACTTCCAGGGTAGGGTCTGAGATCTAGTATGTTACACCACACCACCCCTTAAGGGATTTCGTCCTCAAAATAAAAACATCCACAAATAAAAAAAACAACTTATTCACCACCCCTAAAGGATTCATATTATTAATTCAAAACTATTCTTTAGGTACAAAAGGTTCAACTGCACTTCCTTACATCCAACTACATAAGCATCATGCAAGAAAAAAAAACATAACTTGTAAAGACTAACTATGAACTATGAGTTAACTTGGTCTTTTCCATCCTCAAACAAGTTTGTACACCTGGGAGACTATTTCAACATATTAGGGTCCCTAAAGATAAATCATATAGATGTCTAAGGCTACTATTGCCTAAAAGCATGCTATTTGAACAATTCATGTTGGCTCAGGCCAGGCCGGTATCATATGGATTTGAGAGTGCTCATAAACCAAGATAGTGGTGCGGAGGAAAATCTTGCCATCCCCCGAACCTTGATCCTTTCTAGACAGCTTCGCTTTCAACTTCATGTCCTAGTAGCTGCCTAAAGGCCAAGCTAAACAACCTCAAGTTACTATGGTTACTTATGCATCTTTTACTTATAAGTATTTTAAGGATCTATTCATCATTATTCTAATGTGAAAATATATGATCCTTAATCAACCCTTCATCATATATTGATCAACTCTAGGGAAAACACGTCACTTAAAGGTAAGACAAGGATTCTAACTAGGGAGACAAAATTGAAATAGTCAGATTCTAACTACTATGGGCTCTGATACCATGTTGTAAGGAGGCGGGATCACCCCCTTGCTAAAAGAATTTGAAGAATAAAGCATCCATTACAAACACACTCAAAGGTATGCTGGAATAGGTGCAAAAAAATTTTAACTTCAATAAATGGTATTCAAAACAACCAACGTATAGCAGCAGAATAAAAATAATGGCTATATTCAATTTTCACAAAAGATTACAAAAGTACATGATAATATCCCATAAGGGTTCACATGTATGATACAACATAAGGATCTAAGTAGAGGGAAATCTAAACCATAACAACTTTGTCTCCAAGCTTTAACTCCTTAAGCTAGTCCAAATCTTCATGTCTTATCATCCAAGTCCTTCACCTAGGGTTGGAAGCAAACCCCAGCAAGAAGAGAAAATAGATGACATCAACAAAGGCTGGTATGTGCATACTAAATAGGAAAATTGAGCTATATATGCAATAACAGACAACAAATATAAAAGGCTTCCCATAGAAAGGATAAGGACCACCCAAATGGGTATCAAGATAAAAAGAATTGAAATCATATGATAAGAAAAGAATACTTGCCATTGATAAAACATAAAGATTGTGCCACACAAGCACATGTAAAGAATTAGGGCACACACCCCATATCATCAACCTGCATGCATGTGAGATAAACATAACCCTAGAACAATATAAACACCAAGGTGGCCAAGTCTCATAAATTTGAAACCTAATAGAGAAAGGAATACTGCCAATCTCCTAAATATATAAAACATGTGCCAAGAATCACACATCTTGCCCTGGGTATGAGGTTCCTTTCCATACCAAAAGAGTAGGAAATATCACATCTGCTTGGCAGGAAATAACACATATGCCATAAAAACCAATGCAATTACACTACTCTAGTGCTACTGAATCACATATCATGTTAAATGTAGAGGCAAGTAGAAAGTACAATCAGAATATATAAACTAGTCATCACATAAGTGACCAACATATACATCCACCTCATAAGTGGGTAAAAGACATCACGTGTCATCTTTTAGAGTTCCGTCATGAACAAAGCATAAGATAAGAGTTCAAAAGAATATCCATGATCACATGATCAATATCAAATAAGGTAGTTCACATGAACCATGATTTTCAAAAGAAAAGACATTGTGTATAAGCTAATGTCCATAGGACAAAGATAATGAATAAGCATAGGTGAATTGTTCAACATAGAAGAATAGGGGATACATCATACATTTAGAGTGAAGAATTAGAAATTGCTCAATATAGAAATAATGTGGGATGCAATCATACCTCAACTTCAGAGTCTAAATAGTCCAAGTCAAGTCTAAGCCTCCAAATAACCTCTAGGGGAGGTGGATAGGTCCAATTAGTAAGGTTCCCAAGCTTAGAGAGGCTAGTTTCTCCAACAAAGCTCCTATCTCGAGCAACAAGCACCTTCTCCATTTTATAGGTGAAAAACCCTGACAAAAGAACATGGAGATGAGGTGTTTATGGGTTCTAGGTGGGGTTTCACCATTGAAGTCCATGGTTCTAACCTGGAGGAAGGTGGAAAGAAGACTAACAACATGAAAATAGGGAAGGACAGGAGGATACTTACTAGTTTTGGTCAAAATCACCAAGGAGGGGCTTAAGAAATCCTAAATAGAGAAATTTGGAATGCTAGGAGCCTTCTTCACCAAGGTACGCACCTCCTTTTACCTTGGGACAACACCTTCATGGAAAAATAGAGTAGGAATGATCATCTAAGCTACAGTAAATAAAGGAGAGAAAGAGTTTTCGAATTGGGAGTTGGGAAGGGGTAGATATGGCTATATAAAGAAAGAGGTCAAGTATGAGGTGTCTATGAGACTTTCCATGTGTCATGTATAAGGGTGTCCATGGACATTCAAGCCTTTATGGATAAGGAATAATTCAAGCATGAGGTGTCAAGTTACTTTAGGTAATGAGGTGAGAATGCCTCCTTACTAAAATATGGTAAACAAAACACATTGGAAATCAACGGAATAATTTTTTTCTGACTATATTCAATTTCATAAATATTGTACAAAATACATCAAAAATCTCCCATTAAGGGTTACATCATCATACACAACTAGGATCTATATAGAGGGAAGTCTAGACTACTCCACTTTTGTCTCCAAGCAACATATCCATCAGCTAGTCCATGCCAAAGCTACGATCTTCATGCCATATTCATCACCTTGCTCCACATCTGGGTGGTTGGGAAAGCACCCAGCAAGAGGGAAGGAAAATAAAAGTATGTGTCACTGAACTATACTAAAGGTGACAGGATAAATATAACAAGTAAATTAGGCTAGGGATTCATTAAAAGATGATACATCAAGAGTATGAGGCTTTAAACAAAGAAACTTGCCAATAACAAATATAAATAAAGGATTTGCATGCAAATTAATATGTCTACCTAACTAAGTAGGGTTGAGGCACCTACCGGACCTCTAACCTTAGGTGAGGGGAGAATAAGACATTCCCAGTCACCTATAATATTATGGGGAGAAATACACACATTTCCCTAGGGTGATTATATACATGCCCTCTGTGGGTGGTTGTACATAAGTACCTCTACTTTACAATTAAATAGAACATATAACTACATGCTAGCAAAAGAGTTATGGCAAGATTAATCAAATGATTTATATAACATGTCAGTGGGGTATAAAACCCAAGCAAGATAATACTACAATTGATTTTGACGCACAAACAAATTAAGTTTCAAGAATAATGGATTAGGTCAAATTAAGCCTCATTAGGAAACATGTGTAAAGGTATAACAATTTTCCCAACTGAAGTTGTAGACGCACATACCTCTTTTCACACATAAAGGTTAACTTGAATAGTATACTTTGGTCCACAAAGTCAACTTTTCATCATGTCTATGGTTACCATGGGGGTTGCATGTCTGGTTGATTCACAACAAGATGGGGACCCAAACACATCATCACGTTCTCTATGATCATGTGACCCAGGAAGAAGCAGCATGTAATGAGTCACTGTCGTCAGGTTGAATGGAGGTGTTTGCAAGAATAATGGTGTTGTAGATCTAGTGGTTGCGAATGACAGTGTTGCTGTCAAGGTCGATGGTGTTGCACTTGGTGGCTACGATGCCCTGCTGTCAGTGTGTGATGGCGTCAAGGTTTCTCTCAAAGTGGTGTTGTGGGCGTCGAGGCGTCATAGCATCGGGGTGTCATAGAGTGAGGGCGTCAGGGCATCACAACATCAACATGGAAGGTGGTAGTGATGCTAATGCAGCGTCAAGGCATCAGTTGGCAGGTGTTAGTGACGTCAACACAACATCGGGGGCTGCTGGGTGTCGAGGGTTAGGTGGGAAGGTGTTAACGACATCGACGTAGCATCAAGGGTTGCTGGGCATTGAGATTCAGGCATCGTTCAGGGAGAGGAAGAGGAGGAGGCAACAATGTCCAACGATCCTCAACTCTATCTAGTATTGCTCGCCACGGTTGTACGTAATGTTACAACCCCAATTTTTGGATTCTTTTGGTGAGAAATGTAATTTCTCCTATTAAAGATATTTGAACAAATAATGATATCATTTGTTTTGAATAAAAGTATTTCATTTACAATAGTCTTGTTGGTTGTTTTGTGGGCTTTATTGGCTATTGGGCCCAATAACAAGGAAAAGATAAAATGAACTCTATTATTAATAAGAAATTGAGAGAAGAAAGATGTAGAAACCTCTAGAAGGAAAAAGAATACAATCCAAAGGTGGATTTTGTGCCTCTTGGGTTCCTTGGGTTCCAAGGAGAAAAGATAATGCAATAAGACAAGAAAAGATCAATTAAATATTTCTTTATTGAGAAAGAAATTGAAAACAATGATAAAATGTGGAAAATAAGTGGAAAGAGGTATAATTGAGTTATCCTAGGTGGATTTTCGTATCCAAAGGATTCCTAATGTTAAAAGGAATGAAAATGAGGAAAATAAAAAGAAAGATAAAGAGAAATCCTTGAAAAGAGATATTTTAATGAAGAAATAAACAAGATAATGAGAAATAATGGATAAAAGATAAGTGAAAGGCTAAGGTATATCCCCAAGATGGGATTTCAATCCATTAAGGTTCCTTGAGGTTCAAGAAAATCAGAATAATAACTTAATAACAAGAGAAAGAGAAAATAGGTGAGAATTATATATAATTAAGTGATATCTTGCACCTAAATAAAAGGCACGTTTTCTTTAAGATAATGAGCCTAAATTTGGCAGAGAAGTAGATTAGGCCATTATTAAGAGTCCCTCAAAATTTGGGATTAATTGGATACTCGGTTTGGAATTTATGTCTTTTACAAGATTCCCTAAAGTGTTGTAATTATAGTAAATGTCACAATTTTATTTGGAATAGGAATCTTGGGCCCAGCCCATGCAAATGTCACGAGCATCGCGGGTTGTTGGATTCCGATCAAATGATGATCCCTTTGTCTCCTAGATCGTGACAGACTAGGAAAGTGGCGAACATAGGAGGATCTTCCAAAGAACTTTTCTCGAGAGTTAATGCATGAGTGAACTTGGAAACTTGCACATCAAGTTCGGGAATCCTAGACGGATCGAGCAACCCTGGGTTTTGGGGTTTCATGGTGAGAACAGGGAATCCCCAATTCACAGGGTGGATTATGAATGCCATACATAGGGGGGGTGACTCACGGCACCAGAAAACTCCCAAGAAACCTTCGCGAGATCGGACGAAACCCATGATCATGCTCGTGCCTTCAATTGGCACTTTGGCCATGACCTGCACCTCCACCTGGAAGCAGAGGTTTCTGGTGGAACATAGAATAGCCCCAGCATTAGGAGAGGCACCCATGGCCAATCGAGGGGCACATCGAGTTTGTGAGATTGAGACGGAGCGTTCGGTGGCCTTGGATCGCGTGCAGGCGCTCTGGAGCTCGAAGTCAACTTCCTAGTTGACCGCCGATTTGCGTGAGAAGAGAAGCGCGAGGTTGAAGATGACTAGTGAGGAAAATTCATCCCTTCTCTCGAGCGTGTGTGAAAGAGGTAAGGAAATTTTGGTCCTTCGCTTACTTCAGATAGTAGGATAGGCGTGCAAATCCTGAGTCGTGGGATGACGCATGGTCCAGCGGACCATGGATCAAACGGTCCTCGATTTTCGAGGGTTACCAAAATAAATCAGAAAAAGGAATTTTCTTGCTAAAATCATATCTTTTTCTTAAAAACTCGGATGAGGAAAGTTGATACATGAAAATTGATCACAAAATTTGAGGGATACATTAAAAATAGTTTGGGAACCTAAATCAGTATCTTTGTTGCAAAAGTACATAATTTTGATGGAAAAAGTATTTAATTGTGGTTAGAAACCCTAATTGATGATAAAGGATAAAGTTAATCTTGAAAATAAGTTAATTCAAGCATTATTAACTTTTTTAATGATAAATATGGATCCTAACCTGTTTTGAAGAGGGAGTTGCAAGAATTAAGGTTTTAAACTTAATTTTGTGGTTAATAACCTTAGAACCCCTAAATAAGGGAAAAAGGAAGAAAAGAATAGTTAATCTGAAATTAGGGTTTCATGTTTCCAAAATATGATCCTAGGATCTTTTGTGATAAATAAGATGAGATAATTAGGGTTTGTAAGTAATTTTATAAAATTAGGGTTTAAGATAATAAAAATATAGTGAAACCCTAAAAAGGACTAGTAACCCTAGGAAACAACTAGGATTAATAGATCAAGATGACATGATTAATGATAAAAAAAATTGGATGCCTATTTCAGGATCTCTTTGTGTGCTTGCCTTCCTATTGGATTTATTACATTGATTGGGTTGACTCTGTCTCAAATCAGCCTGACATGTATGTGGTTAATTATTATTAATCACATTAGTTTTTTAAAGAATTTCCAGGATGATTCATCGCATTGAATGCACCTACATGCCACCCTGATGGATGATGCCAAAGGTCAAGCCCAGGAGGGAAGACCTATGGGCACCATGAGTGGTGACCCCAGGCACCAAGCTCAGGATTGAGAAGGTGGCCTATGATATTGCATGACTAAAGGGCACCATCAAGGGTGACCCCAAACACCAAGCACGGGAATGAGAAGGTGGCCTTAAGTTAATGGCAAAAGAGAAACCCGAAAGGGGGTATGCCAGGGTTAGGGCAAAAGTGGTGGAGAATGTCACATTGAAAATGTAAATTTAGCTTGTTAACTTGATTGTGATATTTATATTGTTAGCCATATTTGCAAAATTTTGGTTGTCCCCACATACCAGCATATTCATTTATGCTGACTGACGTTTTGTTTGTCGACATTTTAGGTACAAGATTGAAAAGGACAAACAATAAAGTGGCATATGTGGAATTAAATACGAGTTAAAGTACAAGGAGGATTAGTTAGAATAGACTCCTAATGTGGATAGAAGTAGATATCCCAGTTTTTGAAAAAGGTATGTAAAGTTTTATTTTATACCAGTTTTTAGTTAGTTGGTAGAATTTTATAATTGTTATTGATTATTTGTCGAACCTTTGATCCTATTAATAGGGATAATGGCTCTAACCTCTTGGTCTCCCTTAATTGGGGGTTACTAGGAGGCGGGGTCGTTACATTCTTCCCATGATCCTTCTACTTGAACAACACTTCAGAGTGGAGTCCTCCTCAAGGACAACCAACTAAGTGTAAGGCCTCACAACCTGTTACTAAACCTCCTCAGGGTCTAAGGAACTCTTCTTCCCAACTCAGAAGGTAAACACCTATACCATAGGCACATAGGTTCCAACAGCCTCATCCTGTCTCTAGGGTTTGGTTCCTCTAAAGGCAACCAAGATACCATCAGCCTCCAGGAAACATGCATGAGGCAACCGCAACCATCCACTTAGGTCGCATCATCCTCCACTCCCCATTGTTTCTCATATCTCAGAGTCTAAGCTTCCAACCTTCTTGCTTGGGTCCTGCTCTCTTTATCTAGAGCTAACTCCACAACCAGCCTTACTACCAGAAGGTCCTCTCCCCATGAAGGATCAAACTCACAAGCATACCCCTACATGGGTGAAGCCTATGCTCAACTCATGTTCGCTCAAGATTATCCATAGCCCTCTATGCTTATCTCATAAGCTATCTGCCATACTCTCCCGACCAGAGTTTCAACCTACTGCCGCACTACTGACGTACTCTGGGTGCATGTTATGCCCTACTCACATAAACCCGTCGGGTTTCCATAGGTTCTTCACTAACCTCATCGTTGAAGGAGCTATCCTTCACTCTAACATGCATGACCCTTGGTTGGGTCTCCAAGGCACTAGGTCATCCAACCTCACATGACTCAAAACACCATGGACATCTAAAAGCATGTCCACACCTCTAGTCTATCATGACATCTAACTCATCATGTCATCTCTCTCTAACCACCCCTTAGGGTTAGGGTTAGCATTTTCCTCATAGGATGTGCCAGGTCTCTACTTACAATGGAGGTCTCTTCCTCCAAGACTAACTTTCTCCACTCATCCTCCTGACAAGGAGGTCTAGCCTCAGGTCTCTCCTGAGGGCATGACAACATATGTCATACGACCTAAGAATGTGTCTATTCTTTAGTTTACGCTTAAACTATTAGGCTTATGTCCATGACATCTTATTTACATGCTTTTCATTAATTTCGTAGAGGATTCCTTAAACCTTATCAACCTTACCCATCCCTCAAGAGGGTGAGGAAAAGAGACAAAACCCTAATCCTTAAGGTCCTGAATAGCATTTGAGTTGACAAGGGATGAACAAGATGAGAGAGTCCTAAAGGTGTCTTATTTCGAGTCAAATCCTAAGACATTGGCCAGGCAGTCACACTAATCTGGGAGTCTTCGTATTTAGACTAGCGGTGCGGAGGAAAATCTTGCCAGCCCCAGACGTGATCCTTTTCTAGACACCTCTATCTTTTAGAAAATCCTCTAATAACTCCCTTGGGTTTGATAGAGTTTGTAAAATTTAATAATTGTTAAAGATTAAATGAGGAACCTATGCTCTGATACCAAATGTAATGACCCCACCTCCCGATAACCCCCAATTAAGGGAGACCCGAAGGTCAGAGTCATTATCCCAATTAACAGGATCAAAGGTTCGACAAATAACCGATAATAATTATCAAATTCTACCAAACTAAACTGAAAGGCTATAATAAAAAAAACTTTGCATGCCTAAAAAAAACTTTGGTAATCTACTAATATCCACATCTTGGATCTATTCTATCTAATCCTCCTTGTACTTTATTTCTTATTTCCACAATGTGTCACTTTATTATTTGTTCTTTTCAATTATTGTACCTAAAATGTTGACAAACAAAATGTCGGTCACCATATCGAAATATGCCGATATGTGGGGACAACCAAAATTTCACAAATATGGCTAATAATCTAATTATCACAATCAAGGTAATTAACACGCCAATCTACGTTTTCAATCTGTCATTCTCCACCCCTTTTGCCCTAACCCTAGAATACCCCCTCTAGGGTTTCTCTTTTGCCATTGACTTAAGGCCACCTTCTCAATCTCGAGCTTGGTGCCTGGGGTCACCTCTCATGGTGCCCATTAGTCATGCAACATAGACCACCTTCTCATTCCTAAGCTTGGTGTCTGGGGTCACCTTGGTGCCCATTGGTCTTCCCTCCTGACCGGCCTAAATCACGTGTCTGAAAAGGGAGCAGATTTGAAGTAGTCGGACTTTTAAATTTATAACCCAAAACCTTCTAGGCCCCTGCAACTTTATTACGGGGTCGAAGTAGATATACGGGGTCGAATACAGGGACAAGGGTGGTAGTGTTGGGAACACAGAATCGACACGTTACACTCCGGTCGGGGTAAGGAGATGATAAAATTCCCCCAAGGGAACAACAGGCTAAGATCAATAAAATAAAAGAAAACTATCTCCAACTGGAGCTACGAGGAAAATTAAGGTTTTAAAGGTTTATCAATTTTTAGGGTTTTTGCACAACGGAAACAGAGAGGATAACACTAATGCTTTAGTAAGGAATGAAGGAGAATGCTTCGGTAAAACAAGTGGCAGCAGAAACATCCTATACCTCTTCTCTCGAAGCGGGTACCTCTAACTAAGCATGAACACCTCTCTCGAGGTTGCTGGTCTTAAGTTAGAGTGGAAAGGTTACTAAAGAAACTCCGATCATGGGCACTCTCGTACTCCCATATCGGACCAAACACTAGAGCCACAACACCTCTCTCGAGGCTGCTACAATGGGAAAACACGATTCGGTAGCTAGGCAAAATGTGATCCAAGCTTACAAGCTAGAGTTCGGATGCTAAATAAAACAATCATACAACAAAAAGGGAACAAACATAAAGCAGTAGATAATTACAACTCTTCTAATTCCATTAGCATAAAAGGGTCTGGTTACAATGCATAAGTAAAAAAGTAAATGCTGAAATAAGTAAAGATAAATGTCACCTTCTTGGTTTAGAAGGGCGACAGGCAGCAGCAGATCCTCTAGCCCGATACCAGGCAGGAGCCTCGCCCGATACGCCCTTGTCGGGAGGCACACCCTCTCGGGCGACACGCTCATGACGGGTGGACGTATCATGCGGGGCGCTCATGCCCGATACGATCATGTCGGGCGGCACCCTCTCGGGTGACACGCCGTGACTAGTGATGCGTATCGGGCTTAGTATCGTGTCGGGCCAGGGTTTTGCTTTGAGTGTCGGGTACTCATGTCGGGTGTCCTTGTTGGCCGATATCGGTCTGTAGTGGTGCCCAGGGTCAATCCTAAGTGAACCATTCCCTCCCTCTCAGGTTGGGGAAGTGCTCACCTAGTATCGCCTGGTACACCTCTGAGGCACGACACGCTAGCTCCAGATGCTTTCCCAAGTTGGCTTTTGAGAAATCTCGGACTTTTTTCAACCCGTCCCATCGGAGTCCTGTAGCTGCTATTTATAGGCAGCGGATGGGAGAAGTTGTGGTTCTCCGGATGCCACGTGTCCTTCATCAGCTCTATCATCTCAGATTCGGGGATGCCCGATATGTGTATCGTCTGGCACAAGGATGTCAGGCTGTGAGCGTGTCGGTCATCGTGATGAGTGGCGCCTGCCGGTGGGTGGCCTGTATCGCACGACACGCTTCACCAGTCGTGGCGATTCTGGCTCCCTATCGGGTAAGCAACGTATCGCCCGTTAGCTCCTTCTTGTGCGGCACCCTCGTGTCGCGTGGTAGTGTCTCGTGCTACCCTATGTCAGGCAGTGAGCGTATCGGCCAGCTGGTTGGTAAGGAGGTCGATGCAGGTGGAACACGCTCGTGGGCCGGGACGGGCCTTTTTGCTGATAAATGAGTCAAAAAGCGAGGAAAACTCTACAAAAGATGATAAAATTGAGTTAAGAGCGTAGTGTGGCCTGTTTATTCAAAAACATGACAAAAAGGAGAGGAAAACAGTTTAAAAGGGCAGATTTGATAATGAAATAAGGGCCAAAACATCACAAAATTTGGTGTTATCAACTCCCCCAAACTTAGCATTTTGATTGTCCTCAATCAATCTTTAAACTTTGTTTTGTGACGCTTCTTCTTGACCGGTATAGTTTTTAGACCATGGGTTTGAGCGAGCATTGATATGTCTTACTAAGAATATGGCCTGACCACGAACAACAGACTTTACCTCTCTTGCCTTATTTAAGCAAAAAATTTCTCCAAAGCTTCGGCAAGACTTGGGTGCATGATTTTGAAGTTAGCTTTCACACCAAACAACTTTTGGGGACAGAAAGTTGTGTGTTTGGGTAGGCTTAAGGCTTTTTGGGTTTTTCTTGTTTCCCATCAGTCCATCCAGGTGCGGGTCCGTTAGCGAGCGAGTGGTCCCTACAGTCCAAGCCAGTTGGCTTTAGAGCAGTAATTTCACATCCTACATACCACTGCCCCAGATCTACCATGCCTAAAGATGGGTACTTTTGGAAAAAAAAGTGTATATATATATATATATATATATATATATATATATTCTTTCTTTTTATTTGGCACAACTCTCATGCTTTTATTCACTCTCATAAGACTATTCTCTCTTTTTGGGATTTTGTTGGGTAAGGGAAAACAAGAGGAATTTTTGCTGTTTGGGCAGCTTTTTCCTTCTGCATACACGTCTCTTAGCTGTTGCGAGATTATTTTTTGAAATTTTTGGCGTGGAAAGTCGTAGTCTTTTGTTGTTTGAGGCTACATTATCAGAAAGACATAACAAAACTTGCATATCCTTGGACACATAGAAAACAAACTGGCAAGAAGTCATATCAGGTTTTTACTATATAATGTCTTTGTACATATGTATGGAGACAAAATAAGCAAAAGTTTTGCAAAAAAATTATATGAGCATGTATATGTATATGTACACATGATATAAGAGAATAACAAAAAGAATAAAAAAGGGTGGAGTTTGAAAAAAAAAAGAAATTTTTTTTATACCTCCCTCAGTGGTACATGGTACCCCCCAAACTTACTCCACACTCTGTCCCAGAGTTGTGAAGTAGATAAGGTAGGGTAATGTTAACCCAGTGAGGGTTAGCTGGTGAGCGCGCCTACGCCAGATAGAAGCTCCCACACATATTCTCCTTGTTTGCTGTGGTAGTCGATGTGGTGGAGTTTTTCAGACGTCTCTTTATTTGATATCCATTCTAGGACGAAGATGTCACAGTCAGTTTTCCAGCAGCACAGAGTGTTGGGTGGATGGCTACCAAAGAAATTTTGTACCAAAAGGTAAATGTGGGTTCAGAATTGCGAGATTCAATGAGATCAGTCATGCGCTTTTGCTGAGGAAGAAGTTCCAAAACTATTAGGCATTCCCTTAAACCAGGTAAACTTTTTAAGATACTTCCATTGTGAACATGAACAAAAGGACTGATCATCATTCTCAGTTTCTTTAAACTTTCATCATCTATTGAACTAGTCAGGGAAGTCCACTTATCTCTTCCAATACTTTTTCTTGATTTGGTAGCCCCCAAGATAGGAAAATTTCCAGCAAATCCAGGCCTAAAATTTGGCTCTTTGACTGTTATATTTTCAGCAAATTTTGAGCCGTCCTTTCTGTCAGACAATAGCATTTTGTTGTATATGCTAGAGTTGATGTTAAAATTTGGCAGTATATTCCTCATTTCCAACAATACAGCAGAGAAGAATTTACATACTATTCCGAACTCATCATCAAGGATATATGAATGCTTCTCTTGAGTATAATGAAAAGAATGATATTTTTCATATTGCTTTTCTTCATCCTTTTCACTATCGTATGAACAAATATCAATGGACCTCAAGGATAAGTTATATTCATCCCATAATTTATCCATTTCCTTATCATAGTATATCTTCTGCGGTGGTTTAGGACCATCTCCAAAAGAGAAAATCAGTGGAAGTCTTTCTCTAATGGCTTCTGGATTGAATGTGGGTATTTTGGGTTCATCAGTCATGAAGCCACCTTCTTCATGGGGGGCATTTTCTTTGGATATAGTATCCACAAGTGTTTTCAAGAGCTCTCTGTCTATCATAGGTCGGTTTCTTGTTCGTGTTCTAGCCCTCCTAGGTCGGTCATCATCGTCATAATCTGCACGAGCCTTGCGTTTCCTTCTTGAGAGCTTTGCACTTATTAATGGAGTCATTACTTCTTTCGTCCTTGCTCTCTTCTCAGCGGTTGATGGCTCAGCTGCCTCGGGATTCAGGTGTTTCTGCCCAACTGTTGTTGCTTCAGCTGTGGCCTCAGTGTTGATTCTTTCGTCGTGTTCGTCAACTCGGACGACGGTTTGCTTTGTATGGGCCATATCTGTTATCATTAAACAAGTTCATTGATCATTTAAATGTTCTGATATTAGGTAGGCAAAAATTAAAATCGATACCGACATTTAAGAGAAAAACTGATTGCACGATAAAATTTTGGCTCGATACAAAAGCTACCCGATACCACCGTATTAGGCTTCAACACTGGGCGATACGATGCTAGCCTGATACACCTGTGTCGGGCGATATGAAGCTTTCAAAAAATCACCGTAGGCTCATGCCCGATACGAGGTCCGGGTGTCATCCATCGAAAGAAGATCTAGGCGATACAAAACTTGAACGATACGGAGAAAAGCTGTGTGTCATACCTATTGCCCGATAGGGCCTTCCCCGATATAAAAATGTGTCGCCCGAAAACAAGAACAAGCGAGACAACACAAGGATGAACAAGGATGGGCAACATGGTTATCGCCCGATATAGGGTATCGGGCCAGCACGTGTTAAAGATGTGTCGTGTGACACAGGTGCCGGGCGATATAAGGAAATCAGCTAAAGTCGTCATCCCGACACGCAGCGCGCGATATGAAGTTCGTGTTGGGCAAGCAGGCTGTCGGGCTATACCTTTGCTATCTGACGCTACCTTGTGCGACACGAGAGCAAAATTTAGCTGGACAATACACAAGCAAAAGGGAGAAACTATTGCACGATACAGGTAGGTGGAAAAGTAAAAGTAGTAGCCCGACACAGTAAAACCTCCGTACTATATATAGCAATCCCAACTGGGGGTAAAACAGGTAAATCCAGGACGCGTGTCGGTCGTTGAGACAAGTCATTCCCGAGAGGAGCGGTCCCATCCATCTAATCAAGGGTAATTACTCATCTTGCCCGATACAGATGCTCGCCGCCCGGGCGTATTGTCCGACACGGCTTATGCGATGCCTGATATACCGTCATCCGATACGAGCACGTTCTGTGCGTCGGCTGAGTTTTTTCTCGATACGATCAGGAAAAAGGTGATACTTGCCTGATACAAAGTCTTCAGAATAAAATCTAGATGAAAAACTTAAAAACAAAGCGAAGGAAAAAGCAATTGATGGGTAAAACATCATTGTCCTAAGGTTAAGTTCCCGGCCTCAGATAGTATTACTCATCAATACTCATAAAACAGAGCGGTGGCCCATAAAATAGAAGAGTCAGCGCACGTGACGCATGCACTGACTCGGGCCTTATTATAGTCCAAATGTTCATAATGTTTTTCTTGCAAGAAATTAAATAACATCCTATTCTAGGAAAAGTAAAAGCCCGGGCTGTCTCCCGAGGAGCGTTGTAGTTTGCGTCGCCAGCTCGACAGCTCCAGGTCCTTCACTTTTCGCCTTCAGTTGCCTGCATATCTTGCAAATTGATCTCTATCCTTCTAACAAAAGCTTCGTCTTCATAGAACCTTTTCACCCTGTGCCCGTTTAGTTGAAAAACTTTGGATGGATCATCTTTGTCATATAGCTCTATCATTATGGATGGGTATATCCTTGATACGGTGAAACGTCTAGACCACCTCATTTGTAACTTACCTGGAAAAAGACGAATTGAAGATTTAAATAATAAAACTTTGTCACCTTTACTTACGTCCTTCTTCCTCAGGTGGGCATCATGCCACACATTCGTCCTCTGTTTATAGATCTTTGCGTTCTCATAAGCATGCATCCTCAATTCTTTGAGTTCTTGCAACTGCAGATATCTTTTCTCTCCCACCTTCTCTAGATCCATGTTCAAGAATTTAATCGCCCAAAGGGCCTTGTGTTCCAGCTCAAGGGGTAGATGACAGGATTTCCCATAGATCAACTTATAAGGAGTGGTTCCAATGGGCACTTTATAGGCAGTTCTGTAGGCCCAAAGTGCATTGTCAAGCTTCATTGACCAATCCTTCCTCGTACGGTTGATAGTTTTCTCTAGAATCTGCTTGATTTGTCTATTCGAAACCTCTACCTGCCCAGAAGTTTGTGGGTGGTAGGGCGTAGCGACCTTGTATTTAACTCCATACTTTCGTAGGAGCGCTTCAAACTATCTTTCTCCGAAATGTGATCCACTGTCGCTTATTACAGTACATGGTACACCGAAATGAGGGAAAATCGTCTTCTCGAACAACTTGATCACTGACTTAGAGTCGCACATTTGAGTTGCAATAACTTCTACCCATTTGGATACATAATCCACTGCCACTAGAATGTAATGATATCCCTTTTATGGGGGAAACGGACCCATGTAGTCGATTCCCCATACATCAAAGATCTCCACTTCAACCTAATTTGCCATGGGCATCTCATTTCTTTGTCCAATATTTCCTGTCAATTGGCACTCTTTATAGACTTTTATATACCTTGCAGCGTCCTTGAATAAAGAGGGCCAATAAAACCCTGATTGCAATACTTTGGAGGCGGTCCTTTCACTTCCCAGATGTCCTCCATAAGGGGAGGTGTGACACTCTTTCAGAATGTTCGGGATCTCTTCTTCGGGGATACACCTTCGGTACAAGTTATCTGCACATCTTCTAAAAAGGAGAGGATCGTCCCAATAGTAATTCTTTACATCCGCGAAGAGCTTCTTCGTTTGGTTATAGGTTATGTCAGGGGGCAGTTCTCCGTAGGCAAGATAATTACAGATATCTACAAACCAAGGTAAACTTACTTCCTTGGTTTCAATCATCATCAAAGCTTCGTCAGCATAATTGTCATTAATAGGTGGTTCCCTCTATCCTTCCACAATGATCCTTGATAAGTGGTCGGCGACCACACTCTCTGCACCCTTCTTATCGACTATCTCATGGTCGAACTCTTGTAGTAGCAAGGCCCACCTCAATAGCCTGGGCTTTGTATCTTTCTTCTGCATGAGGTATCTTATAGCCCCATGATCTATGTAGACTTTAACCTTTGCTCCAATGAGGTAAGATCTGAACTTATCGAACGCGAAGACTATCGCAAGCATCTCTTTTTCTGTAGTGGTATAATTAACCTGGGCTTCGTCTAGGGTACGACTAGCGTAGCAGATTACATGGTGCTTTTTATCCTTTTTCTACCCCAGAACTGCTCCTACTGCATAGTCGCTGGCGTCACACATGAGCTCGAAAGGTAAATCCCAGTCTGGAGCTTAGAGGTTAGGTGGTGAGACAAGAGCATCCTTTAAAGCCTTTCAAGAACTTAGTCAATGAAAGGAAGCGGATAATGATCTTTTTAGTGGCTTGGTTTAGCTTCTGATAGTCAATACACATTCTCCATCCTGTTACGGCCCTAACCGCCACTTCATCACCTTTTTCTCCCTTTACTACTGTTATACCACCCTTCTTGGGTACTACGTGGATTGGGATCACCCAGTTAGTGTCGCTGATTGGGTAAATGATCCCAGCATCCCTCAACTTTATTACTTCTTTCTTTACGACTTCTTTCAGCATCTGATTCAATTTTCTCTGGGGTTGAGCCAGAGGCTTAGTAGACTCTTCTAGATTGATGTGATGCATACACAATGCAGGGCTAAGGCCTTTGATATCTTCTATCGAGTATCCTATAGCCCGCCTGTGGAGTCTTAACTCCCCAAGAAGTTTGTCCAATTGATCTTTTGTAAGATGGGCATTGACGATGACATGATTCCTTTCCTCTTGATCTAGGAATTCATATTTCAACCCTTCTGGTAACTGCTTCAACTCAGGCTTGGCCTTGGGTGAATGTTCTTCCGGCACCTCCTCAAGAGAGGCAAACTTAACTGTTTCCACTACCTCATCCTCGTTGCTCAGGTCTTCATCAGAGTGGTCAAGATAGCTGAGAAGCTCCACAACTTCTGGATTTTCAGAGTCAGAATCTTGATGGCTCATCGCTCTTACAAGGGGGTCTACCATCAGGATGTCTTCTTCTACCTCTTCGCAGAACTAGTTGTAGCTTTCCGCAAAGCAACTAGACTCTAACAGGGATGGTCCTCTCATTGCATCCTGTACTTTGAAGTCTAAGTGGTCGTTTCCGACCCTTAGAGTGATAATTCCCTCAGCAACATCGATCAATGCCCTTCTTGTAGCCAGGAAAGGACGTCCAAAGATGATAGGGAAGTTGGGGTCCTCCACGGTATCAATGACAACGATATCACAAGGAATGAAGAAACTTCCCACCCAGATAGGTACATCTTCAACAATGCCAATAGGCCTTTTAAAGGTTTGATCTGCTAATTCAATTCTCATATTGGTTTTGACCATATCAGTCAAACCTAATCTCTACGTGAAGCTTAGGGGCGTAAGGCTGATGCTATCCCCTAAATCGGAAAGACCTTTTCATTTGACATTATCTCCAATGGAAAAAGGAATGGTAAAAGACCCTGGATCTTTCTTTTTGTCGGGAAAATCTGGTTTGACAAAAGCAGAGGACATACTTGCTAGATGCACTGTCTCAATACTTCCTCCTCTTCTCTTCTTGGTAATCAAATCTTTGAAAAACTTAGCATAAGTCGGCATCTCTTCTAAGGCATCTAAAAAAGGTACTTCGAGATGAAGTTTCTTTATTGATTCCATGAACTTCTCGTGGCATTTCTAAAGGTGTGTCTTTATCAGCTTGTAAGGAAAAGGCAACTTGGGAGAGTAAGGGCTTCTCTTACTAGATAACTCCTCAAAGGATCTTGGTTCAGGTTCTCTGTCATGAGCTTGTTGATTCACTTCTTCTGCTGAATTATCAGCCATAGTCCTCGGTTCGGGTACCTATGATCTGGCTTCTTCATGATGTTCTACCGTTCTTCTGGATCTCAGCACTGCAATTTTGGCAGATTCGGTGTTGGAGGGTATCTTACCCGAGGGATTCTTTATCAATTCGGCCATCTGGGCCAACTGCTGATCGATTTGGCATTGGTGTGTCTGCATGTACGCCATCTGGACCTGCATTGTATTTAGCACTCCTTAATTTGAAAGTGCACTTTCGCCAGCTGGTTATTGATGGTATCTTGTCTTTTTACAAAATCGAATAACTGGCCAACCAAGTCTGCTTGGTTCGAAACCTTGTCTTGACCTTACTCCTTGGCTTGACTTTGACCCTGACTGGTGTTTGCCGCTTGGCGACCTTGGTACTTTCCTTGTCCTTGGAAATTTGCCTTGTTTGACTGGAAAGAAGCAGTTCTGGTGAACTGACTTTGCCCTCCTCTTTTCTCAAAAACTTGGGGTTGCTTGGTGGGGTTATGCAGCTGATGCGAGTTTTCGGCTGCATCCTTGTTGCCGTAACTAAAACCAGGATGATCTGGCCTCTTGAAATTAACGAAAGAGACGTTCTCAACCTCCTCAGCTTCGGATTCACTTTCGGTTGACTCGTCAGGTTAGATGTAGATACAGTTATCTACCCCGTGTCCACCTTCTCCACAGGTGACACATTTCATGACCTTTTCGACTTGTTTCTTCCCCTTTCCACTTGATTCTTTCAACTATTTGACATCAGTGGCTATCCTCTGGATCTGAGAGGTGATATTCTCCAGAGCCTTGGATTCAATTGAAGGTCCTTCACTAGCCTTCTTAGCATGTCCCATGTATGATCTATCGTAGTCGGTGCCGACTTGCAACTCGGCCATGTTCTTGATGATCTTTTCGGATCTGCTAGGCTTCTTCCCCAAAAAGTCACTACCTGCTGCTGCATTCAACGAAACCCTTTCCTCAGGGGTTAGACCATTGTAGAAGGTAGTTATCAAGAAACCCTTCTTATAGTTGTGATAAGGGCAGTCCCTCTGATATTCTTGATATCATTCCCAGGCATCATGTAGATTCTCGTTCGGCTTTTGCATGAAAGACGTGATCCTCTGTCTATTCCGGACAGTCTTCTCCGTAGGATAAAACTTGTTTACAAAGGCATCCGCTAGTGCATTCCATCCGTTAAGAGCTTGGTGTGGCAGCCCCAGGTACCAGGATAGAGCCTTATCTTCTAAAGAGAAGATAAAACCCTTGCAATAAATCACCTCTTGTGGGACTCCCCTCATTTTGATGGTGTCACAGATGTTTTTAAAGGCATCTAAATGGTGATAGGGATTATCATTCTTCGAACTCCCTTTGAAGCTCTTGTCCTGGATCATAGAGATGACAGATGGTTTTAGATCGAAGTTGGTTGCGTTTAATCTCGGGATGACAACAGGACATCTGGAATTATTAGCCTTGGTGGCAGCTAACTCCCTGAGAGTCTTTTCTTCTTCATTGGAATCGTCACTGTCACTGTCTCCCTGGTTCTGATCTTGATTATTTTGATTCCTTCTACACCTCTGGTGATGACGACGTCTCTCCCAGCGATGGTCATCCTCCAATTGCTCTGTTTCAGGATCTTCTAGTTGATGATTATCGTCATAACGATCATTGTCTTCAGGCAGAGGCAAGTGAGGTCTAGCCCTCTCGTGTCATTCACCATATGAAAGAGGTGGTTCAATGCGAGGCGGCATGTCTGGTGATGTCGGTGCTCAGATGAGTAGAACGCCTCCCTTCTGAGTACCTGAATAGCACGTAAAATCAAGTTAGAAAACATGTATTAATAATACAAATTATTCATTTTAGGTAAAAATAAAATAAAATAAAAATAAAAAAACAAGAGTGTTGTCAAGCTCATTTCTAAGCTTGAGGCACTGGAGTGTAGCTAGTGGATTCGGGTTCGTCAACAGTACCATTTTGCGTTGTCCCCGGCAACGGCGCAAAAAAGTTGACCGGCCTAAATCGCGCGTCCAAAAAGGGAGCAAATTTGAAGTAGTCAGACTTTTAAATTTACAACCTGAAACCTTCTAGGCCCCCGCAACTTTATTACAGGGTTGAAGTAGATATATGGGGTCGAACACAGGGACAAGGGTGGTAGTGTTGGGAACATGGAATCGACACGTTACACTCCGGTTGGGGTAAGGAGATGATAAAATTCCCCCAAGGGAACAACAGGCTAAGATCGATAAAATAAAAGAAAACTATCTCCAACTGGAGCTACGAGGAAAATTAAGGTTTTAAAGGTTTATCAGTTTTTAGGGTTTTCGTGCAACGGAAATAGAGAGGATAATACTAATGCTTTAGTAAGGAACGAAGGAGAAAGCTTCGGTAAAACAAGAGGCAATAGAAACATCATGTACCCCTTCTCTCGAAGCGGGTACCTCTAACTAAGCATCAACACCTCTCTCAAGGTTGCTGGTCTTAAGTTAGAGTGGAAAGGTTACTAAAGCAACTCCGATCATGGGCACTCGCATACTCCCATATCGAACCAAACACTAGAGCCACAACACCTCTCTCGAGGCTGCTGCAACGGGAGAACATGATTCGATAGCTAGGCGAAACATGATCCAAGCGTACAAGCTAGAGTTCAGATGCTAAATAAAACAATCATCCGACAAAAAGGGACCAAACATAAAGTAGCAAATAATTACAACTCTTCTAATTCCATTAGCATAAAAGGGTCTGGTTACAATGCATAAGTAAAGAAAGTAAATGACTAAAATAAGTAAAGATAAATGTCGCCTTCTTGGTTTAGAAGGGAGACAGGCAGCAGCAGATCCTCTAGCCCGATACCTGGCGGGAGCCTCGCCCGATACGCCTGTGTCGGGCGGAACACCCTCTTGGGCAACGCGCTCATGATGGGTAGGTGTATCGTGCGGGGCGCTCATGCTCGATATGATCATGTCGAGCGGCACCCTCTCAGGAGACACGTCGTGACTGGTGATGCGTATCGGGCTTGGTATCGTGTCGAGCTGTGGTTTTGCTTCGAGTGTCGGGTACTCATGTCGGGTGTCCTTGTTGGCCGATATCGGTCTGTAGTGGTGCCCGGGGCCGATCCTAAGTGAACCATTCCTTCCCTCTTGGGTTGGGGAAGTTCTCACCTAGTATCGCCCGGTACACCTCTAAGGCACGACACACTAGCTCCAGATGATTTCCCAAGTTGGCTTTCGAGAGATCCCGACCTTTTTCCGACCCATCCCATCAGAGTCCTATAGCTGCTATTTATAGGCAGTAGATGGGAGAAGTTGTGGTTCTCCGGATGCCACATGTCCTTCATCAGCTCTATAATCTCAGATTCGGGGATGCCCAATATTGGTATCGCCCGACACAAGGATGTCGGGCTGTGAGCGTGCTGGTCATCGTGACGAGTGGCACCTGCCGATGGGTATCATGTATCGTGCGACACACTTCAGCATTCGTGGCGAGTCTGGCTCCCTGTCGGGTAAGCGGTGTATCGCCTGTTAGCTCCTTCTTGCGCGGCACCCTCGTGTCGCGCGGTAGTGTATCGTGCTGCCCTGTGTCGGGTGGCGAGCGTATCGGCCAGTTGGTTGGTAAGGAGGCTGATGCAGGTGGAACATGCTCGTGGGCCGGGACGGGCCTTTTTGCTGATAAATGAGTCAAAAAGTGAGGAAAAGTCTGCAAAAGATGATAAAATTGAGTTAAGAGCGTAGTGTGGCCTGTTTATTCAAAAACATGACAAAAAGGAGAGGAAAACAGTTTAAAAGAGCAGATTTGATAATGAAATAAGGGCCAAAAACATCAAAAAATTTGGTGTTATCACCTCCTAGGCTTGACCTTTTTGCATCATCCATCAGGGTGGCATGTAGGTGCGAGAATACACAAAACTAGGATATCTACTTCTATCCACATCAGGAGTCTATTCTAACTAATCCTCCTTGTACTTTAACTCTTATTTAATTCCACATATGCCACTTTATTGTTGGTCCTCTTCAATCTTGTACCTAAAATGCCGACAAACAAAACGTCGATCAGCATAAACCAATATTCTAGTATGTGGGGACAACCAAAATTTCACAAATACGGATAACAATCTAATTATCACAATCAAGGTAATTAATAAGCCAATTTACGTTTTCAATCTGTCATTCTCCACCCCTTTTGCCCTAACCCTAGAATACCCCCTCTAGGGTTTCTCTTTTGCCATTGACTTAAGACCACCTTCTCAATCTTGATCTTGGTTCCTGGGGTCACCTCGCATGGTGCCCATTAGTCATGCAACATAGACCACCTTCTCATTCCTGAGCTTGGTGTCTGAGGTCACCTTGGTGCCCATTGGTCTTCCTTCCTAGTCTTGACCTTTTTGCATCATCCATCAGGGTGGCATGTAGGTGAGATAATTAGGGTTTGTAAGTAATTTTATGAAATTAGGGTTTAAGATAATAAAAATATAGTGAAACCCTAATTGTAACAAAACCCTAAAAAGGACAAGTAACCCTAGGAAACAACTAGGATTAATAGATCAAGATGACATGATTAATGGTAGAAAAATTGGATGCCTATTTCAGGATCTCTTTGTGTGCTTGCCTTCCTATTGGATTTCTTACATTGATTGGGTTAACTCTGTAACAAATCAACATGTATGTGGTTAATTATTGTTAATCATATTTGTTTTTTGAAGAATTTCCCGGATGATTCATCGCATTGAATGAAACTTTACAGTTTGGATGTTCATACTTGCAAAATCATAAGGTCACTATGATTATCACAATAATAATAGAAGTGTGTATTCTCGCACCTACATGCCACTCTACTGGATGATGACAAAGGTCAAGCCCAGGAGGGAAGACCTATGGGCACCATGAGTGGTGACCCCAGGCACCAAGCTCAGGATTGAGAAGGTGGCCTATGATATTGCATGACTAAAGGGCACCATGAAGGGTGACCCCAGGCACTAAGCTCGGGAATGAGAAGGTGGCCTTAAGTCAATGGCAAAAGAGAAACCCAAAAGGGGGTATGCCAGGTTTAGGGCAAAAGTGGTGGAGAATGTCACATTGAAAAAGTAAATTTGGCTTGTTAACTTGATTGTGATATTTAGATTGTTAGCCATATTTGTGAAATTTTGGTTGTCCCCACATACTAGAATATTGGTTTATGCTGACCGACATTTTGTTTGTCGGCATTTTAGGTACAAGATTGAAAAGGACAAATAGTAAAGTGGCATATATGGAATTAAATAAGAGTTAAAGTACAAGGAGGATTAGTTAGAATAGACTCCTGATGTGGATAGAAGTAGATATCCTAGTTTTTGAAAAAGGTATGCAAAGTTTTATTTTATACTAATTTTCAGTTAGTTGGTAGAATTTTATAAATGTTATTGATTATTTGTCGAACCTTTGATCTTGTTAACTGGAATAATGGCTCTGACCTATTGGTCTCCCTTAATTGGGGGTTACTGGGAGGCGGGGTTGTTACATTTGGTATCAGAGCATCGGTTCCACATTTAATCTTTAATAATTATTAAATTTTACAAACTCTGTAGAACCCAAGCGAGTTATTAGAGGATTTTCCAAAAGGCAGAGGTGTCTCGAAAAGGATCATGTTTGGGGGATGGCAAGATTTTCCTCCGCACCGCTAGTCGGAATATGAGGACACCTGGATTAGTGTGACTGCCTGGCCAATGTCTCAGGAATTGACTCGAAATAAGATATATTTAGGACTCTCTCATCTTGTTCATCCCTTCTCAACTCAAATGCTATTAAGGACCTTAAGGATTAGGGTTTTCTCTCTTTTCCTCACCCTCTTGAGGTATGGGTACGGTTGATAAGGTTTAAGGAATCATCCACCAAATTAAGGAAAATCATGTAAATAAGATGCCATGGACATAAGCTTAATAGTTTAAGCGTAAACTAAAGAATAGATACATGCTTAGGTCGTATGACATGAGTTGTCATTGCCCTCAGGAGAGACCTGACACTAGACCTTCTTGTCAGGAGGATGAGTAGAGAGAGTTGGTCATGGAGGTAGAGATCTCCATTATAAGTAGAGACTTGGCACATCCAATGAGGATGATGCTAACCCTAACCCTAAGTGGTGGTTAGAGAGAGATGACATGATGAGTTAGATGTCATGATGGACCGGGTGTGTGGGTGGACATGCTTTTAGATGCCCATGATGTTATGAGCCATGAGAGGTTGGATGACCTAGTACCTTTGATGACCCAACCCTGGGAAGGGTCGTGCATGTTTGAGTGAAGGATAGCTCCTTCATTGATGAGGTTAAAGAAGAACCTATAGAAACCCTATGGGCTTATGCAAGTAGGGCATAGAA
The DNA here is from genome assembly GCA_963693085.1 of Alisma plantago-aquatica. NCBI lineage: Eukaryota > Viridiplantae > Streptophyta > Magnoliopsida > Alismatales > Alismataceae > Alisma > Alisma plantago-aquatica. Next base: position 336,530,880 of record OY856410.1, read on the forward strand.
TGCACCCAGAGTACGTCAGTAGTGCTGACAGTAGGCTAAAACCCTGGCTAGGAGATTATGAGGGATAGCTTGTGAGTTAAGCAAGAAGATTATAAGCTTAGACTCTGATATATGAGGAACAGTGGGGAGTCGAGGATGATGCGACCTAAGTGGATGGTTGCGGTTGCCTCATGCTTTATTCCTAGAAGCTGATGATATCTTGGTTGCCATTAGAGGAACCAAACCCTAGAGAGAGGATGATGCTTCTAGTACCTAGGTGTCTATGGTATAGGTGTTTACCTTCGGAGATAGGAAGAAGAGTTCCTTAAGACCCAGAAGAGGTTTAGTAACAAGTTGTGAGGCCTTATACCTTGTTGGTTGTCCTTGAGGATGACTCCACTCAGAAATGTTGTTCGAGTAGAAGGATGACAGTAAGTGCATGTCATACCTTGTATCTTCTTGGTTTGTGGTTAAAAAGGTGGAGCAGGTAATTGGATTTCTAGGCCTAAGAGGGGAAGTGGTGTACCTATTGCTCATGACAAGATTTGGATTTCTATAGATTCGAGTATGGAACTCCTCATGTTGAGATGAAAGGGAAACCCCTTGAGTTTGAGGTATGTTTGATGAACCCCTCATAGCTAAGTTGATGACATGGGGAGGCATGGTCTTGATCCAATGTTGAGGAATGAGAACAAGTGTGACCTAGCATGGTTTAGTAGGTGGTCTGCTTATGCCTTAGTAGTTTGCTAGGGCTAAGAAACCTCATGCGGATGTAAACCCTGGACATAAGGGCATTTGTGACCTTTGTTATCAAGATGTAGTTTCCTCCCATCATGGGAGAGGTACCCTTTTTAGGGTGTATACCAGTTTTGTTGGTTTTGAGGTAACCTAAAGAGGTCTCATAGGATCTTGAGAAGTAAAGTGAAAAGTACATGGTATGAGAATGAACCTACAGACCCATAGATAACCATCTCTAAGTGCATGTGAATGTGTTACCATGGAGGTAATTGGTATGGGGCCTGACCAAGGTAGGTAGGTCGCCATGACCCCTGTGAAAGGATGAAAGTCATCCCAAGAATGCAGAGAGAGATGATGAAGGCTTGGGTAAGGTTCCCAGTTGGACATGTACTATGTTATAATCCTAAGTCTATCCTAGGGTCAAGTAGGGATAAGACTGATGGAAGTGGGAGTTGCCTAATTCCCTAGTTGTACATGACCAAAGGGTCGGGAAGTAACAACTATCATCGTCTGAGGGCCATGGGTTAGGAGATTGATCACCTTCATGAACTCATGGGACCTAGAGGGCAGATGAGTAGGGCACTCTCTATATGCATAAGGGAAGAGGGATGACCCCAAAAGTTGTGACACCCTATGCACCTAGAGGAGATGACCAAGGATTGTGTGGTACCCAAGTAGATTCGAAACCAGTTTTCCATGGAAGTAACTTTGATATCGAGATGACTATGATGTTGAGACATAATTTGCACGTTTCAACTTAGATTTGAAGGTGTATTGGAAAGGTGGGATGTATCATCTATACTCTTGGAACAGGAAGAACTTTGTATTTGGACTGTAGCCAAATGCTTATTTCCTCTTATTATGGGAGTGAGAGATAGGATAGTACGCATACCATACGCCAAGGATAAAATATGATGTAAGTTGGAACGTTGATATGGGGTATGAGGATAGAGATAATAACATACCCTCGTGGAGTGTAAAATGTGTGGATCTTGTACAAACACCAAGAGTACTAAGGTAGTCATCTTGTGAGGATGTTTTTATCATGAGCAATGTGGAATTTTCAAGTTATACAAGGTTGAGTTGATCACCATGAGGATGAGCTCAGAGTGTTCTTGATAAAGATAGACTTCGAGTTTGAGATGAGATGAAAAGTGGAATACATGGAGATGTATGTCTTCAACATTACCTAACACCTAAGGATGTGAAGTGGTAATGGATGCTCTGGTTGAGATACAACTGCATAGTTTAGGTGGAGGCTAGAAGAGGCTATTAGGTTAACCCTAAGTTTGAAAACGAGATATGTTTGGGCTAACACTCAAATGTAAGAAGATTGTTGATTAAGTTAGTAGTCATTTGGTTAGCCAGCCTAGGCCTTGATGCAATAAAAGGATGGTTGTAGAACCTCAGATGCACTTCTTTGGAAAAGAAGGTGATGAAACCCCGATTAGAGTGGTTTAGGGTTTCTGAGGAATCGATCTTGAGGAATCATGACATACATGTGATCATGATTTTAAGATCACCATACATCGTGGTACTACGAAGATAATAAGTGACAGTAGTACATGGGATGCTTAAGATGAAGTTGCACATGGCTTTTCGCCATGCAATCCAAGAGGTGAATGACGAACACCAGGAACCCAGTGTATTGATATAGAGGATAAAAGAGTCCCTGAGAAGGAATGGGAGTTCATCACTATGGATATTGTGGTAAGTCTCCCCTTGACCAAGGAAAGTCAAGTTGCAATATGGGTTGTGGTAGATCTCCTCACCTAGATGACATGAGAAAGAAAGGATACTGTCAACGGACAAATCTGGTTGAACTACATATGAAAGAGAGATAGTTCAACTACACCATGATGTGAGTTCAAAAGTTCTTGAGTATAACCTAAAGATTCACTTCCATGCGGTGGAAGTAGGTACATGAAGAACTTGATGTTAGTACAGTTTATCACCCCTAACTAATGGTTAGTATAATCCAGACTAGAGGATCTGACCAGAGCATGTGTGCTTGTTCAGGGTGATACATGGAGACAATTCTTGTCCTCTGTAAGATGTGATGATAACCACCATAGCCAGTGTCGGGATATAAAGAAGCTCAATAAGGTAGGTTGTGTCGGTCACCACTTCATTGAGATGATGTTGGTAAAGGGGCCTCATGAAGGTCAGAAAAGAACCACAGTGTGTGCAGATGAAGTCGCTTTCATCGTGCAATGGCTGAGAAAGCCTAGCGGTGACATGAGTCGTGAGATGATGCAAAGTAGACTGACATGCAGTTCACTGTGGGAGAGTATGTGATGTGAAAATCTGACCCCTCTAAGTTATTACTAAGAGAGAGTTGAGTCCCGATTGCATGGTCCATTTGAGATGGATTGGTGGAGATGGTTGTGTTTAACCTTACCCTTTAGGATAACATGATGTATAATGTGTTCCATGAGTCTGATCTAGAGCACTATGTGAGGTACCCAAGCCATGTGTTGAGCCCTGAACCTATTCAGCTCTTGAGAGGATGAAAAGTCTTGAGTCACCTCTGAGGGTATGATATACCAAGGTAAGAAAGAACTCAGATGAAAGAATATGATATGATAAAGGTTCTTTGGAAGCACCATGGATAGGGCAAAGTCACATAGGGGTCAATGATGGACATGGAAAAGTCTTATCCTGAATTGTTTGCTTGCTTGATGGAATTTTGAGGGCAAAATTCCTATAAGAGGGGAAGGATGTTACAACCCCAATTTTTGGTTTCTTTTGGTGAGAAATGTAATTTATCCTATTAAAGATATTTGAACAAATAATGATATAATATTTTTTGAATAAAAGGATTTTGTTTACAATAGCCTTATTGGTTGTTTTGTGGGCTTTATTAGCTATTAGGCCCAATAACAAGGAAAAGACAAAAGAAACTCCATTATTAATAAGAAATGGAGAAAAGAAAGATGTAGAAACCTCTAGAAGGAAAAAGAATATAATCCAAAGGTGTATTTCGTGCCTCTTGGGTTCCTAGGATTCCAAGGAGTCCAAAGTTGCAAAGATAATGCAACAAGAAAAGAAAAGATCAATTAAATATTTCTTTATTGAGAAAGAAATTGAAAACAATGATAAAATGTGGAAAATAAGTGGAAAGAGGTATAATTGAGTTATCCTTGGTGGATTTTCGTATCCAAAAGATTCCTAATGTTAAAAGGAATGACAATGAGGACAATAAAAAGAAAGATAAAGAGAAATCCTTGAAAAGAGATATTTTAATGATGAAATAAACAAGATAATGAGAAATAATGGATAAAAGATAAGTAAAAGGATAAGGTATATCCCTAAGATGTAATTTCGAGCCATTAAGGTTTCTTGAGGTTCAAGGAACTCAGAATAATAATTTAATAGCAAGAAAAAGAGAAAATAGGTGAGAATTATATATGATTAATTGATATCTTGCACCTAAATAAAAGGCACATTTTCTTTTATATAATGAACCCAAATTTGGTAGCGAAGATTAAGCCATTATTAAGATTCCCTGAAAATTTGGGATTAATTGGATACTCGGTTTTGGAGTTATGGCTTTTACACGATTCCCTAAAGTGGTGTAATTATAGTAAATGTCACAATTTTATTTGGAATAGGAATCTTGGGCCCAGCCCATGCACATGTCATGAGCATTGCGGGCCGTTGGATTCAGATCCAACGATGATCCCTTTGTCTCATAGCTCGTGACAGACTAGGAAAGTGCCAATCAGAGGAGGATCTTCCAAATCGCTTTTCTCTCGAGTTAATGCACGAGTGAACTTGGAAACTTGCCCATCAAGTTCAGGAATCCTAGACGGAACGATCAACCCTGGGTTTTGGGGGGGTTTGTGGTGAGAATAGGGAATCCCCAATTCACAGGGTGGATGATTAATGCCCAATATAAGGGGGGGGTGACTCACGACACCAACAAACTCCCTAGAAACCTTCGCGAGACTGGACGAAACCCATGATCATGCTCATGCCTTCAATTGGCACTTTGTCCATGACCTGCACCTCAGCCTGGAAGCAGAGGTTGTGGGAAGAATATAGAATAGCCCTGATGGTAGGAGAGGCACCCACGGCCAATCGAGGGGCTCATCGAGTTCGTGAGATCGAGACGGAGCATTCGGTGGCCTTGGATCATGCGCAGGCGCTCTGGAGCTCGAAGTCAACTTCCTAGTTGATCGCCGGTTCACGTGAGAAGAGAAGCGCGAGGTTGAAGATGACTAGTGAGGAAAAGTCACCCCTACCCTTGAGCGTGTGTGAAAGAGGTAAGGACATTTTGGTCCTTCGCTTACTTCAGATCGTAGGATAGGCATGCAAATCCTGAGCCGTGGGATGATGCATGGTCCAGCAGACCATGGATCAAACGGTCCTCGATTTTCAAGGGTTATCAAATAAATCAGAAAAAGGAATTTTCTTGTTAAAATCGTATCTTTTTCTAGAAAACTTGGATGAGGAAAGTTGATCATGAAAATTGATCAGAAAAATACGAGGGATACGTTAAAAATAGTTTGGGAACCTAAATTAGTATATTTTTGCAAAAGTATATAATTTTGATGGAAAAGTATTTAATTGTGGTTAGAAACCCTAATTGATGATAAAGGATAAAGTTAATCTTGCAAATAAGTTAATTCGAGCATTATTAACTTGTTTAATGATAAAGATGGATCCTAACGTATTTTTAAGACGGAGTTGCAAGAATTAAGGTTTTAAACTTAATTTTGTGGTTAATAACCTTTGAAACCCTAAATAAGGGAAAAAGGGAAGAAAAGAATAGTTAATCTGAAATTAGGGTTTCATGTTGCCAAAATACGATCTCAGGATCTTTTGTGATAAATAAGATGAGATAATTAGGGTTTGTAAGTAATTTTATAAAATTAGGGTTTAAGATAATAAAAATAAAGTGAAACCCTAATTGTAATAAAAATCCTGTAAAGGACTAGTAACCCTAGGAAACAACTAGGATTAATAGATCAAGATGACATGATTAATGATAGAAAAATTGGATGCCTATTTCAGCATCTCTTTGTGTGCTTTCCTTCCTATAGGATTTCTTGCATTGATTGGGTTAACTCTATCTCAAATCATCCTGAAAGGTATGTGGTTAATTATGGTTAATCACATTAGTTTTCTAAAGAGTTTCCCAGATGATTCATCACATTGAATGCAACTTAACAGTTTGGATGTTCATACTTGCAAAATCATAAATTCACTATGATTATCACAATAATAATAGAAGTGTGTATTCTTGCACCTACATGCCACCCTAATGGATGATGCCAAAGGTCAAGCCCAAGAGGGAAGACCTATGGGCACCATGAGTGGTGACCCCAGGCACCAAGCTCGGGATTGAGAAGGTGGCCTATGATATTGCATGACTAAAGGGAACCATGAAGGGTGACCCCAGGCACCAAGCTCAGGAATGAGAAGGTGGCCTTAAGTCAATGGCAAAAGAGAAACCCAAAAGGGGGTATGCCAGGGTTAGGGCAAAAACCGTGGATAATGTCACATTGAAAATGTAAATTTGGCCTATTAACTTGATTGTGATATTTAGATTGTTAGCCATATTAGTGAAATTTTGGTTGTCCCCACATACCAGCATATTCGTTTATGCTGACCGATGTTTTGTTTTTCGGCATTTTAGGTACAAGATTGAAAAGGACAAACAGTAAAGTGGCATATGTAGAATTAAGTAAGAGTTAAAGTACAAGGAGGATTAGTTAGAATAGACTCCTGATGTGGATAGAAGTAGATATCCCAGTTTTTTAGAAATGTATGCAAAGTTTTATTTTATACCAGTTTTCAGTTAGTTGGTAGAATTTTATAAATGTTATTGATTATTTGTCGAACCTTTGATCCTGTTAATTGGGATAATGGCTCTGACCTCTTGGTCTCCCTTAATTGGGGGTTATTGGGAGGCGGGGTCATTACATTTGGTATTTGTGCATCGGTTCCACATTTAATATTTAATAATTATTAAATTTTACAAACTTCGTAGAACCCAAGGGAGTTATTAGAGGATTTTCCGAAAGACAAAGGTGTATAGAAAAGGATCACGTATGGGAGCTGGCATGTTTTTCTTCCGCACCGCTAGTCGGAATATGAGGACTCCTGGATTAGTGTGACTACCTGACCAATGTCTTAGGAATTGACTCGAAATAAGATACCTTTAGGACTCTCTCATCTTGTTCATCCCTTCTCAACTCAAATGCTATTAAGGACCTTAAGGATTAGGGTTTTCTCTCTTTTCCTCACCCTCTTAAGGTATGGGTAAGGTTGATAAGGTTTAAGGAATCCTCCACCAAATTAATGAAAAGCATGTAAATAAGATGTCATGGACATAAGCTTAATAGTTTAAGCGTAAACTAAAGAATAGATACATGCTTAGGTCATATGACATGAGTTGTCATTACCTTCAGGAGAGACCTGAGGCTAGACCTTCTTATCAGGGGGATGAGTAGAGAGAGTTGGTCATGGAGGCATAGATCTCCATTATAAATAGAGACCTGGCGCATTGATAACACCCAAATCTACGCATATTCTCCATGCATTTCATCTATAGTTTAATGTCACCTTGGCCTTAATGTGCCCCTCTATGCTCATGTTTTGTTACATTTTATCTTCTCATAGGTAGTGTAGTTAAAATAGCCAATTATGTAGCTAAGTAGCCAATATTAGATTAGCATGCACTGAACACAGATGAACGACCTCTTTTACTCTCTCTCTCTGCTAAACTGAGGCTCAGAATAATTATTTTCCTTGAAACCTTGTCATCACTATCTTATCCTTAATCCTGGGCCCAGTTCTGCTTTAATTACTTGATTTCATTGTCTAAACCTTTCAGCATATCCATGCGAAACTTAGTTGATTTAATCTCTATTTTTATGGGATTTATTCCTATTTACGTAGGCTATTTGGAGCTCGTGGGCCTGATCCCAATACAAATACACCCTTGTGGGCCTTTGTTTAGCCTTGAATTAGGCATGGTCAATGTTGGTCAACGACCCCTTTATTTCCTTATGCGGCTACAGTGCCCGCGATTCTCCTTCCTCTTCTCTCTGCCAACCCTAATCGCGATCGCGATTACCTCCAGCCCGGTCACAATTGTTTCCCCCTGCAGCCCGTGGTTTTCCCTCCATTCATCCAGCTGGCACCAGCGCTTCACCGTGACCTACCCTAATCACGACCTCCTTTCTCTTCTAACCGCGATCGCAACATCTCACACCACCTGCAACTCACGCCGCCCACCATCATCTCCATCACAGCAGCTCTCACAACCCCGCGATCTCTATTCTATCCATAACCACGACCAGGTCGCCGCATCATCCCAACGAATCGTGACCTCCTCAGAACCGCAGACACCTATCCGCGATCCTCACTGTGACCAGCTCCTCCCAGCACCTCCGCCCATGATCTCTCTCCGCATCAGATCGCGACCCTCATCAACAGACCCTGCGGTCTACGCTCCAATGGACACCACGATCAGAGGAACTCCGCACAGCAGTCCGCGACCCACCTCCTCCAATGACCTGCACCTGCTTTGCAGCATTGATGCCTCCATCTGCTCAATCTACACCACGGTTGTGCCTTCTTCTTCCTCCTTCTCACCGTGACTCTCTTCGCAACACCTCTGCACTGTCTCCATCAATAGAACGCTCAGTTCCAACTCCCACACCTTGCCCGTTGTAGCTGCTCCACGGACCGCGAATCCACCTTCCTTGACCTTGTCGACTTCACTGCTTCCACCCGTGATCACGCCAACCACATACAACCACGATCTTCTTGAACAACCTTGAGCAAGTGCACCCACCTCCTTCCAGATTCTTCACGTCGACCTCTGCTGCCCACGACCATCGGCACCTCTCCATCCCTGTCCATCTCTCCACCACTTCCCATGTTCTACGACAACAACAGCAGCACCTCAACCACCTTTAGCACCCGCAGTTCCTCTTCCTTCTCACATCACGATCACCCTTCCATTGAGCCACGACTGCGGTGCAACCCAACCGTGCCCGCGGTGGGAGAAAGTCGCGCCCGACGTCACCAGGATCAGAGTACACCGCGACCTCTGCTCTCTCCCCCGACACCATTGCCTACAGTCTGCCTCGACCCGAGGTCCTCACTCCATTGCCTCAGGCCTGCGGTCATGCACTATCAAGACGCCGACGATCATTTGCACTCCACCATCGTGACCTCCTTTGTCCTCTCCTGCCCGCGGTCGAGGTGCAAGGGAATCACAATCGGGCCACAAAGATCGCGACCAGGCTAAGAAGAAGATCGTGATCGTAAAGAAGATTACGACCTACGGAGCAAGTAATCACAACTGAGAAAGGGATCGTGACCGTGAAAAGGATCGCAACCTACCCTCCAATACCGTGACCAGTGGTTGCTTTCACAATCGCGATTCCAGCACCGACTTAACCCAAAAATGCACATGTCGTGCACATGACGAGGCTCCCAGCAGGCCTATAAATAGGACCTGACCCTCTTCATTCAAGGGGCAACCATCCTTGAGGCCAAAGGGCTGCTAGATCGAGTCCAGATGCCAGAAGGCTGCCGGGTTGGAGCCAGAGCCTCGGGGAAGCATCCCAAGGTCCTAGATGACCATGGCAGCCGGTCTACGTGCTCCAACAGACACCAGCCTTCACTCTCTCTCTCCTCCATCTCCATCTCAGATCTACTCTCTTCAAGGACGGAAATCGAGGAGAGAGGAGATTTGTGCTACGTTCATCTTCACCACCAAGGAGAGAGAAGATTTGCATCACCGCCCTCCTCCAGTGCTGGTCTACGATCTGCACAGGCAGAAGCTGAGGAGAGAGAACATCAGTCTACACCAACATCCTCTCACATCCACCAGGCTTCTATTCAGAGCAGATCTAGAGAGAGAGAGAGACAAGGATTCCAGATTTGAACAAGGAGATGGACCAAAAGACAAGATCTAGTCTATGCGGAGGCAAAGGAGCGAGAGCCACCTCTCCTCCACGGGCTAAATCTCTTTCTTTCTTCTCTTTCATTCTGCTGTGTTCCTTGGTTTCTTGTACAAATGATGTTCATCCGTCTTTGTTTGGACTAACCATGCTTGTCTATGGCTAGTTAGTTCCTTCTTGGCTATGTAGCCCGATCTGGGCATGTTTATGTACTTTTGCCTTAAGTAAGTAGATTCATTTCATATCTAGTATGTTTCATGTTCTATTTTCTCTTTCTAAGTTATGATTGCTAGTATGGTTGATCTCTTACTCGCTTGAGCTGCTATTTCTGCCTGTATCGAGAGATCCGTTGTAGAAATAGCTAAGAGATGATGGTTTGGATCTGAACCTGAGAGGAGGACGATCCAAGACATTATGTTCCTAACACCCCGGAATATCCTAAGACCTGAAAGGGAACTTAGCATATTCTGAGGTGTTGATATGTCATTCCTTGAGAGAGGGTCGATGACATGTCGCTGATGGTTTTAGTCATGCATCGCGAGAGCGAGTGGGATGACCCCACATGACAGATGTCACTGTGTGTACTAGATGCTTGCTTAGGTGTTTGAGGGTTGTCTACGCCCAAGAACGAGTGCATAGACTGCCCCGTTTGTGGTTACATAGCTAGGAACTCTCTTTCTTTGATTAGTAGAACCACGAGCTCTATTTTGTTTTATTTTATTTTCTTTTCTTTTCTTTGTTTTGTTTTAAATCGTGACAACCCGCTAGACTAGTTCTAGCATATATTTTCATCGCATATCGTTTTGGCTTATCTGACTATAGAACAAAATCTGTGGCATCCTAAACTTCCCCATGTCCCTGTGTTTGACCCCGTATATCTACTTCGACCCCATAATATAAGTTGCGGGGGCCTAGAAGGTTTCAGGTTATAAATTTAAGAGTTCGGTTCCTTCTGAATCCACCTTCGTATGTCGGACGTGCGATTCAGGACGATCACGCATCCACTGAGGATGATACTAACCCTAACCCTAAGTGGTGGTTAGAGAGAGAGATGACATGATGAGTAAGATGTCATGATGGACCGGGTGTGTGGGTGGACATGCTTTTGGATTCCCATGATGATATGAGCCATGAGAGGTTGGATGACCTAGTACCTTTGATGACCCAACCCTGGGAAGGGTCGTGCATGTTTGAGTGAAGGATAGCTCCTTCATTGATGAGGTTAGAGAAGAACCTATAGAAACCCTATGGGCTTATGCAAGTAGGGCATAGCATGCACCCAGAGTACGTCAGTAGTGCTGACAGTAGGCTAAAACCCTGGCTAGGAGAGTATGAGGGATAGCTTGTGAGTTAAGCAAGAAGATTATAAGCTTAGACTCTGATATATGAGGAACAATGGGGAGTCGAGGATGATGCAACCTAAGTGGATGGTTGTGGTTGCCTCATGCTTTATTCCTAGAAGCTGGTGATATCTTGGTTGCCATTAGAGGAACCAAACCCTAGAGAGAGGATGATGCTTCTAGTACCTAGGTGTCTATGGTATAGGTGTTTACCTTCGGAGATAGGAAGAAGAGTTCCTTAAGACCCGGAAGAGGTTTAGTAACAAGTTGTGAGGCCTTATACCTTGTTGGTTGTCCTTGAGGAGGACTCCACTCCGAAGTGTTGTTCAAGTAGAAGGATGACAGGAAGTTCATGTCATACCTTGTACCTACTTGGTTTGTTGTTAAAAAGGTGGAGCAGGCAATTGGACATCAGAAAAGTGAACCTAGGGTTCCTAGGCCTAAGAGGGGAAGTGGTGTACCTGCTGCTCATGACAAGGTTTAAGTTTCTATAGATTTGAGTATGGCACTCCTCATGTTGAGAGGAAAGGGAAACCCCTTGAGTTTGAGGTATGTTTGATGAACCCCTCACAGCTAAGTTGATGACATGGGGAGGCATGGTCTTGATCCAATGTCGAGGAATGAGAATAAGTGTGACCTAGCATGGTTTAGTAGGTGGTCTGCTTTGCCTTAATAGTTTTCTAGGGCTAAGAATGCTCATGTGGATGTAAACCTTGGACATAAGGGCATTTGTGACCTTTGTTATCAAGATGTAGTTTCCTCCCATCCTGGGAGAGGGACCCTTTTGTAGGGTGTATACCAGTTTTATTGGTTTTGAGGTAACCTAAAGAGGTCTCATAGGATCTTGAGAAGTTAAGTGAAAATTACATGGTATGAGAATGAACTTGTAGACCCATAGATAACCATCTCTAAGTGCATGTGAATGTGTTACCATTGAGGTAATCGGTATGGGGCCTGACCACAGTAGGTAGGTCGCCATGACCCCTGTGAAAGGTTGAAAGTCAGCCTAGGAATGCAGAGAGAGATGATGAAGGCTTGGGTAAGGTTCCCAGTTGAACATGTACTATGTTAGAATCCTAAGTCTATCCTAGGATCAAGTAGGGATAAGACCGATGGAAGTGGGAGTTTCCTAATTCCCTAGTTTCCACATGACCATAGGGTTGGGAGGTAACATCTATCATTGTCTGAGGGCCATGGGTTAGGAGATTGATCACCTTCATGAACTCATGGGACCCAGAGGACAGATGAGTAGGGTACTCTCTAGATGCATAAGGGAAGAGGGATGACCCCAAAAGTGTCGGCACCCTATGGACCTAGAGGAGATGACCAAGGATTGTGTGGTACCCAAGTAGGTTTGAAACTAGTTTTCCATGGAAGTAACTTTGATATCAAGATGACTATGATGTTGAGACATAAGTTGCATGTTTAAACTTAGATTTGAAGGTGTATTGGAAAGGTGGGTTGTACCATCTCTACTCTTGGAACAGGAAGAACTTTGTATTTGGACTGTAGCCAAATGCTTATTTCCTCTTGTTATGGGAGTGAGAGATAGGACAATATGCATGCCATATACCAAGGATAAAAGATATTGTGAGTTGGAACGTTGCTATTGGGTATGAGGATAGAGATAATAACATACCCTCGTGGAGTGTAAAATGTGTGGATGTTGTACAAACACCAAGAGTACTAAGTTAGTCATCTTGTGAGGATGTTTTTATCTTGAGTTGTGTGGAATTTGCAAGTTATACAAGGTTGAGTTGATCACCATGAGGATGAGCTCAAAGTGTTCTTGATAAAGATAGACATCAAGTTTGAGATGAGATGAAAAGTGGAATACATGGAGATGTATGTCTTCAACATTACCTAACACCTAAGGATGTGAAGTGGTAATGGATGCTTTGGTTGAGATACAGCTGAATAGTTTAGATGGAGGCTAGAAGAGGCTATTAGGTTAACCCTAAGTTTGAAAAGGAGCTATGTTTGGGCTAACACTCAGATGTAACAAGATTTTTTATTAAGTTAGTAGTCATTTGGTTAGCCATCCTAGGCCTTGATGCAATAAAAGGATGGTTGTAGAACCTCAGATGCACTTCTTTAGAAAAGAAGGTGATGAAACCCCGATTAGAGTGTTTAGGGTTTCTGAGGAATCGATCTTGAGGAATCATTACATACAGGAGATCATGATTTTAAGATCACCATACATCGTGGTACTACGAAGATAATAAGTGACAGTAGTACATGGGATGCTTAAGATGAAGTTGCACGTAGCTTGTCTCCATGCAAGCCAGGAGGTGAAGGACGAACACCAGGAACCCAATGTATTGATATAGAGGATAAAAGAGTCCCTGAGAAGGAATGGGAGTTCATCACTATGGATATTGTGGTAAGTCTCCCCTAGACCAAGGAAGGTCAAGTTGCAATATGGGTTATGGTAGATCTCCTCACCTAGATGACATGAGAAAGAAAGGATATTGTCAAGGGACGGATCCGGTTGAACTATATATGAAAGAGAGATAGTTCAACTACACCATGATGCAAGTTCAAAAGTTCTTGAGTATAACCTAAAGATTCACTTCCATGCGGTGGAAGTAGGTACATGAAGAACTCGATGTTAGTACAGTTTATCACCCCTAACTAATGGTTAGTGTAATGCAGACTAGAGGATCTGACCAGAGCATGTGTTCTTGTTTAGGGTGATACATGGAGACAGTTGTTGTCCTCTGTAAGATGTGATGATAACCACCATAGCCAGTGTCAGGATGTAAAGAAGCTTTGTAAGGGAGGTTGTGTCAGTCACCACTTCATTGAGATGATGTTGGTGAAGGGGCCTCACGAAGGTCAGAAAAGAACCACATTGTGTGCAGATGAAGTCACTTTGATCGTGCAATGGCTGAGAAAGCACATGGGCAACATGATTCGTGAACTGATGCAAAGCATACTAACATGTAGTTCACTATGGGAGAGTATGTGATGTGAAAGTCCGACCCCTCTAAGTTATAGTTAAGAGAGAGCTGAGTTTTGGTTGTGTGGTCCATTTGAGATGGATTGGTGGAGATGGTTGTGTTTAACCTTACCCTTTAGGATAACATGATGTATAATGTGTTCCATGAGTCTGATCTAGAGCACTATGTGAGGTACCCAAGCCATGTGTTGAGCCCTGAACCTATTCAGCTCTTGAGAGGCTGAAAGGTCTTGAGTCACATTTGAGGGTACAATATACCAAGGTAAGAAAGAACTCTGATGAAATAATATGAGATGATAAAGATTCTTTGGAAGTGCCATGGATAGGGAAAAGTCACATACGGGTGAATGATGGACATGGAAAAGTCTTATCCTGAATTATTTGCTTGCTTGATGGAATTTTGAGGGCAAAATTCATATAAGAGGGGAAAGATGTTACAACCCCAATTTTTGGATTCTTTTGATGAGAAATGTAATTTCTACTATTAAAGATATTTGAACAAATAATGATATAATTTGTTTTGAATAAAAGGATTTCGTTTACAATAGCCTTGTTGGTTGTTTTGTGGGCTTTATTGGCTATTGGGCCCAATAATAAGGAAAAGACAAAAAAACGCCATTATTAATAAGAAATGGAGAAAAGAAAGATGTAGAAATCTTTAGAAGGCAAAAGAATATAATACAAAGGTGGATTTCATGCCTCTTGGGTTCCTTGGGTTCCAAGGAGTCCAAAGTTGCTAAGATAATGCAACAAGAAAAGAAAAGATCAATTAAATATTTCTTTATTGAGAAAGAAATTGAAAACAATTTTTTTTTGTGAACCCATGCGTGCCTCTTCTATTCACAAACCCAAAAGTTTTTAGCCTTGCTACAGAGTGTAACAAGGATACAAGGGAAAACAATGATAAAATGTGGAAAATAAGTGGAAAGAGGTATAATTGAGTTATCCTTTGTGGATTTTCGTATCCAAAGGATTCCTAATGTTAAAAGGAATGACAATGAGAAAAATAAAAAGAAAGATAAAGAGAAATCCTTGAAAAGAGATATTTTAATGAAGAAATAGACAAGATAATGAGAAATAATGGATAAAAGATAAGTAAAAGGCTAAGGTATATCCCCAAGATGGGATATCGAGCCATTAAGGTTCCTTGAGTTTCAAGGAACTCAGAATAATAATTTAATAGCAAGAGAAAGAGAAAATAGGTGAGAATTATATATAATTAAGTGATATCTTGCACCTAAAGAAACGCACGTTTTATTTCAGATAATGATCCCAAATTTGGCATAGATTAAGCCATTATTAAGATTCCCTCAAATTTTGGGATTAATTGGATACTCGGTTTGGGAGTTATGGCTTTTACAAGATTCCCTAAAGTGTTGTAATTATAGTAAATGTCACAATTTTATATGAAATAGGAATCTTGGGCCCAGCCCATGTGCATGTCATGAGCATCGCGGACCGTTGGATTCAGATCCAATGATGATCCCTTTATCTCCTAGCTCACGATGGACTAGGAAAGTGGCGAACAGAGGAGGATCTTCCAAAGCACTTTTCTCACGAGTTAATGCACGTGTGAACTTGGAAACTTGCCCATCAAGTTCGGGAATCCTAGACGGATCGAGCAATCCTGGGTTTTGGGGGGTTTCGTGGTGAGAATAGGGAATCCCCAATTCATAGGGTTGACGATGAATGCCCTATATAAGGGGCGGTGACTCACAACACCATAAAACTCTCGAGAAACCTTCGCAAACCAGATGAAACCCATGATCATGCTCGTTCCTTCAATTGGAATTTTGGCCATGACCTACACCTCCACCTGGAAGCAGACGTTGTCGGCGGAACATAGAATATCCACGGTGGTAGGAGAGGCACTCACAGCCAATCGAGGGTCTCATTGAGTTTTTGAGATCGATACGGAGTGTTAGGTGGCCTTGGATCGCACGCAGGCACTCTGGAGCTCGAAGTCAACTTCCTAGTTGACCACCGGTTCGCGTGAGAAGAGAAGTGCGAGGTTGAAGATGACTAGTGAGGAAAAGTCATCCCTGCCCTCAAGCACATGTGAAAGAGGTAAGGACATATTTGTCCTTAGCTTACTTCAGATCGTAGGACAGACGTGCAAATCCTAAGTCGTGGGATGACGCGTGGTCCAGCGGACCATGGATCAAACGGTCCTCGATATTTTAGGGTTATCAAATAAATTAGAAAAAGGAATTTTCTTGCTAAAATCATATCTTTTTCTAGAAAACTCGGATGAAGAAAGTTGAAACATGAAAATTGATCAGAAAAATACAAGGGATATGATAAAATAGTTTGGGAACCTAAATTAGTATCTTTTTGCAAGAGTATATAATTTTGATGGAAAAAGTATTTAATTATGGTTAGAAACCCTAATTGATGATAAAGGATAGAGTTAATCTTGCAAAAAAGTTAATTCAAGAATTATTAACTTTTTAAATGATAAAGATGGATCCTAACCTATTTTGAAGAGGGAGTTGCAAGAATTAAGGTTTTAAACTTAAATTTGTGGTTAATAACCTTAGAAACCCTAAATAAGGGAAAAAGGGAAGAAAAGAATAGTTAATCCGAAATTAGGGTTTCATGTTGCCAAAATTTGATCTTAGGATCTTTTGTGATAAATAAGATGAGATAATTAGGGTTTGTAAGTAATTTTTTAAAATTAGGGTTTAAGATAATAAAAATATAGTGAAACCCTAATTGTAACAAAACCCTAAAAAGGACTAGTAACCCTAGGAAACAACTAGGATTAATAGATCAAGATGACATGATTAATGATAGAAAAATCGGATGCCTATTTCAGGATCTATTTGTGTGCTTTCCTTCCTATTGGATTTCTTACATTGATTTGGTTAACTCTATCTCAAATCAGTCGACAGGTATGTGGTTAATTATTGTTAATCACATTAGTTTTTTGAAGAATTTCCCGGATGATTCATCGCATTGAATGCAACTTAATAGTTTGGATGTTCATACTTGCAAAATCATAAAGTCACTATGATTATCACAATAATAATAGAAGTGTGTATTCTCACACCTACATGCCACCCTGATGGATGATGCCAAAGGTCAATCCCAGGAGGGAAGACCTATGGGCACCATGAGTGGTGACCCCAGGCACCAAGCTCAGGATTGAGAAGGTGGCCTATGATATTGCATGACTAAAGGGAACCATGAAGGGTGACCCCAGACACCAAGCTCGGGAATGAGAAGGTCGCCTTAAGTCAATGGCAAAAGAGAAACCCGAAAGGGGGTATGCCAGGGTTAGGGAAAAAGTGGTGGAGAATTTCACATTGAAAATGTAAATTTGTCTTGTTAACTTGATTGTGATATTTATATTGTTAGCCATATTTGCAAAATTTTGGTTGTCCCCACATACCGGCATATTCATTTATGCTGACCGACGTTTTGTTTATTGACATTTTAGGTACAAGATTGAAAAGGACAAACAGTAAAGTGGCATATGTGGAATTAAATAAGAGTTAAAGTACAAGGAGGATTAGTTAGAATAGACTCCTAATGTGGATAGAAGTAGATATCCCAGTTTTTGAAAAAGGTATGCAAAGTTTCATTTTATACCAGTTTTTAGTTAGTTGGTAGAATTTTATAATTGTTATTGATTATTTGTCGAACCTTTGATCCTATTAATTGGGATAATGGCTCTGACCTCTTAGTATCCCTTAATTAGGGGTTACTAGGAGGCGGGGTCGTTATATTCTTCCCATGATCCTTATACTTGAACAACACTTCAGAGTGGAGTCCTCCTCAAGGACAACCAACTAAGTGTAAGGCCTCACAACCTGTTACTAAACCTCCTTAGGGTCTAAGGAACTCTTCTTCCCAACTCAAAAGGTAAACACCTATACCATAGGCACATAGGTTCCAACAGCCTCATCCTCTGTCCAGGGTTTGGTTCCTCTAAAGGCAACCAAGATACCATCAGCCTCCAGGAAACATGCATGAGGCAACCGCAACCATCCACTTAGGTCGCATCATCCTCAACTCCCCATTATTCCTCATATCTCAGATTCTAAGCTTCCAACCTTCTTGCTTGGGTCCTGCTCTCTTTATCTAGAGCTAACTCCACAACCAGCCTTACTACCAGAGGTCCTCTCCCCATGAAGGATCAAACTCACAAGCATACCCCTACATGGGTGAAGCCTATGCTCAACTCATGTTCACTCAAGATTATCCATAGCCCTCTATGCTTATCTCATAAGCTATCTTCCATACTCTCCCGGCCAGGGTTTCAACCTACTGCCTCACTACTGACATACTCTGGGTGCATGTTATGCCCTACTCACATAAACCCATCGGGTTTCCATAGGTTCTTCACTAACCTCATCGTTGAAGGAGCTATCCTTCACTCTAACATGCACGACCCTTGGTTGGGTCTCCAAGGCACTAGATCATCCAACGTCACATGACTCAAAACATCATGGGCATCCAAAATCATGTCCACACCTCTAGTCTATCATGACATCTAGCTCATCATGTCATCTCTCTCTATAACCACCCCTTAGGGTTAGGGTTAGCATCATCCTCAGAGGATGTGCCAGGTCTCTACTTACAATGGAGGTCTCTTCCTCTAAGACTAACTTTCTCCACTCATCCTCCTGATAAGGAGGTATAGCCTCAGGTCTCCCCTGAGGGCATGACAACATATGTCATACGACCTAAGAATGTATCTATTCTTTAGTTTACGCTTAAACTATTAGGCTTATGTCCATGACATCTTATTTACATGCTTTTCATTAATTTGGTAGAGGATTCCTTAAACCTTATCAACCTTACCCATCCCTCAAGAGGGTGAGGAAAAGAGAGAAAACCCTAATCCTTAAGGTCCTTAATAGGATTTGAGTTGACAAGGGATGAACAAGATGAGAGAGTCCTAAAGGTGTCTTATTTCGAGTCAAATCCTGAGACATTGGCCAGGCAGTCACACTAATCTGGGAGTCCTGGTATTTAGTCTGGCGGTGCAGAGGAAAATCTTGCCAGCCCCCGGACGTGATCCTTTTCTAGACACCTCTATCTTTTGGAAAATCCTCTAATAACTCCCTTGGGTTTGACATAGTTTTTAAAATTTAATAATTGTTAAAGATTAAATGAGGAACCTATGCTCTGATACCAAATGTAATGACCCCACCTCCCGATAACCCCCAATTAAGGGAGACCTGAAGGTCAGAGTTGTTATCCTAATTAACAGGATCAAAGGTTCGACAAATAATCGATAATAATGATCAAATTCTACCAAACTAAACTAAAAGTCTGTAATAAAAAAAACTTTGCATACCTAAAAAAACTTTGGTAATCTACTAATATCCACATCTTGGATCTATTCTATCTAATCCTCCTTGCACTTTATTTCTTATTTCCACAATGTGTCACTTTACTATTTGTTTTTTTCAATTGTTGTACTTAAAACGTAGACAAACAAAATGTCGGTCAGCATATCGAAATATGCCGGTATGTGGGGACAACCAAAATTTCACAAATATGGCTAACAATCTAATTATCACAATCAAGGTAATTAACAAGCCAATTGACGTTTTCAATTTGTCATTCTCCACCCATTTTGCCCTAACCCTAGAATACCCCCTCTAGGGTTTCTCTTTTGCCATTGACTTAAGGCCACCTTCTCAATCTCGAGCTTGGTGCCTGGGGTCACCTCTCATGGTGCCCATTAGTAATGCAACATAGACCACCTTCTCATTCCTGAGCTTGGTGTCTGGGGTCACCTTGGTGCCCATTGGTCTTCCCTCCTAGGCTTGACCTTTTTGCATCATCCATCATGGTGTCATGTAGGTGTGAGAATACACACTTATTTTACAATTGTGATAATCATGGTGACTTTATAATTTGCAAGTATGAACTTCCAAACTGATAGGTTGCATTCAATGTGATTAACCATCCAGAAAACCTTCGGGAAAACTAATGTGGTTAACCATAATTAACCACATACATGTCAGGTTAATTTGAGACAGAATTAATCCAATCAATGCCAGAAATCCAATAGGCAAACAAGCACACAAAGAAATCCTGAAATATGCATACAATTTCCTATCATTGATCATGTCATCAAGATCTATTAAACCTAGCTCTCTTCCTAGGGTTTCTAGTCCACTTTTAGGGTTCCTATTGCAATTAGGGTTCCTCTTCATTTTTTTCTAAAAAACCCTAATTTTATACAATTACTCGTAAACCTTAATTATTTCATCTATTCTTCACAAAAGATATTAAGGTTACCCTTTTAACAACATATAACCTTAATTTCAGATTAAAGGCAAAATAAACATCAATTAAGTCCATTATACTCTTTTACATTAAAACTACCATTTTTATCCTTTTAATTCCACCTTTATCCATTAGAAAACCCAAATTACCATATTAAGGGTATTTATCCAAAATTAGGAACTCTTATACTCGAAATAGCTTAGAACCATCATATCTCAGCTTTATTCATGAATTTGAATAATTAAAGCCATTAAGAGTTACATTTACTAACATTAGGGTTTCAAGGCCCATTAAAGCTCGTTTATGCACATCAAATTCTAAATTAAACCAATTACGTGCAAATTTCATCCTTTATACTTAAATAGGATTTCTAAGTGCTTAATCATTCTTATTTGAGGTAAAAACCATAAATCATGCAAGAAACATCTAGATCAGGTTCAATTTCGTCTTTAACTATTCAATAGGTTGCAATTACTAAATTTCATCATCTAAGAAACATGAACTTATCCAATATGCTCAATTAGGGTCTCTTAATCTAATACATAAGCACTTTTCATTAGATTAAAACACTTTTGCAAATAGGAAAATACTCATGTTCTCAAACCAATTTTATTGTGTTCCTCGTATTTTTCTAAGCAACTTTCATGTATAACTTTTTCTAATCAGAGCTTCCTAGCAAAAGTTATGATTTTTGTAAAGAAAATCACTTTTCTGAATTACCTATTATTTTTAGGAAAATCATAGGCCGCTTGATCCGTGGTCCACTGGACCATACGGGATCCAACGGCCCACGATCGTGTTCCCTAACTCACGATCAAAGGTTGCAAAGGACCAATTTGTCCTTACCTGAACAGAAGGAACGGGAGGGTAAGCTGGTAAATTCGCAAGGTGTCTTCTTCAACCTCACGCTTCTCCCTCAGCGGCCCCAACGACCAACTCCTTGGTTGACTCTGGGCTCCTCTCGCTCCACGCACAAGCTGCAATCATCGGAAGCACCGTCCTGCTTCCCCAAACTCATCGAGCCTGTCAATTGGCTGCTCTCTTCCGCCCACCATCGCAGGGACAGGGTTTTACCTCCAGTGGAGGTTCTCCTGTGCAAAGGTTGAAGGTCGAGGTGTTTCTGCCAATTGAACGTGCTAATCCACTCATTGTCGTCCATCACACTTGAACGGATGATCTGTGTACTTGCTGGTGTTATGGGTGTCCCCCTCCTTATATAGGCAGGGTTGGCGAGCGATCCAAGTTTGAGGAAAACTCCTTTCCACCTTAGGAGTCCCAAAAAGTCAGGCTTGTTCAACTTGGGAAAGTCTCCCGAATTCGACTATCACCTTCCCTCCTCCTCTCACGCATCCCAGATTGAGCAAAGATTGGAGAAGGAAACTCCAGTGTCCTTCTCAGACTAGAGTCTTGACGTCACTCCTAAGCCTTCGGATCCTCAGATTCATGATCTAGATCATGAGATCTAGGGTTCTGATTGTCCGTGTATATTTGAACACATTGTAACATTTAAGGCATTAATAGGACTGTCCATTCACTATATGACAATTGAAAAAATTCATAACTCCCTACTCAAGTGTCCCTTTTCAACCAAATTTTAAGGGAATCCTTTTCTTGATTTAATCTATTCGTATGACCAATTTGAGCCCCAAATTCCAAAGGAAAATGGCATTATCTTCATAGGCAAGTTATTCATTAATAAAACCAAATTAATTGATATTTCCTCCTTTTGCCATTATTTTATCATCTTGGATTCCTTGGACCTCAAGGAACCCTAAAGGCACGCAATCCCCTCTTGGAGGGTATTCTATAGCCTTCTAGAGGTTTCTACATCTTCATTTTTCATTATCTTACTTATTTCTTTATTAAGATATTTCTTTTCAAGGATTTCTCTTTATCTTTCATTTCCTTTTTCCTCTTTTCATATTTCTTTTATTTGAAAACACATAGAAACGAAATTTATTTAATTGTGGCCATTAATACCACTTTCTAGATATTTATATGTCTTTCTCATAATTACTTTTCTTAATATCCATTATCTTGTATCTTTTCCTTTTATTTGGACTTTTCTTCTTTTCTTCTCTTTTATATCCATTATTGGACTAATCTAATAATAGAAATTACGAAATTCCTATTAAAAGGGAGATTTGCAAAGAAATCCATCTTTTGAAGCAAAGCATACACCCTTTTCAATTAAGTCCATATTCACAAAAATCTTTACAATTCAATTATGACAACATATGCAAAATTGAGGTTGTAACATCCTTCCCCTCTTATAGGAATTTTGCCCACAAAATTCAACCAGGCACACAAACAAATAGGATAAGCCTTTCCTATGTCCATCATGGCTTCCATGTGGCCTCACCCTTTCCATGGTGCTTCCCAAGAATATTCTTTATTTCATATTCTTCCATCTGAGTTCTCTCTTACCTTGGGATATCGTACGCTCATCGGTGAGTCAAGACATTTCAGCCTCTCATAAAGCTGAAAAGGTTCAGGGCCCAACACATGGCTTGGGTACCTCACATAGTGCTCTAGATCAGACACATTATACATCATGTTATTCTGAGGGGTAAGGCTAAACATAACCATCTCCACTAATCCATCTCAAATGGACCCATATATCGGGGACTCAACTTTCTCAGTTGTAGCTTAGAGGGGTCAGATTTTCACAACACATTCTCCCACAGTGAACTACATGTCAGTCTACTTTGCATCATCTCATGACTCATGTCGTCCCTCGGCTTTCTCAGCCATCGCATGATCAAAGAGACTTCATCTACACCCACTATGATCTCTCTAACCTTCACATGTTCTCTTCACCAATATCATCTTAATGAAGTGGTGACCGACGCAGCCTCCCTCACAGAGCTTCTTTACATCCAGATACTGGCTATGTTGGTTATCATCACATCTTACAGAGGACAAGAACTGTCTTCATGTATCACCCTAAACAAGCACACATGCTCTCATCAGACCCTCTAGTCTGGATCATACTAACCATTAGTTAGGGGTGATAAACTATACTAACATCGAGTTCTTCATGTATCTACTTCCACCTTATAGAAGTGGATCTTTAGGTTATACTCAAGAACTTTTGAACTCACATCATGGTGTAGTTGAACTATCTCTCTTACTTGTAGTTCAACCGGATCCATCCCTTGACAGTATTCTTTCTTGCTCATGTTATCTAGGTAAGTCGATCTACCATAACCCATATTGCATCTTGACCTTCCTTGGTCTACAACATCCATAGTGATGAACTCCCATTCCCTCTGGGGGACTCTTTATCATCTATATCAACTCATTGGGTTACTGGTGTCCGTCCCTCACCTCCTAGCTTGCATGGCGACAAGCCACGTGCAACTTCATCTTCAGCATCCAATGTACTACTGTCACTTATTATCTTTGTAGTACCACGGTGTATGGTGATCTTAAAATCATGATCTCATGTGTGTCATGATTCCTCAAGATTGATTCCTCGGAAACCCCAAACCACTCTAGTAGGGGTTTCATCACCTTCCTTTTCAGAGAAGTGCATCGGAGGTTCTACAACCATCCTTTTATTGCATCAAGGCCTAGGATGGCTAACCAAACAAATACTAACTTGTTCAACAAATTTAAGTAGTATTAGCCAGACATATCTCACAAACTTAGGGTTGACCTAACAACCTCTTCTAGCCTCCAGCTAAACTAGGCAGTTGCATCTCAACCAGAGCATCCCTTACCACTTCATATCCTTAGGTGTAAGGTAAAGCTGAAGACATATACCTCAATGTATTTCACTTATCATCTCATCTCGGACTCTAAGTCTATCTTCATCAAGAAAACTTTGAGGTTATCAAACTCAACTTTGTATAACTTGCAAATTCCACATAGCTCATGATAAAACATCCTCACAAGATGACCACCTTAGTTCTCGTGATGTTTGTAAACCATACACATATTGTTTACTCCACAAGGGTATGGTATCATCTCTATCCTCATACCTCATAGAAACATTCCAACTCACATCATCTTTATCCTTGGTGTATGGCATGTGATCCAACCCTATTCTAGGGCTGTATCTCATGTCATTTTGTACCTTTATCACATTCAAACGCATTAGAATTACATGTTATTCTCCCCAATATGATTATCATTGCAAATCTGCTTATGGATGTTCTTTGCACTGTTTTTCAGGTACTTGGACCATGCTTAGATGGAAGAGAGAGAAGGAGGGACCCAAAGAAGGCCCCAAAGTCTCCCTCAACCTACCTCCAGTGGCCAAGAATCACCCCCGAGCAAAGACATCTGAAAATGACAAAGTTAGAAGAGAAATCAAGAAGTCGAACCTCACCACGGCCGTGGCCACAATGCCACGGTCATGGCTTTTTTGTTCCAAACCAACAGGTTGCAACAGGGAAATCCATAGATCGCCCACGACCATGGCCTCCCAGCCACAACCATGGCCACTGAAGACAACACGGTCGTGGCACCCTACCACGGTCGTGGGAATTAATTTGTAAGAACTCAGGTTGCAACAGGGAATTGGCCTCACTGACCACGACCGTGGCCGATGCTGATCAAGACGGCCGTGGCCCCTCCCCACGGTCAGCTCCAACCCCTCCAAAACGGCCGTGTTACCCAACACGGCCGTGGTGCATGCTACCCACCACGATCGTGGCACTCTGCCACGGCCGTGGACACCACCATCTCACCACTTCCTCCACCCCACGGTCATCCCCCACTACCCTCACCATGACCGTGGCACACCCACCATGACCGTGGTGATCACCTACCCTATATAACTTTCCACTATTTTTCCTATTTTTCCCCCACTTAGCCCTAGCTCCTATATAAGCACTAGTTACTTCTAGGGCTCGAGAGAGAGCACTCCCTAGCCGTCACCTAGCTGCTCCCTTGCATCCATTGCTCCCATCCACCCATTTCCTTGCATTCAACCCCATTTCCATCCATTTTCCACTCATTTCCACCATAGAAACCTAGTTTCTCTAGGTTTCTATCCATCCATTCCACCATTTTCATGCATCCCTGCACCATTGGAGGAGGGAGGACGTCTGCAGCTACTTGGAGGTGAAGAAGAAAGCCACTTCATCAAGCTTCATGGAGTTTCTTCCTCTTCTACCCCTTTCTTTTCCTGTTTTCATGATCATGTATAGCTAAGCCCCCTTGTGGTGGGCTGTTTGGGATTAAAATGTTACTTTGATACCATGTTGGGGGATAAATTCTTGTAATGAACTCAATTCATATTTATGATGGTTACTTCTTGATTCCATCTCTTTTCCTATCTTATTGCATGTGGTTTGTGCTTCTTGTATGAATTTCTTGTTTTGAGGTTTTTGATGACACTTCATTTCTAGGAGGAATTGGGGTGTATGTGGCAATCTTAGGAATGGCTCCTAGGTCCAATTAGTGGATCCCTATCTAGCCCCCTTTGTTCCTACATACACATCCCTCCTCCTACAAATGAGTGTGAGATTTAAGTGGCTAGTGTAAGTGAGAGTGATGCAATTTCCTAGGGCCTTCTAAAGGCTAGAGTGGCTAGTGGCATGAGGTTAAACCCCTTCATCTCCACTCCCATCTCTACCCTCAACCCTCAATTGTCCACTATCGCTTACCCTAGAAACCTAGATTTGGCCAATCTCACTAGAACTACACCTAACCCTAGTCTTCTACTAGTAGTATAGGGTATGTTATAATGGCATTTCCCTTGTTGTTTGGTTTGTTAATCTAGATATGAATTGAGCACCATGCATGTTTAATGAACTCCCCCAACTAAAATCAAAGTGACATTCCCCAAACGGCCCACCCACCTTAATCACCTTGCTTAAAACCCTAATCACTCTGTTTTCTTGCTAATGATAGTGTAGTTCAAATTGCTTTAGTCTAACTTAGTAAATTGCTTAGTTTTACTCTTCAGTGCTAACTTAAGCTCTTGCTCTTGCTAGTGGTTAGTTTAGTTCGTTTTTGCTCCTTGCCTTGCTAGAGTAGTGTATCCCTTCTTGCTCCTGCTTAGTTAGTTCGATAACTTAGTTTACTAATTTGCTTGCTCTTCCATAATCTAGTTTCCATCTCGCATTTCTTACTTGCTCATTAGTGTAATCAACCTTAAAACCCTAAAAACCTTACTCTCCGCACTAGGAACGTAGCTCACGCCATCTAACACTAGCGCCCCCTCTATCTCCGCGGATCGACCCCGTACTTTCCGCCTCACCTATACTACGACACGACCCCGTGCGCTTGTGGGTGTAGTGTCTTAGTAGACGTAGGTAATTAGTGTGGGACCATACAAATATCAAAAGCAAAGATCCTATCTCATCCCGTGCCTCCCGACCTCATGGATTGCACTTGTTGCAAGCCTCTAGCGGGAGCGCACCAGCATGCGTATTGTCCTATCTCTTACTCCCATAACAAGAGGAAATAAGCATTTGGTGGTCGTCCAAACACAAAGTTCTTCCTGTTCCAAGAGTAGATATGGTACATCCCACATTGCCAATACACATTCAAATCTAAGTTGAAACGTGCAACATATGTCTCTACATCACGATCATCTAGATATCAAATTTACTTCCATGGAAAACCGATCTCGAATCTACTTGGGTCACCACACAATCCTTGGTCATCTCCTCTAGGTCTCTAGGGTTCCGACACTTTTGGGGTCATCCCTCTTCCCTTATGCGCCCAGAGAGTGCCCTAATCATCTGCCCTTTGGGTCCCATGAGTTCATGAAGGTGATCAATCTCCTAACCCAAGGCCCTCAAACAATGATAGTTGTTACCTCCCGACCATGTGGTCATATGCAACTAGGGAATTAGGCAACTCCTACTTCCATCAGTCTTATCCCTACTGACCCTCGGATAGACTTAAGATTCTAATACAATACATGTCCAACTTAGAACTTTACCCAAGTCTCCATCATCTCTCTCTACATTCCTGGGCTAACTTTCATCCTCTCATTGAGGTCATGGCGACCTACCTACCTTGGTCAGGCCCCATACCGATTACCTCCCTGGTAACACACCCACATGCACTTAGAGATGGTTATCTATGGGTCTAAGGTTCATTCTCTTACTATGTACTTTTCACCTAGCTTCTCAAGATCCTATTGAGACCTCTTTAGGTTACCTCAAACCAACAAAACTGGTATACACCCTATAAAAGGGTCCCTCTCCCAGGATGGGAGGAAACTACACCTTGATAACAAAGGTCACAAACGCACTTATGTCTAGGGTTTACATCCACATGAGCATGTTTAACCCTAGCAAGCTACTAAGGCACAAGCAGACCACCTACTAACCATGCTAGGTCATACTTGTTCTCATTCCTCAACATTGGACCAAGATCATACCTTCCCATGTCACCAACTTTGCTGTGAGGGGTTCATCAAACATACCTTAGACTTAAGGGGTTTCCCTTTCCTCTAAACATGAGGAGTACCATGCTTGAATCTATAAAAATCAAATCTCGTCATGAGCATCAGGTACACTACTTCCCCTCTTAGGCCTAGGAATCCTAGGTTCACTCTTTAGATGTCCCTTTGCATGCTCAACCATGAACCAAATAGGTACAAGGTAGACATGCACTTCCCATAATCCTTCTACTTGAACAACACTTCAGAGTGGGGTCCTCCTCAAGGATAACCAACTAAGTGTAAGGCCTCACAACCTATTACTAAACCAACTCAGGGTCTAAGGAACTCTTCTTCCCAACTCAGAAGGTAAACACCTATACCATAGGCACATAGGTGCCAACATCCTCATCCTCTCTCTAGGGTTTGGTTCCTCTAAAGGCAACCAAGATACCATCAGCCTCCAGGAAACATGCATGAGGCAACCACAACCATCCACTTAGGTCGCATCATCCTCAACTCCCCATTGTTCCTCATATCTCAGAGTCTAAGCTTCCAACCTTCTTGCTTGCGTCTTGCTCTCTTTCTCTAGAGCTAACTCCACAACCAACCTTACTACCAGAGGTCCTGTCCCCATGAAGGATCAAACTCACAAGCATACCCCTACATGGGTGAAGCCTATGCTCATCTCATGTTCGCTCAAGATTGTCCATAGCCCTCTATTCTTATCTCATAAGCTATCCACCATACTCTCCCGGTCAGGATTTCAACCTACTGCTGCACTACTGATGTACTTTGGGTGCATGTTATGCCCTACTCGCATAAACCCATAGGGTTTCCATAGGTTCTTCACTAACCTCATCATTGAAGGAGCTATCCTTCACTCTAACATGCACGACCCTTGGTTGGGTCACCAAGGCACTAGGTCATCCAACCTCACATGACTCAAAACATCATGGGCATCCAAAAGCATGTCCACACCCCTAGTCTATCATGACATCTAACTCATCATGTCATCTCTCTCTCTAACCACCCCTTAGGGTTAGGGTTAGCATCATCCTCAGAGGATGTGCCAGGTCTCTACTTACAATGGAGGTCTCTTCCTCCAAGACTAACTTTCTCCACTCATCCTCTTGACAAGGAGGTCTAGCCTCAGGTCTCTCCTGAGGGCATGACAACATATGTCATATGACCTAAGCATGTATCTATTCTTTAGTTTACGCTTAAACTATTAGGCTTATGTCCATGACATCTTATTGACATGTTTTTCATTAATTTGGCGGAGGATTCCTTAAACATTATCAACCTTACCCATCCCTCAAGAGGGTGAGGAAAAGAGAGAAAACCCTAATCCATAAGGTCCTTAACAGCATTTGAGATGAGAAGGGATGAACAAGTTGAGAGAGTCCTAAAGGTGTCTTATTTCGAGTCAAATCCTGAGACATTGGCCAGGCAGTCACACTAATTTGGGAGTCCTCGTATTCTGACTAGCGGTGCGGAGGAAAATCTTGCCAGCCCCCAGACGTGATCCTTTTCTAGACACCTATGTATTTTGAAAAATCTTCTAATAACTCCCTTGGGTTCTACAGAGTTTGTAAAATTTAATAATTATTAAACATTTGTAATGCCCGGGTCGACTGCCCAATGCTCTAGTAGATTTTCAGGAATGACGACTATCTCCACATACCACCACTAGTCTTAATTGCGCGCTTTGTCCTCATTCATGTGCATTCCCAGATCAACTTCCTGACAGGTCACCCATCCTAGTACTACTCCAAGTTGAGCACGCTTAACTATGGAGTTCTTAGTGATGGACTCCCAGAAAAGGAGGTGCACTTTGGTGATATGGGTAGACCAATCATTCCTTTTAAGATCAACTTATCTGAGGCCTCAAATCCTAGGATGTTACAATCTCCCCCAGTTAGACTCTTGACGTCCTCATCAAGTCTCAACTATATGGCCTCATAATCTGACCCCATTTCAGTGCATACCCACAATGGCCCATGGACACCCAGCTATCGATCGTGGAATACCAGCGCAAGGGTGGCTATGTCAACCATGGACATCCCTTTCCTACATGCCCGATCATGGAATACTAGCGCAAGGGGTGGCTACGTCAACCATGGACAACCCTTTCCTACATGCCTAGACCACACGGCTCAAGATTGGCATGTCACATGCCCATGTGGGCCCCACCTACTGGAGGGGTTATGGCTCTGATATCATTTGTAATGCCCGAGCCCACTGCCCAATGCTCTAGTAGAGTTTCAGGAATGACGACTGTCCCCACATACCACCTTTATCCTTAACTGTGCGCTTTGTCCTCACTCACACGCATGCCAGGATTAACTTCCTGACAAGTCACCCATCCTAATACTACTCCAAGCTGAGCACACTTAACTATGGAGTTCTTAGTGATGGACTCCCGGAAAATGAGGTGCACCTTAGTGATATGGGTAGACCAATCATTCCTTTTAAGATCAACTTATTCGAGGCCTCAAATCCTGAGATGTTACAATCTCCCCCACTTAGACTCTTGACGTCCTCGTCAAGTCTCAACTATATGGCCTCATAATCTGACCCCATTTCAGTGAAGACCCGCAATGGCCCATGGACACCCAGCTCCCAATCACAGAATACCAGTGCAAGGGTGGCTACGTCAACCATGGATAGCCTTTCCTACATGCCTGGACCGCACGACTCAAGACTGACATGTCACCCATCCTAGTACTACTCCAAGTTGAGCATGCTTAACTATGGAGTTCTTAGTGATGGACTCCCAGAAAAGGAGGTGCACTTTGGTGATATGGGTAGACCAATCATTCCTTTTAAGATCAACTTATCTGAGGCCTCAAATCCTAGGATGTTACAATCTCCCCCAGTTAGACTCTTGACGTCCTCATCAAGTCTCAACTATATGGCCTCATAATCTGACCCCATTTCAGTGCATACCCACAATGGCCCATGGACACCCAGCTATCGATCGTGGAATACCAGCGCAAGGGTGGCTATGTCAACCATGGACATCCCTTTCCTACATGCCCGATCATGGAATACTAGCACAAGGGGTGGCTACGTCAACCATGGACAACCCTTTCCTACATGCCTAGACCACACGGCTCAAGATTGGCATGTCACATGCCCATGTGGGCCCCACCTACTGGAGGGGTTATGGCTCTGATATCATTTGTAATGCCCGAGCCCACTGCCCAATGCTCTAGTAGAGTTTCAGGAATGACGACTGTCCCCACATACCACCTTTATCCTTAACTGTGCGCTTTGTCGTCACTCACGCGCATGCCAGGATTAACTTCCTGACAAGTCACCCATCCTAATACTACTCCAAGCTGAGCACACTTAACTATGGAGTTCTTAGTGATGGACTCCCGGAAAATGAGGTGCACCTTAGTGATATGGGTAGACCAATCATTCCTTTTAAGATCAACTTATTTGAGGCCTCAAATCCTGAGATGTTACAATCTCCCCCACTTAGACTCTTGACGTCCTCGTCAAGTCTCAACTATATGGCCTCATAATCTGACCCCATTTCAGTGAAGACCCGCAATGGCCCATGGACACCCAGCTCCCAATCACAGAATACCAGTGCAAGGGTGGCTACGTCAACCATGGATAGCCTTTCCTACATGCCTGGACCGCACGACTCAAGACTGACATGTCACATGCCCATGTGGGCCCCACCTACTGGAGGGGTTATGGCTCTGATACCATTTGTAACGCCTGGGCCCACTGCCCAATGCTCTAGTAGAGTTTCAGGAATGATGACTGTCTCTACAGACCACCTTTAGCCTTAACTGCGCACTTTGTCCTCACTCACGCGCATGCCAGGATCAACTTCCCGACAGGTCACCCATTCCAGTACTACTCCAAGCTGAGCACGCTTAACTATGGAGTTCTTAGTGATGGTCTCTTGGAAAAGGAGTTGCACCTTGGTGATATGGGTCATCCAATCATTCCTTTTAAGATCAACTTATCCGAGGCCTCAAATCCTGGGATGTTACACGCAAGGTGAGGGTAGGTTGGGCGGCTAGGGCTTTGTGTGTTTGAGGAGAAAAGGAAGGAGGGGGGAAGATAAATAGGATACGTTGAGGAAGGGGGGCGATGACTGTTGTGTTGGGTGTTGCCCATTTTGGAAGGGGGGAAACATGAGGTCATGTTGGAGGGAGAGGAAGTAATGTAGCGTTGCGTTACGTTTGGTTTAGGAAATCATTAATTTGTTTAATCAAATACCACTATTAAAGCCTATAGTAAATAGGATTTTAAATACCAATATTCAATTGGAAAGCAAGCATTATCCAACTAAATATAAAATTTGAACCCTATACTATTTAATACATGTAGATCCCAATTGTAACATTAGTTTTCATTTTTGGGAATTCTAAGTATTTTATTTAATTCCTTTAAAGTAATTCATATTTTCTATTTCTTAATATATTAGAGACTTATATAATTATCAATTAATG
Source organism: Alisma plantago-aquatica (assembly GCA_963693085.1). Taxonomy (NCBI): domain Eukaryota; kingdom Viridiplantae; phylum Streptophyta; class Magnoliopsida; order Alismatales; family Alismataceae; genus Alisma; species Alisma plantago-aquatica. Next base: position 336,562,904 of record OY856410.1, read on the forward strand.
TGAAACATCACTCTTAAGAAAAAAAAATATGGAACATGAATTTGTTATTAACTTCATTTTTTGTTATTTTAATTAATGGTTTGAAGGTTTTGCACACTTTCTCTCTCCTAAATTTATCTTCTCATCAAATATTTCCCAAATTGAATCAAAATTCATCCAAAGATATATTTTAACATGTATAATACGAATTTGGTGTTATTTTATTTTTTTGAAGACTTTTATTATTTTATTTAATTCATTTAAATTTTATCACTTAATTATCCTTTTAATTTATTAGAGGCATCTAGAAACTTTCTAAAAATGTAAAACTTGGCATATAAGCAATAATAAATGTGTGTAACACTATTTTGGCATTAATTAATTTTTTTCAACATATATTTAATATTTTTGATCTTTAAGTCATTTTCTCTCTCCTAAATAAAATAAAATATTAAACATTGGCCAAATTAGATACAAATTTTCCCAAATGCTTATTTCCATGTTTAGATTACGAATGTGGAGTTAGTTTTCCAATTTGAGAACATTAGATATTTTATTTCACCTTACTGGCTTATTTCCTATTTTCTTTTAATAAAGACTTTAATATATCCTTTTATCTTCCAAATTAGGTGATACTTGGCCCTTAAGTTTCTTTTAAATCAAGAAAATGAGATTGATATCCAAATTATCTTCATTGATTTCCACTTATGATTTTTGAGACAATATATTCCTCATTATCTCCTCTTATCCATTATATCCCATATTATCTCCAATTATTACATTTATCATCTCCTTTATGTATATTTTAGGATTTCCTTTCTTTTTCATATTCCAAAAAGCACTAGAAAGTTCTAGGACAAATTTATTTATTCTTTTCATCACTTGGGTGGACATTTTACATATTAGACCCATTACTAAGCTTTCACTGAGGTATTTGTGCATAAAACATATGAGTGGTTACTTATACTCATATTAAACATTGTCACATTATATTTATTGCTCACATTAATGTCATCATTAATCATTTATCATATTCATTCATTTCTATTATTGATTTTGCACATTTATGTGAATCCCATCACTTCATATTCACATTGAAGCCATTACATGTATTTTAATGATCATGGTGAGACATATTAATTATCAACAAATTGATTCACATTAAGTGACTAATCACATATATATTAGATAACAAGGTAACTTGCATTTTATATTGATGACTTGATTAATATGTGATTAGATGATTATATATATATCATTTATGTGTATCAAAGTATGTTAACTGATTATGGCTCTTAACAACATTAATGTATCATGAAAGGCATTAAAGATGTATAGATTAGGGTTAGATTATTACAACTTAGGTTTTAGGTCAACATGACCATTTTATTTCACTTATCCATCCTTACCATGCATTAGGTTACAATTATTATTCTCATCATATCATTAGGGTTTATAGGTTCATGACATGATCAACATCTTTCATCTTGACAATTACCATTGATATTTATATTATGTGCATTGTGTCTTCATTAGGGTTCAAACATATGAGTTATTCCTTAGATGACCATTACATGTTCATTAATATGTAAACAAGCATGTTAGGTTATAAATATATTTGGTCACGACCAAATATCCAAGCATACTAACCTCCTATTCATGGGGTTAGGGTTTTTAAAGATAGAGTAGATAGATTTCCAGATATCATAGGGTTCCATCCCCCTAAAGAGGATTTCATCCATGAAATCTAACCACTCAAACATCATCAACTAACCATACTCCACCCTTTAAAATGGTTCGACCCATCAAGACAAACTACATTAGGGTTAAAGGATGAGTCTAACTAAACCATACTCAAGATTCATCATGCTTCCGTTGTGCACTCTGATATCTTTCCAAACACCCAAACTCCAAGGTCTAGGTTCTATGGATAAACCTATCCAAGCATGTGGTCCTAAGGGACATAAGGAAACTATCTTGGTATCCATCCTCAAATAAGTCATCATACACAGAAACTTAGGGTTCCCAAAGATATACAACATAGAAGTCTAAGGTCACTATTGCCTAAAAGCAAACTATTTTGGACAATTCATATTAGCTTAGGCCAGACCAGTATCATATAGGTATGGGAGTGCTCGTAAACCAAGCTAGTGGTGCAGAGGAAAATATTGACAGCCCCCGAAACCTTGATCCTTTCTAGACACCTTTGCTTCAACTTCATGCCCTAATAGTTGCCTAAAGGCAAACCTGAACAACATCAAATTATGCATTTTTTAGTTATGAGTATTTTAGGATTTGATTCATCTAGAATCTAAGGTGAAACTATAGGGTTCTAAGTCAACCTTTCAATGTAGATCAAATCTAGGGTAACCATGTAACTTAAGGGAAACTATGCAAATCTAGGGTTCTAATTAGGGAGACAAAACTAAAATAGTTAGATTCTGACTACCATGGGCTCTGATACCATGTTGTAAAGAGGTGAGATCACCTCCTTACTAAAATATGGTAAACAAAACACATTGGAAAGCAGCGGAATAAATTTTTTCTGACTATATTCAATTTCATAAAAATTGTACAAAATACATCAAAAATCTCCCATTAAGGGTTACATCATTATACACAACTAGGATCTAGATAGAGGGAAGTCTAGGCTACTCCACTTTTGTCTCCAAGCAACATATCCATCAGCTAGTCCATGCCAAAGCTATGATCTTCATGCCATATTCATCACCTTGCTCCACATCTGGGTGGTTGGGAAAGCACCCAGCAAGAGGGAAGGAAACTAAAAGTATGTGTCACTAAACCATACTAAAGGTGACAGGATAAATATATCACGTAAATCAGGCTAGGGATTCATCAAAAGATGAGACATCAAGAGTATGAGGCTTTAAACAAAGAAACTTGCCAATAACAAATATAAATAAAGGACTTGCATGTAAATTAATATGTCTACCTAACTAAGTAGGGTTGAGGCACCTACCGGACCTCTAACCTTAAGTGAGGGGAGAATAAGACATTCCCAGTCACCTATAATATTATGGGGAGAAATACACACATTCCCCTAGGGCGATTATATACATGCCCTCTGTGGGTGGTTGTATATAAGTACCTCTACTTTACAATTAAATAGAACATATAACTACTTGCTAGCAAAAGAGTTATGGCAAAATTAATCAAATGATTTATATAACATGGCAGTGGGGTATAAAGCCCAAGCAAGATAATACTACAACTGATTTTGAGGCACAAACAAATTAAATTTCAAGAATAATGGATTAGGTAAAATTAAGCCTCATTAGGAAACATGGGTAAAGGTATAACAAATTTCCCAACTGAAGGTGTAGATGAACATACCTCTTTTCACACATAAAGGTTAACTTGAATAGTATACTTTGGTCCACAAAGTCAATTTTTCTTCATGTCTACGGTTACCATGGGGGTTGCATGTCTGGTTGATTCACAACTAGATGGGGACCCAAACACATCATCACGTTCTCTATGATCATGTGACTCAGGAAGAAGCAGCATGTAATGAGTCACCATCGTCAGGTTGAATGGAGGTTTTTGCAAGCATCATGGTGTTGCAGATATAGTGGTTGCGAACAACGGTGTCGTTGTCAAGGTCGATGATGTTGCACTTGGTGGCTATGATGCCCTGTTGTCAGTGCGTGATGGCGTCAGGGTTGCTCTGGAAGTGGTGTTGTGGGTGTCGGGGCGTCATAGCGTCAGGACATCACATCGTTAGGGTGTCGGGGCTTCGTAGCATCAGGATGTCAGAAGGGAAGGTGGTAGTGATGCTAACATAGCGTCGAGGCATCGGTTGGCAGGTGTTAATGATGTCGACGCAGCATCGGGGTTGCTGGGCATCGAGGGTTAGGTGGGAAGGTGTTAATGATGCCGACACAGCGTCAAGGGTTGTTGGGCGTCAAGTTTCAGGCATCGTTCAGGGAGAGGAAGAAGAGGAGGAGGTGACACTGCCCAATGATCCTCAACTCTGTCTGGCGTTGATCGACACGGTTGGACGCAAGGTGAGGGTAGGCTGGGTGGCTAGGGCTTCGTGTGTTTGAGGAGAAAAGGAAGGAAGGGGGGAAGATAAATAGGATACAGAGAGGAAGGGGGGCATTCGGCAACGACTGTTGCGTTGGGTGTTGCCCATTTTGGAAGTGGGAAAATGTGAGGTCGCATTGGAGGGAGAGGAAGTAACGCAGCGTTGCATTACGTTTGGTTTAGGAAATCATTAATTTGTTTAATCAAATACCACTATTAAATCCTATGGTAAATAGGATTTTAAATACCAATATTCAATTGGGAAAGCAAGCATTATCCAGCTAAATATAAAATTTGAACCCTATAATGTTTAATACATGTAGATCCCAATTGTAACATTAGTTTTCATTTTTGGGAATTCTAAGTATTTTATTTAATTCCTTTAAAATAATTCATATTTTCTCTTTCTTAATATATTAGAGACTTATATAATTATCAACTAATGTGAAACTTCACTCTCAAGCAAAACAAAATATATGGAACATGAATTTGTTATTAACTTCAATTTTTTTTAATTTTAATTAATGATTTGAAGGTTTTGCACACTTTCTCTCTCCTTAATTTATCTTCTCATCAAATATTTTCCAAATTGAGTCAAAATTCATCCAAAGATATATTTTTGAAGACTTTTATTATTTTATTTAAAACATTTAAATTTATCACTTATTTATCCTTTTAAATTATTAGAGGCATCTAGAAACTTTCTAAAAATATAAACTTGGCCTATAAGAAATACTAAATGTGTGTAACATGATTTTGGCATTAATTAATTTTTTTCAACATATATTTAATATTTTTGGTCTTTAAGTCATTTTCTCTCTCCTAAATAAAATAAAATATTAAACATTGGACAAATTAGATGTGAATTTTCCCAAAAGCTTATTTCCATGCTTAGATTACGAATGTGGAGTTAGTTTTCCAATTTGAGAACATTAGATATTTTATTTCACCTTATTGGCTTATCTCCTATTTTCTTTTAATAAAGACGTTAATATATGCTTTTATCTACCAAATTAGGTGATACTTGGCCCTTAAGTTTCTTTTAAATCAAGAAAACAAGATTGATATCCAAATTATCTTCATTGATTTCCACTTATGATTTTTTAGACAATATATTCCTCATTATCTCCTTTTATCCATTATATCCCATATTATCTCCAATTATTACATTTATCATCTCCTTTATGTATATTTCGGGATTTCCTTTCTTTTTCATATTCTAAAAAGCACTAGAAAGTTATAGGACGAATTTATTTATTCTTTTTATCACTTGGGTGGACATTTTACATATTACACCCATTACTAAGCTTTCACCAAGGTATTTGTGCATAAAACCCAAATATTGAGAGAAAAGGTGAACAAATGCTCATTAGGCCATTATATTCTCCACAAATTACACAGAAAGGGCAAAGAAGATAGGAATGAAAGGAAAAGATGGAAAAGATGACCAAAAAGGCAAAAAGTACAGAATTCGGTATGTTACACTTTACATGTGTACAATGCTAAGGGTGCCTATGGAAATGAAAACCTTTATGGATAAGGAAGAAGTCAATCATGAGGTATCCATGGAGCTTTCCATGTGTCCTTAGCCTAGGGATTTCATGGCCATGCAAGAGGACAGATCATAGAGGCTTGTTTAATATCAAATGTCAGTTTATGGACACTTATAGGCCATCCCAACTGACCTCTAATCAAAGAAATAACCCCATTGGTTGATACCTTCTAAAGATAGGCTCATTTATAAAGAGAGTAATCCCTAAAACACCCCTGGAAAGAAACACCTTCAAACCAAGGTGCAACTAGGTGCCCCATTGTTCAAAAACTCGATAATGGTAAGGGAATATATAAGGATTATAATGCATGTGAAAATTTGCAAAGAAAACCTCCCTATTGGGTAAATTGTAGAAAAGTCCAAAATGTACCTAAAATTGCATAACTTGCACAAACAACATCCAAATTGGACCAAACTTCATCCACAAGTTATCTTTTATGTGTTGAATATGAATTTTCCATTATTTCCATATTTTTAAGTTATATATCCACATTATTTATTACTTGTGCCTTTTACTCATTTTCTCTCACCTAAACGTATCCTAATATTTCAAGGTTATCCAAATTAGATGAAATTTGACATGTAGGATAATTTTTATATGTAGTTTTCAAATTTGAAGTTTGTTTCCACTTTTGAGACTTCTTTTTATGATATATGTCATATGGCCCATTAACGACCCATTATGGAAATTATTCATCCAATTAAGTTTCTTATCTTCATATTACCACCAAAATGAGTTATGTGACATATTTTATGTATCCATTATAAACCTAAGATTAATGTTAGAACATTAGATTACATTAAGGTGATATATGCATTGGGGTTATACTAAAAATATATTTAGGTCTAACCTTCAACTTTGTTTGGCTAAGTCCAAAATGTCAACTTCTAGGGTAGGGTCCGAGATCAAGTATGTTAAAACTATTCATTTAGTGCTACTGCTCATCACACATGTAATCTCATTTGAAATCAATTACGTTAGATTATTCTATAATACAAGTGTTCTATATACAATTACAATCCAAATGTGTATTCTTATGAATAAATTTGCATCCTTAAACTTCATATTGTAATTGAATTAGATTATACTTATGTACATTACTTAATATCTTGTTTCAGAGTATTACCAGTATTATCACATAGCTCATCATATTAGGGTTACAAATAGGTTCTCAGACCCAATTATCATTTTTTTTCATTTTTCTTTCACTTCATAATCATTAGTCATCACTTATTTAATATCATGTTCATAAATATTCTTGGAAGTAATCATTTGAATTTTCTTAATGCATAAAGTTTCTTTCTCATTAAAATCTTGCATAGTCTGATTTGAGTGTATTTCATTCAATCTAAGTCAATCCACATATATTCGAAGTAAATCAATGAAAGACATCCTCACACTTATTTCACTATTATTCCAATCCTTATCATCATGATTTTGTCACACCCTAATTTTCAAAACCTAACAAAATTATAATGGTATACGTGAATATCTTTAAAGGTTGAATTTATACTCTACGTATTTTATGGTGCTATTTGTTTTTTGATCCAATTATACTTATGATTGATATATTAGTTGAGGAGAAGGTTCACTTTATTTGGATTATGATGAAAATTATCCGTGAAAGAGGGTAATTATGCAAAACAACTAATTTTGAGGTTATAATCTCCAAATATAATTTGAAAATTTTATTATGATTATCAGGACATGAAAAGATATTAATTAAATATTGGTGAAGATCAGAGTGATTGAACGATTCAATTTGGTGAAATAAGTAATTGGACCATATTACCATGTTTACCTATGCTAAAATTAGTTTGGTAATTTAAAAAAAGATTAGGTAAACAAATTAGATCTTCAAAAATTAAAAACAAGTAGGAAAATGAGATATAAAGATATGGTCTAGATTTGGGATTCATTGGACATAGATTGAAGAATATGGTGTTTGAGAAGAAGTAGTTTAACTTGAATGATAATATATAGATTCCTAATTGATTTCAATCGATCATGCCATTAGTGGGCCCACAATTCAATAGACACGTGGTTATTCTATTATTATGTTTATAAAAAATAATGAACAGTAGTCGTCTTCTTTTTATTGCAAGGAAGAATAGCAGAAACAACTCTTTCCTTTTTGTTTTAGGAGCAAGCAATGCAAGAAAGATTGCACTTTCCAATGGGATTTTGAATTACGAACAGTCTACATCATGAATAGTCCAACTTCAAGAGGAATAAGAATAGGAATTTGAGACCGAATTTTAACTAAAAGCATGATCTCCATGTCCATCCAGTTTTAGGAGCCTTCATATTAAGGAATGTCGCCTAAATATATGGATCTTTACCGAGGTTTTCAGATAGCATAGATTCAACAAGACAGTGGAAGAGCCAGAACTTTAAAGTGGGTGAGGCACATTTAAAAGACTAATTATAAATATTCTTCAATTTTTATATAGAGAAAAATCGTTTCTAAAAAATCATTTCAAAACAATCAAGACATAGATATAAAGATATGTAAGATAAAAATGGTCATCATGGTTGCATGTTATGATATTACTTAATTACATCCATGTCAGGATATATGGGGATTTCTTTTTGGGCATAAACCAACAAGCATCCTCAAAATACACATCATCTTAATCCCATTCAAAATTTTATATTTGAAAAGCATTATCTTAGAAATTTTTACATCTATAACAACACCATATTCCTTCCTACTATAGTATTTATTAAACCAATTGGTTATTAATCATCATAAAGTTAAAACTATGTATGAAAAATCATGGCAACATGGTTGATAAATATAGTATACCTTTTTAATGGGACACGAAATATTATGGTTAGGATGTGAGATTTACAATATAACTAAGCCTCACGTTTTTTTTAAATAAATCATACCAACTATATTTTAAGACTAAATTCACCACATCACAATGATTCCATTTTTTCTCCACCAAATAATGGTTCCTTTGAACTTTTTTATTCTCTAGGGATTTTTTCATATTTTATTGATTATTATTTATATGGATTTCAAATACATCAAAAGGTGGAATGTAAAATAATTAAGAAATATAAGACATAGATTCTGAAGGAGTATGACAAACTAATTTCTTTGTAAGCATGTCACTCAGTATTGCCAATAGATGATCCTGTCATTAACATTATATAGAACAAATTATACAAAATGAATATAGAAATGGCTAACAATCCAATGTGTCTTAGAAAGTGAGAGTGTTTGAGAGTATAACATGTTCCATTCGCACAAGTACTGACAAATGTTGATAACTCACATGTTGTAATGTTTATAAAGGGTCAATTCACATCTTGTCGTCAGTTATGTCTAGCTACAGATCTCTAACGACTACCACAAACATGATGTGATATAACTAGGGAACAAATTGGAGGATACCTTTTGTGTATGCAGCAGTTCAGGTGAGTTAAATACTAGTTCAGATATTTTCAATCTTGTTTATGGATTGGTTTGTTATTTTATCCATGTAAAGCTTTATAGCATTTTCTATCTACTGGTTATTCAACATTGATCACGGGAACCTTAAATTGTGAAATGAACAACTTGTTAAATGTCATATTATGGAACGCTTCAGTTTTCATTCTATATCCACAACCAACGCTACATGGACTTGTTGACCTAAGTGTTACACATTGTCCATATTTTAATAATGACTTAACCATGCCATTCATATTTATCTAATATGATTGTTTAAGATTGATTTCATACATTCGGTACATGAAAAGGATCAAATCGATCAAGCCCTAGCTTGTAATAGTTCAAGTCAAAAGCAATGCAAATGCACAATTTGAGAAAACACTCCAAATCACCTTAGATTATTTTTGTAATCATTTGTATTGATGATATGACTTGTAACTAAGATGAGAAAAAACCAGGGACACTTAATTCGAACATTTGATCACTTAAATATCATTTTGGAAAATTTATGATAGACACTTCATCAGTCAAGTTAGAAACTCGATTTTTTCCTTAATGGATTTTAAGAATGATATCGGTCGATCGAGTTGTCCATCCAAAGTACTTGACCGAAAACCTCTCTGCCGAAAACTAATTTAAGTGGATTGGTTGAGTTTCCACCAGGACAATCTCGACCAATGGTTTAAATTGGTCTTTCCACATAGTGTGATTGGTCGAGTTATCACTATTAAAACTCAACCAAATGCACTGTACGGAAAACACAAAAAGTGAATCTAATCATTTGAGTGTTGCAAAACTCAAAAAAATAACTTTCGCAACCCTCCAAATGGCTATACAATGTTCATAAGTGTTCCCACACTATAGTGGACACCCCCAACTATAAATAGGACCTCTTAGATTTCATTCTAAGGTTGCTCATTCATGCTATTCAAGGTCCTTGCCATAGTTGAGTGCATTTAGTCCACGTGAACCCCCTTCCCTCTCTTATTTACACTTCATTTTATCCATATGAGTGAGATATGACTTATGTGAGAGAGATACTTCATTGTTCAATTGTAAAGCTCTCAAAGCTTCTCCTTCCCAATCCCTTTCTTCAAGATCATGATGATGAAGGCTTCTCCAAGTGAAGGAGGAGATGCATGCTTCTTCAAGCTGTAGAAGAAGGTTCCTCATACTTCTATGAGTGAAGGACGAGAATAAGGTGGAAGATCTAAGGAGCTGAGTGGGTAAATCCTTTAAGGCCAAAGTCTCATTGCAAGAAGGGGATCTCCTTGGTGAAGGCATCCCGCTGCTTGTATGAGTGGGGAAGACCTTGATGAGGTAGAAGACTAGCTCTTGGATTGGTAAGACCTTGTTTGTAAGGTTGTTGGATCCCTTGGACTTAAAGGGAAGCTAGGTATCCTTTTACCGAAAAAGGAAGGTCATTTGTTGTAACTCTTATAATTGAACATAAGGAGGGAGACAAGCTTAAGAAATCCTAGAGTTTGACCTATCTAGGTAGTGGACTGACTCTCTCCTAGTGTGGCAAGTGGAACCACTCTAAAATAGCTTATCCAATTTGTTGTTTCTATTTCTCTCATCCTTCCTATGCGTGTTTTGATTGCCATCAAATTGACTATTTGTAATTATGCCTAGTTGAAGTAAATTGAAGGTTTAACTATTCTTATGTAAGTTTTGAAGCTCTATTCACCCCCTAGATCCCTCCAATCCAAAAAGTGGTATCAGAGCCACAGTCTTATCTGACACATCTCCCACAAGATGAGAAGATAAGTGACAACATTCTTGGTTCTCTCAACCTACATGGAAGCTTCTCCATGAGACCCCCCAGATCTTCAACGACACTGACTTCCTCTATTGGAAATGACAGATGTAGTTCTTCCTTCAAGGATGAACTACGACATGTGGAAGGTGGTCATTCTTGGATGAAACTACATTCAAGAAGGTGTAGCTCAATGCCAAGGTGATAAGCATCATCTTTGCCTCCCTCAATCTCTCTGAGTTCAACCGGATCTCATCTTGGGACACAACCCATGAGATTTGGAACAATTTGTGCATCACTTATTAAGACATGCAACAAGTCAAGGAATCAAAGATCTACATGCTCAATGGACTACTGAAAACTTCAAGATGGGAAAGAACGAAAGTGTGGTTGATATGTACTCAAGGCTTAACACCATTATCAATGGACTTGCAAACCTGGGACACACGTTGGATAGAGGGACAATCAACTTCAAGATACTAAGATCCCTTCCCAAGAGATGGGAACCCAAGGTGACTTCAATTGAAGAAGTTAGAAGCCTTGGAGACTTAGCCATTGAGGAGCTCATTTTCAACCTTCAAGCTCATGATCCAAGGCTAGACAAGCAAGAAGAAGATGACAAGCTAGAGGAGAAGGAATCAAAGAATATGAAAGACAATGCCTTCAAAGCTCAAGTGGAGGCAAAGATTATCCAACAATAGTTTTCTTACAGGTCCTCTCCACCCTCCTCAAGTGAATATGATGTCCCTAGTGATCATGAAGCAAACTACTCTAAGGGAAAGCACTTCAAAGGAAAGTCTTCCTCATCCTCAACTCCTACATGTTATGAATGTGGAAAAAAGGAGAACTAGAAGAATGAATGCCCAAAGGCCAAGAAGAGCCACCATAAGAGCAGCCACAAGAAGAAGGATTACTACAAGAAGGAAGGCAAGTACAAGAGGAAGGATAAGAAGGAGAAAAATAGCAAGGATGTATCTCATGCAACTTGGGAGGAATCCTCCTCTAGTAGCTCAAGATCTGATGAAGGAGAATGCCATCTTGCACCCATGGCCTCCACAAGTGAAGACATTGGTGAGGTAAGTGAGGTAAGCTTGCATGAGTTATCTAAAGAAACTTTTTATTGAAATGCTTAATGCTACCTACTATTCATATTCCAAATGTAATCCTAAGAAGAATAGGTTGGGTAAGATCATTGATTATTTATATGCTAAAATTGAGATTCTTGATCAAAATGAAAAGTTACATATTGATAGCATTGATTCCTTGTAAGGGAAGTTTCTTGATCTTGAGCTCCAATATAACAAAGTTGAAGTTGAGAATGGTGTCTATCTTAATAACATCACTAGTCTTAAGGAAGGAAACCAAGTCCTAGTAGATAAGCTTGCTTTGCTTGAAACGAAAAATAATAATCTTAAGCTTACTTGTAATTCTACTATGGATGAAAATAGAATTTATCTTGATGAGCTTATTTTGCTTAGAACTGAAAATGCTAGGTTGATTTCTCAAACTAATGATCTATCTTCTAGCCTATTTTTCCTAGCAATGAAGTTGCTTCTATTTATTTGGAAAGAGTTTCTTATTTGACTAAATCCCTCTTCTTAGAGTCTGACCTACTGCATGATAATGATGATATTGCTCATTTGTCTTCCACTATTATCACTCTTACCAATGATAATCACAAATTGAAACCCACTTTGTAGACCTTCCTCAAAGGGAAGAAGTCCCTCAATGAAGTCTTGGATAACTCCACCAAACATAGTGGTATGAGTGGTTTAGGATATGAGAGTACTCCAAAAGGAAAAGGCAAAGGTAAGAAGAAGAGAAAGGGACCTCCAATCTTCCATGGAGAGTCTTCTGGCTGGAAGAACCCTACGGTTTGTGTTCATTACAAGAGTGATGACCGTTATCCTACTTATTGTCCTTATAGGGAGAAGGGGACCAACCCAAAGATGAAGTGGGTCTCCAAGATAACCCTGGGATCCTAAAGTTTAAATTGAGCACCGATTATCTTCTTTTCTAGTAGGTTAAAGGCAAATGGATTGTTGATAGTCGTTGTTCAAAACATATGACTGGTGAAATCAGCCATTTCAATCAATTCACTAAGAAGAAAGGAGGATCGGTGATATTTGGGGACAACAACAAGAGTAAGGTATCGGTGAGGGTGATGTAGGTAATTAACTATGCAACAAGAACGTACTTCTTGTGGATGGCCTACATCATGATTTAATTAGTGTTAGTCAACTTTGTGATAATGGTTATCATGTTCTATTTACTTATTTAGAATGCTTGCTTCTAGATTATCTATCCTATAATGTCATATATAAAGGAACTAGAAATGATAATCTTTATGTTATTGTTCTTTAATATATTAATCATATTGTTGGTAGATGTCTTGTTTCCAATTCATATGATATTTCTTTATGGAATCGTAGACTTGGTCATGTAAATATGTAGCAAATGAAGAAGTTGAGCAAAAAGGATTTGGTCAAGGGACTTCTTAAATTGGATTTTGAAAAGGATGAGGAATTCCAACCTTGTACCCAAGGAAAGAAACCAAGTCTTCATTCAACTCCAAAGGAATACTTAGCACCAAAAGAGTTCTTGATCTTTTTCACATTTATCTATTTGGACCAATGCGTATGCAATCACTTTGTGGTAGCAAGTATTGTCTTATGATTGTTGATGATTTCTATAGATATACTTGGACCTTATTTTTTGTTTCAAAAAGTGATACTCTCAATGTTTTCTCAACTTTTTGCAAATGAGTTGAAAGCAAAGCTTCTTGCGGGATTGTTTCTATCCATAGTGATCATGGGGGAGAATTTGAAAATGATTTGTTTGAACATTTTTGTGAGGAATCCAGGTATCCACATAACTTTTCTTCACCTTGAATGCCTCAACAAAATGGGGTTGTATAGAGAAAGAATAGGTCATTATAGGAAACATCTAGGACCATGCTTTTAGAGTATGACACTCCAAAGAAATTTTGGGCTGAAGCCGTTTGTACTTCATGTTTTGTACAAATTGGGTTTTTCCTCATCCTTATTTGAATAAAAACCCCTACGAGCTATGGCTTGGTAGAAAAACTTTCATTGATTTTTTGCATATTTTTGGTTGTCCTTATTTTATTTTGAACACCAAGGATTCCCTCGACAAGTTTGATCTGAAGTCCTACAAGGATTTCTTTCTTGGCTATACCACTACTAGCAAGGATTATAGAGTATCTAACATTGAATTGTGTAAAGTACAAGAATCTATGAATGTTAGATTTGTCGAGACTAACCCATTTATTTCCAACAATGTTGTTGATGATGATATTGCATATGAGGTGATCCCTCACTTGAAAGAACTCAACCTTGGTGAAAAAGGAAAAGAGGTGTTAGGCGATGGAGAAGAGAAAGAAGAAGAAAAGAAGAATCCAAACCCCTACTTTTTAAAGCATCATCCTAAAGAGCTCATCATAGGAAACTCTTTTGAAAGGGTGAAGACGTGAGCTTCCTACAACAAAGAACAAGAAGAAAGTGTGTTCATCTCTCAGCTTGAGCCTAAAGATGTCAAAGAAGCCCTCAAGGATGATGAATGGATCCTCGCCATGCAAGAAAAGTTGGAACAGTTCGAGAAGAACCGAGTGTGGACTCTTGTACCAAGACCAAGTGATAGAAAGATCATTGCCACCAAATGGGTTTACCACAACAAGCTTGATGAAAGAAGAAAAGTGGTAAGAAACAAAGTAAGATTAGTTGCTCAGGGCTACAATCAGTAGGAAGGTATAGATTTTAATGAAACATATGCACCTTTAGATAGAATTGAGTCAATTAGAATGTTGCTTGCTTTTGCAAGTCACAAGAATTTTCTTCTTTATCAAATGGATGTTAAAAGTGTGTTTTTAAATGGTACAATAGAGGAGGAAGTATATGTTGCTCAACCTCCAGGCTTTGAACATGATAACTGGCCTAACCATGTCTATTAGTTACAAAAATCTATCTATGGTCTCAAACAAGCACCTCGAGCTTGGTATGAGAAACTAAAGAATTTTTTGCTAGACAATGGCTATATCATGGTAAAAGGTGATTCTACTTCGTTTCTAAAACACACTTCTAGCAATTTCTTAATCATTTAGATTTATGTTGATGATATTATATTTGGCGGGACTAATCATGATCTTTGTAAGGAGTTTAGTTCTCTTATGCAGAGTGAGTTTGAGATGAGCATGGTGGGGAAGCTTGCTTTCTTCCTTGTCTTTCAAATCAAACAAACAAAAAATGGGAACTTCATCAACCAAGGAAAGTACACCAGTGAACTACTTAAGCACTTTGGGATGTAGAACACCAATCCAATGGACACCCCAACTCAAACACCACCAAGCTTGATAGAGATGAAGAAGGAGAAAAGGTAGATGAGAAGATCTATAGAGGTATGATTGGAAGTCTACTTTATTTAACTTCCCGTAGACCTGATATAAAGTTTAGTGTTGCCTTATGAGCTCACTTTCAATCAAGTCCTAAGAAATCACATCTTATAGCGGTTAAGAGGATTTTAAGGTATCTAGCCAAAATCCAAAATTTTGGACTATGTTATCCCAAGTCAAGGGACTTTACTCTTACTGTTTATAGTGATGTTGATTATGCAAGTTGTTTGATTGATAGAAAGTGCACAAGTGGCACTTGGTTCTTCCTAGGACTATGCCTAGTTTCTTGGTTCTTTAAAAAACAAAGCATTATGGCCCTTTAAACTACTGAGGTTGAATACATTATAGTTGGGAGTTGTTGTGACCAAGTCCTATAAATGAAGCAAATGTTCCAAGCTTCAACATTCATTTCAATACTTCTCCTATGTATTGTGATAATACTAGTGCAATTAACTTGACTTACAATCCTATATTGCATAATAGAGATAAACATATAGAGGTTCGTCATCACTTTCTTCATGACCACATTGCCAAAAAGGGTATTTATATCACACATGTGGATATGGAGAATCGTCTTGCAGGCATTTTCACTAAACCTCTAGCTAGAGAGAAACTTTCTTTTATTAGATCAAAACTGCTTATAACTGCTCTTAATAATATTTACATGCCTTCTAGCTAGTTGTTATCTTTCCTATATGTTTCTGGCTTAAAATTGATCATCTCTTGCTTGATATGTGTTATAATTGTCTTGTTTCACTTGTTTTGGGTATTTTTCACAAATGACTGATTTATCACAAAATAGCACCCTATGATGAGTGAAATGTGCCTCAATAGGTCTAAAATGCATAATAGGCTAAAGAAATAAATTTAATTAGAACCCTAGAGGTTAGGAATTAAAACTTCATGTTTTTGGACAGGCTACCTATCGATTGAGTTGCCAACTTGACCGATCCCTTGGATGAGGTCATGTAAATGTGCATGTCGGTCGAGTTTCTAAAACTCAAAATTTGACCGATGGTCGGGTTGGACCAAACTTTAAATACGTTTTGATTGACATTTATCCCTCTCAACTAGAGAAAAGTTGACCGTTCCCGACTCCTAGCCCTCTTGACCTCCAACCCTGAGTTCGCACACTCTCTCCCTTGATTAGCTTAGCCCTCCTTGCCTCTACCCACAACCATATAGGTGGTTAGATGACTTGTTAGTGAAGATCTCTCTCTTTTGGTTGTAGTTGCTTCTCCATATCATCTCCATGGCATCCAACCATAGGAAACAAGCAGTCCTAGGTGGAGGACCTTCCTCTTCATCTAATCCTCGTCTCTTAACCTATGATGGTACCTCTTTTATCAACTCTGAAGCCCTAAATCACTATAAAGAGCTCCTTCCTCGAACCCTTTTACATTTAGAGCTTTGTTTAAGCCTCGTCTCACCATGACGAAGGTTATCACGGAGGTTGCAGAGTTGTTTACTGTGATGCCCTGACGCGCCACAAACGAGATTACTCAAAAACAAACGTGGAATTAAAACTAAACATGCAGATTAACAAAAAAAACTAGAAATTAAAATCAATTTCTCAAAAGCACCATAAGACAAAAACCTATTAAATATAATTCTACAAGCCTACCAGAGGAGTTACATGCCCTATCACATGGTTCTTATATCACTAGGCATCATCATTCATGTCATCAACCTGTTACATGAGATACATGTTCCACATATATACATATGCACATGCCATATCTATACAACCATGGCTCACAGGCCAAAAACCTCATATTGATAACATATACACAAAACACGATGAGAACACCCTCAAAGACCATAGTATATAGGGTCAATATCTAGGACTCGATCACCAAAAGACTAGCAACACATCCAACCTTATCAGCTACTTCTCTTGCTACTGCTCTTCCTCAGCTGCATGATCTCTACCTCTTCGTGCTTGACCACCTAAAAGATGTAGAAACCCATGGGGTGATACCTAATGTCCCAGTGAGAGATACAACTCTCCGCCAACATCTATTAAAGCATAGATAACTAAGCAAGTAGATAAAATATTAAGCAGGTTGAGAAAATTCAACTAGATGATATGTATATAACAAATAAAGCAGATTAAGCAAAATTAGGTAGTTACCACTGAGTAATAGAACAATTAATATTCTAAGAAGGAATATGAAGAATAGTATAACAATTGACTTCTCTTACCGCCTTATAATTTGAGAAATCAGTAAAAGATAAGGAAAATGGCTCAACCAAAGTTATTCGTATTTGATCCTAAGCAAGAAACACTACATGGATGTGCCCTGAGGATTTGATTTATACCACCCAAATCCAACCAACCACTACTAATTCAAAATCAGTGCCATATAAGGTCCATGGAAGAGCCAGAATCCACGACCTCCCCAACACCTCTTGGTCAGCGCAAGAGAAAACTCCGCAGAGACATACCAGTCAACTGGAAAAATGGTATTAAGTGAAGCTGAAGGATTGGCTCACGCATGGCCATCGACACATAATAAAACCTAGCCCACCTTGGTACAAGTAATGATGCTATAAGAATAGGCTCACACATGGTCGTTCTCAAAAGAAGGAGTGGCTCACGAATGGCCATCCATATCACAAGGAGAGCAGCTCGCGTATGACTGTCTCACACCGCCTGTACTTGTGGATGCAAGGAGATACTCGACTTGCACCCCTACATATTAAAAAATATGTGCTTCGAGTTATATTCATTTCATCAATCCAACAATTAAAGATGACACTAGAAAGGATCTATGACACAAGGCACCTACATGGTTAGAGTTTCACTTGATTAATTAAGCCAATTGGGTATCTTTTAAGACCATTAAGGAATCTCAACCAAAACACCCCAAAAGCAAAGTGTCTTGACCAAGGATAAAACCAAGACACAAAATCACCTTCAAACCAAGGCTGAACCATAAAAAAAAGAAGTAAACCTAAGCCAAAATAGAATATAGCGTCAAGGAAACCACCATCAACAAAGAGGAAAGCTCCACATAAGAACAGTCACAAAAAACACTAAAACATGTACTATGAGAAATCACCATGGGAAACCTTATGTAGGAGAGATAATATCACATTCAAGACATACAAAACATAACCTAAACTACATGTGACACCAGGGTACATGAACCACATGCATGTACTCAAAACCAAGGTCAAAAGTTAGGAGGAAACCCTCCATCACACATCCATCTCAAAAATCGGGTACCATGAACTTAGGGTTTCGGGTCCTAACTAAAATAAGTATGATAACCACTATAATTCAAGCTCTAGAACATGATATCATCTACTAGAATATTAGGGTAACGTTATAGAGAGAGAAACAACAACATACAACTAAAGAGAAGTGCAATAATAGAGAGGGTAGAGGGTTATATCACCTGCCTTAAGGAAGATCGCTCCAAGGATTACAAGATCCAAGCACACGATCACCAAGGGAGGAAAAGATCCACCAAAAGATCCACTTTTGGACACAAGGTCACCTTAAAGAGAAGAAGATACCAAGGTTAAAAGTTGCTCAAGAAAAGAGGGTAAAAGATCCCTATGCCAAACCAAAGGAAGAAGGGGGAAAAGAGAGAAGAAACTCCCTCTCACTTGGGTACCGCCTTGTCAAAACATGGCCTATGATCCTTGTGATGAGGAGATTACTCTCAAGAACGACCACCATGGATGATCCATGGTTTAAGGCCGAGAAAAGAGAAGAAGATGTGCTAGAATATCCAAGGAAACATCACAAAATAAATGCATACTTTCCAAGGTTGAAGATGAGAAAAGGTCACTACATGCAAGGGATATCGACCACCAAGAGCTCCAAGATCAGTCCTCCTAGATCCTTAAGGCTCCAAGGATGAGAAAAATAGGGTGAGGAAGGATAAGGTCTGAAAGGTTTACTTACATGGAGAGAAAAGGGTTTATATAGCAAAGGAGGAGGGAGGTAGGGTGAGGGTGATGTGTCTTCACCTAAAGGCACCAAAGGGACATTTGTCCACCCAAGAAACACACATGCAACCACTCAAACCATGCATGAAAAAGATGTTTATACAACCTATGTTGGGTCTCAACCACTAAGGTACCCAACACATAGTTTCAGTCAAGAAACTCCAAAGGAGATCAAAACAAGAGCAAAGCATCATTGTGGTCGAGAAAAAAGGTCAGCAAGCACACTAGGTCGAGACACTCCACAAAAGGACAACATATCTCGACCCAAACCACCTCAAAACCACCATAGTCAAGAAATGCCACCCCCAATAAAGGTTTCTCAGTTAAGACACACCCAAATCACCCACAGAGGTTGAGACAAGGGTCGAGACAAACCAACAATGCACACATGGGTTGAAACCATGCAAACCCTTGAAACCCTAGTCACCTCTAGTGATACCACCACTCATAAAAGGCTCAACCAAAGTGGACCAAAGCATCATGCTCTCTCACATGAAGCCAAGAAAGAGAAGGAACACTTTAGCGGTGGCAAATTGCAAGATATTCCTCACAAATGGGAAAATTGCAATTTGACCCAAAACAAGCACATCAAGCACAAACATCATCCAAACAAGCTCAAACTGGAGACGTAAGCTCTCCACAAGCTCTAAGATAATATTAAAAGGATTAGAGCAAGGTTCTTATCACTTAATTGAGCAAAAAATATGGTTAGCCCAAAATGCAGGTCAGGGGTCTTACACTTTCTTCCCATCACCTAGGTGCATTGTGTGTAGAACGACGGTGCTTTCACTATTCTATAACTAGAACCAAGGTAGTCAAAGAGTTTTATGCCAATATTCAATGGAACTATGACACAATTGTTCCACCACCCAATAGCCAGGTAATTCTCACTTCCAAGATTGCCGGGGCAAATTTACCATCTCTAAAGATTCCTTGAATATCTATTTCAATGGAACTGAGATCACCGACACATAGAGGAAGGACTACCCTGACTATTTTGACCTGCTTGACCCCAAGGATTTCTACAAACACTTTGAACTTACACTCCCTAATATCCACAAGTTTTTGAAGAAGCCTCAGGTACCCTATAGGAAGAAGTCAACCCTGCCATCCTCTTCCCTAGATCTCAAGAACTATCTGATCGCATCAGTTGTTAACTGTAATGTCCACCCAAAGAAAAACTAAATTGAAATTGTAGAAAACATTGTTGTGATCGTGTACTATCTCTTGAAGAATGTTTGTGTCAAGTGGTCACGATACATTCTACACCACATGACCTTCTTTGACTCTGGGAAGAACACCCAATGTATTCACCCCCTACTCTGCCTTGATTTGTGGTCTTTTTTCTTTTACCACTCAAAAATCTCTTTTCCATGATCTCCATTACAAAGCAAGTCAGAAAGGAGTCTGCATTAGAGAAACCAAAATCAAGAAGACCTTCCTTTCTACTTCCTCTACCACACCTAGAGCCTCTACCTCTACCTCTACCCAGGTCCCTCCACCTCCACCACCACCTCGACCTGATCACACCTCTTTCTCAGTGTCAAATGAAACTCTTATGGGTTACATGATACACCAGTAGGTGTATAACCTTCAGGTTCAGGATCGCCTCCACCAAAACTTATTCCAGATCATGTCTACCATGAACCTATCCTACATCCATCCCTACCCCTCCTACCAGCCATACCCAGGAAGTGATTACGCTTCTTATGAATACAATCACTTCTATCCCGCCCCTCCACCTACTACTTCTGGTGCCACACATGTTGTTGATGGTGGACCTTCTCCTGGCGTGCTACCTCTGTTGGCTTTTCCTATTGGCCCTACTTCCACCCTGCTTGCTAGACTTGGGACCTCTACTCCCACCTTCCTACAAGCACAGGAGTTACATGCTCTTGGCATGTCTTGGGATGAGCAGAATGCCAGGTGGCCCCATCATGGTTTCAGTCCTCCTACCAATGAGGATATGTTGGTGATGATGAGGCTACCAAGGATGATGGATCTGAGGATAGTTTGGATGATAGCTTTGTCGGTTCCTCTGGAGATGCAGGTGGTGTTGTTGTCTCTACTACATCTTCAGATGGTGATGAGGACTACGAGCCCGAGGCTGACAATGATGATGACCTAGTTGACATAGATAACATAGATGTAACTTTGATGTTTTAAATCTATGTTTTTAGGTGTTGATCATATCTATCTTTTTAGACTATTTTGTACTAAGACCTTTGGGCACTATATCTGAGGCTTAATATTTATCATCTTTCTATTTTATCATTAGTTTGTGGCTTGTTCAGTGTTGTAATCTTAATCTTATGTAACATAACTCTTTGGTTGACTATATGTTATAATTTTGTGGTATTCTATCCCACATTTTGATTAATACATTATATTTCTTATTTCTATATGCTTCCTCTTTGTTTGTTGTTTGCTATATGTGGTTGATTGCTTTAGCTTATGCTTATGCTTATAGAGAAGACATGTGCCTTTAGCTCTTCTACCTCCCTACCTTTTTGTAATGACAAAGAAGGAGAAGTGCTATTAACCATATTGTTTTAACACTTATATGATGCTTTTCTTGTCTATTATCTACATATCATGTGACTTGCTAGAGGACCATATAGTATATATTTATTCTATGGTTATTTGTGGAAAGACTAACCATGAAGGCTTAGGTAAGCATGAATTGAGGGGGAGAAATTAACATTGTTCATTCATCTATCCCCTTGCTATTCATAAAGTAAAAGGTTTCACATCCTTTCTCAAAGGTAAAGGTTTAAATGTTCATATCCTTTTCAATATGTTGAGGAATGGTTTGTCATTGTCAAAAAGGGGGAGTATGTTGACGTAAGTGTTTTGAATTGTCCATATTTTGATAATGACTTAACCATTCCATTCATATGTATCTAATATGATTGTTTAAGATTGTCATTCCATTCATATGTATCTAATATGATTGTTTAAGATTGATTTCAGGCATTAGGTACATGAAAAGGATCAAATCATTCAAGCCCTAGCTTGTTTTAGTTCAAGTCAAAAGCAATGCAAATGCAAAATTTGGGAAAACACTCCAAATCACCTTAGATTATATTTATAATCATTTGTATTGTTGATATGAATTGTAACTAAGATGAGAAAAAAGCAGGGACACTTAATTCAAACATTTAATCACTTAAATATCATTTTGGAAAATTCATTATAGGCACTTCATTGGTCGAGTTACAAACTTGATCGTTCCTTAATAGATCTTGAGAATGATATCAATCGATTGAGTTGTCCATCCACAAAACTTGACGGATGACCTCTCTGTCCAAAATAGATTTAAGTGGATCGGTTGAGTTGCCACCAGGACAAACTTGACCAATGGTTTGAATTGATCTTGTCGCATAGTGTGATCGGTCGAGTTATCTTTATTGAAACTCGAATGAATGCACTATACGGATAATGTAGAAAAAGTGAATCTAACTTTAGGAGTGTTGCAAAACTTGAAAAAATATCCATTGCAACCCTACAAATGGATAGAAAACATTCATATGTATTCCCACACTCTAGTGGACACCCCCAGCAATAAATAGGACCTCTTAGAGTTCATTCCAAGGTTTCTCATTCATGCTATTCAAGGTCTTTGCCATAGTTGAGTGCTTTTAATCCACTTGAGTCCCTTTTTCTCTTTTGTTTACACTTTATTTCGTCCATATGAGTGATATAGGACTTGTGTGACAGAGCTACCTCATTGTTCAATTGTAAAGCTCTCAAAGCTTCTCCTTCCCAATTCCTTTTTCCAAGATCATGATGATGAAGGCTTCTCCAAGTAAAAGAGGATATGCATGCTTCTTCGAGCTGTAGAAGAAGGTGCCTCAAGCTTCTCCAAGTGAAGGAGGAGGACAA
Source organism: Alisma plantago-aquatica (assembly GCA_963693085.1). Classification (NCBI taxonomy): domain Eukaryota; kingdom Viridiplantae; phylum Streptophyta; class Magnoliopsida; order Alismatales; family Alismataceae; genus Alisma; species Alisma plantago-aquatica. The sequence goes on from OY856410.1 coordinate 336,585,943, forward strand.
GGCGGAAGATCCAAGGAGCTAAGAAGGTAAATCTTTCAAGGCTAAAGACTCATTGCAAGAAGGGGATCTCCTTGGTGAAGGAATCCAAGTGCTTACAAGAGTGGGTAAGACCTTTGTGAGGTATAATACTAGCTCTTGGATAGGTAAGACCTTGTTTGTAAGGTTGTTGGCTCCCTTGGCCTTAAAGGGAAGCTGGGTATCCTTGTCCTAGAAAAGGAAGGTCATTTTCTGTAACTCTTATAAGTGAATATAAGTAGTATACAAACTTAAGAAATCCTAGAGTTTGACCTCTCTAGGTATTCGAATGACTCTCTCCTAGTTTGAAGAGTAGAACCACTCTAAAATAGCTTATCCAATTGGTTGCTTGAATTTCTCTCATCCTTGCTATGCATGTTTAAATTTCCATCAAATTGACTATTTGCAATTGTTCCTAGTTGAAGTAAATTAAAGGTCTAACTATTCTTGTGCAAGTTTTGACGCTCTATTCACCCCCCATCTAGAGCCCTCTGATCCAACATGACCCTCACCACACTGGGAAACATGTACATTATAGAATATAGCACCTGTCATAACAACCAAAATATAATTTCAACTCTAATAGTTTGGTGAGGTACGCGACTCACCTAGCCTATAAGTGGCTCCGAAATTGCTACAAGACACCATATATGCAGCTGCTTAGGTTGTTGGAAGTGGAAAAGAAGGGTATCATATGAAGCCCCAACCAAAAATGAAGGGTATAAGAGTGGGGGGAGTTGATCCACCAATCCAACCCAACACAGATGGACAGAAGATGTTGCCAAACATGTAATGCTCAGCAATCTTGTTGCATCCTACAACTGGAATCAGGAGAAGGGAGCAACCTCTTCATCCCTACTACTGCAGTGCCGTCAGGAGGATGAGTTTCTGAGATGACAAAAGATGGATATGGGCCAAGGCTGGTCTTCTCATAAAAAAAGATAGGAAGAGATAGGTGATCCCTTCTAGGAGTCATTGAGGGTCCTATGATGGATTTCAAGCTAGAAGAAAGGTTGGAGGCGGAGATCGCCCCTCAGCAGAGAACACACCAGCATTGTTTGTTCTAGGAGCTGGAGTCGGCCAAGCACAAAGTAGGGAGGTCAACATAGCACAGAGTCTTCAGGGACATGGGCGGCATAGTTGGGTGGTGCTCGGACATGGTTGTATATCAACTGAAGGATGAGGAAACCATTAGAGGAGACCCACGGTGGCCCTTGTTTCTTTCACATCATACAAATAGGATTTTGTGTATATGCGGATTGCATTTAATAAGGAGGGTGACAGGCGCAACCCTGCCCCTAGTTGGATCTGGGTAATTAGGCAGGCGTGTCAAAGAAAGGATCCACGAGTCTATGAACAAAAGGTAATGGGAATATAACTATGTTTGATGATGTGTCATGTTTTAATTGGAAACTTAATTATAATATTTCAAATCATTATCATGATCATCATCTAAGTCTCAGTCCCAACAATGTTGAGGTAAGCTATGATAAATGTGTATTTATCCTTTTTATTTACATCTTTTAGATATCTTTTTTGGATTGTTTTTCTATTTATCTTCTTAGTTTTGTAATTAATTGTATTAGTTAAGATTTTTTTATTTATATAGAGTTTTAATTATATTTACTTGGTTTTTTTAGGAAAATAGCTCAATGACTAATTTTCCTTAGAAGATATTTTGCACAAATTCCTGCAGTGCCTGATTTAAATATATACCTCACACCAAAATTGTCATTACTCTTACATCTCAAGGTGAAATTTAATGGGAAAGTATGTGTTGGAAAGGGAATTGAATTATCTATAGGTTTTGGCCTCTTCTGAATTTATGACTGGTCCAAAAATATGCTCAAAATTGATGTTGTGAAAATCTACATCAAAAAGAATACGAACGGTCAAGATAATTAAAAGCAATCAACTGTTTCCTCTATTGACCAAATCCAGAAAGTTTTCTGCCGTCGGCCAAGAGCCTTCTAGAGAATCTTTTATGTAGGGTTTCCACCCCTCCTTCCCCTATAAAAGGAGGGGGATTGCACTAAGAAAAGAGGACCCCAATCTTTTGTATGCAATAAGTAGAGAATTTCTATTGCTTTCTTCCTATTGTAAATTTACATTCAAGAGCAATAGATTTAGTTCTTTTATTCTACATCTGGATCTTCCTCTCTGGTTCTTCTTCTCGTGTTTTCTTCTTGGAGTAGGAGAAAAAACAAATGAGCCATTTAATCATCACTATCTTGGACTCTATCGAGATCCGGAATTGTGGTCTATGACTCTTTTGCTTTCTTTTCTTATTTCTCCCATCCTCACCTTGAGTAGCGAGTAGTTTTCTTATCGATGCAAGGGGAATAGCACCTTAGTCATGTATTAATCAGATCGAGCTTTTACACGACTACTTCAATGGATGATTTTTTTATTTAGAAATCACAGGTTTAAATGAAGTAATTAATCATTTTTATCAGTTGTTAATATCAATGCATGTGACTATGGAAATCGGGATATAGAATGCCTACACCAATTTCACAAGGATTTGGATCCGACCGTGGAAAAATCCTCTTTAGGATGAAGAACAATGACTCTTGAACACCAGAATTAATGGGTTCACGTGGAGTTCCTCTTTTGTGTTTTGTTTACGAATAAAACACATACTTGCTTCTTTCTTGTTTGTCGTGTATCACTCAATTTTATTTTCACAAGGGATAAGGTAGTGAAACCCTTAAGCCTTGATGTTTCCCTTCTTGATTTCAAAATCATTCTTAAACATTTGATTTCTATTCACCTGTTAAATTTCAGCACTTTATTTTGTTCAGATAATATTGCGTGCTAACAGTTTCCTCTTTACTCTTTCATTTCTTAGAATAATCTTTTTTATTCCTTGCATTCGTGTAATCTTATATTCTTCTTGCAATTTACTTTATTGTATTAGAAAAATCAAACCCCTCATATCAGACTTTGTTTTATGTCAATCTTCCAAAAATACCAAAAAAAATAAAAAAATCAACCGGGTTTAAAAGAAACAAATCTTAAAAACATTATCGTGTGGGATCGACCCTTCTATACTAGATTTAATCAGAAACTAGAAAAATGATTAAACTCTAGGATAAATTTTCTAGTGAAAAAGGTGTGCTCTTCGACGCATATCAATTATGGCTCCGTTGTCGGAGACAATGGAGTTGTTTTCTCGAACCCCGAGAATTTTTTATTTTTTTTTAATTTTCTATGCCTTCTGAGTAACATTATGAAAGTCCTATCTCCTCTTTCTACTGAGTTTCCATTCCAAAAATACGTTTTTTCTACAAACAAATATATATGTATAATTGTGCATGCACCGCCCATCCAACGATCTTATGCCGTCAATTTTTGTTCCTGAGCCAGAAAGGACTTTTCATTGCTTAAATCGACAAAACTGACTTAGGATGGGCGAAGAGGAGGTGTTCTGTAGGATTGAGCAGGCACTTGCAGCTCAAAGAGAGTTGATAATGGCTGAACGTGTGCCTCAAGAAGCCAACTTACGTGCAGTCTATATCACTGAGCAAGAGGCTATAGAAGCCGCTTAGAGGGAGGTTGGGAGACAAAAACAACTAAAAGATTTTTTCACTCCAAAAACTAGGTATGCACAATACCCAGTTATGCCATCCGTGATCACTGCCCCTCAATTTGAGATCCGTACTCAATGGATCACCATGGTACATGCCAATCCCTTTTCTGGGAACAAAGGTGAAAGTTGTCAAGATCACCTCCAACGTTTCACAGACCTTAATTCCTTGACCAAGATCACATGCATTTTTGAATATGCCATTAGACTTAGACTTTTCAAAGACTCTCTTTCAGGTGCAGCCAACAGTTGGTATAATGCCATGAAGAGTGAAAACCCCATCACCACCTGGGAATTACTTCAAACAAAATTTTTGGATAAATACTTCCCCCCTTCCCTCACCTATCAGATTAGAGGACAAATCCTATTTTTTCAAAGGTCCCTGGAGAAACTTTAGGAGAAGATTGGGAGATATTTAGGGAACTCCTATGCCATTGCCCCCATCATGACATATCACAATATCAACTCATTGAGATATTTTGTTGTGGTGTTGATGATGACACCAAGAAATTTCTAGATTCCTCATCTAGAGGAATTTCATGTTCTAAAACCTAAGCAACATATGGGAGGTAGTTGAATGAGATTTTGAAACCCAAGCTAGACGAGGAACTGGTGGGGTCTTAAAAATGGCTAAGGCTAAGGTGAACCCAGACATTCATACTATTACCGAAGCTCTTAAAATAATCTCTTTGAAATAGGACCACTTGGAATCCTCATTTAATGCCTATGAAAGACAACCTCAACAAGTGAGGGCTGCAGAATCTTTGTGGGATATGTCAATGGTATGATCATTCTACCCTCTAATGTTAATATCTCTACAACACCCCTGTACAACCTGATGTTGGACAACAAGTGGAGGACCTCAACTCTATTCATAGTATCTCAGGACAGGCTTACTACAATCCAAACCATGCTAGAAACCATCTTGAGTTTCAATATGGAAACCCCTCAGGAGCTGAAAACTCATCTCAACTTCCCCCTCCACAAAGACCCCCACAACCCCAAGCTAACTATTGTCCATGTAATGCCCTTAAACTTTCTTAATGAGTTGAATAAGCTTAATTATCATAATTAAATTCTTATAAACCTAATATAACCTTTTGATATTTTTTGAAATCATAAGACAAGCTTAAGTTTCAAATTTGGTCCAATTTGGACACTATTTGATCAAGTTATGCAATTTGATGCACATCTTGGACTTTTCTACAATTTACCCAAATGAGAGGTTTCCTTTGCAATTTATCACTTGCATTATGTTCCTTGGATATTCTATCATAATTCTTGATCTTTTTGAGTCATGTATCACCTATTTAAACCTTATTTTGAAGGTATTTTCTACAAGGGTATTTTAGGGTTTACCCCTTCATGGATGAGCTGCCTTTAGTAGCTATCAACTAATGAATTATTTGTTTTACTTGGAAATTCAAGAAACAAGGAATAATAATGTTTATATGGATGGTGGGGGAGGTTCTTGTGTGTGTGCTTGTATATTCTTAATAGTTTTAAGGCCATGGACACTTGGAAAGATACTAGAACTTCAACTTGTTTCTTTTTCTTTATCTTAAAGTTTCATATACTTATCCCTAAGCACCAAAACGAGCCATTTTCTCTCCACCACTTCCCTCCCTATATGAACCTCATTCTCCCTCTGTTCTTCTATGAATTTTCTATCCAATGAAGAAGAAAGAGGGGATCTTCTTGGAAAAAGAATCTAGGGTTGCAATTGACTTACCTTTTTGGGTTTGAAAAGCTTCCTTATAGTGATCTTGACCTAAAAGAGTAAGAATTCCATTCTTTCCTCCATTTATTTCTTTTTGTCCTTCCTCCTACCTTTCTTCAGGCCTAAACCTTGCTGTTCCATAGTAGAAATTGCTCTAAAGCTCTAAAACCCTACCTTTCTTGCTCCTTATGCTTAGGGTTTGCTAATTTGATGAAGAAAGGTGCTAGATGGACGAGTTCACAACTTATACTTGGATTTTGTACCCTACTTGCTCGAGTTTTCTTCTGTTTGGGATTTCATATTCTCATTAGAGTCAAGTTTTATAACTTGCTCCACGTTTATTTCTTACCATAAGCTTGCTAGCTCATGTTCTTGCTTTTAAATAATGATCCATGCACTAAAAAGCTATGCTTGACTTGGATTTAGATTTTTATAATGTTCCCTAGTATGATTTCAGTTCTAGATGAAATTGTGATCATGTGCATGTTATTCCTAAGGTATAATATGACTTGGATCGGGTTATTTTGACAACCTATGATATTAAGCCCCTATCAACCAATGGTCAATTTTAGGGTTTTAAGCTAATTTCTTCTATAAACACATTACCCATTGGTGGTACCATTACAACAAACGATGGTGTTGTCTTCATGACAAATGATTATGGTGACCAAGGGTGTCAACTGAAGTTCACCCCTTAGGTCAGGTTTTGGCCTAATTAGAATCTTAATGATCAACAAACAAGTACCCTAATGATGCTATCAATCAATGGTGACATTAGCTTGATATTCGATGGTGATTAATGAATATAGTGATGATCTAACAACCTATGGTAACCCAATAGTCACTACTGATGGTGGATCAGCTCTCCACAACCTATGGCGAGTTAAGCATGTAGTTGTAGCATCAATTAAGCCTTAAACTAAGGGTTTCTTGGGTCATTTGATGCAATGGTCGGACCTATACTACAATTGATGGTTTTAATATATGAACTTGACCTAATGGTTAAGATTTAATGTTTCTTCATCCAATAAATTGGAAGGATTCCTAATGTAATATGTTGGTCCTAATAAAGTGATTTATATGTTTTCCTTTATGAGATCAACTTAAGAAGATCATTTATTGACAGCTTGGTTTAAATAAACAATCGCTTTTGGTTTTACCCTACTCTCAATGGAACTTTTAATGTTGTTAATCAAGGGATGTCTAGGGTTAAATGGTGACTCTTTCTAGAGCACAACTCAAGGACTTCATAGGTGGTTTATCCAAGGTGTTTACTTATGTAAACACCCAATGATCTTACCTTTTAAACATCCAATGGTTATGGGTGACATAGTGGTATGGTGATATGGGTTGAAAGATGATGGAACAAATGGAGGATTACCCTTAATAAGGTAGTCTTACCTATTAACTCATATGAATAGAAGGGATGATAATCATATTGTGTTGATATGTAACTGTAATGAGGTATAGCTTGTTATACCTAGCTTTAATATAACTAAATGATGGTAATTGGGTATGAATAGTCCATGAATGATTAAGGCAATCATGGAGTACTCTCTTATTGTTGTTGAAACCTTAGTATGCTATAACTTGATGGTTACAACTTGATTTATGTGTGGATTCATAATTGATAATAGTATGGAATGTGATAGTGATGCTTCACCATATGCATCCATGATCCAATGGGGATGTTGTGAGTTAGGGTTGGGGTATAAGTGATGATTAACAACATTAATATAATTTATCTTTTTGAACCTAAATCTAATGCAAATAGATAAAGATGAGTGTTCATGTTTAACTTTCTTATATGATGGAATGATGGTGAATAACCTCCTTAATGTGATCATAACCTTAATATGTTAATTGGTGGTTATCATAGCCACATGGTTGATACTTTCTTATTCTAAACATGTGCATTATGAATATGATGAGGTTAATCATATCTATATTCCTGGCAGTTGATGTGATAAAGGAATGTTCTTAATGTTAATATATCCCTACTATGATTGTTTATGAATATCTCCTAGCTCATTAATGCAATATTGTGTTGATCTGGTGTATTATATGTAAGTGATGTTGTTGAGCCTTGTTATAAGGCATGAAAAGATAATGATGAATTGTAGGGAATATTATGATGGTCTTAATGACCTTTGGGCATGGTTGAGCCCTGAATGAGGTGTAATCCTCTTATGTTTATAAGGGTTGATACCCTATGATATTGTGAAAAAGATTTATATCTTGTGATAGTATGATGACTAGTGTGGTCTCATGAATGGAAAGTGAATAGTACCATGTGATGATGAGATGAGAAATTATGTTTCACAAATTTTATATCCTTTAAAAGTTGTGATATTTATATGCTTGCTAGAAGTGAATTAGGGTTTGTATGTCCAATTGTTTGATGCAGCCTTAATTCACTCAATTGACATAATGAATCAAGTGCAACTCTAATCATGTAGTGACTTGTGTCGTAGAGCCATCTTCAGTGTCAGAACTTGCGGGATGGTGAAACGAGTATTCCTAAGGGAAACTTGGAGTGCATATTGTTGAGTATGTGGGGTTGGCAGGTTGAGGATATATCCTTGTCATCCACAATGTATATTGTGGAGATGGCTATGGTCATGCCTCATATATCTGATGTGATTGAGAATGGTTGTGGTCATGTCTTAGTGATTATAACATGATGTGATTAGAGGACAACTACGGTTGTACCTCAATGATTGGGTTTGAATATCCTAGATGCTAGCATCGTGACCTATATCAAGGTGGGCTAGTTACAGGACTATATGTCACTGTGGTGGCAGCTTTGACTGATTTGTCACTGCCTTTTTACTCATACTGAATGAGGGGAAGAGATCTTAGGATACCGGCACTCCTAGATCTTGTCTGGAATTGAATATCCCTTCGCAGGGGTCACTTGGACTTTGAATGGTACAATTCAAATTCCCCAGGGTGTAATAAAAATGTAATATAGCAGTGTAGCATATTTGTTTAAGGTTATACACGACGTTTCACATTGGATGATAACCCTTGTTTGTTATCTTTACATAAAGATGACACTTAGTGTACTTAAGAGATAGTAGATATACTTTGGTTGTGGATATTCTTAATATTGTAGATGCATACATATAGTAGCTATGCTTGTGTTGATAACTATTGTTACAACCTCAATTTTATATGTGTTTTCATAATTGAAATGTAATAATTTTATGAATATGGACTTGATTAGAGAAGGTTGTATGCTTTGCTTCAAAGAATGGGTTTCTTTGCAAGTTTCCCCTTTGATATGAATTTTGTAATTTCTATTGTTCTGTTAATCCAATAATGGATATAAGAGAGAAGAAAAGAAGAAAATCCCAGGTATTATAGAAAGATAAAAGATAATGGATTTTAAGCAATGTATTTATGAGACATATATAGAAATCTCTAGCATGAGATATAATGGGGCCACAATAGAGTGGTTTTGACTCCACTTACTTATAATGTTTATAAGAATCAAAATAGAGAAAAGAGGAAAGTAGGAGAGAGAAAATATGTATTTTTATACATAATAAATGCTTTATAAGTCATTGACTTGCAAATGAATAAAAGGAGTTATTCCTTTTGAGTTTCCACTTCAAACTTGGAATATAAGTAAATTAAGTCATAATAGACTTTCCCCTAAAACTTTATTGAAAAAGGATAAAAGAAGAGAGAGTTATTGATTTTATGAGTTTGCATAAAGTGGAAAGGAAAAGAAAAGATATCATAGTTATTTTTGAATTGGAAACTATATGTCACGCCCTTTGGTAGTCGTCCGATGCAAAATCAAGGATACCCGGGATCATCTTGTTCCTCCAGTCCAGGTGGGAACAGGAACAGTAGATACAAATCATCTACAACTTCGATCTCTCTCTAGAGTCCACCGTTTGCCCCGATTCTTTTCCCTTTCGATTCGGGAGTACAAATCGGACATGATGGTCCCTGGATGTTCCTATTTTGGTGCACGATTTGGATTTCCCCAAATCTCTCTCAAAGCTGGACACCATTAGAACCCGGGAAGATAGACCCTTGCTATAAGCTTCCTATAAAAGGAACCCTAAGGATGCCTAAGGTGAGTATAACAAAGGGAGGGTCTACATCTTAACTGTTCTACAAATTATCACTCTAGATCGAGCCTTCTACCTATGGCACCCATCCAGTTTGCCTCCAGTGAGGGTGCTTTGGAGGAAGTTTGACCAAGGGAACCTAAACCCTGACTCTTGGTTGACCGAGATACCTCTAGATATAGGAACCCAAAGGAGGTGGAGTTTGAAGAGCCAAGGTTGAGGAGGGCCCTTCGTGAAGCCATTGGGCAGGTGGTAGATGACGCTCTTATTCTCTGAAGAAACAGAGGCATGTATCTATGGATGGGGATGAAGCAGTGAGGAACAAGGAGCGAGTCAGGGAAAAAACTGGTCCAACCCAGTCTGGTCACCGGTTTTGAGTCTAGTTGGGCTAGAGAGTAATGCTAGACCTGCGTGTCCAGCATGGTCGAGAGCTGGAAGTCGTAAACCAATCATAACACACCACATCACCCTGAAAGGTATAATTATTTCAAAAAACTCTTGAAATTATACTTAACTTGCAAAAATCATAGAAATTACTAAGGTGATATGATTAAGACAAAATATATATGCTTTTCGATCAAAAAAATACAAGGAATACAGTAAAAATACAACCAGGGTCTAATTTTGCTTATAGTTTGAAAAGTATGTAAAGATGCCATCTTTAATGGTTTCATTAATGAAAAACCCTCAGTTTGATGATAATTAGATTTAATGATGATCCCTTAATAATTAGAGTTGAATATTAACTTGTTAATAAAAGAAAGTTTTGGATCTAAAATAATGATCTTTGTACATAATTGGCTCAATTTAGGGTTCCATGTATGTGAAAAATAATTAATGGGCTTAGAAACCCTAATCTAGGTGTTAATGGGTTTTAATGAGATATAATTCAAGATCCTTTGTATAAAAGTGATGTTAGGTTAATCCCAAGCTTAATAGATGATAAAAGGACTTTAATATGTTTAAGTTGAATAATTAGGGTTTTGCACCTAGAACTGCTATTTTAGGGTTTTGTGGATATAAATGAGGAAAGTTGTAAAAAGATCTAAGAGAATCCTAATGAAACCCTAATTTGGATTGGAATCCCTAGAAAGTGAATCCAAGTCAATTAAATAGATATATTCATGATAAAGTGTAGTAAATAGGTTACATATGATTTTTAGGAATACTGTGATTGTTGAACTGCTTCTTGGATTACTTGCTTGCTTGGAATTGTTATTATCTTGTTGAATCTGCAAATCAGGTATGTGGTTATTAATTAGTACATGCTTTAGCTTCTCGGCATTTCTTGAGGCTTTATCGATTGCACTGCAATTAAACTGCTTGGATGTTTCATTACTGCAATCTTTAAAGTGACTATGTGTATAACAATTTAAGTATAAGTGTGATTTGCTCGAACCTACATACCACTCTGGATGTAAGATAATGGACCAAAACCTGGAGGGAAGGTCAAAGTGAGTCAAGCCCCAGAGGGAAGACCAAAGGGCACCTAGAGAGGTGACCCCAGGTACCAAGATCAAGATGAAGAATGTAGCCTTAAAGTCACTTGCAAGGACTTAACCCTAGAGAGGGTATCCCAAAGGTGGTAAAAGTGATTGAGGAGTCATACTAAAAATGTAATCTTGCATTGTTAACAACTATTTGTTGTGATTATGTTGTTAGAAATTATGTGCATTGTTTTGTTTGTCGCCACATACCGACATATTTATTTATGTTGACCAACGTTTTGTTTGTCAGTGTTTTAGGTATTATCCAAAAAGGACAAATAGTGAACTAGAATCTGTGAAGATACAGTAAGTAATCCAAAGGAGGATTAGATAGATAGATTTTGTCTGCGGATAGAAGTCTGAGATCCTGTTTTGAAAAGGTATGCAAAAGTTAATTTTTATTCTTTCTTTCCAATTTAGTCTCTCATAGAATTTATTAATTGTTTTTTATTATTTGCAAAACTATTTATCTTGACATTTATGAGTGACGATTCATGTCTTTAAGGTCTTTTAGACACTCAAAAGTGCGGGTCATTACATTTGGTATCAGAGCGATGGTTTTCCATTTAATATCTAATAATTATTAAATTTTACAAACTCTTTAGAACCCAAGGGAGTTATTAAAGGATTTTCCAATGACGGAGGTGTCTAGAAATGGATCACGGTCCAGGGGCTGGCAATATTTTCCTCCACCCCGTTAGTTGATCACGAGGACTCCCGGATGCAGTGTGACTGTCTGACCAATGTCTGAGGTTCTGACTCAAAATAAGATACCTTTAGGACTCTCTCATCTATTTCATCCCTTCTCAACCCTAATTCAAGTAAGGATTCTAGGATTTAGGGTTTTTCTCTCTCTCTCTTCCCCACCCTCTTGAGGTAAGGGTGTGTATGATAAGATTAAGGAATCCTCCACCAAATTAATAAAAAGCATGTAAACAAGATGTCATGGACATAAGTTTAATAAATATGTGTAAACTAATAATTAGTTACATGCTTAGATTGTAGGACATGTGTTGTCATGCCCTCAGGAGAGACCTAAGGTTAGACCTTCTTGTCAGGAGGATAGTAGAGAGTTAGCCTTGGAGGCCGAGTCCTCCAGGAAGAGGTTGAGACCTGGCACATCCTCTGAGGATGATGCTAACCCTAACCCTAAGTGGATGTTAGAGAGATATGACATGATAAGTTAGATATCATGGTCGACCATATATGTGGGTTGACATGCTTTTTGGTTTTGAATACCCGAGAGAAGTATGAGCTATGTGAGGTTGGTTGGCCTAGTACCTTTTGGAGACCCAACCTTGGAAGGGTCGTGCCTGTTGGGGTGGAGGATAGCTCCTTCATTGAAGAGGATAGTGGTGACCATATAGAAATCCTTATGGGCATATATGGGCATAGAAGGGCATGCACCTATGTAGTAGAGCACGTCAGCAGTGCTGATAGTAGGTTGAGACCTAGGTCAGAAGGGCATGTTGGTTAGCTTATGAGATAAGCATGTAGAGCTTTGGATAATCTTGATCAGACATATGTTTGGATCATATGTTTCACCCATGTAGGTGTATGCATGTATCATTAAGAGCTTGGTCAACCTTCTTAGACAGAGAACCTCCAGTGGTAAGGTTGGTTGTAGGGTTAGCTCTAGAGAGAGAGAGCAAGACCCAAGCAAGAAGGTTGGAAGCTAAGACTCCAAGATATGAGGGACCATGAGAAGTTGGGTATGTTATGACCTAGAACGGATGACCTAAGTGTATGGTGGTGGTTGCCTCGTGCATGATCCTTGGAGGCTTGTGGTATCTTGGTTGCCTTTAGAGGAATAAAACCTTAAAAGGGGAAGAAGCTTCTTGAGTTGATGTACAGGAGTTGTAGGTGCCTACCTTACCTTACAGGTGTAGAAAAGAGAGTTCCTTAGACCCTGAAGAAGTAGAGTAACAAGTTATGAGGTCTCACACTGAGTCGGTTTTCCTTGTGTAGGACTCTACGGTGTTGTTCACGTGGAAGGATGGTGGGAAGTGTATGCTATACCTTGTGTATGTTTGGTTCGTTGCTGGATAGTTGATGCATAAGAAGTGAACCCAGGGTTCCTAGACCTAAGAGGGGAAGTAGCAGTACCTGGTGTGCCTAATTCTCACGAAGATGGGTGAATTCCTACAGTTTTGGGCATGGCACCCTTCAAGTTTAGAGGAAAAGGAAACCCCTTGGACTAAGGTATATGTTTGATGAACCCCTCACACATAGGTTGGTGACATATGCATGTATGATGTTGGTCTGATGTATAGGAGCAAGTATGACATACTAAGGAACCCAGAGTGGCTTAGTGGGTGGTCTTCTTGCGATCTACATGCCTAAGTAGCATGATAGGGCTAAGCATGCACATGATGGTGTAAACCCTGGATGTAAGGACGTTTGTGAACTTTATTTCTATCAAGAGATAGTTTTCTCCCATCCTGGGGAGGGACCCTTCTGTAGGGTGAGTACTAGACTTTTTTTAGGTTTAAGGTAACCTAAAGAGGTTTCTCACAAGATATTGATGTAAGTGGAGAACCCATAGTATGAGAACGAACCTATAGACCCTTATATGACCATCTCTAAGGGGCATGAGGGTGTGTTGCCATGGAGGTAACCTGTATGGGGCCTGACCAAGGTAGGTAGGTTGCCATGATCCCTATGAAAGGATGTAAGTTTAGCCATTTATGCCCAAAGAGATGATGGAATTTTTGGGTAGGGATTCAAGTTTGATATGTACCATGATAGAATCCTAAGTCTATACTAAGGCCAGGTGGGGATAAGACCGATGGGAGTAGGAGTTTCCTAATTCCCTAGTTGCACAAGACCATAGGGTCAGGAGGTAACAGCTATCACTGTCCGAGGACCATGGGTTAGGAGATTGATCACCTTCATGAACTCATGGGACCCAAAGGGCAAATGAAGTGGGAACTCCCTAGATGCATAAGGGAGGAGGGACGAACCCAAAAGTACCAACACCCTACAGACCTAGAGGAGATGACTAAGGATTGTGTGACAACCCAAGTGTGTTTGGGAATAGTTTTCTATGGATGTAAACCTGATATCGAGATGTTCAGGATGTGGAGACATGTGATGCATGTTTCATCTTAGTTTGGAAAGGTGTACTGGAAATTTGGGATGCACCATCTCTACTCTTGGAACGGGATGAACTTTGTAATTGGACTGTAGCCAAATGCTTATTTCCTCTCATTATGGGGGTGAAAGATAGGGCAATACGCATGCCATACATTAAGGAAAAAGATGATGTGAGTTGGAACATTGCTATGAGGTTTAAGGATTGAGGAAGTAAAATACCTTTTGATAGATGGTTTGCCAACACGAAGAGAACTAAGTCATCATATGAGGACGTTCCTATCAAGAGCAGTATGGAATTTATGAGTCATATAAGTTTGAGTATGATAACCAAGATGATGAGCTCAAAGTTTTCTTGACTTAGTTAGACCTAAATTTGAGATGTGCATGATGAGTGGAGTGTATGCAGGTTTATGTCATCACCGATAAGGAAGCTTATGTGATAACTGATACCTTTCGTCGGGGTACAGTGCATGTGTCTAGCTATCTTGTTTAAGAGAGGTTGTTAGGCGAACCCTAAGTTCGTTAGAAGATGAGACCATGTATGGATAACACCCAGATACAATCAGACATGTTGGTCAAGGTGGTTGCTCAATTAGCTAGCCTAGAGCTTGATGAGATAGAAGGATGGTTCTAAGAACCTCAGATACACCTCTCCGGAAAGGAGGGAGATGGAACCCATGACTAGAGTGTTTTAGGGTTTATGAGGAGTCAACCCTGAGGAATCATGGCATGCAGGAGCTCATAATGTTAAGTACACCCTGCATCGTGGTACTACTAAGATAGCAAAAAGTGTGCAGTAGTACTTTAAAATGCCTGAGATGAAGAAGTATATTGGGTTACATGTGGTTGGTTGCCATGCATGCCAAGAGGTGAAGGCCGAACACCAATAACCTAGTGAGTTACTACCGATAATGAAGAGACCCTGAGAGGGAATGAGAGTGGATCACCATAGACATTGTGGTTTTAGTATGGGTTATGGTAGATCGCCTTACCAAGTTGACCTAACCCCTTGCGTAAGAGAGAGAGTGCTATCAAAGTGGCAGATCGGGTTGAACTATGTGCATGAGAGAGATAGTTCAACTACACCATGATTGAGTTCAATATTTGGAGCATCACCTCAAGATCACATCCATGCAGTGGAAGTAGGTACATGAAGAACTCAATGCCATCTTGAAGTTTAGCACAACTTATCACCCCTGACTGATGGAAAATCAAGAGAGTATGAACCAGACTAGAGGGTCTGATGAGAGTGTGTGTGCTTGTTCAGGGTGATACATGGGAGCAGTTCCTACCCCTAAAGAGTTTGCTTATGATGATAGCCACCATAGCCAGTATCAGATGTAAGAAGCTCTGTAAGCGAGACCGTGTCGATCACCGCTTCATTCGGATGATGTCGGTGAAAGGGCCTTGTGAAGGTCAAAGAGACCACAATATGTGCAGATGAAGTCACTTTGATCATGTGATGGCTGAGAAAGCCCAGGGGTTCACTGTGGGAGAACAAGTGTTATGAAAACTCGGCCCCTTTGAGATATAGTTAAAGTTGAGTCCCCGATATGTGGGTCCATTCGAGATGGATTGGTGGAGATGCTTACGTGTAGCCTTACCCCTCAGGATAACATGATGTATGGTGTGTTCCATTAGTCCGATCTAGGACACTATGTGATGTATCCCAACCATGTGCTAAGCCATGAACCTATTGAGCTTCTAGGGAGGCTAAAATATCCTGAGTCACCCATGAGGGTACGAGATACCAAGGTGAGAGAAAACTCAGATGTAAGAATATAAGATGATAAAGGTTCTTTGGAAGCGCCATGGAGAGGATGAATCCACATGAAAGTCGATGATGGACATAGGAGAGTCTAATCCTGAATTGTTTGTATGTCTGGTGGAATTTTGAGGGAACAATTCTTATAAGAAGGGAAGGATGTTACAAGCTCAATTTTACATGTGTTTTCATAATTGAAATGTAATAATTTTATGAATATGGACTTGAATAGAGAAGGTTGTATACTTTGCTTCAAAGAATGAGTTTCTTTGCAAATTTCCCCTTTGATATGAATTTCATAATTTTTATTGTTCTGTTAATCCAATAATGGATATAAGAGAGAAGAAAAGAAGAAAAGCCCAAGTATTATAGAAAGATAAAAGATAACAGATTTTAAGCAATGTATTTATGAGATATATATAGAAATCTCTAGCATGAGATATAAGGGGGCCAAAATAGAGTGGTTTTGACTCCACTTGCTTATAATGTTTATAAGAATCAAAATAGAGAAAAGAGGAAAGAAGGAGAGAGAAAATATGTGTTTTTACACATGATACATGCTTTATAAGTCATTGCCTTGCAAATGAATAAAAGGAGTTATTCCTTTTGAGTTTTGATTTCAAACTTGAAATTTAAGTAGATTAAGTCATAATAGACTTTCCCCTAAAATTTTATTGAAAAAGGATAAACGAGAAGAGAGTTATTGATTTTATGAGTTTGCATAAAGTGGAAAGGAAAAGAAAAGATATCATAGTTTTTTTTTTTTTGAAAGATATCATAGTTATTTTCGAATTGGAAACTATATGCCGCGCCCTTTGGTAGCGATGCAAAATCAAGGGTACCCGGGTTCATCTTGTTCCTCCAGTCCAGGTGGGAATAGGAATAGTAGATACGAATCATCTACAACTTCGATCTCTCTCTAGAGTCCACCGTTTTCCCCAATTCTTTTCCCTTTGGATTCGGGAGTACAAATCGGACCTGATGATCCCTGGATGTTCCTATTTTGGTGCACGATTTCGATTTCCCCAAATCTCTTAGAGCTGGACACCATTAGAACCTGGGAACATAGACCCCTGCAATAAGCTTCCTATAAAAGGAACCCTAAGGATGCCTGAGGTGAGTATAACAAAGGGAGGGTCTGCATCTTAACTATTCTACAAACGGTCACTCTGGATCGAGCCTTCTACCTCTTGCACCCATCTAGTTTGCCTCCAACGAGGGTGCTTTGGAGGAAGCTTGACCAAGGGAACCCCAACCCTGACTCTTGGCCGACCGAGATACCTCCAGATACGGGAACCCAAAGGAGGTGGAGTTTGAAGAGCCAAGGCCGAGGAGGGCCCTTCGTGAAGCCGTTGGGTAGGTGGTAGACGGCGCTCTGTTTCTCCGAAGAAACAGAGGCCCGTGTCTGCGGACGGGGACGAAGCAGCGAGTCAGGGAAAAAATCGGTCCAACCCAGTCTGGTCACCGGTTCTGAGTCTGGCCAGGCTAGAGAGTAATGCTGGACCCGCATGTCCAGCATGGTGTAGAGCTGGAAGCCACAAACCAATCATAACACGCCACGTCACCCTGAAAGGTATAATTATTCAGAAAACTCTTGAAATTATACTTAGCTTGCAAAAATCATAGAAATTACTAGGATGATCGTATTAAGACAAAATATATATGACTTTCGATCAGAAAATACAAGGAATACACTAAAAATACAATCAGGGTCTAATTTTGCTTCTAGTTTGAAAAGCATGTAAAAATGCCATCTTTAATGGTTTCATTAATAAAAAACCCTCAGTGTGATGATAATTAGATTTAATGATGATCCCTTAATAATTTGAGTTGAATATTAACTTGTTGTTAATAAAAGAAAGTTTTAGATCTAAAAGAATGATCTTTGTACATAATTGGCTCAATTTAGGGTTCCATGTTTGTCAAAAATCATTAATGGGCTTACAAGCCCTAATCTAGGTGTTAATGGGTTTTAATGAGATATAATTTGAGATCCTTTGTATAAAAGTGATGTTAGGTTAATCCCAAGCTTAATAAATGATAAAAGGGCTTTAATATGTTTAAGTTGAATAATTAGGGTTTTGCACCTAGAACTGCTATTTTAGGGTTTTGTGGATATAAATGAGGAAAGTTGTAAAAAGATCTAAGAGAACCCTAATGAAACCCTAATTCCGATTAGAAACCCTAGAAGTGAATCCAAGTCAATTAAATAGATATATTGGTGATAAAGTGTAGTAAATATGTTACGTATGCTTTTCAAGAATTCTGTGATTGTTGAACTGCTTCTTGGATTACTTGCTTGCTTGGAATTGTTATTAGCTTGTTGAATCTACAAATTATGTATGTGGTTATTTATGAGTACACACTTTAGTTTCTCGGCATTTCTCAAGACTTTATCGTTTGCACTGCAATTAAACTGCTTGGATGTTTCATTACTGCAATATTTAAAGTAACTATGTGTATAAATATTTAAGTATAAGTGTGATTAGCTCAAACCTACATACCCCTATGGATGTAAGATAATGGACCAAGCCCTAGAGGGAAGGTCAAAGTGAGTCAAGCCCCAGAGGGAAGACCACATGGCACCTAGAGAGGTGACCCCAGGTACCAAGCTCAGGATGGAGAAGGTAGCCTTAAAGTCACTTGTAAGGACTTAACCCTAGAGAGGGTATCCCAGAGGTGGTAAAAGTGATTGAGGATTCATACTGAAAACATAATCTTGCATTTTTAACAACTATTTGTTGTGATTATGTTGTTAGAAATTATATGCATTGTTTTTTTAATTCCCACGAACCGGTATATTTATTTATGCTGACCGACGTTTTGTTTGTTAGCATTTTAGGTATTATCTGAAAAGGACAAACAATAAATTGGAATCTGTGAAGATACAGTAAGTAATCCAAAGGAGGATTAGATAGATAGATTTTGTCTATGGATAGAAGTCTTAGATCCTATTTTGAAAAGGTATGAAAAAGTTAATTTTTATTCCATCTTTCCAGTTTAGTCTCTCGTAGAATTTACTAATTGTTTTTTATTATTTGCAAAACCATTGATCCTGAAATTTATGAATGACGATTCGTGACTTTAAGGTCTTTTAGATACTCAAAAGTGTGGTTCGTTACAACTATACTGCTACTGCTTATTATAATCATGATGCTAGCTATCTCATATTATTAGTTATGTTTAGCATGCTAACCATGCCTTTGTAACTAGAGATGCATATACTGCTAATCATGCTTATCCAAAAAGTTGTACTTATGTTGTTAGCTCTTCTTATGATGTTGATATGTTCAACTAATTAGACATGCTCATGTTGTTAGCTATGATATGTTACTAGACTTGCTCATGATGCTAGATATGCATATGCTACTGAATTGGTTATATTGTCAACAAGATAAAGGATGATAGTTTGGCTAATGATGATAGTTATTATCTATTCCTTTATGTATTTTGTTAATCATCAGTACTGTTGAGCTTATTTGTTAAATCTAATTAAAGTTCTTATCTATTTAATTGCTTTAAAATGTTGTAATCAATAAACGTTGTTGGAGGTTATATCTCTTACTGGGATATGGGTCTCACCCTTATGGTTCGCCACATTTTTTTTAGGTAATCAAAAGTGATGAAAACAAACATGTGGCATAAAAAAGGAGCTATAGTAATGAATCTTTGAGAAAGTTGATTAGATGTCTAGTGTGTCCTAGAGTCGTCCCTGTACTCTCAGGTCTGAGAAGGAAAAGCTTGTATATGGTGCTTCAAATGAATCAAACTTTTGTTAGCATATTAATGCTTGTTTGTGTTGCATATATGAATATTGTTCTCCCGTGTAAATATGTTGTGGCTAAGGTGATAGAACAATTTGTATCAAATTCTTGGCATAGTATGGATACAATAAAGATGTTGGGCTCTTATGCAAATGTTTTTGAGCGGGTGCTGATGTTGAAATTGATTTTAATTTACCCATATTTTTGGGTATATAATTAATTAGTGATCGATTGTGCTTTATGTGTTGAGTAATATTGTTTACTATAACGAGTTCTCATAGTCCACTACCAGGTTTTCTGTACAATAACAATCAAAGGAATTTTGGGAACTAAGGGAACTTTAGGGAAAAATTCCAAAACCGAAGACCTTACTAAGGAAAACAATATCAAAACCTCCATCATCCACCACCTCAATAGAATGTCCCCACCCCTGTGGCAGAAGATAGGATTTTAGCCTTGGAGCAAATCATAATAGCACACCAGAAGCCAATCGATGCTCAGTTTGCTCGTCTTTTTTCCCAACAAAAACCCCATGTAGGAACCTTCACTGGACAACCCGAGAACAACCCAAAACATCCCAAACAACTAAAGGTTGTTTGCACCCGTACAGGGAAGGTTCATACTCCTCCCCCAGAGAAACTCATAGTTTTTCTCTTAGACTTTGAGGATGATGATACAGTGGCCATCGAAACTCCTCCTTCACCCACTCTTATCATTCCCACTCCTTCCACCCCCTCTCATGTGGCCCCACATGTGGAAATTGACGAGCCAGAAATTCCTATTTACAAACCTCGTCCCCCTTACCAGGCCCACCTAAAGCAAACTATACTTGACACCCATTTTGAGAAATTAGGGAATCCATGAAAAAGTTGCATGTGGATATTCCCTTTCTTGATGCCTTAGTTGACATGCCGGCCTGGTTCAAATATATGAAATCTCTTTTGACCACAATGTACCACACCGACAAGCATGAGATAGTTATGCTGGCTAGGAATACCTCTGATATTATCCAAAGCAAGATGCTTGAAAAGAAGAAAGACCATGGCTCCTTTGGGATTGGGTGCTACCTAGGTGATAATGCTTGTAGGTAAGGTCTTGTAGACTTGGGTGTGAGTATTTCTATTGTGCCCTATAGTCTTTTTAGGAGGATAGGTTTTGTTGACATGCTCCCCACTGCCATGACAATCCAATTAGCTGACTCATCCATGACAAAACCCATGAGTATCATTGAAGATATACATGTAAGAGTTGGGAAGGATGCTTATGTCCCATGTGACTTCGTCATCATGGACATAAAGGAAGGCTTAAGGTACCCCATAATCTTTGGTCATCCCTTTTTGGCCACTGCTCATGCCTTGATTGATGTTGAGGTCAAAACCATTTTCTTGCGCCTAGACAAACAAACCCTAAAGTTTAGGGTATTTGAAAGCATGCATAGATCAATCCTCCAAGAAGAGGTCTATCTTCTTGATTGTATTGAGAAGATGTAACAATTAAGACAAGAATGTGAATTAGTTGAAGATCCCCTCCAAAACGCCCTTGTGACCCCTGTTGATTGTGGATTTGAAGATGCTCAATCAGAGCAATTCAGAAATCACCTCAACACCTTTGAGGAGTTTCATTATGAGGGGTTTAAAGACCTAAAAATGTTCTCCATTGTGGATGCAAGACCTAAAACCCCCAAGGCACCTGACATGAAACCCCTCTGTGAAGGTCTTAAGTATGCCTTCCTTGATGAGTAAAAACTTTATCATGTCATCATTATCTCTGATCTCACCCATTACAAGAATAGGAAACCAAGCTAATGAATGAACTTAGGAAGAGGAAATATGCCCTAGGATACAAGATGGCTTATTTGATCGGATTAAATCAATCCATTTGTAGGCATAAAATTCCTATGGTAGAAGAGTACAAACCTTCTAGAGACCCTCAAAGGAAACTGAATCCCAACATGAAAGAGGTGGTGAGTCTAGATGTCATATAGATATTGTTTCAAGGATCATCTACCCCATTTTTTACTCTCCTTGGGTTAGCCCAGTTTAGGTTGGCCCCAAGAAAGGGGGCACCACAGCCGTGAAAAATGAAAATAATGAGCTTATTCCCACTCGCATTGTCATGGGGTGGAGGATGTGTATTTACTATAGGAAATTGAATAAGGCCAATAGAAAAGATCATTTCCCCCTTCCCTTCCTAGATCAAGTACTAGAGTGTCTCACCCATCAACAATATTTGTGCTATCTTGATGGCTATTCAAGTTTCTATCAAATCCCCATTCATTCAAACGACCAATAGAAAATGACTTTCATTTGCCCTTTTGGTACTTATGCATTCAGGAGAATGTCGTTCGGGTTGTGCAATGCTCCAACCACCTTTCACCGGTGCATGTCCGCTATCTTTGCTGGATTGATCAAAACCATCACGGAGGTTTTTATGGACAATTTCTCTGTCTATGGAGATATTTTTAAATCTTGTCTCCATCACTTTTCTCTAATTTTGGAAAAATGTGAGGAAGCACACTTGATGCGCAATTGGGAGAAGTGTCACTTTATGGTGACTGAAGGAATTGTTTTAGGCCATAGGGTGAGCAATTGTGACATTGAAGTGGATAGAGCCAAGATCGAGGTCATCTCAAAACTCCCACCACATTCTTCCGTCAAGGATGTTCGTTCCTTCCTTGGGCATGTAGGCTTTTATAAACGTTTCATTTGTGATTTTTCTAAGATCACCAAAATCCTAACTAATCTTCTTTAAAAAGACACTCCTTTTGTGTTTGATAAAGCTTGCATGGCTAGTTTTCTTTGTTAAAAGGATGCCCTCATCTCTACTCCCATCATTAGGGCCCCTGACTGGTCCCTACCTTTTGAGTTATTATGTGATGTGAGTGATTATGCTGGTGGTGCTATTCTTGGACAAAGTGTTGATAAAACACACCATGTGATTTACTACGCATCCAAAACTCTTGATGAATCCCAGTAAAATTACACAACTATTGGAAAGGAAATGGTAGCCATAGTATATGCCTTTGACAAATTTTGCTCATATTTGGTAGGTTTGAAAGTCACTGTTTACACAGACCATGCATCCATTAGATATTTGATTACCAAAAAGGACGCCAAACCTCGCCTTCTTTGTTAAGTCCTTTTACTTTAGGAATTTGACCTAGAAATCCTAGACAAAAAGGGCTACAAAAATATTGACCACCTTAGTCTCCTTGATTTTTTTGATGATGATGGCATCCCCATAAATGACTCCATTCCTGATGATAAATTGTTAAAGATGGAATCCCAATATCCTTGGTTTTTGGATTATGTGAATTTTCTAGTCACATGTGTATTGCACCCCAAATATAAAGGACATTCTAAGACTAAATTTTTGCATGATGTGAAACAATATTACTGGGATGATCCTTATCTTTTTAGATTATGTTTAGATGGATTTTATTGTAGGTGTGTTACTGAGGAAGAGGCCCATGCCATACTTGAGAAATGCCACATTGATCCCACTGGAGGGCATATGAGTTCTCAGATAACTGCTAGGAAGATATTACAATCTGAGTTTTTTTGTCCTACTCTATTCAAAGATTCATACCATTTTGCCCTTGCTTGTGATGAATCTCAAAGGATTGGAAACATATCTAAGAGAGACCAAATGCTATGACTTCTTGGCAACAGATTGAAAATTTTGACATGTGGGGGTAGATCATATGGGCCCGTTCCCTTCTTTTTGTGGGTACAAATATATCTTAGTGGTTGTTGATTACATTTCCAAATGGGTTGAAGCCATCCCACCAAACTTGTGATTCCAAGCCTATGAAGAAACTCTTCAAAGATATCATTTTTCCTCAATTTAGGGTACCTCACAGTGTAGTTTCTGATGGAGGTTCCCATTTCCTAGAGAAGAGCTTCGAGTCATTGTTGAAACAGTATGGAGTCCATCATAAGGTTGCCACCCCTTACCACCCTTAGATTAGTGGTCAGGTTGAGATGTCAAATAGGAAAATTAATTCCATCCTAGAGAAAATAGTAAATTTCACTAGGACCGATTGGGCTTTGAAACTCAATGATGCCTTGTGGGTATATAGCTACAAAACTCCCATAGTCACCACTCCCTTCAAATTTATTTATGGGAAATAATTCCATCTACCCATAGAATCAGAGCATACAGCCAATTGGACCATCAAAACTCTCAATTCTGACTTAATTAGTGCAGGTGAAAACCATTTTTTGCAAATGCAAGAGTTAGATTAGCTCCAAATGACTACCTATGAAAATGCTAGGATATACAAAGACAAAACCAAACTATGGCATGATGGTCATATTAGCGGAAGGAACATTAGAGAGGGCGATCAAGTTCTAATGTACAACTCTAGATTAAGACTTTTTCCTAGAAAACTTAAATCTATATGGTATGGGAAATTTGGGACAACATTTTAGGGAAATTTAAGGTCAACAGACATCGGCTTAAATGGTACATCACTGTTGAGTATTTCATATCTTCTGAGGCACATCAACTCTCCTTACTTAAATACCTCGACTTGCATGAACCCCCACCTCCCCCTCCTGAGCCGGAAATGGCTCCATGATCCAGCTCTGTCGGGCCTTCGACATAAAACTATGCGCTTAATGGGAGGCAACCCAATCATTTAATTTTTTTAAATTTCTTATATATTTGTTTTAGCTAACACTTGTGTTTCAATTTCAGTTTTTGTTCAAAAAAAGGACAAAAATTGTGAGTAAGCTACCCCATCAGGTCTACCCTGGCCCAAATTCCCCCTATTGGGTTAACTACTATTACAACCCTCCTTCATTTTCACACCTTCCCCCGCTACAGTGATTTTCTTCCCTCCATCTCCAGTTTAGGTTTTTCTTGGGTCGAGCAAAAGTCTAAGTCTGGGGTGGAGGTGGGTGGTATGATTCTATTCCACCCCCTATCTTTTCCCTTATTTTCTTTATTTTCCCTTTTCATCGTTTTGCATGTATTTGCTTTAGTTTATGGCCTTTATCTAGTCGACCATTCTTTTTTTGTTTTACTTAGTTATAAAAAGGTCATTATCTAGTCGGCCCATTGAGTAGACATATATTAGTGACCCCAAATTCAATTTCATAAGTTGTTTACAAAAACAATTACAAATTGCCATGTCTGAAACCACCATGTCACCTAGGACCCCTAATAACATCACTCCTTGGAATATTGGCAAGTCATAAGGAATCGATTAGAACCAAGCATAACTTTTCCCTATATTTAAACAAATGGATTATCTTTTTATAAAACTTATGTGATGTGAATTATAGGAATATTCTAACTAGAGCAATGACACTCTCTAAAAAAATATTGAAAGTTATAAGCACAAGAACATCTCTTCATTCCCTCTATTTTTTGTCTAGAAAAAAGAAGCAAAGAATTACCACTAGACAAAAATCAAGTCTTGGGTTGCATGCTTCCCAAAATAAAAATTCCATACTACAAAAAGGGGCATACCATCAAAAGATGCCAAAAGTGTATAAAAAAATTGTGGCCAATGTAGCCACAACTCCATAAATTTGAATCTTGAGTCGAATAGAGGAGGGATAAAAAAAAGCACTTCCTTCTTTGTTTTCACACTCCCCTTCGTCCTATTCTTGTGGAATAACTTACAAATCAAAATAAAAATTGAGAGTGTCAAATCGAAAGTAATATGAAGCCTATTTTTCTATAAAATCTCGTTTTTGAAGCAAGATGTGATAATTATTTTAATAGGAAACATAGAACTTTATGTTACGTGGTTCTCGGAGATTGGGTCGCTTATCCCAAAATTAGAGGTAAGGATTATAGTGATGTTACAAGGGTGAGGAACGACATATTAGGAGTATAATTGAACTTTATTTATAATTTAATTTACTTGAGGACAAGCAAAGATTCAAGTCTGGGGTATTTTGATAAATGTGTATTTATCCTTTTTATTTACATCTTTTAGATATCTTTTTTAAATTGTTTTGTTATTTATATTCTTAGTTTTTTAATTAATTGTATAAGTTTAGATTTTTCTATTTATTTGGAGTTTTAATTATATTTGGTTGGTTTTTTTGTAGGAAAATAGCTCGATGACTAATTTCCCTTGGAAGGTATTTTCCACGAATTCCTACAGTGACTTATTTAAATATATACCTCACACCAAAATTTTCATAACTCTCACATCCCAAGGCGGAATTTAATGGGCAAGTATGTTTTAGAAAGGGAATTGAATTATCTACAAGAAAAACATATTTTCGAGCTGCATTCGAACTCATGACTAGCCCACAAATATGCTCAAAATCTCTGTTGTGGGAATCTACAACAAAAAGAATGCAAATAGTCAACATAATTAAAAGCAATCAACCGTTTCCTCTATTGACCAGATCCAGAAAGTTTTCAGCCGCCAGCTAGGAGTCTTCTAATTTTTTTTAATGTAGGGTTTCAACTTCTCCTTCCCCTATAAAAGGAGGGGGACTCCAATAAGAAAACAGGAACCCGATCTTTTGTACACAATTAGTAGAGAATTTTTATTGCTTTCTTCCTAGTGTAAGGTTACATCCAAGAGCAATGAGGTTAGTTATTTTATTCTATATATGGATCTTCCTCTCTGGTTCTTCTTCTCGTGTTTTCTTCTTGGAGCAGGAGAAAAAACAAACAAGCTATTTAATCGTCACCACCTTGGATTCGATGGAGATCCAGAATTGCGGTCTATGACTCTTTTGCTTTTTTCCTTGTTTCTCCCATCCTCACCATGAGTAGTGAGTAGTTTTCTTATTCAGGAGAGGGGAATAGTGCCTTAGCCATATTTTAATTAGATCGAGCTTTTACACAACTACTTAGACGAACACTTTTTTGATTTAGAAATCACGGATTTAAATGAAGTAATTAATCATTTTTATCGCTTGTTAATCCTGACAGACGTGACTGTGGAAACTAGGATTTAGAACACCTAAACCAATTTCATGAGGATTTAGATGCAACCATGAAAAAATCCTCTTTAAGATGAAGAACAAAGATATGTGAACACCAGGACCAACGAGTTCACATGGAGCTCCTCTTTTGCATTTTATTTACAAATAAATCATATATCTACTTCTTTCTTATTTGTCATGTATCACTCAATTTTATTTTCACAAGGGCTAAGGTGGTGAAACCCATAAGCCTCGGTGTTTCCCTTCTTGATTTCAAAATCATTCTTAAATGTTTACTTTTGATTCACCTTTTAAATTTCAACATTTTATTTTGTTTACATAATCTTGTGTGCTAACAATTTCCTCTTTTACTCTTTCTTGTCTTAGAATAATCTTTTTTATTCCTTGCGTTAGTGTAATCTTATATTCTTCTTGCAATATAGTTTCTTGCATTATAAAAATCAAATCCCTCAAATTGGACTTTATTTTTTGTGAATCTTCCAAAAATACCAAAAGAAATAATTTCAAAAATCAATAGGGTTTAAAAGATATGAATCTTAAAAATGTTTTCCTGTGGGATCGACCCTTCTATACTAGCCTTAATTAGAAAGTACAAAATGGTTAAACTCTAGAATAAATTTTCTAGTGAATTGGTGTTCTCTTAGACGCGTATCACTTTTGGCACCGCGAGGGACAACAGATCATTTTCTTGAACCTAAAAAAAATTTGAAATACTTTTTTTATGCCTTTTGAGTAACAGTCTGGAAGTGCTATCTCCTCTTTCTATCGAGTTTCCATTCCAGTAGTTGTTTTTTTTGCAAATGAATATATCTGTATAATTGTGCATGCGCCGCCCATCGAACGATCTTACGACACCAGTTTTTTATCCCGAGCTAGAAAGGAATTTCCATTGCTTAAATCAACAAAATTGACTTAGGATGGATGAAGAGTATGTTGCCCATAGGATTGGTTAGGTACTTGCCGCTCAAAGAGAGTTGATGATGGCTGAACGTGCGGCTCAAGAAGCCAACTTACGCACAACCTATATCATTCAGAAAGAGGCTATAGAAGTCACTCAGAGGGAGGCTGAGAGACAAAAACAACTAAAAAAAATTACTCCAAAATTTGGGTATGCACAACATCCAGTTGTGCCACCCACGATCACCACCCCTCAATTCGAGATCCACACTCAATGGATCACCATGCTTCAGGTCAACCCTTTTCTGGGAACAAAGGTGAAAGTTGTCAAGATCATATCCAACATTTCACAGACTTTAGTTCCTTGACCAAGATCCCATGCGTTTCTAAAGACGCCATTAGACTTTTCAAATACTCTCTTTCAGGGACAGCCAACAGTTGGTATAATTCCAAAGAGAGTGAAAACCTCATCACCACTTGGGAAGCACTTCAAACAAAATTTTTGGATAAATACACCCCCCCTTCCCTCACCTATGAGATTATAGGACAAATCATGTTGTTTTCAATGGTCCCTAAAGAAACCTTAGGAGAAGCTTGAGAGAGATTTAGGGAACTACTCTGCTATTTCCCCCATCATGACATATCACAGTCTCAACTCATTGAGATATTTTATCATGGTGTTGATGATGACACCAAGAAATTTCTAGATGATTCATCTGGAGGAAATTTCATGTTCCAAAACCTAAGAAGCACATGGGAGGTAGTTAAAAGAGCTTTTGAAACCCAGGCTAGACGAGGAACCGGTGGGGTCTTAAAAGTGGCTAAGGCTGAGGTAAACTCATATCGAAGCTCTTAAATTAATCTTTTTGAAATAGGACTTCTTGGAATCCTCATTCGATGTCAATGAAAGACAACCTCAAGAAGTGAGGGTTGTAGAATCTTTATGTGGGATATGACAAGGGTTTGATCATGCTACCCTCCAATGTCAATATCTCTACAACACCCCTGTATAGCCTAATGCTAGTCAACAACTGGAGGACCTGGACTCTATCCATAGTATCCCAGGCCAGGCTTACCAAAATCCAAACCAAGCCAGAATCCATCCTGGGTTTCAATATGGAAACCCCTTAGGAGCTGAAAACTCATCTCAACTTTCCCTTCCACAAAGACCCCCATAACCCCAAGTCAACTATCATCCACCACTAGGCTTTCCATACAATAACAAACAAAGGAATTTTGGGAAACTTTAGGGAGAAGTTTCCAAAACTGAGGAACTCACCAAGGACAAAAATATCAAAACCTCCATCAACCACTACCTCAACAGAATGTCCCCACCCCTATCACAGAAGATAGGATTTCAGCCTTAGAGCAAATCATAATAGCACACTAGAAATCAACTGATGCTCAGTTCGCTCATCTTTTTACCCGACAAAAACCCCATGTAGGGACCTTCACTAGACAGCCCGAGAACAACCCAAAACACCCCAAACAACTAAAGGTTGTTTCCACCCATTCGGGGAAGGTTCATACTCCTCCCCTAGAGAAACCCACAGTTGTTCCCTTAGACTTTGAGGATGATGATATAGTGGTCATCAAAACTCCTCCATCACCCACTCATGTCATTCCCACTCCTTCCACCACCTATCCCACGGACCCACCTATTGAAATTTATGAGCTAGAAATTCCTATTTACAAACCTCGTTCCCCTTACCAGGCCCACCTAAAGCAAGCTAGATTTGACACCCATTTTATGAAATTTATGGAAGCCATGAAAAAGTTGTATGTGAATATTCCCTGTCTTGATGCCTTATCTGACATGTCGTCCTGGTCCAAATATATGAAATCTCTTTTGACCAGGAAGTACCACACTGACAAGCATGGGACAGTTATGCTGGCTAGGACTACCTCTAATATTATCCAAATCAAGATGCCTAAAAAGAAGAAAGACCATGGCTCCTTTGGGATTGGGTGCTACCTAGGTGATAATGCTTGCAGGAAAGGTCTTGCAGACTTGGGTGTGAATATTCATATTATGCCCTATAGTATTTACAGAAGGCTAGGTTTTATTGACATGCTCCCCACCACCATGACAATCCAATTATCTGACTCATCCATGACAAAACCCATGGGTATCATGGAAGACATACATGCAAGAGTTGGGAAGGATGCTTATGTCCCATATGACTTTGTCATCATGGACATAAAGGAAGACTTAAGGTACCCCATCATCTTTGTCCATCCCTTTTTGGCTACCGCTCGTACCCTGATTGATGTTGAGGCCAGAACCATTTTCTTACACCTAGACAAATAAACCCTAAAGTTTAGGGTATTCAAAACATGCGCAGACCAAGCCTCCAAGAAGAGGTCTATCTTCTTGATCATATTAAGAAGATGCAATAATTAAGATAAGAATGGGAATTAGTTGAAGATCCCCTCCAAAATGCCCTTGCGACCCCTGTTGATTGTGGATTTGAAGATGTTCAAATGGAGCAATTTAAACATTATCTCGACACATTTGAGGAGATTCATGATGAGGGGTTTTGAGACCTAAAAATGGTCTCCATTGTGGATGCAAGACCTGAAACCCCCCAAGTGGTGGAATCTTAAAGGAGAAAAGAAATTGACTTTACATGATAAACTCATCAAGGAGGGAACTTGGAACCTAGAGTATGATGTTAACACTATCTAGCATTATGTGAGCTCCTTGACCGAACTAAATCGCGCCCAAAATGGAGTGGATCCAGAGTAGTCAGACTCATAAGATAATAATCAGACACTCAAGCCCCCAACTATTATACGGGGTCTAACGTAGTAATTGGGGTCGAACCACAGGGACAAGGTTGGCAGATATTAAGTATGAAAAATCTCTCACTCATATACTCCAGACAAATAGAGGGTTTAAAAAGGTTGTTCCCTAAGGAATGATGGTGCTCAAACCAAAACAAAAAAAGTTAAAAGAAAGGAAGAAAATAATAACAAGAGAAAACAATAACGAACGGTAAGAAACAAAGATATGGAAGGGAACTTGGATCGGGTTTCACCTACTAAGGTCTCTTACCAACATGCAAAACTCACTCCCCTTTGCATACTTCTATCAAGGTTATAAGCAGTCATAGAAATGTATATTCCCTCCTCTCTTGAGATAAGGATAGATCTAGGATCTAAGGTGGCTTCCCTCTTGAGATAACAACCTTACAACGACAAAGCAAACCATATGACCAAAAGCTTTAGCAATCCAACATTCTCATGCATTCATGCTACTCAATAACACCAGATAAAGACAATATTACTCTTTTGAGGTAACAATGATCAAACATCACAAGATGGTAGCTAAGAATACAAGTGAAGCATTAATAACATGTGTATGGTGAAGCATTAATAACATGCATATGGAGATAATCTTGATATGAGCATATATGTATTCAAAGGGAAGCAAGAATATACATGTTGGGAGAACCTTAGTGGATACTCCCAACCCAAGTTAAGTGTTTAGCCACACATGTTAACGGGAAGCATAACAACATTACAAAATAATAGATACATCATAACCATGAATAGGGAAGGGGTACAACGTAACGGAGATGATAGATCTAGAAGAGAGAGAAAGTGGTGATACACCAATATACTTCTTCAAGTCTAGATCTAGAATGGATGGTGTGGAAGATATCCATCTTTTGAGGAAGAGGGGCCTTTAGTCTTCTCTCTCCTCAGCTTCTTCCTATGGACATCCAAGATTGATCGGATGGATGAGAGTGGGTCTAGAATTTGGCATCACTTTGTGGTCCTTGATGATCTGATGATGTCACAAGTCAAGGTGGGTGGCCTATTTATAGGTGTTGCCAACCGAATTAACCACTCACACTAGGTCGAGGCTTGGTATCGATCAAGGCTTGATTGTGTTCGATCGAGGCCTCTCCTTGGTCAAGACTACCACAGTGGTTGGTCGAGTCAGCACCTTGGTCGAGGTATGACACCACCTCAGTCGTGGCCTCCTTGGTCGAGGCCCAATATCACCTCGATCGTGGCCTCCTTGGTCAAGGCTCAATATCACCTCGGCCGTAGAGGGAGGGTCCCTAATGGTCGATGAGCCACGACCGTGGTGCTAACCGTGGTCGTGGCTTGATGTGACCCTGCAAGAATGGAAAAGGTGTGCGAATAAGATTCTTGGCATAAAGTACTAAAATGAGTGAAAAAAATCTACAAAAGATATGTTAGGAGAGGTATAAAATATATGCAAAAATGTATAAAATGAGTTTTTATCAACTCCCCCAAACTTAGAATCAAGCCTATCCTCAGGATAAGGGTAGGATCAAAATCCTAGAGAGGAGAGCAATTTTTTTGTGACAAAAATTTACAAAACTTAACATTACTGAGTTATCTAATTCTTATAGCAAGGCTCTTATGGTATGTTCACTCAATCCTAAAATCTCATTCCTCCCCCTTCATAACTGGAGTTGCACAACTTTGAGTTCTTGCCATTACCTTTAGTAGTAAAAGGTCTCTCTATCTCAACGTATCACCTCTTCCTGTGTTAGGTTACTAGCCATACTAATACAACAGCTCCTTGATGGGTAGCTTTCACACTCTTCCTTTATTTTTAGTTGGCCCTATGTTGGTGTGTTTGGGTAGACTTTAGGCTTTAAGTGTTTTCCTCTTCTCCTATATTTCCCTCACCCACAATTGTCATAAGGACAGTGTTGCCCTTAGGCGCTTCTGACGTTAAGTCAGGTGGTTGTGTGAGGTTCGTTCAGGATTGTAGGTGGGTAAATTTGTCTTCAAGGTTCCACTAACGGGCATGACATATCTACATTTATGAGTACAGCAATACACGGGCTGTGTGGGACCCTTTGGCATCTTTTGTCACAACTCTCGTTATATATTTTTTTTCTTTTCTTTTTTGGCTTTTCATATATCCTCTTTGGTTTGGGTGAGTAGGTTTTTATGAGGTCTTCTGGGTGACCAAGACTCTTTTCATCCCAAAGTGGGGATACTTCAACTCGAAAAGGGTAGCTGTTTCCTTCTCAAGGGCGGTGAGGATTTTTTTGGCTGGAACCGTCAGGTTAGGGTGGTTGGTCAGGAGTATAGCTCGATAGAGTTCTCTAGTTTCCTAGGGTTTTGTAAGCTTAGGATTGTTACGCACACAACGTCTTATTGTAAGAATGAGATAAAACTATATTGTTATGCTTCTCATTTTACTTTTATATGCATTAGTTGCTCGTAAATTCCTCTCTAGAAATGATAGCACTACAATCTTTAGTAAGGGAACTGAGAAACTCAAAGGTAACAAGACAAAATTGTGACTTGTAACAAAATTTCCTTAAAAGCATAAATTATTCACAAAATCATTTGGCAGAAACTAAAATATGTACAAGTAAAAAAAATCAAAATTTTTAAAATTTATGGGATGGAATTGTACCTCTCATGCCCGTTTATGACTCCTCCCCCAAACTTATCATTCACCCCAACTCGGGGTGTCAAAATTAGAGTTAGGTGTATAAATGAGTTTGTTTAATTTCTACTAACTGGTCTTGGTGGCCCACTTTGACTCGAGGAGCATGCTAGCGTACACTCCACGCAGTGGGTGGTATTACTCATACTGCATACCTTCCACCTTCATATTCAATGTGGCTAGGGCCTCATCCAGGCTAGATAGTAGAAGTCGCAATCATTTAATAGAGGCACCTAGTGAGGGCTCCTATGGCAGAACTACGTCTTCTTGAAGTTTTTGCTTTCTTTATGCTTGTACCCCTTGCCGTGAATTTTCAACATCACTGTCTTCTCTTTTGTAGAACTCTTTGCAGTAGTCATATTTATTTTCTTGTTCAGTGCGAAAGCTACATTTGAGTTGTTATATAGTACCACAGTCCTTTTAATTATATTGACTACTAGCAAAGTCCAATGACTGTCATAAAGTATCAATAGGAAGATGTAGTCTGGGAGAGATGTCGCTAGGCATTGTTGTAGGTATTCCTTTTCACCTGATCTCTAGTCTCTTAGGATGTCAACCACCAAAAGAAAATATGCTATGTGCACATTTGGCATGTTGTCATTTAGTAGAGCTTGGTAAGAAGACATGGTGTTGATTGAGAGGTACCCTCCTATTTTCAACGTATCTCGGAGGTCATCCTTCAGCACGTAGATTCCATCCCTTTCAAAGATCGCCTCTGTCGGCGATTCATCTTCATTCAAGGATTTCATTATTACATTGACGGATTCTAAAGATAGGCTCACGTAGCTCCATCTATCAAAATCCTTAAAGGTTGGCACTATTTCCCCAGCCATCCCGTCTGGTTTATCCTTGGGAAGATCTTCTTCTTCTATCTCGCCTTCTTCTGGCTGGCCTGCTAGAGGTTGTTCTTCTTTGTCTTCTGCCACTGGAGGCTTCTACGGCTTAGGTTCTGGTATTCTTTCTGTAGTCACACTACTATCAGCTATCCATCCTTCCTTCCAAGCTCCTACTCTGGCTGATTTTATAGGTTCGATCCACAATGTTTTGAGTTCTTCCCTCCATGTCTTCTTTTCTGGGAGGGGGATTTCTTGGTGAAGACTCTGTGGTACAACGTTTGAAGGTATCGTTGGGTCGTTGAAGAAGCAGCGGTAGTAGATAACCTCCATTGTGTATATACCACGCAGTCCATCTAGATCTTATGTGAAGAGATCTTCCAGTGGGACGCCCTTATTGATGGCTTCCATCATATGTAGAATTATGAAGGTGCAATCCCCTATTCCAACTTTTTCTTGGGGAACTTTCTTGCAGATTGAGAATTATTTCTACATCCCCATATGTTTTTTGTCTGTCGATTGTATAACTCACTACAGACGTAGCGGCATCTTTAGGATATCTCTTGCTTCCTTGTTCTTGTAGATCAAGGAGGTGTTGTCCAGTTCAGCTGCCCAGTAGTTGGACACCGTTGTCTATCTTTCATATAAGTTGACGAAAATTAGTGCTTGATGCTTTACCGTCCTTATGGGTAGGACTACAAATCTAGTTTCTTCCCTGCTCACTACATGTTGGAGCTCTATCACATCAACAACTTTTTTGTTGTCTTTGTATAGGAGTCCTGCTAGATGTGTAGTTCCATTGAATATTGGTTGTACTTTATCTAGATGCAAGAATTCTTCAAGTAGGGTGGCACACAACACTTTGAACAACTTATGTACATGTTCCCTTTTCTAGAAAATCCCTCTGAAGTGATCTCTGTTGAGCGACCTACCCTTGTTATGATAGATAATGTCAGCTCTGGGCAGGTTGTCATCAAGTATATCTACAAGGATATGGACATATCTACATGTTATCCTTGATAATGTAGTCATATCCATAACCACCATCTTGCAAGGTAGGGGAGGAGCCACACCCAATTCTACTTCATTGATAGGTGTGCTTCGCTTCTTGACTGGATCGTTTGCAAAGAAAGAAGTGAGCCCACCTTCCTCATCTTCTGAGGTGCTTTCTTCTGCTTCTTGTACTTCTGTGGGTGATGCTTCTTTCGTAGGAGGATAAACCCTTATTTTAGTTAGTGTCTGGGTTATTTCCTTGCCTTCATCTTTTGTGGACATCTCTATAACTATGTATTTTGTTGGATGACTCACTTCTAACGGTTGCTCCAGCTCTTCAACATTCAGTGCGACTAACATCATGGCTATTTTTCTATCATAGGAGTCATCTTGATCATACTATTTTGGGTCCTTCAGAAAATCATTGTAGATGTCCATCCCATATGTCAGGTCATCCAAGAACTTGTTCAGATATTTGATTTCACGTGACGTGAGATCTTCTGTCGCTATGCTCTCTGCTCTAGTGATGACGGCCTTCTTGGGATCCTCTGGTGCAACCTTATCTTCTTCTAGGTTGTTATTCATATTGAAACCCTTTGACAATGTGTTAGTCTATTTGTCTCATTGACTTGATGAGTGTCTGACTGTGGCGGTGCTTATTTCACTTATGGTTTAGCCATCAGAGAAGTTTTTATGTTGGTGCTTTTTTCTTTTGATGTTGCTCATGTACCGATCCCCCCACATCTCCATCATCTTTGTCGGAGCTTGAATGGCTCGAGGAAGCATGTGATGTGGAAGATTTCTCTGCCACCATCCTTCAATTTCTTGGCATTCAGCTTCTAGCTGCAGGCATTCTTCATCTAAGCATTGACGCTCCTTTTTTAGGTCGTCCAGTGCTTCCTCATACCCTTTCCTCATGAGCTCCTTGTCTGATCGCATGACATCACTCTCCTTCCTGATGTCTCCCATCTCCTCAGTGAGAGTCTTTATCTCCCCCATCAACGTGTTCTGGATGCTCATCACCCCTTGCATGAACTGGGGAAGCACTTCAGTTCTCTCGTTTAATGTTTGTACCTACATAGTTAGCATACACAGGGTTGAGGTAATATTTACATTTAATTCAGAAGTTTGGTGCATGTGTTGCCACATGACATCAAACTTATTATCTAAAACATCACCGAATGTGTGCGAGCAGCATTGTTGCTGGTCCACAGGCATGGTGGAGGCTTTGGGCTCCTTCGGTTGTGGAGCTGACATTACTAGACTAGGGGTGCTCACCTCTAGCTATCCTAACATTTGCAGGACACGTCTGGGATTATGGGATCGGGTACAGCCTCGGGGTCCTCGTGTGCCTAGTTGATTTCTTGTTCAGCCTCAACATGTTGTTCTGTTGTTGTAGCTTCAAGGCGTGCATGATCAACTTCTTCTATGATTTCAGCTTTACGATGGCACCCTCACTCATTACCATCTCGGCTGGGAAGTATAGCGAGGGTGGGCTCATGGCGATAGTCTTTTCTGATGCCTTCTTCTTCTTCTTTCTTATTGCCAATTTCTTTCTCTCCTCTGGCTTCTTTATCTGTACATCTTGAGATTTAGCTTTATCACCTTTCTCACCAGCAGTAGATGACAATTCTGCTATAGTGTAGATGGCCCCCGAGTACATTGTGTCAATGTCTTCTTGAGAGGGCCGCAGCTTGTGAGCATCATAGTATGTCATTTCTAGGAGGGGGAGAAGCGTCTTGGAGCAGCTTTGCTTGTAGAAGAGCTCGCTTCCCTTTTGCACCAAGATCCCTGTATTGATGAGGGACTTTATATCAATATTTGTGTGCCCCTTTGTCTTTTTGTACCTCATCAATAGGTCTGCATCCATGAAATGATATGCTATCTTCATGATTTGGCCTCCCATAGAGAACTCCTTCATCTATTTTGCCTCCCCTCCCACTGCTGCTGATAGTCGTTCCATAAGAATTCTACCTATATTCACCGGCTTCTTATTAAGCATGGACCATATTATGAAGAGGTCCCCTTTTGTTACACCTTTAGTCTCTAACTTAGTGAATATGGTGTTGGCAGTTATCTTCTATATCACCCTGATGAATCATGATGTAATGATGGTCGTCTTGGAGTTCTTGGAGTTGTGTTCTTGCTCCCCCATCAGCTTTTCCCACATTCTATGGTTGTTGTACCTGATTGTGTCCATCTCTTCAGGCGTGGCAGAGCAGGCATGTGCTTCTTCGATTATTCTTGTGAAGATCGTGTTAAGTACGGCCTCTGTGATTGTGTGAAACTTTCCTCCTAGTCTCACTTCTAGCTTGAAATCCCCGCCACCGTTCTTGCGTTCCCCATCACTTACTGGGAACTTCTCTAAGGACGACAGGAATTCTTCCGTCAATTGCGTTAGGGAGGGGGTTTTGAAGGTGCATAGGGTACGTAGATTCACACCCTCTAGGAAGTTGACTACCCTATCATAGACTCCCATATTCTTGAAGTCTTCAACGTCCAGGTATTTGATAGGCCTGAACCCTTTTGCTTGTAGTAACCATTCGAACTGCGACTGGTGTGTAGGGTCTCTTGGCACAAATGCCAGCCTCTTCTGGTCTAGGGTCACTTCCCCAGTCTCTTGTACCTCCCCATGAGCTATTTCATTCTCTTACCCTTTTGTCTTCTTAGTAGCTGTCACCTTCCTCTTTTTGCTGCTCTTTACTTCCTTGGGTTCAACCTTCCTCTTCTCCAGTTTCCTCAGCTCAGTTTCTAGAGGCTGGTATTCAGAAGTCTCTGTTTGAGATGTGTTCGGGGACTCCTCTAACTCCTATGGTATCTTGTGGGATAGGATGTAGTCGTACTTCTTTTTCATCAGTTGTAACTGAAGTATTTTTGTTAGGTAGAGGTCTCGATTGTTCTTTAGGGTCTTTGTTATCTTCTCGAGGATTTCCTTTATCCCCTTCAGTGAGATTTCCTTCTTCATTAGTGTGTCTTCGGTTGAGGTCGACATTCTGAAAGTTTCAATGTTAATTTTATTGTTAGCACAATTGAATTATCTTTTAATCAATCATCATCAATTTTATTTTATTATATGGTATATGTATATGTGTATATATATATTTCATTCAATTTTTCATAGGGTTGTGACCGCGGCCTTAAACAAGAGGTGTATCGCAACCACGACATCACTGAGCATGAGTGTCCAACTGTGAAAATGATAAGCCACGATCGCAGCATGGGGTGTCAAGATCGTGGTGGATTACAACTAAATGAGAGGTATTGTGACCACTACCCAGAAGCAATCAAGAGGTGGCTCGACTACGGCCACAAAGAAATGTGACTGCAATAGGTATCGCGACCGTAGTTGTCACTCAATCAACCTTTATGCTTAAGGAACGCTGCGACCATGACCAAGGATAGGATGTTGCGATCATAGCGCAAGAGCAACTGTTCGATTGTAAATGGTGACTATGGTCTAAAACTTTGTTTGACAGGCTATCGGCCAAAGCCAAGGCGGTGGGGTTCCACGATCGAATCGCACCCCAAAACCCAAATCTAGGTTTAACAGTGCTGCAGGAATTGTGAACGAGAGAAAGATGTCAGCGAGAATCGCCAAGCTAAATGAGGCGGAGCCGCGACAGTTGTTGTGACATTCTCAGACCGATTTCCCAATAAATGCATGAAAAGGGGTGGAGAAGCATGAGAAAAATTGTGATTAGTAATCGATGGTAGTCGAGAAAGCATCGGGGGAATACCTTGGTTGAGTTAAATGACACTAAACGGCGTCAAAGGCGGAGACGGGAGTGGTTTGTAGCGGAAGAAGTTTGGCTTCATTGGCAAAGGTCGGAATCAGTCTCGTTTATCATCTCACACACTTGCGTCGAGGAGCCTTGTTCGACAATTCATGAATTTTAGAGTTTGAGCGTAAGAAAAACCCTGTTCTAAAGGGTTTAAGTTTGTATACCCTTGGATGCCATGACTGCAGTGTGAGGATCGCCATGTTCGATGTGGATTCCTTATTTACATACGTCATGACCGCGGCCCATTGCTGCAAGGAGTGGGTACTGCGATCACGGTGTATTCCTCCTCACCTGATGCTCATGCCGCAACTGCAGTCCAAACCGCGACCGTAGTCCTTCCAAACCAAAATAACATGCAACCAATTAAAGCAAAACTTGTTTTTCCAAACAAACCCTCTTAGGTAGAGAAGGATTAAATCCATAAAATATTTACACTCATACTAAAAAAAGATAAAATGAGATATAGGAAAATGAGAGGTACATAGCTCATAATACTAAAGTACAAGATAAAGAAAAACATGAACTAAGGACAACAGCAAAAGCTTGGGTTGCCTCCCAAGAAGCGTTTGTTTAAAGTCTTTAGCTCAACTTTCTCTATCATCTTGTCTTCATTCTCCTTCAAAAAGTGTAGTTGCTTCCTCATTCATTCCACTTATTGCTGATTTGGTTTCCCCCAAATTGAGTTCTGTTCTCTTTACAAAGGCTTGGTCTTCATAGTATGTCCATTCACTTTGAAGGTTCCTGTCTTTTCTCCTACTATCTCCCCCGATGGGTATATTTTCTCAACAAAAAAAGGGCATGACCACCTTGTTCTCAATTTCCCTAGAAATAACCTGATACTGGAGTTAAACAAAAGGACATTGTCTCCTTCATGCACATCTTTGTTCTTCAAATGGGCATCATGCCAGACCTTTGTTCTTTGCTTATAAATCCTTGCATTTTCATAGGCGTGCAGCCTCAATTATTTGAGTTCTTAGAGCTAAGGGAATCTTTTTTACCAGCTTTGTCGAGGTCCATGTTCAAAAACTTTATAGCCCATAGGGCTTTGTGTTTGAGTTCGACCAGTAGATGACAAGAATTTCCATAAATCAACCTGTAGGGTGTCGTACCAATTGGGGTCTTATATGCTATGCGGTACGCCCAAAGTGCATCGTCCAGTTTCATGGACCAGTCCTTTCTTATACGATTGACAATTTTTTTTAATTTGTTTGATCTGCCTATTCGATACTTCCACTTTCCCCGATGTTTGGGGGTGATATGGCATTGCGACATTATGTTTCACCCCATACTTACTTAGTAGAGATTCAAACTACTTCTCACCAAAATGCGACCCTATGTCACTTATGACAGTGCATGGCACTCTGAAGCGTGGGAAGATAGTTTTCTAGAAAAGCTTAATTACTACTTTGGAATTGCATGTTTGGGTGGCAACTGCCTCAACCCATTTGGAAACATAGTTGAATGCAAAAAGTATGTACTGATTCCCTTTCGACAACGTGAAAGGTCCCATGTAATCGATTCCCCATACATCAAAGATTTTTACTTCCATGCAATTTGACATTGACATTTCATTTCTTCTGCTTATGTTCCCCGTAAGTTGACATTCCTTGCATGTTTTGACAAATGATGCAGCATCCTTGAAGAGTGTTGGCCATTAACACCTTGATTGGAGAACCTTTGCAGCCGTCCTCTCCCCTCCGTGGTGTCCTCCATAAGATGAGGCATGGCACTCCTTGAGTGTGAAAGGTACCTCTTCTTCAGGTATGCATTGACGATAGAGGTTGTCAGAGCACCTCTTAAATAGTAGAGGGTCATCTCAATAGTAATTCTTCATCTCAGAAAATAACTTCTTCTTCTGGTTATTCATTATCTCTGGTGGGAGTTATCCACATGCCAAATAATTACAAATATCCACAACCAAGGTAAGCTCTTCTCATTTTGATTGAGCCATTAAAAGAGCTTCGTCAGCATAGTTGTCATTCACAGGCAATTGGTCTTCTTCATCAAAAATTATTCTCGACATGTGGTCTACAACCACATTCTCTTTCCCGTTTTTGTCGATGATCTCGTGGTCAGTCTCTTGCAATAACAATGCCCATCTCAAAAGTCATGGCTTTGTGTCCTTTTCTGCATTAGGTATTTTATCACCCCATGATGGGTGTACACTCTTACCTTTGATCCTACTAAATATGATCGTAACTTATCAAAAGCAAATATGATAGCCAACATTTCCTTCTTAGTTGTAGTGTAGTTCACTTAGGCTTCGTCCAAGGTTCTACTCACATAGAAAATCACATGATGTTTCTTTTCTTTCTTCTATCTAAGGACTACCCTGAAGGCGTAATCACTGGCATCACACATAATCTCAAAAGGCAACTCCCAGTTAGGTGCTTGTAGGATAGGCATTGTCATTAATGCTCTTTTGAGGTTATTAAAGGCATCTAGACATTCAGTGGTAAACTCAAACTCGGCATCCTTTATCAGCAGATTTGATAATGGCTTGGCAATTTTTGAGAAGTCTTTTATAGTATCTTGTGTGTCTCAAAAAGCTTCGTACTCCTGTGACCAACTTTGGTGGTGGGAGTTTTTATATGGCTTCAATTTTACTTAAATCCACTTTAATTCCTTTCTTTGAGACCTTATGTCCAAGCACAATGCCATTCTGAACCATGAAGTGGCATTTCTCCCAATTTAGGACAAGGTGCTTCTCTACACAGCGCTGCAACACCAAAGATAGAT
This sequence comes from Alisma plantago-aquatica, assembly GCA_963693085.1. Lineage (NCBI taxonomy): Eukaryota > Viridiplantae > Streptophyta > Magnoliopsida > Alismatales > Alismataceae > Alisma > Alisma plantago-aquatica. The sequence continues at coordinate 336,627,083 of OY856410.1, forward strand.
TTCTTAGGCATGCTTCAAAATCCATCCCATATACAGAGAAGTCATCCATGAAGACTTCTACTTTGTCTTCTAGAAAGTCTGAAAACATAGATATCATATAGTGTTGAAAAGTCAATGGTGCATTGCATAAGTCAAATGACATTCTTCTAAAGGCATAAGTGCAATAAATGTAGGTAAAAGTGGTCTTTTCTTAACCGTCAGGGTGAATAGGTACTTGGTATAATCCTAAATATCCATCCAGAAAACAAAAGTAGTCATGGTGAGCTAGCCGCTCTAGGACCTGGTCAATAAATGGCAAAGGGAAGTGATCCTTTGGTGGCTATATTTAGCTTATGATAGTTGATGCACATGCACCAGCCTGTTACTATCCTCGTTGCTACTTCATATCCATCTTCCCCTCGTATGACTATCATTCCACCCTTCTTGGGTACCACACGGATAGGACTAACCCAATTGATGTCGCTTATCAGGTAGATGATCTCAGCATCTTGTAGCTTTATAACTTCTTTCTTCACAACCTCTTTTAGCATTCGGTTTAGCTTTCTGTGTGGTTAAGCTTGGGGCTTGGTTGTTTCTTTAAGATGAATTATTTGCATGCATAAGGCCGGGTTAAGGCCTATAATGTCTTCCACATAATACCATATGGCTTTTTTATGAAGCCTGAGCTCATTCAACAACTTCTCCAGCTAGTCATCTATTAATTTGGCATTAATAATCACTGGATTCCTCTCTTCTTTGTCTAGGAATTCGTATTTCAGTCCTTCTGGAAGAGGTTTCAATTCTAATTTTAGCTTTGGTGCTTCCTTCTCCTTAGTTGTTTTCTCTAATGAAGCTTACTTCACTGTCTCAATTATCTCTTCATTGTCGTTGAATTCCTCTTCAGGTTGGTTCAGGTAGTCCAAAATTTCTACAACCTTTTAGCCCTCCATTGTAGGGTCCTGGCTATTTAAGGCTCACATTAGGGGATCAAGGATTGCCTTATCTTCTTATACTTCTTCACAATACTGATTGTAGCTATCCACGAAGTATACTGACTCGGATAGAGACGGTCCCCTCATGGCATCTTGTACCCAAAAATCCAAGTGATCATTCCCCACTCACAGTGTTATGATTCCCTCTGCACCATCTATTAGCTCTCCCTGTCATGAGGAAAGGCCTCCCATATATCATTGGGCATTTAGAATCCTCAATTGTGTCTATCACCACTATATCACACAGTATGAAAAATTGTTTGACTTGTATCGAAATGTCTTTGACTATTCCCACTGGCCTTGTGAAGGTATGATCACTAACTCGATCCTCATCCCCGTCTTTACCATGTATGTTATCCCAAGCCTTTGTGCTAGAGTCAAGGGCATTATACTGATGCTTTCTCCCAAGTCGGCTAACCCCTTTCTCTTCACATTGTCTCTGACAAAGAAAGGTATGTTGAATGCTGTAGGGTCCTTCTTCTTGGTTGGTAATTCAGCTTGAACAAAAACACTTGACATTTTTGCCAACTGGACAGTTTCGATGTGATCGGCTCTTCTTCTCTTCATGATCAGGTCTTTGAATAACTTTACATAGGTTGGCATTTCTTCTATTGCATCGAGGAAGGGCACATTCAAGTGTAGCTTCTTTATAGCTTCCATGAACTTTTCGTATCTCTTCTTCAAGTGTGGTTTTATCAATTTGTGGGGGAAAGGAACTCTTGGGGTGTAGGGATTTTTCTTTGAAAGGATGTCTCCTAATGGATATGAGTTCTTTTCCTCTTCTTCCTTCTTCTTTTCAGGTGGCCTTGCTTCTTTGCCACTTACAACTTGTTCTTTCCCTTTTTGTTCTTCTATTTCCTTCTCACTCTCAGATTGATGATTAATGCAGCTTCCTCCTTCTTTGGTGTTATTAGTCTTAACATTTTCCAACACTCTCCCAGATCGGAGAGTGGCCATTTTTGCAGTCTCAGTATTTGATTGGTTCTTCCCTGAAGGGTTCGTCATGAGTTCAGCTAGTTGTGCAATCTACTGATCGACCTGCCTCTGGTGAGTTTGCATGTCGACAATTTGAGTTTGCATGGTAGTTAGCACTCCTAAATTTGTGAGAGTACTTTGAGCGAGTTGATCATTCACTGAATCTTGCCTTTTGTGAAGTCAAATAGTTGAGCAATCATATCACCTTGGTTGTTGTCCATGGCTTGGCTCCACCCTGGGCCTTGTCCTTGCCCTTGTCAACGCACATTTTTATTCTGACCTTGATAGTTGTGCTTATTTGTATGGTAATTGGTAGTCTTTGTGTATTGGGTCGGCCCTCCTTTCTTCTTGAATCCTAGAGGAGGTTTAGACGAACTACTCAATTGATGCACGTTCTCCATAGCTTCCTTGTTGCCATAATTAAACCCATGATAATCTTGTCGTTTGAAGTTAACATAGGAGACATTCTCAGTTTCTTCTCCACTTTCACTTTCATCGCTCTCCTATGGCCGGGTATAGATGCAGTTGTTGATTCCATTTCCACCTCTACAGGTAACACATTTCATGGCTTTCTTAGTATGCTTCTTGCCTTTGGATCCAGTGTCTTTCAGCTGTTTTACATCGGTGGTGATTTTATGAATTTGTGCTATAATAGTCTCCAAGTCTTTGGTTTCGATTGATGGTCCTTTATATCCCACTTTCTTCATTGGTCCTCTATCATTCTTGTCGTAATCCATTCCCACTTGCAGTGCAACCATGTTGTCTATTATCTTCATAGTTTTGCTCGGCTTCTTTCCAAGAAAGTCACTACCAGCAGCTACGTTCAGCAAAGTTCTCTCAGTAGGAGTCAAGCCATTATAGAAGGTGGTCACTAAGAACCCCTTACGGTAGTTATGGTGCGGACAATCCCTCTGATACTCTTGAAAGCATTCCCATGTCTCATGAAGGTTTTCTCTCGACTTTTGTGCAAAAGAAGTGATCTTCTGCATGTTGTAGATAATTCTCTCAACAGGATAAAATTTAGTAACAAAGGCATCTGCAAGGGGTCTCCACCCATCTATGGACTGGTGGGGTAGGTTGAGGTACCAGGATAGAGCCTTATCTTCAAGGGAGAAGTTAAACCCCTTACAATATATCACTTCTTGAGGAACTCCCCTCATCTTAATGGCATTGTAGATATTTTTGAAGGCATCGAGGTGATGGTATGGATTTTCACTTCTCAAATTACCACGGAAAGGTTTGTTCTGGATCATTGAGATCACAGCTGGTTTCAACTCAAAGTTTGCTACAATGAAGTGTGGGATGACAATTGGGCATCTAGATTCGTTGGCCCTAGTTGCTGCCAACTCTCTAAGAGTTTTTCCTTCATCATCTTTGCTTTCACTGTCCCGGTCATCGCACTCACGTTCATTGTCACGGTGATTGCAATGGTGCCTTGTACGGTGACGCTAGCGTCATTCTTCATCACATTGTTCTTCCTCACATCATTCTTCTTCACGACACTCTTCCTCACATTGACGGCCGTCCAAGTAACGACCATCTCTATCTTCATACATCCCAGGAAGTGGGGGTCATCTTGAACTCTTGCATTCCATTCATCCCCAGTGAGAGTACCATCCACACGAGGTGACATGGTGACTGGTGGTTAAGGTGAAAAATTGAATAGATCTACTTCTCTCCAGGTTCCCTGAATAGACCACACAGTCGAGTTAGAAAACTAGATGTGTCAAAACAAACCATTCTACATAATCGTAGGGTAGCAGATGTAAGGTTTCTGTGCAGTCAAGCTTATCACTAAGCTTGAGGCACGGGAGTATAGTGAGTGGACTCAAGTTCTTAACAGTGTCATTTTTCCTTATCCCCGACAATGACGCCAAAAAAGTTGACCGGCCTAAATCACGTGCCCAAAATGGAGCGGAACCAGAGTAGTCAGACTCTTAAGATAATAATCCCCCGCAACTATTATATGGGGTTTGATGTAGTAATCGAGGTCGAACCATAGGGACAAGGTCAGTAGGTGTTAAGTATGTAGAGTCTCACACCCATCTACTCCAAACAAATACAGGGTTTACAAAGGTTATTCCCTAAGGAATGATGATTCTCAAACCAAAACAAAGAAAGTTAAAAGAAAGGAAGAAAATAACAACAAGAGAAAATAAGAATGAATGGTAAGAAACAAAGATATGGATGGGATCTCGGTAGGGTTTCACCTACTAAGATCTCTCACCAACATGCAAAACTCACTCCCCTTTGCATACTCCTATCAAGGTTATAAGTAGTCATAGAAATGTCTCTTCCCTCCTCTCTCGAGATAAGGATAGATCTCGGATCTAAGGTGGGTTTCCTCTCGAGATAGAAACCTTACAACCACAAAGCAAATCATATGAACAAAAGATTTAGCAATCCAACGTTCTCATGCATTCATACTACTCCATAACACTAGATAAAGAAGATACTACTCTTTTGAGGTACCAATGATCAAACATCACAAGATGGTAGCTAAGCATACAAGTGAAGCATTAATAACAAGCATATGGAGATAATCTTGATATGAGCATATATGTATTCAAAGGGAAGCAAGAATATACATGTTGGGAGAGCCTTAGTGGCTACTCCCAACTCGAGTTAAGTGTTTAGCCACACATGTTAATAGGCATCATAACATTGTTACAAAATAATAATACATCATAACCAAAAAGAGGGAAGTAGTACAATGTAATGGAGATGATAGATCTAGAAGAGAGAGAAATTGGTGATACACCAATATACTCCTTCGAGTCTAGATCTAGAATGGACGGTGCAGAAGCTCTCCTTCTTTCGAGGAAGAGGGGCCTTTAGTCTTCTCTCTCCTCAACTTTTGCCTTCGGAGATCCAAGACTGATCGAATGGATGAGAATGGGTCTGGAATTTGGCAGCACTTCGTGGTCCTTGATGATATGATGATGTGACAAGTCAAGGTGGGTGACCTATTTATAGGTGTTGCCCACAGACTTAACCATCCACACTATGGTCAAGGCTTCGTATCGGTCGAGGCTTGATTGTGGTCAATCGAGGTCTCTCCTCAGTCGAGGCTACAATAGTGGTTGGTCGAGTCAGCACCTCAGTCGAGGTATGACACCACCTCGGTCGTGGCCTCCTTGGTCGAGGCCCCCTTGGTCGAGGCCCGGTATCACCTCGATTGTGGAGGGAGGGTCCCTAATGGTCGATGAGCCACGACCCAGGTGCTAACCGCGACCGTGGCTTGATGTGACCCTACAAGAATGAAAAAGGTGTGCGAATAAAATTCTTGGCATAAAGTGCTAAAATAAGTGGAAAAAGTCTATAAAAGATATGTTAGGAGAGGTATAAAATATATGCAAAAAGTGTATAAGATAAGATGTTATCACTCTTGCACAATACAAATTTCCAAAGAGGTTTTGAGAGAGTCTAAAGATTGTGGGTCTTCATAGAAAGAGATTTGTTTGTGGAAGGATGAAGTACAAAAGGATATTAAACTGAAAAGGGAGATCTATAGGAGCTTGCCCAAATCTCAAGCTGATGTAATGTTCCAGAGATACAAGAAAGCAAGGAAAGAAGCCAAAAAGGTTGTTCAGGAGGCAAGGTCTAGATACTTTGATGATATTTATAAGAAGTTGGACACAAGAGAAGGGGAAAAGGATATATACATAAAATGGCTCGTATAAGAGAAAGGAAAGGAAGACACTTGATTCAAGTAAAATGCATCAAGAATGAAGATGGTAGAGTGTTGGTGAAGGACGATTATATATAGATCCAATGGAGAAATGACTTCCATAATCTTTTCAATGGAGATACTATAAATAATGTTAGAGACTCATGTGACATGAATGCAAGAGATATCATTTACATATGACAAGCTTCACTATTTGAGGTCAAGAATGTTTTGAAAAAGATGAAAATGAGAAAGGCATGCAGACCAGACAATATTCCCATTTATGTATGGAAGAGTATGGGGGATCAAGGGGATGAAGGAGTTATGTGTTTAACAAAATTCTTTAACAAGATCATGAAGACCAAGAAGATGTCAGATGAGTGGAGAAATAGTACTATAGTCCCTATCTACAAGAATAAAGGTGATGTTCATATTTTCACAAAATATAGAGGTACCAAGTTGATGAGTCAAACAATGAAGCTTTGGGAGAGGATTTTTCAACAGAGGCTAAGATCTATAACATAGATATCAAACAACCAATTTCGTTTCATACCTGGAAGACTAACAAAATATGTTATTTTTCTAATAAGGAGTCTTATAGAGAAGTATAGAGAAAGAAAAAGAGATCTTCATATGGTTTCTATTGATTGAGAAAATTCTTATGATCATATACCCATGAAAGTGTTGTGGATGGCTTTGAAGAAAAAGGGTGTGCCAATCCAATACATTGACTTGATTAAAGACATGTGTGATAGCTCTACTGTAAGTGTGAAGCCTCCCAGAGGAGAGACACCAACTTTTCCTATCACAATTGGGGTACACCAAAGATCCACACTCAACCCATATCTTTTTTTTGGATTAAGAGAGAGATTTGCCCCCCCCTCTCTCGTGCCTGTAGCGGAGGCCAAATGCCCAGGAGGGTGGTAAATCAAGGTGGCAACTGAGATTTAAACTCAGGTCCCTTTGTTAGGGGACACCGTGCTTGACCACTTGAGCCACTTCTTGTCGACACACTCAACCCATATCTATTCATTCTTGTTATGGGTGAGTTGACAAAGAATGTTCAGGATGACATTCCTTGGTGTACTTATTTGCTAATGATATTGTATTAATTGATGAAACTAAAGATGGATTGAATGATAAAGTTGAACTTTGGATGAAGGCATTAGAATTAATTGGATTGATGATTAGTGGAAGAAAAACTGAGTATTTGCATTGCAATATTTGTTTTTCATGACTTGGTGCTCCCTTTCTTGGGGACAACCTAAACTGGGCTAACCCAAGGAGAGCCAAAAATGGGGTAGATGATCCCTAAAATCGAACAGCTTGATAACCTCTAGACACATCACCTCTTTCATGTTGGGCTTTAGTTTCCTTTGAGGGTCTCTAAAAGGTTTGTACTATTCTACCATAGGAAATTTATGCATGCAAATGGATTGATCTATTCTATTCAAATCAGTCATCTTGTGTCCTAGGGCAGATTTCCTCTTCCTAAGTTTAGTCATTAGCTTGGTTTCCTATTCATGGGTGAGATCAGAGTTAATGATGGTAGGATAAAGTTTTTTTCTCATCAAGGAAGGCATATTTAAGATCTTCAGGGAGGGGTTTCATGTCAGGTGCCTTGGGGGGTTTCAGGTCTTGCATACACAATGGAGACCATTTTTAGGTCTCAAAACCCCTCATCATGAATCTCCTCAAATGTGTCGAGATAATGTTTAAATTGCTCCATTTGAACATCTTCAAATCCACAATCAACAGGGGTTGCAAGGGCATTTTGGAGGGGATCTTCAACTAATTCCCATTCTTATCTTAATTATTGCATCTTCTTAATATGATCAAGAAGATAGACCTCTTCTTGGAGGCTTGGTCTGCGCATGTTTTGAATACCCTAAACTTTAGGGTTTATTTGTCTAGGTGTAAGAAAATGGTTCTGGCCTCAACATCAATCAGGGTACGAGCGGTAGCCAAAAAGGGATGGACAAAGATGATGGGGTACCTTAAGTCTTCCTTTATGTCCATGATGACAAAGTCATATGGGACATAAGCATCCTTCCCAACTCTTGCATGTATGTCTTCCATGATACCCATGGGTTTTGTCATGGATGAGTCAGATAATTGGATTTTTATGGTGGTGGGGAGCATGTCAATAAAACCTAGCCTTCTGTAAATACTATAGGGCATAATATGAATATTCACACCCAAGTCTGCAAGACCTTTCCTGCAAGCATTATCACCTAGGTAGCACCCAATCCCAAAGGAGCCATGGTCTTTCTTCTTTTTAGGCATCTTGATTTGGATAATATTAGAGGTAGTCCTAGCCAGCATAACTGTCCCATGCTTGTCAGTGTGGTACTTCCTGGTCAAAAGAGATTTCATATATTTGGACCAGGCCGACATGTCAGCTAAGGCATCAAGACAGGGAATATTCACATACAACTTTTTCATGGCTTCCATAAATTTCATAAAATGGGTGTCAAATCTAGCTTGCTTTAGGTGGGCCTGGTAAGGGGAACGAGGTTTGTAAATAGGAATTTCTAGCTCATAAATTTCAATAGGTGGGTCCGTGGGATAGGTGGTGGAAGGAGTGGGAATGACATGAGTGGGTGATGGAGGAGTTTTGATGACCACTATATCATCATCCTCAAAGTCTAAGGGAACAACTGTGGGTTTCTCTAGGGGAGGAGTATGAACCTTCCCCGAATGGGTGGAAACAACCTTTAGTTGTTTGGGGTGTTTTGGGTTGTTCTCGGGCTGTCTAGTGAAGGTCCCTACATGGGGTTTTTGTCGGGTAAAAAGATGAGTGAACTGAGCATCAGTTGATTTCTAGTGTGCTATTATGATTTGCTCTAAGGCTGAAATCCTATCTTCTGCGATAGGGGTGGGGACATTCTGTTGAGGTAGTGGTTGATGGAGGTTTTGATATTTTTGTCCTTGGTGAGTTCCTCAGTTTTGGAAACTTCTCCCTAAAGTTTCCCAAAATTCCTTTGGTTGTTATTGTATGGAAAGCCTAGTGGTGGATGATAGTTGACTTGGGGTTATGGGGGTCTTTGTGGAAGGGGAAGTTGAGATGAGTTTTCAGCTCCTAAGGGGTTTCCATATTGAAACCCAGGATGGATTCTGGCTTGGTTTGGATTTTGGTAAGCCTGGCCTGGGATACTATGGATAGAGTCCAGGTCCTCCAGTTGTTGACTAGCATTAGGCTATACAGGGGTGTTGTAGAGATATTGACATTGGAGGGTAGCATGATCAAACCCTTGTCATATCCCACATAAAGATTCTACAACCCTCACTTCTTGAGGTTGTCTTTCATTGACATCGAATGAGGATTCTAAGAAGTCCTATTTCAAAAAGATTAATTTAAGAGCTTCGATATGAGTTTACCTCATCCTTAGCCACTTTTAAGACCCCACCGGTTCCTCGTATAGCCTGGGTTTCAAAAGCTCTTTTAACTACCTCCCATGTGCTTCTTAGGTTTTGTAACATGAAATTTCCTCCAGATGAATCATCTAGAAATTTCTTGGTGTCATCATCAACGCCATGATAAAATATCTCAATGAGTTGAGACTGTGATATGTCATGATGGGGGAAATAGCAGAGTAGTTCCCTAAATCTCTCTCAAGCTTCTCCTAAGGTTTCTTTAGGGACCATTGAAAACAACATGATTTGTCCTATAATCTCATAGGTGAGGGAAGGGGGGGTGTATTTATCCAAAAATTTTGTTTGAAGTGCTTCCCAAGTGGTGATGAGGTTTTCACTCTCTTTGGAATTATACCAACTGTTGGCTGTCCCTGAAAGAGAGTATTTGAAAAGTCTAATGGCGTCTTTAGAAACGCATGGGATCTTGGTCAAGGAATTAAAGTCTGTGAAATGTTGGATATGATCTTGACAACTTTCACCTTTGTTCCCAGAAAAGGGTTGACCTGAAGCATGGTGATCCATTGAGTGTGGATCTCGAATTGAGGGGTGGTGATCGTGGGTGGCACAACTGGATGTTGTGCATACCCAAATTTTGGAGTAATTTTTTTTAGTTGTTTTTGTCTCTCAGCCTCCCTCTGAGTGACTTCTATAGCCTCTTTCTGAATGATATAGGTTGTGCGTAAGTTGGCTTCTTGAGCCGCACTTTCAGCCATCATCAACTCTCTTTGAGCGGCAAGTACCTGACCAATCCTATGGGCAACATACTCTTCATCCATCCTAAGTCAATTTGTTGATTTAAGCAATGGAAATTCCTTTCTAGCTCGGGATAAAAAACTGGTGTCGTAAGATCGTTCGATGGGCGGCGCATGCACAATTATACAGATATATTCATTTGCAAAAAAAAACAACTACTGGAATGGAAACTCGATAGAAAGAGGAGATAGCACTTCCAGACTGTTACTCGAAAGGCATAAAAAAAGTATTTCAAATTTTTTTTAGGTTCAAGAAAATGATCTGTTGTCCCTCGCGGTGCCAAAAGTGATACGCGTCGAAGAGAACACCAATTCACTAGAAAATTTATTCTAGAGTTTAACCATTTTGTACTTTCTAATTAAGGCTAGTATAGAAGGGTCGATCCCACAGGAAAACATTTTTAAGATTCATATCTTTTAAACCCTATTGATTTTTGAAATTATTTCTTTTGGTATTTTTGGAAGATTCACAAAAAATAAAGTCCAATTTGAGGGATTTGATTTTTATAATGCAAGAAACTATATTGCAAGAAGAATATAAGATTACACTAACGCAAGGAATAAAAAAGATTATTCTAAGACAAGAAAGAGTAAAAGAGGAAATTGTTAGCACACAAGATTATGTAAACAAAATAAAATGTTGAAATTTAAAAGGTGAATCAAAAGTAAACATTTAAGAATGATTTTGAAATCAAGAAGGGAAACACCGAGGCTTATGGGTTTCACCACCTTAGCCCTTGTGAAAATAAAATTGAGTGATACATGACAAATAAGAAAGAAGTAGATATATGATTTATTTGTAAATAAAATGCAAAAGAAGAGCTCCATGTGAACTCGTTGGTCCTGGTGTTCACATATCTTTGTTCTTCATCTTAAAGAGGATTTTTTCATGGTTGCATCTAAATCCTCATGAAATTGGTTTAGGTGTTCTAAATCCTAGTTTCCACAGTCACGTCTGTCAGGATTAACAAGCGATAAAAATGATTAATTACTTCATTTAAATCCGTGATTTCTAAATCAAAAAAGTGTCCGTCTAAGTAGTCGTGTAAAAGCTCGATCTAATTAAAATATGGCTAAGGCACTATTCCCCTCTCCTGAATAAGAAAACTACTCGCTACTCATGGTGAGGATGGGAGAAACAAGGAAAAAAGCAAAAGAGTCATAGACCGCAATTCTGGATCTCCATAGAATCCAAGGTGGTGACGATTAAATAGCTTGTTTGTTTTTTCTCCTGCTCCAAGAAGAAAACACGAGAAGAAGAACCAGAGAGGAAGATCCATATATAGAATAAAATAACTAACCTCATTGCTCTTGGATGTAACCTTACACTAGGAAGAAAGCAATAAAAATTCTCTACTAATTGTGTACAAAAGATCGGGGCCCTGTTTTCTTATTGGAGTCCCCCTCCTTTTATAGGGGAAGGAGAAGTTGAAACCCTACATTAAAAAAAATTAGAAGACTCCTAGCTGGCGGCTGAAAACTTTCTGGATCTGGTCAATAGAGGAAACGGTTGATTGCTTTTAATTATGTTGACTATTTGCATTCTTTTTGTTGTAGATTCCCACAACAGAGATTTTGAGCATATTTGTGGGCTAGTCATGAGTTCGAATGCAGCTCGAAAATATGTTTTTCTTGTAGATAATTCAATTCCCTTTCTAAAACATACTTGCCCATTAAATTCCGCCTTGGGATGTGAGAGTTATGAAAATTTTGGTGTGAGGTATATATTTAAATAAGTCACTGTAGGAATTCGTGGAAAATACCTTCCAAGGGAAATTAGTCATCGAGCTATTTTCCTACAAAAAAACCAACCAAATATAATTAAAACTCCAAATAAATAGAAAAATCTAAACTTATACAATTAATTAAAAAACTAAGAATATAAATAACAAAACAATTTAAAAAAGATATCTAAAAGATGTAAATAAAAAGGATAAATACACATTTATCAAAATACCCCAGACTTGAATCTTTGCTTGTCCTCAAGTAAATTAAATTATAAATAAAGTCCAATTATACTCCTAATATGTCGTTCCTCACCCTTGTAACATCACTATAATCCTTACCTCCAATTTTGGGATAAGCGACCCAATCTCCGAGAACCACGTAACATAAAGTTCTATGTTTCCTATTAAAATAATTATCACATCTTGCTTCAAAAACGAGATTTTATAGAAAAATAGGCTTCATCTTACTTTCGATTTGACACTCTCAATTTTTATTTTGATTTGTAAGTTATTCCACAAGAATAGGACGAAGGGGAGTGTGAAAACAAAGAAGGAAGTGCTTTTTTTTATCCCTCCTCTATTCGACTCAAGATTCAAATTTATGGAGTTGTGGCTACATTGGCCACAATTTTTTTATACACTTTTGGCATCTTTTGATGGTATGCCCCTTTTTGTAGTATGGAATTTTTATTTTGGGAAGCATGCAACCCAAGACTTGATTTTTGTCTAGTGGTGATTCTTTGCTTCTTTTTTCTAGACAAAAAATAGAGGGAATGAAGGGATGTTCTTGTGCTTATAACTTTCAATATTTTTTTAGAGAGTGTCATTGCTCTAGTTAGAATATTCCTATAATTCACATCATATAAGTTTTATAAAAAGATAATCCATTTGTTTAAATATAGGGAAAAGTTATGCTTGGTTCTAATCGATTCCTTATGACTTGCCAATATTCCAAGGAGTGATGTTATTAGGGGTCCTAGGTGACATGGTGGTTTCAGACATGGCAATTTGTAATTGTTTTTGTAAACAACTTATGAAATTGAATTTGGGGTCACTAATATATGTCTACTCAATGGGCCGACTAGATAATGACCTTTTTATAACTAAGTAAAACAAAAAAAGAATGGTCGACTAGATAAAGGCCATAAACTAAAGCAAATACATGCAAAACGATGAAAAGGGAAAATAAAGAAAATAAGGGAAAAGATAGGGGGTGGAATAGAATCATACCACCCACCTCCACCCCAGACTTAGACTTTTTCTCGACCCAAGAAAAACCTAAACTAGAGATGGAGGGAAGAAAATCACTGTAGCGGGGGAAGGTGTGAAAATGAAGGAGGGTTGTAATAGTAGTTAACCCAATAGGGGGAATTTGGGTCAGGGTAGACCTGATGGGGTAGCTTACTCACAATTTTTGTCCTTTTTTTGAACAAAAACTGAAATTGAAACACAAGTGTTAGCTAAAACAAATATATAAGAAATTTAAAAAAATTAAATGATTGGGTTGCCTCCCATTAAGCGCATAGTTTTATGTCGAAGGCCCGACAGAGCTGGATCATGGAGCCATTTCCGGCTCAGGAGGGGGAGGTGGGGGTTCATGCAAGTCGAGGTATTTAAGTAAGGAGAGTTGATGTGCCTCAGAAGATATGAAATACTAAACAGTGATGTACCATTTAAGCCGATGTCTGTTGACCTTAAATTTCCCTAAAATGTTGTCCCAAATTTCCCATACCATATAGATTTAAGTTTTCTAGGAAAAAGTCTTAATCTAGAGTTGTACATTAGAACTTGATCGCCCTCTCTAATGTTCCTTCCGCTAATATGACCATCATGCCATAGTTTGGTTTTGTCTTTGTATATCCTAGCATTTTCATAGGTAGTCATTTGGAGCTAATCTAACTCTTGCATTTGCAAAAAATGGTTTTCACCTGCACTAATTAAGTCAGAATTGAGAGTTTTGATGGTCCAATTGGCTGTATGCTCTGATTCTATGGGTAGATGGAATTATTTCCCATAAATAAATTTGAAGGGAGTGGTGACTATGGGAGTTTTGTAGCTATATACCCACAAGGCATCATTGAGTTTCAAAGCCCAATCGGTCCTAGTGCAATTTACTATTTTCTCTAGGATGGAATTAATTTGCCTATTTGACATCTCAACCTGACCACTAATCTAAGGGTGGTAAGGGGTGGCAACCTTATGATGGACTCCATACTGTTTCAACAATGACTCGAAGCTCTTCTCTAGGAAATGGGAACCTCCATCAGAAACTACACTGTAAGGTACCCTAAATTGAGGAAAAATGATATCTTTGAAGAGTTTCTTCATAGGCTTGGAATCACAAGTTTGGTGGGATGGCTTCAACCCATTTGGAAATGTAATCAACAACCACTAAGATATATTTGTACCCACAAAAAGAAGGGAACGGGCCCATATGATCTACCCCCACATGTCAAAATTTTCAATCTGTTGCCAAGAAGTCATAGCATTTGGTCTCTCTTAGATATGTTTCCAGTCCTTTGAGATTCATCACAAGCAAGGGCAAAATGGTATGAATCTTTGAATAGAGTAGGACAAAAAAACTCAGATTGTAATATCTTCCTAGCAGTTATCTGAGAACTCATATGCCCTCCAGTGGGATCAATGTGGCATTTCTCAAGTATGGCATGGGCCTCTTCCTCAGTAACACACCTACAATAAAATCCATCTAAACATAATCTAAAAAGATAAGGATCATCCCAGTAATATTGTTTCACATCATGCAAAAATTTAGTCTTAGAATGTCCTTTATATTTGGGGTGCAATACACATGTGACTAGAAAATTCACATAATCCAAAAACCAAGGATATTGGGATTCCATCTTTAACAATTTATCATCAGGAATGGAGTCATTTATGGGGATGCCATCATCATCAAAAAAATCAAGGAGACTAAGGTGGTCAATATTTTTGTAGCCCTTTTTGTCTAGGATTTCTAGGTCAAATTCCTAAAGTAAAAGGACTTAAAAAAGAAGGCGAGGTTTGGCGTCCTTTTTGGTAATCAAATATCTAATGGATGCATGGTCTGTGTAAACAGTGACTTTCAAACCTACCAAATATGAGCAAAATTTGTCAAAGGCATATACTATGGCTACCATTTCCTTTCCAATAGTTGTGTAATTTTACTGGGATTCATCAAGAGTTTTGGATGCGTAGTAAATCACATGGTGTGTTTTATCAACACTTTGTCCAAGAATAGCACCACCAGCATAATCACTCACATCACATAATAACTCAAAAGGTAGGGACCAGTCAGGGGCCCTAATGATGGGAGTAGAGATGAGGGCATCCTTTTAACAAAGAAAACTAGCAATGCAAGCTTTATCAAACACAAAAGGAGTGTCTTTTTAAAGAAGATTAGTTAGGATTTTGGTGATCTTAGAAAAATCACAAATGAAACGTTTATAAAAGCCTACATGCCCAAGGAAGGAACGAACATCCTTGACGGAAGAATGTGGTGGGAGTTTTGAGATGACCTCGATCTTGGCTCTATCCACTTCAATGTCACAATTGCTCACCCTATGTCCTAAAACAATTCCTTCAGTCACCATAAAGTGACACTTCTCCCAATTGCGCATCAAGTGTGCTTCCTCACATTTTTCCAAAATTAGAGAAAAGTGATGGAGACAAGATTTAAAAATATCTCCATAGACAGAGAAATTGTCCATAAAAACCTCCGTGATGGTTTTGATCAATCCAGCAAAGATAGCGGACATGCACCGGTGAAAGGTGGTTGGAGCATTGCACAACCCGAACGACATTCTCCTGAATGCATAAGTACCAAAAGGGCAAATGAAAGTCATTTTCTATTGGTCGTTTGAATGAATGGGGATTTGATAGAAACTTGAATATCCATCAAGATAGCACAAATATTGTTGATGGGTGAGACACTCTAGTACTTGATCTAGGAAGGGAAGGGGGAAATGATCTTTTCTAGTGGCCTTATTCAATTTCCTATAGTAAATACACATCCTCCACCCCATGACAATGCGAGTGGGAATAAGCTCATTATTTTTGTGGGCTCTGATCTCCAAACCATGACATAAACACGATTAAAACTTAGCGGAAGCGAATCGGTAATCAGCGGAAGACAAAAATCACGGAAAATTAAAACTTTTCGAGATAAGAACTTGTATCCATAAAAACTCCTTTCATAAAGAGAGGTAACTGTTTACATCTCAGGATAATTACTTCTTGAGTAATTATATACATTCAAGATACAAAATCTCAAGATCACATAACACAAGACTCCAAGACCTGAGAGTACAGAGGACACATAGGACTGACTCTAACTACACCACATGGCAGGACAAATCTCCACCTGAGATTACTGCTGCCCCTGGTGCTGCTGCTGAGATTGATCACTTGTAGGCTGGTTTCTTCGTCGCCGACGTCCACCTAAAAAGTTGAAGTCTACGGGGTGAGACAATTATACATAATTGTCCCAGCGAGAGTTATAACTCTTCGCCAGAAGCTTTAGTATAACATCAAAGATTATTTTAAACAGTAAAGCCTTCAAAGCATTCTATAACAGTTGCAGATATAACAAGATCTCTACAAATTAGGAGATATGGAGAATATCAACATTATTGCAATGTAACATCAATCAACTAACTTGGAGTCATCTCTAACAAGTTATACTACATGGTTGATTATGTTTTACAAACAACATTATGCCCTGTGGAGATGAGGCTTACCACTCATACTCCAACTGATCGCTGAGAAGCCGCATCAGTATCATACATAGGTCATTAAGAGAGCCGGATTCTCATGACCTTCATCTTCCTCAGTCAGTAAGAGGATCACTTGTAGGACATCTTGTGTCTCTACTACTATAGCTCACCAGGGTAAACTGGTCCTTCGCTATTCTAGAGTCACAGTGGCGTTCTGTACTCTCTTCGTCATCAGGAGGTTTCATATTTACCTACCACTGATACGGATATCTGTGCTTTCTTCGTCATCAGGAGGTTTCATGTTTACCTACCACTGATACGGTATGGAACTATAGTGAAGGATGGATGGATTCCACATCTTCATCACTTTCCTACACTAGGATGTAAGGTTCTACACATCCATGTACCCCGCATACTCAAAAGTATGTGCTCCAGGAGTTCCTTATGGAAAACCTGTTTCACCATCACTTAATTTCTGACAATGATGGATCTATGATCAGGGCTCTACATTATACTTGATTAGTTAGGTACATTCAGTATTCTTTAACAGCATACATTGTTCTTCAAACAATAACAGTAGCATAGCAGCTATAAAAGAAGAATACTAAATGTAACAGGCCTAACTCATATCAATCATCATTTCTCATTATCCTCATCACAAGTCATCTCTAAAGCATGACCTTGATGGTATTCATGGCTCTCATAGCCCATTATCAGCATAGGATGCCACTAGCAAGGCATCAGATTACATTACTTATTCATAAGGCTACAACATGCCTTCAATGAATATAACATCAACATCCATACCTGGATATAATTACCTTCATATCAGAACCTGCATGATTAATACATCTGATAAAGGTAATATAACAATAAGGAATGTACTTCCTACTCTTGTCATAAGAGTTAAATCTTTAATTTAAATCAAATAGAGTTTATTGCTCAAAAGCATGCCATTACCCTTGAATTAGGGTTTACTATTCATATTACATGTCATCACCCTTGAATTAGGGTTTACTTATTCATATTACAGGTGAATTAAACTCATAACATCATCATGTATGAGTAACACCTTCATTGATGCTCTTGGATTAGTTAAAGGTTCATCATTTATCATAATTAGGGTTTCTATGATCTCACACAGGTGGATCATACCCTAATTATGCTCATTTCTGTGTATTGGGGATGCTTCAATTGAGTTTCCATTTAAAAGAGGTACTTTCTCTCTCTAGAAGTACTTTCTCTCTCTAGAAGTACTTTCTCTCTCATCATAAGGTTAGGTGATATCAACATCACTCTAAAACAGGTTGGGTTGAGTCATCATAGGCTATCATAGCCAAAAACATCACCATTAAGTGATTAGAGTTACTTTCTCTCTCTAGGGTACTTTCTCTCTCTAGAGTACTCTCTCTTTCATCATACTAATGGTTGATGATAACATTAGACTAGATCAGGTTAGATAGAGTCATTATAACTAAAAACATTATTCTCATGTAATTAGGGTTTGAATTGAGTAAAGTATAACTCAATTGACCCTTCAGGGGTATCTTGGTAATTCACCCCATTGATCATCATCATAGTCAAAAACCTTAATCAAATAACTCCTTACTATCTTAGATTATCATTAGTGTTTGATTTGAGCAACATTGAACCATCACATGATTGAATTCGGTTGAAAGTGTTGACCGATTGCTCACTTTGACCTTTCAAGTCCATGAGCCCCTTTCTAGCTCCAAGACCGTGAGCCTCCTCATGGGCTTGAGATCGTGAGCCCCCTCACGATCATGAGGTCGTGAGCCACCTCACGGTCTTGAGGTCGTGAGCCACCTCACGGTCTTGAGGTCGTGAGCCACCTCATGGTCTTGAGGTCGTGAGCCACCTCACGGTCTTGAGGTCGTGAGCCTCTCATGGTCTCAACCGCAAGGTCCTTCAACAAAGGTTCAACAAATCAAACGATGATGTCAACCGATGTTGAAGCCTTCAAAAGGTCCAATAACTGTTGACCACCTATGGATTGAGTTAATTAAGGTTATGCTTAACCAAATGGTCATTCAATTGACCCTCAATTGTTGACCAATTAGGATTGAAATCGATTCAATTAAGGTCTATCAATGTTCACCCATCTACACTCAACAATGTGTATCAACACAAGGTTGACCCTTCAATTGAGCTTCAATTGGGCCCAAACTTGGCCCAAACGGTCTTGAGGTCATGTGGGTGGACCCCACATGGTCTTGAGACCGTTTGCCCAAGATCTCATCAAAATCTAAGGTGATTTGATAGGGGTTGAACCATGATTGGTCACAAAATCCGAATTTTGATTAACTTGATATCTTATTTGCAATTGGGTGTTCAATTGGTCAAATTACTCAACCCTAGACCTTCAAATGGTCTTGGGTGATTGTCCTCACGGTCTTGAGGTCATGTGGGTGGACCCCACATTGTCTTGAGACCGTTTAGGTCAATCAACCCTAAAAACCCTAATTATGTCACCATAATTTCAGTACTGATTTTATCTAGGGTTAGCCCTAGTATTCACCCTTCAACTCTTAGCCCGTTTGGAATTAGACCATCAAACTTGGTGAGTTGTTAATTAACATAATTTTGAACAGTAATCTCATGGGGTCAATGCTTAGTCAACGACCTTTCACGGTCTTGAGACCTTTTGCCCAAAAAGGCAATTTCAGACCGTTTGAAAAATCAGCAACTAATTCATTTAAAGTCGTGACTTAAAAAGGTCATATCTCCCGATTCCTTTGGAGTTAGTCTCCCAAATTTTGAGGGTATTTATCCTATATAATTAGGAATAGGTTTCTTATATGGTCCACGCTCGGTCAACAGGGCCAATCGGTCTTGAGACCGCGAGCCCTCTCACGGTCTCGAGACCGCGAGGCTCCCTCACGGTCTTGAGGTCGTGAGAGCAAACTGTTAGGACCGTTTAGGGAAAAGAAAAACGGTGGGTTTTTCTTGGAAATCACGCCTTCATCTTCTAGCTCAAAAACAGTACAGATATCCCACGGGTTTGCTTGCAAAATAGCAGGGAAAAGTAGGGAATTACTAGGAGCTATCATTAACTCGCATATAAAGATGCACATAGTAAAGCATAGGTTTAGAGTTATAAAACCCGCCTAAAGCTTGCTTCTTGAGCTCCAAGCTTTCAAGCTCCAAGCTCTAATGGCGTCCTTGAGTTCCCACAGGTTGGCCAAGGTGAAAACTCCAAGGAAGGATGAAAAGAGACGGCTAGAAAGATAGGGTTTCGAGAATTAGCCATGAAGATGACCTTGAATTCGAATTCTAACCATGGAATTAGGCAAGAAGAGGGGTTTAAACCTACCTTGCACCCCTTGTTCGTCCTCCTTAGCTCCAAGGCAGTCCTTGGTCGTCTTTGGTGAAATGAAACAGTAAAGGGAACGAAGGTTAAGTTCCCTTGCAACTAAAGGAAGGATGGCTTATATACTTGGGGTAGGATTTTCAACATTAGCTCATAAGTTTCCCTTAATTCCAACTAAGTCCTTCCTTCATTACTTGCTCGTCCCTTCCTCTTTATTCTAAGGACAAACCTTATCTTAAGTTATAGAAAAGAAGGCAAGGAAGGACAATCTAATAATAAAGTTCATACTTAAAGGGATATTGCACATATGCCCTGATTATTCAATCACAGAGCCTATTTCTTAACTTGATAACTCAATTGAGGTGAATTCCTCATCATTTCTTCTCTAAATGATGGCAAGAGTCTAACAAGATACTTTAGATAACATTCTTTACAAATTGCTTCCCATTATTTGGGTAAATTGCATTTTACCCCAAATTAGGGTTTCAAGTACCGGGATTGCTTCCACAGCTGCACCTTGGTGCTCAAGCTTGGGAAATCCCTCAAACTTTACCAAAATGTTTCTCATGATGTCTCAACATCAGAGGAACACCTCATCATGTGCAAATTGCAGGTTAACCCTTCTAAATGGGTAAATTGCACATAGGTCCCTGTATTACAAAACAGTGCTACAACTTTATATAAAAAGGAGCAAAAACTGAAATATACATTTCTGAGAAGCTTAATTACATGCTCAGAGTTAATCACAAAGATTTAATTACATATTTAGGCAAAACACCTAGGGTTAGCTCATAACCCAGGTCAGGGATGTTACAAATTATCTACCCCTTACAAGGATTTCGTCCCCGAAATCGATAAAACATATTACGAGAAAAGGGTAGGATACTTCCTTCTCATCTCATCCTCTATCTCCCAAGTGGCTTCTTCAATACCACGATGATTCCAGAGGACTTTCACAAGACTTATATCTTTCTTCTTTAACTTTTTAATTCGTTTATCAAGGATTGACACTGGTCCCTCTTCATAGGATATGTCATCATTCAATTCTACTTCCATAGGTTGTAGAACTGACTCGGTGTCTGGGTGACATTTCTTCAACATAGAAATGTGAAACACAGGATGTAACCTTTGTAACTCTGGGGGCAGCTCTAGTTTATATGCTACCTTTCCAATCCGTTCAATGATTG
The DNA here is from genome assembly GCA_963693085.1 of Alisma plantago-aquatica. NCBI lineage: Eukaryota > Viridiplantae > Streptophyta > Magnoliopsida > Alismatales > Alismataceae > Alisma > Alisma plantago-aquatica. Next base: position 336,647,825 of record OY856410.1, read on the forward strand.
GATAAGGCCCCATATATCTAGGAGCTAACTTCCCCTTCCTTCCAAAACGAAGGACCCCTTTCCAAGGTGAGACCTTAAGATACACTTTGTCTCCAATCTGGAACTCTAAAGGTCTACGACGTTTGTCAGCATAAGATTTCTGCCTATCTTGAGCAGTCTTAATCTTATGTTGTATTACTTTAATCTTTTCCGTGGTTTGCTGCACCAGGTCAGGACCTAACAACTGGTGCTCACCAGTCTCAAACCAACACAAGGGTGATCTACAACGTCTACCATATAAGGCTTCATAAGGTGCCATATCAATACTATGCTGATAGCTATTGTTATAGGCAAACTCTATCAAGCTTAGGTGTAGATCCCAACTTCCGGTGAACTGGAGAACACATGCTCGCAACAGGTCTTCTAAGGTTTGTATGGTCCTTTCTGACTGTCCATCAGTCTGTGGATGAAAGGCCGTACTAAACCTCAGCTTAGTGCCTAAGGCACTGTGCAACTGTTCCCAAAAACGACTTGTAAATTGAGGACCTCTGTCCGAAACTATTGTGACAGGAACTCCGTGCAAACGCACTATCTCTTGCACATATAACTCTGATAACCTTTCAGCAGAATAGGTTGTTTTAACAGGTAAGAAATGTGCTGTCTTAGTCAACCTATCAACAATTACCCAAATGGAATCATGTCCTTTGCTTGTCCTGGGTAGGCCAACAACAAAGTCCATGGTCACATGGTCCCACTTCCACTGTGATATGGGTAAAGGTTGCATTGTCCCTGCAGGCTTCTGGTGTTCAGCTTTAACTTGCTGACACACAGGGCACCTCAGAACAAACTCTGCAACGTCCTTCTTCATCCCAGGCCACCAATATAGATCCTTCAAATTCCGATACATCTTGGTGCTCCCTGGATGCATAGCATACATGGAAGAATGGGCTTCTTCCAGGACTAACTTCCTTAAGTTGTCCACATCCGGCACTATCATTTTTCCATTATAACAAGCTACTTGATCTTTTGAGTCATGAAACCCATCTTGCTTCTCATTTCCATACTCAGATCTTATATGTTGAACTGCAGCATCATCTAGCTGTGCTTCTTTAATCTGCTCTCTTAGGGTAGGTTTAATATGCATCTCAGCTAACAAACCGGCTAGCAATGATACCTTCAACTGTACATTGTCTTGCCTTAAAGAGATAAACATATCTCTTCTAGAGCATACTAAAGAGTTTAGTTGTGCTCTATTCATGGTTGATGTTGCTGATTTCCTACTCAAGGCATCTGCAACAACATTGGCCTTACCTGGATGGTAATCAATTGTACAGTCGTAGTCCTTGATTAACTCCATCCAGCGATGTTGCCTCATGTTGAGCTCATGCTGAGAGAAGATATACTTAAGGTTTTTGTGGTCTGTGAAAATCTGGAATGTCTCTCCGTAGAGATAATGTCTCCAGATCTTCAAAGCATGAACCACAGCTGCTAACTCCAGATCGTGTGTTGGATAATTCTCCTCGTGTTTCTTAAGCTGTCGGGAAGCAAAAGAAATCACTTGTTTATCCTGCATCAACACACATCCTAGTCCATTCTTGGAAGCGTCACAGAAAACTATATAACCTTTTCCTTGTTCAGGTAGCACTAATACAGGTGCACTTGTCAACCTCTCCTTCAGTAATTGGAAAGATTGTTGACACTTATCACTCCAAGAAAAAGGAACATCCTTCCGGGTTAACTCGGTCAAGGGTAAAGCTATGGAACTAAAGTTCTTAATGAACCTTCGATAATAGCCAGCTAACCCCAAGAAACTTCGAATCTCCGTCGGTGTTTTCGGTTGTTCCCATTGTAGAACAGATTCTACCTTTGTAGGGTCAACACGAATTCCCGAGGCGGATATTATATGTCCAAGAAAAGATACCTCCGGCAGCCAGAACTCACACTTGCTAAACTTAGCATACAACTTATGTTCTCTTAGCAAGGTCAAAGCTTGGCGAAGATGCTGCTCATGCTGCTGAGCATCTTTACTATAAATCAGTATGTCATCTATGAAGACGACAACACACTGATCAAGGAAAGGTCGAAAAACTCTATTCATGAGTTCCATAAATGCAGCTGGTGCATTGGTTAGTCCAAACGACATAACCGTGAACTCATAGTGACCATATCTTGTCCTAAAGGCAGACTTGGATATGTCACTATCCTTAATACGAAGTTGGTGATATCCAGACCTCAAGTCTATCTTTGAAAAGACTGTTGCACCACGCAACTGGTCAAAGAGATCATCAATCCTCGGCAGAGGATACCTATTCTTTATTGTCACTTTATTGAGTTGTCTATAGTCGATGCATAACCGCATTGACCCATCTTTCTTTTTAACAAACAAGACTGGAGCACCCCAAGGTGAAGTACTCGGTCGGATAAAACCTCTCTCAAGTAACTCTTGAAGCTGTTTCTTGAGTTCTGCCATCTCGGCAGGAGCCATTCTATACGGAGTTTGAGCTATGGGTTTAGTATCTGGAATCAGATTGATTTCAAAGTCAATCTCCCGAGGTGGTGGTATACCAGGAAGTTCTTCAGGAAACACATCCTCGAATTCCCTGACTATGGGAACTTCAGCAGGGTTGGAACTTTCCTTGGTAACATCTACCACATGGGCTAAGAATGCATAACATCCTTGCCTCAACAGCTTATCAGCAACCATAGCTGACACAAGACAGGTGGGCAGAATCTTTCTTTCACCTTGAAAGATCCATGTGTTGCTTTCATCAGCAAACACAGCCAACTTGGACTCACAATCCAAGACAACTCTATACCTTTCTAAGGTATCCATCCCAAGGATTATATCAAACCCCTGCATATCAAGTGGTATAAGGTCCACTTGAATGCGATGGTCAGAAAAGAAAAGGATGCAGGGAGAACATACCTCCTGCAAAACGGCAGACCCACTCAACGGAGTCTCTAACAACAAACTATCTGCTCTATGACTAACAGTCATATTGCAGTTACAAATCACTTCACGAGTGATGAAAGAGTGCGTAGCACCCGGATCAATCAGAACAGATATATTACAGGATATAGACATATCAGAATATAAAAGTTTCATCTGACCTGCCACTACCCGTGGATTGACAACTGCCTCAGGTGGGTTCATAGCATAGAACCTCGCAGTCGCCTGGTGTTGAGGTGGTGCTGATGATCCAGCTTGAGACGCTTGTCCACGTCCTCGAGCTGCTCCTTGATGTTGTCTATTCTGAGATCCCTGTTGATTCTGTCTCGGAGGTTGTTGTGTCACACCGACAGGCCTAGAACGGCAATCCTTCATCAAGTGTCCCACCTTACCACAGTTGTAGCAACTCTTCTCCTGTTGTTGTGGTCTGGGTGGTCCAGTAACTGACACTGATGCAGAACTGTGTGTCCCTTGAAGCGGTTGACTCCGTCCTCTACCTCTACTTGGTGTCCATTGAGTTTGAAAACTCGATCTGGGTGGTGGAGGGTTAGGTGCAGAGAATCTAGGTTTCTTGGAATCCCTAGATGAAGAACCCTGGAACTGTGGATATCTTTTATGGGTTTGTCTTTTCTCAACCACAGATCTCTCTATCCTTCGGACTGACTCAACGAAGGTAGAGAATCTCTCTCTGTTTTCTAAGGCAGACACAGGGGTTGACATATCGGAATTCAAACCCTTTTCAAATCTTCTGATTCTTTCCTCATCTGTAGCAGCCATATGCGGACAAAACCGCAACAGCTCCATGAACTTAGCTTCATACTCGCTAATGTTCATCATACCCTGCCTTAGTTTCTCAAACTGAGAAATCTTCTCATCTAGGAAGGTCTTTGGAAAATATCTATTGATAAATTCCCGACGAAACTCTTCCCATGAGAACTCTACTCCAGGTCTCTTCTGCTCTTCCATGTTCCACCAGTGACCAGCACTGCCTTTGAGAAGATAGACAGCATGTCTAACCTTCTCAGCTTCCAGAATCATAAGAATCCTGAAAGCCTTCTCCAACTCTGTCAACCATAAGTCAGCATCTGCTGGGTCGGCAGTTCCGAAGTACTCGGTAGCTCCGACACGACGAAGTCGTTCGAATGTCTTACCAATACCTTGTACTTCAGGCTGGACAGGTGCCCTAGGTGCAGGAATGGGCATCCTATCGGTTATATGTGTCATGGCAGTCATGAACTGCCCGAACATCGTCTGTACAGCTGGATCACTCATGTCAGCTGGGTCGAACTGGGGTGGCTCTCTTGGCGACTCAGGTGCAGGTTGTTCTATTCTCGGAACTCTTGCACCGCCTCGAGGTGCACTAGCACTACTCTCTGCCACGTGCTCATCACGATGTTCTGACATTCTTATGTATCTTCTTCTCCTGAGGAGCAGAAGATTCTATTAGATAAGGAAGGAGTACTAAAGGTAGACTCGACATCCTAAGTCCTATGCCTCTGTAGACTCAACTGAACCTGGAGCTCTGATACCACTAATTGTGGGCTCTGATCTCCAAACCATGACATAAACACGATTAAAACTTAGCGGAAGCGAATCGGTAATCAGCGGAAGACAAAAATCACGGAAAATTAAAACTTTTCGAGATAAGAACTTGTATCCATAAAAACTCCTTTCATAAAGAGAGGTAACTGTTTACATCTCAGGATAATTACTTCTTGAGTAATTATATACATTCAAGATACAAAATCTCAAGATCACATAACACAAGACTCCAAGACCTGAGAGTACAGAGGACACATAGGACTGACTCTAACTACACCACATGGCAGGACAAATCTCCACCTGAGATTACTGCTGCCCCTGGTGCTGCTGCTGAGATTGATCACTTGTAGGCTGGTTTCTTCGTCGCCGACGTCCACCTAAAAAGTTGAAGTCTACGGGGTGAGACAATTATACATAATTGTCCCAGCGAGAGTTATAACTCTTCGCCAGAAGCTTTAGTATAACATCAAAGATTATTTTAAACAGTAAAGCCTTCAAAGCATTCTATAACAGTTGCAGATATAACAAGATCTCTACAAATTAGGAGATATGGAGAATATCAACATTATTGCAATGTAACATCAATCAACTAACTTGGAGTCATCTCTAACAAGTTATACTACATGGTTGATTATGTTTTACAAACAACATTATGCCCTGTGGAGATGAGGCTTACCACTCATACTCCAACTGATCGCTGAGAAGCCGCATCAGTATCATACATAGGTCATTAAGAGAGCCGGATTCTCATGACCTTCATCTTCCTCAGTCAGTAAGAGGATCACTTGTAGGACATCTTGTGTCTCTACTACTATAGCTCACCAGGGTAAACTGGTCCTTCGCTATTCTAGAGTCACAGTGGTGTTCTGTACTCTCTTCGTCATCAGGAGGTTTCATATTTACCTACCACTGATACGGATATCTGTGCTTTCTTCGTCATCAGGAGGTTTCATGTTTACCTACCACTGATACGGTATGGAACTATAGTGAAGGATGGATGGATTCCACATCTTCATCACTTTCCTACACTAGGATGTAAGGTTCTACACATCCATGTACCCCGCATACTCAAAAGTATGTGCTCCAGGAGTTCCTTATGGAAAACCTGTTTCACCATCACTTAATTTCTGACAATGATGGATCTATGATCAGGGCTCTACATTATACTTGATTAGTTAGGTACATTCAGTATTCTTTAACAGCATACATTGTTCTTCAAACAATAACAGTAGCATAGCAGCTATAAAAGAAGAATACTAAATGTAACAGGCCTAACTCATATCAATCATCATTTCTCATTATCCTCATCACAAGTCATCTCTAAAGCATGACCTTGATGGTATTCATGGCTCTCATAGCCCATTATCAGCATAGGATGCCACTAGCAAGGCATCAGATTACATTACTTATTCATAAGGCTACAACATGCCTTCAATGAATATAACATCAACATCCATACCTGGATATAATTACCTTCATATCAGAACCTGCATGATTAATACATCTGATAAAGGTAATATAACAATAAGGAATGTACTTCCTACTCTTGTCATAAGAGTTAAATCTTTAATTTAAATCAAATAGAGTTTATTGCTCAAAAGCATGCCATTACCCTTGAATTAGGGTTTACTATTCATATTACATGTCATCACCCTTGAATTAGGGTTTACTTATTCATATTACAGGTGAATTAAACTCATAACATCATCATGTATGAGTAACACCTTCATTGATGCTCTTGGATTAGTTAAAGGTTCATCATTTATCATAATTAGGGTTTCTATGATCTCACACAGGTGGATCATACCCTAATTATGCTCATTTCTGTGTATTGGGGATGCTTCAATTGAGTTTCCATTTAAAAGAGGTACTTTCTCTCTCTAGAAGTACTTTCTCTCTCTAGAAGTACTTTCTCTCTCATCATAAGGTTAGGTGATATCAACATCACTCTAAAACAGGTTGGGTTGAGTCATCATAGGCTATCATAGCCAAAAACATCACCATTAAGTGATTAGAGTTACTTTCTCTCTCTAGGGTACTTTCTCTCTCTAGAGTACTCTCTCTTTCATCATACTAATGGTTGATGATAACATTAGACTAGATCAGGTTAGATAGAGTCATTATAACTAAAAACATTATTCTCATGTAATTAGGGTTTGAATTGAGTAAAGTATAACTCAATTGACCCTTCAGGGGTATCTTGGTAATTCACCCCATTGATCATCATCATAGTCAAAAACCTTAATCAAATAACTCCTTACTATCTTAGATTATCATTAGTGTTTGATTTGAGCAACATTGAACCATCACATGATTGAATTCGGTTGAAAGTGTTGACCGATTGCTCACTTTGACCTTTCAAGTCCATGAGCCCCTTTCTAGCTCCAAGACCGTGAGCCTCCTCATGGGCTTGAGATCGTGAGCCCCCTCACGATCATGAGGTCGTGAGCCACCTCACGGTCTTGAGGTCGTGAGCCACCTCACGGTCTTGAGGTCGTGAGCCACCTCATGGTCTTGAGGTCGTGAGCCACCTCACGGTCTTGAGGTCGTGAGCCTCTCATGGTCTCAACCGCAAGGTCCTTCAACAAAGGTTCAACAAATCAAACGATGATGTCAACCGATGTTGAAGCCTTCAAAAGGTCCAATAACTGTTGAACACCTATGGATTGAGTTAATTAAGGTTATGCTTAACCAAATGGTCATTCAATTGACCCTCAATTGTTGACCAATTAGGATTGAAATCGATTCAATTAAGGTCTATCAATGTTCACCCATCTACACTCAACAATGTGTATCAACACAAGGTTGACCCTTCAATTGAGCTTCAATTGGGCCCAAACTTGGCCCAAACGGTCTTGAGGTCATGTGGGTGGACCCCACATGGTCTTGAGACCGTTTGCCCAAGATCTCATCAAAATCTAAGGTGATTTGATAGGGGTTGAACCATGATTGGTCACAAAATCCGAATTTTGATTAACTTGATATCTTATTTGCAATTGGGTGTTCAATTGGTCAAATTACTCAACCCTAGACCTTCAAATGGTCTTGGGTGATTGTCCTCACGGTCTTGAGGTCATGTGGGTGGACCCCACATTGTCTTGAGACCGTTTAGGTCAATCAACCCTAAAAACCCTAATTATGTCACCATAATTTCAGTACTGATTTTATCTAGGGTTAGCCCTAGTATTCACCCTTCAACTCTTAGCCCGTTTGGAATTAGACCATCAAACTTGGTGAGTTGTTAATTAACATAATTTTGAACAGTAATCTCATGGGGTCAATGCTTAGTCAACGACCTTTCACGGTCTTGAGACCTTTTGCCCAAAAAGGCAATTTCAGACCGTTTGAAAAATCAGCAACTAATTCATTTAAAGTCGTGACTTAAAAAGGTCATATCTCCCGATTCCTTTGGAGTTAGTCTCCCAAATTTTGAGGGTATTTAGCCTATATAATTAGGAACAGGTTTCTTATATGGTCCACGCTCGGTCAACAGGGCCAATCGGTCTTGAGACCGCGAGCCCTCTCACGGTCTCGAGACCGCGAGGCTCCCTCACGGTCTTGAGGTCGTGAGAGCAAACTGTTAGGACCGTTTAGGGAAAAGAAAAACGGTGGGTTTTTCTTGGAAATCACGCCTTCATCTTCTAGCTCAAAAACAGTACAGATATCCCACGGGTTTGCTTGCAAAATAGCAGGGAAAAGTAGGGAATTACTAGGAGCTATCATTAACTCGCATATAAAGATGCACATAGTAAAGCATAGGTTTAGAGTTATAAAACCCGCCTAAAGCTTGCTTCTTGAGCTCCAAGCTTTCAAGCTCCAAGCTCTAATGGCGTCCTTGAGTTCCCACAGGTTGGCCAAGGTGAAAACTCCAAGGAAGGATGAAAAGAGACGGCTAGAAAGATAGGGTTTCGAGAATTAGCCATGAAGATGACCTTGAATTCGAATTCTAACCATGGAATTAGGCAAGAAGAGGGGTTTAAACCTACCTTGCACCCCTTGTTCGTCCTCCTTAGCTCCAAGGCAGTCCTTGGTCGTCTTTGGTGAAATGAAACAGTAAAGGGAACGAAGGTTAAGTTCCCTTGCAACTAAAGGAAGGATGGCTTATATACTTGGGGTAGGATTTTCAACATTAGCTCATAAGTTTCCCTTAATTCCAACTAAGTCCTTCCTTCATTACTTGCTCGTCCCTTCCTCTTTATTCTAAGGACAAACCTTATCTTAAGTTATAGAAAAGAAGGCAAGGAAGGACAATCTAATAATAAAGTTCATACTTAAAGGGATATTGCACATATGCCCTGATTATTCAATCACAGAGCCTATTTCTTAACTTGATAACTCAATTGAGGTGAATTCCTCATCATTTCTTCTCTAAATGATGGCAAGAGTCTAACAAGATACTTTAGATAACATTCTTTACAAATTGCTTCCCATTATTTGGGTAAATTGCATTTTACCCCAAATTAGGGTTTCAAGTACCGGGATTGCTTCCACAGCTGCACCTTGGTGCTCAAGCTTGGGAAATCCCTCAAACTTTACCAAAATGTTTCTCATGATGTCTCAACATCAGAGGAACACCTCATCATGTGCAAATTGCAGGTTAACCCTTCTAAATGGGTAAATTGCACATAGGTCCCTGTATTACAAAACAGTGCTACAACTTTATATAAAAAGGAGCAAAAACTGAAATATACATTTCTGAGAAGCTTAATTACATGCTCAGAGTTAATCACAAAGATTTAATTACATATTTAGGCAAAACACCTAGGGTTAGCTCATAACCCAGGTCAGGGATGTTACAATTTTCATTTTTCACGGCTGTGGTGCCCCCTTTCTTGGGGCCAACCTAAACTGGGCTAACCCAAGGAGAGTAAAAAATGGGGTAGATGATCCTTGAAACAATATCTATATGACATCTAGACTCACCACCTCTTTCATGTTGGGATTCAGTTTCCTTTGAGGGTCTCTAGAAGGTTTGTACTCTTCTACCATAGGAATTTTATGCCTACAAATGGATTGATTTAATCCGATCAAATAAGCCATCTTGTATCCTAGGGCATATTTCCTCTTCCTAAGTTCATTCATTAGCTTGGTTTCCTATTCTTGTAATGGGTGAGATCAGAGATAATGATGACATGATAAAGTTTTTACTCATCAAGGAAGGCATACTTAAGACCTTCACAGAGGGGTTTCATGTCAGGTGCCTTGGGGGTTTTAGGTCTTGCATCCACAATGGAGAACATTTTTAGGTCTTTAAACCCCTCATAATGAAACTCCTCAAAGGTGTTGAGGTGATTTCTGAATTGCTCTGATTGAGCATCTTCAAATCCACAATCAACAGGGGTCACAAGGGCGTTTTGGAGGGGATCTTCAACTAATTCACATTCTTGTCTTAATTGTTACATCTTCTCAATACAATCAAGAAGATAGACCTCTTCTTGGAGGATTGATCTATGCATGCTTTCAAATACCCTAAACTTTAGGGTTTGTTTGTCTAGGCGCAAGAAAATGGTTTTGACCTCAACATCAATCAAGGCATGAGCAGTGGCCAAAAAGGGATGACCAAAGATTATGGGGTACCTTAAGCCTTCCTTTATGTCCATGATGACGAAGTCACATGGGACATAAGCATCCTTCCCAACTCTTACATGTATATCTTCAATGATACTCATGGGTTTTGTCATGGATGAGTCAGCTAATTGGATTTTCATGGCAGTGAGGAGCATGTCAACAAAACCTATCCTCCTAAAAAGACTATAGGGCACAATAGAAATACTCACACCCAAGTCTACAAGACCTTACCTACAAGCATTATCACCTAGGTAGCACCCAATCCCAAAGGAGCCATGGTCTTTCTTCTTTTCAAGCATCTTGCTTTGGATAATATCAAAGGTATTCCTAGCCAGCATAACTATCTCATGCTTGTTGGTGTGGTACATTGTGGTCAAAAGAGATTTCATATATTTGAACCAGGCCGACATGTCAACTAAGGCATCAAGAAAGGGAATATCCACATGCAAATTTTTCATGGATTCCCTAATTTCTCAAAATGGGTGTCAAGTATAGTTTGCTTTAGGTGGGCCTGGTAAGGGGGACGAGGTTTGTAAATAGGAATTTCTGGCTCATCAATTTCCACATGTGGGGCCACATGAGAGGGGGTGGAAGGAGTGGGAATGATAAGAGTGGGTGAAGGAGGAGTTTCGATGGCCAGTGTATCATCATCCTCAAAGTCTAAGAGAAAAACTATGAGTTTCTCTGGGGGAGGAGTATGAACCTTCCCTGTACGGGTGCAAACAACCTTTAAAGACCAATTGCCTGTGAATGACAACTATGCTGACGAAGCTCTTTTAATGGCTCAATCAAAATGAGAAGAGCTTACCTTGGTTGTGGATATTTGTAATTATTTGGCATGTGGATAACTCCCACCAGAGATAATGAATAACCAGAAGAAGAAGTTATTTTCTGAGATGAAGAATTACTATTGAGATGACCCTCTACTATTTAAGAGGTGCTCTGACAACCTCTATCGTCAATGCATACCTGAAGAAGAGGTACCTTTCACACTCAAGGAGTGCCATGCCTCATCTTATGGAGGACACCACGGAGGGGAGAGGACGGCTGCAAAGGTTCTCCAATCAAGGTGTTAATGGCCAACACTCTTCAAGGATGCTGCATCATTTGTCAAAACATGCAAGGAATGTCAACTTACGGGGAACATAAGCAGAAGAAATGAAATGTCAATGTCAAATTGCATGGAAGTAAAAATCTTTGATGTATGGGGAATCGATTACATGGGACCTTTCCCGTTGTCGAAAGGGAATCAGTACATACTTGTTGCATTCAACTATGTTTCCAAATGGGTTGAGGCAGTTGCCACCCAAACATGCAATTCCAAAGTAGTAATTAAGCTTTTCTAGAAAACTATCTTCCCACGCTTCAGAGTGCCATGCACTGTCATAAGTGACATAGGGTCGCATTTTGGTGAGAAGTAGTTTGAATCTCTACTAAGTAAGTATGGGGTGAAACATAATGTCGCAATGCCTTATCACCCCCAAACATCGGGGAAAGTGGAAGTATCGAACAGGCAGATCAAACAAATTAAAAAAAAACTGTCAATCGTATAAGAAAGGACTGGTCCATGAAACTGGACGATGCACTTTGGGCGTACCGCATAGCATATAAGACCCCAATTGGTACGACACCCTACAGGTTGATTTATGGAAAGTCTTGTCATCTACTGGTCGAACTCAAACACAAAGCCCTATGGGATATAAAGTTTTTGAACATGGACCTCGACAAAGCTGGTAAAAAGATTCCCTTAGCTCTAAGAACTCAAATAATTAAGACTGCACGCCTATGAAAATGCAAGGATTTATAAGCAAAGAACAAAGGTCTGGCATGATGCCCATTTGAAGAACAAAGATGTGCATGAAGGAGACAATGTCCTTTTGTTTAACTCCAGTATCAGGTTATTTCTAGGGAAATTGAGAACAAGGTGGTCATGCCCTTTTTTTGTTGAGAAAATATACCCATCGGGGGAGATAGTAGGAGAAAAGACAGGAACCTTCAAAGTGAATGGACATACTATGAAGACCAAGCCTTTGTAAAGAGAACAGAACTCAATTTGGGGGAAACCAAATCAGCAATAAGTGGAATGAATGAGGAAGCAACTACACTTTTTGAAGGAGAATGAAGACAAGATGATAGAGAAAGTTGAGCTAAAGACTTTAAACAAACGCTTCTTGGGAGGCAACCCAAGCTTTTGCTGTTGTCCTTAGTTCATGTTTTTCTTTATCTTGTACTTTAGTATTATGAGCTATGTACCTCTCGTTTTCCTATATCTCATTTTATCTTTTTTTAGTATGAGTGTAAATATTTTATGGATTTAATCCTTCTCTACCTAAGAGGGTTTGTTTGGAAAAACAAGTTTTGCTTTAATTGGTTGCATGTTATTTTGGTTTGGAAGGACTACGGTCGCGGTTTGGACAGCAGTTGCGGCATGAGCATCAGGTGAGGAGGAATACACCGTGATCGCAGTACCCACTCCTTGCAGCAATGGGCCGCGGTCATGACGTATGTAAATAAGGAATCCACATCAAACATGGCGATCCTCACACTGTAGTCATGGCATCCAAGGGTATATAAACTTAAACCCTTTAGAACAGGGTTTTTCTTACGCTCAAACTCTGAAATTCATGAATTGTCGAACAAGGCTCCTCGACGCAAGTGTGTGAGATGATAAACGAGACTGATTCCGACCTTTGCCAATGAAGCCAAACTTCTTCCGCTACAAACCACTCCCGTCTCCGCCTTTGACGCCGTTTAGTGTCATTTAACTCAACCAAGGTATTCCCCCGATGCTTTCTCGACTACCATCGATTACTAATCACAATTTTTCTCATGCTTCTCCACCCCTTTTCATGCATTTATTGGGAAATCGGTCTGAGAATGTCACAACAACTGTCGCGGCTCCGCCTCATTTAGCTTGGCGATTCTCGCTGACATCTTTCTCTCGTTCACAATTCCTGCAGCACTGTTAAACCTAGATTTGGGTTTTGGGGTGCGATTCGATCGTGGAACCCCACCACCTTGGCTTTGGCCGATAGCCTGTCAAACAAAGTTTTGGACCATAGTCACCATTTACAATCGAACAGTTGCTCTTGCGCTATGATCGCAACATCCTATCCTTGGTCGTGGTCGCGGCGTTCCTTAAGCATAAAGGTTGATTGAGTGACAACTACGGTCGCGATACCTATTGCAGTCGCATTTCTTTGTGGCCGTAGTCGAGCCACCTCTTGATTGCTTCTGGGTAGTGGTCACAATACCTCTCATTTAGTTGTAACCCACCACGATCTTGACACCCCATGCTGCGATCGTGGCTTATCATTTTCACAGTTGGACACTCATGCTCAGTGATGTCGTGGTTGCGATACACCTCTTGTTTAAGGCCGCGGTCACAACCCTATGAAAAATTGAATGAAATATATATATACACATATACATATACCATATAATAAAATAAAATTGATGATGATTGATTAAAAGATAATTCAATTGTGCTAACAATAAAATTAACGTTGAAACTTTCAGAATGTCGACCTCAACCGAAGACACACTAATGAAGAAGGAAATCTCACTGAAGGGGATAAAGGAAATCCTCGAGAAGATAACAAAGACCCTAAAGAACAATCGAGACCTCTACCTAACAAAAATACTTCAGTTACAACTGATGAAAAAGAAGTACGACTACATCCTATCCCACAAGATACCATAAGAGTTAGAGGAGTCCCCGAACACATCTCAAACAGAGACTTCTGAATACCAGCCTCTAGAAACTGAGCTGAGGAAACTGGAGAAGAGGAAGGTTGAACCCAAGGAAGTAAAGAGCAGCAAAAAGAGGAAGGTGACAGCTACCAAGAAGACAAAAGGGTAAGAGAATTAAATAGCTCATGGGGAGGTACAAGAGACTGGGGAAGTGACCCTAGACCAGAAGAGGCTGGCATTTGTGCCAAGAGACCCTACACACCAGTCGCAGTTCAAATGGTTACTACAAGCAAAAGGGTTCAGGCCTATCAAATACCTGGACGTTGAAGACTTCAAGAATATGGGAGTCTATGATAGGGTAGTCAACTTCCTAGAGGGTGTGAATCTACGTACCCTATGCACCTTCAAAACCCCCTCCCTAACGCAATTGACGGAAGAATTCCTATCGTCCTTAGAGAAGTTCCCAGTAAGTGATGGGGAACGCAAGAACGGTGGCGGGGATTTCAAGCTAGAAGTGAGACTAGGAGGAAAGTTTCACACAATCACATAGGCCATACTTAACACGATCTTCACAAGAATAATTGAAGAAGCACATGCCTGCTCTGCCACGCCTGAAGAGATGGACACAATCAGGTACAACAACCATAGAATGTGGGAAAAGCTGATGGGGGAGCAAGAACACAACTCCAAGAACTCCAAGACGACCATCATTACATCATGATTCATCAGGGTGATATAGAAGATAACTGCCAACACCATATTCACTAAGTTAGAGACTAAAGGTGTAACAAAAGGGGACCTCTTCATAATATGGTCCATGCTTAATAAGAAGCCGATGAATATAGGTAGAATTCTTATGGAACGACTATCAGCAGCAGTGGGAGGGGAGGCAAAATAGATGAAGGAGTTCTGTATGGGAGGCCAAATCATGAAGATAGCATATCATTTCATGGATGCAGACCTATTGATGAGGTACAAAAAGACAAAGGGGCCCACAAATATTGATATAAAGTCCCTCATCAATACGGGGATCTTGGTGCAAAAGGGAAGCGAGCTCTTCTACAAGCAAAGCTGCTCCAAGACGCTTCTCCCCCTCCTAGAAATGACATACTATGATGCTCACAAGCTGCGGCCCTCTCAAGAAGACATTGACAAGATGTACTCGGGGGCCATCTACACTATAGCAGAATTGTCATCTACTGCTGGTGAGAAAGGTGATAAAGCTAAATCTCAAGATGTACAGATAAAGAAGCCAGAGGAGAGAAAGAAATTGGCAATAAGAAAGAAGAAGAAGAAGGCATCAGAAAAGACTATCGCCATGAGCCCACCCTCGCTATACTTCCCAGCCGAGATGGCAATGAGTGAGGGTGCCATCGTAAAGCTGAAATCATAGAAGAAGTTGATCATGCACGCCTTGAAGCTACAACAACAGAACAACATGTCGAGGCTGAACAAGAAATCAACTAGGCACACGAGGACCCCGAGGCTGTACCCGATCCCATAATCCCAGATGTGTCCTGCAAATGTTAGGATAGCTAGAGGTGAGCACCCCTAGTCTAGTAATGTCAGCTCCACAACCGAAGGAGCCCAGAGCCTCCACCATGCCTGTGGACCAGCAACAATGCTACTCGCACACATTTAGTGATGTTTTAGATAATAAGTTTGATGTCATGTGGCAACACATGCACCAAACTTCTGAATTAAATGTAAATATTACCTCAACCCTGTGTATGCTAACTATGTAGGTACAAACATTAAACGAGAGAACTGAAGTGCTTCCCCAGTTCATGCAAGGGGTGATGAGCATCCAGAACACGTTGATGGGGGAGATAAAGACTCTCACTGAGGAGATGGGAGACATCAGGAAGGAGAGTGACGTCATGCGATCAGACAAGGAGCTCATGAGGAAAGGGTATGAGGAAGCACTGGATGACCTAAAAAAGGAGCGTCAATGCTTAGATGAAGAATGCCTGCAGCTAGAAGCTGAATGCCAAGAAATTGAAGGCTGGTGGCAGAGAAATCTTCCACATCACATGCTTCCTCGAGCCATTCAAGCTCCGACAAAGATGATGGAGATGTGGGGGGATCGGTACATGAGCAACATCAAAAGAAAAAAGCACCAACATAAAAACTTCTCTGATGGCTAAACCATAAGTGAAATAAGCACCGCCACAGTCAGACACTCATCAAGTCAATGAGACAAATAGACTAACACATTGTCAAAGGGTTTCAATATGAATAACAACCTAGAAGAAGATAAGGTTGCACCAGAGGATCCCAAGAAGGCCGTCATCACTAGAGCAGAGAGCATAGCGACAGAAGATCTCACGTCACGTGAAATCAAATATCTGAACAAGTTCTTGGATGACCTGACATATGGGATGGACATCTACAATGATTTTCTGAAGGACCCAAAATAGTATGATCAAGATGACTCCTATGATAGAAAAATAGCCATGATGTTAGTCGCACTGAATGTTGAAGAGCTGGAGCAACCGTTAGAAGTGAGTCATCCAACAAAAGACATAGTTATAGAGATGTCCACAAAAGATGAAGGCAAGGAAATAACCCAGACACTAACTAAAATAAGGGTTTATCCTCCTACGAAAGAAGCATCACCCACAGAAGTACAAGAAGCAGAAGAAAGCACCTCAAAAGATGAGGAAGGTGGGCTCACTTCTTTCTTTGCAAACGATCCAGTCAAGAAGCGAAGCACACCTATCAATGAAGTAGAATTGGGTGTGGCTCCTCCCCTACCTTGCAAGATGGTGGTTATGGATATGACTACATTATCAAGGATAACATGTAGATATGTCCATATCCTTGTAGATATACTTGATGACAACCTGCCCGGAGCTGACATTATCTATCATAACAAGGGTAGGTCGCTCAACAGAGATCACTTCAGAGGGATTTTCTAGAAAAGGGAACATGTACATAAGTTGTTCAAAGTGTTGTGTGCCACCCTACTTGAAGAATTCTTGCATCTAGATAAAGTACAACCAATATTCAATGGAACTACACATCTAGCAGGACTCCTATACAAAGACAACAAAAAAGTTGTTGATGTGATAGAGCTCCAACATGTAGTGAGCAGGGAAGAAACTAGATTTGTAGTCCTACCCATAAGGACGGTAAAGCATCAAGCACTAATTTTCGTCAACTTATATGAAAGATAGACAACGGTGTCCAACTACTGCGCAGCTGAACTGGACAACACCTCCTTGATCTACAAGAACAAGGAAGCAAGAGATATCCTAAAGATGCTGCTACGTCTGTAGTGAGTTATACAATCGACAGACAAAAAACATATGGGGATGTAGAAATAATTCTCAATCTGCAAGAAAGTTCCCCAAGAAAAAGTTGGAATAGGGGACTGCACCTTCATAATTCTACATATGATGGAAGCCATCAATAAGGGCGTCCCACTGGAAGATCTCTTCACATTAAGATCTAGATGGACTGCGTGGTATATACACAATGGAGGTTATCTACTACCACTGCTTCTTCAACGACCCAACGATACCTTCAAACGTTGTACCACAGAGTCTTCACCAAGAAATCCCCCTCCCAGAAAAGAAGACATGGAGGGAAGAACTCAAAACATTGTGGATCAAACCTATAAAACCAGCCAGAGTAGGAGCTTGGAAGGAAGGATGGATAGCTGATAGTAGTGTGACTACAGAAAGAATACCAGAACCTAAGCCGTAGAAGCCTCCAGTGGCAGAAGACAAAGAAGAACAACCTCTAGCAGGCCAGCCAGAAGAAGGCAAGATAGAAGAAGAAGATCTTCCCAAGGATAAACCAGACGGGATGGCTGGGGAAATAGTGCCAACCTTTAAGGATTTTGATAGATGGAGCTACATGAGCCTATCTTTAGAATCCGTCAATGTAATAATGAAATCCTTGAATGAAGATGAATCGCCGACAGAGGCGATCTTTGAAAGGGATGGAATCTACGTGCTGAAGGATGACCTCCGAGATACGTTGAAAATAGGAGGGTACCTCTCAATCAACACCATGTCTTCTTACCAAGCTCTACTAAATGACAACATGCCAAATGTGCACATAGCATATTTTCTTTTGGTGGTTGACATCCTAAGAGACTAGAGATCAGGTGAAAAGGAATACCTACAACAATGCCTAGCGACGTCTCTCCCAGACTACATCTTCCTATTGATACTTTATGACAGTCATTGGACTTTGCTAGTAGTCAATATAATTAAAAGGACTGTGGTACTATATAACAACTCAAATGTAGCTTTCGCACTGAACAAGAAAATAAATATGACTACTGCAAAGAGTTCTACAAAAGAGAAGACAGTGATTTTGAAAATTCACGGCAAGGGGTACAAGCATAAAGAAGGCAAAAACTTCAAGAAGACGTAGTTCTTCCATAGGAGCCCTCAGTAGGTGCCTCTATTAAATGATTGCGACTTCTACTATCTAGCCTGGATGAGGCCCTAGCCACATTGAATATGAAGGTGGAAGGTATGCAGTATGAGTAATACCACCCACTGCGTGGAGTGTACGCTAGCATGCTCCTCGAGTCAAAGTGGGCCACCAAGACCAGTTAGTAGAAATAAAACAAACTCATTTATACACCTAACTCTAATTTTGACACCCCGAGTTGGGGTGAATGATAAGTTTGGGGGAGGAGTCATAAACGGGCATGAGAGGTACAATTCCATCCCATAAATTTTAAAAAATTTGAATTTTTTTACTTGTACATATTTTAGTTTCTGCCAAAATGATTTTGTGAATAATTTATGCTTTTAAGGAAATTTTGTTACAAGTCACAATTTTGTCTTGTTACCTTTGAGTTTCTCAGTTCCCTTGCTAAAGATTGTAGTGCTATCATTTCTAGAGAGGAATTTACGAGCAACGAATGCATATAAAAGTAAAATGAGAAGCATAACAATATAGTTTTATCTCATTCTTACAATAAGACGTTGTGTGCGTAACAATCCTAAGCTTACGAAACCCTAGGAAACTAGAGAACTCTATCGAGCTATACTCCTGACCAACCACCCTAACCTGACGGTTCCAGCCAAAAAAATCCTCACCGCCCTTGAGAAGGAAACAGCTACCCTTTTCGAGTTGAAGTATCCCCACTTTGGGATGAAAAGAGTCTTGGTCACCCAGAAGACCTCATAAAAACCTACTCACCCAAACCAAAGAGGGTATATGAAAAGCCAAAAAAGAAAAGAAAAAAAAAATATAACGAGAGTTGTGACAAAAAGATGCCAAAGGGTCCCACACAGCCCGTGTATTGCTGTACTCACAAATGTAGATATGTCATGCCCGTTAGTGGAACCTTGAAGACAAATTTACCCACCTACAATCCTGAATGAACCTCACACAACCACCTGACTTAACGTCAGAAGCGCCTAAGGGCAACACTGTCCTTATGACAATTGTGGGTGAGGGAAATATAGGAGAAGAGGAAAACACTTAAAGCCTAAAGTCTACCCAAACACACCAACATAGGGCCAACTAAAAATAAAGGAAGAGTGTGAAAGCTACCCATCAAGGAGCTGTTGTATTAGTATGGCTAGTAACCTAACATAGGAAGAGGTGATACGTTGAGATAGAGAGACCTTTTACTACTAAAGGTAATGGCAAGAACTCAAAGTTGTGCAACTCCAGTTATGAAGGGGGAGGAATGAGATTTTAGGATTGAGTGAACATACCACAAGAGCCTTGCTATAAGAATTAGATAACTCAGTAATGTTAAGTTTTGTAAATTTTTGTCACAAAAAAATTGCTCTCCTCTCTAGGATTTTGATCCTACCCTTATCCTGAGGATAGGCTTGATTCTAAGTTTGGGGGAGTTGATAAAAACTCATTTTATACATTTTTGCATATATTTTATACCTCTCCTAACATATCTTTTGTAGATTTTTTTCACTCATTTTAGTACTTTATGCCAAGAATCTTATTCGCACACCTTTTCCATTCTTGCAGGGTCACATCAAGCCACGACCACGGTTAGCACCACGGTCGTGGCTCATTGACCATTAGGGACCCTCCCTCTACGGCCGAGGTGATATTGAGCCTTGACCAAGGAGGCCACGATCGAGGTGATATTGGGCCTCGACCAAGGAGGCCACGACTGAGGTGGTGTCATACCTCGACCAAGGTGCTGACTCGACCAACCACTGTGGT
Organism: Alisma plantago-aquatica; assembly: GCA_963693085.1. Classification (NCBI taxonomy): domain Eukaryota; kingdom Viridiplantae; phylum Streptophyta; class Magnoliopsida; order Alismatales; family Alismataceae; genus Alisma; species Alisma plantago-aquatica. The sequence continues at coordinate 336,667,725 of OY856410.1, forward strand.
AGTCTTGACCAAGGAGAGGCCTCGATCGAACACAATCAAGCCTTGATCGATACCAAGCCTCGACCTAGTGTGGGTGGTTAATTCGGTTGGCAACACCTATAAATAGGCCACCCACCTTGACTTGTGACATCATCAGATCATCAAGGACCACAAAGTGATGCCAAATTCTAGACCCACTCTCATCCATCCGATCAATCTTGGATGTCCATAGGAAGAAGCTGAGGAGAGAGAAGACTAAAGGCCCCTCTTCCTCAAAAGATGGATATCTTCCGCACCATCCATTCTAGATCTAGACTTGAAGAAGTATATTGGTGTATCACCACTTTCTCTCTCTTCTAGATCTATCATCTCCGTTACGTTGTACCCCTTCCCTATTCATGGTTATGATGTATCTATTATTTTGTAATGTTGTTATGCTTCCCGTTAACATGTGTGGCTAAACACTTAACTTGGGTTGGGAGTATCCACTAAGGTTCTCCCAACATGTATATTCTTGCTTCCCTTTGAATACATATATGCTCATATCAAGATTATCTCCATATGCATGTTATTAATGCTTCACCATACACATGTTATTAATGCTTCACTTGTATTCTTAGCTACCATCTTGTGATGTTTGATCATTGTTACCTCAAAAGAGTAATATTGTCTTTATCTGGTGTTATTGAGTAGCATGAATGCATGAGAATGTTGGATTGCTAAAGCTTTTGGTCATATGGTTTGCTTTGTCGTTGTAAGGTTGTTATCTCAAGAGGGAAGCCACCTTAGATCCTAGATCTATCCTTATATCAAGAGAGGAGGGAATATACATTTCTATGACTGCTTATAACCTTGATAGGAGTATGCAAAGGGGAGTGAGTTTTGCATGTTGGTAAGAGACCTTAGTAGGTGAAACCCGATCCAAGTTCCCTTCCATATCTTTGTTTCTTATCGTTCGTTATTGTTTTCTCTTGTTATTATTTTCTTCCTTTCTTTTAACTTTTTTTGTTTTGGTTTGAGCACCATCATTCCTTAGGGAACAACCTTTTTAAACCCTCTATTTGTCTGGAGTATACGAGTGAGAGACTTTTCATACTTAATATCTGCCAACCTTGTCCCTGTGGTTCGACCGCAATTACTACGTTAGACCCTGTATAATAGTTGGGGGCTTGAGTGTCTGATTATTATCTTATGAGTCTGACTACTCTGGATCCACTCCATTTTGGGCGCGATTTAGTTCGGTCAAGGAGCTCACATAATGCTAGATAGTGTTAACATCATACTCTAGGTTCCAAGTTCCCTCCTTGATGAGTTTATCATGTAAAGTCAATTTCTTTTCTCCTTTAAGATTCCACCACTTGATCATGTTGTCTTGGTTTCTATTATGCTTGCCTTTATTGATATTCATGTCAATATCTAAAACCACCAATCTATGTTGGGTTCTGAGTTCTTCACCAAGAATCACTTTACAATCCTTGCATAGTTTACGATCTACCTGTCTCATAAGGAGGTAATCAATTTGACTACAATTCTATCGACTCTTGAAAGTAATCTTATGAGATTCTCTTTTCTTCATATGGGTATTTGCCAAAATCATACTATATGCAACTAAAAAGTCTAATATCCTATCTCCTTCTCTATTTTTCTTTCCATATCCAAAACTACCATGAAATATCTCATACCCAACATTGCAACTCCCTACATGGACATTTAAATCACTCCCAATAATGATGTTCTCATCTGCCGATATTCCCTGCATCAATTCGTCCATGTCATCCCAAAATCCTTCTTAGCCTCCTCGCTAAGGCCAAATTTTGGGGCATAGGCACTGATTATGTTAAAAATCTTTCCCCCAAGAACAACCTTGATACATATGATTTTATCACCCATCCTTGTGATCCTAACAACATCATCTTCAACATTTTATCAAAAATAATACCTACACCATTTCCATCTTTATCAATACATGTATACCATATTTTATATACTATGTATGCAACCTCTCTACAACGTTCCCCTATCTATTTGGTTTCCTGCAAGCAAGAAATACTAACCTTTATTCTCATCATGGTATCCACTATCTCCAAGGATTTCCCTATCAAAGAGTCAATATTCCAAGATCCAATTCTAATCCTTTTTTTTGGAACTTGCTTCTTTACTTACCTTTGTCAAAAATGTTACCCTTGCACATTTCTTACTACATTCCGACAATGATAGGGGGTACTAGCTTCTTTACCAACATATGTCCAAGATCTGCAAACCCTTGCATCTTTTTCACTACATCTGGACAGTGATGCAGCAGGACTAGCTTCTTTACCTACACTCGTCCAAGATGTGGAAGCCAATGTTTGTCCTTCAACACAACTAGACATCGCTATGTCAAAACTCCTTGCATATTTATCACTACACTCGAATTCCAATGCAACACGTCTCTAGGTAGGCAGTGGCGGAGCCAGAACTTTAAAGGGGGTGAGGCACACTTAAGACTAATTATGGAAATTCATGGAAACATGGTTGACAAAGAGAGTATACTTTTCTAATGGCACACTAAATATTATGGTTAGGATGTGAGATATAAAGTGTAACTATGTCTCACATCATTTTTCAAATAAATATTACCAACTCTATTTTAAAAAATCTTGTCACCACACCGCTACAATTTCCATCTTTTTCTCCACCAAAGAATGGTTCCCTTGAACACTTTGCTTCTCTAGGGAATTTTTGTATTTTATTGATTATTTATTATATGGATTTCAAATACATTAAAAGGTGGAATATAAAACAATCAAGCAATATACAACATCGATTATGAAGGATTACTATAGGAAAATTTCTTTGTAACCATGTCAATCACTAGTGCTAATATATGATCCTCTCGTTAACATTATATAGAACAAATTACACAAAATGAATATAATAATGGATAACAATCCAATGTTTCTTAGAAAGTGAGAGTGTTTGAGAGTATAACCTGTTCCATCCTCACAAGTATTGACAAATGTCGATATCCAACAAATTGTAATGTTTATAAAGGGTCAATTGGCATCTTGCCGTCAATCATGTCTAGCTAGAGATCTTCAACAGCCGCCACAAATGTGATGAGATAAAACTAGGGAATAAATGGGAGGATACCTTTTATATACAAAGCAGTTCGGGTGAGTTAAATACTGAACAAGATATTTACAATCTTGTTTATGGATCGATTTGTTTATCCATGTAATGCTTGGGAGAATTTTCTAGATATTGGGTATTCAACATTGATAACGGGTACCTCAAACTATGAAATGAACGGCTTGTTAAATGTCAGATCATGGAGCACTTTAGTTTTCACTCTATTTCCATAGCCAACGCTACATGGACTCTCCCCATGTTGGGAAACCTGTATATTATAGAATATAACACCTGTCATAACAACCACAATATAATTTCAACTGTAATAGTTGGGTGAGGCATGCGCCTCACCTGGCTTATAAGTGGCTCTGCCACTATAGGTAGGGACACTCTAATGAAATTTTTATAAGAATTTGTGTCATAGAAAGAGTGATAAAGTTTTATGGTTAGCTGTGAACCTACCACCAACCCTCCTCCTTTACCCGAACTTGGGACCCGTTACATTTACACAAAATGTACAACACATAGGTGGATTTGATGATAAACTTGTAAATAACGTAGAAAATGATTGGTAGATCAAAATACAACATAAATGCATATTAAATTGATCAGAAAAAGATGTTGAATCTGAATAAAATACTTTTTATGCCTAATTCTGATCCTAGTTTAAAAAGTAGGTTAATACATGAATATAGATACAAGTAAACCATAGAAATCAAGTTGATATCAACTATTCATGAATGTTAATTGTTTCAACAAGGTCATTAGGGTTTCAATCGACCCCGGGAAGTGATTAGGGTTCATCAATCTAAAAAGAGCAACTAGGATCTTCTCTAAGAGAGGGGTAAGTGCTCCATGAACTTTGAACATAATTATTAGTTGATTTTAACTACATGTAGGAATGATTATTTACTGTTTCAATTGTTAAAAAGTTGATGAATTTATAATGAACTGAATGTCATGTTTATTGTGAATATTATTGTATCAATTTCATGCACATTAATAGTAAAGTTAATATTAATCTTTAAGAGGAACTTAAGAGTTTTCAAGAGAAAGATAATGCTAAAAGATAACTTATATAAGATCCTCACCAAGAGGCTCCTTGGAGCAAAACCAAGAGGCACTTCAGTGCATAAGAGAAGAGGCACTATGATGTATAAGAGAAGAGGCACTTATGTTCAAACCTGAGGATTCTTATATAGGACAAGACAAAAGACATAATTTAAAGGCAATTGTGTCCCTTTTTAATGTTTAATGCTTAAATTATTATTTTCAATTTATATGTATCTTAAGGTATAATATGTTCAATTCCACTTACCAATTTGTTTCTAGCATGGTTGGGGGCGTGATGCCCATAGGTAAGGAGAAATATTAGAGGATAAAGTTATCTAATGTGCAAGGATTAACTCAAGGATATTCAAGAAGGAAACACATGGTAGGGTTCCATGTATAGTAGAGTAATACCTTTAGATTTCCTTTCAAGTTATGAGAATTATGTACTAGTTTTAAGTGTAAATTTAATTTTATGACATTAAGATGTGAGAAATTGAAATTGTATCTTTCTTTGGTTTATATACAAACTCTATTTTTATGCAATGATTATCATGTTTGTGACATCCCCCTTGGGAAGTATGCTTCAGTTTAGTAATTGATATGTTTGAAAGATTGGGGTGTTAATACGGTATAAAAGATAAAAATATAGTTGGCCACCAGACTTTTCTCATTATTTCCTTTGATGATAGAAAACATATGAATAGAGGATAGGATGTTAAGAATTTATTAAGTATATCCTTTTTCTTGAGAGGTAGGAATCCTATAAGAAATACAAGTTTAGAGAGATACATATTGACATGTGTTAAGTATAAGAGATTATCTAATTCGAATCCTTTGTGTTAACTCTATCATAGCTAGTGGCATGCCCTCTATTATCCTCAATGGTCATGGCCAAACCAACTGAGAATTTTAGAGGAAATTTCAAAAGCAAAGGACTTAATATGCATGTGTTCTTATTCTTGCTAGAATATGTGGTATGGGACGTGTATGCTATTAAGGTCTTGAACATTATCATAATGAGTTCTCACACCTTTAGGTTTTGTATGATCAACACAGATCTAGAGATGCAACTAAGAGAGTTATTACTTGACACCTAAATTAGGTAACCACCCAAACCTAATGAATTCAATAGTAGAGACCCATGTCATAAAAGTCCAAAAGTTTTAAGAATTAAGTGGAGAATAAAGTTATTGATTAAGGTATAATCTAGTTCAAACCCTAGTATTACTTAGATTAAAATGTGCATACTATGTATGATTATTAAAAACTAAGACATCCTAAAATGGGTAGTCTTTTATTAATTAGATGAATTTTGAGGGTGAAATTCCCAAAAATGTGGGTAGTATTGTGACACCCTAATTTTCAAAACCAAACTAAGTTATAATGGTATTGGTGAATATCATAATATGTTGAATTTATACTCCAACCATTCTATCTATTTTTTTGGGATCAAATTTTACTTATGATTGATATATTTATTGACGAGAAGATTCGCTATATTTGGATTTTGAGGAAAATATTTGTTGAAGATGTGTAATCATGCAAAACAATAAACTCTGAGGTTATAATCTCAAAATATAATTTAAAATTTTTTATTATGATTATTAGGACATGATAAGATATTAATTAAATATTGGTGAGGATTAGAGTTAATTGAACCATTCAAATTGGTGAAATAAGTAATTGGACCATATTAACATGTTTACATATGTTAAAGACAGTTTGGTAATTTACTAAATATTAGGTAATCAAATTAGATCTTCAAAAATTAAATAAAAGTAGGAAAATGAGATATAGATATATACTCAAGATTTGGAATTCATTGGACGTATGTTGAATAATATGGTGTTTGAGAAGAAGTAGTTTGCCTTGAATGATAATATATAGATTCATAATTGATTTCAATCAACCATGCCACTAGAGGGCCCACAATTCAATAAATTGGTGGATATTCTGTTATTACATATAAAAAAGAATGAACAATAGTCTTCTTTTTTCATAAGGAAGAATAGTGGAAGAAACTCTTTCCATTTTGTTTCAGGAGAAAGTAGTGGTAGAAGGATTGCACTTTCCAATGGGATTGTGAATTGCGATCAGTTTACATCATGAAACATCCAATTTCAAGATGAACAAGAATAGAATTTTGAGACCCAATTTTAACTAAAAGCATGATATCCATGTCCATCCAGGACTAGGATCCTTCAGATTAAGCAATCTCACCTATATACATGGATCTTAACTGAGGTTTTTAGAGAGCATATATGCTACAAGAGACCATCTATGTAGTTACTTAGATTGGTGGAAGTGGAAAAGGAGGGTATCATGTGAATCCCCAACCAAAAAACAAAGGGTACAAGAGGAGGGGGAAGTTGATCCACCCATCCAGCCCAACACAAATGAGTAGAAGATGTTGCTACACATGTAAATCTCAACAATCTTGTTGCATTCTAAAACTGATATCAGGAGGAGGGAGCAACCTCTCCATCCCTACTACTACAACGATGCCAGGAGAATGAGTTTTTAAGATGACAAAACATGGATATGGGTGGAGGTTGATCTTCTCGTCAACATAGATGAGAAGAGGTAGGTGACCCTTTCCTGGAGTCACCGAGGGTCCTATGATGGATTTTGATCAGAAGAAAGGCTGGAGGCAGAGCTTGCCTCTCACCAGAGAACACGCTAGCATTGTTTTCTCTATGAGACTAGAGTTGGTCAGGCACGGAGTAGGGAGCCCAACATAACACAGAGTCTTCAGGGACATGGGAGGCAGAGTTGGGTGTTGCTCAGGAATGGTTGAATATCAATTGAAGGATGAGGAAACCAATGGAGGAGACCCACGATGGCCCTTGTTGCATTCACACCATGTGGATAGGTTTCCACATACATGCAGATTGTGTTTGAAACGGAGGGTGACAGTCACAGGGGCAACCCCTAGTTGGATCAAGGTAATTAGGGCGGGTCAAAAAAAGGATATGTGAGTCTATGAACAAAAGTTAATGGGAGTACAACTATGTTTGATGATGTGTCGTGTTATAATTGGAAACTTAATGATAAATTTGTAAATAATGTAGAAAATAATTGGTAGATCAAAATACAACATAAATGTATATCAAAATTGATCAGAAAAAGATGAAGAATTTAAATAAAGTACTTTTGATGCCTAATGATGATCCTAGTTTAAAAAGTAGGTTAATATAAGAACACAGATATAAGTAAACCCTAGAAATCAAGTTGATATCAACTATTCATGAATGGTAATTGTTTCAACAGGGTCATTAGGATTTCAATCGGCCCAAGGAAGTGATCAGGGTTTCATCAATTTAATATGAGCAACTAGGATCTTCTCTAAGAGAGAGGTAAGTGCTCTATGCACTTTGAACATAATTATTGGTTGATTTTAAATATATGTGTATAGTGAATGCTATGAATGATTATTTACCGTTTCAATTGATAAAAGTCAATGAATTTATAACGAACTAAATCTCATGTTTATTGTGAATATTATTGTATCAATTTCATGCAAATTAAGAGTAAAGTCAATAATAAGCTTAAAGATAAACTTAAGATTTATCAAGAGAATGATAATCCTAAAAGATAATATATTGAAGATCCTCACCAAGAGGCTCCTCGGAACAAAACTAAGAGGCACTTAGGTGCATAAGCAAAGAGGCACTTCAGTTCAATCCATGAGGCACTATAGTGCATAAGAGAAGAGGCACTTATGTGAAAACTCGAGGTTTCTTATATAGTTCAAGATAAAATACATAATTTAATTGCAATTGTGTCACATTTTCAATGTTTCATGCTTAAATGTTTATTTTCAATCTACATATATCTTAAGGTATAATATGTTCAGTTTCACTTACCAATTTGTTTGATGCATGGTTGGGGGCGTGATCCTCGTAGGTAAGGAGAGAGATTATAGGATAAAGCTATCTAATGTGCAAAGACTATCTCAATGACCTTCAAGTAGGAAACACCTGGTGGGGTTCCAGTTATAGTAGAATGATCCCTTTAGATTTCATTTCAAGTCATGAGAATTATGTACTAGTTTTAAGTGTAAATTTCATGTTATGAAATTAAGATGTGAGAAATTGAAATTGTATCATGGGTTGGTTTATATATGAACTCTATTTTTATGCAATGATTATCATGTTTATGACATCCCCCTTGCAAAGTATGCTTCCATTCAGTAATTGATATGTTCGAAAAGTGGGGTGTTACGAATTTACTTCACCGTTGTCCATTTTTTTCTTATATTTAGATACATGTAGCATATCATTTGGCTTCTAATGGCACTTTAGTAAAAAATAAAAACCATTCTATTCATTATAAATCTCTCAATTTAGGGAATACCACGGAGTAGGGTTTCTTATTCCTATTTAACCTTTAATCATCTTCTCAATTCAATTTTATGTGACTTGTAAAAAAGTCTTGTATTCATGTAGGGTTTCCTCATTATTCCATAAATTATACTACAATATATGTATTAGGCTTAGATCATCATGATTAATCTCATTAACTTCAATTAAAGTAATAATACCTAAAATTGAGAAATTTTCATCACAATTACAAGATTATATACAAGTTCTAGATTTATCACTCATACTCATCCTAATATTTGATTTCTAGGGTTTTCAAGAAGCCAACTCAACTAATACACAATAAGAACATTGTTATTCGGTAACCTCTTCAGGGGTACATGATTTCATTGAGTTGATTCACACATATGAAAACCCTAGTTTCCATTTAACACAACTCACCCATCAATCATCAGTATGCATCGATTCCTTAGCTCATTTGAGTCAATTCGGAAAAACTAACCCTGGATGTGGAATACCTCCATATAAATGTCTCTTGCTAATCCTTATATTCATGCCTAATGTAGTTCTAGAAAAGATCTGAAAATACAATTTATAACTCATTCTTTTTAAGTTCATACATGATTCTACACTTGTCAAATCAATTTCTAAATATAAAATTTATTACAAAAATTTATGCAATATATGTGTAGAAAAAATATATTTATTTATTCATAAGAGTTTTCACATATACTGAATCAATATATCAAGAACTACACAAGTACAAATCAATGGGAACAAATATAAATCAGTAGTCAACAATTCCCAAAAATATTTCTAATTGGTCACCTAATTACATACAAATGCAAGCAAGGATGTTGAGCATTTTATCTAGATAGAATTAAGATTTTAGCATGATTATAGATATTAATAGAGACATAAACACTCACCTTATGTGCCAAGCACCTCAGAAACTTAACTCATATTTTGAATTTCAAAAACTCCAACCAACTCCTATTGATTCCATTTATTTCTTTCTCTTTTCAACTTAGGAACACAAGAAAGGGGAATAGGAGAGAAAGAAATAGAAAAGAGGATGCGTTGATATCATTTTGATCTAAATTTGAGGAGGGACATAATTTAGACATGAAAGAGAAGATTCATCATGAAACCATATCTAAAGAAGGTAGACTTACTTACTTTTATCACTCCTTGGAGGAGAAAACCCTAGTTCACCATCTTCACCTCCTTGCTCACTCAAACCCTAATTATCCACCTCCCTATAGGGATTTCATTTCTCTAGAATGAGTCATAAAGTACGAAATCTACTAGGTTGATAGGTTACCCATAAGAGCAATTAAGATGCTTGGGACAATTACAATGAGGCCTACCTTGCATTTTCTTCTATGTTAGTAGAATTTTCTGTCAAAAGTGTTTACTAGAAAAGTCATCATTAGTCAAAACTCCTCCAAAATTATGAAACAATTATCTCATTGTCTGAAATAATGTTTCAGAGATCCACTACAAATTTATTTCATTAAGAGTTAGTAACTAATAAATAAAAACCAAACACTACACTAATATACTACAGTATGCAAAATGTTTGGTCGATTTGAAATTGACCGACAAAATAGATTCAAACAACATCTATATATTATGAAAAATTGAAACAAAACATAAATTTGAGATATTCAAAACATATCCAAATATAAACAAATTCAAATTACTTATAAAATACTAAATAATTTACTAAATCGTTGTATTTCTCAAAAGATATATTCATATACACTCAAAATCTAAGTTTTAGCCAATTATAGTTTTCACTTGAAATACTAATTATTCAAATAAAAATATATACTGATTTACACAATGAAATTCAAAACATCATAACAAATTATCATCATTAATTAAGTTTAAATTAAGATCAATCAAGTCAAGCATGTAATCATCCAAGTAAATCGTAATTAGATGGCTATGTTGAAAATGGGTTGTGACATAAACTTAGGATCTTTATATGATGTAATCACCTTATCAACTCTATGAAATGGAAACAATATAGTTCATGTAAATATCATACATGACAATTACCTTGTAGTTAGACTTCAATGGGAGGAAATGAGCAGAGTTGATCAAACGCTCAACAACAACCCAAACTACATAATACCCACTCTTAGTTGTAGGAAAACTAGTCCAAGTCCATTATTGTCTATTTCCACTTCCACTTAGGTATCATAAGGGGATGAAGAATATTGTTGATTGTTGATGCTCAATCTTGATCTTCTCGCATTTCAAACATTTTGCAAGAATAATAGATATATTTTTGTTCATATCTTCCACTAGAATCTCTAGCATAGATCTTTATACCTCTTTTTTGCACCAGGGCGAACCATATACATAGATCCATCTACTTTACTAAGATTTCAATGTCACACTTCACCACCATTGGGTTCCCTAAATGGGTGTTGAATGTTAATTGCTCAATCCTCCCTGTGTGGGAACTCCAACTGTGTCTTTTACACCAATTAATTCCAATCAAGATTAGGGTTATTTTTCTTTGCATATATCACCTCAAAAACATGAGGCATAATTTTCACCTAGGCATCTTCAAACAAAAACTTTCCTCCTCAAAAGTCTTATCAGCATCACATAGTTATGGTCTTCATGTAAATATATGTTCATGTTCATGTTTCCACCATATTGAACATCATACCATATCACACACCAAATCCTTTGTACTAGTTAAGGCATAGATGACTACATTTTCCTTACACATGTTACTATGTAAAATCATAGTCCTTCAGTTACTCCATCCATGATCTTTATCAAACATAATATCCTTCTATGTCAATTGACAATAGAGGTCATTATGATTGGAAAACACATTGAACTAATTCCATAAAGATAGTGCCATTATATTATTAGATTACTCATATCAAATAACTCGATATCATGTGTACGATGGTTATTTCATTTAGCAGGTTGGCACAAAGAGTAGGAAGGCATATCTACGTCTTGAATGAGAACACACCCTAGCCCTTTACGTGGAATTGAGTCTACCAACGTGCATCCCAATGTGGTATCATGGGACCACCTAATTATATGGAGAATGATGTGAGCAGTACAAGAATAATTGGGATATAAATGGAAACTAAGAGAAAATGAGCACAACCACATATAGGGTTATTTATTCATACCACTAATGGATCCTAACTTGGTAGTAAAAAAATGCATGCATACACACATAGAATATATATATATATATATATATATTACAAACTCAGACACCTTATATATATATACATACATATATATATATATATATATATATATATATATATATATATATATATATATATAATGTGTGTGAGACAGCACAGGCGTACCACTTTTGTGTTTGTTTTTTTGTGTATGCAAACATTACTTAATACTCTATGCAGACTGTGGTGCAATTTTGATAGTAACCTTGGTGCACAAGAATTTAAGTGACTAACCTATTTTATTTTAGTAAAGATTAATTTTCTTAACATTGTCACTTGGTGATTTGAGCTTAGTGCCGCTCTTTTATGATACAACTACACTCACCATTATACTCTAATAGAATTAAACTACCATAGTTAAGGATAAGCATAAACATTATAAGTTGGGAATGTAAAATCTAGAAAGATATGTTGGGTTCCACTGCTTGACATGTTTTCTCAGGGTTATCATAATCATATATTGAGTGGATGTTTTCTAGATTGGTTCTCAACATGATCCATACAACATAATAAGAAAATCTCCCAACATTATAAAGCATGGTTTACAAAAGGTAGGTATATTATAGGAAATATATCCTATCACATGATTTCTTTTACCTGAATCTTAATTTGTGTGTACGATATGGATCTCAATGGAATTTTTGTGAATCCTACTCCATAAATTTCATGGTCTTCATACACACACTATGCATCGCTATTAGGTTGTGGTGCACTCTCTATGGGAATCCAATTGCACACTCCACTAAGGTTATATTACATTCTCACTATAACTAATCATAGATCTTGATGTTTCTTCTAATCTTGGTGGCTCAGGTTGATGATGTTATGTATTGAAAGAGAGATTGTGTCTAGATTGAGAGAATGAGGAAATAAGAATGATCTGGAGGGAACGAGGTTAAAAAAATTGCTAGAAGAATGGGGAAGTACAAATGATTCCTTCAGCAAGGGGTTATAAATAATAAACATTGTTGATTTGAAGTTGATCTATCAAAGCATAAAGTTATTCAATAATGTTCCAAAAGAGAGGATTGACATATTTATGCAAGACATTTCTTCTAGTAATCATGTAAAAATATCTAAAATGACTAAATGTAAATTTATTCATTAGTTTTGGAAGTGTTTCACACATTAAGCCCATGTTTTGTAACAAGTCTGCATTTTCCAACCAGATTGATTTAGTTCACTTTACATGACATATGTAGTCTAGATTGATATCGACTGATGTCTGCGAGCATAGTTTGCTTTTTTTCTAGTCAAAATATTGTGACACGTCAAGTAAGAATAGGTATGATGATCTATAATGGATTATAAATTTTTACTGAGAACATTATTTCATAATCTAGGTCGAATTCCAAATAAGACTGAAACTAAACTACATTGAAGATGAACTACATGCAATTTTAGTCTAGTTTCAACCCAGTTTCTCATTTGTACTATCAAACCTCTGATGTCGTTAGGTTATAGTCATATCACTCCATGATTAACAAAAGACATCCCCAAATTTGGTTTATAATAAGGGTTCAAGCTGTGCAAAACAAGGCCTAACTGCTGAAAAACAATCTAGATATGTTGTATTGAAAGAGAGGTGACCAAGTGGTTTTGAGTTGTGGAGTTTAGAAGATTGCTGATATGTAAGTTTGGATTGGCTTAGGATTTAGAGAATAATTTTTAAAATTTTTGGAAACAACATTATCAATAAGGTAGGAATCCACTGTGGGGACTATGTAGATCCACTAGAGTGAGGACATAAGATATACGTTTTTCATTTTTTTGTAGAAATATTAATCTATTAATATCTCTTGAAGAAAAATGTAACATTGGATATCTAGTCAATTATATTTTGAAGTGTTCCCAATAGAAGTCCATGTGTTGTAAACATATTAATAAAATATCACAAATGTAGGGGTTCATGGCTAATAAACTATATATAATTTTATAGTATATCAAATAGATTTCTACTTAGTAATGAGTATATAGCTCATTTTGAATTTTGACAGGCAAATACACAAATTGATATTGTTGATGGGTTGTGCTATAGATCCAATCCTAAACAACATTTGAAAACTTCACTCTTATACGGCCACACAATATCTCAATGCTTTGGATCAAGTTTGGGGTAAGACCAAATAACATACTAAAATGAGGATATGTTGAAAAATGTATTTAACATACATATTTACTAGTTGAGTTTAGGAAGTGTGTACTCGATGTAAAACTATTACACTTAGGGTTTGTTGACTAAATATTACCATACATATTCAAGGATATTGTTTATATTATAGTGTTGAAAATTAGATTCTTATCTTACGTGTTTATGAGATATAACATACAATCATCCAACCATCCATAAAAAATTTAAAACTGCAATTGACTAGGAAATTCTAGTTTTATTTTAATTAATGGACCATACATATGGGACTAATATGGGTTTTAACACACATCTAGTGTATGTAGTATACATCCAATCTATGAGGTTAGACTATGTTTTAGATTTTAGTACAGACGTGCTAAATATTACATAATCTTAACCTAAAAATTGCCCAACATTTTTCATTTTACCTTATTAGTATCGGCTATAAAGTTTAGATAAAATATCATTTAGAAAGTTTGTAGTCAAATGTATCATAAAATGACATATATAATATATAAATATGTGGTTATATATATATATATATATATATATATATATATATATATATATATAAATGTGGTAGATCTAGGTTTCTGAGGTTTAGGTCTAGGCTTAACTCTGCTTTAATCGGGCTGATGTAAAAACATAAGTGAAAATTTCCATCTTGGCTTTTTCATGGAAAAATTATGGATCATGTCTATATTAAATTATACGGGCCAGGACACCAATCATATCTAGGTTTGATGCTCATCGCTAGGTCTGCTCATCCCTAGGTCTCATAAGAGGTTTAAGAATAACAAAATTGTGATCATGCATTTAAAGAGTTACGATGGAAGAACAATGTTGAACATATAATTGTCCAAAAAAATGGAATTTAAATTACATAACGGTTTTAGAACATATTTGACCTTACAAACATTATGGTTAACATCTCATAAATTCTGATTGTGATCATAGTTCCTAGAGAAAATCCCAAGGTATATTACATTACACCCTTGTTGATGTAATGTCAAGTTCCATTGCAACATATCTTGATAACTAGGATGGGGCTCTAAGTTAGATGTGATGAATCTGCCTGAAGTAAACTGACCAATCACGCCCATACAGTTGGGTTCTGGCTAGAGAAGCAAATAATGGGAAATGAATGACTATGCTAGGTTTAAGTTTTTATTTAGTGTAAGAGGCTTGTAGAAATTGATTTGAGGTTGTCAACATGCTTAACATGATTACTCAGGTGAGGACTAAAATTAGATACCCGTGGTATCCATGTTTGTAATATCTAGTTATTTTATTAAGTTATCATCGAAATGCATTTTCATTACAATGTTTGATCATAAATCTTACTGGAAGGCACGGTTCAAATCTGACCTATACGTTTCCTACCCCGTCATGGATTTAATTCATTTCATACAAAAAGAATATAGATCTACAGGCACTCACACTTGCATATGCACAAATAAACACACCCGCATGCACACATATATTTGTATATGGGAAGAACGTTTGAAGGAATATTTGTAACTTTTAGGTGGGCTAATGTTAGTTCCTGGATGTATCATTTCTCATTTTCTACAACAGTTCTTGCCTTCACAAGATCCATCCACTTTTATTCGATGATGATGCTTGCTCATGTGTCATATCATTTGCACCACGCCCTTCTAATCTGACTACTCACTTGTTTTATTCCATACATCTGTGCTTAGATCATCTCATAAAATATGTTATCCGTTGGTTTTCATTTTACGTATGCTCTACAAGGGTCATGGTCTTATATACCAAACACTTGATCTTCATCTTTTCCTTTCCCGTTCTCCCTCCCATTGTTGACAAATTAGAATAGCTGGATCTTTAACAGATCCATAAGCCCAATATTCCTCATAGATCATTGGATGTAAGCAATTACAATGAAAAAGAAAACAGATGGGCTACAAGTACGCTGTCAGTTTTTTTTTATGACAAAGTCAATTCCCCAGAAAGACTGACATTTTGTTTTCGTTAATAAGGCCCATTAGAAGAGAGTTGGGTTGGGGCCTTGGAC
This sequence comes from Alisma plantago-aquatica, assembly GCA_963693085.1. Classification (NCBI taxonomy): domain Eukaryota; kingdom Viridiplantae; phylum Streptophyta; class Magnoliopsida; order Alismatales; family Alismataceae; genus Alisma; species Alisma plantago-aquatica. Next base: position 336,683,595 of record OY856410.1, read on the forward strand.
CTGCTCACATTTCACCTTTAGCTTTGTTGTAATCAATCGCCGGTATTCGGATAAGCTCCTTCGACATGTCAGTAAACGACAGGCCCAACAGGCCTTAGCCGATGCATTCACAAGGAGGCCGAGCTTGCTATGGTCGGTGCAAAGCCCTCTTCCAGTAATTATCTGCACTGAGCACCTCGGCTTGCAGAAGACGACCATTTTGAGTCGCAAACTACAACAGCAGTTGAACACGATTTTGTGATTAAGCTTGCAATTAGATAAGAAAGAAGACTAAGGTACAGAAAGGAGAGTGTGAAAAGGTGAGGGACATGAGATACATGGATTAGGGGGATCAGGAAGAGCTCAAAGGAGAGTAAAATAGGAAAGAAGACGTGGTTAATCTTGATAATAAATATCGAGAGGCCGCACATATGCCATCCTGATAAATTTAACCAAGCTTATAGTTAGTTAAAGTACTCAATTGCAATGCAAAAGTATATACTCTTTACAACAAAAGAACCCAAGATGTTCAAGCTAATGCCACAACATAATAAATGACAATTAAATTTTATGTATGTACTTCTTTTATATCGTTGAAGTCATCATTAATTGATTCAATGTTACTTGTTTCAGTAATATGTCTTTTCTTTCAGTAATATGTCTTTCGAACGACTTTTTAATTATATAGATTTGGTCCAAGGAATCAACGGTAAAATCATTTGATCCAATTTTATTTATTCTTAACAAGAGGTCAAACTTCAGCTTACGTTCTTCATAATTAAACTGATCAATAGCTTAAGCTGGCTCATTTGAAAGTGTACCATGTTGTGCATTAGTCTTCCTTGAAGAAAGTATGTATAGTCTCTTTGTGCAATGTAATATCCTGATCAAAACTTCAAGGGTCCTTTAGTATGTTTTGATAGGACCATTAGATTCATTTAAGTTCCAATCATGTGAGCGAGTACAATAAGTTAAATTAGCATAGTAAATAGCATGGCTTATGTGAATACAAACATTGCTTCATAGTTGATGAATTGATGTTGTTCTACATGAATATTGTTGGTCTGTTGTTAGTAATCGGCAACATAATCCTAGAAGACGCAACTAGTTTGTAGTTGGTAGAAATGTCGCTCCAAGGTTTAGGTGGTGGTAAAGCATCAAAGTTAGACATGAAGCATCAAGTCCAATAGAAAGATCAGAGAGTCTGTCTCTACCCACTTGATTTTATATAATGATATGACTATGGGTACTACTAGATAACTTTTTTATAATCCATTCATCCATTAACAAAAAATAGAAAATGGCCACAAATTTTGGTGGAAATAGAAAATTAGTGCACCAAGGGTCCCCAGGGATAGGAAAGAGTACATAGTGTTGGGATCTCTACTTATTATAGCCAATTACATGATAAAGCCATAGTATGTAAAGAGTAATACAATCATCAAATGAATCAAGCTCTAAACAAAGAGTCGGAATTCTACTTCAAAATGGGGGCGGAATCCCCTTAGAAGCCCAATAAAATGACTAATAAAAATAGCAATCCAAGATCAAACTGTCAGATATCGGCCAGACCACACAAAGAAGCCATCACAACACTATCAACTGTCTTAAAGTTGATCATCCCTGAAAGAGAGAACACATATTCATCGTTGGAGATGCTAAACACTCTAGGAGCAACTTTAATATTTTTTTGATGAGGCATCACATGTAAAAGGATGTATTCTAAGCATTGAATTCTTATAAAATTTTGAAATAATGCAAATCTTCAAGGGTTTTTATTCTCAAAACAGTTAAGATTTTGAGCAAGCTGGATGGTATTGTTGGTTATATGTCCTGAGAGCCATCATGTGATGGATGTAATTGGATAATTTGTACACTACTCAATTATTCATAAAAGGAATTCCACTTAAAAATGTTTTATCTTTCAGTATTAACATTGCGATTAAATATAATAATATCCTAAGAATGTTTTGACTCGATAACACATGATTTGTGATGAGGACCTGAACATGAGATCATATGTAAATTTAGAGTATTTATTCTTGTTATTTCCATGTTCAGACATTATTGTAGATATTTTAGAAAATAATAATACATAAGACTATTGTGTATGCTGACTAATGACTATGACTCTTTAGTCATGATATTGGATATCAAGTCAAACACATATATAGTTGTTAGCAAACAAGCTTTACTAGATTGACCCAGCTTGAGAATGACATATAGAATCCACATCATGGAATTTAGAGTCATGCCTCAATTTGATATTTTTCCTTAGACTTGACGTCACTATAAGGATTAGATGTTTTGTTTCTGTGATTTAACAAGAGTTGTCATACAATTTAGTGATTGATTTCACTATGACACTTGTGAATATTTATAAGTAGCATAGACATAATTTGTGCCTCCTATTTGAGTGATATCCTAGCCACTTGATAAGTGAGACAGTAAAATGTATGTCCATGCCCACATCATGCAATATATGATATTTAGCTAAGAGAATATCAATAGTTTGCTATTTCAAATTGAATGTTAAGAGGATGACTAATTTGCGCCTTAAATTAAATTTGAATATCTCTAAAAAAGGGATTGTATGGTCAGAGTAAAATTGGTCACTTATAGGTTGAAGTTGTTTTCCAACTTATTCCAATTACTTAGATAGAAATATTGTGTTCCTAGATACTACTCATTGCTTATGAGGTTCTTTGACAACACTGCCAACATAATGTAGAACCAATGGATTCACATGCATAAGGATGCACAAGGGAAAAGAATTTTGCAACAATACTCATAACCATAATGGTTTTGAATTGTGTAGAGTCTAAATACTGATACAACATATTTACTGAAAAGCCAGTCGATTGACTCAATGATTCCCAAATTAACATAACAATCAATTGTCAAAAGTTGATTGCTTAACCATTTGGAAAAGTGGCTAGCTGATCAAGTGAGAAAGTCAACCAATCAATTAAGTGTATGCATTAGGAAAGTTCAAAATATGAAATTTGACAGATCATATTGATTGACTAACTCAAAATTGGAAGTTGCTAAAATTTTTGAGACGATCAACTAGATTCCCAGTTGATCAAATAGAGTATTGTGTGAGTATTAAGTTGGATTGAAGATTAGAACTTGGAAAAGGATTTGGATTTAGGAAAGCCTAACCCATGAATCCACTATATATAAATGAGTGGACGTCCATGAGATGAAACACAAAGTGGATCATGAATTTCTCCCTTACAAAGAGAGAGAGAGAGAGAAAGTAATCCTAAGGATGACATCCCAAGAAAAGGAAAACACAATGATAGCATGTCGGCAATCTGATTCTATTTCTTTTTGGAGGCCAATACCGTGCCAATAATTTCCCTTCTTCCACTTGGACAACATCGAGGTAAAGGCACAATTGCAAAGTCTTAAAGAACAAGTTCAATTGTCAATGATGATGACTTCTCTATAAGAAAAACTATACACTAATTATGGGTTCAGATCTAGAAATATGATATAAACATCAAATTAAACGTGTCTTGTTGTTGGATAGTAAGAGAACACTAAGATATTCAAGATCCTTTCTTTGTCTTTAACATATGTGCATATTATGGATATTGAAGATCTATTAGTTAGATTGGGAAGTTTTTGTTATCTGGGTCCACCTCCTTCCCTAAAACCTTGAAATGGTATCAGAATCATGTCATGTGCCTTTCTCACTAGTTTTGGGTTTTGAGCCACAACCATTCTTGTTGAATAACCACTATGATCTTTACCTATACATACATATATATGTATATATATACCTCTATTAAATATTATATATATATATAAAGTGTACTACACAAAGAGGGTCTTCATGATGTGTATAACTTCTCAAACCAGAAGGAAAGGATGTTATCAGTGAGGTGGTGGCTAGGAACACAGTTGCTTTGTATGGGAGCAATCCATTCATAATTGAGTCTTTCTGTAATCTTAAGGTTATATATATATATATATATATATATATATATATATATATATATATATATATAACCAATGTGACACCTTTAAAACTAGTTTTGTTTGGTAGATATGGATTGTCAATTAGGTTGTTTGTTATGTTTGCATGATGTATGAAATATGTCATTGTGGTTTTTTATGATATTCTAAACCTTGTAACATGTACATTGCCTCTGTACCATACACCCTCTCTATATTTTATATATATTCATTCCCTCTCTATATAATAGGGTCTCCTTCAAACTTGGGATTTGATATTTTGTTACTTTATTGATGAAATCTCTAGATAAACATAATTGTATCTCATGAAAGATTGTTCTGAAATTTGCACTATTGTGTAAATTTTATGTCTTTATATTGAAACACAATTATCTCTGAGTATTTGCATTTTTGGAACCATCAATGCAAAAGAGTACTTCAGTCATGCACTCACTTCATTTCTTGTGAACAAAGGAATTATTCATCAATTTTCTTGTCCCCCTTCACCTCAACACAATGGTATAGCAGAACAAAAAAAATAGACACTATTGAAACGGAAATAACTCTTCTTCAACATATGAATGTTAAGTATATAAGCTTATTCATACTCTTGTATATTGGGATTAGTCCCACATTGCATAAATGGGTATCCGTAGCCACCCATAGTCCTATACGAAGGCTAGCCCTATTATCTATGATGCACACAACATATTATCCACCTTCTCTCTAGAAATATGGTATAAGAGCACCTCAAACTCTTCCTAGAAAGAAGTAGCCAAGTTATCTAGGTGGTGACATCATCTTCTCTGTCGTTCTCATTAGAAACTTCTTCTGTGGGAAGTCATCTCTATGGAAACATACCTATGGTGGACATCATCTCCACCAGATGCATATCTTCTCCAGCCACTATTCCATAGAAGTCACCTTTGTGGCAACATATCACCACCCATGTCTACATATTCTTTGGCATCTATTCCATGGAAATTATCTTTGTGAAAACACATTCACAGTGGAAATCATCTTCATTGGATCCATCTCTATTGAAATTATCTCCACTCTAGTCATTTCATCCTTATACACTATCCATGCACAAATAGATCTACAAGATCTCCAATTTCAAAGTCATCTCCAACTACTACAGATTTAGATATAGTCCTCTTGTCAGTTCGGCAGCACACCACGTTGTAGCCTACATGTACTATATAATGGGAGATGCAAAGCCTCCAAAGCCTATGTACATACCTCTCCTTGTATAGAACTTCATCATCACTTCTAGAAAACTAAATGGACACAACTTCATTTATTGGAGTCGCGAGATCACTATCTACTTCAAAGTTCAAGAGAAAGGGAATCATCTGATGGAAAGACCTACAACTGATGATTCTCCTCCATATTGGGAACAACATGATGTCAAACTCATGTTCTCTCTATGGAATTCAGTGTATCCTCATATCACTTATATCACATACCACATGACCAACTTCAAGTCAGTTTGGGATCATCTCCAATTAATGTATTCCAACAATATCTCTCAAATGTATGACATGATGGTTGAGATGTACAATTTTCACTAAGAGGAGAAGGGTATACAACAATATTTAGGAGATGTTGCATCATAGAAAATATAAACAGTCTCCTTCATATCTCCATTGATCTTGTTAAACTCTAAAAGCGGCAAGATCTGATGGTTGTCATCAAGTGTTTTGCTGGTGTTGGCAAGGAACATGAGCAAGTTAGAAGACAAATTATGTCAGGGACAGAGCTTCCATCCTTGGGAGAAGCATAACAATGGGTCTATAGATCCTTACTCAATAAAAAATATTCAACCAATCATATCACAAATTTATCTACCTTCGTCTCTCACAACACCACCAATCTATCTTCTAGAGTACATGGTCATGGCGGGAGAGGGGGATGACACTCTAGGGGTAGAGGATGACCCGAGTGTACTGACTAAAAAAAGGTCACTAGAAGGATATTTGCTACTCCATTTATGGTTTCCCATCTTAGAATCCTACTCCTACTATCAATCTCACTACCTAAAGAAGCTACCAAGAAAACTTCTCATCAGATCAAGATAAGTGATCAATCATATAATTAGCACCTTAAGATCCGGGTATCCCAACAAGCATCCTGATATGCTGCTTCATATGTTCATATTCTGGGCACGTCCAATTATTCTATAACCTACATAGCTTGAACCCCTAACACAAGTTTATTATCCTGGATAGTTTATTGTGGTGCAATAGATCATGTTATTGGTATACATAGTCTGATTTCAAACATGTCCACAAGAATAGGTAGCACCTCTTCATTGTGAATGAATCTTCAGTTGTTGTTTAGGGCACGGGGACCATCTCACCCCTTTCTCATATTAACCAACATATTCGTTCCTTTCCATTTAATATATCTTATGTTAGCAAATTAACCAGTACTCTTCATGCCTCCATCACCTTTGACCCCAATTGATATTTTACATAGGACCTTCAAATGAAGGTAGTTATTGGTGTTGGGTATGAGTAAGTTGGTCTCTACTATGTGGAAAGTGCTATGAGGGATTGCATGGTTGCATCCCTAATCAACCCAGATCATATGTCCCAATAGGAGCATATCTAGAGTAATCAGATGTAAATTTATAACCCGACACTCAGGCCCTTGCAATGATAATACGAGGTCTGATGTAGTAAATTGGGGTCGATCCACAAGGACAAGGGTGGTATGTGTTAATAATTGAGAGCCTTAGCTTAGTTACATCAAACTAAAGCTTAGTCACACCAAACTAAAGGTGAGATATAGCTTTGTGTTCCTTATGGAATGGTGATACTTCAACAAACAAGTAAAGAGCAAGTAAAACAAATCAAGAAGTCAAATAAAAGAACACAAAAGTTAAAAGATAAGGTGTCAAGTATGAATGGGGGAAATTGGATTGGGTTTCACCACCTAAGGTCTCTCACCAACATGCAATACTCACACCCATTGTATACCCTTAGCAAGTTTACAAGAAATCATCATTAGTCTCTATCCCTCCTCTCTCAAGCTTAGGATAGATCTAGATTATAAGGTTGTCTCTCTCTTGAGACGGTAAACAAAAAATCAAAATAAAACCATATGATCATTAGCTTAAGCATTCCAACATTCTTGTGCATTCGTGCAACTCCATAACACTTAGATATAGGTTGACACTACTCTTTCGAGGTATCAACAATCAAACAACACAAGATGGGAGCTGACCATCTAAGTGAATAATTAAGAACAAGAGTAAGGAGATAAATATTTCTAAGAGCATTTTTTCAATGGATATAATTATTTACATGTTGGGAGAGCGCTAGTGGATACTCCCAACCCAAGCAATATTATTAGCCACTCGTGTTGATGAGTAGCTTGATAGAATTACAAGTGTGGCGAGACATGTGGATGGAAGATGTAATGGAATGAAGAGGATGAAAGGAGGTGGAAAAATTCTGAGAAGAAGAATGAAGATACACCAACAATGACCACAGATTGGTCAAGGTCAGTCAAAAGAATCTCCAATCTAAATCTAGTTTCAACGACAGGGATGGTTGCTCCTTCTCTCTCCTTCTCTCAAAGAAGAAGTCTGGAGATGATCGACGAATGTGGAGGCACGATGTCCCTTGGACTCTCATTCGTGGAGACCATGAACCAATGGGTGATGGTACATCCTGATGGTCGATGGCAAGGAATCTCTCTGAATGCACTCTGTCATCCCCTTCACATTGTGACCCCTCTTTGTAGCATGGGGTCTTCTATTTATAAGCCCTGGTTTGGTTCTTGAGGCGGTTCTTGGGGTGCTTTACTTGCGCTGAAAGTCCTTTGAGAACATGCTTTAAGGCACATGCCTAATGGTCTTGAATGACCATTCTTCCAGTACTGCTATCGGTCGGCAGTTATGTACTGGGGCATCATAAATTGGACGGTCTAGTCCCACCATCAATTCATCTATGCCTTGAGTCTCGAAGGGCCATTGGTTGATGGATTGTGTAGGTGTGCAATAATTCGGTCATCACATCTTGCCACCGAGTCTGGCATTTCAGTGGGCCATCGGTTCTTGCATTGATGGTGTTTCTGACTAACTAACTTGATAACCATCAGTCTCGAGATCTAATGGTCGGCCTAACTTGCCACTCGATGGTGGATCTAAACTCATCTAGAGACTGTCTTTTTGGGAACTGATGGATGGTCAATTCTAGTGTCTCCTTGGTTCTCAGGTTGTGCAAGGTCTCCATCAATTATGGAAACGGATGGGCATTCTACCTCACAGTGAAAACCATCACTTGGCGAGCTATCTACATAGAAATGAGTGGTTATATTCAAACTAAGGTATAAGTCATGAGCCAAATATGAGAAAGTAAGGGTGACTTTCCATAACATAGGGGAAATTAAGGATAAAATTAGACATGAAATATTCATAAAATTGGATGTTATCAACCCCCCCAACTTAGATTTTAGCTTTTCGTCAAGCTAATATATAGAATCAAGGCACGAAGTAAATGCTAAGGATTTATTTGTTTAGTGTTTTGTTACTGCTCACCATGTACTTATATCATCCTTAGGTCAAGACCTATGCATGATAACTTAAGTTTCTTACTATACTCCCAGTTTCTCCCATGCTTGGCATATCCTCTTCTCAGGGGGAGTATCCCCTTCACAAATTGCATCCAATCTCTTTTCCAAATCGTACTTATGTAAAATGCCATAGTGAGGTAGCTTTCACACCCGACCTTTATTTTTTTGGGTAGTCATAGATAATGGTGTAAAGGTGGGCCAAGGACACTTGTGTCTCCTATCTTTCTAGGGCTTACTCAACCATGAGTACTATTGTAGAATGACATTACTCAATTGCTAATCTTGATATAGTTTTAGCTGGTTATATGGGATAGCCATCAGAAGTTAGGTGAATATTTGTTTGGAATCCTGGCTCCATTACCATACATGACATATTTGTATTCTTAAGCACAAAAATACATTGGTTGGGTGGATCCTTTCAACATCTTGTCAGACATAACTCTCAACTTTTCTTTCACACTCATCTTTGATTCTTGATCACCATACTTTTTAGATTATAGGATTTTTTTAAGGAAAAGTGGGCCGCCGAGCCTTTTTTGTTCCCATAGTGGGGATTAAGAACTGAAAAGGTAGTTATTTCCTCTATTTCTGGTATTAGTACTTTCCAACCTATACTGGGGATCTAGGCAATTGATCGGGGGTACACCAGATTGGTCCCTCTTATTTCCAAGGGTTTCTATTGGGATAGTAACTTCCATTTGCTTCTCACGGTATCTTGAGATAAGAATGATGTAAATACATAGTCAAGTAGATTTTTTTTCTTAGGTGAATTAGTAGCCCAAAACATCACTCTTGGAATGCTTATGCTAAGAAGTAACTTGAATACAAGAATTTCTAAGCTAAGGGTGGTGACAACCCCCAGGAAAGTTGGACTCAAAAGTTTCCTTCAAGCATTTCTATTTACTAGATTGTTTTCCTTTTAGGTTAAAGATAAAAAAATATATTACGTTGGAAAAAAATTCATTTAACACTTAGGTTGTTAGCAAAAATTTAGAAAAAATTGTTAGAGGAAAGAAATAGAATGGGCAATGCAGAAAATTAGGTGGTTGGGCCAACAAACATACCAAGCTTTCTTATTCGTACCCCCCCTCCCCCCAAAAAAAAACTTATCATGCACCATATCCCAAGGGTATCAAAGAATGAGCTTGCTCAAGAATAGGAAAATTAATGTTGTGAGCTTGTTAGTGCCCATTTTGACATAGTGATCAACATTATATATGTTCTAAAAAGGTGGTGGTAATAATATTCTTGATAGCACACCACCTTCTGGTCTGAAGTAGCCAACATCTGCATCCAGAATAGAACATAGAAACTACAGTTGTTGGAGCCTGGTGTTTGTAGTGTTATTCTATGGTAGAACAATGATTTCTCAAACTTCAAACCTTTATGTGGAATCCCCCTGCCATACATCCTTATCATCTCTACAATTCTTGTATCCACCTTAGTTTCTTTCTGTTCAGTGATGTTGTTAGCTTTTTTTATAGGTGGTTCTTTTCATGCTAAACATAGAATTGGAGTTGTTATATAAGATATTTTTGAGCCCTTATATTAACAGATAGAAGTGTCCATTGTTGATCATGCAGAATAGGGATGAATACAAAGTGTGGCACATTATATTTTGGATGACCAACTAATTATTGAGGATTGTCAAATTCTTTCTTATGAACAATTTTCCCAACTTTGTCCTATAAGGCAATGTAAATGTCATCCAACCCATCAACTAGGAGTAACTGGTAGGCTGACATGATGTGGATTGTCATGTAACCGCCCGCTGTGAGTATCTTATGGAGGTCTGGCTAGAGGACTTGCACATTGTCTCATTCGAAAATGGTGATGATTTCATCTTCTAGTGGACTTAGCTCTTCCATGATGAATGTCAGGTCCTCAACTGATAACCCATATCAAGCGTTCCTATCAAAGTTTTCAAAAGTGTGTTGTACTAGATCAGTTGGGACCAGTTCATCACCAGTGTTGGCTGCAACATTGTCATTTTCCCCTTCTTCTTATTCTTCCTCTTGTGCATGGATCTCATTTTGAGGTGGGGAGGTAGCTCTTTCAAGCCCATGTATTTCTGAGCTATTCACTATGGGTTGTTCAACGGGTACTTTGGGGGCCACTGATTTCACATCCGTTTCCCTTAAGGCTAGGTTGGGAGGGATATATGTTTCTAGTGGAGGAGAAGATAGTGATTGTGACTGAGTAGGAGGAATTACTAGGCTATTAGTACTTGCATGTGGAGGTGAGGTTTCTTTTTTTTTCTAAGTTTTTTTATCCCTCCATGGAGTCCTTTTAGGTAGGGGGTTAGTAAAATACATCCTTCTTAGTATGTCTTCCATATGCTCATCATAGAAAAGTCATCTTCGTGAATTGTCTTCATGACATATTTTCCTCTTAACGCATGGAAATCCTCATTAGCAATTTTCTCAAGAGGAAATCACATGTTATGTTCTTTGATGGTCCTAAACACTACAAAAATATTATCCCCTGAATCTAGTAGTTTTTGGGGTCTACTACAGTCAATGTAAATTCACTCCAGTTTGGGCAGTACCACCTGTATGTCCTCTGGATAAGGTGTTTGAGGCAGGTTGGTATCATCTGTGTTTCCCTTGTCTATGGATTTTCAAAGATCATCCCTCCACATGAAAGGTCCTTGGCATTGCAATTGTAGAGTCTAACACATCATGTGGAGAGATCCTCTAGGGTCAGCAACCAATGATTGAAAGCTTTAAAAGGAAGAGTAATATATTGTTCTTTCATTGTTTTTGGAGTGTTTTTGTAGCTTCAAACAATGGTGTCTTGTAATTCTCCACATATAGTTGAGTAGCGAGAATGCATGTGACATTGAATAGGGGCCCTATCTTTTATTGTACATGTATTCCTCAATTATTGCACCATAGAGAACCTTGAGGAAAACCCCACTGATGTTTGCTTTATATCTGAACGTTGATCGCAAGTTGTCTCTTGTCGAATTGTATCAGTTGTTGTTGTAGATGACATCTTCTCTCAGTTTATCATCATCCAAAATGTCAGCCAAGATGTGAATGTCACACAACAACATTCCCAACACTAATGTCATTTCCATGTCCTTCATTTTGCACGATCATTAAGGTGGTGCTATCGGGTTTTTACTTGCCACTATTGGTGGTTTTGGGGAACACTAGATTTTTTGGTTTGTTTGGTGTGTTGTAGAACATACAATGCATGTTCCCTTCTTCATTTTCAGCTATATGGTCCTCCATCTTCACCACAAAAGGATTGAGATGGACATCTCCTTTGATTGGTTCATCTAGTAGCAATTCACTAATGAAGGCTTCATAATCAGTAGGAGGTGGTGGAGCTTTGTAGTTGAATAGAGTATCTAGCCTATTCATTATATCTTCAGTTGTATCTTGTGCCTCCCCCTCCCTCTGGTGACTTCAGAATGATGTCATTTTCCACAATTGCCTCAACATCTTCAATAGGTGTGACTTGTTTCGAAATCTCTAGAAAACCCTAGTTTTCTGGTTATGTGGGTTCCCTTTCTGGGTTGTTGTTAATGGAGTGCCCTAGAAAGACTGGGGAGTTGGTGGGGTCGTCCTCTCCAACAAGCACTTCTTTGTTTCCTATAGACTCCTACCTTGGTTCAGTAGATAACTCCATTGCAACATCATTTTCTAGAGGTGGTGCAGCCTTGCTCCTCTATATCCTAGCTAGCACAAAATCTAGCTTGAGTTGGATGTTGATGGTGGCTATAATTGAATATGAGGATCTATCTTAGCAATCCGTCGTATTTTTGGAAAGACCCTTGTCGCCGAAAGGCTAAGTTATTGGTTCCTCCTTCCATTTCATTGACTCAGTGCATAGCCACTCATTCTCCTGGCATAAGTTGTCCCACTCCTGTCATAAAAGGGATACTTCTCTTATCATGACCGCCAAGGCCTTCATGACCTGCATTTGTTCTGGCAGGCCTAGCAGTGGCTGCATGTCAGTTGTTATATTCTCCATCTGTGTAGTTAGTATATACATATTTCCAATTAAATCTGAAATATTTAAAGAAGAAGTAGAGACTATCTCACACAGTTTGTCTATCTCTTTCCTAATCTACATCAATCTTGTCGTTGGAGGGGCTCACCGTGGTTGTTGTGTGTTCCTTCTTGATCTTGCCTCCTACTTTGGTTCTTTTTCTCAAACGAACATATCTTTTCCCCCACTAATGTGCAGGTTGTATTCATCCTTATAGTTTGATGGGGGTGCCTCTTTGTTGGAGACCTCCCGTTCTGATACCTCTTGAGTAGCTTCATGGCTGGTCATGGGTTCATTTGTGTTTTGTTTGCAATTTCCTTGTTGATGCCTTAGTTGGTAGGAGTATCAACCACGACATTGTTTTTTGCATTCTTAGAAACAATGTGGTGAGATGCCACACTTGAATTTATGGAGGGAGAGGTTTCCATAATCTCCTCATGCTCTGGTTCCAGGTGTTTCCGGTATAACATTTCAAAATTTAGTTATGGGGCTTGTACCTGCCAGAGCTTCTTCAAATGGTTTTAGGACACTAACATTCATTGGAGGTTCGACCTCTACACCTCCAGATGTCCTAGGGATAGTAATGATGGGTGTGATCACCGGATGTACTATTTCATTCTCTATGATATTTACTTTCTCGAGTGTGGGTAATTTCATCTTCTTTGTCTTGGTCTCCATCCTTTTTGAGAGGCATACTATCACTCTTTTCTTCACCGGTTTTGCAGCAATATGTTTAGTCTTCTTCATTGGTTGTTTTATGCGCGCTTGCTTGGTGATAGTTTGGATGAGTTTGGCTCCATCCTTCATTTTAGGATTTAGTCCTCCCTGAATATGATCTTGTTGTAATCATATTTTCACATTTTGAGGAGGGCCAATAAGTCATTGGATCTACAGAATCGATAGAAATATTTTTTGTTGTTCCTCCTCAAGACATTGGTGGTAGTAAGATACTTGGAATCAACTAGTATCTCTTCATTAGATCTGAGTAAGAACTTTAGTTTGTTGGGGTATCCTAGACGGTGGCCTATATATGTGATTAGACCTCTGATGTAAAAATCACACGAGCCTTCTGGTGCAACTACTACTACAAGCATGTCAATAAATGTTCATTTGATATTGACTGTCTTGTTTTCCATGATAATCCACAGAACATGGAGGTCCATTCTGGTCATTTTCCCTGTGTCAGTTATGAAGAATAGGGTGTTGGCGAAGATTTTGTGTATGACTAGCATGAAACTAGAATGTATCATGTCAACTTTTGACTACCCCAAATAGTTACTGCTTTCTCTAGATAATTTCTCCCATGTCTTATCAGTATGGAATTCTCAAACTTATCTATCACCTTTATCTTTGTTGACTCTTTCCACTTGTTCACCGGAGTTAGTGAAAATGGAATTGAGCCATTTCTCAGTAATTACATAATCCTCTTTCATGATTCAGACTGCTTGCTTATAATTTTCCCGAAAATCATTTGCTTCTTGTTTTAGAACTAAAAGTTTATTTAGAGATGACATGAACTCCAAAGAGAGTTATTATAGGAGATGTGTTTGTTCAAGCAGATCTTATAAATCCCATTTTTTAAAGATCTCCTTCACTTTTTATTATATTCCTAGCATCTCTAGGGTTCCAACGTCTCCAAACCTTGTGGATTTAAAGTTCTTCTTTGCAAACATCCGGTCCCAGACATCCATGTTCTCATCATCTTTGGACAACAAATAATTTTCATGTTGTTCCTTATAAACCACCTTCGATGTTGGTGGAGCAATCCTGGAAAGAACTTCTATAGTAGTGGCAACTACTTGATGGGGTACTAATTGTTCTTTGGTAATGTCCATTGGTGACGTCTTGTTAACTTTTCTTGATTTATCTTGGGGAGGGGGCTTGGTGTCCTCCTTTTCTTGGGATTCTAGACTTCATTAGATGGCACATATTCTGGTCTCAATCCTCCTAGACTCATCCAGGATGGAGGATTCTTTAGGAATTGTTAATATTCCCTTTTGAGTCTATCACCTTCTAATCTAGATCTGATGCTTTCTGGGGTAGGCTACTCATTGATATTGATATAAGCAACTTCTCATGTTTTAATCTTTCAATTCTGTCTATTTCTTCTTGATTCATGCTGACTCTAATGCTACTGGTCTCGCTTTCATGACTGACCAAATCCTTACTTATGCCTTGATCTTTGCATGTATTACCTACCAATTCAATAATTGGTTGCTATGTAGATGCTAGTGTATCTCTAGCAAGGTTAGGCCAACAGTCAAATTAGAATATAGAGATTGTGCAAAGCGTGTGATTGCAAATGATGTTTTGCTTAAGAAGATCAAACACTTGATGGTTTAACTTAGGAGGTAGTCAATCGATGGATTTCCTAGGAACACTACAAATTGATGGTTTTACTAGTGGTGGTTAGAAGCATAGAGAAAACTGATGGTTTTGTAAGAGAAACAAAGAAGTAATGGGTATTGTAGATAACCCTAAGATTTGATGGTTTCAAGAGACAGAGTTGGTCTTATGATGGTTAGCATAGTGTGGTAATTGATGAATAATGATGGTTTGTGTAGGGTAGAAGATGATACACGAGCCCTAAGAATTGATGGTTCTCAAAGAGGTGAAAGACTTGATGTAAATCGATGGTTATGGAAGAGTGAGGTTGTGGTTGGCGTTCCTTAGTAGAAGAAAAAGCAATGTTGGAAGATGAAGGGCCTTCTAATTGGTTATCACCTACTGAGTAGCAAGAGAGGCAAGAAGGCAGGCAGGTTATCTAAGAGCAGTGAAGATCAAGTTATCATAGATAAAGTCAAAAGAAGAGTAGGAAGATCGGAATGAAATAGGTGAGGAGGGGGTTTTACCAATCGTTCTGGTTGACATCGTCACCTACGTCTGTGTGTCCTAGCTTCTTCTCATAATCATCATGACTCCTCATGTCACTGGAGTCATCACTTGGCGGTTAGGACAACGACAGTGTGCGTCTGGACTTAGCTCACGAGCGTCATCAGTGGCATGAGTGGTTTGGTTTTGATACTTCATCGTCTGATGGCTGGAGGTTGAAGATAATGTGCATCTTCTGATGGTAGTGTACACAGGAGTTAATCATTCTTGGTATGTTGAATTAGTTCTAGGGTTAATCATTTTGTATGATTGTACATACCCCCCTTTTGCTTTTATCATAACGACACTAGTGGTGGTGAGGCCCTGGCGACCATCGGATTTGGAATTATGCCTTCTTATGGATCGGGTGATGCTGAAGAACCAATGGTTGGATGAATATCATCTACAAATGGGTCCATTGGCCATGCCTTAGCCTTTTGATGGTTTCACTAGACTTGGAAACTCGATGGTTGGGCAGACTTAGTCATCAAATGGTCTAGTTGGTTATCTTTGATGGTTCCACGTGCCTTTGACATCTTGATGGTTGTTCTGCGTGAAACCCATGACTTGAGTAGGTTTTTGAAACCCAATGGTTTCAACTATGCGAGCCATCCAATGGCTCAACAGGCCGTCATCTGATGGCTATCCTGGGTTTCAGAACCAGATGGCTAGGCAGGACTCAAAGATATGATGGTTGTCCTACTTGAGACTAATGGCTTGACTATATTTTGAGTTTAAAGTTCTTTTCTCTTTTTTTAATGGATGGTACCTCTAGTAAAGGTACATCTCTCAAACTACTAGAGGTTAAGAAACAAAAGTAGATTAATATCAACATAATAAAAGCTAGGGTAGAAATTGGTAAAACCTAATTACTGAAAAATAAAGCAAACAAGAATTTAGGAGACCACGTTAAGAATTCATTGGTTTGCCTCCCAAAGAGTGCTAAGTCTTTAACTTGATTATCTTTGAGTAGCTTCCTCATCCTTCTTCAGGTGGTGTAGGTAGTGGTTCATCCAATTAAACTTCAACCCTTCTGGTAGAAGCTTCATCTTCATAATATCTTTTCACTCTATGTCCATTCACAAGGAAGGTCCCTCTCTTTTCATTGAAAAGCTCCATCATCCCTGATGGGTATATCTTTAACACAGTAAAGGGTCCTGACCATCTTGATTTTAGCTTTCTAGGAAAGAGTCTAATTCTTGAATTGAATAGAAGAACCTTGTATGTTTTAGACACATTTTCTTTTTAAGTAGACATCATGCCACACCTTGGTCCTTTGTTTATAGATCTTAGAGTTTTCATAAGCATGGAGCCTAAGCTCCTCTAATTCTTACAGTTGTAAAAATCTCTTCTTGATTGACGGCATTTTGTGTCCATATTCAAGATTTGATTTCCCTAAAGGCCTTATGTTGTAATTCAACTGGGAAATGGCATGCTTTGCCATATATCAACCTGTAGGGAGTGGTCCCTATAGGAGTCTTTTAGGCAGTGTGATATGCCGATAGGACATTATCAAGCTTCATCGACCAGGCTTTGCTGGTCCTCCTAACTATATTTTCTATAATTTGTTTAATCTTTCTATTTGAAACCTCAACTTGGCATGAGGTTTGTGGGAGGTAAGGGGTGGAAACTTTATGCCTTACTCAATATTTCTTTAGCAATTTTGCACACTGTATTTCCACAAAGTGGGATCCCTTATCACTAATGACGGTGTGTGGGACACCATATTTGGGAAAGATGATCTTCTCAAACAATCTTATCATGACCTTTGAGTCACAAGTGAGGGTAGCTACTGCTTCCACCCACTTGGATACATAATACACTACAACCAAAATGCATCGGTTGCCTTGTGATGATGGGAAGTGTCCCATACAATCAATTCCTCAAACATCAAAAATCTCAACTTTGATTTAATCACACATAGGCATCTTCTTCCTACTTGATATGTTTCCAGTGTGTTGGAACTCTTTGTAGGTATTGACATATGCATGTGCATCCTTAAACAAAGTAGGCTAATAAATGCCAGATTATAGGATCTTGGTGACCGTCCTATCTCTGCCTAAATGCCCACTATGTGGCACTCATGAAGTACGTGTGTCACTTCTTCTTCTGGAACGCATTGGCGATATAGATTATTAACACACCTTTTATAAAAGAGTGGATCATTGTAATGATAGTTTTTAAGTCAAAAAAATATTCTTCTTATATGATTCTTGGTGGCAATTGTTAGAAAGCAATGTAGTTAAGTATATCTGCAAACCATGGTTCTTTGGGGTCAACGACCCTTGACATCGTTATAGATTCATCTAGGTATTTGTCATTGGTTGATAGTGAGTCATTGTCAGTTACAACAATCCGTGATAGGTGATCGATCACTAAACTTTTTGTCCCTTTTTATTGATAATCTCATGACCAAACTCTTGTAGCAACAATGCACACCATATAATCATGTGCTTTGTGTCTTTCTTCTACATGAGATACTTAATAGCTCTATGATCTGTGTAGATTTACACTTTTGATCCTATCAGATAAGACCTAAACTTGTCAAAGGAAAACACTAATTCCAATATCTCTTTTTCTGTGGTGGTGTAGTTAACTTGAGTTTCATCGAGCATTTTTCTTACATAATAAATCATGTGGTGCTTCTTTTCTTTCTTTTTACCAAGAACAACTCCAATGACATAGTCACTCACGTCACACATCACCTCAAAAGGAAGCTCCCGATCTGGAGCCTATAGAATTGAGACAATCATTATAGCACTTTTTAGTGTTTCAAATTTTCAATGCATTCATATGTGAAATCAAACACAACATATTTGATGAGCAGATTCGACATGGGTTTAGAGATACTGGAAATTTCCTTAGTGAATATTCTATAGTAGCTTGTGTGGCCTATAAATCTTCTCACCCCTGTCATGGATGAAGGGAGTGGGATCTTAGAAATGTCTTCTACCTTTCTTAAAGTAACTTCAATTCCTTTCCATGAGAGTTTGTAGCCAAGTAATATACCTTGTCGGACCATAAAATGGCATTTCTTTCGATTTAACATTTATTGTTTTTCTTTACATCGTTTCAAGACTTCAGATAGGTTTCTCAAATAGTTCTCAAAATCAATGCCATCAATGTAAAAATCATTCATGAACACCTCCATAATGTCCTATAAAAGATTTGTGAACACCAAAATCATGCACCTTTGAAAGGTTGTTGGTGCATTACAGAGGCTGAATATCATTCTTCAAAATGTGTATGTTCCATAGATATAGGTGAAGGTGATCTTCTCTTGGTTATCTGGGTGGATGGGATACTGGTAAAATCATGCATACCATCCATTAAGCAGAAGTATGAATGGTGAGCTAATCATTCCAGGAGCTGGTCAATGAATGGTTACGCGAAGTGATCTTTCTTGGTTGCAACATTAAGTTTCCAGTAATTGATACACATCCTCCAACCCATTCTGGATGAGTTGCCACTTCATCACCTTTTTCTCCCTTCAGCACTGTCATACCTCCCATCTTAGGAACTATGTGTACGAGATTCAGCCATTTGTTGTCACTTATTGGGTATATTATACTCACATCTCAAAGCTTTATGACCTCTTTATTGACTACCTCTCTCAGGTTCTAATTCAATTTTCTCTGAGGTTGTTTTAGAGGTTTGGCATTTTCTTCTTGGTGTATTCTATGCATGTAGATAGTCAGGCTTAGCCCCTTTATATCTTCTACAAAATACCTTATTTCTTTCCTTCTCAGCTTGAGTTCATCCAACAAATTTTCCTACTGGTATTCTATCAAGGCAAAATTTATAATAACTGGATTCCTTTCTTCATTGATAAGAAATTCATATTTTAATCCTTCAGGGAGCTGCTTCAACTCTACTTTAGGATTTTATGCCTCCTTCTCTTTTGGATATTTCTCCAGAGAGGCGTATTTCACAGTCTCAATACTTGCGTCTTCCTCATTGTTGCAGTCATCTTTAGGCTGATTTAAATAATCAAGAATTTCGACAACATCTGGGTTTTCAATGTGTAGACCAGGATTGTTTAGAGCTCTCATAAGTGGGTAGACTATGGCATTTTTCTTTTGAACATCCTCACATAACTGGTTGTAGCTATCCATGAAATGGACCGACTCAAAGAGAGACAATCCTCTCATGGATTCTTGAACATGAAAATCAATATGATCATTACCCACTCTAATAGTGATGATTCCAGCTTCAACATCTATCGAGTCTCTCCCAGTGGAGAGGAATGGTCTTCTGAATATCATTGGGCATGTTGGGTCTTCCACTACGTCGATCATGACAACATCACATGGTATGAAAAAGTGTCCCACACAGATGGGAACATCTTATACAATCCCTACCGAACTTGTAACATAATGGTATGTTAATTGAATTTGCATCCCCATCTTGACCATGTTAGTAAGTCATATCCTCTGAGCTAGTGTAAGAGGCATAAGACTAATACTTGCTCTAATATTGGCTAGACCTTGTCTTACTTCATTATCTCCCACATTGAATCTAATAGTAAAGTTCATGGGTCTTTTTGCTTGGTAGGCATCTTTGCTTGCACAAAGGCACTGGAAATTTTAGCTAGCCTGGTAGTTTCAAGATGGTATCCTCCCCTTTTATTTGTACTCAGGTCTTTAAAGAACTTCATGTATGTTGCCATTTCTTCAATAACATCTTGGAAGGAAACATTTAGGTTCAATTTATAACAGCTTCTAAGAACTTTTAATACCTTTTCTTCAAGTGAGCTTTGATCGGCTTATAAGGGAAAGGAATCCTTGGTGAATAGGGATCCCTACCCACTAGAACTTCTTCTACTACTTTTAGTTTCTTGTCCTTTATTAGCTTCTTTCCTTTACCCTTTTAAAAAAAAAGCAATTCATTCATCCTGCTACTAGAGGGTTTCAAACTCATGACCTCACGGTCATACAACATCAATTTACCACTCTGGTTCCACTACATTGGCTCCTTTACTCTTTTCCTTTGCTTTAACCTTCCCAGTAACAACTTTTATTTCCAGTTCTTCTTCTATTTGGGTGGTTTTAGGTTGGGACTCAGTAATAGGAGTATCCTTATGAATAATCTTAATATTCAATTCTTCTAGCACCTTATCTGATATAAGAGTGGCCATTTTTTTAGTTTTCATTTTTGAAGGTACCCTTCCCTATGGGTTCTTTATTAGTTCTGATAGTTGTGTAAGTTGTAGATCAATTTTTTTCTGATGGATTTACATATCAGTCATCGGAGTTGTGATGCCTCTCAGGTGAGTCTGCATTGTATTCAAAAAGTAGTGTCAGTTATGACACTTTAAATTAGTTTTTCACTTATAGTGACTTGTCGCTTTGCAAAAGTTAACGTTTTATACATGAATTCCTTTTGATTAGAAGTCTGTCATTGACCTTGGCTTCCTACCTTAGCATTCCTATTCTTTTTTTGTCCTTTCCCATGGTATTGTTTCTATTTTGATGAAAGTTCATGTTACGTGTGCACCCAGAAAGTCCTTCTCCCCTACCAAAAATAGGTGGTCTCTTGGGTGATTCATTCAGTTGGTGGGAGTTTTCAGTGGAATCTTTGTTTCCTTAGGAAAAACTAGGGTGGTATGGCATTTTGAAGTTTACATAGGAGACGTTTTTAATATCTTATTCTTGATCATCTTCTTCAGGTTGGGTATAAATGCAATTGCCAATTCCATGTCACCCTTCTCTGTAGGTGACACATTTCATGACTTTTTCTACTTTGTTCTTTCCTTTCTTTCTAGAATCTTTCAAATATTTTACATCTAAGGCAATTTTTTAAATCTGGGTAGTTATAACTTCTATAGCCTTGGACTCGACAGTTTTACTATACTTTCTTGGCTATTTCCCAGACGTACTCCAATCTGGCTTGTAGGGCAACCATGTTGTCAATGACCTTCATGGTTTTCTTTAGGTTCTTACCTAGAAAATCATTTCCTACAACTGCATTCAGTGAGGTCCTTTCAATAGTGGTAAGTCCCTTATAGAAGGGTGTAACTAGAAATCCCTTGTCATAGTTGTGGTGAGGGCAATCCCTCTGGTGTTCTTAGAATCTTTCCCATGCTTCATACAAATTTTCATTAGGTTTCTACACTAAACCATTGATCTTGTTCCTATTTCTAAGAGTCTTTTCTACTAGATAGAACTTCGTGACAAAAAATCAGGCAGAGGTGCTCATCCATCAATGGTTTTAGCATGTAGAGCAAGGTACCATGATAGAGATTTATCCCTAAGAGAAAAGTTGAACCCTTTACAATAGATGACTTCCTTACACATATTGTTCATCTTGATGGTAGCATAAATATTTTCAAAAGGCATCCAAGAGATGATAAGGGTTTTTGTCCTAGTAGTTCCCCCAAAAGTCTTGTTCCAAATCATAGCGATGACTGCTGGTTTTAGCTTAAAGTTTGAATCATTGAATATATGAATGACAAATGGGCATCTAGATTTATTAGCCATGGTGGCATGCAACTCACAAAGAGAAGGTCCTCCATCATCCTCATCATCATAATTGTTGTTGTTTCTACTATTTCTTCTATTTCTATCATGATGCTCTTCCTCACATATTTCTTCCTCTCACTCTTCCTCACGTTCTTCCTTGTGATGCTCTTCCTCATGTTCCTCCTCATGATCTTCTTATTTGTTATGTTCTTCCACATGATCCTCCTCATGTTCCTCATGAAAGCCTTCAACCCTTACATGTAGTTGATTGCCCTATGAGGAGTCATGATCCTTACTGTTAGTAGTGGTAAGGATCTGTTTCATTCAAACTACCTAAAATCATTCACACAGTCAAGTTAGAAACTAGATGTGTGACATGATGTATTTGGGATGGTTAGAGTTATCACATTAAAAATGTGTAGTCAAACCTATTGCTAGACTCTAGGCATGGGTGTATGCTAAGTAGACTCAGGTTTTTAACATACTAGTTGCCTTGTCCCTGAAAATGGGGCCAAAAAGTTGATTGGCCTAAATCACACATCCTAAAAGGAGCGGATCTAGAGTAATCAAACTTTTAAATTTATTACCCTACACTTAGGTCCCCCACAATGATAATATGAGGTTTGGCATAGTAAATTAGAATCAATCCATAGGGACAAGGGTGGTATGAGTTAAGAATTGAGAGCCTTATCTTAGTTACACCAAAAAAATGGAGAGGTAGAGCTTTGTGTTCCTTATGAAATGGTGGTACTTCAACAAACAAGTAAATAGCAAGTAAAACAAATCTAGAAGTAAAATAAAAGAACAAGAAATTCAAAAGACAAGGTGTCAAGTGTGGATGGGGAAACTTAGATTGGGTTTCACCATCTAAGGTCTCATACCAACATGCAATACTCACACCCATTGTATACCCTTAGCAAGTTTACAAGCAATCATCATTAGTGTTTATTCCCTCCTCTCCCAAGCTTAAGATAGATCTAGATTATAAAGTTATCTCTCTCTCGATATGGCAAACAAACAATCAAATAAAACCATATGACCATTAACTTAAGCATTCCAACATTCCCATGCATACATACAACTTCATAACACTTAGATATAGGTTGATACTACTCTTTCAAGGTATCAACAATCAAACAACACAAGATGGTAGCTTATCATGCAAGTCAAGCATTAAGAACAAGAGTATGGTGATAAACATTTCTAAGATCATATATTCAATGGATAGAAGTATTTACATGTTGGGAGAGCCTTAGTGGCTACTCCCAACCCAAGCTATATGATTAGCCACTCATATTGATGAGTAGTTTGGCAGAATTACAAGTGTGGTGAGACATAGGTATGGAAGGCGTAATGGAATGAACGGGATGAAAGGATTTGGACATCTTTAGATAGAATAAGGAAGATGCAATAGCAGTGACCACAGATTAGTCAAGGTCGATGGAAAGCTTCTCCAATCTGAATTTGGTGTTGGTGGTGGGGTTGGATGCTTCTTCTCACTCCTTCTCTTGAAGAAGATGTTTGGAGATGCTCGACAAAGGTGTAGGTGTGTTTTCCCTTATAATCTCATCCTTAGAGACCATGAACCGATGGTGGATGGAGTATCTCAATGGTCGATGGTGAGGTAACTCTCGGGAAGCACTCTGTCATCCCCTTCATATCCCCCCCCCCTTTGTAACATGGGATCTTCTAATTATAGGCCTCGATCCGATACTCGAGGCTATGCTTGAGTTGACTTACTTGCGTAGCAAGTCATTTGAGCACATACTTTGGGGCATGTGCCTAACTATCTTGAATGACCCTTCTACCAGTGCTTCCATCGGTTGGAATCTATTTACCAAGGCTCCATCAGTTGGACTGTCTAGTCCCACCATCGGTTCAGCCCCTCCTTGAGTCCCAAAGGGTCACTAGTTGATGGATCACATAGGTGTGCAATCATCTGGTCGTAGCATCTAGACATCGAGTCCAGATTTTTGATGGACCATCAGTTCTTGCACCCGGTGGTGGTTCTGACTGGTTACCTTGTTAACCATCGGTCCTGGGGTTTGATGGTTGGCCTGACCGGCCGCCTGATGGTAGATCTGAACTCAACTGGAGACCATCTATTTGGGAACTGATGGACGGGAATGCTAGCATCTCCTTGGTTCTGAGGTTGTGGAAGGTCTCCATCGGTTGTGGAAACTGATGGCCATTCGACCCCACAATGAAAAACCATCACTTGGGGAGCTATCTGCATAGAAATGAGTGGTTATCTTCCAACCAAGGTATAATGAGTAATCATGAGCCAAATATGACAAAGTAAGGGTGACTTTTCATAGAAGTGTGGAGATTAAGGATAAAATTAGGCATGATATATCTTGAAAATTTGATGTTATGAATCTCCTATACACATCCACACTCATCTTGGTCACTTATCTCTTAAGAAGCCTCACATTTTACATCCTAAATTTTCAAATTTAGATAAACTTGATTGTGAAGCTTGTCAACTTGGAAAGCACAATAGATCTAATTTTTTATTTGTGAACGTTATGTGTGCATAATATATCTTTCATATTGTTTTCTCTGATGTTTGGGGACGTGGTAGGTTCTCCTCCAAACTTGGATTTTGATATTTTTTATTGATGAATTCTCTAGATATCCATTTTATTATCTCATGAAAGATCATTCTAAACTTATCTCTATTTGACAAAAAATTGTCTTGAAATCAAAGCACAATTCTTTCAAAATATTCACATTTTTCAACCCGACAATGCAAAAGAGTACTTCAGTCATGCACTCACCCCGTTTCTTTCCAATGAAAGGAATTATTGATCAGTCTTCTTGTCCCCATTCTCCTATAATAAAAGGGATAGAGAATGAAAAAATAGGCATATTATAAAAATAGAAAGAACTATTCTCCACCATATGAATGTTCCCTTCCATTTTTGGAAAAACACTATCCTCAAAACTGCCTACCTCATAAATTATATGAAGGTTCAAGATAAGTTGATCAAATTGCATACATGTCCACTTAGAAGATCAACTTGTAGATCCATTTAATAAATCCTTAAATGGATGTTGGCTCCAAATCTTATGTAACAAAGTGGGTGCTTATGATATTTACATACTAGTTTGAGGGGGAGTGTTAAGTATATAAGTTTGTCCATACTCTTGTATATTGAGATTAGTCTCACATTGTGTAAATGGGTATTGGAAGCCACCCATAGTTATATATAAAGGCTATCACTCTTGTCTATAATCCAAACAACTTATTTTCCACCTCTCTCTCTCTCTCTATATATATATATATATATATATATATATATATATATATATATATTCAGGCTAGAATACACTCGAGTGTACAGATCGCGTGCTACACTCAAGTAGTGTTTACATATCAAGACTATTTTTTTGGAAAATTTAAACCACTATTCTTCATTGTCATGCTATAATTAGGCCACATACAAATTTTGAGCTCATTTGGATGAGTATAAGTTACTCATCCGAGGGCAACAAAATTGACGCATGAAACTAATTTGAAATGCATAATTTTTGTGGTCTTCATTACATGACCTATAAGTGTCAAAATGGGCTCAAATTTTATATATGAGCTATTCACAATATGTTTAAGAAGATCAATAGATTAGATCTTTAAAAAAATATTACATCATGAGAACTACTTGAGTGTATTCTGCTCCAGATACACTCGAGTGTATTTTAGCCTGACTCTCTCTCTCTCTCTCTCTCTCTCTCTCTCTCTCTATATATATATATATATATATATATAATGTAAACCAATGTGATATCTATAAAACTAGTTTGTTTGGTAATTATAGATATGGCAATTAGATTGTTTGTTATGTGTGCATGATGCATGAAACATGTAATTGTGGTTTTTGAAGATTATCCAAAACTTGTAACATGTACATGGTTGTGTATCATACATACCTCTCTATATTTTCCATGTATTCAACTAATGCAATTAAAAAAAGGATGTAATGACATAACTAATGGTCTATGCTTGAGATGATGACATCATCGTAAGAATACATCATCAAGGAGTGACATTGGAGCACCCATGATGAAGACAAAGAACTAATTCCTTCGAAAAACCTAATATTTCCCAAACAAAGTTTTCAATCAATCGTATTGTTTACTAGTTGATAACATAGAAACAATGATAAGGTAATTTAGTATTTTTAAGACATGTGATGTGTTTGAGGTTTGATCACAACACTTGTTGGGTCAAGTAGTTGTTCGAGTTTCTATATCATTTTCTATCGCATGTGGTGATTTTATAGCATGTAACACATATAATAATGTATAGTAATTGTGATTGGATACATATGCGTACTATATCAAATATGTAATTATATTATTTACTCTAAGATGTTTTCATTTGTGAAATACATGTTAAAACCTTGAAAAACTATGTCTGTGCATGCCAAATTGCGGTGCTTGGGAAAATGTGACAATAATTATGTGGGTCTGACAAAGTAGGGTGCATATCTTATTGTGTTGACTTTTGGGTTGGACATAGCTAGGTGGACTTAATTGAATTAAGCACCTAGAGGTATTACATATGGAAAATATTTTATAAAATGAATTTTGACAAGGAATTATGAAACTATCCATCCAAGAATTGTGTTGTATGCAATTGGTAAATGTTAACTAATTAAATAGTTAGTTGTGGGTGATCATCCAAAGCAGATTCATGACTTAATGAAATATATATCTTTTCCTACTAATAATATTGCTCACTATACTCCTCCAAATTAATAGTGAAGGCTATTGGGATGAATAAAATAGTGGGAGTTTTGTTATTTAAAGACCAAACTAATATCAAGAAACTAAATTCTAAAATCCAATTTTGACTCATGCACATATTTTCTTGTAAATCAAATGGATAACAAACATAATTTGATTGTGATCGGACCTTTGAGAAATAAAAGTTGAATGGGAATGTTCTTTGACTAGTACAGGACACTAAGAATTGTTCTCACTCATGAGTGAAAGATTCGTGTCCTTGAGACACAAATCCTAGAAGAAAGTAAAACTTATCATAAGCATGACAATGATGTTGTAGATGTCATGTGCCTCAAATTTGCTCCATAAATCATGAGTTTTAGAATCAATATGACAATACGGATGCCCTAGAGATGGCCATTAGAATATGTTTCAAGAGAAAGCAAGACAAGATCCCTATGATGTCTCAAAGCCCTTGTCTAAGTGCAACATGACTTAAAGTGACCCATTGATCCCATGTACTCGAGTTGATTGGGTATGTGAAATGCTAGAGGGATTGTTATTTCCTTTAGGCCAAGGTTGGCCATTGGTGTAATCCTACAATTGCTGTCAAAATCAATAGCCATATTATCATGAACAACATCATGAAAAAAAATTAACCATTGTTAGAGTTACTTGTCATGTTGAGAAAAAATGAAACATAAATGAAGAAACACAAGCCAAAGTTCTTGTTGATGGTCAAAAAAGGAAAATACAAGGAAAAAGGAAAATACAAAGCTAAGAAAGGTTTTAAATTTGGCCAAAAGCCAAAGTCTTTTCCACTTAAAGCTATAGGAGGAGCAGTAAAATTAGGCAATTGTAATCATTATTACCAGTATAGACATTACGAAAGAAATTTCCTTCTATATCTTGGGAAATTACTGAAGACAAAGTATGGGATAGAGACCTACACTTAAGGTATATATTTAATAGAGATAAACTTATTTAATTCTTCATCATGGGTATTAGGGGTGATATGTGGATCTAAAATATGTTCAAATATGCATGATCTGAAAAGAAGTAAACCCTTACTAAAGGGAGAGGTGCATCCATGTGCTTCTAATGGAGCAAGAGTTGTTTCCAGAATAGTAGGCACCCACAGTTTATCTATATTGAGTGAGCTTGTATTAGAGTTACAAAACTTCTATTTTGTACCTACCATTGACTAAGGATTTATTTATGTATACTGTTTGGACTAGAACATCTTGAAATTCTAATAAATAATGGTCTAATTTATTTCTCAAGAGATAAAGTCTTTCATGACAGTTCACATATATCTTATGGTATTTATTATTGGATCTTGAGACATGTATAAATAACATAAATATCAAGAAATTTGAAACTCAATAAATTGACAAATGATCTTTGGCTCTGTAATCTAGGGAACACAAAGAAAAATTACATTTCTACCTCCATTAAGATAGTTATCTAGACTAATTTGATATTAGTTTGTTGAAAAGCTTAGACCCAAAATAGGTAAACATTACTTTTTTGGATATCATAAGGAAACTAATGGATAATACAATATTCTATATGACATCAAAGCGTTACTATCCAGACATGTTGTATTCATTGAAAAGGAATTTATTTCTGGGGGAACCAGTGGGAGGAAAAAGGATATAGAGGTATATGACAAATGATGAGAGTTGTAAGCCTTGTGGAATCTCAAATTCCTTGTGTAGATGAAGAACCCTAAGGTATAGTAGGACAAGAGGAATTTGAGATTCCATAAGGCTTATAGCTCTCCTTATTTCTCATGTACATCTATATCCTTTTTCCTACCATCGGTTCCCCTAGAAATACCTAATTTTTCCTCCCTCCACTTTTTAGTGTCTCTCAGTTAAAAAGGAACTTAAATTCAAGGATCTTTACCTAATTTTTCCAGGATTAGATTTAACAAATAACAAAAAATAAATAATTTCCATTAATTGAACTTGAATGAACACATATATTTCAATTATACTCCTCTAAGTGGTTACATGAATTTCTCTAAATAAACAAACTTATATCATATCATATGATAAGAAATACTAAACCATCTAATCCTACTTGAATTATCTTTAATATCTTCAACAACTTTCATCTTTATCTTCATGTCTTTGTATCATGTGTATCATCTACCTAAAATGTAGTAAAACAAAATGTGGTCAATTTATTTCTATATTGGTACTTGAGTTCATCCATAACATCACATATACACATATTCAACAATAATTTCATGGAACATATGAACTTGTATTTTCTTTCATATTCTAACCCATGCTTGGTATGCCCTCTCAACTATAATCATTGTCCATCATTGGACTTATGTGCATTACCCCTTGATAGGTGAAACCAAAGGTTCAAAATATTCAATAATTATGTGATACTCATAGGGGATTTATAGTTTGCATGAAGTAAATAAACATACAATATTTATCATTCATTCAATCTTTGAGAACATTGAAAAACTTCAAAATTCGATACAAATGAGTATTCATAAGCATAACCACATATCTTTTGAAAGAACCATGCATAATATTGCATGTACTTTAAGAATGAAATCCAATAATGCAAAGTAGATTAAGCAATCCATATTCAATCAAGAATGTATGCATGTATGCATACGACATATGTGTCACCATACATTCACATTATACTAATTAGATTTATGTCAGATCCTAAACTAGGGTTTAGGGTTGTCTCAGGTTTGGATAAGGAGTAAGGGTAGCAAACCCTAATTCCATTGCATCAGGATAGAATAGGGCGACAGACCCTAATTGGACATTAGGTGTAACTCTAATTCATATTTTGAACCTATCATGTTAATATGAACACTTAGATCAGATTTGGTTGATCAAGATCATTACAAGTATAAACATTGGTTCATTATTCTAACTCAACACATGAATGATTATTGACCTAGAGACCCTAATCATTCATTATCATTATCATTATCATCATCATCATCTTAATGTCTCATTACATTCGGCAATATAAGTTATATGGCAAAGTACACATTCTTAATATATTCCACATCTTAGTTATCAGACCTAAGGTTTCCATGTAATAATCACCTACATTTATGAATTAGATATATTTTTTTCCAATAGGGAGCATAATAAAGATATGATTTTATTTTGTATTCAGATTCTACTCTTTTTTTATCGATTTTATGTATATATTTTTGCTACGATATGACCTACCAATAATTAACTACAATTATTCTAAATAAAATAGTAATTGACTAATCAGGAGAGGCCATGTCAGTAGTTGAGTGAATCCTATAGCTCTCATGAGGCTAAGCGTAGCTAATGGGCTCATGCCACATTGGTGGCTTGCTCCACGCGGGCAAGGATTGGATTAGGGTGTAGCCATTGCCCATACACAGTGACATAAATGTCACATGATTTAGGGGCATGGTGGTGAACGCATAGGGAAGATTCATCTCCTTCCATGGATAGCTCGTTAGATGGCTCCACGAGGAACTAAGAAGGGTCAATGGGGAGGTTGAGTCAGGACTTCTTGCCCCAAATACTATGGAAGACGATTAGAGAAGCTTTGGCTATAGACAACACTTAAGCTTGTCACAAGGATGGTTGGAGATAGCGGGGGGCGGGATGGAAGATTTAGAAGGAAAGGTCAGCAGTAAACAAGAATGGAGGGGAGAAAAATACTTCAATCTACTCTTGGTCGAGGTTTGGAGGAGACGCCTGGAAGTCCCAAAAAGAGGTTTGTATCAACTGCACACCTCGCATGGTCAGGATTCTCACTTTCAATGAGCTACTTGGCTTAGTAAGGCCAGCTGACCAGGGATTGCTTCTGAGGGATCTCCCCCTTCTGAGGACTTGGTTTCCTTTTTGACACCCCATTGAAGCTCTCGGACAAGGTAGTTGCCCAGGTTTTCCTTGGGTTGAAGACATGCCACCAGAGTTGGGGTATAGCTCAAAGGGGAGTCTAGGGGTGTTTCACAATCAATTGAGAGTGGGGTAGGGCACTCCAAGTCTCAGAGGAGCTTTTTGTGTCCTTATAGAAACAAGGTCCTAGGGAGGGAGGAAACTTGGATTCACCCTAGTTTCTCAGGGTTCTGGTATATTAGGCATTATCTACAAACTCGATGATAATGGCAGATTTTTGGGGTCGTTGGGTTGGATACAATCCCCAAAGCCTTTGGTCTCATTATTTGTTGATGAAGAGTTTTACATAGGGAGAGATAGGGATAAGGGTCGGTTGTCCAGTGCCCCACCTTCATAGGTTACCGAGCGAGAGGTAGGGTACAATACTCATGGCATCAGATCTTCATCCAACAACACATGGGGAGACCCACTCCCATGTCCATTGACCCGGATAGGTCCAGATCCAGCTGGAAACCCATCTACCCTATATTTCCCTCATTATTCTTTAGACAAAACTCCTTTTTCATATTTTAGTTCCCTAGGCTACATAGTCGCTCGGATTTATTCCATACTTTGAGATAATCCTTAGCTAACTATTATTGAGCTTAAGCAAAAGATTAGATCAGGTTAAGTCTGTTTGACCCCAGAAACATGACATTTAAGAAAAAACTACATAATCATTTAATTAATTACCTAGGCCATATATTATCATGAAATCTTCCGAATTCTCTACCATAATCATGTATCTTAGTTATCAAATATACACAATTTATCTTAACTATTTAAAATGAGCACGGAATACCAAATTCACCAATGTTCTCCTAGGGACCTATATACAAACCTTGGTTCACCAAAAGGGCTTGAATTGGGTTTCCAAGCCCATGGTTTATATTATGGGCCCTTCAAAGGGTCCATGAGCTTAATCATAGTCTAAATTGGGAAATTATGGCTTTAATCATCATAGGGTCTCAATTAAGTCTCATATTCACCCATATGGTCAATTATTTGAATTGAAAACGTATTCTAAGTCTAGGGTTTAAATACTTCAACAAGGTCCTATTATTCTCTTCATTATTCCTTTTTTTATGATCACATCATAACTTGAATTATATATGAAATTCTCAAACTTTAAAGATATTACACACGAGCACACACATACACAGATGCACACACGCGCGCGCACACAAACACACATACACACACACACACACACACACACACATATATATATATACACACACATGCTTATGTGTATGTATTTATGTATGAAGAGTGAGGCTAGCCTACCAAACTCATAATACAACCAAGTTTTTTTACCGTGGGATCAAATTCTAGATCAAAGAAAAAGCAACCCTCCTGCTTCCGTCAACTTGTGTTGATTCCTATTTGGCAGTTACCTCTATCTGGTCACTCTCATTAATGTCTCTCTTATTCAACAGAAGTCCATCAACATTTTTTTTTGCAAATCGATCACTTTCTCGCCACCCCACATTGTCGGTAGAACAAGTACCCCTCTCGTCCGAAATACCCGCATGGCAGGTGGGGATTATTTCTTTGTTGCCCCGTGCACACGAGTTTGACAGGATAAAATCCCATCCAGGGCTGACGACTATTGCAATATGAAGTTACCGGTGTGGCACCAACGATGCCCATAAATCTTCTTCGACCCCGAACTCTTTTGATTTCCTGTCCTTCTCTTTCCCTTCGACAATGTTTTGGGAAATGTATCTCTAAACAACGTTCCGAATAATTTACGTTAGAATGGAGAGAAAACATCTTTTGTTGCTACAACCCAATGTGAGGGTAACTTTATACGTACTGATATATTATCTAATATCACTGCAATATAGGACTGAACCAATGGACACTAGTCAATAAGAGCAGTGTTTTCTAAGTTAAAAATATTATAATTGGAGTTCAAGAGTTAAAGAAACTAATATCCAGCAATTTTGTGGCCTAGGCCTAGAATGCATAGCCATTTTTTCGTACATGAAGTCAAGGCATAATTACTAGTTGGCAGTTCCACATGTTTATACATTATCAACATCAGTTTTACCTGAGTTTCCGTTACCATAACTTCCCATATGATAAGAAGAACAATCTTAAATGAACTCTGACAATTACTATCTGTTATGTGAACCTATATAAATCAAATGGAGACAAATTTTCAGAACTAGCTATAAAATGTATTTGTCAATAAAGGGGAAAATCTATCATCGATCGTGTCGTGATGACTCTCCAACAACCTTGGAAGCATTTCATCCAGTAAAGCTGAATAAGCAAATGTCCTTTCTCTTGGTTAACTATTGTGTATCAGTTAAAAGTGCAAGAAGGTAAACGTACCAGGATTCCGTGTAGCATTGATCTGACTAGTGCAATGACGAGACTGTGTCAGCGTCTCCAGACAGTGATGGACAATGATGTAGTGAATAGCAAGCGGAAGCGAGAGACCTTGAGAGAGACAAGCAAACACCTTTTGGAACGGGTGTTTGAATTCTTTCTCCTGGTGGGTTCTCCGATGGATGGAGTCGGTTACGGATAGAATCACATAGAGAGATGACCATCCTTTATATAATAAATCATAAAGCCTCTTTATTCACAATGAAGAGGCATGTCAGTCGTGGGAATCCATCCCATCTCTAACAGATCCATCCTTTTATGGAAATTGTTGTCATTTAATATTATATTTATTTTGGCCACACTAAAAGATATTTAATATTTTCTCACTTGGCCCAAAATGTCATGGCGATAAAATTTAATAATTTCCCATTGATGCTCACTATAAATACTATAAAAGAATTAAATATGAGTCATAGTGGTTGATACTCAATAAACGAGTATTTCCTTTTATACACCACAATATTCAATCATCTTATATATAGTGACATAAACTTTATGAATAGCTAGACCTCAAACCTATTTCTTTGGTCCAACTTTATGTCAAAACCGACATTCTGTTATAACTAGTATTGAAACAGAAATAGTGAGTCAAATATGTGATCACATAATGAATATTATATTGTCATATCACATAACCATTACATATCAAATGAATTTCTCATACCCATATTCTTTACATGAGATGTATACAACCCTGGAGTTAGCCCTTTTGTAAGAGGATTTGATATCATATATTGTGTACCAATGTGATCAATCATTATCATATTGTTGTCAACTCGCACATTGAGAACATAGAGCTTTATGTCTAGGTGTCTGCATGCAGTGGTGCTTTTATCATTATTAGCAAAAGTGACTGCAACTTCATTATCACATTATATATGCATTGACTTATGAATTGAATCAACAACTTTAAGATCTTGTATCATGTTTTAAAGCCAATTGCATGTGATGATGTTTTATGGAAAACTATAAGCTCAACTTCCATGGTAGATGAAGTCGTAGTCTTTTTCTTGATACTCCTCCATGATACTGCACCACCAGCTAGTAGGAAGAGATAGCCCGTTGTAGACTTCCTACTATCTAGACAGCCAACAAAATCTGCATCCGAATATCCCGTAACCTCAAGGTGGTTTGCCCTTCTATATGTAAGTATGTAGTCCTTTGTCCCTTGCAGGTAGTGAATCACCTTCTTCACAGCTCTCTAATGGTCAATGCCCAGGTTACTTTGGTAACGACCAAGCATTCCAGTAGAAAAAACAACGTCAGGTCACGTGCATATTTGAAGATATTATAAGCTCCCAACTGCATATGCGTACGGTACTTTCCTCATCTCATTCCTTTAAATATCATTACTAGGACACTGCTTGGAGTTTAATGTATCTCCTTTAACTATAGGTGCATTTCCAGGTGAATAATTTTGTATTCCATATTTCTCTAAAACTTGAGATATATAAGCCTTCTGGGACATTCCAAGTATGCCTTTATCCTGGTCTCTATGAATCTCCATACCGAGTACATACGCAACTTCACCCATATCCTTGATATCAAAATTATAAGAAAAATACTCTTTGGTTTCATGCATTATGCTCAAGTTATTACTTGCTAGTAGAATGTCATCTACATAAAGAATCAATATTATAAACTTATTCTCACTGACCTTGAGGCATGTACACTAATCAACAATATTAGATTTATACTCGAAAGTTGATATGATGGTATTAAATTTTATATACCATTGTTGGGTAGCTTGTTTAAG
Organism: Alisma plantago-aquatica; assembly: GCA_963693085.1. Lineage (NCBI taxonomy): Eukaryota > Viridiplantae > Streptophyta > Magnoliopsida > Alismatales > Alismataceae > Alisma > Alisma plantago-aquatica. The sequence continues at coordinate 336,718,256 of OY856410.1, forward strand.
TCCATAAATTGATTTCTTTAATTTACAAACCATGTGACTTCTACTATTATCAATGTAACCTTCTGGTTGTTCCATATAGACTTCTTCAGATAAATCCTCATTCAAAAATGTCATTTTCACATCCATTTGGTGTAGCTCAAGATCAAAATGAGACACTAAGGCAATGATTACTCTAAAGGAGTCCTTCGATGAGACTGGAGTAAAAGTCTCTTTGTAATCAATGCCTTCTTTTTATGTGAAACCCTTCGCAACTAATCGAGCCTTGTACCTCTCAATTTCACCATTTGAGTTCCTTTTGGTCTTAAAGACCCATTTACAACCAACATGTTTAATATAAAAATAAATTTGAGGTCAAGTTTGATTTACTTTTATCTATTAATTTGAGTAGTCATCACATTTATTTTTGGATAAAGTGCAACACAAAATCAAATTAGTTATTTAATGTGAGTCATTCTCACTTTACAAGAATTTTTTTAAAACATGCCTCAAATTGATAGCATATTTCGACCTTTTGGTTGAATATGGCATGAATTTAAAGTCATGTAATATCTCATCCTTCATAATAATGATGATGAAATGACCTACCTTTGGGTGCTATCGTTTTACTTAAAATTATGCATAATTACACACAAATTCCCTTTTATGTGAATAGCATCTCAGTCATACACTTGAAATGACTTTGACAAGACGTTGTATAAGTTTAAATTTGAGATGTTCATTCACCGATGTAGTAGGTAGTTCATGTTATCCCATCTATTAATGCACTGGCTTATTCAATTTAAATCAGTCACGGGAGTAACAAAAAAAGAGAAAAAAAGGAACTAGATTGTACTATGAAAGCAGTGAAAATATTTCTTTGTAGGGCTGTCAATGGGGACGGTAAGGTCTTACCCTTACCCTTTCCCTCTTTGGGTAGCGGGTAAGGGTAAGGGTAATTATCCTTCTCAGCAATCCCCTTACCCTCCCCTTACCCTTACCCTCTTCTCCACAGGGTAAATGGGGAGGGTAAAGGGTAAGCGGGTAATTTTGAAAAAAAAAAGAATTTTTTACACATTGTGTGTTGATTTTTAATAATTTTATAACTAATTTATTGATAACAACATATAAAACATTGTATCCAATTCAAAATCATATGTTTCTTCGTGTAAAGTTAAGTCAATTCACACAATAACAAATTTTTATGTATAAATCATTTTTTCCTTTGCATAAGTATGCATAACAAATAAGTGTTTCACCAACACCTCATTTTCCGTAAGATATATATGTTTTTCCCTCAACAAAAAAGTATTACAAGCACAACAATAAGTCATTTTCCAATGATAGAATAAAGTAACTCTCAAGTTCAAATACTATTACAAAAGAGGCTAGCAAGTTCATAGATTATAAAAATCTACTAGAACATATTACATGAGAGTCATTACATGATATAAAATCACAATAGGAATAATGAGCTTCTTGTCCCTCCAAAAATGGTGATCATTCTGTTACCCTGAAAGAACAAGCATTCAAAAAGATCATATAACTAAACATTTGCTAATCCAAACTTAAAAATAAAACATAATGTAAGAGACTTAGAGTGTATACCTTCAAGTCTCAAATTCCACTTCCATATCATCATCCACACTAGGAACCTCATCAATAGATTCTTTAACTATAACAAGTGTTTCCTCCTTGCCAATATATTGTTCTGTGACAAAAAAAGAAATAAAATTCAAGTAAATAATTACCAAGTATTTAACAATATAAGTAAAAGATAATGAAAAAGTTGGTGCCAAGTTACCACGAAGTGAGCTTCTTATCCAATCTTGAGAACATATGATTCCCTCAACTGTAGTTGGCTTCATAGAGCTCCTATATTGATAAAGTACTCTCCCTCCTGTACTAAATGTTGCTTCAGAAGCGACAGTGGTAATAGGAATAGCTAAAACATCACGTGCCATCTTTGCTGTTATAGGATACTTTTGCTCGTTGAGTTTCCACCATCCCAATTTATCAAATTGAGTCTCTTTCCCTCTCATTGGGTGGATGGCTTCAGATAAATAAGTTTGCAAGTAATTCTGAATGGGCCGTGTATAAGATTCAATAGATAATCCTTGATTCACCCTAGTTGTGTAACTTGAAACTTTGCTAAAAGCATTGACAACCCTACTACTACCACTTCCAATATTGCGCCCTCTAGATAATGAGGTGGATTCTTCATCAAGACCATCTAAAATAGAAACATCTCCAATACTACATCGATACTCATTGTAAAGATAAAATAGAAAATCTTTAATCTTCCCAACTTCTACACCACTTTTTCACCATAAACCTCAAACAAGTTTAATTCAAGAGCCTTCATCTTCATGCGTGGGTCAAGAATGGAAGCTATAGACAAAATAGGGCAAGCATCATCCCAATACTTATCAAACTTGGAAACCATTTCATCAGCCATTTTCTTTAAGAAATCATTTGAAGCGGCTTTGAGTTCCCTCAAACAAATGTGAATTGCACATATATGGGTGAAATAGTAATTGGAGGAAGGATACAAAGTGCAAGAAAACATATTAGTTACTTCATAGAAATTCTCCAAGACATCACAGACTATTCTAGTGTTATCCCACTCATCATCACTAGGAATATGTTTGAAATTTAGATCCAAATCAGAATATCGCGTCAATGCATCTTTGATTTCTAGTGCAGTCTTCAACATCAAATAAGTTGAATTCCAATGAGTAGATACATCTAAGTTAAGGGACTTGTTTGTAGGACCCTTTACTTGCAAAACAGCTTGATTAAAAGTTTGAAGTTTAAGTGTGGATGACCTAACATATTTCACAACATCACAAATTTTAGCAGTCACTTTGGATATGACATTAACACCTTCTTGTACAATTAAATTCAAAATATGTGCACAACAACAAACATGAAACATTGTACCATTTGACAATAAATCACCTTTGGATACAAGTTTATATTTCAAAACTCTAACCATGGCATCATTAGTAGTACAATTGTCAAGGATAAGGCACATCAATTTTCGATCAATGTTCCAACTATAAAGTTTTTCCATCAATGCCTGTAAGAGCTTATCATGGGTGTGAGGAGCAGGTACAAAGGAAAAATTGAGAATCGTTCTTTGTAATTTCTAAGAATCATCGATGTAGTGAGCAGTTAAAGCCATATACCCCTTGTTTGTATTTGATGTCCACATATCACTTGTAAGTGAGATACGACAAGACAAACCATCTAGAACATTGTACAATTTGACCCGTTCTTGTTCATACAACTTCTCTTTGTTCCTATCTACAATGTGATATATAAAGTCTATTCTTTGCAACAACTTGATGTCAATGCAGCAGTTAATGTCGATCATCTTATTCTCATATAAACTTTATTCTTGACCATTCCAAACATATGTCAATAATAATTAAACATAACGGTCATCATATGCGTTATTTGACATTTTATTAAAAAGGAATAATGGTAGCCTTGTAGTTCAAACGGCAGAAAACAAAGCTGACGATGAGTCATACTCAAACGGAGATTTTTATTTGGTATTAAATTTGTTAGATATATGGCTGTTGTAGCAACTATTTATTTAGCATGGGTTAAGCCCAATGTAGTGCAGCAAGTACATGTGAGAATAGTAGTTTGTCTTTAGTGCAAATGGCAAAGAAGTTTTACCCCATATTGCTCACTCCTAGAACTTTTATGGTCCTCATATGTAGGATCACATGGGGCATTAGTGTCTAAGGAATCCTAAGAGGGAGGTATGTTCACCTCCTTGGTGGGTGGGCTTACCACATCACAACGCACGCACGCGTGCGCGTCATGCCACGTCTCGCCTGGCCGGGCCGGGCACGGGCTTGGGCTTGGGCTTATGGATTGTGGAGAATGTCTTCCGGCTTCTTTTTGCACTAGGATACGACTAAGTAATTAATTACCCGTGTAATTAATTGTTTCTTTCCTATTCGTATTTCTTAATCCTAATTGGAAAGTGTTTCTCTTTTGCGGATTATTCCGTATTGTATACAAGAGCAACCGAGTGTTTGCGTCTTACTGAGAATAGGATTAGGGACGTGCGTGGCTATATATACGCCTCCGGTCATTAGGGTTAAACACATAGAAAACATATTTCTACCGTCGTTTCACGTGTGTTTTGAGAGCCCTAATCCAGAGAGCGAGTGCCTTCGTTCCAAGCCGCTTCGTGGAGTTGTTCTCCTGTGTGAAGTGTGGCATCCTCCTTTCCGTCACTGAGATGCAGCTGTCAGGCGGTGGTTCATGTGGTTGTTGTGCTGCACTAGTAGTAGTGCAATGTGACTACGTCCAGTGCAAGCGAGATAAGTCGGTTCTAGGTTCGTTCCAGATCGAATCTGGGAGAATGGTGCCTATCCGCGAGGATTGCCGGGCATTGATTTTTTTAAGTATCACGTTTGTTTCTCAATGAACGATCTAGTTTGTGAATCTAATTCCTGTTATTACTGTTCTCCTTCTTTATTTGATCTTCGTTTCTTATTTTGGATCTGCCTGAAATTGTTAATTACTTTGCACCTGTCACTGTTGCATGAACGACGTTAATAAATATTAATAACAGTCTGAAAGAAATCATATTTTTGTCGTTAATTAACAATGGCCGGTCAAGGTGGTTCGGGAAATAAAATTGATACCAGCAATATGCCTGAAAAATTTACTGGTACCAACTTTGCCCGTTGGTAGAGTCGGATGAAAATTTGGTTGAATATTGCGGGTTTTGATCAGTACTTAGTAGAGACTGAACCTATATCTGATGAAACGATTCCTGATAATGTAAATATAATTTCTAATTGGAAGAAGGGTGACAAAACATGTCGCGGTTTGATTTTGTTTGGTTTAAATAACAAACTGTAGTAACTACATCCAAGGTTTTGTGGGAATTGTTAATTAAGAATTTTAGTACTGAAAATCAAGGTGTTAAAAAATATTGCATGTCTAAATTTCTTAAGTTTTAGATGGTTGAGGGTAAGTCAGTTTCTGATCAAACACATGATCTACAACTCCTAGTTCATGAACTCTCAGATGCCAAGATGGTATTGCCTGAGAAGTTTGTTGTTATGTCTATCAGAGAAAAATTCCCTAAGTCATGGGAATCGTTTGGCATGTCTCTGAAGCATCGCAAAGGGACACATACAATGGAAGAACTAATGATGGATATTAATATACAAGAAGAACATTTAAAGGAGAAAATGGTCAAGGTGCCTACTGATGCAAATCCAACTGTTAATTTTACTTCTGCGAAAAACACCAAAGATAAGAAATCTAAGAATGCACATAAACATAAGGAAAAGATCCAAAAGAAACTGAAGAAAAAACCTTTTTGGACTTGTGGACATGTTGGCCACTGGAACAAGGATTGTCCTACTAAGAAGGCAAAGAAAGCTACCGCATCTGCAACTGAGGATGTTGTGGTCAACATGATGACTACATCCTTGAACCTCAATGATGGGTACGTGTCTATTAAATCTGAAATCCTTTCTATTTTTGAACCACTTTATTGGATAATTGACACTGAGGCTAATGTACACGTGTGTGCTGATAAATTCCTATTTGTGTCTTATCAGACCTCTCAAGGTCGGTCGACTTTGGGCGATTCCAGCTTTGCATAAGTCAAAGGCGAAGGACGGGTGGACTTGAAGTTCCCTTCGGGGAAGGTTTTGACTCTTAACATGGTCAGACATGTTGCAACCATTCGACGCAATATCCTTAGTGGCGTCATTTTAGTTAGGGAAGGTTATAGAGTAGACTGCAAATGTAATAAGGCTATTATTACACGCCTTCGTGATTCTTTGTTTTTGGCAAGGGATACTTATGTGATGTAGAGAACTTATTTAATATTCATGTTGAACCTATTTCAAATTCCATTTTAAATTTGAATGATTATAGTTCTGTTTGCATGAATCTTGTTTCATCCGATGTATGGCATTCACATTTGGGACACATTAATGTTGCCTCAATGAAGCGTATGATGAATCTAAATTTGATCCCTAAATTTGAAATTAGCAACAATAAATGTGAAATATGTGTACTAGCTAAATTGCCTAGGAAGCCTTTTCATTATGTGAATAGGAATTCAGAAATTTTGGATTTAGTGCATATAGATATCAGTGAATTTAATGGTGTTGCTACGAGGGATCAAAAGCGTTATTTTATAACTTTTATTGACGATGCGAGTAGATACTGTTATGTCTTTTTACTTAGAAGTAAAGATGAGACTTTAGATAAATTTCAAATTTATAAGAAAGAAGCTGAAACTCAAACCGGTAAAGTACTTAAGCGATTAAGGTCTGATAGGGGAGGAGAGTATACCTCGAACTTGTTTTTGGAATTTTACCAATTACATGGTATAGTTCATGAGGTCACTGCTCCTTTTTCACCACAATCAAATGGGATAGTTGAACGTAAAAACTGAACCTCAATAGATATGGTAAATACCTTACTCCAAACATCTGGATTACCCAACTTTATGTGGGGGGAAGCTTTGAATACGACTTGCCATATTCTGAATAGAGTTCCCCATAAACATCCAGAGAGTAGTCCGTTTGAGTTGTGGAGAGGAAGGAAACCGAGTCTTAAGTATCTTCGAGTGTGGGGGTGCCTTACTAAGGTACTTGTCCCTGAACACAAAAGGAAGAAATTGGGACCGAAAATAGTTGATGTCATATTCTTGGGTTATGTAGAGACAAGCTATGCTTATAGATTCTTGATTGTAAAATCAGATATCTCTGGCATTGAGGTCAATACAATTGTGGAATTACATGATGCAACACTATTTGAGGATGTGTTTCCTATGAAAACTAGTGTGCCCAATGAAGTATCTCAAGAAGATTCATTTACCACAGGTTCCATTCTCAAGCACGTGGAAAGGATGATAAATGTGGGGGGCGACTCATAACAAGCTAATTCTGAATCGGATGATATCGAAGAAATAGTTGAACCAAGGAGAAGTAAACGGCCTAGGACATCCAAGGACTTTGGAAGTGAGTTTCTCACTTACAATGTTGAGGATTATCTTGTTACTTTCAAACAAGCTATGGAATCTCCAGAAGCTAAGTTTTGGAAAGAAGCCGTTAATGATGAAATCCAATCAATTCTCTCGAATGGAACTTAGGAATTGGTGGATTTGCCTCCTGGTTGTTCTGCAGTTGGTTGCAAATAGATTTTTAAGAAGAAACTTAATGCAGACGGGACAATCAATAAGTATAAGGCTAGGTTAGTTGCTAAGGGTTACACACAAAGGGAAGGAATAGATTATTTTGATACCTATTCACCTGTTTCCCGTATGACCACAATCCGAGTGCTTATAGAATTGACTTCCATTTATAATCTCTATATCCATCAGATGGATGTGAAGACCACGTTCTTACACGGTGATCTTCAAGAAGAGATATATATGGAATAACATGAGGGATTTGTGGGTCGTGGGAATGAGTCCAAAGTGTGTAAACTTGTTAAGTCATTATATGGCTTGAAATAAGCCCCTAAGCAATGGCATGAGAAGTTTGATTCTGTGATATCATCGTTTGGCTTTATTTCTAATGAATTTGATAAGTGTCTCTACTGTAAGATTGTCAATAATGGATTCATTTTGTTATGCTTATACGTCGATGATATCCTACTTTTTGGTTCCGATATGAAAGTAGTAAATGAGATAAAGTCATTCTTGTGTAGCAAGTTTGAGATGAAGGATATGGGTGTCGCTGATGTGATTTTAGGGCTTAAAATCATAAGGTCTACTGATGGCATAACTCTCTCTCAGTCTCACTATGTTGAGAAGATACTGGAGAGGTTTGAGTACACATCACGTAAACCTATTAAAACTCAATATGATTAATCCAAGCCCTTATTCAAGAATGAGACTAGGGTTCCAGTGTCTCAATTATGATACTCTCAGATTATCGGAAGTTTGATGTATCTTATGAACTATACACGTCCAGACATTGCATTTGCCATGATCAAGTGAAGTAGATACACCAGTTGTCCCGAAAAGACCCATTGGGAAGCTCTTAATAGAGTTCTGAGATATATCAAGGGAACTTGTTCCCTTGGGATGCATTATGGTAAACATCCTTCTGTAGTCGAAGGATATAGTGATGCAAGCTGGATTGATGTGAATTCTGGGAGTAATGGTGTCTCAGGATATGTATTCCTGTTGGGAGGAGGAGTTGTTTCCCGGAGTTCTAAAAAACAGACCATATTGTCTCAGTCCACTTTTGAGGCAGAGTTGTGTGCTTTAGATGAAATTGGATTGGAAGCTGAATGGCTACATGGACTTATGTCGAGTTTACCTATGGTAATGAAGTCGCTTCCTGCAATTTTAGTTCACTATGACAGCACTACAACTATTGCTAAGATAAAGAGTTCCAAGTACAATCAAAAATAGCGTAGACACATCCAAGTTAGATTGAAATATGTAAGGGAGTTAGTGTCTAATGGGGTCGTGGATGTGGACTACATCGGTACCAAAGATAATACAGCTGATCCTTTCACTAAAGGTCTTACCTTGGCTTTAGTGGAAAAATTCCGGTTGGGGATGGGACTGAAACCCCTATAAATTTGCAGGCAGTAGCAACCCAACCCAAAAGAGTGGAGATCCCACAAATTGGGTTCAATGTGGTAATAACAAGTTGTCGGGTGAATCAGATGACACAATGTATTCTTGTTTGATACGTCTTGCATTTGTGTGTCTATCCCCTGAGAAACTTGTTAGTGTCATGACTGCAAGTTAGTAAGAGAGTAGTCTCTTAATGGTGTCAAGTCATAGGACGGGATGTTAGCAGTACATCCTTGGAGACTCCAGCTAAGTGATTGATGTTGTGTAAGCCGCAACAGGAGAATTGGGTTGTTCTCTATTATCAATCATGATATAAATTTTTATATGCATGGCCTTAATGCATTGTTTTCTTTTCTACCATGTCTTTATTGTATTGTTACCAACCTATACTCTTGTACCCAAGGTTCAGGTTCAATACTTTTGTTCACCTAGTTCTTGTGAGGGTCATAGTTGGATAACTTAGGTAGATTCAAACCAAAAGGTATCTGCTAAAAGCACAATATGGAGGACTGAATGGTAGAACACACTACACATTGGACTTTGTGGGGGATTGTTGGATATATGGCTGTTGTAGTAAGCATTTATTTGGCATGGGTTAAGCCCAATGTAGTGCAGCAAGTATATGTGAGAATAGTAGTTTGTATCTAGTGCAAATGGTAAAGATGTTTTATCCCATATTGCTCACTCCTAGAACTTTTGTGGTCCTCATATGTAGGATCACATGGGGTACTAGTATCCAAGGAGTCATAGGAGGGAGGTATGCTTACTTCCTTGGTGGGTGGGGTTACTACATCACAACGCACGCACGCACGCACGCACGTGCGCGTGCGCACGCCACACCACGCCTCGCCTCACCTCGCCTGGCCGGGCCGGGCACGGGCTCGGGCTTGTAGCTTGTGGCTGGTGGTTTGTGGATTGTGGTGAATGTCTTCTGTCTTCTGGCTTCTTTTTGCACTAGGATACGACCAAGTAATTAATTACTCGTGTAATTAATTGTTTCTTTCCTATTCGGATTTCTTAATCCTAATTGGAAAGTATTTCTCTTTTGCGGATTATTCCGTATTGTGTACAAGAGCAACTGAGTGTTTGCGTCTTACTGGGAATAGGATTAGGGACGTGTATGGCTACATATACGCCTCCGTTCACTAGGATTAAACACATAGTAAACATATTTCTGCCGCCGTTTCACGTGTGTTTTGAGAGCCCTAATCCAGAGAGCGAGTGCATTCGTTCCAAGCCGCTTCGTGGAGTTGTTCTCCTGTACGAAGTGCGGCGTCCTCGTTCCCGTCACCAAGATGCAGCTGTCAGGCGGTGGTTCCTGCGGTTACTGTGCTGCACTGATAGCAGTGCAACGTGACTACGTCCAGCGCAAGCGAGACAAGTCGGTTTCAGGTTCGTGCCAGATCGAGTCTGGGAGAACGGTGCCTATCCGCGAGGATTGCCGGACACTGATTTCTTTAAGTATCACGTTCGTTTCTCAAAGAACGATCTGGTTTGCGAATCTAACTCCTGTTATTTCTGTTGTCCTGCTTTGTTTGATCTTCGTTTCTTATTTTAGATATGCCTGAAATTGTTAATTACTTTGCACATTTCGCTATTGCATGAATGACTTTAATAAATATTAACAACAAAATCAAATATCTTTGTAATCATTTTCCGCCGCTACAGGAAATAAAAATGGCAAACCAAAATATGTACATGAAATTGTCTAGGACCAAAACGCACATGGAATTGAAAGGGCATGTATATGAAGGAATGGCAGCACCGACATTTTTTTATCAAGTGCTTTAATGCACACATTCCAGGTGTTTAAAAGGTTTCTCATACGGGCATTCATAAGCGGAAACATCAACCATAAAGCAACCGCCAACACATCTACCGAACCAAGCAGTTTAAGGAAGAAATTGGATTTGGCAGGCCACAAAGAATATTTGTTGATCCAAGTAATGTGGTAACAGCCACAAGAAAAATTAAAGAAAAGAAAACGCCTAGAGCATCCGACATGCCATCGCGTCGGTGTCATGATCAACGTGAAAACCAACGTTGGGCACAACCAACGATGAATTACAATTATCTGATACCATTGCAAGAAGGTAAATGTACCAGGATTCTGTGTAGCATCCATCTGACTAGTGCAATGACGAGACTGTGTCAGTGTCTTCGGACAGCGATGGATAACGATGCAGTGAACAACAAGCGGAAGTGAGAGACCTTAAGAGAGACGGTATTCAGATTCTCTTTCCTAGTGGGTTGTTTGATGGATGGAGTCAGTTACGGATAGCATCCCATGAAGAGAGGATCATCCTTTATATAACAAATCATAAAGTTTCTTTATCTACCATGAAGAGGCATGTCGGTTGTGAGAATCCATCCCATCTCCATCAGATGCATCCTTTTATGGAAATTGTTGTCATTTAATATTATATTAATTTTGGGCCATACTGAAAGATATTTAACAAAAAGACCTGGTGATACGTAAAGTAAAGAATGTGCATAACTTACAGAAGCAAGACGTGAAGATTTGCCATATGTTACTATATAAAATTCATCAAGACAAAGGGTGGTGCAATTGCCATCAAATGGTATACAATCTGCCCACCTAGCATACGTAGATTCCTGCCTTCTCTCTATAATTAGACGAAGTCCCAGCCACATATATGTAGTTCCTATGAATGTAAGTATGACACTACATTCATTATTAGGCATGTTGATGACATGAACAACGTCTAATCTGCATTAGTATACAGGGATTAAGAAGCCAATTCTTAGAAGATTGCATCAACAGTTTGGATGCTATCTCAACCTAAGGCTTAAAACACACCTTTGCCGAGGTTAAAGAAACATAACATGACTGCTATATTGATAAAAGGAAACCAATTTATCTAGTTGTGCCCACTTATGCATATTTCGAACATGTTCACTAATTCTCGGACTCTAGTTCTGAGACAGATGGACATACAATCTTTGCATGTCATTATCCTACTACTTCCCTTTCCTGAAACTAAGAAGGCAACAAAAGGGCACATACCAGCGGATCTGCATACATAGTAGGCTCTTCATATGAATTGTTGGGCCTAGCGAAGTCCAGCCCAAAGATTATAAGCCATTAGGGCATTGCTGCTGCGGCTCCATGGGATTATAAATCCCAGCCTTGCAATCGCAGCCGGCAGCCAACAGTCAAGAATTAACCGAAGGCAAGGGCAGCCATCAATTGAAAAAGGCAGCCGTCAAAACAGAGACGGGGAAGAAAGCAAAGGAGAAAAAAGGAAGAAATAGAAAAAGAACAAAAAAATCGGGGCAGGACTGTCAAGACATCTGGGTGTCTTATTCACACCATCTATTCTTGGACCATCTAATATAGTGTACTTTGTGAAAGAGTACGTCTTTTTAGAAAGTATTGGAATTGTAGAGATCTATCTTTACGGTATGGTATCTTCTTATTACTCTTTCTAGATATATTATCTCGGATTTGGTTTAAAACCTGAGAGGTAAAAATTATATTTTGTTTTTTATAGTGGATTTATCCATGGTTGGCCTAGTGATTTTCCCTTACACGTCGATTTTTCCACTTAAAAAGCTGATCTTTTTCTCTTTTATCTGCTTGCAGTTATTATCTTGGGTTTACACGCTTGTCGGTAACGCTTCCACATATTTTTTTTCATTACATCGTGGTTGCATAACATACATGCACATATTTCCCATCAAACAAACCTACTAAGTGGTATCAGAGTCCCGGTTGGGTAGATCCAGATCCAGATGGGGAAGGATGATAATGCAACAATGGTAAAGTTGAAGAGTACAAATTAGCATATTTAGAAATCCAAGATGGAAGATATTTCTTTATGGCAAGGATTTATATGATCCGATAGAGAGACAAAATTCATAGAATAGTTTTGATGCAGATTGGAAAAAAGTAAATAGAAAGACAGTTGGAACAGGGCAAAAAATAGCTCAATATTTCCGTGCTCCATCACATCTCAGAGGAGACTGATGCCAAAGATCTGTGTAAAAAACTCAAGAAATTGTATGAGTGGAAGATTGTCATAAATAATGCTCTCTTGATTAGAAAGTTGGTGAACTTAAAGTACTAGGACGGTACAAGAATTTCTAAGAATATGAATGAATTCTAAAGCCTTGTAAATTAATTGGGGTTCGTGAAGATGGTTCTTGGTGATGAACTTCAAGCTCTACTTCTTTTGGGTTCATTACCTAACAATTGAGAGACGCTTGTTGTGACAGTTAGTAATTCTGCACAGGATAGCAAGTTTATAGTTAACTAGGTGAAGAGTAGTTTATTGAATGAAGAGACTCGACGACAAGCCTCAGCCGACATTGTGTCAAAGGTGCACTTCACAGAGAACATGGGCACTGATAGAGCAAAAGATTGTAGTAGATCTCAAAGCCGTGATAAGTCCTAGGACTGCGGAAAGTCCCATGGTAGATTCAAGTCAAAGAGTAGAGAGTGCTTCCATTGCGGCAAGCTGAGTCATTTTAAAAAGGATTGTAAGGTCTGGAAAAAGAAGCATGGGTCTGAAGCCAAAGACAAGAAGGATGATGACAAAAATGCTACAACAAAAATTTCATATGAAAGGGACGATGATGATGATGTGATCTTGTCAATCCAGGAGCGATGTTTGCATGTCGAGGATGATGATTCTAAGTGGGTGGTGGATACTACAGCTTCTTATCATGCTTCACCCAGTAAGACTTCATACAATGAAGAATTTGAGAGGGTGAATATGGGAAATTTCAGCTTCTCTAGAATTATCAAGATTGGAGACATTTATGTGTAGACAAGTATCGATTGCACGTTCACACTCAAGGATGTTCATCACATTTCAGATTTGTGGATTAGTTTGATATTTGGTTCATTCTTTGATAGAGAAGGGTTGTCATCTGGATTTTGATGGTGGAAAATGCAAGATCACTAATGGGGCTTTGGTTATTGTACGTGGAATATTATGTCAGAAATTGTACAAGATCAAGCTTGAAGTGCTCAAAGGAGGTTATATATATATATAGCTGAGGTTCACCAGGAAGATTTGTGGAACAAATGTCTAGGATACATGAGTGGAAAGGCTTGCAACTGCTATGAAAGTAGGGGTTGATTTCTTTTGGCAAGGACACCAGTGTCAGCTCATGTGATTCATGTCAGATGGGAAAGCATCCATGACAACAGAAGATCAAAGGTGAAGCCAAATATTCTACAGTTGATTCATTTGGATGTTTGTGGTCCGCTTGAGGTGGATTCACTTAGTGACAATAGGTATTTTTTCACATTCATTAATGATGCATCTAGGAAGGTGTCAGTCTACCTACTGAAGACCAAGGATCGGGTCTTTCAGTGTTTCCAAAAATTTCATTCCATGGTAGAGCGGGAGATAGAGAAAACGTTGAAGTATCTCTAAATAGACAATGGAGGTGAGTACACCTATAGGGAGTTCCAAGATTATTGTGTGCAACATAGGATACAACATGAAAGGACAGAGCCCAAAACACCCAACACAATGGTACAACTAAGAGAATGAATTGTACCATAGTGGAGAAAGTCAGATGCATGTTGAAAAATTCAGAGTTGTCAAAGACATTCTAGGGTGAGGCAGTAAGACTGCTTTCTATCAGTACATGCAAAAATGCTTCTTATGCTCATTTGCAAGTATTTGGGTGCAAGGCTTATACACATGTTCCAAAGGAAAAGAGCCAAAAGTTGGATGGTAAAGTGGTGACATGTATCTTTCTTGGCTATAGATATCAATAGTTTCTCTATAGGTTATGGGATCCTGTTAAAAATACCATGAGAAGATACAAAGATGTGACTTTCTGTGAGAGTTAGATAGTGACAAAGCCTGAGAGTAATGATGCATAGGCTGCAGGATCAGGTGATAGATCTTATGATGATGAGTATGGGGATGCTTTAGCTTCTTCACTGGTATAGTTTTCAGATGAAGAAGGAGAGCATCATGATCACCCAGAGCAGTAGAATGATAGTAGATCGAGTGTTTCGGTTCAAGATGCACATATGAGTGATTCTGACTCATAGTTAGATATATCTGGGTAGGGGGATCAAGATCATCACCAGACAGTCCTCAGAGCAACAACTGAGGAGGTCTCACAGAGTTCATCATCCTTCATCTAAATATCTGACATCTCAATATATTCTCCTTACTGATCAGGAGGATCCAAAGAATTCTTAGGAGGAACAAACTCATAGAGATAGAGCAAAGTGGCATCAGGCGATGTAGGAGGATATGTCTTCTTTACAGAAGAATGATACCTATGAGCTTGTGGCATTTCCTAAGGGCCAAAGAGCATAGAATAACAAGTGGGTCTATAGAATGAAGAGAGATGACAACAACAAGGATATCAAATACAAAGCCATAGTAGTTTTCAAAGGATTTGGTCAATGACTAGGGGTGGATTTTGATGAGATAATTTCTCCTATTATGAGAATGACTTCTATTAGATTGGTTCTAGGCTTGGTTTCTAGCATAGATCTCGAGCTTGAGAAGATGGATGTGAAGACGGTGTTTCCTCATGGTGACCTAGCTGAGGACACTTACATGGAGTAGCCAAAAGGTTTTTAGGTCAAGGAGAAGGAACACTTAGTCTGCAGATTAAGGAAGAGTTTGTATGGTTTAAAATAAGCTCCCAGGAAGCGGTATAAGAAGTTTGACTCTTTCATACAGAGTCATGAGTACCAGAAGACAAGTGCAGATCCATGTGTTTACATTAGGCAGTTTCTCAATGGAAAGTTTATTATTCTGCTAATATGTGAATGACATGTTGATAGTGGGGTAGGATGTCAGTTTGATCAAGAAACTGAAGACAGAGCTTTCCAAAGCCTTTCAGATGAAGGATTTGGGACCAGATGCAAATCATACGTGATAGGGAGAAACACAAGTTGTGGTTGTCACAAGAGAGTTATGTTGAACAGATTTTGGAGCGGTTCAACATGATCAAGTCCAAAGTCGTGAGTACTCCACTATTAGTTCATTTCAAGCTAAGTAAGAAGTCATGCCCATCTACTGATGATGAGAAGGAGGAGATGGCCAGGATTCCCTATTCTTCTAATGTGGGGAGTTTGATGTACGCAATGGTGTGTACATGTACTGATATTGCTTATGTTGTTGGTGTTGTGAGCATGTTTCTCTCAAACCCTGATAAAGATCATTGGGAGGCGGTCAAGTGGATCTTCGAATACTTACAAGCAACTAGTAGTATGTGTTTGATGTTTGGTGATTTTGAACCAATTTTGAAGGGCTTTGTTGATGTTGACATGGCAGATGATATTGATCACAAGAAGTCTACCTCTGGGTATGTTTTCACTGTTGTAGGGGGAGTCATATCTTGCAGTCTAGGTTGTAAAAGTGTGTTGCACTTTCTACGACAAAGTTAGAGTACATTGCAACAACATAAGTGGGAAAATAAATACATGGATTGTGATATTTTTGAGGGAGATGGGTGTGAATTAGGTTGACCCAACTATTTTTTGTAATAGTCAGAGTGTTATTGACTTGAGCAAGAGCACAACATATCATGCATGACAAAATACATTGATGTGAGATATCATTAGCTTTGTGATTTGATTGATAAGAGGTTGCTGACTCTAAAGAAGGTCCATACTGAGAATGCTTCTTGCATGATGACTAAGGTAGTGGCATGAGACAAGCTACAGATCTACAAAGAGCTCAACAACTTACATTCCTAGTGATGATTATGTGATGACAATCTCCTTCTTGGGCTAGAGGGGGAGATTTTTGGGCCTAGAAAAGTTCATCCCAAAGAGTATAAGTCCATTAGGGAATTGTTGCTGCTCTTCCATGGGATTATAAATCCAATCGTTGCAATTACAATCGAGAGCCAAAAACCAAGAATTAACCAAATACAAGGACAGTCATCAATTGAAAATGTTACAACACAATGCCACATGAGTGAGATTACTCAAAACAAACTGTGGAACTAATACTAAACATCTAGATCACCATAAAACACGGTAAAATAAAATTGATTCCATATAACCACAAAAGCTAAAACATTTACATGTGAGTCCAAAAATGTGCCACCTATATCATATATCATGCCAAAATATATTTCATATCACTGTTCAGTGGCTAACATGCCACAAACCTATTACATATAACCACATGTTCACACACATAAGCCATATCTTGTAAGACCCCTGGCCTAGCTTAATGCCTAATCATGCTTGATTATCTTAAATAGGTTCTTAGATTTATAATTAAACTTTGTCTTATGCTTTGATATCAGATAATTAAGCAATGTTTCAAGTTTGGTCCAGTTTGGACATTGTTTGATCAAGTTAAGCAATTTTGTGCACATTTTGGACTTTTATGAAATTAACCCACAACTGATTTTTTTCTTGTAATTTGTCACATTCTTGTTATGCCACACATGTTTTTATATCATGTTGGAATTAGTTGTGACATGGGGCACCTAATTTGCACCTTAGTTTTATGCATGCCATCTACTTAGGATTTTCCTCTCATAGAGGGGCTACCTTGAGTGCATGAACGATGGGTTTATTGTGAGTGGGGCCAACAACTATTTTGGGAACCATCACTACTACATTTTTGGTCTGTAACGTCGCTGCCCATAGTATCATTTTAACTAAAATAACCAACCTAATAGACTATTGCATCGACTTTATAAAACAAAACCGACCTTACAGGTTTCCCGCGGCAAAAATTCGTGTGAATTTGGCTTCGCGCCTCGATATGTAGGGTCAGTTTTTCCAAATAACCGATGCTATAGGGTCAACAAAAAAACACGGGCACCACTTTGGAACTCTAGCGTCAGTTTTTTCAAATAACCGACCCTGTAGACCCTGGCCTCTAGGGTCAGTTTTTTCAAATAACCGACCTTATAGATGGTCTCAAAAATTTTGGGCACCACTTAGTCTGTAGGGTCGGTTTTTTCAAATAACCAACTCTATAGACCCTGACCTCTAGGGTCGGTTTTTTCAAATAACCGACCTTAGAGATGGTCTCAAAAAATTTGGGCACCACTTAATCTCTGTAGCGTCAGTTTTTTGAGATAACCGACCCTAGAGGTCGGGCTGATATTAGACCAAAGCCGAGTCATATTTCATTGTGTTTCATTTCATTTTATTTGTCTCCCCATTCCTGCTCCCGCACCCTAAGAGAAGCAAATTTCTACCACTTCCAAGGTCACCTTCCCAACCATCTCCACACCCGAAGAGAGGCAAATCGACACCCCTTCTTGGACAACGACGCCCAACCGCTGTTTTCTTCTTTGGACGATGCCAATGCCTCCAGATCGACCACCATCTCCGATGCCATGCACTTTGGAGACAACACCCATCCACTTTCTTCCTTGAATGGTGACGATGCCTACGGCGTTGCAAGGGTCGCACACCTTCTTTCTCCAGTTCTTCTCCCGCACAAGCTCCCCCACTGTTCGGTTCTTCTCAAGGTAGCACGGTTGTCTCTTCCACCTCACTCCTCCATTTTCTTTTTACTATCATGCAACTGAATAGGTAGCACAGCCGTGTTGGGCAGCACAGCCGTGCTGGCTGAGTTGTAGAAACTTCAAAATTTTTCAATTTTGCATTTTTGTTGTTGGAGGTGCTATTGACTTGTTGTTGACTTGCATATATTTATTCTTCAGCCTACAAGTGAGGTATGACATTCTCACTCTCCTAATGTGCCATATTTTACTAGTAAATCAACCAATAATAAAATATGTATTCTTTCATACCTACATTTTTTTATCAATCACATATGTAATCATTATATACATTCCAAAAATATGAGGGTAGACATTGTGTAGTCTCAGATTGACACTTTAGGGTTTATAGATGAGATCATCGATGCATGATTTTTAACTTAATATATGTATACTTGTAGGTTCTAAAATGGCAAGTGAAAAATGTCAAGGTAGCTACTTTGACAACTGCTTAGTCTTATATGTATTAATTTTCAACTCTTATATGTCAACTGTTATATTTTTATCTCAACTCCTGTTTATAGTAGTTTACTAACATTAAGTATAATTCGTTATTTGTAGTATCCTATACAAAATAATGACCGGGCTTGTGGCTACTATGTAATGAAATATATGCAAGCTATTGTCAAATAAAGCATCGTATGACATTCAGACTATAGATCGGGTAATAAAGAATAACATCATAAATTTTCAAGTGATTTTATAAAATATTAGCATGTGCATTTTCTATTACAAATCTTTACAACTCAGCCTTACTCACTTGAAGACTTAAATGAATTTTGAAAAGAGTGGTCAGATGTTTTTCTAAATGAAGTCAATATAGCATTGGATTAAATATGTCAGCTCCATTTATGTATGTGATTTTAGTACTCCATTCATCTCAGACTTGTAATCTATCATTTTGTAGATTATGATGTGAATATGTGTAACTCAACTGAATATATGCATCATTTTTGTTATTAATGTGTGGTTTGGAATGGTGATGGTTGAGCATCAATGCTCCCCTCTCCCATATCCTGGTTCTTCTTGTTCTTCTGTTATGTTTCTATTTCTGCCATGTAGCACGGCCGTGCCACGTAGCACGGCCGTGTTGGCTTCTAGTAGCACGATCGTGTTGTGTAGCAAGGCCGTGTTGGCTTCTGGTAGCACGGTCGTGCTGTGTAGCACGTCCATGTTGGGATATGGTAGCACGGCCGTGAACTCTAAGGTCGATTTTTAAGAAAACCGATGCTACAAGTCTACAGATTGTAAAGCTCATATGTAGACCTATAACATCGATTTTCTTAAAAAACTGACATTAGAGGTTCACTCTAAGGTTGATTTTTTAAGAAAACCGATGCTACAGGTCTACAAATTGTCAAGATCAATCTATAGACCTGTAGCATCGGTTTTCTTAAAAAACCGACCTTAGAGTGAACCTCTAAGGTAGGTTTTTTTAAGAAAACTGATGCTGCAGGTTTACAGATTGATTTTGATAACCGACCTTACAACCTTGGCCATAGTTTCTTCCTCAATTTTTACAACCTATTGGGTAGGTTTTATTTGGTTAAAAAACTGACCCTATAGGTAAAATTCTATAGCGACACCCACTTAGGAGTCAGTTAAAAAGTGACGCTACAGGCTTAAAAAAACTGACGCTACAGACCATTCATGTACTAGTGCATGTTTTGCTGGTCCACCTGAGCCCCCACTACGGTGGGGCTGCCGGATTTCATGGGATGGATTCTTTTAACCTTGAACACTTGGCATGTTTTGCTAGACACCTTGCCTCTCTCTTCTCTCTCCATTTTAGCTTTTTATGCCCCTTTCTTTACATGCAACATTATTTTACACACTTCCTTCACCCCCTTTGTCCCCTCATGCTTCTGGATCTCGTATTTCTCTCTTAATGAAGGAAAGGAGCTTAATAAAGGAAGAGCTTGGGCCAATCTACTTTCATATGATCATGGGATTCAGATTTAGTCTTCTTTCACAGTTTTGAAGCTTCCTTAGTTGTTCTAGACCCAAGCAAGTAAGATCTTCTCTCTTAGCTTCATTTCCTTGCTGATCCTACCCTCCTTTCTCTTCTTCTTGGCCGAATCCTTGGTCCCCATGGTTGAGTTTGTGCTAGAAACATGAAAGACACTCTTCTTCTTGCTCCTTTGATCTAGGGTTTCTCATTCTTGGATATGGAACTAATTTGGACAAATGGAGAAGCTCAAAACTAGGATTTCCTTGCTTCTTCCTCGATTTTCTTTCTATTTGGATCTGCAACTTCATCCTAGAGACAAGTTATATAACTTTATCCACATTTATTGCTTACCAATCAACTCTCCATGACTAAATCTTGCTCTAAAACCTAGTAATGAGTAGAAAATTCAAATCCTTAGCTAAGTTGTGTATATATATGATGATTTTTTAGTAGATAACTCTTTGGTTTCTCTCCTTAATCTTGTGTACATTCTCTATGTTTGTAGATGAGTGATATAACTTGCTTGTTCATGAATTGATGGAGTTGTTGTGGTGGAAATTGATGGTTGTCCTTGACCTAATTGAGTGGATTTCTACCTTGCATCATGATCCGATGACTAGTCTTTTGTGCAGAATTATGGTGGTGTATTTCTACTATTTTTATGACCTTATTAGATGACTAAGAACTCGTGATCATAATATTCTTAATTTTGGTTGGTTGATGGCTTCCATACTCATAATAATCAATGGTGTTTGAATGGTTGAAAGTACCTATGATTATTTGGTGCCTTGAAAATGTTTTTCTACTTGTTAGGTGAGCCAATGGGTTGGCCTATAGGAAGGAATGATTTTGGTACTTTAATTACTATTTGAATGACTTTATTGAGCTCAAGAAATGATAATTATATCTTCTTCATCACTCTATGATCAATGATTATGTTAATCCCCATGAACGATGGTTCTTCCTAGGGTTTTGAGTCAGTTTTTCCCTCCTTGTGTTTCAATCTGATAGTTAGTTTTGCTGATATTTGTTTCAACCATTTTGTGCCAATCAATGATCTGGATTTATTCTATTTTGCATTTTCTTATGTTTGAGAAATGATGGTCATGATTCTCTCCCAAGTGGTTCAAGTCGATGATCTTATTTCTCTCTCAAATAATGGTTTCTCTCTAATGCTTTGAGTTAATTTTTCTCTTGGTTTCATAACTCGATGATTAGGCTTCTTTTGCCAACCTATTAAGGTTACTTAGTCACTTTTTTAGATCTTCTTTTTGTGCTTAAAAATGATGACCTTGTTTCGTCTCACATCCTGTGGTTTTGATGCTCCCTCATAATGGCTGATTCGATGGTCTCACTAGATTCACAATTAATGGCTATCCTAATTGTTGATTTGTTGATTTCTCCAAGTGTTAGATCAATGATACTCTTTAGATTAACAATTGATGGTTATCTTAGGAGGTCATGCACTATTTTCTCTAAGTATTATATTGACGGCTCACTTAGTTTCTCAATCGATGGTTTTCTTGGATAAGACAAACAATGGTTTCACTGATATCTAATTTGATGGTTTCCTTGCTCATGAAGCTGATGGCGAGTTTAGGGCTCACACCCGATGGTGATACATGGTTTTTTTCTACACCTGATGGTGATACATGGTTTTTTTTCTAAGTCATAACTCGATGGTTTTCCTAGATGAACATCTCAAGGTTTTACATGGCTTGCATCTGACGGTTATGTTTATGCAACCATGATTCAATGATGGTGATTCATATACACGATGGAATGGTTTTAATTGCCTTGAATCTGATGGTTTGATGTGTGGTCTATGATTCGATAGGTTCCATTTATTGCAGCTAATGTTGGGGATTTGATGAGTTAGGATTAATGGTTTTTATCCCCATGAGTTGGTAGTCTTAGCTTTGCCCTCA
The DNA here is from genome assembly GCA_963693085.1 of Alisma plantago-aquatica. NCBI lineage: Eukaryota > Viridiplantae > Streptophyta > Magnoliopsida > Alismatales > Alismataceae > Alisma > Alisma plantago-aquatica. The sequence continues at coordinate 336,740,190 of OY856410.1, forward strand.
AATGAATATAAACCTAAGATTGTTGTAAAGTGTTGATTCACAATGTTAAGCCAACTTGTGATGTTACCCTAATCCTAGTACAACTAAAAGATGGTGGTAAATTATACCTAGTTCCAATGCATATTGTTATAATAAAGGAATGCCCTTACTTCTAAGATTTGTTGGAAATATTAAGAACTAGGGATTACATACAATTGTTGTTTTGGAAACTCTAAATGGGTTAAGTTGTTGAACCTTAATCCTAATTCAAGAACACAAAGATGTTTCTTAGTTTCCTTCAGTATTTAATATAATGATGGAGTACTTTCTCTGTCCACACTGTTGCAACTCTAATTTTCTGTTATGTGCAATGTTAAGCCAAACATTATATGTTACATGTATGTCATGGTAGTTGAGCCTTGATGAGGCATGAAAAGATAATGATGTTCTTGTAGGAGATAATATGATGGTCTTAATGACCTTTGGGCATGATTGAACCCTAACGGAGGTGTGATTCTCTCCATGATGTGATAAGGGTTGGTACCTTAGGATAATGTTATAAGGATTTATATCATGTGTTGATGTGATAACAAGTAAAGTCATGAGTGGTAATAAAATAGTATCATGTGGTGTTGTAATAAGGAATGCATCTTATATGTTTTATATTTACTGAAGTTGTTACCACTTGTTTGATTTAGCCTTAATTCACTCAATCCACTTAACTAATCAAAGTGAAACCTTAAAAAATTTTGTTCCCTGTGTCATAGATCCATTCCAGTGTTAGGACTTACTGGATGGTGAAACAAGCATTCCTTTAATGGAATCTAGGAGTCATATATTGTTGAGTATATGCATGTTCACAGTGATTTTTATAGTCATACCCTGACAGGAGAACGGTCAAGGCCATATATCAGATGATGTGATTCAGTATATATCATATGTTTTGTGGATGGCTGCGGTCATACCTCGACAGGAGTGCGGTTGCGTTCGTAACTCAGTTTTCACTAGTACCAAGGGAAGACTAGGTTGTTTTTGCAGCTTGACCTTATGTGTCACTGCAGAGGACCCGTATTAATTGGGGAATGATGAGATCTTAGGATGATGATACTCTTGGATCTTGTATGGAACTAATTTCGACTTAGTAGTGGTCAGTTGGAGTTTGAGTTGTATACCTCACTCTCCCCAAGGCTTAATAAAAGACGTAATCCAGTTGTGTAGCAAATATGTTAGGGTTATACACAAAGCTTCACATTGGATGATAACCCTTGTTTTCTCTTTCCACATATAGATGATGTATAATACAATAAGAGAAGTATCCATGCTTATGTAGTTAGGTATATTGATACTATTGATTATATATATGATGCTAGTTACCTCATGCTATTAACAATGCTTATGTTGCTAATCATGCCTATACTGTTAGTTATGATTAAGTTGGTAGAATTGGTTATGATGTTATTCATGCCTATGTAGTTAGATATGCTCATACTCCCTAATCATGCTCATGTTGATAGTTATGCTTAGGTTGTTAGCTCTACTCATGACATAGATATGCTTATCCTGTTGGACATATTAGATTGTTAAGATATGTTATGCTATTAGAGATGTCTATGTTGTAGACATGCTATATTGTTAGGCATGTTCCTACTATTCAAATATGCTGATGTTGTTATCAATAAATATGATGCTAATTTACCTCATGATGATGGTTATGTTCATGGTAATATCTACATCTATTAATTGATAATAATGCTAGCTTCTAATACTCTAATTAGAATTGCTCTTAATAAAACCTTATAAATGATAGTCTTGTTATGTTGCTTTATCTATCTATTTATTTAATTTTCTTAATCTACTTAACATGTTTAATAACATAACCTATTGTAACCAATAATCGTTGTTGTGAATTATATCTCTTACTGGGACATGAGTCTCACCCCTTGGGTCACCACAATCTTTTTAGGTGATTGCCAGTAGTAGTAGCGGGCCCGTGGCAGTGAGGAGGAGTTGATGTGAAGGATCATAGATGTCTAGTTGTTTATAAGTCTAGTATGTCCTATAGTCATCCTTGTACTCTCAGATCTGGCGGGAATGTTTTAGATATATTGTTTTATTGACTCAAGCTTTCTTAGTATTTTGATGTTGTACATGTAGATTCTATCTCTTGTGTATATGTTGTGGCTCAAGACACATAGCATTTGTAAGAGATATTTGGTATGATTAATGAAATAATCCAAGATGTTGGGCTTTCATGCTAATGTTTTTAAGAAAAATTGTAAAAATTTAATCGGTTTTAATTAACCCTCTTTTTAGTGATGTGCTTTATTAGCAATTGCTCATGTTTAGGTTTTGAGTAATCTCGCTTTGTGTGATGGATTGTCACATATCTATACAACAATGGTAAACTACCAATAACTTGTATAGATGTACAACATCTACAAAACACCCCTAAGGACCTAAGATTATAGGGACAACACATAGGGCTCTATCAAAAACACTAGCAGCACATCCAACCTTCAAACATCTATTGTTCCTCTTGCAGCTCAACCTCAACCACATGATCTCTAACTCGTCATGCACGGCCACCTAAAAGATGTGGAAACCCACGGGGTGAGACCGACATCCCAACGAGAGATATAACTCTCCATCAACAACTATTATAAGCACATATATATTAAGGTAGGGAGATAATAATTATTATCAGGATGAGAAATTTTAGCTAAATGATATGAGCAAAGAAGTTAACACTATTTAGGCAATTTAGGCATCTACAACTAAGAAATAGAACATCTTATACTTTTAGAAGGAATGTGAAGAAAACGTATAACCTTTATCAACTAAACAGTATAAGAAACACGACAAAAGGGGTCATCCAATGTGAATCGTGTTTGACCCTAAGAAAATATTCTACACGATTGTATTATGTCTTTTATTTGCCCCGATGATTTGATTCATACCACCCAAATCCAACTAACCACTACTAAGTTGAAATTAGTGCCATACAAGATCTATGGAAGAGTCGTAATCCATGATCTTCCCATTCTACTTGGTCAGTTTGAGTCTGCACCACATTGACATATTAGTCAAACTGCAAAAAAACAACTTATAGTCAAAGCTATAGTCTTGTAAACATAAAGAACAACTTATAGCCAAACCTATAGTCTTGTAAACACCTAGCCCGCCTTGGTACATGTCACAGTGCTAGAAACTAGGGTATATAACCAAAACAGTGAGGTACAACCTCAGCTGTCCTCTATAACATCATATCACATTACATGATCGCTAAGACCCAACTGTAGTCATCCTGAAAACACTTGGGATCAAGATGTAAAGGAACATAGTCACTTGCACCTCACATACTCACCAATATGCACTCCGAGTTTTCCCTTGGAGTACCTATTTCACCATCCAACAAAGTTCTGACTATGGTATGGATCTATGGCACATGGCACTGCATAATTAGGGTTTCACTTGATTAATTATGCCAATTGGGTATCTTTTAATATCAATCAAGTTACAACTTGCAAACCATAATGAATTCTATAAAACATGGGTAAAGGTACAACTCCAGAAGATATAAAACATATGCGGTATAAACTTGCCCCATCATTACTTGATATCACTGCCATACAAGGGCATCAACATTATCACATCACTAGGGGATAAAAATCCCTCATCTCATCACTGGAGGATACCACCTCCCACTAGGCATTGAGCCACTTCCTGATCATAAGACTCAATCACATTATTCCCACACATCATTATTATTTCATCATCCCTCATAAAGGGTCATAGTCATCACCTTGTGTCATGTCAACTACACCATAGAAATCACTAGATATGATATTCATTCCACCTGCAAGGTTAGGGTTACACAAGTAGGAGAGAGAAAACATCAACTCATTCTATTCAATTCAAGCAAGCTCAACAAATACATCATACACTTGAAATTAGGGTTAGGGTTTCTCATATAGCGGATTAGGGTTTCCATTTCAATACTTGTCATTGAACCCTAGGTACGTCATCTCCCATATTCTTGGACCACATTAGGGTTAAGAATCATAGTTATGATCAATCAATCATCCCAAAAAACACTATATATCGACCATTCAAGAGCCAAGATGTAGCGACCATCACTTACTTACACATGTGTAGCAACCTACTAGGTTAATACATTGTAGCGACCATAATGTCAACCCCATAGGTAGCGACCATAGGAGGTTAACACCTTGTTGTGACCAAGCTAGGTATTTGTAGCGACCAATCAAATAAAAGAATGTGTTACGACTGCAAGAAAATCACATTTAGCGACCATTGTGGCGAACAAACCAAGCTAAAAAATGTGTAGCGACCACCCACTAAGGGTTAGGGTTGTTGCACCCACAACACCTCAACAAACATGTAGCAACCTCAAGCACCAAGGTGAGTGTAGTGACCTCAAGGTCAATCCACTCCAAACAACACATAACTGACTCCAAGACAAAGAATCACCTCGATCAAAATAGATGATAAACATCAAGGAACTAAACACCGTCAAGAGGAAAAACTCCATGAAAGGATGAACATCAAAACCCTAAAAATGACCATCACCAAGATGAACAAGGAAACAATGCTTACAGAAGAGAAAACCATCGTGTATCACATGCACATGAAAATGGAAACCTCCATCCAACATATGATAATCGAACCATAAGAATTTTTATAAAACCATCAATCAAACATGCACGTAAGAAGCAACTAATCCACCATCACTAGGGTTTCAGGTGCAAGAAATTAGAGTTTAGGAGAAAGAGTAATCCTATGCAAGAATACTTAAAAATCTTAAACCCTAGAGCATAGGTAACATCATCTAGAAGATTAAGATCACAATTTAGAGATTAAACAATAGCATACAAGCAAGAATATGGTGCTATAGTATAAGAGGGGAACGTTATATAACCCACCTTCATATGAAGATCAAGCTCCAAAGCTACAAGCTCCAGAAGAGAGAAGGAAGCTCCCACTAGTATCAACTCCACAGTTAACAAGGTCACCTTAAGAAGAGAAGAACACACCAAGGTCAAGGGAAGCTCAAGAAGAAGAAAGAATAAACCCTAGGCTGAATAAAAGAGAAGAAATAAGAGAGCTTCATCTCACTTAGGTACTACCATGGTCAAACCATAGTATCAAACTCTATGGAAAGAAGATCTTCAAGAAACCACCATAAAGAGCCATAGTCCACAACCAAGAGGATAAAAGAAGGTAGGGTTCAATGGAAAAATGAGATCAAAGGTGTAGAACCACTTACCAAGAAGGAAGATCTCCAAGAACCACCACAAGGAGAATGATCAATCTTAAGATCACCAAATGCATGAGAAGATCGGCCACCAAGCTCCAAGATTAACACCTTCTCTTGATCCACCAAGCTCAAGGCCAAACACAAGGGAGAAGAGAGGAAGAAAAGAGATAAAAGAGATACTTGCATGTGAAAGAGAGGGTTTATATACTCAAGGGTAGGAGGGAAGAAAGATCATGAGGTGTCAATATAATAGACCCTCTCATGACCCTTATCCCTCAAAAGATCATCCATCCAAGCATTGTAGACATGCATGAAATAAGGGCTGATAAAAACGAGGTTGTGTAGCAACCCTTAGGTCCACTACACCCCCAAGGTCGAAGCAAAACCAAGGTATCACCATGTAGGGACCATTACAAGATGTCTCTCAACAACATAAGTCATAAAACCTCTCAACTAAGCAAACCCTAGTGACCAAAACTTCACAACAAACATCAACCAAGAGAGTGTTGCGATCACAACACCTCAAAAACCAACACACAAGGTCGAAACATCCATCAAACTCAAGCATCCATGCAAAGCCATGCAAACCCTACTATCATCTCATGATGCGAACTAATCAACCAAGGTCCAACAAGGTTCCCATATGCATCATTATCTCTCTCATGATGCTAGGGCAAAAAAGGCACAACCTACATGTGATAAATTACAAGATAGACCCTCATCATGGGTAAATTGAAACTTGGTCCAAGATAAGCATAACTAGCTCAAACATCAATCGAATAGGACCAAACTAAAAACATAAGCATGTCACGTGTTATTAAGGCATCTCAAGAGATTAGATTAAGGTTAAAGAATCTTATCAAGAAAAGCAAACACAATCAAGCACTAATATAGGTAAGGGGAAATACAACCATAAACCCCAAACGAGGATTTTGCCCCAAAATTCCTACGCAAAAAGAGATGGGTACTTCCTACGCATATCTTCCTCAAGCTCCCACATGACTTCCTCAAAACCATGATGATGCCACAAAACCTTGACTAAAATTGTTACATACAACTCATAAAAACATAATTAACTAATGTGGAAGCATTCACTAAGAAGCAGATTACCAAAAATCACTAAAAATTAAAACCTTTTTACCGAGAGATCCATAAAAGGAAAACTTTCTCACATAGAACCAAAGTAACACATTTACATTCTAGTTTAAAGGTACATGTTCTGTATCCTATCTTTATGAGAATTACAAGCATCAACTGCTCTGGCAAACCAAACACAGGTAGTGTGAAAATCTCGAGGCACTGAGCCAAAATCTCGAAAGCACTAACTACTACTCTGAGGACCTGAGAGTACAGAGACGACACATAGGACTTCTATACACATCTAGACAAGGCATAACAGCCAGTTCCTCTACCTGACACTTCACTGCTGTCTCTGCTGCTGCTGTTGTTGTCCTTCACCTACTGAAGGGTTCCTGCCTCCTTGTCCGCGTCCACCTAAAAATGTGGTTTTCAAGGGGGTGAGACAATTGCAAATTGCCCCAGCGAGAGATATAACTCTCCGCCAGAAACATTATTATTGCATCTTAAGAAGATAAATATGAAAAGAGGAATTATATTTGTTTTATAGCAGTTAATTCAATGTCTAACAGATTAGAACATTATCTTTATCAAAAGCATTGCAGCTATGACTTGATAGAGCAACATGTCACTTATCCATTAAGGAATATGAAGAATATGTATAACATTTATTCACTATAGAATCATTACCACATCATTAACTTTCTTCAGACTTATATCATATATCTAATGCCTGGCATTGTCATAGTGGAGTCATGGCCTGTAGCCACACTCTTTTCACAAAGTATTGGGATCTTAATCCCTCAACTCATCAAGTACAATTCCACTTCTTAACAAGTTTATCATCATGATTATAGAATCTGGGTATTTGAACCCTTATCTCATCATAGAACACTTGTTACCACTTATTAGGTAACTTCATACCTTCAGGTCATCTGACCAAGGACATTATAATTCTTGCTACTCAAGGTATTGCACATAGTTCACAAAGCTCATATCACCTCTTATTACCCCTTAATAGGCAACAAGGCATATTACAGCTTATGAAGCTCATAAACAATCTAAGATAATTAGCACATCATGTGACTTACATGACTCATTAATTGTAGGTTACCTCTCACTAAGCAACAAGGCATATGAAAGCTTAAAAGGCCTATAGAACATTTTCAATATACAGAACATCATATCCCATACCTGGCTATGCTCATTTTCTCAACATATCTGCATGATTAGTAATCATGATACAATTACATATCAGTACCATGCAATACAAGGGTTATCTTATTACATTCATAACCCATTAGTCTGTATTTGAGCTTCTCATAGGATTACTCTGTGTTAGAACTTCACATAGCATCACCCTATATTAGGGTTTCACATAGCATTACCCTGTATTAGGGTTTCATTTAGCATTAACTTGTATTAGGGTTTCACATAGCATTAACTTGTATTAGGGTTTCACATAGCATTACCCTGTATTAGGGTTCACATAGCATTAACTTGTATTAGGGTTTCACATAACCTTGCCATGTAATAGGGTTCACATAGCATTAACTTGTATTAGGGTTTCACATAGCATTACCCTGTATTAGGGTTCACATAGCATTAACTTGTATTAGGGTTTCACATAGCATTACCCTGTATTAGGGTTCACATAGAAGTAACTTATATTAGGGTTTCACATAGCATTACCTTGTATTAGGGTTCACATATCATTAACTTGTATTAGGGTTTCACATAGCATTACCCTGTATTAGGGTTCACATAGCATTACCCTGTATTAGGGTTCACATAGCATTAACTTGTATTAGGGTTTCACATAGCATTACCCTGTATTAGGGTTCACATAGCATTAACTTGTATTAGGGTTTCACATAGCATTACCATGTATTAGGGTTCTCATATCAAGGAATCAATATGGATAACATAAGTATTCAATCATACTTATTTATTCTCATCATTCATCATTAAATGAATTATCAACACACAACAAGAGTTTCTCTCTCATCTTTGCCAGAATATGATTACATCATAGTTTATAGGTTTGGATTAACCTTTTCATAAGGCATGTTAGCCTACATTCAACAGGGTGCATTACATCTCAATGTAACCATTGACATGACACATCTCATGTGTCATTCATCCAATTATATTGGACTTATAACACATCAAGGTATACCAGTATTGGGGTGTTGGATGTGATATCTATCATATCTTGATGTATCACTTCCCTCAACACCTTTATCTTACTTGAGTTCATCCACTTAGCTTGTTTTAGGGTATTCCCCATCCCAATACTTTATGCACCAGTTCTTCACATTTATCATGTAATGTATTGGTCATTAGTCACTCACTTAGATTATACAACCATTGCCATTACTATGGACTCATCCTTGAGTTAGGAACTATTAATATAATGATATCCATCATCAACCTTTCTAGGTGTTACATTTGTCAAAACATTACTCACTATTCCATTATTAGGAATAGTATTCTCCATATTTATAATTTGAGTATTCACATAGCATATTCCATACATTTATAGATTTCACATAGTATTGCTCTTCAATAGAGTTTTACATAATCATCCTTCTATATCAGGGTTTCACCTAGTATTATGTGAAATTAGGATTTCACAACACATCACCCAGTGATAGGTCTTCACATAGAATTAGTAGCACTACCCTATATTAGGGTTTCATGCACCTTACCCCATTTTAGGGATTAAGGTTTTCCATTCACATCCAAGTAAGGTTTCTCTTACATCATACCCAAATTATGGTTAGGATGTACAATTCCTATTAAATTAGGCTTTCCCTCATTGTTACACTAGGTTAGGGTTACATCATCACCCTGGATTATGATTTCACTGAGCTTAGCCCTAGATTAGGGTTTCACATAACCTTGCCCTAAATTAGGGTCAATGTACATCAATCTTTTCAATGAGGATTTCATGATTTCATATTATGGATCAAACCCTGATTACACATTTATTCATAATGAGAGAATTAGGGCTTATTAAGTAAGCAATCATCTCTCCCATTCACTCTCCCTCTCATCCTCTCTAGGATGTTAATTACTCCAAGATTGATCTATGGTTAACTCTTCACTTAAGTACACATAGTTAGGGTTAACCTTCATAGTCATCATTGGTCTACATCATTAATAACCAAATAGCTAATTGACCTTTTATCATATAAGGTGTCCAAATGGTTTAACCAATTTGGACCTCAAAAGGTCTTGGTCACTTAGACCTCAAACGGTCTTTGTCACTATGTTCAAACGGTTTAAAAGCATTTAGCAAAGTTGGTTCTTGAAACCGTTTACACAACACATCTTGAAACCGCATAAACTTGAGTCTCCAAACGGTTTGAGATCGTTTGGTCCCAAACGGTCTTGAGACCGTTTGGTCCAAACCTTCTCAAAACCGCATGGACCAAAAAGGTACTTCAACACTTAATCGATTCAAGGTTTCAATCCATGAACCAATTATCAATTGAACCACTAAAGTATTCATCAATTGAACCACTAAATCACCATTCAATTAGACCTTCAATTTAGGGTTTTGAACCCAATTGAACTAGGGTTGATAATCAAGAAACCATCACTTAGGGTTTTGAAACTAAGGAACCATCAATGGTTGGCATTGTGGAACCAATTAAATTGAAATCAATGAACCATCATCATTATATGATATGACCTGACCTCAAACGGTCTTGAATGTGATCTCCAAATGGTCTTGAGACCGTTTTCCCATTTCATCATCAAAATCCATGACATCCAATTAGGGTTTTGGATCATTGGATTGATTATCAAATCAGCAATTGATTGCATTTCAATTTGATACCTTTGGATCTTCAAATACCCAACCATACTCAACCCTAGACCTCCAAACGGTCATTTTTGACCTCCAAATGGTCTTGAGACCGTTTGGGAGATTCCCAAACAGTTTTGAAACCGTTTGGGTCAATCAACCCAAAACCTCAACTCAATCAATTGCAAAATCAGCCCTTAGTCGATTAGGCTTTCTATTTGAAAGATTGTCCATATGTTGAACTAATCAATTGGAGCCATTGGATCATCATCCAACACATACTAGGGTTCAGACCTCAAATGATCAACTCCTCTAAACGGTTTGGAGTTCCAAACTCCAAACGGTTTGGTGAAACCTTTTGGACCAAACCATTGAAACCGTTTGCTCTAGATATTTGGGGAGGTGTGTGCTTATGATGATGTCATCATCATCAAGCTCCAAACACACGAAGTTTGCTGTGATTTCCATGGTGGTTGCAACAATCATCCAAAATAAAATTTGGAAATGTAGAAAGGATCACCAATTGATAAGGACTCGAATGCAATAATAAAATCAAGGGTTCAAGTTATAAAACCCGCCTCCAATTGAGCTCCAAAGCTTCAAGATCACGTAAACAATGGTGGATGCAACTCCTTTCACTATTACAATGGTTGTCCTCAAGCTTTGAGTGAAAAGGAATGGTTAGAATTGAAGAGGGGATCGAGATATGAAGAATTCATACATTGATTTTCAATTTTCACCATGGATTCAAGGTGAAAGGAGGTCAAGAAGCTTACCAACAGGTTGGGGGTCGTCCTCCTGATCCTCCAAAGCTCCTTGGTCGTTTTCCAAGCAAGGGAAAAGGAATGGAAACGAAAAAGCCCTTGGTTTGGCTTGTAAAGGGTACTTTTATAAGAAAATCAATGAGAGAGAAAATGCCTTATAAAAATGCATTTAATTCCAAAAATGATGTCGCCTATTCCCCCTAAACTCCTTGGATCCGAGGATATCTTGTTTGCCTCATATTATTCTCAATTATCCATGATTTAAAGAAAAGAAAATTAAGCACCTCAAATCATATTATACTAATATCCATATGTGAGTGGATATTTTTTTTTCTTATAAAATTGTGAGTGAGTTATCCACTCCCTTGGATATTTTCATGGTCCTTGCAAAGCTCAAGGATGTCCACACACATATGAATCCATCCATTTTAATTTTGGTTGCAAGGCCCTTTAATTAATACATTTAGTTTTGCACTAAATTGAATTAAGGTTTCAATTAGGCATTAATCTTGATTATTTTAATATCAAGATTCTCTCTCCTCCAACTTAATTTAAATGAGGCGCCCCTCTCATTTTATTTGCTCTACATGATGCCAAGAAACATTAGAGACCTTATTGAAGTGGTAATTTGCATATTGAACCCTAGGTTTTGGGTAAATTGCACATTACACCAAAACTAGGTTTTAATGCACAAACATTGCTTTATCAGCTCTTTCTTGGTACTCAGGCTACCAAAAGCCATACCTCTGCATCATCTTCATTCTCATGATTCTTAAACACATGAGGAACATATTATCATGCACAATTTGCAATTTAACCCCTCAATTTGGGTAATTTGCATTTTAGTCCAAATCAAGCAAAACATTATTTCAAAATTATTCAAAAAGGACTAAAATTGAAATATAAGTTCCTCTTGAGCCCTAATTACTTTTCACAAGATAAGATTAAGCATATAATCATCTTTATTAATCAAAACACCTAGGGTTAAAGCATAACCCAGGTCAGGGATGTTACAAATTATAAACCCCTAACACGGATTTCGTCCTCGAAATCTCAAGAAAAAGGAGGGACAGATTTATTCATTTATCATACCCTCAAATATCCACATAATATCTTAATATCATGGAGATATCATGGATCTATAATCCACACGAAGTTCCTTTCATTAATTTCAACCTTATCGATGTTTATGTTTATGTAGAGCATAAACCCCTAACATATGATGTCCATATTATTGAAAGGAAGAAGCATAAAAGTACACACTCCTACCATTACCCAAGAGTGTTTACCAAAAGAGAAACACATATATCTAACAGAGATAATTCACTCAACAATCCTTTATTCATTTGGGAAAGTTCACTTAGCAAAACTCTATTTAATTGGAAATGCTCACTTAGCTTTTCCTTTTAATTGGGAATGTTCACCTAGCTCTTCCTATTTAATTGAGAATGTTCACTTAGCTTTTCTCTTTAATTGGGAATGTTCACTTAGCTCTTCCCTTTAATTGAGAATGTTCACTTAGCTTTTCTCTTTAATTGGGAATGTTCACTTAGCTCTTCCCTTTAATTGAGAATGTTCACTTAGCTTTTCTCTTTAATTGGGAATGTTCACTTAGCTCTTCCCATTTAATTAGGAATGTTCACTTAGCTCTTCCTATTTAATTGAGAATGTTCACTTAGATTTTCTCTTTAATTGGGAATGCTCACTTAGCTCTTCCCTTTAATTGAGAATGTTCACTTAGCTTTTCTCTTTAGTTGGGAATGTTCACTTAGCTCTTCCCATTTAATTACATTATGCTCTCTAGATTGTTTCAGAATGACTACTTGATCAGAGTAATAAAAAAGACAACAATCTAAGAGTTTCATACTTGCCTTATCTACAATAATCATATACCTGGCCAAGGTATACAAGTATTGAGATTAGGTAGTATGTACTTTATTTACTATCATGTTCCTCACTTTTCATATCATTATACACACAAGATTTTTCATTTCTAAATTTTCTTCAGACATTGCTTCAATATCTCATCTTTTATTACATAGATAAGAGAGATTATAAAGCATTTTAAGGAGTACTGAGTAAAATGTAAGTTCTCTTCTTCCTTGTGTCCTTATAGGACTGGTTGAAGGAAGTTCAAAAACAACTACTTTCTTATTTTTAACACATAGAATCAAGAAATGAAATATCAGAATGAATCTATCTCATATGACCTGTCTGGGACGTCTGTCCACATCCTCTATTGTTACTAGAAAACTGCCTCCTTCATGATCCTTGTTGACTCTGCCCCTGGGGTTGAGTCATCATTGAATTCCTGTCTGGACAATCCTTTGCTAGATGTCCCAGTTGTCTACATTGGTAACAGACCCTGGGTGCAAAACAGGGTCTGTGAGATCCAGTTACCGATGTTGATGCTATGTCGGGGGCTCTACTTGGAATATTACTATGATACCTACCCCTACTTGACGTCCATTGCGTCTTGGCATGGAATCTCGATGATGCTACCGATGCATAAAATACCGGTTTCTTAAAACTTTCAGACCTTTGTCCTTGAGACTGAGTGTACACCTTCTTACCACTAGTTTGACGTTTTTCAATTTTAGACCTCTATATCCTCCTTACCGACTCCACAAAGGTGGCAAACCTCTCCCTGTTCTCTAAAGTAGACACAGGAGTGGTCAGTTTAGCATTCAACCCCTTCTCAAAACATAGAATTCTTTCCTCATCATTAACTAACATTTGCGGATAAAACCGCAACAGCTCCATGAACTTAGCATCATACTCGCTAACGTTCATCTGTCCTTGTTTGATCCTCTCAAATTGATAAATCTTCTCATCTAGATACGTCTTAGGGAAGTATCTACTGATGAATTCTCATCGGAATACCTCCCATCCAATTTCTTCACCTGGTCTCTTATCTTCTTCTATCATCCACCAATGACCATCAATCCCTTTTAGGAGGTACACAACATGTCTTACCTTTTCATCTTTAGGGATATCAAGGATCCTAAAAGCCTTTTCCAGCTCTGTCAGCCATAAATCAGCATCTGCTGGATCAGATGTACTAGCATAATATATGGCTCCAACCTGGCGAAGTCTCTCAAAAGTCTTGCCGGTTCCATAACCCTCATGGTGGGATGGTGCCCTAGGTGTAGGTATTGGCATCCTATCTGTCATGGAAGCCATAAACTGCGCAAACATGGATTGGAAGGTTGGGTTCCCCATGTCATCTTGATTGAACTGGGGCTATTCAGGTACGGGCTCCTCCCTATCATGGTCTCCTGCACCTCTTCCTGGTGCAATAACACTGCTCTTAGCAGCATGTTCTTCATGTGGTCCAGACATCTTCAAGTTCTTCTTCTCCTAGGTGAGCAGAAGATACTATTAGATAAACTGGAAGACATTTAGAACAAACTCAACAATCCTTAGTCCTATGTCTCTGTAGACTCATTGAACCTAGAGCTCTGATACCACTTAATTGTTACATACAACTCATAAAAACATAATTAACTAATGCAGAAGCATTCACTAAGCAGCGGATTACCAAAAATCACTAGAAAATTAAAACCTTTTTACCGAGAGATCCATCAAAGGAAACATTTCTCACATAGAACCAAAGTAACACATTTACATTCTAGTTTAAAGGTACATGTTCTGTATCCTCTCTTTCTGAGAATTACAAGCATCAACTGCTCTGGCAAACCAAACACAGGCAGTGTGAAAATCTCGAGGCACTGTGCCAAAATCTCGAAAGCACTAACTACTACTCTGAGGACCTGAGAGTACAGAGATGACACATAGGACTTCTATACACATCTAAAGAAGGCATAACAGCCAGTGTCTCCACCTGAGACTTCACTGCTGTCTCTATTGTTGCTGTTGCTATCCTTCACCTAATGAAGGGTTCCTTCCTCCTCGTCCACGTCCACCTAAAAATGTGGTTCCCACATGGGTGAGACAATTGCAAATTGCCCCAGTGAGAGATATAACTCTCCGCTAGAAACATTATTATTGTAGCTTAAGAAGATAAATATGAATAGAGGAATCATATTTGTTTGATATCATTTAATTCAATGTCTTACAGATTAGAACATTATCTTTATCAAAAGCATTGCAGCTATGGCTTGATAGAGCAACATGTCACTTATCCATTAAGGAATATGAAGAACATGTATAACATTTATTCACTATAGAATCATTACCACAACATTAACTTTCTTCAGACTTATATCATAAATCTAATGCCTGTCATTGTCATAGTGGAGTCATGGCCTGTAGCCACACTCTTTTCACAAAGTATTGGGATCTTAATCCCTCAAATCATCAAGTACAATTCCACTTCTTAACAAGTTCATCATCATGATTATAGAATATGGGTATTGGAACCCTTATCTCATCATAGAACACTTGTTACCACTTATTAGGTAACTTCATACCTTCAGGTCATCTGACCAAGGACATTATAATTCTTGCTACTCAAGGTATTGCACATAGTTCACAAAGCTCATATCACTTGTTATTACCCCTTAATAGGCAACAAGGCATATTACAACTTATGAAGCTCATAAACAATCTAAGATAATTAGCACATCATGTGACTTACATGACTCATTAATTGTAGGTTACCTCTCACTAAGCAACAAGTAATATGAAAGCTTATAAGGCCTATAGAACATTTTCAATATACAGAACATCATAGCCCATACCTGGCTATGCTCATCTTCTCAACATATCTGCATGATTAGTAATCATGATACAATTACATATCAGTACCATGCAATACAAGGGTTATCTTATTACATTCATAACCCATTAGTCTGTATTTGAGCTTCTCATAGGATTACTCTATGCTAGAACTTCACATAGCATCACCCTGTATTAGGGTTTCACATAGCATTACCCTGTATTAGGGTTTCATATAGCATTAACTTGTATTAGGGTTTCACATAGCATTAACTTGTATTAGGGTTTCATAGCATTATCATGTATTAGGGTTCACAAAGCATTAACTTGTATTAGGATTTCACATAGCATTACCCTGTATTAGGGTTCGCATAGCATTAACTTGTATTAGGGTTTCCAATAGCATTACCCTGCATTAGGGTTCACATAGCATTAACTTGTATTAGGATTTCACATAGCATTACCCTGTATTAGGGTTCGCATAGCATTAACTTGTATTAGGGTTTCCAATAGCATTACCCTGCATTAGGGTTCACATAGCATTAACTTGTATTAGGGTTTCACATAGCATTACCATGTATTAGGGTTCACATAACATTAACTTGTATTAGGGTTTCACATAGCATTACCTTGTATTAGGGTTCACATAGCATTAACTTGTATTAGGGTTTCACATAGCATTACCCTGTATTAGGGTTCACATAGCATTAACTTGTATTAGGGTTTCACATATCATTACCCTGTGTTAGGGTTCACATAGCATTAACTTGTATTAGGGTTTCACATAGCATTACCCTGTATTAGGGTTCACATAGCATTACCATGTATTAGGGTTCACATATCATTAACTTGTATTAGGGTTTCACATAGCATTACCCTATATTAGGGATCACATAGCATTAACTTGTATTAGGGTTTCACATTGCATTACCCTGTATTAGGGTTCACATAGTAAGGAATAAATATGGATAACATAAGTATTCAATCATACTTATTTATTCTCATCATTCATCATTAAATGAATTATCAACACACAGCAAGAGTTTCTCTCTCATCTTTGCCAGAATATGATTACATCATAGTTTATATGTTTGGATTAACCTTTTCATAAGGAATGTTAGCCTACATTCAATAGGGTGCATTCCATCTCAATGTAACCATTGACATGACACATCTCATGTGTCATTCATCCAATTATATTGGACTTATAACACATCAAGGTATACCAGTATTGGGGTGTTGGATGTGATATCTATCATATCTTGATATATCACTTCCCTCAACACCTTTATCTTACTTGAGTTCATCCACTTAGCTTGTATTAGGGTATTCCCCATCCTAATACTTTATGCACTGGTTCTTCACATTTATCATGTAATGTATTGGTCATTAGTCACTCACTTAGATTATACAACCATTGCCATTACTATGGACTCATCCTTGAGTTAGTAACTATTATTATAAGGATATCCATCATCAACCTTTCTAGGTGTTACATTTGTCAAAACATTACTCACTATTCCATTATTAGGAATAGTATTCTCCATATTTATAATTTGAGGATTCACATAGCATATTCCATACATTTATAGATTTCACATAGTATTGCTCTTCAATAGAGTTTTACATAATCATCCTTCTATATCAGGGTTTCACCTAGTATTATGTGAAATTAGGATTTCACAACACATCACCCAGTGATAGGTCTTCACATAGAATTAGTAGCACTACCCTATATTAGGGTTTCATGCACCTTAACCCATTTTAGGGATTAAGGTTTTCCATTCACATCCAAGTAAGGTTTCTCTTACATCATACCCAAATTAGGGTTAGGATGTACAATTCCTATTAAATTAGGCTTTCCTTCATTGTTACACTAGGTTAGGGTTACATCATCACCCTGGATTATGATTTCACTGAGCTTAGCCCTAGATTAGGGTTTCACATAACCTTGCCCTAAATTAGGGTCAAGATACATCAATCTTTTCAATGAGGATTTCATGATTTAATATTATGGATCAAACCCTGATTACACATTTATTCATAATGAGAGAATTAGGGCTTATTAAGTAAGCAATCATCTCTCCCATTCACTCTCCCTCTCATCCTCTATAGGATGTTAATTACTCCAAGATTGATCTATGGTTAACTCTTCACTTAAGTACACATAGTTAGGGTTAACCTTCATAGTCATAATTGGTCTACATCATTAAGAACCAAATAGCTAATTGACCTTTGATCACATAAGGTGTCCAAATGGTTTAACCAATTTAGACCTCAAAAGTTCTTGGTCACTTAGACCTCAAACGGTCTTGGTCACTAAGTTCAAACGGTTTGAAACTGTTTAGCAAAGTTGGTTCTTGAAACTGTTTAGACAACACATCTTGAAACCGCATGAACTTGAGTCTCCAAACAGTTTGAGATCGTTTGGTCCCAAATGGTCTTGAGACCGTTTGGACCCAAACAATGCATGGACCAAAAAGGAACTTCAACACTTAATCGATTCAACGTTTCAATCCATGAACCAATTATCAATTGAACCACTAAAGTATTCATCAATTGAACCACTGAATCACCTTTCAATTAGACCTTCAATTTAGGGTTTTGAACCCAATTGAACTAGGGTTGATAATCAAGAAACCATCACTTAGGGTTTTGAAACTGAGGAACCATCAATGGTTCGCATTGTGGAACCAATTCAATTGAAATCAATGAACCATCATCATTATATGATATGACCTGACCTCAAACGATCTTGAATGACCTACAAACGGTCTTGAGACCATTTGGGTGATCTCCAAACAGTCTTGAGACCGTTTTCCCATTTCATCATCAAAATCCATGACATCCAATTAGGGTTTTGGATCATTGGATTGATTATCAAATCAGCAATTGATTGCATTTCAATTTGATACCTTTGGATCTTCAAATACCCAACCATACTCAACCCTAGACCTCCAAACGGTCTTGGTTGACCTCCAAACGGTCTTGAGACCATTTGGTAGATTACTAAATGGTTTTGAAACCGTTTGGGTCAATCAACCCAAAACCTCAACTCAATCAATTGCAAAATCAACACTTAGTCGATTAGGGTTTCTATTTGAAAGATTATCCATATGTTGAACTAATCAATTGGAGCCATTGGATCATCATCCAACACATACTAGGGTTCAGACCTCAAACGGTCAACCCATCCAAACGGTCAACTCCTCTAAACGGTTTGGAGTTCCAAACTCCAAACGGTTTGGTGAAACTGTTTGGACCAAACCATTGAAACCGTTTGCTCTAGATATTTGGGGAGGTGTGTGCTTATGATGATGTCATCATCATCAAGCTCCAAACCCACGAAGTTTTCTATGATTTCCATGGTGGTTGCAACAATCATCCAAAAAAAATTTTGGAAATGTAGAAAGATCACCAATTGATAAGGAATCGAATGCAATAATAAAATCAAGGGTTCAAGTTATAAAACCCACCTCAAATTGAGCTCCTAAGCTTCAAGCTCACGTCAACAATGGTGGATGCAACTCCTTTCACTATTCCAAGGGTTTTCCTCAAGCTTTGAGTGAAAAGGAATGGTTAGAATTGAAGAGGGGATCGAGATATGAAGAATTCATACATTGATTTTCGATTTTCACCATGGATTCAAGGTGAAAGGAGGTCAAGAAGATTACCAACAGGTTGGGAGTCGTCCTCCTGATCCTACAAAGATCCTTGGTCGTTTTCCAAGCAAGGGAAAAGAAATGGAAATGAAAAAGACCTTGGTTTGGCTTGTAAAGGGTACTTTTATAAGAAAATCAATGAGAGAGAAAATGCCTTATAAAAATGCATTTAATCCAAAAAATGATGCCGCCTCTTCCCCCTCAACTCCTTGGATCCGAGTATATCTTTTTTGCCTCATATTATTCTCAATTATCCATGATATAAAGAAAAGCAAATTAAGCACCTCAAATCATATTATACTAATATCCATATGTGAGTGGATATTTCTTTTTCTTATAAAATTGTGAGTGAGTTATCCACTCCCTTGGATATTTTCTTTGTCCTTGCAAAGCTCAAGGATGTCCACACACATATGAATCCAACCATTTTAATTTTGGTTGAAGGCCCTTTAATTAATACATTTATTTTTGCACTAAATTGAATTAAGGTTTCAATTAGGCATTAATCTTGATTATTTTAATATCAGGATTCTCTCTCCTCCAACTTAATTCAAATGAGGCGCCCCTCTCATTTTCTTTGCTCTACATGATTCCAAGAAACATTATAGACCTTATTGAAGTGGTAATTTGCATATTGAACCCTAGGTTTTGGGTAAATTGCACATTACACCAAAACTAGGTTTTAATGCACAAACATTGCTTTATCAGCTTTTTCTTGGTACTCAGGCTACCACAAGCCATACCTCTGCATCATCTTCATTCTCATGATGCTTCAACACATGAGGAACATATTATCATGCACAATTTGCAATTTAATCCCTCAACTTGGGTAATTTGCATTTTAGTCCAAATCAAGCAAAACATTATTTCAACATTATTCAAAAAGGACTAAAATTGAAATATAAGTTCCTCTTGAGCCCTAATTACTTTTAACAATATAAGATTAAGCATATAATCATCTTTCTTAATCCAAACACCTAGGTTTAAAGCATAACCCAGGTCAGGGATGTTACAAAAATGATATCCTCCTTCTTCAACTTCTTCTCCCTCCTATCAAGTATCAACACAGGACCCTCCACATACGACACATCCTCATCCAACTCAACCTCCATTGACTTAAACACCAACTATGTGTCAGGGTGACACTTCCTCAACATTGAAACATGGAACACTGGATGCAATATGTGTAACTCAGGTGGCAACTCCAACTTATAAGCCACCTTCCCATCAAATTCCACCATAGGGTAAGGTGCCATATACCTGAGAGACAACTTATCCTTCTTCCCAAACCTAAGCATGCCTTTCTAAGGAGAGACCTTGAGCTACACCTAGTCTTCTACTTGGAACTCCAACAGCCTATGACGATTATCAACATAAGATTTTTTTCTTATCCTAAGTTGCCTTCAACTATTGTTGTATCATCTTAATCTTCTCTGTCATATGTTGTAAAAGCTCAGGACACAACAACTAATATTTTTTGGTCTCATACCAAAAAAATGGAGATTTGCATCATCTCCCATATGAAGCTTCATACGGTGTCATATCGATACTCCTATGATAATTGTTATTGTATGCAAACTCTATCAGACTGAGGTGTACATCCCAACTACCCAAAAACTGTAAAAACAGGCTCTCAATAGATCTTACAAAGTCTATATAATCCTCTCAGACTATCCATTTGTCTGTGAGTGAAATGTTGTGTTGAACCTTAACTATGCACCCATGGCTGTATGTAGGTGCTCCCAAAAGCAACAAGTAAATTGAGGACATGTATCTGACACGATGGTAGCTGGGATACCATGCAAATGTATGATCTCATCAACATATATTTGTGCAATCTTCTTTGTTGTATAGGTTGTCTTTATAGGAAGGAAATGCACTGACTTAGTCAACCTGTCAACGACCACCCAAATGGAATCATGACCTTTGACTATCCTAGGGAGTCCAAACACAAAGTCCATCATAATATGATCCCATTTCCACTTTGGTATAGGTAAAGGTTGCAAAGTCCCTACTCCCTACATGTTTCTAATGCTCTGCCTTAACATGCTGACACACATGGCACTATGCCACAAACTCAACTACATCTCGCTTCAAGCTAGGCCACCAATAAAGCTCTTTCAAGTTGTCTCTCTTATGGCACACCAAAGAGCATAACTGAGCCTTGTTAGTATATGATGATGAAGAAGATTTCCTACTCAAAGCAACTTCCACCAGATTCACCTTCCCTGTATGGTAGTCTATGGTACAATCATAAACCTTTATCAACTCCATCCAACATCTCTGTCACATGTTTAACTCCTGCTTCGAAAATATGTATTGTAGGTTCATGTGGTCGGTGAATATCTGACACTTCTCACAATAAAGGTAGTGTCTCCATATCCTCAAAGCATGGACAACCACAAAAAGCTCCAGATCAGGTGTCGGTTAGCTCTCCTCATGTTTCTTAAGCTGTCGCAAAGCAAAAGAAATCACGTTCTTGTCTTGCATTAGCATGCAACACAAACCATTCTTCGATACATCATAGAAGATGATGCATCCCTTCCCTTGCTCATACAACACTAATATTGGTGCATAAATCAACTTCTCCT
The DNA here is from genome assembly GCA_963693085.1 of Alisma plantago-aquatica. Lineage (NCBI taxonomy): Eukaryota > Viridiplantae > Streptophyta > Magnoliopsida > Alismatales > Alismataceae > Alisma > Alisma plantago-aquatica. The sequence goes on from OY856410.1 coordinate 336,762,035, forward strand.
TCAAAATATGGAAATAACACTGACAATTGTCATCCCAGACAAACACACCTATCCTTGTCAACTTAGTTAGGGGTAATGCCATTGTGCTAAAGTTCTTGATAAACCTCCTATAATTACCTACTAAGCCAAAGAAACTGTGAACCTTTGTCGGTGTCTTTGGATTCTCCCACTCTAACACAGACCAAACCTTATTGGGATCCACACACACACCTTTAAAAGATATGAAGTGTCCTAGAAAATACACCTCCTTCAGACAAAACTCACACTTGCTGAACATAGCATACAACTTGTGTTGTCTCAACAAGGTCAACGTCTGTTGTATATGTTTCTATATTGTTGGATTACTCTAGAGTATATCAGGATGTCGTCGATGAACACAACCATGAATTGGTCAAGATAGGGCTGGAATACCATGTTCTTCAGGTCCATAAATGTTTCTTGTGCTTTGGTTAGCCCAAACGGCATAATAAAAAACTCATAGTGACCATATCTAGTTGTGAAAGCTTACTTGGGTATGTCACATGTCTTGATCCACAACTGATGATATCCTAACCTCATATCTATCTTTGAGAACACTTTTAAACCTCTGAACTGATCAAAAAGATCATCTATACGTGGCAAAGGATACGTATTCTTCATTGTCACCTTGTTTAGCTGTTGGTAATCAATGCACAACCTCATGGATCTGTAAGGCCCCTAAACTTGCTTAATAAGTTGAATGAGCTTAATTACCATAATTGAATGCTTATAACCTAATATAACCTTTTGATATATATTTTAAATCATAAGGCAAGCTTAAGTTTCAAATTTGGTCCAATTTGGACATTGTTTGAGCAAGTTATGCAATTTTCTGTACATTTTGGACTTTTATGCAATTTACCAAATTTAGGGGTTTTCTTTACAATTTGTCACATAAATTATGTTCCTTAGATGTTATATTATCATTCTTGAGTTTTTTGAGCCATGGGGCTCCTAGTTTAGCCAAGGTTTGAAGGTGTTTTCATCAAGGTATTTTAGGGTTTACCCCTTCGTGGATGAGCTACCTTTAGTAGCTATCAACTAATGAATTATGTGATTGGTTGGGAAATTCAACAAAGGAAATCTAAGTAGGTATATAAATATAGTGGGAGAGATTCTTGTGTGTGTGCTTGTATATTCTTAATAAATTAAGGCCATGGACACTTGGATAGATACTAGAACTTTAACTTTTTCTTTTTCCTTTATCTTAAAGTACATTTACTTATCCTTAAGCACCAAAATGAGCCATTTTCTCTCCACCACTTCCCTCCTGGAACTTGTGATAAGATATTGGTATCTTGTAATAGTATGATGATAAGTGTGGTCCATTAATTTGCAATGAATGATAGAATGTGGTAATGTGATTAAGATTTATATCTCAAATGTTTTATATCCTTTGAAGTTGTTATACATATACTCTTGTTAGAAAAGAATTAGGGTTTGAATATCCACTTGTATGATAAAGCCTTAATGCATTCAATTGGCAGTAATTAATCAAGTGTAACCTTAATCATGTAGAGCCCTATGCCATAGAGCCATCTTCAATGTTAGAAATTACTGGATGGTGAAATGAGTATCCCCAAGGGAAACTCAGAGTGCATACTATTGAGTATGTGGGGGTGGCAAGTTGAGGATATATCCTTGTCATCCACAATTGTAGGTTATGGAGGATGCCTATGGTCATGCCTTTGACATTTGATGTGGTTGAGGATAGCTGCGGTTGTACCCCAGATTAGAGGGTTTTGTATACCCTATTTTCTAGTGTCGTAACTTGTACCAAGTACGGACTAGTTATTATCAGTTGACTATATGTCACTGTTGGCAGTTTGACTGGTATGTCACTGCAGTTTACTCGTACTGACCGAGGGCAAGATATCTTAGGATACCGACACCCCTAGATTTTATATAGAACTAAATAGCACTTCACAGTGGTCAGTTGGACTTTGAGTGGTACAACTCAAACTCCCTATGGAATAATAATAAAAGATATAATACCAGTAGTGTAGTATAATTGCTAGAGTTTAATATGTATCACATTGGTTGATTAACCCTTGTCTTGTCTTTACACTACATAGTTCTTACATGATGCAAACTTATGAAAATTGTGTAATTCTACTTGATGTTACAACTTATTTGCTTAACTGCTTAGTATGCTTAATCTGTTCAATCTGTTCATATTGCATATTCAATACCCTAACTGCTCAATGTATTTACTATTAATTAATATGTTATAATCAATATATGTTTGAGAGAGTTATATCTCTCACTGGGACTGGGTCTCATCCGTGGGTCACCACATTTTTTTAGGTGGTCGCGGGCAACGAGGTCGAGGTCGCGTTGTAGAAGAAAACCAACCTGGTGATCAAGAGATTCAGAAGGTTGGTTAGTTGTAGATGTTAGTTGTAGATGTTAGTAGTAGAGTCCTAGTGTTGTTCCTGTACTCTCAGGTCCAGGTATGGGATTTGTTTTATAGATGATATACTCATATCAACATGAGATTTTGGTAGCATGCCATTACTTGTAAATATATGGCATGTACATGTGAAATATCTTTTGTATGCAAGATGTGACTGAGGTCTTTGGACCCATATGTAAATACTTGTTATAGTATATGAGAATGGAATGATGGACCTTTTGTAAATGTGCTAGAGTTTATTTACATTGTTGGAATTGGTTTTAATTATTCTGCATTTTTGACTATGTGATTAATTAGTAGTTGATCGTGTTTTGTGTTTTGAGTAATCTCATTTAGCGTGACAAGATGTCACATTTAAGTTGGTATCAGAGATCTAAATTTACTGAGTCTACAGGGACATAGGACTTAGGTTTGAGTATGTTCTTATGTATCCAACATATCTGATCATAGTTTATGCTTATGCAGATATGTTTGGAGGACATGAAGAACATGTTGAGATAGCTATGTAGAACCAGGAGGAGGTTTTGGGATGCAGGCATGTGATGAGAGAGGGCCAGAAGTAGGGCCAGAGCAACCCGTAATGCCTCATCTAGACCCAACAATGATGCCCAATCTTGAGTTTCAACATATGTTTAGACAGATGATGGCCACAATTACACATATCGCTGACAGAGCGCCAACACCTCAATCTAGGGTAGATGCCTCTAATGTGGAGTCCCAAGGTGTCGGGAAGACATTTGAACGTCTTAGATGTGTTGGGTGATTGAATATGCATGTACTTCTGATCCAGTGGACACTGACATGTGGTTGACTGAGCTGGAAAAGGCATTCAAAATTCTAAAAATTGCTAAAGAAGACAAAGTTAAGCATGCAGTATACTTGTTGAAGGGTAGTGCTGGCCACTGGTGGGCCATAGAAGATGAGAAAAGGCTAGGATTTGTGATAGGATGGGAGGAGTTTTTGAGGGAATTTGTTAGCCGATATTTTCTAGAGACCTACCTAGATGTAAAAATCTCTCAATTCGAGAAGATTCGTCAGGGAGCTATTACTATCAATGAGTATGAATCAAAGTTTATGGAACTTCTGAGGTTCTGTCCGCACATGGCAGGAACAGACAAGGAAAGGATTCAGAGATTTGAGAAGGGTCTGAGTACAGAGTTGACTACTATAACATCAGCCTTAGAGAACAGGGAAAGGTTTTCCACCTTTGTGGAATTTGTCAGGAGGATTGAGAGGTCTGCCATAGAGAAGCGTGAAGCTAATGCTAAGAAGCAACCTATGCAATTTCAAGGGCAATCATATGGAGGATTTAAGAAACCAAGGGTTTTCCCACTGTCGTCGCAACTAAGGTCAACCTTCAGTGAACCAAGATCACATGCACCATCACAGTGGACCCTGAGTTGGGGTAGAGGTCATAGTTTTCCTCCAACGGGAGCCCACAGTACCTCATCGGTTTCAGTGACAGGGCTTTTTAGGCCATATCAGGACACCAGAACATGTTACAAGTGTGGGAAAGTGGGGCATACAAGACCTTATTTCCCTATGGAAGATGAGGAGGTGACTCAACAGCCAAGACAAAGTCAACAAGGTCCAAAACAATGACATTTTAGTAGTGGCAGTGGAAGAGGACGTGGTCAGGCATCCCAGGTAGGATCCTCTAGACAAGCAAGCAGAGGACATGGATGGAAGCAGGTGACAATAAGGTTCTATGCCATGACCTAGCTAGAAGCAATGGTAAATCCACGAGTCGTGATAGGTCAGATGGAGTTATTTCATTCTGATTTGTCTACTTATTTCATATTTGTGCTAGTAGACCCAGGTGCGACACACTCTTTTATCACTAGAGAGGTGATAGATAGTTGTTATCTACCTATTAGTCTTAGATTTGATAGCCTACAGCTAGAGACTCCTTTGGTTGATTCCACTGAGTTGCGGGAAGTGTGTCGTTCTTGTGTTCTTTCTTTCTCTGGACACAACATTCAAGTGGATCTTTAGCCACTTGACATGCATGGTTTTGATATAATCCTAGGAATGGATACCTTGGAAAAATACAAGGTAGTCTTGGACTGTAGTACTAAGGTGGCAACGTTCCATGATGGATATGTATAGTGAATTTTTAGGGTGATAGGAAGATTCTTCCTACATGTTTGATGTCAGCTATGATAGCTGAGCGGTTGATAAGACAAGGATGTGAGGCTTTCTTAGCTCATGTTGTGGATACCAAGGTGGTAGGTCCTAGTATCCAGGAGGTACCAGTGGTGTGAGAATTTGAGGATGTATTTCCTGAGGAATTCCCTAGCATTCACCCTCCTAGAGAGATTGAGTTTGAGATCAATCTTGTTCCTAAAACACAACCTATAGCACAGTCAGCATACAGAATGGCACCAACAGAGATGTAGGAGTTAAAGAAATAGTTACAAGTATTATTAGAGAAGGGTTTTATCAGGCTGAGCACCTCCCCTTGGGGTGCTTCTGTGTTGTTTGTCAAAAAGAAGGATGGTTCAATGAGGTTGTGTATAGACTACAGACAGTTGAACAAGGTGACAATAAAGAATAAGTATCTTTTTCCAAGGATTGATGATCTTTTTGATTAGTTGATAGGTGCCACTATGTTTTCAAAGATAGACCTGAGGTCAGGATACCATCTGTTGAGAATTAAGGCTGATGACATACCCAAGTCAGCTTTTAGGACTAGGTATGGTCATTATGAGTTTGTTGTTATGCCGTTTGGGCTAACCAATGCACCTGCAACATTTATGGATCTGATGAATAGGGTGTTTATACCTTATTTTGATCAGTGTGTGGTCGTGTTCATAGATGATATCCTAATATACTCCAACAATAGTCAACAACATGAGCAACACCTTCACCAGGCATTGACTTTGTTGAGGCAACACCAACTATATGCTAGGTTCAGCAAGTGTGGATTCTGGTTATCTGAAGTGTCTTTTCTGGGCCATGTTATATCTGCAAAAGGTGTTTGTGTTGATCCCAAGAAAGTGGAATCTATAGTAGAATGGGAACAACCAAAGACACTAACAGAGATCTGTAGTTTCCTAGGTCTGGTAGGTTACTACAGGAGTTTATCAAAGACTTCAGTTCTATAGTGTTACCCCTAACTAGGTTAACCAGGAAGGATGTTTCTTTTGCTTGGAATGACAAGTGTCAATGTTCTTTCCTGCTTTTGAAAGAAAAGTTGACTAGTGCACCGATGTTAGTACTGCCATAGCAAGGAAAAGGTTATATTGTCTTTTGTGATGCTTCAAAGAATGGGTTGGGATGTGTGTTGATGCAGGATAAAAATGTGATTTCTTTTGCTTTGTGACAACTTAAGAAACATGAGGAGAATTACCCAACACATGATCTGGAGCTTGCAGCGGTGGTCCATGCCTTAAAGATCTGGAGACACTATCTTTATGGAGAAAAGTGTCAGATCTTCACTGACCACAATAATCTACAGTATATCTTCTCAAAATAGTAGCTGAATATGAGGCAGAGGAGATGGATGGAGTTGATTAAGGATTATTATTGCACAATAGACTACCATTCAGGGAAATCTAGTGTGGTAGATGATGCATTGAGTAGAAAGTCATCTTCATCATCAATGGTAGATAATGCATAATTAAATTCCTTGATGTGCCATAAGAGAGATATGCTAGTGTCTCTTTGCCAGATGAATGTATAGCTAGAAGTTTTCTTATTGGTAGGATTGTTTACAGAGTTACAAGTGAAACCTACCTTGAGACAGTAGATTCATGATGCACAATAGAATAATACGGTGATACAGAATATCCAATCAGGGATTGGTAGTGAAAAGTATGATGGTTTTCATGAGGTAGATGATGGTACAATTTGTTACCATAATAGGACAATAATTCTTGATGTTGATGGGTTGAGAAAGATGGTACTTGAGGAGGCTCACTGTCCATGTATGCAATGCATCCTGGAAGTACCAAGATGTACCAAAACGTGAAAGACATGTATTGGTGGCCAGGTCTAAAGCATGATGTGGTAGAGTTCATTGCCAAATGTCCAGTTTGTCAGTAGGTGAAGGCTGAGAACGAGAAGCCTACAGGGACATTACAACCCTTGCCAATACCATAGTGGAAATGGGATCATATTACTATGGACTTTGTGGTTGGTCTTCCTAGGACATCCAAGGGTCATGATTCCATATGGGTGATAGTAGACAGATTGACTAAGTCAACTCATTTTCTGCCAGTTAAGATGACGTTTACAATAGAGAAATTGGCACAAATATATGTTGATGAGATAATCTGTCTGCATGGCATTCCAGTGACTAAAATGTCTGACAGAGGTCCATAGTTTACAAGTCATTTTTGGGAGCGTCTGCATTCAACAATGGGAACACCGCTAAGATTCAACACATCTTTTCATCTGTAGATTGATGGCCAGTCTGAAAGGAATATTTAGACTTTAGAGGATCTCTTGAGGGTATGTGTGTTGCAATTTCTTGGTAGTTGGGATGTACATCTGACTCTGGTAGAGTTTTCATATAACAATATCTATCAAAGAAGCATAGATATGGCCCCTTATGAGGCTCTATATGGTAGACGATGCCAGTCTCCTCTTTACTGGTATGAGATAGGTGAATATCAACTTTTGGGTCCTAAGCTAGTACAACAGACCACTGAAAAGATTAAAGTGATACAACAACAATTGAAAGCAGTCCAGGACAAATAAAAATATTATGCAGATAACTAACACATACCACTTGAGTTCCAAGTGGGAGATAGAGTATATCTTAAGGTTTCACCTAGGAAATGTGTGTTGAGGTTTGGAAAGAAGGGTAAGTTGGCTCCTAGATTTATGGGACCATACCCTATCCTAGATCATGTTGGAAAGGTAGCATATAAGTTGGAGCTGCCACTAGAGATACATAGATTACATAATGTCTTTCAAATCTCTATGTTGAGGAAATGCCATCCAGATACTGACCAGACAATCCAACTACTAGAGGTTGAGTTAGATGAGGATATCTCCTATGTTGAGGGTCTTGTGTTGATCTTGGATAGAAGGGTGAAAAAGATGAAGAGAAAAGATATAATACTATTGAAAGTTTTGTGGAATCACCATGGCATAGAGGAATCCACATAGGAACTAGATAATGAGATGCTTAGAAAATACCCATCTCTTTTTGCGTAGGATTTCGGGGTGAAATCCTTGTTAGGGGTTATAATTATAAGACCCTGAACTTGCTTAATAAGTTGAATGAGCTTAATTACCATAATTGAATGCTTATAACCCTAACATAACCTTTTTATATGTTTTTAAATCATAATACAAGCTTAAGTTTCAAATTTGGTCCAATTTAGACATTGTTTGAGCAAGTTATGCAATTTTATGTACATTTTGGACTTTTCTATGATTTACCCAATTGAGGGGTTTCCTTTGCAATTTGTCACATACATTATGTTCCTTAGATGTTATATTATCATTCTTGAGTGTTTTGATCCATGGGGCTCCTAGTTGAGCCATGGTTTGAAGGTGTTTTCATCAAGGGTATTTTAGGGTTTACCCCTTCATGGATGAGCTACCTTTAGTAGCTATCAACTAATGAATTATGTGATTGGCTGGGAAATTCGAAAAAGGAAAGCTAATCAGGTCTATACAGATAGTGGGAGATCTTCTTGTGTGTGTTCTTGTATATTCTTAATAAATTAAGGCCATGGACACTTGGATAGATACTAGAATTGTAGCTTTTTCTTTTTGATTTATCTTAAAGTTCATATACTTATCCCCAAGCACCAAAATGAGCCATTTTCTCTCCACCACTTCCCTCCTTCTCCCAGCCTCGTTCTCCCTCTGTTCAGATGTGAATTTTTTTTCCCAAGGAAGAAGAAATTGGGGATCTTCTTAGAGAAAGGATCTAAGGTTGAAATTGACTTCATATAGGGGTTCCTAAAGCTCCTTCCTAGTGATATTGACCTAAAAGTGTAAGTATTACCTTATTTCCGCCATTTATTGCTTTTCTCTTCTTCCTCCTATATCTCTCTAGGTCGTTACTGTGTTGTTCCATGGTGAAAATGACTCTAGAACTCAAAAATCCTTCCTTCTTGTTTCTTTTCCTAGGATTTTGCTTCTTTATGGAGAGAATTGCATATTTGGCCAAGTTCAGATCTGAATCTAGGGATTTCTTGCCTTATTTGCTCAAGATTCTTGCTTTTTGAGATCTGACCTACTCTATAGAGGTGAGTTGAATAACGTTCTTCACTTATACAGCTTACTAGAAGCTTGTTAGTTCATGTTTATGATTGAATGTGATGATCTAAGCATAAAGAAACTATGCTTGTTTAGAATTATGAATTTTTGTAGTGTTCCCTGTTTTGTTGCAGTTCTATATGATCTTGTAAACATGTGTATCACCTTTATAAGGTGTAACATGATCTGGGATAGGTTGATAGCAACAACCTATGGTGCTATGTACAAAACAATTGATGGTTCAAATTAGGGTTTTCAAGCTATTTCCTTCACTATCACACAACTGATGGTCATACCATTCAATAACCAATAGTGTTGCTATCTTGGAAACTGATGTTCGTGATAAAGGGTTTCAAAATTATGGTGAAAACCTATGTTCACCCCCTTAGGTCAAGTTTTGGCTCAAATAGATGTTTAATTATCATCCACTAAGTATTCTAATGATGTTATCAATCGATGATGATATTGGCTTAATATCTGATGGTGTTAACTAAATGTATTACTGATCTAGCAACCAATGGTGACCTAATGATCACAATTAATGGTGGATCAGGTCATCACCATATATGAAGAATTAGGAATGTAATTGTAGATTTGACTAAACCTTAAACCAATGGTTCCTTGGTTCAATTGATTTAATGGTTAGACTTATACTTCAATCGATAACCTTGAACAATGAACTTGATCCAATGAATAATATTAGATGCTTCAACATCCAATGGATTAGAATAAATCACATGGTATTATATGTGGGTCCTAGTGAAGATAATTCAATGGTTCAATACCATTAATTGGTAGTCTTACCTTTGCCATTATATAGTTATATTTGATAAATCACTATAATAAGTGGATGTGTAACTCCCATGTGATCTAGCATGTTATACCTAACCTTGATGTAATTATTTGATGCTGATTGGTTATAATCAAACCTCTTGAATGATTAATGTGATAATGAATACACTCTTCTTGTGTTGAAACAACCATGTAGTATTATTTTAATATCATAGTGCCTTGCCATGTTAATATCTATGGACACATATGTGCTAATGATCTTTTGAGCCTCTTTTAAGGCATGGAATGATGATGATAACCTTACTATGAATACTGTGATGGTCCTAACGACCTTTGGGCATGTTTGAAGCCATGATTTAGGTGAGATCCTCTTCACATTTCAATAAGGGTTAAAATCTTGGAACTTGTGATAAGATATTGGTATCTTGTAATAGTATGATGATAAGCGTGGTCCATTAATTTTCTATGAATGATAGAATGTGGTAATGTGATTAAGATTTATATCTCAAATGTTTTATATCCTTTGAAGTTGTTATACATATACTCTTGTAAGAAAAGAATTAGGGTTTGAATGTCCACTTGTATGATAAAGCCTTAATGCATTCAGTTGGCAGTAATTAATCAAGTGTAGCCTTAATCATGTAGAGCCTTGTGTTGTAGAGCCATCTTCAGTGTCAGAACTTACTGGATGGTGAAACGAGTATTACCAAGGGAAACTCGGAGTGTATACTATTGCGTATGTGGGGGTGTCAAGTTGAGGATATATCCTTGTCATCCACAATTACAGGTTATGGAGGATGGCTATGGTGATGCCTCTGATATTTGATGTGATTGAGGACAACTGCAGTTATACCTCAGATTAGAGGGTTTTGTATACCCTATTTTCTAGTGTCATAACTTGTACCAAGTATGGACTAGTTGTTATCAGTTTACTATATGTCACTATTGGCAGTTTGACTGGTATGTCACTGTAGTTTACTCGTACCGACTGAGGGGAAGAGATCTTAGGATACTGGCACTCCTAGATCTTATACAGAACTGAATAGCCCTTCACAGTGGTCAGTTGGACTTTGAGTGGTACGACTCAAACTCCCCAGGGCATAATAATAAAAGATATAATACCAACTATGTAGTATACTTGATATAGTTTAATACATATCACATTGGTTGATTAACCCTTGTCTTGTCTTTACACTACATAGTTCTTACATGATGCAGACTTATGAAAATTGTGTAATTCTACTTGATGTTACAACTTATTTTCTTAACTACTTAGTATTCTTAAACTGTTCAATCTATTCATATTTCTTATTCAATACCCTAACTGCTCGATGTATTTACTGTTAATTAATATGTTATAATCAATATATGTTGGAGAGAGTTATATCTTTCGCTGGGACTGAGTATCACCTGTGGATCACAACATTTTTTTAGGTGGTCACGGGCAACGAGGTCGAGGTCGCACTGTGGAAGAAAACCAACTTGGTGATCAATACATTCATAAGGTTGGTCAGTTGTAGATGTTAGTAGTAGAGTCCTGGTGTTGTTCTTGTACTCTCAGGTCCAGGTATGGGATGTTTTTATAGATGATATAATCATATTGACACGAGATTTTAGTAGCATGCCAATGCTTGTAAATATATGGCATGTATATGTGAAATATCTTTTGTATGTAGGATGTGACTCGGGTCTTTATACCCATATGCAAATATTTGTTATAATATATGAGAATGGAATGATGGACCTTTTGTAAATGTGCTAGAGTTTATTCACATTGTTGAAATTGGTTTTAATTATTCCACATTTTTAACTATGTGATTAATTAGTAGTTGATCTTTTTTTGTGTTTTGAGTAATCTCGTTTAGTGTGACAAGGTGTCACAAGATCCATCTTTCTTATTCACAAAAAGCACTAGAGCACCCCAAGGGGATGTACTCGGTCTGATAAATCCCTTCTCGAGAAATTCCTACAATTGCTTCTTCAGCTCTTACATCTCAGTCGGTTCCATCCTGTATAGTGTATGCGCTATAGGCTATGTACCAGGTACCATATTGATCTCAAAATCAATCTCTCTGGGTGGGGGAACACCTGTGAACTCATCGGGAAACTCATATTCAAATTCACAGATAACTGGCGCTTCCTGCATACGAGGACTCCTCACCTTTGTATCCACCACATGCGCCAAGAATGCCTCACAACACTGTCTCATCAACCTTTATGTTATCATATCTGACACCAAACACATCGGAAGAATCTTCCTATCTCCTTGGACGATTCACAAAACATCATCACCAAAGAACGTCACCACTTTGGAACTACAATCCAAGACCACTTGATACTTCTCCAAAGTGTCCATTCCAAGGATTACATAGAATCCATGCATGTCAAGTGGTATGAGATCTACTTGAATGGTGTGCCCTAAAAAAGAAAGAACACAAGAAGGACACACCTCTTGCAACTCGAAGAAACCAACCAAAGAGGTTTATAGGTGGAGACTATCACATCTATGAGTAACAGGCAAAGAAAATCTAGCTATCACTTCTCTGGTGATAAAAGAGTGTTTTGCACCCGAGTCAACGAAAACAGATATAAAGCATGAAGAAGACAAATCAATATGAAATAACTCCATCTGACCTATCACGGCCCTTGAATTGACTACTCCCTCCAGTTGACTCATGGCATTGAATTGAGACATTGCCTGTTGTCACCCCTGTCATCTGCTGGCTTTCCCAGAAAAACTATCCTGTGACGCCTGACCACGTCTTCAGCCTCCACCATTGTTGAACTATCGTTGTTGCGACCCTTGTTGACTTTGTATTAGCAGTTGTGTCACCTCTTTACCCTTCACAAGGGATAACCATTTTGTATGCCCAACATGTCCACACTTATAGCAAGTCTTGCTATCATAACATGGCATGTACGGCCCTGTCACTGACACCAAAGCAACACTGTGAGCTCCTGTCGACAGAAAGGTACGACCCCTACCCTTGCTCAGCCACCACTAAGACTAAACTGCTAACCTCTATTGTGACTGAGGCGATGAGAACCTAGGCTTCTTGAAGCCCCCAGATGACTATCCTTGATGTTGTGCCAATATCTTCTTGGCATTCACCTTACGCTTCTCCACAATTGACTATTCTACTCTCCTGACTGACTCCACAAACATGACAAACCATTCCATATTCTCCAAAGCTGACACCAGTGTCATCAACTTGCAGCTCAAACCCTTCTCAAAGCACATGATCCTCTCCTTGTCTGTAGCAGGCATATGTGGGGAAAACCTCAAAAGCTCCACAAACTTCATATATTACTCATTGATCGTCATGGATCCCTGCTAGATATTCTCATCCAGATAGGTCTCTGGGAAGTATCGGCTCAGGAACTCCCACCGAAAAGCTTCCCAACTAATCACCACACTAGGACTTTTTCTCCTCCTTGATGGCCCACCAATGGCCAACAATCCCTTTCAACATGTATAGTGTGTGCTTCACCCTATCTTATCCAGGGATATTGAGGGTCTTGAAGGTCTCTTCCAATTCAGTCAACCACATGTCCACATCAACTAGGTCTGACGTACCAACATACTCTATCACCCCCACATGCCTCAAGCTCTCAAAGGTGTTCCTAGAACCTTGAGATTCTATATTGGGACCGCTTCCCTTTCTTGGGGTATAAGCATTATGTCCACCATATGCATCATAGTGGCCATAAATTGTCCAAACATGCACTGAAAAGTGGGATTGGCCATAGTTGTTGGGTCAAACTGAGGCACTTCAAGAACTCCATCATCTCTTTCCTGCATCTTGGAACCACCTCCTAGTGTAGCCACACTACTCTCTACATATTCTTTGTGTTCACTAGACATATCTTTTCCCTTCTTCTTCTTCTTCTTCAGCATAAGCAGAAGTTACCATTAAATATGTCAGATGACATGAGAACAGACACAAACCCTAGTTGTATGTCCATATAGACTCAACAAACCTAAAGCTCTAATACCAAACTTTTTTCACATGTTGCAACCTGATGCCACACGAGCGATATTACTCAAAACAACAGGAGAAACTAATACTAAACATCCATATTAACATAAAATAGGGTAAAATAAAAATTGATTTCATATAACCATAAAAGCTGAAATATTTTACATTTGATTCCACAAATATGGCACATGTATCATACATCATGCCAAAAGATATTTCATATCACTGTTCAGTGGCTAACATGCCACAAACCTGTTACATATAACCACATGTTCACATACACAAGCCATATCAATACAACCATGGAATACTGCCAAAAACTCATATCAATGTACAACGTCTACAAAACACCCTCAAGGACCTGGAGTACATGTATGACACATAGGACTCTACTACAAAAATACTAGAATCACATCCAACCTTCAAACAACTATGAATCCTCTTACTTCTCAGCCTCAACCGCACAATCTCTAACTCATCATGCACAACCACCTAAAAGATGTGGAAACCCATGGGGTGAGACCAAAGTCCCAACAAGAGATATAACTCTCCACCAACAACTATTATAAGAACATATATATTAAAGAAGGGAGATAATCATTATTATTAGGATGAGCAGATTCAACTAAATGATATGAGCAAAGAAGTTAACACTATTTAAGCAATTTAGGCATCAACAACTGAGCAGTAGAATATCTTATACTTTTAGAAGGAATATGAAGAACATGTATAACCTTTATCAACTAAACTGTATAATAAATAAGGGGAAATGGGTCAGCCAATGTGAATCATGTTTTTCCCTAATCAAATATACTACACATTTGTATTACATCTTTTATTTGCCCTGAGGATTTGAGTCGTACCACCCAAATCCAACTAACCACGTCTAAGTCAAAATAAGTGGCATACAAGATCTATGGAAGAGCTGGACTCCATGATCTTCCCACACTATTGGTCAGTTTGAGTATGAAACGCAGTGACATATCAATCAAACTACAAAACAACACATTATAGTCAAAGCTATAGTCCTATAAACATAAACAACAACTTATTGTCAAAGATATATTCTTGTAAACACCTAGCCCATCTTAGTACATGTCATGGCACTATAAACCAGGGTATATAACCCAAAAAGTGAGGTACAATTGTAGTTGTCCTCTATCACATCATATCACATTATAATATCATCAAAACCCAACCACATTCATTCTTAAAACACTTGGGATCAAGATGTCAAGGACACATATTCACTTGCATCTCACATACTCAACAATATGCGCTTTAAGTTTTCCCTTGGGAGTACCCATTTCACCGTCCATCAAAGTTTTGACTCTAGAATGGATCTATGGCACATGGACTACATGGTTAGGGTTTTACTTGATTAATTATGCCAATTAGGTATCTTTTAACATCAATCAAGTTACAATGTACAAACCCTAAACAAATTCTAAAAATTAGGGGTAAAGGTACAATTCCAAAAGATATAAAACATATGAGGTATAAAATTGTCCCATCATCACTTGATATCACCTACATACAAGGCTATCAACATTATCACATCATTAGGGGATAACAATCCCTCATCTCATCATTGGAGGATACCACCTCAATCTAGGCATGGGGCCTTTTCCCGATCATAAGACCCAATCACATGATTCCTACACATCATCATTATCTCATCATGCCTCATAAAGGCTCATCATCATCACCTTGTGTCATGTCAAATACACCATATAAATCACTAGCTATGATATTCATTCCACCTACAAGGTTAGTCTTACACAAGTAGGAGAGAGAACATCAACTCATGCTATTCAATTCAAGCAAGCTCAACAAGTACATCATAAACTTGAAATTAGGATTAGGGTTTCTCATATATCCGATTACGGTTTCCATTTCAATACTTGTCATTAAACCCTAGGTATTGAAATATCTAGAGGAGGGTGAATATAGCTTTTTGAATCTTAAAAAAATTAAAAACTCAACCAAAGAAGGAGGAGGAAACAAGGAAGACACTTCGATTTAGAGTGGTTCAAACCTTTGAATCAAAGGTTTTCAGTCCACTACCCAATTGTCTCCAATTGAGATTTTGAAAGTGATTAATTTCATTTATCTCTCAAGGATGTTACAATAAAATACAATCACCTTCCTTAAAGTATCCTCAACCTCCTTGAAGTAGCCTTCTTTGAAGTAACTCCAAGCCCTTGGAGCATCCTTCTTCTCCTTGAAGTAGCTCCACCACCTTGAGATAGCCTTCACCTAGAAGTAGCTCCGACCTTCCATGAAGCTGCATTCTTGAAGTAATATCAAGCACCCCTTGAAGAAGCCTTCTCCATTAAGAAGTAGCTTCAACCAAGCTCCCTCAAGAAGACTCCCAAGTTGAAGTAGCCATGGAGCACAAGTAGCTTTAACCTGTGAAAGGGGATTGGAAAAAAGGAAATACACCAATTATGTTTAGTTCTTTGATCCTATATCAAGTGTTAGACCTCTCAAACCACTTAAGGTGGATGTTTCTATGAGGTGGCTAAGAGGCTATGGCTATAGGACATGAATTTGGATCTTATAGAACAAGATGGCAAGTGTTGCTTAGCTTTGCTGCTCACTAGAATGTATTCTCAAGTGTAGCTTGTGTTCTTTAGGTGTCCTAAGGTCCCTCCTATTTATAGGAATGGTTTGCAAGTACACCGGGATGTTCTAGGGAGTCTCTAGAGTGCTCTTAGTGCTTAACTAACTGTTAGGTATACATTAGTTAGTTAGCAATGGCTAATTTGTTTGTGCTTCAAAGAACAATCCAGAACCCTACTTGGTCGACAAGTTTGTCGACCGAACTCTGTCTCGGTCGAGCTTTTCTTCGACCGAGGTTGCGTTTAAGGCAAATATGTATCAACATTTATTTTCAACTCCCAACTGCTAACCACTTGGTCTAACGGTTACAAACTTTGGACCAAGGTTTTCTCATTCGATAATATTTTCAAACGAAACCCATTTTAGAACACAAATGTGTCAGTTATTGAACAATGCTCATATGTTCAACTGAGGTGGTTCTCATTCGGAAAAAAACTTTGTCTGAGTGTGTCTCATCTGACAAGTTTCATAACCGAATATGTCCTTGTTTCAATCTTTTGAATCACCTATTAAGTGTGTTTTTCAATGAGTGATGGTGACTCTAACTCTAGGGGGAAACCTAGATAAGGGTTATAAGTGGATAGGGAAGATCTAACACTTGATTTACATGATGTCTAAGTACTTGTACATTATATTTTTGTACAAGTGTTTACATTTGAGTACAATCATGAACACATATATAATTTAGCACATTTGATCTTCAAATTTCCACTTAGTAGAATCTCCTTATTACCTTGAGCCCTGAAATACTCAAATAGCATGTTAGATCCACAAGTATGAAATGTTTGTCATCATCAAAACAAAGGGTGTGTTTATGTCCAATTTAGCCAATAGGTACGTCATCTCCCATATTCTTGGAGCACATTAGGGTTAACCATCACAGTTATGATCAATCCATCTTCTCAAACAACAATATGTATCGACCATTCAAGAACCAAGGTGTAGTGACCATCACTTACACATGTGTAGAGACCTACTTTTTAATACATTGTAGCAACCATAGTGTTAACCCCATATGTAGAGACCATAGGAGGTTAACACCTTGTTTCAACCAAGATAGGTATGTATAGTGACCAATAAATCAAAAGCATGTGTTGTGACCGCAAGAAGACCATTTGTGTTGGATCAAGGGCTCTAGAGGGGGGTGGATAGAGCTTCACAATTCTCACAAAATGGATTAGACCACCAAATTGTATTAAGTGTAGAAACTGAAAAACACTAGAGGGAGTGAATAGAGTTTTAAAGATATTTTAAAATTATTTAACTCAAGCAACCAACCACAAGAATATTGGACAAGGGGACAAGGATTTAGAGTGGTTCCTACCTTAGCAAATACTAAGGTAGTCAGTCCACTACCCGGTTGCTTACCCAACTGGGATTTGGAAAGAATTTAATTTTATTACCTCGCAAGGACTTTACATAAAATTACAATTCTCTCCCTAAACCCTTCAAACAGCCTTCACCTTGAAGATATTGCACCACCTTGAAGCAGCCTTCACCTAGAAGTAATTGCACCAACTTTGAAGCAGCCTTCCTCCTGAAGTAGCTTCCCGTTGCAATAGCCTTCTTGAAGTAGCTTCCCGTTGCAATAGCCTTCTTGAAGTAGCTTGAAGTCCACCTTCTCCTCCGATAAGAACCTTCTCCAATCCGCAGCCTCCAACCCTAGGAGTAGCAAGGAGAATACAAAGAATAAAAAGAAACAAGAAGGAAAATAGAAAGTACAACTTATCCTTTGAAGCACAAGGCTTGATTTGCCTATATCAAGCGTATTGATCTCCTAACCAATGAGTGTAGAAGTGTAAGTGCTGTGTAAAGGAGATGCTAGCCTATAGGACACGAAATAGAAGCAATGGGAATGAATAGCCAATGTTGGAATTTCTCTATTGCTCAAAACAGATTGCCAATGAGTATTCAATCTCAAGTGTAGCACAAGTGTAGCTTAGGTGTGTTTAGGTGTCCTAAGGCATGTCCTATTTATAGGAATGACCTACAAGTGCTTAAGGACGTTCTAGACACTTTCTAGAGGTTTCTAAGTGCTTAACTAGCCGTTAGATATAAGTTAGTTGTTTTAACAACGACTAATTAATTAATTCTGCAGTTGCTGTCAGAGACCATCTCGGTCGAGAAATGGTCGACCGAGACACCTACTCGGTCGAGAGATTGTCGACCGACAGGCTCTCTGGATCAAGTGTTTGCAACGTTTATCTCCAACTGCCAACTACCTTGTCAGTTGTGTCTAACGGCTACTTGGGTCATTCTCGGTCGAGAAGTTTGTCGACCGAGAGTGTCTTGGTCGAGGAGTTTGTCGACCGAGATTGACCCTGTTTCAATCTTTCAATTTAAGGCACTAAGTGTGTGTATGAGTGTGCATATGTGACACTATTGAAGGGGATGACCTATCTAAGTGTGGTGTTTAGCTAGGTAAGATCTAACGCTTGATTTACATGAAGTCTAAGTACTTGTACATTATATATTTGTACAAGTTTACAATTGATTACATTTCATGACATTTACAATCATTCAAGCATATAGTTTCCCTAGAGCTTTGTCATCCACCTTATTCCTGCAACACTCAAGTAGCATGTTAGATCAACAAGAGTGAAATGTTTGTCATCATCGAAACAAAGGGATTTATCATAATGTCCAATTTATCCAACAATCTCCCCCTTTTTGAAGATGACAAACATTTCCTAAATATGAAATAAGGAAATATAAAGCATGTGAGTTTCATACCTGAAGATTACCTTTTGTAGCCATTCTTGTTTTACAAGTGAGTGCTGGCCATCAAGATGAAACTCATTTATATTTTTGATTTTATATTTGTGATTTTATATTCTTTCTCCCCCTTTGTCATTTCAAAAAGATATCCAGGTTGAATATGTTATATTTCTTCTCCCCCTTAATTTTATACTATGCTCCCCCTTAAATAGATATTCTATTAGAACTATGGATTTAATATCATTTTTGTCTAATTTAGCCACAATTTCTTTCTCAATCATTTGCAAAGGATGTTAAGCCTTGAAATGATATGAGATTCCCTTAAGCTTATGATGAATGTATATTGATTTCTCATCTATCAAGGGATGTTAAGCCCTGAAAATCAAATGAGAATCCTTTAATCTTAGAGTATATAAAAATGTCTCCATTCAAATGCAAGGGATGTTAAGCCCAAATTCATAGATTTCTTCATAACCAAGAGTAAAAATACTAAGGTCGTAACAAGCTCCAAATGATGTTTATAATGTTTTGGTAAGCTTCTTAATCAAATAATCAAATTTGTTTGTATGATCTCCCCCTTAATCTTACCATTTAAAGCAATTTAAAGCTTCTAAGGTCACAAATGATTTTAAATTTTGATTTTGACCTTTATCAAAAGTATACTAAGATAAAATGATGTCCAAATAAGCATTTTGTCAAATCTTATTTTAGGTCATCCTTGACTACGACCATAGCGCCCCTTGGTCAAATTTTATTTCAACCAAGAGGCAAAAATTGCAGATTTCCAATTTGAATACTCATATATAATATCTGCATGTAATTTGATTAGATATCAATTTGAAGTATTTTAAATAATACTCAATATGAAAACAGAATATAAGCTTTGCTGTATCAAATTTCACTTCTTCTTGTATCCACATAAGATTCTTAAGTAATATCTCGGTTCTTAAAAGATAGCAGTTGAGAAATATTTATCTTATGTGTTGCAAGCATTATAACAACATATAACCAACAAATCATTTTGTTTTCCTATGTATCATCAAGGATGCAATAATCATTATTCAAACATCAACGTTTATCTATAGAAGGTTGAATAATGAAATGTTGAAAATATATCCATGATGTAACGATAAAACATGAAATTTTAACATATGGTTTCTATGTGAATAAATCAAAGAATACTTGGAACGGACCATGTAGGTAGTAATTTTGACTTAAATATGATTCATGATTTTCAGTTTTAAATCATTTAGAGAATGAACCAAAATTAATCTCATATTCGTTCTCAAAGATAATTTCCAGAACGTATACTTTGTTTTGCATGTACGAACAGTTATTAATAACAAGTAGATAGCAATTTGACCAATCGAAAATAGCAGATTTATTTCAGACTAGAAATCAGTAACTTGCTCGGTCGACTATTTCTCGACCGACTGTTCTCTCGGTCGACAGTTTCTCGACCGACAAGATTTCTGAAATGTTTTCTGAACTGTTAATTGCTTCCAAGTAAAACACAATTATGCAAGTTAGATGTTTAGATACTTGAATTAATTTGATATCCCATTATGTTGAGTTGAGATAGAAATATACAACTTAGGTCCTTGGTCATATCTCAACTTAATTCTGTTCATTTAATTTGGAGGTTTTGGAACCCAAACTAACTCAACATCCTTTTTCTTATAAGGACATGAAAAAGAATAATGACCAAGACGCAAACAATAATGACAACATATAGAATCAACCTCATATCTCTTTCTATGATTTTGGTTTAGGTTGTTCTTGGGTATATTTGTATTTGTGCCTTTAGGTACATACATAGATTGATGTGCTTGTGTCTTTTTCCAACTAGGTTTATGATAAGATTTTCCTTTAGGCTTGTAACATAGTCCTCTCCTTCCAACTTGATGGTATGGATCATTTAAGATTTGATCAAGAATCCCATTATTATTTAGCTACTAACTTTTTGTTGTAACTTAGCAATCTCATCCATTCTCTTCTTGATATCTAGCTTTGCTTGATCTAGATTAGATGATAATAAATTTCTTTCTTTTACGATAGTATCATAATCTAGATGTGAGCACAAAACAGGTTGTTTTTGAAGATCATTCACTTGAGTCTGCAAATTAATCTTTTCTAGAGAAAGGAGATTACAATTTGCTTCTACAGATTTTAGCTTACTATCATGATCTTCAATAACCTTTTTGAGATCTTCATTTTCAGATGTAAGAGCAAGAAGCTTAGCATGTAACTCATCATTTACTTTATTAGATTTCTTTAATTTCTTCTTGCACTCAATATATTTATTGTGTGTCTCTTCAAGAGAAGCAACTAGCTCTTCTTTAGATAAATAAAAAAGGCTTACCTCTTCTTCTTCTTCTTCTTCTTCACTTATTGTAGCAATAAGACATTCTTTATGTGTATCTTCCTTCTTTGACATCCACGGGCAACCAAGTGTTGCATGGCTTGTTCCTAAGCACCAACTACAACTTGTTGAAGGTTGCCCCATACTTTTCCTTTGTTTGCGGTTGTAGACACCACCACCCTTCATACTTCAAGACTCGATTAGAGCTCCTTGAAGCCTCGCTCTGATACCAATTGAAAAACACTATAGGGGGGGGTGAATAGAGTTTTAAAGATATTTTAACAATTATTTAACTCAAGCAACCAACCACAAGAATATTGGACAAGGGGACAAGGATTTAGAGTGGTTCCTACCTTAGCAAATACTAAGGTAGTCAGTCCACTACCCGATTGCTTACCCAACCGGGATTGGGAAAGAATTTAATTTTATTACCTCGCAAGGACTTTACATAAAATTACAATTCTCTCCCTAAACCCTTCAAGCAGCCTTCACCTTGAAGTAATTGCACCACCTTGAAGCAGCCTTCACCTAGAAGCAATTGCACCAACTTTGAAGAAGCCTTCCTCCTGAAGTAGCTTCCCGTTGCAATAGCCTTCTTGAAGTAGCTTCCCGTTGCAATATCCTTCTTGAAGTAGCTTGAAGTCCACCTTCTCCTCCGAGAAGAACCTTCTCCAATCCGCAGCCTCCAACCCTAGGAGTAGCAAGGAGAATACAAAGAATAAAAAGAAACAAGAAGGAAACTAGAAAGTACAACTTATCCTTTGAAGCACAAGGCTTGATTTGCCTATATCAAGCGTATTGGTCTCCTAACCAATGAGTGTAGAAGTGTAAGTGTTGTGGAAAGGAGATGCTAGCCTATAGGACACGAAATAGAAGCAATGGGAATGAATAGCCAATGTTGGAATTGCTCTATTGCTCAAAACAGATTGCCAATGAGTATTCAATCTCAAGTGTAGCACAAGTGTAGCTTAGGCGCGTTTAGGTGTCCTAAGGCATGTCCTATTTATAGGAATGACCTACAAGTTCTTAAGGACGTTCTAGACACTTTCTAGAGGTTTCTAAGTGCTTAACTAGTCGTTAGATATAAGTTAGTTGTTTTAACAACGGCTAATTAATTAATTCTGCAGTTGCTGTCAGAGACCATCTCGGTCGAGAAATGGTCGACCGAGACACCTACTCGGTCGAGAGATTGTCGACCGACAGGCTCTCTGGATCAAGTGTTTGCAACGTTTATCTCCAACTGCCAACTACCTTGTCAGTTGTGTCTAACGGCTACTTGGGTCATTCTCGGTCGAGAAGTTTGTCGACCGAGAGTGTCTCGGTCGAGGAGTTTGTCGACCGAGATTGACCCTGTTTCAATCTTTCAATTTAAGGCACTAAGTGTGTGTATGAGTGTGCATATGTGACACTATTAAAGGGGATGACCTATCTAAGTGTGGTGTTTAGCTAGGGAAGATCTAACGCTTGATTTACATGAAGTCTAAGTACTTGTACATTATATATTTGTACAAGTTTACAATTGATTACATTTCATGACATTTACAATCATTCAAGCATATAGTTTCCCTAGAGCTTTGTCATCCACCTTATTCCTGCAACACTCAAGTAGCACGTTAGATCAACAAGAGTGAAATGTTTGTCATCATCTAAACAAAGGGATTTATCATAATGTCCAATTTATCCAACAGAAACTTAAACAAACAACAATTTGATATCGTAACTAGCAAGCATAGCAAGGATGAGAGACAATGAAGAGCATGCACTTGGATAAGGTGGTTTAGAGTGGTTCCACATCCTAACTAGGAGCAATGTCAGTCCACTACCTAGAGGTGGTTAATCTCTAGGATTTGCAATCTTGGTACTCTTATATTCCATCATAAGATTACAAGACAAAACCACAACATCTAAGGGCTTAGTACCTCAAGCAAGGATCTTCAACTATAGAAGGATCTTACCCACTTGAACCATGGAGTCTTCAGCCATCAACATGGACTTACCTACTCCTTCTTTAAGTCTTTGGCCTTCAAGGGATTACCTATTGATGAATGCATTTTTATCATGGTTATAGTCGCCACATTTGGCCCAATTTTGCTATGAATACTCGCTTTTAATTCCCAATCCTTCTCATATACAAATCTACTCCGTTTCATGGGTTTATCCATTATTTTTATTGAATTTATGTGTCTTTATGCAGGGATGAGCTTGGCATAATGCTTTCTTCAGTTTACTTTGGGCCACAACCCACCCTCTATAGTCACGACCCTTTCACTACAACCTCAGCCTTGACCTCTACACTGCGTTCTTGTAGCCTACAGACCACGACTCACTTTCTCCCTCTAACCCTAACCAGACCATGGTCCTCTCCCAGATACCACCCGACTGCAGTCTCTCTGCCAACTCTCTCTAATTGCGGACATGTTGCCAACAGACCTCGACCTCACAACATGCCCATAGTCCACTCATAACTAGCCGCACCCATGACCTACGTCTTCTCCCTGCTTGCCCTAACCGCAACGTCAACAGTCCACACCGTGACCCTCTACTACAAATGACCGCGATCGCAGCTCTACAACACCGGTCATAGTCTCTCTCAGGACTAGCAGATAGCTGTGAATGATGCTTCTCATCTGACTCTCCATCCTGATGTTTGCCTCTATCTCCATCAACAACCCACGTAGACTGACTCCTCGCAGCAACGACATCTCTGCCGTTACAACCCTAACCTCCTACAACCTCTATGCCTGAGCCTTCACCTCATCACACCTCCTCACCATCACACTGCGGGCACCTCTACTCTCCACACCATGCCTGCGGTCCTCCTCACCGCGACCTCCACTGCCATCCACCCAATCACCATCGCAGTCTCCGCTTGCTCAAACCACACCCGCGGTCAGGCGCATCATCCTCTTCAGTCACGGTTCAATGATGACAATGGTCGACAGCCCCTCTATGCCTCCAACTGTGCATTGCTATCACAACTCTATTCCTGCCATCAACCCTAACAACCACCATCGCGGGCACCCTCTTCAGCAGCCGTGACCAAACACACAGTAAGGCCACACCCACGATCAAGTGCAAGAGAGGACCGTGACCCAAGCACTTAGCTGGGATTCAAGTTCTCAAATGGATGCCCACGGTGGATCAGTGCATCGATACACCTCGACCCAGATAGGCACCCAACCTCCAACTCTATAAATAGACACCTACCCCCACCATTCAAACGGGATTGACTAATCCCGCCGTCAGGTTGCACCCAGGAAGCACTCGACCCCTGGGGAGTCTGATCCACAGCCAAGAGTGTCCCCTGTGGGACTCTTGTGCAAGATTCATGTCCATCCATCCAATCCGTCCACCCAGATCTGAGGTGGAAACCCAGATCTAGACCGTTCAGCCATCATCCACACCCTTCGATGCATCTACAGGCTACTCCTCCTACTACGAGCAAGGAGGACGAGAAGAGAAGGAAGGTGGAGAGAGAAGGCTTGCCCCATCTACCGTGGTGTCCTTCCCTCCTCATCCAGATCTGCCCCGACGTTGTGTAGAAGACTGCCTCTCCACTGAGCTGTGATCGTCTTCTTCACCATGCCCATGGCGAAATCTTCCCCCTCTCTTGTTCTTTTTATTTCTCTCACCATGAGTGAGTAGTTTCCTTTCGCTGGGGTGTGGGGACTAGACCTTCTACCTGTGCTTACATGTCCTTTTATTAAACATTCCATGGCTTGTATTTAACTTTTCATTTCATTGTTAATCGTTTGATGTGTGCTTGTGGATTGATCACCTGCTTGTATGATCTATTTTGTTCCTATGTTGCGAGAACTTCAATACGTATGTTTTGAATGACAATTAAAGTGGTTGACTCCCTGATGAGAACTTCTGATGGGATTCCCTGAAGTTGTAAGTGTGTGATCCGTGAGGTGATGAGAAATCTAGCCCATGGTGACACTTATGTGTGCCTAACGCCCATATGGACATCTGATGCCTAAGGTGATGCTTATGCAAACCTAACGTCTGTATGGAGGGTTTTTAGTAGCTCCATTTGGATGGTTATATCTAGCCTGGATGTGTGAATTTGGTTATGTTTGCATGTGTAGCGGTGGTGAAACTCAGGTCCATCCCATCAATTCCCATCATTAATCTTTAATCAACTTTTAATCCTACTCTTTACTTTCCTGCAGGTAGTTTAATCCAAATCAATCAACTCTCATTATAAATATTAATCTTGATTCAACTAGATTCGACTAGTAAGATTCTTAAAAATGTTCTCCCTTGGGATTAGATCCTTAACTATACTACGATAAGACCCATCCACTTGCGGGTGGTACTATTGTATAAAGTTTTGGTAAAAATTCAGGGATTCAACCCCTAGGTGAGTTTGTTAGTGCAGTAAAAACCATGTCAAATTCTAGCACCGTTGTCGGGGATAACATATATGTCTAGTTAAATCTAGTTCCATTAAGGCTAATCTAGGATTTTACTTTTAATTTTGATACAATCGAGCACTTACTTGAATTTGACTTTACTCCGCCCATCCAACTCCCAAAACATCTTTCCATCCTAGATACTTCCAAAGACTAGTGCATGCACTGCTCGAATAGTTCTGGCCTTACAGCTAGCTTTGACCCTGAGATAGAATGAACCTTTCATCGTTAGAGTAGAGAGAACCAAGCTAGGATGGCACAAGAGGAGGAAATTGCCTGAAGGGTAGATCAAGCCCTTAATGTGCAAAGAGATAGGCTTATGCAAGTAGCCCAAGCTGCAGTGCAAGAGGAAATCCAAACAGCTCAAGCAACAGAGTTACAAAAAGACCTTAGAGAATTCCCAATCCCTAAAGCTATTGATGTTCACCACCCAGTACAACCTCCTCCCATCAACGCTCTAAATTTTGAGATAAGATCACATCGGGTTACACTGCTTCAGAACAGTCCTTTCTATGGTAAGCAAGGAGAAGGTAGTCAAGAACATCTTTTGAGGTTTATAGATTTATGTGCTATGACAAAGCAAAATGGAGTCACAGATGATGCCATCAGACTCTGTCTCTTCAAATACTCTCTTTCTGATAGAGAAATGAGTTGGTACAACTCCTTGCAATGCGAACCCATCACTACTGGGAACAACTTCAAAATGTTTTCCTAGAGAAATTATATCCTCCTTCCCTCACCTATGATATTAGAGGCCGAATAACACAATTTGTTCAGGTCCCTGGAGAAACCCTGGAAGAAGCATGCGAACGATATAATGAGTTACTACAAAAGTGTCCACACCATGGCATTCCTAAGAATCAACTCATCGAAATATTTTATAGAGGTGTGGATGATGATATCAAGAAGTTTTTAGACTCCTCATCTGGAGGAAGCTTCATGCGTCAAAGTTATGATAGCGCATGTAAGGTTGTCACCCTTGGAGCTGAGAATCAAGCTAACTGGGGTAGATCTATAGGCAAAGGAGTGATGAAGGTTGCTTTGGCAGAAGCTACTCCCAAGTACAAGTCTATCGCCAAATCTCTAAAGCTCCTAATCGCCAAGCAAGACCACCTTGAATCATCTTTTGCCACCTATGAAAGAAGGTGCTCACCCCCTCGACAATAAGAACAAGTCAGGTCAACTTCACTGTTTTGTGAAGCATGTAAAGGCACTAATCATTCTACGTTAGCCTGCAATATTCTCTATGATGTTATACTGGGCAATGCCTGTGGCCAATGAGATAATGGTCAAATGGAAAATATGAATGTTGTCAACACTATCCCTGGTCAAGGATATTATAACCCAATTCAGAATAGGAACCATCCATGTTTTCAATATGGAAATCCTTTAGGAGCAAAAAACTCGCGACAACATGATTTAAATAATCAACAATGACGCCCGCCGGGCTATTAATAAAACCAACAACAAAATTTCAGGAATCAAGGGAACTTTATAGGTAACTTCCAGAACAGAAACTACAACAATTATCAGAACAATTCTCAGTTTCAGAATCCCAACAACGTCCCCTGTCAACAACAACAACAAGGGCAATAAGCCAGCCCCATCTCTTCTGATGACAAGTTGTCAGCCATTGAGAAGATGTTGCAGTCGCAACAAACTATGATAGCGAATCAGCAAGCCCATCAGAAGGCTATCAAATCTCAACTTGATCAACTTTCAACTAGCCTCAAGCCACCTACTGAAGCTTTGGCTATCCAACCAGAAGACAATCTGAGGCATGTGGACCATCTTAAGGCTGTGACAACCCGTCCTGGCTTTGTTTTACCAGAACCCACAACTCCTGTCACTGTAACAAATGTCCAAAGTGGTGAGCATAGTGCATTTGCATCTTAGAAAGAAAAGACAACACGACCAGAAGATTCCCGTCCTACCCCTCTGCAACCCAAAATTTTAGTGTATAAACCTCGTGTGCAATTTCCAAATTGACTAAATTTTACCCAGCTCGCTACTAGGTTCAATAAGTTTAAGGATGTTATGAGAAAGTTGTATGTCAATGTCCCACTCCTGGACGCCATGGCTGAGATGCCCCAATGAACTAAGTTCTTCAAACTCCTACTCAGTCAAAAGTACAAAATTGAATAACATCAGACAGTGAAACTGGCAAGAACATCATCAGATTTAGTTATGGATAGTATGCCTCACAAACGTAAGGATCCTATCTCTTTAGGAATTTCCTGCTATATAAGTGATTCCATCAACCGATCGGGTCTAGCTGATCTAGGAGCTAGCATTTCTACCATACCTCTTAGCCTATGCAACATAATGGGCCTTACTAACTTCTTACCCACTAGAATGTCCATCGATCTTACTGACTCCTCAATAACCAGGTCAGTTCACATCATAGAGGATATGTCACGAATCCATTCTTACCCCAATTCCAATCCTACTGCCTAGACAATAGTAAGAGGATTGAAGCGTCCGTCCCTGAGTGTCTCGATAGGATTTAACACACTGGCATATACAATAATAAATAATAACTCAAAAACTAGATATATAAAGAACAAACTAACCCAATATGGAGGTATATCTGATTTATGTTTTTCATCAGAGTATGTAGAGTGCAGAAGCGATCTTAATCAGTGTTCCATTTGTATTGCCTAAAATCAAGAAAATTGAGACACAATCATGCAATTGCACAGTACACTATCAAAATCAAGTAAAGCGGTTTATAACAAAAGAGTATACTTGGTAGGACTTATATTCAAAAGAATAACAAATGATTTCCAAAATCAATATCATTCAACAAAATTTTTGTTATTCAATGATTCAATTTTTATTACGAGTTCCCATTATGTTGTAATTTGAAAAGCATGCTTATATATTTTGTGTGACTCTATTACCCCAACACAATGGGGAAGGCCACTAGGCTCCTTCTCACCATAGGAACATAGGAATCCAATGTACAAGTCCCACCTCCAAATGAGGGGTTTTTTTGCACTCAATATCAACATTATCAATATCATCATCATTATCAATATACGGGCAGTCATAATGGGCATGCAATTTATGTTTTCATGTTTTTCAAAATATAGCATAGAAAAACAGAAGACTAATCATAGGGAACAATAGCTCATCCAAGTAAATAGCCAAGTATACATAAAAATATCTTCAATACAATCAAGGAGTTATATAATAGTGTACTTTCACCGAGATTTTGAGTACATATTCACTAGTAATAGGTCAACCCTTCGAGTTAGATCCTAAAACACAATGTTTGGATCAAAGGTCAAGATCATAGTTTAAAATAATCATGTTTCACTATTCGAGATTAGGGTTACATTTTCCTATCTCTAACTTAGGGTTACGTCATCAACAATATTTCCAAATGTCTAACATTTATTCAAGTATTAACCATGTTTCAAGAATGGATGACCTACCTAGGTATTTTTAGGAACATATGTCAACCCTAAATATTATCATCATTATTCAATTTACTCTCAAATTTATAGATCATTATCAAGATCAAATAGTATCATTAGAACTCATGTTTAGATCAGGAAGAGTCATGGGTTGGGCATATGATTATGGGTTTGCAAGATTAAGATTAATCATCAACATATCAAGAGAAATCCTTATTTCAATGGGCATGTTTCAAATTCTAGAGTAGATGAATCACAAGATAAGATTTAAACTCAAATTTATCCATGTTGATTTCAAAATAATCATTAGAGACAAATCTAGGGTTTCTCAAGGGTTAATCATCATTATTGATCCATTAGATAAACGAAATAAGCAAGAGATCAAATATAGGTATATTAGTAATATCCATAACGAATTGGTCTTCACAAGTATTTTTAGAAGGTTCATTGGATTTTTTCATCAAAATGGACTATTTGTTCATCATTTTTGGAGTTTGGATGCATTAGATACGATTTAAATAAGATTCGACCATATTATTGATTTTTTTAGTAGAGAGGAGAAAAAATACCTTAATATGGAAAAACGAGGGTCATCAGATGTGCAAGGAATGGCCCATATTGAGCCACGTGAGCTAGGTGGATCACTTTATCAAATTTTTGGTTCAAGCCTTGGCTTCGTCGGTTCAAATCTTGATTTTGACCAGTTCTCGACCAGTTCGGTACTGGTTGGACCCCCTTCTAGACCGGCCGGTTCTTCAGCCCTCTCCTTCCTCGTGCAAGCCTCACACGAGCCCAAGAACAGGGTAGATGGCTTGTCAGCATGGAGAAACTCTAGAATAAAGAGTGGGTGAGGGAGGCCGCATGCAGGCCGTCCTAGTCTGACACCACCTCACGGACTCGGTGGGAGCCAAATAAAGGGAGGAGGAGGTGCACAGTAGGAATGCCCAAAATGGGCTTGGCGGCAGCACATATCTAGAAGTAGAGAATGATGTGGAGAAATCAAGGTTCTTTAGGCCAAATGAGAGCATGGAAGATGGGGGAAACCCCTGTGGAATGATGGGGGGAGCCATATCCAGAGGTTTTTATAGCGTTTTGGGCTAGGGTTAGGGCTAGGGGACTCCTTGGTGGTAGCCATGGCCGCCGGAGTGAGAACAAGAGGCGAGGACCTCATTTTGGCGGCTGTATAGAGCATGAACGGTGGTCAAATTAGGATTCAAACTATTCGAATTTGTGAGACAAACCTTCCCTCTCTGTTGTAACTTTGAATCGGGGTCTTAGGCGTGAGATTTCACTTTTGGCCTTCATTTACTCCTCCCCACTGATTGCGGGAGGTAGAAGATGGGTCGGTGGACGTTGGATCAGGCTTGGATCTGCAAGATCTAGATCCAAGGGCCCTGGATCTCCCCCGACCCTTTACCCGGATTGCTGACTTGGAAAAGCCAAATAAAAGGCAAAAAGAAGGGATTTTAAGGCATTAACTTCAAGAATTCATAGAAAATCATAGGAATGTCCAATTTGAGTGAAATTTGGATCATAGCTTCACAAAAAAGTGGAGAATCTTTATAAAATGTTTGAGAACAAAAAGATGAAGTTTGATTGACCAATTTTCTTCTTTGGAAAATATGATGAATTAATCAAACTTGAGGTGTTATAATGTGTATAAAGTTTGCATTGCTCACCATATTTTGGATTTGAGTCTCAATAATGATTATGAAGCCAAGAAAAATGGTTTGGCACCATGAGTGAGCATAAAGAGGCTAAAAGGGTAATTACTTCATTCTTATGCAAAATTCCAGTTTGTCACATCCTTCCCTCCTTAAAAAGGAATTTTGTCCTCAAAATTCAAAAACATCCTCAAAATTGGCACTATCATAATCTACGTCTTATCCCCAAATATTCGAATTATCCAGATGTAAAACATATCCTCAAATACTATAACATTCTCAACTATAAAATCAAAATCATGTCTTCAAACTTCAAGTAGTACAATAATCATAATTGGGATTCCATGTTTCATATCATAACTAACTTGATACTCATACCACTTCATCATCGAGCAATTGAGTATCAAGGTCAATGCATATATTGTTCAAAGTCATCATATGAGTCACAAATTTGGAGAT
Source organism: Alisma plantago-aquatica (assembly GCA_963693085.1). Taxonomy (NCBI): domain Eukaryota; kingdom Viridiplantae; phylum Streptophyta; class Magnoliopsida; order Alismatales; family Alismataceae; genus Alisma; species Alisma plantago-aquatica. The sequence continues at coordinate 336,793,131 of OY856410.1, forward strand.
GTCATATTTTAGGTCAATCAAATAGAGTCCTTGAATAAAGTGTACAAGGTGACTTTCAATCCCAATATCTCAGGGTCCTACCTTCTACATTGGCCTAGGTGGGGTTATACATCCATGATTTGAGATTTCATATTTCAACATTTTCAGACAACATCATACTTTCAATATCATGATTTCGAGCTCAAAATCAATGGGAGGTCCCACCCTAGTCCTAATGAGAGCTAAACCTTAATTCATAAATCGAGTGTTTACATAGTCATCATTTCAAAAATTTCAAGACTTAGGATTTTGAAGTCATTAGTCATATATATCTCAATGTCCAAATAGTGTGATCATAGAATTTGTATCATTATTGAGATTGATAATCTTGAGTCACAATATTTATATCAGTATCAAGAATCAAGATCAAAAGTCATAGGTCCATAATTTTGAAGCTAGGGTTTAGATTCCTATTTAGACCTTAAGGGAGATCACTCATCTATATTCAATTTTGAGCAACAATATTCAAGCAATATCCGAGCAACATATCAAGATTTCATTATCATTGTATCCAAGGTTGATGAATGATCTACACCTAGGTCTATCTAGGAAGTCAACCACAAGCTATAGTCAATATTGTCCTATATCAAGATCATTATCAAATCAATATTCAAGATCGAGCATCAACCATGGGTTTAACCTATTAGGCTTAGGTCAACCAGTCAAAATAGGGTGGAATGAATACCTTTCCAAACTCTAAATAATCAATAGGATGAAAACTTAGAGGTGGTCATAATAGGGATGTAACCTAGGTTAGGGGAGTCATGAGTCAACTACCACCTTAATCTGGTATAATGCCAACATTAGTCATTATTAATTGAGCTTATTCAAATAGGGAGAATATCCATGATTAAATCATATTCCATAAGGTCATGACATCAAAAATTCAAGATCATAATAAGGCAATAATGTCGATATTTTACAAAGTTAATTTAATCTTTGTATTCCTTTCCTTTTATGATCAAGGTAGTGATATAATTTGGAAATCAAGGATTTTAATTTGGCATTTGAGGAATTAGAGAATTATAGTGCAAAATCTAGGCCCATAATCATCATATCCAAATCAAGATTGCAAAAGGCATCAATAGTCAATAGGAAAACTGCTTTTGCATCATAGGTCTTACATCATGATTTTGTGAGTCTTAGACTTAGTCAATTGATAGCTTAGTCATGATGGGCATCAAATAGGGAAAAAGTTTGCTTAACTATGTTTGAGGTTTAACCAACAATATGGAAACATAGAATAAATCAAATAGGGACCTTATTAACAATAAGGTATAAGGTATAAGTACTTCTTATTTCACCAAATTAAAATTATCAATATTTACCTCAAACATAGCAAACATGTAGTCAAGTTTTGGTTAAATCGAGTTTGCATGATATTAGGGGTCATTCAGGAGTATTTGATTTCAAGATTTATTGATCAAAATTGAGTATTCAAGTTAAGGTCAGATCATGGTATCCACTTTCAAAATTTAGTGATATTCATTTTTCCCACGCATAAGCTACCCATAATCGAGACATCTGTGGAAAAATGTAATGAGATGGACCACATGATGGGATGAGAAGACTACATAATCTTAATCTACATGGGTGGCTTGGGTAGTCCTTAAAGAAGAGATGAGATGCTAGAAGACTCTCTAGGGTTTCACAAGAGAACCTTTAGGTCCAGTTCTGGATCAATTAAGGTCAGGTAGAGTAGGGGATCTCAACCACCGTGAAGACGGATAGGAGAAATTATGCCAGGACCCCGATCCTAGACACCTAAATTTTCACCATTATGAACTTTAGCGTTTCTTGGGTGTAAGAGAGTTGAGATATTATTTACTTAAAGTATATGGGAGTGTGTAAGCTCTGATACCAACTGTCACGGAACCATTCATACCCCAATCTCAATCCTACTTCCTAGACAGTAGTAAGAGGATTGAAGCGCCTGGTAGGATCTAACACACTGGCATATACAATAATAAATAATAACTCAAAAATTGGATATATAAAGAACAAACTAACCCAATATGGAGGTATATCTGATTTATCTTTGTCATCAGAGTATGTAGAGTGCGGAAGCAATCTTAATCACTGTTCCATTTGTATTTCCTAAAATCAAGAAAATCGAGACACAATCATGAAATTGCACGGTAAGCTATCAAAATCAAGTAAAGCGGTTTATAACAAAAGAGTATATTTGGCAGGACTTATATTCAAAAGAATAACAAATGATTTCCAAAACCAATATCATTTGACAAAATTTTTGTTATTCAACGATTCGATTTTTATTACAAGTTCCCATTATGTTGTAATTCAAAAAGCATACTTATATATTTTGTGTGACTCTATTACCCCAACGCGATGGGGAAGGTCACTAGGCTCCTTCTCACCATAGGAACATAGGAAGCCAATGTACAAGTCCCACCTCCAAATGAGGGGGGGTTGTTGCTCTCAATATCAACATTACCAATATCATCATCATTATCAATATACAGGCAGTCATAATGGGCATGCAATTTATGTTTTCATGTTTTTCAAAATATAGCATAGAAAAATAGAAGACTAATCATAGGTAACAGTATCTCATCCAAGTAAATAGCCAATTATACATAAAAGTATCTTCAATACAATCAAGGAGTTATATAGTAGCATACCTTTCACCGAGATTTTGAGTACATATTCACTAGTAATAGGACGACCCTTCGAGTTAGATCCTAAAACACAATGTTTGGATCAAAGGTCAAGATCATAGTTTAAAAGAATCATGTTTCACTATTCGGATTAGGGTTACATTTTCCTATCTCTACCTTAGGGTTAGGTCATCAACAATATTTCCAAATGTCTAACATTTATTCAAGTATTAAGCATGTTTCAAGAATGGATGACCTACCTAGGTATTTTTAGGAACATATGTCAACCCTAAATATTATCATCATTATTCAATTTAGTGTCAAATTTCTAGATCATTATCAAGATCAAATAGTATCATTAGAACTCAAGTTTAGATCAGGTAGAGTCATGGGTCGGGCATATGATTAGGGGTTTGCAAGATTAAGATTAATCATCAACATATCAAGAGAAAACCTTATTTCAATGGGCATGTTTCAAATTCTAGAGTAGATGAGTCACAAGATAAGATTTAAACTCAAATTTATCCATGTTTGATTTCAAAATGATCATTAGAGACAAATCTAGGGTTTCACAAGGGTTAATCATCATTATTGATCCATTAGATAATCTAAATAAGCAAGAGATAAAATATAGGTATATCAATAATATACATAACGAATTGGTATCCACAAGTATTTTTAGATGGTTCATTGGATTTTTTTGATCAAAATGGACTATTTGTTCATCATTTTTGGAGTTCAGATGCATTAGATACGATTTAAATAAGATTTGGCCATATTACTAATTTTCTGAGTAGAGAGTAGCAAAAATACCTTAATATGAAAAAATGAGGGTCGTCGGATGTGCAAGGAATGGCCAAAATTGAGCCATGTGAGCTAGGTGGATCACTTTATCAAATGTTTGGTTCAGGCCTTGGCTTTGTTAGTTCAAATCTTGATTTTGATCGGTTCTCGGCCGGTTCGGTCCTGGTTGGACCCCCTTCTGGACCGGTCGGTTCGTCATCCCTCTCCTTCCTCGTGCAAGCCTCACGCGAGCCCAAGAATAGGGCAGAGGGCTTACCGGCGTGGAGTAACTCTAGAAGAAAGAGTGGGTGAGGGAGGTCACACACAGGCCATCCCAGTCTTCCACCACCTCGCGGACTCGATGGGAGCCAAAGAAAGGGAGGAGGAGGTGCATAGCAGGAACGCCTAAAATGGGCTTGGCGGCGGTGCAGATTTAGAAGCAGATAATGATGTAGAGAAATCAAGGTTCTTTAGGCCAAATGAGAGCACGGAAGATGGGGGAAACCCATGCGGAATGATGGGGGAAGTCATATCTAGACGTTTTTATAGCGTTTTGGGCTAGGGTTAGGGCTAGGGGGCTCCTTGGTGGCAGCCATGGCCGCCGGAGTGAGAATAGGAGGCAAGGATCTCGTTTGGGTGGCTGTATAGAGCATGAACGGTGGTCAAATTAGGATTCAAACAATTCAAATTTGTTATATGAACCTTCCCTCTCGGTTGGAACTTTGAATCAGGGTCTTAGGTGCGAGATTTTGCTTTTGGCCTTCATTTACTCCTCCCCTTTGATTGCGGGAGGTAGAAGATGGGTCAGTGGCTGTTGGATCATGATTGGATCCATGAGATCTAGATCCAAGGGCCATGGATCACCCCCGACCCTTTACCCGGATTGCTGACTTGGAAAAGCCAAATAAAAGGCAAAAAGAAGGGATTTTAAGGAATTAACTTCAAGAATTCATAGAAAATCATAGGAATGTCCAATTTGAGTGAAATTTGGATCATAGCTTCACAAAAAAGTGGAAAATATTTATAAAAAGTTTGAGAACAAAACGATGAAGTTTGACAGACCAATTTTCTTCTTTGGACAATATGAAGAATTAATCAAATTTGAGGTGTTATAATGTGTATAAAGTCTGCATTGCTCACCATATTTTGGATTTGAGTCTCAACAATGATTATGAAGCCAAGAAAAATGGTTTGGCACCATGAGTGAACATAAATAGGGTAAAAGGGTAATTACTTCATTCTTATGCAAAATTCCACTTTGTCACAGGATATCCCCGTAAGGATTGGGAATCTATATGTCCCATGTGATTTCATAGTTATGGACATCAAGGAGAATCCATGCTACCCCCTCATTTTTGGAAAACCTTTCCACTCCACTACTAGAGCTCTGATTGATGTTGAAGCTGGAATTTTGACCCTAAGAGTGGAAAACCAATCTTTTGATTTCTATGCATCTAAAAGTGCAAAGGAACACACTGCAGAAGAAGAGGCTTATTTTGTTGACTGTGTTAATCAATTTACTGAAATGCAACAGCGGGTCCTTTCCTCAAAATATAATATTCCCTCAGAAGAGTACGATGATGAAAAGGAGTCTGAGAGTGAACCAGTCTATGTAGAGACAAAAGAAATACCGGAAACTATGGAGGAGAAACCTCTCGGCCCTGTTGTTACACATATTGATCCTTCTTCAGGTATCCATGAGCCATCTCGTCTAGAAACTACTATCCTCTTGAATGTACCGGCAGCCAAATGATAGAGACTACTCATTTCATCTTTCCTCCTCAACAAGATCTGGATTGTACTTTCTACCAAGACCAGTCCCCACATCCATATCTGATGGACATCAGTGACCAACATTGCTACGATGAAGTGATAGTGCATCAAAAATTGAACTTTTCTTCGGTGCCTCAATAGCACTACACCATCAATGGTGCCACTCAGGTCCCCTACAACTATTCTCCACCTCACATTAAGCAACAAAGAATGATACAACATAACTCAAGTGGTTTCCCAATATGTTCTGACAATGGTCGTTCCATATGGGGAAGAATACAAGAAGCTAGAATCAAATCAAGGATAAAGGAATGGATGAAAAAGAAACCACCAAAAGATATGTCAATCCAGCCCAAGCTCCAAATACAACCCCACCATGGTGATGATATCAGCATGTCGAGTCAGTGACATAAAACAAAGGTGCTTGTTGGGAGGCAACCTGACCCTTAACTTAGTTTTTACATTTCAGTTTTGAATTAGAAAATTTTGCCCCCAGTAGATAATGCATCACAAGATGCAATCTTAAGTTCTGATAGTTTTCATTTTTGAGATTTCATATGAAGAACACGTTGCTGAGAGGAACACAACCACATCTGGTGGTCCAACTGGCACGATTTTTCCCCTCCATCTCAGATTTAGAGTTTGCTCAGGACGAGAAAATTTCTATGTTTGGGGTGGAAAGTGAGTGGTACGTACTTTACTCTCCACACACTCCTATATGTTTCAAACTTAAGATTCCATCATTGCAATTTTGATCAAAATTTTCAAAATTTTAAGTTTTCAAAGTAGTTTGTATAGAAACTTGATGAAGTTTTGATGCTTTTGTTTCAATCAAAGCCATTACCTAGTCATTTGTCCCATTTTTCCATGTTGTTTTGAATCATTATACCCTCCTTATTCGAAGTGAAGCCTTAAGAGGGACACTTTTTGAAACTAGTCAATTGATTGAAATCATCTTGTGAAGCTTATGAATCCTATCATCATGTCTCCTTCAGTAAAATGGCAAGCTTCTATCGAACTGATAGGGATCAAACACATCATGCTTCCTATTGACAAGTGGAACAATAGCATGGAATCTCCACCAGATCCTCATGAAGTCATTATTTGAGCAGAGTATGATAAGGAGAACAACTCGGTGCACTGAATCGTAAATCAAGTTGCATTATGATCTAAACTCTCGTCTACACTTCTTCTACCATCTTCTTACCCCTCCATCCATCAAAAAGAAACAAAAAGCCAAAAATAGTGCCAAACCCTAAGTTTGGGGTGGCATGCCACCTCTCTCTTTCTTTGTTTCTTCCATACCCCTCGCTATGTAATAGGGGTGTATCACCAAGAAAAGATGCCAATGTGCACACAAAAATGCAATCTCGAGTTGAATAGAGGAGAGATTTGCACACAAAAAATAAAATATAGAGTTGCAGTCAATGTAATTGCAACCATATAATAAAATCTCGAGTCGAATAGAGGAGAGATATACAAATTCCTTCCATACCACCCTTCACTGCCTTTTCCACCTAAAGGCACAATGAATGTCTCCCTTATCTTGAAAAACACCAGTGTCAGATCAAGTGCACACTTGTTGTTCTGTGAGAATCTCTGGACTCTTATGAAACTCTTAGAAATGCTTGTTGTTGGAAAAAGTGGGGAGGGGGGAAGTGATGTTGAAAAATAAACTCAGGAATGAAGATATTGTAAGATGTGCTCAGTGATCTCAGGAAGTTGAGATGCTTAGCCATACCGAGCAGAAAAAGAAACAATCATGATGTGAAGATGAGGCTATTGTATGAGTTGAGATTATTCATTTGGCGACTATTTTAAATTTTGTGTTACTCGAGGACAAGAAACATTTAAGTTCGGGGTGTTTTGATGAATGCATTTTCATCATGGTTTTAGTCACCACATTTGGCCCAATTTTTCTACAAATACTCACTTTTAATTCCCAATCCTTCTCATATACAAATCTACTCTATTTCATGGGTTTATCTATTATGTTGATTGAATTTATGTGTCTCTATGCAGGGATGAGTTTGGCATAATGCTTTCTTTAGTTTACTTTGGGCCATGACCCATCCTCTACAGTCACGACCCTTTCACTACAACCTCAGCCTTGTCCTCTACACCACGGGCATGTAGCCTACATACCGTGACTCCCTTTCTCCCTCTAACCCTTACCAAACCGCGGTCCTCTCCCGGATACCACCCAACTATGGTCTCTCTACCAACTCTCTCCGACCGTAGACACGTCGCCAACAGACCTCGACCTTGCAACATGCCCATGGTCCTCTCACAACCAGCCACACCCGCGGCCTACATCTTCTCCCTGCTTGCCCTAACCACGACGTCAACAGTCCACACCGCGGCCCTCTACTACAAACTACCATGATCGTGGCTCTACAACACTGTTCATGGTCTCCCTCAGGACCAGTAGATAGCCGCAGACGGTGATTCTCATCTGACTCTCCATCCCAATGTCTGCCTTCGTCTCCATTAACAGCCCACGCAGACTGACTCCTCACGAAAATGACATCTCCGCTGTTACAATCCTAACCTCCTGTAACCTCCACGCCTGAGCCTTCACCTCATCACACATCCCCCACCATCACACTGCGGGCACCTCTTCTCTCCACACTGCGCCCGCGGTCCTCCTCACTGCGACCTCCACTACCATCCACCTGATCACCATCGCAGTCTCTGCTTGCTCAAACCGCAACCACTTTCAGGCGCAACATCCTCTTCAGTTGTAGTTCAATGATGACAACAATCGATAGCCCCTCTGTGCCTCCAACTGTGTGTTGTTATCACAACTGCGTTCCTGTTGTCAACCCTAACCACCACCACCGCAGGCACCCTCTTCAGCAGCCACGACCAAACGCACAACCAGGCCACGCCCGCAGTTAAGTACAAGAGAGGACCGCGACCCACGCACTTAGTCGGGATTCAAGTTCTCAAATGGACACCCGCGGTGGATCAATGCATCCATACACCTCGACCTAGACAGGCACCCAACCTCGAACTCTATAAATAGGCACCTACCCCCACCATTCAAAGGGGATCAAATCATCCTGCCGCCAGGCTATGCCCAGGAAGTGCTCGACCCCTGGGGAGTCCGATCCATGGCCAAGAGCAACCCCTGTGGGACTCTTGTGCAAGCTTCATCTCTGTCCATCCAATCCGTCCACCCAGATCTAAGGTGGAAACCCAGATCTGGACCGTTCAACTATCATCCACACCCACTGACGCATCCACAAGCTGCTCCTCCTACTGCGAGCAAGGAGGATGAGAAGAGAAGGAAGGTGGAGAGAGAAGGCCTTCCCCATCTGTCGTGGTGTCCTTCCCTCCTCGTCTAGATCTTCCCCGATGTTGTGTAGAAGACTGCCTCTCCACCAAGCTGTAGTCATCTTCTTCACCATGCCCATGGCGAAATCTATCCCCTCTCTTGTTCTTTTTGTTTCTCTCACCATGAGTGAATAGTTTCTTTTTGTTGGGGTGTGGGGACTAGCGCCACTGCCCATGCTTACATGTCCTTTTATGAAACATTCCATGACTTGTATATAACTTTTCATTTCATTGTTAATCATTTGATGTGTGCTTGTGCATTGATCACCTACTTGCATGATCTATTTCATTTCTATGTTGTGAGAACTTCAATACGAAAGTTTTGAATGACGATTAATGTGGTTGACTCGCTGACGAGAACTTTTGATGGGATTCCCTAAAGTCGTAAGTGTGTGATCCATGAGGTGACGAGACATCTATCCCACGGTGATTCTTTTGTGTGCCTAACGCCCGTATGGGGGGCCACAACTTCAGTTGGATATCTGTATCTTTGGAGTCATAAGTGTGTGATCTGGATGGCGACGAGACATCAGATGCCTAAGGTGATGCTTACGTGAACATAACGTCTGTATGGAGGGTTTGCAGCTCCTCCATTTGGATGGTTATATCTAGCCTGGATGTGTGTGTTTGGATATGTTTGCATGTGTAGCAGTGGTGAAACCCAGGTCCATCCCAGCAATTCCCATCATTAATCTTTAATCAACTTTTAATCCTGCCCTTTACTTTCCTGCAAGTAGTTTAATCCAAATCAATCAACTCTCATTATAGATATTAATCTTGATTCAACTAGATTCGACTAGTAAGATTCTTAAAAATGTTGTCCCTTGGGATTTGATCCTTAACTATACTGCGATAAGACCCGTCCACTTGCGGGTGGTACTATTGCACAAGGTTTTGGTAAAAATTCAGGGATTCGACCCCTGGGTGATCAGTTTGTTACTGCAGTAAAAACCATGTCACCTATCCTTCTTGAGGACTTGCCTTGCCTATCTCCTTCACTTGGAGATCTGGAACACCTTGACTTCTTCAACCTTGAAGAACAACAACTCCTTCTCTTTCACTCGGAGAAGATCTTCAACCTTTTCATCAATAGGAAAGAGGGTAGGAAGATGGTGGAGGAGAGCTTTACATCAATACATGGAGTAGTTCTCTTACAAAGGAACCAATCTCACTCATACTCACGAATTTGACTTGAAGGTAGAGAGAGAAAGGGGCTCAAAGGGTTAGAACACTCTCAACTAGGCTAGGACCAAGCATATGTGGAATGAGCTACCTTGGAATGATCTGGAAGAGGTCCTATTTATAGCTAATGGTCCCCCTTTAAGTTGTGGGACACTTAGATGTGAAATATAGTCATTTTTGCTTAAAGAAATGACTCTATTTTTTCTCAAAACACACACCAATGGTCACAATCACTTTTTTTGCAAATTCCATACATTGCAATCGATCGAGTTTCAATAAAGGTAACTCGACCGATAGAGTAAAAGACAAAGCCGATATTCAAATCATCAGTCGAGTTTGTCTTGGGGAAACTCGACCAACCAATGAAGATCGATTTGGTCAGGTATCGATCGATCAAGTTTCTATGAAACCAAAACTCGATCGACGATGCCATCTTCCGAGAACTGATCTAGGAGGATCGATCGAGTTTGTAACTCGACCGATTGACTGCCTATGATCAATTTTCTAAAGTGCATCTAAAGTGATTAAAACTTGGTGTTTAGTGTCCCAATCAATTTTCTCATCTTAGTTACAATTAAATTCATCAATATAAGTGATTACAAAAATATTTTAAGGTCGTTTACATAGATTTCCAAAATTACACACTTGTAGAGCTTTTGACTTGAACTTGAGCAAATTAGGGCTTTTGATTTTTTATCCTTTTCATGTACCTAACACCTAAAATCAATCTTCAATACACATAATAGATACATATGAATGGAATGGTTAAGTCATTATCAAAATATGGACAATGTATAACCTCTAGGTCAGCATTCTCCCCCTTTTTGACAATAACAAACCATTTCTCAAACATATTGAAAAGGATATAGAAGTTATACCTTTGCCTTGGGAAATAAGGGGATTCAAGATGTGAACAATGTGAATTGTTCCCCTTCAATCTATGATTCCTCTAACCTACATGGTTAGTCTATCTACACAGAGAAATAATAGCATATATTTACTATGTGGTCCTTTACAAGTCACATGATAAAATAGTAAATGAGCAAGAAAAGGATCTCATAAGCAATAAGCAATAGTATAACAACGAATAACAATATGATTGAGTTTCAAGACATTGAAATTTCTCTCCCCCTTTTGACATTATAAAAAAGAAAGGGGGGTAGAAGAGCATATATTTAGGTCTTCTCCAAAACACAATCAACCAGATAATCATACAAGCAATCTCATATTATAAGTCAAACAGAGACAAAAGCAACATACAATCTCAGTCATAATCAAAATATGGTGAAAGATAGCACCAACACATAAGATATATCAGAGTAACTAGAAAGAGTGCACATCACATATATTACAACTCAGATGCATGTTCTCATGAAAGCAACTACAAGCAAGAAGCGATGAAAAATAGTAGATAAAATAGTACAACTCAGATAATGTGCCCAGATGTTTCTTATACAAAAAAAACCTAGAAAGATGTATATGATCAGCATGCTAGACTAAAAACTAAGAAACAAACTAAACATCTAAACTGTCTATATCAACAACATCATCATCATTGGCTCTAGGCTCGTAGTCCTCTTCTCCATCAGAGGGTGCAGTTGTAGTGTTTTCATCACCAGAAGCAGCACCATCACCATCACCATCATTAGAAGCGTCCTCACCATCACCGTTGTCGTCATCAGTAGCCTCAACATCATCAGTCTGTTCAGGCATCTCCTCATCAACAGGAGGACCAAAACCACGACCAGGCCAACGAGCATTATGCTCAGACCAAGACATACCAAGAGCATGGAGCTCATTGGCCTGAGGAAAGGATGGAGCAGAGTTTCCAAGGCTGGAAAGAAAGGTGGCCAGGGGGCAGCAGGAAATGGGAGATAGGTGAGAATAGAACTACCAGCAGTGAAGGGTGGAGGAGGAACAGCAGCGGAAGGCTCAGGTGCAGGATAGTAATGATTGGATGCATATGAAGCGTAATCACTACCTAAGTAGGGCTGGTAGGTGGGGTAGGGGTGTGCACAATATAGGTTCATGGTACACATGATAGAACACAGATCCTGATGTAGGTTCTCCTGAACTTTTTGGTTGTATGCTTGTTGGTGCATCATGTAGCCCATAAGGGTTTCATTAGATACATAGAACGAAGCACGACTAGGTCGAGGAGGAGGCTGAGGAGGTGGAGCTTGGGAAGAGGAGGTAGGGGCTGCAGAGGCAGAGGCAGAGGAAGAAGCACTAGGGGTGGAAGAGGAAAACACAGACACATACTTCTGAATCGTGGTTTCACTGATACATACACCTTTCCTAGCTACTTTGTAATGAAAGTCAGAAAAAAGTGATTTCTCAGTAGCAAACTAAAACAAACCACAGATCATGGCTGGGTAGGGGGGATGGGTGCCTTTGGTGTTCTTACCAGTGTCAAAGCGGGTCATATGGTGTAGAATGTATCTGGCCACTTGACACCAATGTTCTCTAGGATGCAATACATAATGACAGCAGTGTTCTCTGCAATATCCATTTCATTTTTCTTCAGATGGATGTTGCAGTTGATCACTAATGCCAAAATGTGCTTCCTAGGTCGAGGGAGGAGGAAAGTAGGGTGCTCTTCTTCTTATATGGAATGTCAAGTTTCTTCAAGTATTGATGAATGTCAGGGAGAGTAAGTTTATTTTGCTTGTAGAAACCTTCGGGATCCAAAAGATCGAAGTACTCACCATAATCCTTGTGCCAGGTATCATTTTCATCATCTCCAAAAAAGAAGACATTTAGAATATCCTTAGAGATTTGAAAATGTTTACCCACGATCATCGAGGTTAGGATTACTTGAGCATTCTGTGGGGGTACGAGGGAGTCCTAGTTCCAATGCAAATTAGCATAGAACTCATGAACTACTTTTGTAATGGTCATCGAATTGAAAAAGCAATCACGTTCAACAGCCAAGGCAGAAAGGTGGTGGCCGAAGAGCAACATAGAAACCCAGTCTATAACCACTTTATGCCTAGGGCTTGGCTCAAACAAGGTGTGAAAAGGAAAAGGACTCCTAAGAAGAAGGTCCTTATACCTATTAATGGCCTCTATTGAGACAAAAGAGATATCATCGAAGGGAATCAAGCAATTAGATGAAGAAGACAAAGGTGCATTGCTAGGGGTGGGTCATTTTCTCCTTTGGGAAGCCATGGATGCGAGAAAGAGAACGAGAAATGAGAAAACAAGCAAAACAAACCGCAAGAGCCACCCAAAAACCACCAGAGAGCAACCGGGGAGGTCTAGGTTGAGCTATCTAGGTATGAAAAGGGCTAGGATAGGGAAGGTTAGGGCTAGGGTGAGAGCTTAGGGCTAGAAGAATAGGAATCAGTCGTCTATTCTCTAGTTGAGATTGAGAATAGTCAGTCGATCCAAACTTAAGTTGGCTTCAGCCCGCGGATCGGTCAAGTTCTGAGAGTTGAAAACTCGACCGATTGGTCCTCTGAAGAACAACTCTCGGCCACTGATCGGTCGAGTTTGTCCTGGGGGAAACTCGATCGATGGTCAACCTGACCTAAAACCATCAAACTTAATTTCTAGCCATATGCATGCCAACTAAATTCATTTTTCAAGTCTATTATGTATATTGAACATACTTAGGGACATATCACTCATCATTGGGTACTATTTGGTGATAAAACCAATAAATTAGAGAAAAGCCCAAAAACAAGTGAAACTAAGCATGTCCACAAGCAAATTAAGCACATATTAAGAAATTTTAGGCTAGGAAGGTGAGTAAATCATGAGAAAGACATATATGATAAAAACAACTAACTAGATAGCATGTCAATATCATCCAAAGCAACAATGAGTAGTTTAGATCTAATAAAGTTGAATTATTCTCTAGCTAGAGGTTTAGTGAAAATGTCTGCGAACTGATTTTCAGTGTCTACATGCGTGATATAAATATCCTTCTTGGCAATATGATCATGAAGAAAATGATGGAGAACCTCTATATGTTTATCTCTACTATGCAATCTAGGATTATAAGAGAGATTGATTGCACTAGTATTATCACAATAGATAGGAGAAGCATCAAAATGTATGTTAAAGTCTTGGAGCATTTGCTTCATCCATAGGACCTGGGCACAACAACTCCCGGATGCAATGTATTCAACCTCGGTATTTGATAATGCCACGGTGCTCCGTTTCTTGGAAAACCAAGATAGCAAGCATGGTCCTAGAAGGAAGCAAGTGCCACTTGTACACTTTCTATCAATCAAACAACCCGTGTAATCCGCATCACTATATGCTACAAGAGTAAAGTCCCTTGACTTAGGATACCATAGTCCAAAATTTTGATTTTTGGCTAAGTACCTCAAAATTATCTTAACAATAATAAGATGTGATTTCCTAGGGCTTGATTGAAAGTGAGCACACAAGCCAAAATTAAACATAATATCAGGTCTAGAGGCAGTTAAATAAAATAAACTTCCAATCATACCTCTATAGATCTTCTCATCTATCTTCTCACCTTCTTCATCTCTATCAAGTTTGGCGGTGTTGGACATGGGTGTATCCATCGTCTTCATGTTCTCCATCCCAAAGTGTTTGAGTAGTTCACTAGTGTACTTGCCTTGGTTGATGAAGTTTCCATCTTTGGTTTGCTTGATTTGAAAGCTGAGGAAGAAATTCAACTCACCCATCATGCTCATCTCAAACTCACTCTGCATAAGAGAACTAAACTCCTTGAAAAGATCAAGATCAGTTTCGCCAAAAATGATATCATCAACATAAATTTGAATGATAAGAAAATTGCTAGAAGTATGTTTTAGAAATAGAGTAGAATCGACTTTGCCCATGACATACCCATTGTCTAACAAAAAGTTATTTAATTTCTCATACGAAGCTCGAGGTGCTTGTTTGAGTCCATAGAGAGCTTTTTGCAACAAATAAACATGATTGTGTAACTTGTCATTTTCAAAGACCAGAGGTTGAGCAACAAATACTTTCTCCTTGATTATACCATTCAAAAATGCACTTTTAACATCCATTTGATATAGAAAGAAATTTTTATAACTAGAAAAGGCAAGTAGCATTCTAATAGATTCAAGTCTAGCAACATGAGCATAAGTTTCATCAAAGTCAATACCTTCTTGTTGATTGTAACCTTGTGACACTAACCTTGCTTTGTTCCTTACCACTTTTCCTTTCTCGTCAAGCTTGTTTTGGTAGACCCACTTGGCGCCAATGATTTTTTTGTCACTTGGTCTTGGCACTAGAGTCCACACACAATTTTTCTTGAATTACTCTAGTTCCCCTTACATGGCTAGGATCCACTCATCATCACCAAGAGAATCCTTGATGTTCTTTGGTTCCAGCTGTGAGATGAAGGCACTGTCTTCTTGTTCTTTGTTGTAGGCATCTCGTGTCTTCACTCTCTCAAATGGGTTGCCAATGATTAGCTCTTTGGGATGATTCTTTGCAAAGCGAGGAGTGGGATCCTTCTTCTCTTGATCTTCTACTTCTATCACCTGCTTACCTTTTTTGTCAATGTTGAGGTCTTTCAAGATAGGAATTAACTCATCTACAACATCATTATCAACAACATTCTTTCTAACAACAGGGTTAGTTTCAATAAACTTGACATTAATAGATTCTTCAATTTTAGATAATTCAATGTTGAAAACTATGTAAGCCCTGCTTGTAGTGTTATAGCCTAGGAAGAAAGCCTTATACAATTTCGGATCAAACTTGTCGAGAGAATCCTTCGTGTTCAAAACAAAACAAGGACATCTGAAAATATGAAAGAAATTGGTGGATGGCTTTCTACCTCGCCATAACTCATAGGGGGTTTTCTTCAAAGAAGGATGTGTAAAAACTCAGTTCTGCACAAAACAAGCGGTGCTAATGGCTTCAGTCCAAAACTTCTTAGGAATGTCATATTCAAGAAGCATTGTCCTCGCCATCTCTTGAAGCGACATGTTATTTCTCTCTACTACCCCCTTTTATTGAGGTGTACGAGGAGAAGAGAAATTGTGTGAGTAACCAGATTTTTCACAAAAACACTCAAAAAGATCATTTTCAAACTCTCCCCCATGGTCACTGCAGATAGAAACAATATGACAAGAAGCTTTGTTTTCAACTCGTTTACAAAACCTCGAGAAAACATCAAGAGTATCACTTTTAGAAATGAGAAAGAAGGTCCAAGTATAACAAGAGAAATCATCAACAATCACAAGACAACACTTGGAACCGCAAAGTGTTTGCTTTATCATTAGTCTGAATAGACCAATATTAAGAAGCTCAAGAGCTCTTTTGGTACTAAGGACTCCTTTGGATTTGAAGGATGACTTGGTTTTCTTGCCTTGTGTACAAGGTTGGCATTCCTCATCCTTTTCAAAATCCAATTTGGGAAGTCCCGGAACCATATCCTTTTTGCTCAATTTCTTCATTTAATGCATATTCACATGATCCAAACGGCGATGCCAAAGCGAAATATCATTTTTATCCACAACCAAGCATCTACCAAGTACGACCTTTAGATAATCAAGAACAATAACATAAAGATTACCATTTCTAGTTCCCTTATATATGACATTGTAAGTGAGGGAATCTAGAAGCGAACATTCTAAAGATGTAAAAAACACAAGATATCCATTATTACAAATTTGTCTTACACTTATTGTGATGTATGCCATCAACAAATAGAACATTTTTGATACATAGCTCGTTGCCTACATCACCCTCACCTATAACCTTACCCTTCTTGTTGTCCCCAAAGGTCACCGATCCTCCTTTCTTTTTCATAAATTTGTTGAAATGGCTGATTTCACCTGTCATATGTTTTGAGTAGCCACTATCAACAAGCCACCTCTTTTTGACCTGCATGAAAGAAGGATGTTGGTACCCAACTCAAACTTTGGGATCTGGGGTTAGCTTGGGGACCTATTTCATCTTTGGGTTGGTCCCCTTTGGCTTGTAAGGACAATAAGTAGAGTAATAATAATCACATTTACAATGAACACATGCCATAGGGTTCTTAGAGTCAGAAGTCTCTCCATGGAAAATAGGAGGTTCCACACTTTTCTTTTTACCCTTACTCTTATTCTTGTTCTTGTTCTTACCTTTGGGAGCAGTCCCATCATATCCTAAACCACTAGTACCAATTTGTTTGGTAGAGTGTTCTAGGATAGCATTAAGGGATTTCTTTCCCATAAGAAACTTTTGCAAAGAAGCTCTTAACTTAGCATTATCATCACTAAGGTTAATGACAGTAGTAGATAAACTAGTAAGTTCATCTCTAGCATGCAATAGATTGGCCTCTAAATAGAGGGCTTTAGTATGAAAGGAATCACATTCTAAAGCAGTGCTAGCTACCTAATTACTTTGCAAAATAAGTCTAGAAGATAGATCATTAACTTGAGCAAGCAACTTAGCATTTTCATATTTAAGCAACAAGATTTCCTTTTGATAAAAATGAATTTCTTGCTTCCTAGCTTCATCAATGAGATTTAGTTCTACATTTTCAGTTTTAAGAACATCTATCTCATCTTTGACATCTTTGGTTATCTTCCTTAATATATGCAATAGCTTAAGGTAGATACCATTCTCAACCTCTACTCCATTATATTGAAGCTCAAGGTCAAGAAATTGCCCTTGTAAAGAATCTATGCTATCAAGGAGAAGTTTTTCATTTTTATCAAGAATCTCAATTTTAGCATAAAGATCGTCTACTATCTTGCCTAGTCTTTTCCTTTTATATTTGCATTTAGTAAGAGATGATCGACAATCATTAAGCATATCAATAAGAGTTTCCTTAGATAACTCATGCAAATTGACTTCACTTACCTCACCTACATCTTCACTTGTAGAGGCCATGAGAGCAAGGTGGAATTCTCCATCTTTGGAGCTTGAAGAGCTTGAGGAAGACTCCCCAAGCTACATGAGTTGCATCTTTACTTCTTCTCTCTTTCTTTTCCTTCCTCTTGTACTTTCCTTCTCTCTTGTACTCCTTGTCCTTCTTGTGGCTTCTCTTATGATGGCTCTTCTTGGCCTTGGGACAGTCACTCTTGTAATGGCCTTTTTGGCCACATTCATAGCATCTAGGAGTTGATGAAGAAGGCTTCCCCTTGAAGTGTTTTCCCTTGGAGTAGTTTGCTTCATGCTCATTAGGGCCTTCATCTTCACTTGAGGAAGGAGTAGGGGACTTGAGAGAAAGTTGTTGCTGCCAAACCATCTCTTCAATTTGAGCTTTGAAGGTTGTATCCTTGATCTTCTTGGACTCCTTCTCTTCTCTCTTTTCTTCTTCTTCTTCTTACTTATCAATCCTTGGTTCATGGGCTTGAAGATTACCAACCAACTACTCGGTTGACAATTCACTAAGGTTGTACACTTCTTCAATGATTGTAACCTTCGGCTCCCATCTCTTTGGAAGAGATCTTAAGATCTTGAAGTTGATAGTGCCTTTGTCCATCACACTACCAAGGGTTGCAAATCCATTGATGATCACATTGAGCCTTTTGTACATATCTGTCACTCTTTCATTCTTACCCATCTTGAAGTTCTCAAGTAGACCACCAAGCATGTAGATCTTGGCTTCCTTTACTTGCTTTGTTCCTTCATAGGTGACACATAGCTTGTTCCAAATTTCATGTGTGGTGCCCCAAGAGGAGATCTGGTTGAACTCAGATGGGGTGAGGGCTACATAGATGATGCTCACTGCTTTGGCATTGAGTTGAGCTTGCTTCATTTGGGCTTTCGTCCATGTGGGGATTTCCCCCTTTGGATCTTCATACTTTAGGTGCACCACCTTACACATCTCATAGCTAACTCCTTAGAGATAGAACTGTATTCTTCTCTTCAAATAGAGGAAGTTGGTGTCATCAAAGATCAGAGGTCGCATGGAGAAGATTCCCTCCAAGTTGAGATCTCCAAGAGTCAAATCACCCATCTTCTCCTACTTGTAGATGTAGCTTGGAGAAGACCTACTTTGATACCACTTGTTGGATCAAGGGATCTATAGGGGGTGAATAGAGCTTCACAATTCTCACAAAACGGATTAAACCACCAAATTATATTAAGTGAAGAAACTCAAACAAACAACAATTTGATGTTTTAACTAGAAAGCATAGCAAGGATGAGAGACAAGGAAGAGCACGCACTTGGACAAGGTGGTTTAGAGTGGTTCCACATCCTAACTAGGAGCAATGTCACTCCACTACCTAGAGGTGGTTAATCTCTAGGATTTGCAATCTTTGTACTCTTATATTCCATCATAAGATTACAAGACAAAACCACAACATCCAAGGGCTTAGTACCTCAAGTAAGGATCTTCAACCTATAGAAGGAGCTTACCCACTTGAACCATGGAGTCTTCAGCCATCGACATGGACTTACCCACTCCTTCTTCAAGTCTTCGGCCTTCAAGGGATTACCTATCCTTCTTGAGCACTTGCCTTTCCTATCTCCTTCACTTGGAGATCTAGAAAACCTTTCTTTCTTCAACCATGAAGAACATCAACTCCTTCTCCTTCACTCAGAGAAGATCTTTAGCCTTTTGTTCAATAGGAAAGAGGGTAGGAAGATGGTGGAGGAGAGATTTACATCAATACATGGAGTAACTCTCTTACAAAGGAACCTATCTCACTCATACTCAGGAATTTGACTTGAAGGTAGAGAGAGAAAGGTGCTTAAAGGGTTAGAACACTCCCAACTAGGCTAGGACCAAGCATATGTGGAATGAGCAACCTTGGAATGAACTCCAAGAGGTCCTATTTATAGCTGAGGGTGCCCCTTTAAGTTGTGTGACACTTAGATACAAAATATAGCTATTTTTGTCAAAGCAATGACTCTATTTTTGCTCAAACACACACCAATTTTCACAATCATTTTTCTGCAAATTCTGTACAGTGCAATCGGTCGAGTTTCAATAAGGTAACTCGTCCGATAGAGTAAAATACAAAGTCGATATTCAAATCATCGGTCGAGTTTCTCCTGGGGAAACTCAACCGACCAATGAAGATAAATTTGGCCAGGTACTCGATTGGTTGAGTTCTGTGAAACCACAACTCAATCGATGCCATCTTTAGAGAACTGATCCAGGAGGATCGGTCGAGTTTGTAACTTGACTGATTGACTGTTTGTGATCAATTTTCTAAAGTGCATCTAAAGTGATTAAAACTTGGTGTTTAGTGTCCCAATCAATTTTCTCATCTTTGTTACAAGTCAATTCATCAATACAAGTGATTACAAAATCTTCTAAGGCCGTTTACATAGATTTCCAAAATTACACACTTGTAGAGCTTTTGACTTGAACTTGAGCAAATTAGGGCTTTTGATTTTTTATCCTTTTCATGTACTTAACACCTGAAATCAATCTTCAATACACATATTAGATACATATGAATGGAATGGTTAAGTCATTATCAAAATATGGACAATGTATAACCTCTAGGTCAACAATTTGTAGCAACCATTGTGGTGACCAAACCAAGCTCAAACATGTGTAGCAACCACCCACTTAGGGTTAGGGTTGTTGCGCCCGCAACACCTCAACAAAAATGTAGCGAACTCAAGCACCAAGGTGAGTGTAGCGACCTCAAGGTCAAGCCACTCCAAACATCACATAACTGACTCCAAAACAAATAAACACCTCAATCAAAATAGATGATAAACATCAAGGAACTAAACATCATCAAGTGGAAAAACTCCTTGTAAGGATGAACATCAAAACCCTAAAAATGACCATCACGAAGATCAACAAGGAAACCATTCTTAGACAAGAGAAAACCATCGTCTATCACATGCACATGAAAACCAAAATATCCATCCAACACATGATAATGAAACCATAATAATGGTGATAAAACCATCGTTCAAACAAGTAAGTAAGAAGCAACAAATCCACCATCACTAGGGTTTTGGGTGCAAGAAGTTAGGGTTTAGGAGAAAGAGTAATCCTATGAAAAAATACTTAAAAATATTAAATCCTAGAGCAAGATAACACCATCTAGCATATTATGATCATGGTTTAGATATTAAACAATAACATGCAAGCAAGAATATGGTGCTATAATGGAAGAGGGAAAATTTATATAACCCACCTTAAGAAGAAGATCAAGCTCCAAAGACAGAAGCTCCAAAATAGAAAAGGAAGCTCCCACTAGGATCAACTCCACGGCCAACAAGGTCACCTCAAGTAGAGAAGAACACACCAAGGTCAAAGGAAGCTCAAGAAGATGAAAGCACAAACCCTAGGCTGAATAAGAGAGAATAAATAAGAAAGAAGAGAGCTTCATCTCACTTAGGTACTACCATGGTCAAGAAATAGTCTCAACTACTATGCAAAGAATATCTTTAATAAACCACTATGTAGAACCATAGTCCATGGTCAAGGCGAGAAAAGAAGGTAGGTTTCAAAAGAAAAATGAGATCAAAGGTGTAGAACCACTTACTCAGAAGGAAGATCACCAAGAACCACCACAAGGAGGATGATCAAGCTCAAGATCACCACATGCAAGAGGATATCGACAACCAATCTCCAAGATCAGAACCTTCTATTACTCGACCAAGCTCAAGGCTGAACACAAGGGAGAAGAGAGAAAGAAAAGAGCTAAAAAAGATACGTGCATGTGAAAGAGAGGATTTATATACTCAAGGGTAGGAGGGAGGTAAAGATCATGAGGTGTCAAGATAATAGAGTCTCTCATGACACTTGTCCCTCAAAAGATCAACCACGCAAGCTCTCTATACATGCATGAAACAAAGGGTGATAAAAACAAGGTAGTGTAGAAACCACTTAGGTCCAGTACACCCCCAAGGTTGAAGCAAAACCAAGGTATCACCATATAGTGACTGCTACAAGATTTCTCTCAACAAAATAGGTCGCAAGACCTCTCAACTCAGCAAACCCTAGCAACCAAAACCAAGGGTAAGACACCTAGGCCACAACAAATGTTAACTAAGAGAGTTTTGTGGTCACCACACCTCAAAAACCAACACACAAGGTTGAAACATCCATCAAACTCAACCATCCATGCAAAGCCATGAAAACTATACTATCATCTCATGATCCCACCTCATCAACCAAGGTCCAAAAAGGTTCCCCTATGCATCATTCCCTCTCTCATGATGCTAGGGAACAAAAGGCACAACCTACATGTGACAAATTGCAAGATAGACCCTCATCATGAGTAAATCACAACTTGGTCTAAGACAAGCATAACTAGCTCAAACATCAACATGACCAAAATGAAAACATAGGCATGTCACATGTTATCAAGGCATCTAAAGAGATTAGATTAAGGTTAAATCATCTTATCAAGCAAAGCAAGAACAATTAAGCACTAAGCTAGATCAGGGGCCTTACATAAAAAGGCAGTGTCTTGGAGATGGGGAATAAAGCAAAGGAAGAAGAAAGGAAGTGGGGTAGGACTTCCAAAGCATCTGAGTTTCTTCTTTGAGCCATCTACTACAATGCACTTTGTGAAAGAGTACGTCTTTCTGGGAAGTTTTGGAGTAGTAGAATTGTAGGGATCTCTCCCTATAGTGTGGTATCTTCTTATTTCTTCTTCTTGATATATTATCTCGGGTTTGGGTCAAAACCTGAGAGGTAAAAATTGTGTCTTTGATTATTATAGTGGATTTTCTCATGGTCGGCCCCATGGTGTTTTCCTCACACAATGTGAAGGTTTTTCACATATAAATCTCATCTTTTTCTCTTCTATCTTCTTGTAGTTATTATCTTGGGTTTACACATTTGTCGGTAACACTTCCTCATATATTTATTTTTCATTGCATCGTGGTTGCATAGCATACATGCACATATTCCCCATCAAACAAACCTATCATGAATGTCCTTCAACCCACCCATGGTGAAAACTATCCCCATTGGGGTACAATACTGGAAAAATTTAGCTAAAAGGCATCGCCAACAAATGTAGTTTGTAAACAATATCCTCATCAATGTCAAATGGAATTCATCACATACATGTATGTATTGTCTCAAGATCTCATGGATGGTCTTAAGAATGGACACATGTTCTTTATTAAAGGGTACATGCTCAATTTGGTGGTGGTTGACCCCTACACTCCTTGTAGAGAAGCTACATGTCACTTGGCTTATGTATGTGTGCATTTGATCGGTCCTATTCGATGTGAGTTACAACCAGGACATGATCTTGTGCATTTAGGAGCTACTACTCCTATTCATCATGAAAATCATGCATCATTGTCATATGGATTCTTATACCTTTGAATGGAATGAGAACCATTTCATTCATCAAGGCACTCTACCGAGATTCAATAGCCAGTGCTACACACCTATCTGTCTCAGTGAAGCTTTTGTTCATGAGGATGTCATGAGTAAGAAAAAGTAAATGGAATCGTCCCAGTATGAATTAGATTTGTGGGCATAAAGAAATGGGTCTAAAAGGTAGCAGCTACATTACCTAATGTAGGTGGAACACATCGTTAGAGAAGAGGACTTCAAAGGAAGAGAGAAAGATGAATTAGAGGTGCATGAGGGAAGAAACATGTCTAGTGGAGAGAGAGATGTCACAAGGGGAGGGGGGTTGTAGTAACAGGGATTTCACTGTCAGAAGGATCTATCACACATAGTTCTTGATCTATAATCCAGCAATAGTAAACTTAGGTGTATTTAGATCCTACTACACTCAACACACACACACATACACACACACATACATGGTTTATACCCAAGAAAGGTTGAAGCTTCTTGATCTGGCTGAGGAAAAATACTTCTGGCAGTGTAGCTGTGTTCAATGGATTGAAAACGGAGACTGAAATACGAAGTTGTATCATTCTACTGTCAAACGTAGAGATGTCATCAACACAATTATTGAGATATATGATAATCAAGGTAATTTCATAGATGACGAAGATGCCATTAAAGGTGATACTGTCAAATACTTTGAAGAACTGTATAATCAGGACAATACCAAATGTCATGATGATACAACCTGGGATAAACTCATCAATGATGAAGACAGTGACTACCTCCTTAGTAGTCTGACAGAGAACGAAATCAAAGATGCAGTTTGGTCAATTGACCCTAACAAAAGTCCAGGACCAGACGGATTCAATGGTTTCTTTTACAGAAATAACTGGGAGCTTATAAAAACAGATCTCATTCAAGCAATCAAATGGTTCTACACTGGAGGCAATATGGTTTGCCAGGTAAATCATGTCTTTGTGGCTCTTTTCCCTAAGAAAGATATTGTGTCTTCTCCTTGTGACTTCAGGCCCATCGCTTGCTACTCCATGCTATATAAAATCATCACTAAGATATGCACAAGACGTCTCTCATCAATAATGCCCAAGATTATATCCAACAATCAAGGTGCATTTATACAAGGACGTCACATTGAGTATTGCTCACTCCTTGCTGCCGAATTTACTCTGAACTTCAACGTACAGAGAAGCTCCCCATCTACCTGCCTCAAGCTAGACATCACTAAAGCCTTCGACTCTGTTTGTTGGGATTATCATTGGAGATGCCTAGATGGTCTTGGCTTCAGCCAACATTGGATTGATCTTGTGAAACAATGTGTTTCCACCCCCTCTTTCTCGTTGCTAGTTAATGGCTCCTCTACAGGTCTATTTAGAAGCATGAATGGACTAAGGCAGGGTGACCCCCTTTCACCCTTGCTCTTTACCATTGCAATGGAGGGGCTTACGAAAAGAATTGAAAGCTCTATTAAAGAGAAAAAGCTCAGAACCCACACCATCCGAAACTATAAGGTCCTTTCTCACCTACTATTCGTTGATGATGTATTGGTCTTTCTTGAAGGCAGAGAAAGAAGTTTCAAAGCTCTCAAAGATATTCTTGATGATTTCGGGAAGACCTCAGGCATGATGATTAGTGGAACCAAGACATTCATCTACTTTTCTAAATCATGCAAAAACAAAATTGTCCTAGCCGACATTCTTGGTGTACAAGTTGGTGAGTTTCTGACGAAGTACCTTGGTTTCCCCATTACTGGGGGAAACCTTAGGCGTAAGAACTTCCATGAGTGCTTGGACTGATTGAAGGATCTCATCAGTAGATGGTCGGGCTCCAAATTGTCAATGGCAGACAGATTAACTCTGATCATAAGTTGCGCACTCAGGCTCGTCAAATATTGGATGTCCCAAGGTGAAATTCCACCTTCAGCACTCAGAAGGATGGAGATTATGATGAATGGTTTTATTTGGAGTTGTGCCTCACACCCAACTAGCTGGTCCAGACTTTCCTTTCCTCTGGATGAAGGTGGCCTAGACCTTCCTTCCTTGTACGACCTTGTTGATTACTACACTCTTTAGTGGCTAAACAACCTGTCTACTGGTACCTCCACTTGGACCAGATGGATGCTTCAGAGATATAAGTCACTTCCTGACTATATACCTTCTCACCGATGAGGATATTCTATTGCTTGGTGCAGAATGGCTGCTCTATGGACTAGGTTTATACTCGAGCAAGACAATTCTCAAATATGGGAAAACTGCAGACAAAAACTCCTTACTGATCCAGTGGTAAGAAACATCTGGGGCTCTTTATTTCATCTGAGATGGAGCATCACAACTTTCAAAGCCTACAAAAAATACATGCACACATCTGACATTGTTAGTAGCTGGTTCCGCAATATCTCTACTACATATCTATTATGCGAATCTCATCCAGAATTTGTGGAACATCTTTTCGATTCTTGTAAATTCTGGAAATACTTATGGGCAAGAAGTGTTGTCAAGTTCGGCATTAAGGGTCATAAAACCCTTACCCAGAGCTTAATCTATATCGATAGCATGTTTAAAGGTGAAAAAACCTTACTGCTATGGTGCATCTCGGGCATCTCCCATCTGATCTGGAGAGAGCGCAACTCAAGGAAACTTGGAGGCAAACAACAAGACACCCTTGTTTTATTAGCTAAACTTGAACATGAATTGAAACTTCTATTCAAAACTTATTGTAATAGACTAGGTTCTATTTCCACTACCTATCTCCGCAATTGGGAACTCTTGTAAACCTTACACCTTGTGAGGTATAAATTCTTAGTCCCTTCCAGGGTTGGGTAATATACCTCAGGGTATCTCTTTGTAATCCACACGCTAGTGTGTGCATTGTAAACTTTGTGCCTTTTTGGGCTCAGAAATATATTTACCATAGTTCTGATATATATATTGTTGGTATATATGCCCATAGAGCCATCCCAAGCAGTTGCATGGAGTCAGATATTAATTAATCGATTAATGTGATTATTTGGTTAATTAATGAAATTGAGAATATTCTAATTAATCCACGAGCATTTTAATTAACACAGTATTTCTATTTACCGATGGGTTTAGGAAACCCTACTTCCCTTCGTATCCTATTTAAAGGAGCTTGACAGTCGATGTCTATATAAGATATTGAGAGAGGCTTTTCAGTTTACACTCATGTACATAAACCCTAGCCATCACCATCCTTAGGAGAGAAAGGAGAGCACCGTGATGCTAGCACGCCGCCACACAGAGATGACTCCTTCCTGCCGGCTTAGGAAGCGTGACGTGGAGTTTCAGTCCATCCACGTGGATGAAGTAGAGACACAGACACTAAGACGCCTACATTCAGAGGACATCTACAACCATCTGTACGTGCTACGAGCGGTGTACATCACCGCACAAAAGGAGCACCGTCGGATATTCCTGTGACACACTTAATGAATGGGAGAGAAGTTCATTATGTATAGGCCAGCATCATTGCACACTATCGTGCAGCGGGACATCACCGGACTTGCTCTGCCATAAGGTATATCCCACAAACACTCTTTCCGAATACGTTGTTTTCAACGAGATCCTATTTTGGGTTGCGTGGAATTTTTGTTGCTTCCGTCGTGCATGTTTTCTCCACAAAACTCAATATATATATATATATATATATATATATATATATATATATATAGAGAGAGAGAGAGAGAGATAATTAGGTAATATATATATTCCAACTTCCTCCTAAAATTTGGAGGTCAAGAGTTACATATAGCCCCAAGCTACATAATAAAAATAGCTACAGCTCACACATCTATCTAATGTGTAGCTTTCTTTTTCACATTTATATATTTTTGCAACAACACTACCCACACTTTTTCCTATTCCTCCATGTCTTCTTCTGTTCCTTTCAATCCAAACATGAACAAATAATACAATAAATAGAAGTCTCCTCTTTTCCCCTTTGTCGTAGCAACTAATGGTATTCTTAACTTCAATTTCCAAGCCCATCTTCAAGTGTAATTCTTTGCATGTTATTATACAGATCTCTTTGGTGAATTTACAACATCCAAACAAGTGATTATGGGACTCCTCCTCTTCATTTCACAATAAGAAAAATGTGGAAACATCATTATTCCACCTATGTACTTTGTCCAGAGTGGAAAAAACACCATGTAGAATTTTTAAGACACACATTGTCCATTTTGGCACTTGTTTCCCAAGCCATATGTGCTCCATCACCATGTCTTTTGCAGCTCTTGTTCTTGTCACCTCCCATAATTCTATCTTTGGATTTGTGACCTAACAATCTCCTATAGAAAGGCCAAAGGTCTCTCATCATATTGATGGTATGTGAATATCCTTCTATCATCCTTGGCTAAAAATATAGCCCACATGGATATCTTTCTCTCATCCACCTACCCCACACTAAGATTCCTTCTTGGTACTGAATTATTCTCTTCAAAGTCTTCCATTTGGCTATGTCTATAGGAGTTTTTAAATTTAGACCTCCCTCCTTATGTAGCGTCAGTGTAGCATATCTCATAGGATGATATTCACTTACCCATACAGAGTTAGACATCTTCATTTCCATTCTATCTAACACTGAACCAAGAATCTCACCTTGTTGCACCCAGAATATATGAAGTCCTTCTATGGCTGACTTGGTGAGAGTATCTCTCTCCGTCATAGTTGTCTTTTGAGGGGGCTATCTAGAAATCATTTCATCGAGCTTGTCTATGCACTTCGTGAAATATTTCACTTATAGGTTTCCTCCTACAAGTGAGAATCCCAAATATTTGGTAGGAAACTTACCCAACTTCACTCCCATAGCCTCCTGTAATATGGCTTTACTTTGATAACAATTTTTGATAGAAAATGATGGGTGTTTTTTGCATTAACACACAACATAGTCTGCTCACCAAATCTCCTAAAAAGAATTTTTAGTTCCACCAAAATGTTGGGCTTGGCTTCTATAACACCAGTATGTCATCTTCACAAATTAAGTGATTTTTCACTTTCATCCCAAGTACCGTGCATGCCTTGATGAGCTTCATGTCTTATGCCTTCTTCATCTTCTGTGTGAAATATTCCATAATAATAGTGAAGAGTAGAAGAGAAAGAGGGTCTCCTTGCCACAACCCATTTCTTTCCTTGAACATCCTCATAGAGGTTCCATTCATAAGAACTGAGAAACTCGTAGTACCTACACATTGCTTCATCCATCCAATACACTGCTCAGTAAATCCCATTTGCTGCAAAATCCACCACAACTTTTCCCATTTGACACTATCATATGCCTTGGACACATCTAACTTCAAACACACTTTTCATCTTCCTCTCATCACATTATAATCAACTAGAAATTCACCTGCCAGAAGAGCACAATCACTAATAATCCTCCCTATAGTGAAGGCTCCTTGGTTCTCAAAAATAAGAAAAGGGAGCATGAGATTCAGCCTTGATGCCAATCTTTTGGCATGATTTTATATTGGACTGAGCAACATGCAATGGGTCTAAAATAAGTAAGAGAGGTAATAACTTTCTTCTTTGGGATAAGGACCAAGAAAGTATGATCGACTTACCTCACCATGTTGCCTCCATTCGAGAACCACCAGACATATTCCACCAAGTCTCCCTTTATAGTGTCCCATACTTTCCTGTAGAAGAACACATTAAATCCATCTGACACTCGTGACTTGTTGCAGCCTATGCTCCATAGAGCATCCTTAACCTCTTGTCCATTCACCTCCCTTATAATAATGTTATTGTGTGTGCTAGTGATCTTGGATCTCCATTACATATCTTCATCCTCCACCACCATATCAAATTGTTTATTGTATAGTGTGAATAGAACTGATAGCTTGTTCATCCAAGTCTTCTTGTTTGTTAACCACCATTCCCTCCGCATCAATCAACTCAGAGATAATATTACTTGCCTCTCTCTTCTTTTCACAGCCAGATGGTAAAGTCTTGTATTCCTGTCACCATCCTCCATCCACTTCTCCCTACTCCTCTGCCAGTAAAATTTATCCTCTGCCTTCTTGAGATCATTTAGCATCATTTTGGGTTCCCCATCCTTCCTAATCAGCATCAAGAGAGTTAGAAAGAAGTAGACTCCTCACCTCCCTACACTCCTTTATTCCAACAATTAGATTGGGTAAATTCACTACCTCTTTTGCCCACTTGTTTAATGCAACCTTGGTGTTCACCAACTTCTTAGCAAAAACAAAAATTAGATTCTCATGTACTTGCAAATTCCAACTCTCTTTGATATTGTCATCAAAGCCTTTCTAGTCTGCCCAGTAGTTAAGAAATCTGAAAGGTTTCCTTTTCTATTTGTTCTCCATGATTCTCATGCACCATCAAGGTGGCATGGTCACTCAAATTAGAGTCCCTTGCCTTTACCTATACATTGTGAAACATCTTTAACCATTCCTCATTCACCAACACCCTATCAAGCTTGCTTGTTATCTTGTCATCTGGTTTTCATTCATTATTCCAAGTGAACAAGTCCCCACCTATCATAGGAAGCCCACTCATCTCTACTCAATCAATGGCCATGTTGAAAGCATCTATCACGGATGTCCAGGCTAGTCTTCTACCTATCTTTTCAACCTGTAATATGACATTGTTGAAATCATCAATCACCATCTAGGGTACCTTCAGTTGTCTGGAAAGTAGTGCCAAGTCCTACCAGAGCTCCTGTCTTCTTCTTGCGTCATTGTGTGCAAACACTACCATCAGACGCATGTGCAGGCCTACTATATTCCTACAGTCCACTGTTATATGTTGGTCAGACATCATCAACACTATCATCTGCCAAGTGTTGGGCTTCCACGCGAGACACACCCTCGCCAACTCAGAATGCTCCAGATTAGACACATGTTCCCAACCCTGTGGGAACGAGTATCCTATGCTCTATTTATTATTCTCCTTTATTTTGGTTTCCACTAGTGCCACAATTGAGGGTCCACTTGCAGCGATCCAGTCAAGAAACTCCTTCTTCTTCTCCCGATTTCACCCCCCTTTAATATTCCACATGAGTATGGACATATTAATAGGTATTTTGGGATCTAGTTCACCTAACATGCTCCTTGTTGGCTATCTTCTTTGCCTCCACTGTACTTCTTTGATCAGTTTGGTCAGTTTCCTCCTTATCAGAGTCACTGAGAGCTTCAAAAGCATTTGATCTATCCAAGATAAATCCCAATCCTTGTGTTTTTTGAATGCCTAACTTCTTTGATCCCTTCTTCTTGGGGGGGGGTGAACTCCACCTCCTCTTTATGTTGCTTGTGATACTCTACTGCTATGACTGAAGTTGTGGATGTTTCATCGACACCTTGGCTACAAACGTTTCACCCTCTCTATTGAGTTCAGATGTTCCCTTACTTCTAGACAGATCAACAGGTTTAGGTGGCTTGTTTACGACGTCCGCCCCCAATGATACCATCTTGTCTGACTTCTTTCTCCACTTCTTCCTCTCTTTTTCTTCTACAACATCCTCTCCTTTCTTAGTATCACATAGGTTATCAAAATGCACAAATGATCGACAGAAGCTGTACTTTAGAGGTTTATAATTGTGTTTGATCCACACTGGTATGGGATCACAGCAACACATGTTGAGCCATGCCATTTTCATCAGTTCCTCTTCAACACTGACCTCCACCAACACTATGTCTTCATCATCTTCAAGGGACATGTCATCGATGTGTGGTACTTTACCTACACCCGCAACGATCATGCCAAAAACCAACCTAGCCCATGATCATCCAAAGGACTTAAGAGTAATCCAAGCATGTATATTCATGAAAGCATCCCGCCTCAATTCATCGCCATGGTTATAGTCTTTGGCCACAACAAGCTGCACATTAAACCATTGTGGCCCCAAGTTCAGAACATATTGCTTATCTTCTACATTGGTGAATCGAACCAGGAAGATTCCATTCTCCCTTGAAAATAACTCAAATGACCCCTTCGGTCACCAGGTTCACTAGATCCACACATTGAGGGGTGGGTAATATGGGCATTTGCCAATCACATATGACATCATCGTGAATTCCCATATGTACTTCATTCATTCAAACTCATCCACTTCCAATTCCATGTGGATCTGCCCCTCTGTGCATTTTGGTGGTAGGAACGATTCCTCCTTGTTGTTTCACAGTGGTGGTTTCTTCAATATTTGGGTCCACGGTCTTCTTCCACCAACATGCATATTCTCCTTTCTAGTCTCATCGTGGTTGGAATCAATCGTATTCTCCCCATCGTTGTCCCCGGTTTGCCTGGAACTAGGGCTAAGGACAATGCACGCATTATCATCTTTCCTTCTTTGTTCATCACGCATAGGCTTTGGGGTGGTAGTCATGGTGTTGTGGGTGGGATGGGGGTGGATGCCTATAGACGGAGTGGTCGATGGTGTGGGCACCATGCCTGGAGATCTTGATTGCCTGAGATTGCCCAGATGGAGTCTTAAGGGACACGTGTATGTATGTATGTATGTATGTATTATAATCAGGTAAATATATTCTGACACCCCCCTAAAAATATAGGAGGTCAAGAGTTACATGTAGGCCCAACACCATACATCCATATCAGGAGTTACAACTCACACAACTATCTAATGTGCAACTTATGTTTAACACATTTACACATTTTTACAACAATAATGGCAGGACTAGTGGCCTGATTCCCATGCTTACGTGCATTCCTTTCCTCCCATTTATGGTAACAAAGTGCAACAAATAAGATTCTTCTTTTATCACTCTTCCCACAGCTGGATAATATACTTTGTGGTTCCTCCTTTAGTTGCATATTCAATCTAACATTTTCACAAATGATCTTCCATACTTCCTTGGTGAAATTGCAACAACAGGCTAGGTGAGTATGGGATTCTTCTCCCTCTTTGCATAGCATGCAAACAACAACAACCTCTTGGTTCCATCCATGTATTTTATGCAAAGTAGCAAGAGCATGGTGCAGAATTTTATAGAGATACATAAACCATTTTGGTACATGAATTCCATCCCATACCTGCTCCATATGTATGTATTTTGGCACTCTAGCTCTTGTTACTTCTCATAGATTGATCTTTGCATCTTTGAGCTTCCATCTTCTATTCACATCTGGATCAAATAAATGTTTTATATGCTGCCACATCTCACTCATAACATTTATTGTGTGTGAGTATCCCTCTCTCGTATTTGGTATAAAATCAAGCCCATGTGGGTATCTATCTCGCATTCATTTCCCCCAAGTGGAGGTGCCTCCTTGATATGCTATGATTCTTCTCATTGTCCCCCATTTAGCTATATCTTTTGGTGCTTTCAGATCCAGTCCTCCTTCATCTTTCGGCAATGCCATGCATGCATATCTCATCGGATGATATGTGCTAGCCCAAATGAAGTTTGCCATCATCATTTCCATCCTTTCAAGGACCGTCCTGGGTATCTCCCCTTGTTGCACCCAAAAGACAAGTAGCCCTTCCACTACCACCTTTAGGAGAGTAGCTCTTCCAACCATAGAAGTCTTTTGCATAAGCCATCTGTTAATCATCTCTGTCATTTTGTCCCTGCATTCAACAAAATCTTTGACTTGCAGGTTACCTCCGTCCAGTGGGAAGCTAAGATATTTTGTAGGAATTCTCCTCAGTTCCACTCCCATTGCCTCTTTGAGTCGTTCTGACATTGTGTAGAAATTCTTTGATAGGAAGAGATGGGTCTTGTTAGCATTTATCCGCAGCCCTGTTTTCTTCCCAAACTCCTTAAGCAGTTCTTTCAGATTTTCCAATGTGTGTTATTTAGCTTCTACAAAAACTAACACATCATCAGTAAAGATCAAATGTGTCATCACCTTGGTGCCATGAACAGTGTACGGTTTGATCTCCTTCCTCCTTTCTGCCTTTTGCAATGTTTGGGTGAATTACTCCATGACAATCACAAAGAGAAGGGGGGAGAGAGGGTCACCTTGTTGTAGACCATTTCCACCTCGGAACATACCTGTAGAAGTTCCATTAACAAGAATAGAGAAGCTAGTAGTGCTCACATATTGTTTCATCCATCCAATCCACTGCTCGCTAAATCCCATCTACCTCATAATCCACCATAGCTTGTCCCATCTAACGTTGTCATAGGCTTTAGATACATCAAATTTTAAACAAGCTTTCCTGCTCCCTCACATCACATTGTAATCTTGTAGAAATTATCCTGCCAAAAGAGCACAATCATTAATGCTTCTTCCCGAAACAAAAGTGCCTTGATTGCTGGAAATAAGACAAGGAAGTACCATCTTTAGCCTAGCTGCCAGAATCTTTGTAATAATTTTATATTGTACCGAACATCAGGCAATAGGTCTGAAATCAACAAGGGATGTTGTCACTTTCTTCTTGGGGATGAGCACAAGGAAAGAGTGGTTGACATGTCTAATCATGTTTCTACCTATAAGAAACCATCTTACGTATGCAATCATATCCTCCTTGATGATCTCCCATGTCTTCTTATAGAAAAAAATATTAAACCCATCTGAACCCAGGGATTTATTGCTTCCTATACTCCATAGTGCCTCTTTAATTTCCTGTTCATTTGACTCCCTATTCAGAATGTTTTTGTGAGTGTTCGTTAGCTAATATTTCCACTCCAACTCCTCCTCCTCTATCTCCTCCTCAAACTCCTTATTATATAGAGATGTATAGAACTGTATGGCATGTTCTTCTGGATCCTCTTGTTTATTAACAACATTTCCCTCCCTATCAACTAGTTCAAAGATGATTTATCAACTTCTCTTCTTTTAACTGCTGAATGGTAGAGATTGGTGTTTCTGTCTCCATCTTCCATCCATCTTTCTCTGCTCCTTTTCTAGTAGAACTTTTCCTCTACTTTTTTTAGATCTTCTAGCATCATTTTCAACTCCCTATCTTTCTAGATTAGCTCTTCATTCAATGGGTCACGTAGTAACAACTCCCTAATTTCTTTGCACTCCTTCTTTGTGCTCTTCATAAGATTAGGAATATTTACTTTGTCTTTGGCCCAGCTTTTGAGTTCTTTCTTTGTATTTGCTAACTTCATAGTGAAAACATACATTGGGTTACCAATCACCTGTAATCTCCAGCTCTTTCTAATGATATCATAAAATCCCTCCCAATCTGCCCAATAATTCAAGAACATGAACGGTCTTCTTTTTTATTTCTTCTCCATAACTTGCACTGAGATGGGAGCATGATCACTCAAGTTAGATCCTTCAACTTTCATGTGTACATTGGGAAAAATTTGCAGCTATTCCTCATTCACTAGAGCCGTATCAAGTTTGCTAGCAATTTTGTCCTCCGAACTTCTTTCATTGGTCCACGGGAATAGGTCACCACCCACCATTGGTAGTTCAAACAAACAACCTTATTTATAGTGAGATTGAAATCATTAATCACTGCATTCAATTCCGGTCTTCCCCCAATCTTCTCAACCTACATACACACGTTGATGAAGTCACCAATAACCAACCATGGGATGGATATGTTTTTAACCAGTTCCTCCAGCTCTTGCCACAGAAGGTATCTTCTTTTTACATCATTATGAGCATAAACAACTGTCAGACACATGTGTAATCCCCCTACATTATTACACTCTACAGTAATATGCCGATATATCATCTACATCACCGATATCGGCCATGCATTAGGCTTCCATGCAACACAGACTCTAGTCAACTCCGAACAATCTACATTAGATACGTGCTCCCACCCTTGTGGAAATAGATACCTGATATTGTTTTGGTTTTGTGCCTTTATTTTAGTTTCTACTAACACCACTAAAGAGTAACCATTGGCAGTGATCCACTCCTAGTTCTCTTTCTTCTTATTCCTGTCATAGCCTCCCTTAATATTCTAGAGTAACATGAACATATTAATTCTTCTTTTGTACCCTAGTGCACCTAGGGGGATCTTTGACTATCTTCTCGTTCTTTCCTCTGCTAGATTGATCAATCTGTTATGTCTCCTCTCTATTAGAATCACTTAGTGCCTTAAATGTATTAGATGCATCTAGGATCTTTCCCACCCCCTGTGTTGTGGGTATGCCCGACTTCTTTGAACCCTTCCTCTTGGATGGGAGGGTTAACTCCCCATCCTCCTTCTCTCCTGTAGGACCTTCTCTACTTTTCCATCATCTTTAGGATCAATATAAGCTACAACCTCCATACCAATAGTAGACGCATCAGTCTCCACGAATGAACTCTCCCTAGAAGCGTCTAGTTTTGAAGCGACTTCCTTCCCAGAACCTTTCTGTTCTTTATCATTCTCGACCCCGATCTATGCAGGTATGGCCCACATCTTCTTATTCCACACTGTTTTCCCCTCTTTATCTACCCTTGGGGCTTCAGTTCCCTTGATTTAGGCTCCATCAGGGTGTCCAAAAGCTCGACAGGTGTTGCACTTTGGTGGTTTTTGATCAAATAGCACTAACACCGATATTGGATCTCTTCTGTAGACATTTAACCAAACTATATCAGATGAATCATCCTCCACTATGACCACAACCATAACCCTTGCCTCCTCCCCCTCTAATGATCAATCATCGATGAAGAGGACTCATCCCACCCCGACAACAATCATGCCTGCCGCCCTGCATGTCCACATCCTTCTAAATGATTGCAGTGTGATCCATGTCAGCAGTGTGGCAAAGACATCCCACCAGAGTTCATCGCCATGCTTGTAATCCCTTGCAATTACCAGTTGGCTATCGAACCAACGAGGTCCAAGGTTAAGAACATTCTTCTTATCCAATGCATTAGAGAATCTTACCAAAAAGACACCATTATCACGAGATAGCAACTTGAAACCTCCCTTTGGTCCTCATGTCCAGCAAATCCATGCTTGTAGGTATGGATAGAAGGGTCTCTTCCCCAAGACATACACCATAATGGTGTACTCCCATATATTCTTCATTCTATCAAATTCCTCCTCCTCCGAGTCAATAAGGATTCATATGTCCTCCTTCCTTGGATGTAGGAAAACGTCCCCATTCTCGTTCTGCAGTTGTGGCTACTTTAGAACCTAGTTCCAGTTGCATTTCCCAGTGTTGTTCACTTCCAAACCTTGTCCTTTGGTCATTGCTCCATCCCCTCCGCAGGTAGCATCGCCCGACGCTAGTCCTCCCTCCCGTCTAGGGTTGCGCTTGGCACTGCCACACCCAACCACATTTCTGGTCACGTGTCTGTGTGTGACTTTGCCTTTCTCTCCACACGTCCCAAAAGTAGTCGTCTTCCTCTAGTCCTTTCTGATCGCCTTCTCATGACGTCCATCCGTGCCTACCTCTGCGGCAGTTACTTCCCTGACATTGGTCACAGAAGAATTTGCGGCCTCTCCTCTCATTCCTCACATGGTGTGGGTGTGTGGGGGGTTAGGGAATTGGTATGTGTACTATTGTATGTGGGGTAGACGATGAAAAAGGGGGTCTCCCTCGCCATGGTTGTCGCCCTAGGAGGAGTAGCCCGACCGATCGCCAGAGCACGGGGTCTAGGCGTTGTGTGTATGTATGTATGTATGTATGTATGCACATATGTATGTAGGTATCAGAATCAGGTAAATATATTTTGACTACCTCCTAAAATTATAGGAGGTTAAGAGTTACATATAGGCCAACTCTATACCACAAATCCAGACTACAAGTCACTCTTCTATCAAATATAAAGCTTGCCTTTAACACCTTTACAATTTTTTACAACAATATTCCTCTCATTAGTCATAGTCCCTTGATGTATTCTTGCATTTAGTTCCTCTCATATATGATACCAAAGAGAAGCAAATAAGAATTTTTTATATCATCATTTCCACATCTTTCCAGCATTCTCCGTAGATCTTCTTCTAGCAACATTTGCATTCAAAACTCCCCGCATATAAGCTTCCATACCTTTTCTGTGAACTTGAAGCCTCCCATTAGATGTTAGTGTGACTCTTCATCTTACTTGTAGAGAAAACACACCATGGAGATGTCATAGTTCCACCCCCACACTTTGTTAAGAGTGGCAAGTAGATTATGCAGAATCTTATATACACACATGCTCCATTTTGGAACATGTGTACCAGTCTAGATTTGCTCTACACACCTGTCTTTTCCTGCACTTGAGCACGTCACTTCCCATAAGATCATCTTCATTTCTTTAAGTCTCTAGGTCCCCATATCATAAGGCTCAAACATATGTCTAACCTACTACCAAACCTCTGTCATAACATTAATGGTGTGGGAGTATCCCTCTCTTGTCCTTGGCTTGAAGTCCAGGCCTCTTGAATATCTTTCTCTCATTCAGCTCCTTCAGTGTATCAAAATTAGGTAAATATATTCCGACTTCCTCCTAAAAATATAGGAGGTCAAAAGTTACATGTAATCCCAATGCTATACACCAACAAACAGAGAAACAACTCACACATTTAACTAATGTGCAAATTATGTTTAACACATTTACAAATTTTTACAACAAAACTCATTGCATTTGCAACAACATCTTGATGTCTTATGGTATTTCGTTCCTCCCAAATATGATAGCATAGAGTAGAAAATAGCAACTTCTCCTATCGTCATTCCCACACTTTGTCAGCATCCTTCTTGGATCACCCGTTAGCTAGAGTTGTACTTTGAAATCCTTACACAATATATCACACACCTCCCTTGTGAATATACATTCACCCACAAGGTGGTTGTGATATTCTTTAGCACCTTTGCATAGTAAGCACAAAGTAGATACATCATAGTTCCACCCCTTTATCCTCTCAAGAGTAGAAAGAACATTATGCATAATTTTATATGTGCACATGCTCCATTTTGGCACATACACACAGGTCTATATCTGCTCCCCATTCATATCTTTTGCTTCCCTTGAGTGTGTCACCTCCCATAAGCATGTATTTGGATCTCTAAGTCTTCATCTCCTCATATCATGGGCCATGAACATGTGTCTAATATGTTCCCCTAGTGTATGTATGTATGTATCGGAATTAGGTAATTTTATTCCGAAACCCTTAAGCTAAATAGCTTTTGGGACAGAGATACATTGTAGTCCAACACTACAAAACTCACTCCTTAGTACATAAAAAACTACTAGTAACACTTTCTATTACAAAGGAATTTAAAAATTTTGCACGCCAGCTCCTCTTCCTTTCTCTTCTTTGCCTTATGTCTTCTATCATTTCTCTCCTTCCATACATGAAAGTGTAGGGCAGATAGACTCACCAAGTCCTCCTTAGAAAGATTGCTCCTCAGCATATCAACTGAATCTTTCAGGTCTCTACCTCTCTTCCCCTTTTTTGAGTGCAAAAACTCCCAAACAGTCTTCGTGTATCTACATGTCCCAAAGATGTGACTCTGTGATTCTGTATCATCTTCACATAGATAACATCTCATATATGTTCCTGGGTACCATCGTTCCACCTTATCTAGGGTGGTTAACGAGTTGTGTGCAGCCCTGTATAAGCACATTTCCCATTTCGGAATGCCCTTGTCTGTCCATATCTTCCTCGCAATATGTTCTTCATTCTTCTGTTGTAGGAGTTCCCATATTCTATCTTGTTTTTCCTTCAGGCTCCAGCAGCTCCTAGCGTCATTGATGCCCTTAATTTCCTGCCAGAGCTCAGTCATTCGGTTGATAACCCTCGAATATCCCTCTCTGGTTCTAGGCTTGAAATCCAGACCTTTAGGATATCTCGTTCTCATCCATTTAGCCCACAGAGTATCATTTTGTAGATACTTGAAGATCCTCCTGGCAGTGCCCCAATCCGCTATCAGACTTGGAGCTTTCAGACCGACTCCTCCTTCTTCCTTTGAACGTGCCAATCTACTATACTTCATTGGGTGGTTATTGCTCGCCCAGACAAAGTTGGAGATCATCATCTCCATTCTTTCCAACACAGCTGGAGGTATTTCTCCTTGTTGTACCCAGAACATAAGTAAGCCTTCAATCGCAGATTTAGTCAGTGTGATTCGACCTGCCATGGAAGTTTTAGCTAATGGCCATCTGCTGATCATTTCATCCAGACGATCTGAACATTCAGTGAAGTCACTGACCTTCAGCTTACCTCCTGTTAACGGGAATCCGAGGTATCTAGTCGGGAGCTTGCTGGCAGTGATGCCCATAGCCTCTTCTATGTTCTCATTTACCCCCTGACAGTTTGAAGAAAGAAAAAGCTGCGTCTTCTGTATATTAGTATGTAGGCCCGTTTCTTCCCCGAACTGAGTGAGTAACATCTTCAGTTGAGCGAGGTACCTGGGTTTCGCTTCAAGGAACACCAGTACGTCGTCAGCGAAGATGAGGTGACTCAAGATCTTTGTCCCGTGGATAGTGTAGGTGTTAATTTCCTTCCTCCTTTCCTTCAAATCCATCAGTCTAGAGAAATACTCCATTACAATTGTAAAGAGTAATGGTGAAAGGGGGTCACCCTGCCTTAGTCCGTTTCCTCCTTTAAACAACCCACAAGGCGATCCATTGATCAGAACTGAGAAGCTCGTCGTGGTTACACATTGTTTCATAATATCTATCCATCTTTGATTGAACCCCATCCTCGTCATGATCCACCACAAGGTCTCCCATTTAACATTGTCATATGCTTTTGATACATCGAGCTTCAGGCATGCTTTCTTGTGCCCTCTTGTCACGTTGAAATCCAGCATGAATTCACCAGCTAGCAGGGCACAGTCGCTGATGCTCCGGCCTGCTATGAACGCCCCCTGGTTCTCTAAGACAATTAGAGGTAGCACCATCTTTAGACGCTCTGCCAATAGCTTAGCAATAATCTTATACTGCACATTGCAGCATGCAATCGGTCTAAAGTCCATTAGCGAGGACGTCGTCTTCTTCTTCGGAATGAGAACCAGGAAGACATGGTTCACTTGCCTTAGGATGCAGCCGCCTTCCATGAACCACTTCACTGATTCACACAGGTCCTCTTTTATCACATCCCATGCATCTCTATAGAAATATGAATTGTAGCCGTCAGGGCCTGGGGACTTGTCAGTGCCTATGCTCCATAGAGCTTCCTTCACTTCTTCATCGTTCACCTGCCTGCAAAGAATGTTATTATGTGAGTTCGTTAGCTTATATTTCCAGAGGATGTCATCATCCTCCATCTCCGGCTGATCGTCAAAGTCTTTGTTATAGAGTCTTGTATAGAACTCCGTTGCCTGCTTGCCCAGATCCTCATGGCTGTTAAGAATCCTTCCGTCATTGTCCACCAATTCTGAAATGGTGTTAAGCGCCTCTCTTTGTCTGATTGCACTATGATAGATTTTCGTGTTTTTATCTCCATCTTGTATCCATTGCTGCCTACTTCTCTGCCATAGGAAGCTCTCCTCACATTTCTTTAGATCTTCCAGTATGTGTTTCAGTTTCAGTTCCTCCTCTATGTCTTGTTCGTTCAGAGGGTCCTTTCTCAGTCTCCTTCTTACCTCCATAAGCTCCTTTTTGTTCATTTCGATTAAAAGAGGAATATTGACATGCTCTTTCGACCATGTCTTGAGTTTCCCTTTCAACCTTTTCAACTTCTTTGCGAACACAAACATGGGATTGCCTTGAATAGGATCTTCCCAGCTCTTTTCCATCACCTCCTTATACCCTTCCCATTTTGTCCAGAAATTGATGAACCTGAAAGGCCTTTTGTTCCTGCTCTTCGCATGCAATTGCATAACCAAGGGAGCATGGTCGCTAATATCAGCACTCATAGCTCTTATGCTAGTATTTCCATTCATGTCTATCCACCTGCTATTCACCAGTGCTCGATCAAGCTTACAGGCTATTCTCTTGCCTGGTTTACCTTCATTATTCCATGTGAAATTCTCATCTCCTTGCATAGGTAGTTCACACAGTTCCCCTTCATTTATCATCTGGTTGAATGACCTCATTACTATCTCAGGGACGAGTCTGCCCCCTCTCTTTTCCTCCTGTAACCGGACATTATTAAAATCCCCCATTATCAGCCATGGGAGGTCTATCCATTCAGCCTGCGCTAATAATTCTTTCCATAGCGATTGCCTTTGAGAATGTAGGTTGAAAGCATATACTGCAGAGAAGAACATCCTCAAACCTCCTTTGTTTTTGCATTTTGCAGAGATCACTTGATCGTCATTAACTTCCACCTCTACCTCCCACGCGTTTGGATTCCAACCCAGACAAATCCTGCCCAGATCCACTGATTCATGGTTAGAGACGCTCTTCCATCCATTCGGAAAAATGGATGTCACACACCGTTGATTACATCTTCTTATCTTCGTTTCCAGAATTGCCGCCATTGAAACTCCACTGGACTTAATCCAGTTCCTCACCTCACGCCTCTTGTTAGGGTCACAGACACCCTTAACATTCCACGTGAGAACAGACATGGATAACTTATTTCTTGTTCCTGGTACGCCTACCAGGCTCCTTCTCCTTCTGTTTCTATCCTCCACCTTCCTTCCCCTTCTCCCTTGAGTTTTGATTCTTCTGTGATGGGGTAGGGTTTTTGTCCATCTCGAGGATCTTGTCAATTTCTTCCTCCGCTTCACTCAGGGAGCCAAAGGCATTGGTGTCCACCTCGCCTTCCTCCTTCTCCTCTGAAGTGCTTGCCTTCTCAACTGGGATGGTCGTCTTCCTTGGTTTCCAGGTCTTCTTAGGGTTCTGAAAACCATCATCCTCCTTCGTTTCTTTCTCTTTTCCTTTGTTCATTGGGCACTCTTCCGCACCATGTCCAAAAACACGGCAGGATTCACATTTCTTTGGAACAAATTCATACTTGATATTGAAAGGGATCGCTTCCTTCCCTGGAACATTAACCCAGACTTTATCCGGGTTAGTATCCTCTGCTTCAATCTCAACTAGCACCCTGGCCTCATCAGACCCTTCTGCTTCCGCAGTTCTGGTCTCGACGTGCAGGACCTTCCCCACCCCAGAAGCAACAGTACCTGCTGCCTTTAGAGTCCACATCTTTCCATTGGAGGGGATACGTATCCAAACAGGTAACGTAGCTAGGTTCATCTTCTCTAACTTATCTCCAAAGGAATAATGCTTGGCGATCACTAGGTGGCTATCGAACCATCTAGGACCACTATTAAGACAGGCCTTTCTATCCGTCTCGTTCGAAAAACGAATCAAGAAGAATCCGTTTTCCTTGGAAATCAGATCGAAGTCCCCCTTCGGTTGCCAAACGCGCTTGATCCATGCCAGAAGATGAGGATAGAACGGTCTCTTGCCCATGACGTAGATCGCCACTGCATATTCCCACACATCCTTCATCCTTCCATATTCCTCCGCATCTAGGTCAACCATCACCTTTCCATCCTTTCTTGTTGGTTTGGGAAAGATCAGCCCTGCACACTCCTTCTCCTGCGCATGGGTCCTCTTCACAATCTCCGTCCATAGACTCCTCTTGTTTCCAGAGTCTCCCTCCTTCTCTAGGTCATGAATCAGGTTCTCGGGCTGTGGGGTGGATGTGTTCGGTGGAGGGGTAGGTGGTGGGTGGGTGGAGGATGTGGCCTGGCCAGAGGTGCCGGCCATGGCCGCCGTTCCTTCTCAGGATCGCCCTGGCGAACGCCAGGAAACCCTAGGGGAAGGAGGGGGCGGGTTTGTGTGTGATATGTATGTATGTATGTATGTATGTATGTATGTATGTATGTATGTATGTATGGGTAAAGAGAGGCATTCTCTTCCCCTCTCCCACACCCGTAATGGAGGTCGAATGTCCGGGAGTATGTATGTATGGGATTAAGAGAGAAAGATCCCCCCTCTCCCATGCCCATGGAGGAGGCCGAACACCCGCGAGGGTGGTAAATCAAGGCGGCAACTGGGATTCGAACCCGGGTCCCTTTGTTAGGTAACACTATGCTTGACCACTTGAGCCATTCCTTGTTGGCATATATGTATGCATGTATGCATGTATGTATGTATGATATTAAGAGAGAAAGATTTCTCCCCCCTCTCCCATGCCCATGGCAGACGTCGAATGCCTGGGAGGGTGGTAAATCAAGGCGACAACTGGGATTTCAACCCGGGTCCCTTTGTTAGGGGACACCATGCTTTACAACTTGAGCCACTCCTTGTCGGATAGTATGTATGTATGCATGTATGTATAAATGTGTGTATGTATGTATCACTACTACAGAAAATGCTTTTTACAATGGGAGATAGACAACAATTCTGATGATTGTGT
This sequence comes from Alisma plantago-aquatica, assembly GCA_963693085.1. NCBI lineage: Eukaryota > Viridiplantae > Streptophyta > Magnoliopsida > Alismatales > Alismataceae > Alisma > Alisma plantago-aquatica. The sequence continues at coordinate 336,836,223 of OY856410.1, forward strand.
TGTAGTTAGCATACATAACACAACAAGTCTATTTTCATGTTGTAAATTATATATTTTATACAACACAAGTCATTTACAACATGCCAAACCCGTTGTAGTATAGGGGGATACTAAAACAAGTGCTAAAGTGTTGTAATAGGCTGTAGTATCACAACATAATCAAACCCGTTGTAAAAGATGTTAATTACACAACATATTGTGACCCGTTGTAATAGTCACATGTTATAATAGACCATCATTACACAACACAGACTAACCCATTGTAATATGTATTAATTGCACAACAGGCCTTCACTTGTTGTATTTGGTACATGTTGTAATAGACCACGATAATACAACATATTGAAACTCGTTGTTATATACCAAGATCACACAATAGACTCCAACCTGTTGTTATATATTATATTTACACAACATGTTGTGACCTGTTGTAATATCCACATATAACAAATTGTTGTAATAGAGTACCATTACACCACATTAACTAACCCATTATAATATACCATTATCACACAACATGTGATGACCTGTTGTAATAGCTACATGTTGTAATAGACCATAGTCACACAACACGCTATAACCAGTTGTTACATGCCAAGATTATACAACAGACTCTGGATTGTTATTATATAGCCAGAACCGAGCCGAACCCAATTTCTTATCAGAGAATTTTATCAGGAACATGTAATCTGATAATAATTTTTTCGTATAATATTATTATCAAATATAGGTTTGAGTTCCTTTTTGGATTTATGAGAATGACACTTTTTCACTATGGGTAGATGTTTTGACCCGGAACCAACCCAATCTCAATATTATATAATACGAAATATAATCTGAAAATCAAAGAATTATTTTTTATAAATTCATTATCAAATATAGGTCTAGATTTTGTTTTGGATCTAATTTTTTCAATCAGGTTGTTCTCAATTGAGACACCAGTCGAACAAAATCTAGTTTTGAATTTGGGACCAACTTGGGTCCGGATTTGGTCCGGATATCAGAGTTTTGAAACCTGACCCGAACCGGCCGGTTCAATTGGTTGAACTGTCACTACAACATACCAGAATCTAGGTTCACAACCTAATTATCTCTTTTTTATTTCATTAGAATTATATCCTTTTTTGGTTGAAATAGATTAATTAAAAATATTTGGAGCTAAGAAAATATCATATTTCAACACATCACCTTTCATATAAAAAAATGGATTGGTTACAGGCGATACTTTATTATTTAACATTAATTTGGAGTAATACACATTAGATGTTGAATTTTGATATCCCATTAAATAATAGATAAGTCGTTACACTCTTTTATAGTGATAAAATACTTATCAAAGTTTGACACTAAATAATGATGGTCCATTGTACCCAAAAAAGTTAATATTTTAATACCCCTTGTCTAGTCTACTACTGTCTAAATTTTGGTCTCATTTTGATCACATGTTGTAATAGCTATATGTTGTAATAGACCAAAATAACAAAAAATAGTTTAACCTGTTGTTATATACTAAGATCATACAACAGAATCTAAGTTGTTGTTATATATAATTATAAAATATATTCTATGTACCCTTATTATTCAGAAAATCCCCTTAGTTAAAAAATACAATATTTTCCATCTGCCTTGACTTCCTCTTTTTTTTAATTAATTATTGATGTGATGGATATGTTCTCTCTTATGCTCTCATTCATATTCGCCATTATCAATTTAACATATGTTTGATAAACCTTTAACACCGAGTAACCACAAACATGTAATTAAGTCCTTATATTTCTCAAATATTATATGACAAACCTTAACCTCAAGACATATTTTTCTTAAAAAATAATTGTCATATCTAGCTCCGTAATTGGTGTTAGATTAATTTTGTCAAGTTTGGTCAATTCCAGATTGAGAAGTCGATGGAACAAATATGGGTCACATGTTTTGACCCAAACCTGACCTGAACCCTATTTCTTAACATAAATCATGATCATGCAATCAAATAGATATTTTTTAATATAAAATCATTGTTAAATTTGGTTCTGGAGTCGGTTTCGTAATTAATTTCCTCAATATGAGTCGATTTCAGATTGACAGGCCGGCCGAAAAAAATCCAATTTCGTATTTGGGTAAGCGAATTGACATTTAGACATTCTATAGATGTTGTGATAAAGATCGACCCAAACCAATTTTATTAATAGGGAATTTAATTAGGAGCTTGTAATCAGAGATTTTTTTATATAAAATAATTGACAAATGTGGATCCGTATTTGTTCCTATTTTATTTTCTTAATATGAGTCAGTTCTCAATTGAGAGGTCGATCGAACAAAACCCAGTATTGGATTTGCGTATGGGAATGACAGCTACACACCTAGCCGATTCATATTTTGACCCAGAACCGATTTATCCGAACCCAATTATTTAACGCTCCTATGTGATATTTTTATAGAATAATTAACAACCCTACATATATAAATCATATACATTATATACATACATAGGTTTAATTGCTACACCTGTCACATGTTAATAAAAATATAATAGCGCTAGCTTGTACACACTCGAACTTTCTTTTTTCCTTAGACACGATCAGTGCTCCGCCGTGAACTGTCGGAAATCTCCGTCTCCAGATAGCCCGACTTGGCTCCTCCTCCTACGCCTCCTCCTCCATCACCAGGAAGCCTGACTCAGCTGCCCTATAGAGACTGCTGACACTGCCTCGCCCTCCTCCTCCAGAAAGACCTTAGTGCCCTAGAGAAGACAGTAGTGTTGCCTCCTCCTCGCCAGACAACCCGACTTGGATCCTCCTCCATCACCAGGCAGCCCGACTCGGCTGCCCTATAGATACTGTCGACACCGCCACGTCCTCCTCTGCCAGAAAGCCCTCGGTGCCCTGGAGAAGACAGTAGTGCCACCTCCTCCTCCTTCACCATAAATCTTTGCGGCCTCCTGTTGGTTTGAAGCCTCTTACTGCTTTGAAGCTCCCTTCAATCCAAGGTACGTATATCGATTGTTGTTCTGGATCGGATATGCTAAAATAGCAATGTAGGTTCTGTGATGCTAGTCTACAACAACTGAATATGAATAGAGTCATTCCCCAGGGTCTTGGTGCTGATAACCCTCAGTTAGCTTTTCAAAATTAAGACATTGTGGAATCATCTCAGATTTCTAATTTATTGATAGCTAATGTTAGGGAACAAGAGAAAAGATAGAAATTGATTCATTGATTCCTATATAACTCATTTGAGGAAGCATAGCTCCAGATCAAAACATTTGACCAATACAGAAAGTTATATCACATTGTAGACACACAATTCTGACATGACATCCTCTCATGTCCCTATTCTCTTCCTCCTTACTTGCATTTCCCTTCCTACTCTTAGTTAAAAATTTGTAGTATACTTCTTTCTTTTATTGATCTTCAACAATAGGGGAGCTAATCAGGGTGCATGTGTGGTAAGTGTTCCACTACTGTATGGATTCATGGTTGTATAAAAGGGTCATTGTCTACTAACCTATTTATCCTTGCGTAAATAAGATTGTGCTAATAGTTATAGCACATACCAGAGAGTCCCAAGTCAGTAAGACCTACCTCCATAAGTCCCAAATCTTATGGCTACAGGTCAAAGTTAGCCGTCCTTGTATAAAATGACAATGAACGTTAGTACCAACATCTTGGACCGTCGTATGCCTTCAAATTTTCATCACATCATTTCCTAGTTAATGTACCAATGTTTTGGACATTAGGAATATAAACATATTTTCCATGATAAATTCATGAGGAGTGTCAAGATATGCAAAGACACTTCTAGTTTGTGAAAATCTAGAGAAGCATACATACAAATATGAAACTGGGACATAATTTCCAAAAATATAGGGCCTGGATTTGGAATTCTCATGATAAAAGGAGTCATGAGTTATTCTCATGGCTTAGAAATGAATTAACTAAGAATATATATAGTAAATTCCTTGAGTTCATCACCCAAAATGATTAAATTACAGCTCATTTCTGACATAGAAGAGAAACAACAGGAAAGAAAGTTAGAACCCAAAATCTAGAGATTGAACAATAAAATATCTAGAAAGGATAACTTTCATACTTGAATAACATCCCTCTATAGCTCCTTCTTGCTGCATATATGAGAAAAACCCAGACTTTTAGAAAACCTCACTCCTTTTTATGGAGAAAACCTCAAATTCCATCTGACATGGTGTGGAACTCCCCAAATTCATAATCCCTAATAGAGTGGTTGAGACATTTCTCTAGGCTACCAAATGTATGATATATATTAAAAAAAATCTTAAGTTGTATACATTGCCCCTGAAAATGAAGCATGTGTTTTTGAATATCAAAGAACTAAATTCTTTGATCGGGTTTATGATAAACTGGATCATAAATGATCCATTTTTTAATGTACTTTAGGTTGTGAAGCTTTTCAAGGAAAGGCGATAATGGAACCAATTACAATCCAAAATGGTCTAAATAAGATCACTGTCAGGTCCTTGATTGCAGCTGTCAAATGTTCTTTAAGCTTTATGGTGTCAAATTTTGGATTTGATAACTCACAATTGATTCTTGGGGATTATCTAGGATTGAACTACGTTTTTTCACAGAATCTACAATATTAGCATGCTAGAAAATTGAAAATCTAGATAACATTAAAAAAAACTAAAATGCAAGCAATAGGAATATTATATGAATGAAGTGGTAGGTATTAGAGTACAATTATATAGTAAATTATAAGAAAGATGTACTTCAAAACAATCAATTGATTTGTACCCAAGTCAGTACATAACATGTGTATTATATGTTTACTAGAGGGTATATTAGGGTAGGTCTTACACCTCATTTGGTGATTCTTAAATAACTAACCCTATTGATAAATGTTTCATGAAATAAGGGTTTCAAGGATTAGGACTTTAGTATATAATATGTGTTTAAGCCTGATTTGTTAGAAATCAATGATATCTAAGTCAGCCATATAATGCTAACTGTTACTCACTAAGATGATTCTTACTAAATGTAGAGGATAACGGTTTCAACCTTAGGCATATGAGAATTTGATATATTACAAGTCACTATAAATTGTTTTGATTTCATTTCCTATATTCTATGGTCATGTATCTTTCCTTAAATGCCTCTTTCATTGTAGAATATAACCATTACATGTGATACTCCTTAGTATTGAGTGCATCATAGGTCCTAAACAAGATTGAATAGTCTCGATTAAAAAGTAGAGGTGGCAGAAGTGAGTGGTCAACCTATTTAACTGTCCTATTAAACATTAGCCAAGATGATGTCTAGCATGATAATTTGTCTCCTATCATTTTGCATATTATCATAGAAGAAGCTTTCATGGGAGAGAAGTATATTCCGAAATCTAATCAGGTTATAAACATTTATCATGTTGCCCCTAACCTATACTATAGGATGTTGGTTGTTAAATAGATAGTCTGCTACATGTTAAAACAATATTCAAGTTCATATCCATTCAACCAGATTTGAACTAAGTGCTAGGGCCCCTAACCCTCAAGATAGACTAATTGAGAAACTAGAAGTGACATGGAACCAAGACTGGAGCTATGTTATCATCACCCATTGTGGTTGTCCTTACAAACATTACTAACTTTTTAATACTCTGGTCCTTTATTTAATAGCTACACAGATGATCAGAGATAATAGTAGGATTTGTAGAAGCTCAACAGTTGTTCATGTTTGTTTCACTTGTGGCAGAACCACGAATTCAAATTGGAAAAAGATAGTCATCAAGTTGGAGAAAACTATATACCCTGGAAACTGTACTTAGACATTAGTGACCAATAGTCTATAGTGTTTCATTTACAACAACACCACTATGTCTCAATATGTGTGCCTACAGATTCAGGCATTAGTCACAACCAACAACATTGTTGGATAAATTACACATGCGAAATTGTAGTGAAATGATCATGAGGGCGCATCAATTATCAGGAAGTGATCATCCCAAATGCTTGAATTTTCAGTATGTTAATGATGAACTCTACAAGTAGTCCAGATATTAGTTCTACATCATGCCAATTCCCTAACACATATGACTCTAATTTAATATAAAAAATTCCTAATCCAACATCACTTTTCTTATGGTTATACAAGTTACAGTCACGAGCGTACATCAATTGTATATCAAAATGGGATTCAATTAAAAACCTCAATCTTGTATCCTTCTGGAGATGATAGCCATTAAATTATATATCAATATGGGATTCAATTTAAAACCTCAATCATGTATCCTTCTGGAGTTGATGTAACAACTGGTTCTATTCAACATCAGTACCTTTCGGAGTGATAAATACCGCTCATGTACCAAGTAGAGACTATGGTGATGGTGAGTGCCTTTTTCAATTTAACTGTAGAAATTTGACGCAGACCTTTCTTAAAGGAACCACATTACTTCGTCAGTTCCTGCTTTGTATGGTGGAAAGCTACATAGTAGAAGAGGCTATTGAATTTTGTGTCCAACATTTATCCAATGTTGAAGCCATTGGTCTTCCTAAATCACGGCATGTCAGAAAAATTAATGGACAAGGCAATATAGGATGTAAGTTTGTATGACTTTCAACTGATGAATTACACACAACGCATGTGTATGTCCTTCGTAATACAACCGAGGTTGAACCATATGTTAAAGAACACATTGATTATTTACAAACTCGTTACCGATCTAAGAATGACAAGGATATAATGAACTTACACATTCGTTGTTTCACCGAATGGTTAAAGAATCATATTAGTGAACAGATTGATCGTTCACCAAATTCTATTTCAAAGACCTTGAAATGGTTATCTGTGGGGCCTAAATCAACCGTGTTGTCATTTGCTAGTTATTTTATAAATGGATACACTTTCTATACAAAATGTCAAGATGACAAAAGCACGATGCAAAACAGTCGGGTGTCTTTGGTATCTGAAGCTTTGCACATTGCTAGTGCTAAAGACAAAAATCCAATCTGGTGTGACATGTCCTATTATGGTGTGATCCAAGATATATATGAGTTGGACTACAACACATTTCATATTCCTATTTTTCATTGCAAGTGGGCTGAAAATGATAAGGGTGTACGCACAGAAGATGGATTGATATTAGTGAACCTAGATAGGGAGGGATGTAAACACGATCCATTTATAATGGAATTACAGGTAAAACAAGTTTTCTGTGTGATAGACACAGCTAACAAGGGCTGGTTTGTAGTCTTATCTCACAGAAGAAGGCCCCATGAAGGAGATGATGATGACGATGACATCGTTTTAGAAGAAGAAACTTCTTTGTCTTCAATCATTCCATCTATGTCTGTAAATAATGATCTTGTTGTTGAAGAAGAAGACATATGTGCTCGAGAAGATCATAATGATGGGACATTTGTTGATGATATCAGTGTGCATAAAAATAAAAAACAATGTACGCATAAGTGAATGTAAATATGTCTTAAATTTTGTAAGATTTTATTATGTTGTTTTATATGCAGTTTGCTAATATTTTTTTGTACCAAATTTTGTTGTAGATGTCTTCCAATGAAGACGACTCAATGACCACAACGATTAGTAGGGGCTGTACCACAATGCCTAAAGTTTCGAGAAAGAGACGTAAAGGACAAAAAATTCAATTGGAATGGAATTCATAAGGACAACCAATTGGGAAAACTCGAAACATTTTCAGCAGCTATATTGGAGTCGCATCCCGAGAGCGAGTTCCAATCAACATCGATACTTAGAGTGATGTGGGAAAAGGTCTCAAGGACCTTATTTGGGAAGAGATTGAGGTGAGTATGTAGACATTAATATTTTTTGTATATTTTTTGTATAAAAATATTATATTATATTTTATGTGTATGTGATTTTGTTATTTGTAGGGTGTTTTTCAATTGGATCTGTCAGAAAGCAGTGGGTATTACAAAGAGCCAATGATAGATGGAGGGAATTCAAATCTCGGTTATCAAGAAAATTCATGAGGGATGAAGATGGAAACATGCAAACACCCACCCAAAGAATATGATTTTATATCTGCAGATCAATGGGAGAATTTTGTCATGAGTCGATTGACCGAAGAATTTAAGGTGATAATATAAACTAGTTTACTTTTGTTATTTTACTTGTAAGACATTTAAATATATTTTCATATTTATTGTTCGTAAAAATAACCAGAGAAGAAGTAAGGCTGGAAGAGAATTATTGTCAAAGAATGAGTATCGGCCTAGAATTTCTCGTAAGGGATATGTTGGCCTAGAGCAAGAAATTGTAAGATTTGATTCATTTTAAAGCAATTTGTGAAATTTCATATAGAGGTATAAAAGTATTGTGGTTTTATCATATTATAAACACATCAGTGAGAATAGTTTAGATCCAGTTATTTCAAAGATTTCTAGAGCAGAATTATGGAAAAGAGCTAGAATGGACAAAACTAGTGTTGTTACTAGTGACAAGGTCAAGGAAGTGGTGTATAAGATTATAAGTTTAAATTTTTATCTCGTTGATATTTCATCACAATATATAGTTTTTATTATTTTTACATATGTATGTTTTATATTTTGCAACGATGATCTATCTCAGGAAGTTTCTGAGGGACTCATTAGTGAGAAGGGATGTAATGATGTGTTAACAATGGAATTGGGAAAAAAGGATCACCCAGGACATGCGAGAGCAACCGGACCAGGAATAACAATTACAAAATATTGTCAAAGTGTGGCTCGAACAGATGATCATCCATCCCATATGCTGTTACAAATGCAACAGACCATTAAAGCTTTGGCCATGCAGATCAAGTATCTTGAAGGGAAGAATACGAGCAAGGATCTTGATAATGTTGGGTATACAAACCAATACCCTACTTCCAAATCTAATTGTCAACTTGCACAATTCTCACATCTACCTGAGGTAATCAACAAGTCTGTTATGTAGTAAATGTTAGAGATAGTGATTTCTCATGTTGACAATATCTATATTTGATTTTTGTAGGGTTATCACAAGTGTATTTTGATGTTGGATAATCCATTACGTTCAGTAGCTGATGGAAGGGTGTATATATCTCATACAAATGAGCCAATTATCCTTCACAATGTGGCATTGGATCCAAAACACAAAAAAGTGATAATTGATACCCCGTTGATGCCTGAAGAAAGTGTGCCAATACCTTTAGATATGTTTGAAGTTTATCAAGTTTGTCAAGGCATAGGCACCTACCTTCCTTGGCCTGGAGAATTGATCAAAATAAATATGAAGGTATATGTGATAACTTGACAGTGTTTTTATTAATTTATTGAAATGAATCATGTATATTAATAAACTATATTTTTTATTTTTATAATCATATGCAAGGAAGCCCAAGACTCATTGTCTCAAAGAAAAGTGAGGGAATCAATAAGCACACAAACATGAAATTCAAAAACTAGAAAAAATTGTGATGAAGTCTCAAGTCCCGTCAAGCCAACATGCAAAAAGCCTCCAACGAAGCTGAAACTGTTGATGGTGTATGTGGAAGATGATGAGAATCGTAACATCTCTCTCAGATGCCTGAAGATGTAGTAGGTTACATACATGAGCTGATTATCACACCGGAATTGGTTAAAATATGCCATGATAAAGACCAACTAGAAGCCTCGCACATATCAGTGTACATAAAGTAAGTTTCTATACGAGTAATATGTGTTTCTATACAAGTTTCTATACAAGTACAAAGACTAATTATGTGTTTCTATACAAGTACAAAGGCTAAATATGTGTTTTTTTGTAGGCATTTGTTCAACAAAGTGACCTCCGGAAATATATTTAATATATTTGGATTTATATGTCCACATTTTATAGATCTATTATACAATGATAAAGTGGAGACTCGGGCGTAGTACATAGCAGATCGGTTCATTAGAGGGAAGAAACAAAGATTAGAATTGTTCTTTATACCTTATAATGTGGGGTACGCATACATTTTGTCGATTTTCTGTTATTTGTTTACTTTAAATGTTGCTTAAAAATACATTAATATTAAAATGTAATACTCATGTATGCGTAGGGGACATTGGATACTTTGCGTCTTTGACCCTATGTGGGGTAAGTGCCACTATCTTGATCCGTTACGAGGAAAATTACGTGGGAACGTGGAAAAACTCATGGAGTTGTAAGTACTTCATAAAATAATTTCAATTACATAATACATCTATTGAAAGTTCCATATATAGTTACTAATGCATAGAATTCTTGATATGAATTTGAATAGGACTCATAAAGTTTATCAAAAGAGAGATGTGCAATATAGGAAGAATTTGAAATGGGAAATTATCAAGGTAATTTACCATTTTGATCCAGAAAAATACTGCTTTCTGATTCACCAATAGAAGTGTTGTTCTAGTTTCTTCAGATTCTGCTACTTGATTTGATATGGTGTTATTTTTACAAATGCTCTTATTTTTACATATACCGATTAGATCTTCTTTGGGTCAATATCATCAAGGGCATCCAAGGGCAATTTTTAATTGTTGTATGTGATATTATTAGGTGTTTCTTCCTTCACTTCATAGGACGACTAGGAAATTATCAAGTGTCCTATCACTTCTTTATGTTTTCTTCTGGTATCACAATTGCATAAACAGATGCAATTACATAAACTCAGGTGTCCTCTTTCATTCATTTTTGTTGGAAACAGCTATTACATAAGGTGGTGCTTTTACATAAACTGTTGGAGCAACAAGCATAAACTCACATCTGTGCCACCTTTCGAAACATCTATTACATAAACTCACATGGGGGGGATTCCACTTACTGGTGGTCGGACATACTTTCACACTGTGTTCTCCCAAACTAAGCCACTTCATGTCAAGGGCCTACTCTGGAACCCTCCTAGTTTATGAAAGGCTAGCACATAGGCACTGCTATGTCAATTTTGATTTTCCCGTTCTGTCCTAGTGTTTCTAAAACTATTAAACATGCCATGTTGGAATGCCAATGGGCTGTTACCTACTAGAAGGAGGTGGCAATGGGTGATCTTGTTCCAAGGATGAACACATGTGAGTTTGTGTAATATCTGTTTGGAAGTGGCCATGAGAATTAATGCTATACCCTTGGGCCGGGGGGTGTCAGGTGATTCCACTTACTGGTAGTCGGACATACTTTCACACTGAAATCAGCTTACACACTGGATAAAAGTGGTATGACGGATCTGATCGACGATAACAACCAAACCGATTGCCACAATATCTAGAACTCCATACGTGAATTTGATGTGCCCTCCCAAACAAAGCCACTTCATGTCCAGGGCTTGCTCTGGAACCCTCCAAGTTAATGAAAGGCTAGCACATTGACGTTGCTATATCAATTCTGATTTGCCCGTTCTGTCTTGGTGTTTCTAAAACTATTAAACATGCCCTGTTGGAATGCCAATGGGTTGTTACCTGCTGGAAGGAGGTGACAATGGGTGATCTTATTCCAAGGACGAACACATGTGAGTTTATGTAATAGTTGTTTCAAAAGGTGGCACATATGTGAGTTTATGTTTGTTGCTCCAACTGATGCACAACTATTACATGTGAGTTTATGTGAGCTGGAAATTATCAGGTGTCCTCTTTCATTCATGTTTTTTGCTCCAACAGATGCATTGTCATATTTAAATGGTGTTTGCATAGAATTAGTCTGTGCCATAGGTTCAAAGCCCATCGAACCAAAGGAAGGGTTCATTTGTCCATACTGAGAGAAAATGTTAGGCACTTGATTCGGAGTAAACTGTGGTTGTGTTGGAAATCGATAGGGAAACTGAGACACTGATAATTGTTGTAGATGTTGCTGCTGCATTGCTTGATACTAATTTTGGAAGAGCATATTTTGGGCATTTCCTAGATGGGCCTGGAATGGGAATGAGAATGGGTTTGTGTTCATTAATAGCCCACCTGATACACCCATATTCTGCATATGTGGAGGTAGAATTGGTTGAGAGGGGAACACATTCATCATAACTCCACCCAGAAAGGCTGCAGAATGTTGTTGTGGTTGTGCAAGTGGTGTCATTCAAAGCAATATGATTCACATTTCCATCAATAACAACTCTTGATCCAACTATCTCCATGAGTCGCAAAAATAACATCATAAAAAAATTTCGTGTTGTGCATATTAATATCTACATTGTTAACTGAAAGAGGAACAAGAACAATTCTAAGTTGAATATGATACTAAATCTGCCTCACCTACTTTTAAGATTTCATAGAACGCAACACACAGCTTTTTATGTTTATCTCATACACAAGATACTAAGTGTCATCCAATTTCTTCTAACAATACTATTGTAAATATAGCTAATATGGCTTTCTACTAATAAAATTGATAATTTGGATATTGATGGATGCCATTACGCACTAAACATACAACTCAACAAATGAAAAAAATGAACTGAATAATTAAATGCTCAGAATGATAGCATTGTCTAGTAGCTATACTTCTGCAACAAATACCTGTAATATATGTTAGAATAAGTAAAATTAAGATATCAAATAAGCTAAAGCATAAGTACAGGAAAGGAAACTAACAACACTTCTAATAAATGAAACACATCCATAAAATTTTACCATTTTGTGTGGTGTGTATTAGTATCCACATTAACTGAAAGAGGAACAGTAATAATTCTAAGCTGAATATGGTACTATATTTTCCTCACCTACTTTTAAGATTTCAGGGCACACAACTCTTTATGTCATACACACGATACTAAGTATCATACAATTTCGTCTAACAATACTATTGTAAACATAGTGAATATGGATATTGTAAATATAGTGAATATGGCTTTCTCCTTACAAAATTGATTAATTTGGATATCAATAGATGCCATTAAACACTAAGCATACAACTAAGTGACTGAAATGAGACGAATATTTAAATGCTCAGAATAATAGCATTGTCTAGTAGCTATACTTTTGCAAAAATCACCTCAAAATTTTGTTAAATAAGTAAAATTAAGATATTAGATAAGCTAGTGCATTAGTACAGGAAAGGAAGCTAACAACACTTGTAATAAATGAAACACATTCATACAATTTATCATTTAACTCTTATGTAGAATCACCTTTATATGGACTCCTCATGCATTAGGAGTAAGCTTTCCAATGAGATTTATGTTCACTTGTTAGTTTCTTCCCTATCCATCACCTTTATTGAATTTCAAACTTCATTATATCAATGCCATATTTACAAATTATCTAAAGTTTTTTAGACTCATATTAATCTCTATTCCGAGGGGTTGTCTCTTCATGTTGTTGGACCTTGTTGGGTCTGCTAGTAGCAAGAGAAAAAACCAATATTTTACTTGAGTTTGAAATGGATCTAGTGAAAAACCAGTACAACCATGGAATGGGACCCCAATCTGATGATACCATTCTACTAACCTCAAATAAGAAGACAAATCGAACACTGCTCAACTCAAGGTTGCACTGCTCCAGCCATAGAATCATCTTTTTCTTTTGCTTTTACATCCTTTGCCCCTTCTTTTAAATCAGTCATTTATGATCTCTCAGATCTGAGTCCTCAGGTTATTACAAAGGATACTTTTGTGGCAGTTAGCACATGACTTCGTGAATGAGCAAGGCCGCATAGAAGTGCAGCTTCTTCTCTGAATAGGGAGGGGGCGTGAAACCTAGATAAAATCTCAAAAATAGTATTGGAATGCAGACTATAGGTACGTCTAGATGTAGTCTTCTACTTGATGAGTTTTGTCTTATACTCGCTCTGCTGAATACCGATGAGCAGTGAACTTGGTATTGTTGTTTCAGTACTAAAAAAAAGACACCACAATCCCAAAGCACCTTTCCTTATGTTCCTTATCTCTTTATTAATCTCGCATATTTAGTGTGAGAACCATCGACTTATTGTGGGATTCTAATGACTCTTATCTTGTTAAGCGACGACATATGACTAGGAGTGGCCTTAGATCGTGGAAGGCATAGGCCCTGCACAGCCGGGGATAACGCTTCTTTTTTTTTCAGTTCTATTTTTGATGCGATGGAGAGGGATTGCCAGCCAAGTGCGAACTTGGGATTTTTCACAGCAAGAATCTTCTTATCCTGGGAATCTGCCGTTAGCTCTATTTTTTTAATCTCGGGTTCCTGCTAACAGTGGGGAGCCAGAAAATCTATATAGGCGGGGCACCATTAAGGTGAAGATCTATGTAGCAACCTGTTGTTGGTGAAGATCCATGCTCTAATCAATCTAGGTTGTAGGGGAGGATGATATGGTCCGAGGCGAGCTTCTGATGGCATCGTTCATGAAGATGAGAGTTTCTATCATCAAATTCCACAACTTGATGCCTCCATATCATCTTAAGGAATGTATGAATATTCTTAAACTCAGGCGTGTCACTAAACATATGGCTGGATATTGATTAGTTAGCTAGTTTATATAGATCTTCTAACAACTTGTGGTATCATTAGTGATCCCCAGTATCTGATGTGATTATGCAACTATGATCGTTTACCTCTACAAAATACACATATCTTATCATTTTATGTGAACAATTAACAGTTTGTTTAACAAGATTCAGGATTCATGTTTTCGTGATGGATGACCCTTTTACTTATCAATTCTCTGTTGTCTTATTGATCTCATCAATGAGACCGAGAGCAAATAACTGTGACCTGAATACCCTTACAAGGGACTCTTGTGTTTTAGTGATCTCTAAAAATGGTGATAAGTTTTTCTTTTCTAATTTTTTTGGATGTTTGTCCCCTTCAATAATTAATCATCAATAGAATACTACTGAGGTTGTTGAGATTCTTAACAGATTGTTGAAACTATAATTTCACTTGACTGACTGAAATATCAAGAAAACTCTATATCTTGATGTTCATACTCATCAATGATTGCATTGCTTAATTACTGGTAACCCCCTTTCTTTCTTCATGTTGGTTTTGGATCTCTTCTTTTCCTTTAATTGCACATCTTTGTAAAATTATGGACTTTGATTTGGTGCTTAGAAAGGACTGAGGGATATGTTTACCTAGGGGCTTGTTTGGTTGTCATGGGATCACGTTGTCATATTTCAATTCATTCACTTGTGTTTATGTAATAACCGGATTTACATCATGAAAACAAATTGCATCCTGTCATTGGTTCGTGTAGTAAACATCTTAAAGCTACTACAACCAAATTGGATGGAGCCCTTTTTCTGGTTTGTGAAGAGTTAGCTTACATATAAAGATAATAAGGTACATGCCCTATAGGGTCGTAGCTCCAATGGATCAAAATTGAGAATGAGATGCGGGTACAACTTGACCTTGGTGCAGAGTTTGATCAAGTTCATTGAATAATTACACATCACTGCTCCTCGTGTTTTTCTCTCCTTTTACCCTGTTTGTTCTTTGGTGTCTTCTCTTACTTTACAAGAGAACTCTATGCTTCAGTGATACATCAAAACTATTTTTCTCATAATATTCTTTTTTCCCAATTGGTAGGAATGTTGTAATACATTTTATTTGAGTGGCTGATTATATTCATCATGTTGCCTGGGGAACAATCGATGATGCAACCTCTTGGTTGCAAACTGCCAATTCAACCTGCTCAATGCCACAACTCTGGCAGGTATACTATAGGAATCGATCAGAGGGATAATACTTGGGCTGTTGAGATACTTTGTAGATTAGTGCAATTGCATTTTTGTTTGGTTGATATCAATATTATGAAAGTTTTGTACCTTGATGTTAAGACTCATCAAGGATATCTTGTTTACCTGTTGTGGTTTATATAGCTTTGGGTTTTGATATATCTAAAAAATCTTTCGTGTGAGGCTACAGTTTAACAAAGGTTCCTTTTGGAAGGGTGGCGTTCTTCACTCTTACAAAATCCCCCTCTTACAAGAGCAAGTTTTGCATCATCCAGTATGGCATATAAACCACGCCTTGTTCAGCAATAAATCATTCCTTTTTCACTCTTATAGCATTTTTTATTCTGTTTACACATACCTTTTATTAAGTTTTCTGGCTATTTATACCTTTCCATCCTCTTATTTGCTAACAAGTTCTCACAATTATTTAGATAACAAATTAATATTTATTTTGTATAGTGTCCAAAGCAGTCGAATGATACAAATTGCGGGTATTATGTGCTGAAGTATATGAAAGACATCTTTGATGTGAGAAATAGAAATATTCTTGAATGTGTAAGCTACTTAACATTATATTCTTTTAGTTTGTTCAAATTTCTAAATAAATTAAAAAAATCACAATATGTTGATATGTTTGTCTTATGATTGCAGTATTATTCGAAGTATATTGGTCGTTGCTTCAACCAAGAAGAAATTGATGAGGTCCAAAACGAGTGGGTGACAAGTTCTTGAGCACACATAAGATTATGTGACATGTGGGGGAGACATTTCTTCTTTAGCATAGACCAATGTGTGAAACTTTTTTAGTTAGTTTTTAGTTCGATTCTAGAGTGGATACTCAGTACTTTGTATTATTGAATCATTGTATGGATGATTTAATATTAATTAAATTTAGTACGACTTTCTTTCAAGGTTTGATGGAAATTTTGTTCAACTATATGTTTGTTTGTGAAATAAAAAAATATAATTGCATATTTATTATAATTTATTAATAATATGGTTAATTTGATCAATACAATTGGTTCGATATATGACCTGTCAAACTCTAATTAAAGACAACAGTTAATGATATGTTGTAAAATGTATGATTATATAATAAACAACACATGTTGTGTTATCCACACTTATTACAACAGGTTTGTCAGGAAAAAATACACATATTACAACAGGTGTTTCTAGTGAACTACAACATGCATAACCTGTTGTATAAATTGTGTATATTACAATAGTCACACACCATGTTGTCTAAACAATCCTATTACAATGGTTAAATGTATGGAAAGACAACATACTCCAACTATTGTATAAACATGTATATTACAACAGGTGCACTGCATGTTGTAATAGACATACCTATTT
Organism: Alisma plantago-aquatica; assembly: GCA_963693085.1. Classification (NCBI taxonomy): domain Eukaryota; kingdom Viridiplantae; phylum Streptophyta; class Magnoliopsida; order Alismatales; family Alismataceae; genus Alisma; species Alisma plantago-aquatica. Next base: position 336,853,173 of record OY856410.1, read on the forward strand.
CAACGGGTGTGTTTAGTGAAAGACAACATGCTTCGACTGTTATATAATATATATTACAACGGGTGAACCGCATGTTGTAAAAAATACCCCTATTACAACGGGTGTGTTTAGCGAAAGACAACTTCGTTCAACTGTTGTATAATATATATTACAATAGGTGCACTGCATGTTGTGTAAAATACCCATATTACAACAGGCCATTTCTTAAAAGACAACATGTTTCAACTGTTGTATAAAATACATCTATTACAACATGCGATCACATATTGTGTAAAGCACCCCCCCCCATAAGACCACGCGATCTAATACAACGGTTAACACCTGTTGTAAATTGAGAAAATGAACTGTTGTAAAAAGTATTTTCTGTAGTAGTGTATGTACGTATGTACGTACGTATGTATGTATACATGTATGTATGTATGTATGCATGTATGTGAGTGTGTGTGTGTGAAAAATATAGTCTCACACAAAGAGATTATTACATTAGTTGTTATATGTTTTTCATGAATAGTTTGTGTTCTTTGTTTGTATTTCTTGACATGTTTTCAAAAACTCGTATGTATCTGATAGATGAATGAAAAGTATGCTTAATGATTAGTTGATGTTTTAGTAACATGAGTAGACATGTAGTAAGGTGAAGGCCGGCCTAGTAAGACCCAAACCAAAAAATTCCCCATCATTCAAAGTTGAGGACCATATTTGAGAAACATTTTGACCCAAGTTCAATCTATGGTACACTAAATTATGATGGGTTGGGTCCATATCCATTTAACTCGACAAATTCTAACCTAAAACCCGTACATAATGGTAAAATGCTATGTATGGTCAATTTTATATCCCAAGATGGGATCACAATTGTCATTTTCACACTGAACAAGGGACCGAATAGAAAAAATATATTCAGCCATCGTGATTAAGATTAAATTTAAAATCATGTAAATGTCAGAATTAAGAATCATGCTACGAGAAACTACTAAGTTTTATATGCTTTCACAAATATGGATCTCACGAGGTCATTATCGACTTCCCAACAGTCATGGACTTTCCTAGTATTATATGCACTTAAGTGAGAGATTTATAGACATGCTTATAATTCTTATTCAGTTATCTATTCAAACAAAATGTTTCAAGAATGCTTAAGTTAACGATGAATTCAAAGTTTTTCTTAATGTCCACTATAGTTAATTTACTTGCTTTATAACATGTCCAGTACCATTTACTGATTTGCTGATTTTCTTCGCATGGTTGGGGACTTGATGTCCCTAGGTTTTGGAACAAGTGAAGAATAGAAGGACAAGCAAGAACTATGAGACTTTGAAGCTTAAATTGTTGGGACGATATCTACCAAGATGATCCTATTATTTTAAAAACTTTTAATATCATATCATAGTTAGGTTAGGTCAAGTTTGGCTCAGTATACTTAGATTTTTTTTTTTGGATAACCGGGGGAAACCCAACTCCCCAGACGGATGCCCAATTTAGCAGAGTTGGTAAACCTGGGTGGGGGCCCACAGCCCACTCAGCAGAGCCCCCTGCAAGTCACATTAGAGGTTGGCTTACCTGGTGAGATAAATGTTTTTCGAACAGCACGACCGACGTGATTCAAACCTGGGACCCTTTGTGAGGGGCCCCGTGCTGCGAACCAGCCGAGATACTGCTCGTCGACCAGTATGCTTAGATTCAAGGGAGATTAAGTTGTAGTTTTTTTTTCATGAACAATGTATGAATCTTTCTAAGTTAATGCTTGGTGATTATTTATTTCTTTACAAAAATTATCATATTTGTCACATCCTTCCAATCTACGTATCCCAATTTTATGGAACATATGGGGGGATGATTATGATGTCATGTACAATACTTGGAGGGGCATCACAACTATTACTACCTCTACTACTACCCGTATTTCTACTACCGCTACTATTTCTACCACGACTACTATGGTCACCACTACTATTACTAACTCTACTACAACCACCACTACTACTAATAAGACAATGAAACACAACCTTTGAGTCAGAGTCACTTCAAATAGCTTCTTTCTATTTGCATTTATTCACTTTCTCTCATCATTATTTGTTTTACTTGTTTCCTTCATCTTAAAATATAATTTGAAGGTCTAAGAATTTATGCTTAAGATTTATAGCTCAATTGACATGTCCCCCTATTAAGCGTGTGCGCACATGTGTGTGTGTATGTGTGTACGCGCGTGCATGCGTGGACGTGCACTATAATCATACACAAAGAAGTTACTACAATAATTGTTATATATGTTTTCTATGAATAGTTTTTTGTGTTTTTCGTTTGTATTTCCTTGACATGTTTTCGTGTTCAAATGAAACTAATGCGTACATTTGATAGATGAACAAAAGGTGTGCTTTATAGCCGTTGAAGTTTGAGTAACATGAGTAGACATGTTGTACGGTGATGTCAGTAAGACCCAAACCCAACAATGCCTCATCATTCAAAGTTGAGGACTAGATTTGAGAAACATTTGGGCCTCGATTCAGACCGTGGTGCACTAGATTATGATTGGTTCGGTACATATCCATTTACCCCACAAAGTCTAACCTAATATCCATACATAATGGGAAAATGCCATGTGGAATAAATTTTGAGGACCTAAAACGGATATCTTTTTCATACAAAACCAGGGACATAATAGAAAAAAAAAATCTAATTTCACCCCTTTTTTGTGAGAAAAAGACGAATGGCGTCCCATTTTGACCCCAAAGTTACTCCACGTAGGATATCTCTACATAATGTGGGTATAGAGAGATGGTGAAATCCAAAAATTTGTCAAATAGCCTGAAGCTCTTGGGAACTATCCGACTCTTTTTTCATAAGATATATCCTATAACAACTTGGTAGGATCTAACAAAATTATGTTATAGTGTACAATTGTCATTTCTCTATCTTTATTTTTTAGGGAGGTTGAATTTTGAAGAGGAGTGAAAGGGAGATGATGCATTGTGATTGGCTGGTTTATAAATAAGTATAAGACTCGTCCTATACTACTGCCTTGCTTTTTTAAAACCCATCTGGGAACAAGTTGTTGATGGAATATTACTGGTTAGTGCTGTGAGGTGGCAAACAACGATTGGGTAGTCGGTAATATAAGACGAGTCGTATACTTATTTTATAGGACATGTAGTCACAATATATTATCTCCTTCTCACTCTTCAAAATCCAACTCTCCAGAAAAATAAAAAAAGAGAAACGCCAACTGTTTACTATAATGCAATGTTATTGGATCCTATCATGTTTCTATAGAACATGACCTATAAAAAAGGTGTCGCAGCAACTGCCTGTGCTTGTGGGCAATAATCAGAACTCCTTCATGTGGACGAGCTTTGTGGTAACCAAAACAAAACCTTCCATCAGATACAGCATTGATCGAATTCTGCTGCATGACCACATGATCCATTCTATCTTCTCACTGTTTATATTAAATACACTATGATAATAATCCAAGCCATAGACAGATTGAACCTAATCTTAGGAGGGTGGGAGAACTCTGGAGGAACGAACACATTCTTTAATATTTGCATATCCTAGATTGGGTGGTCGCAGTGTAGTCCACGAATACCGTTTCATGATCAATCAGGAAATAGAGTTCCTCCACCTCCTGGGCCTCCTAATCTGCTCTCCTTGCATTTCCCCAGAGTCCTGCCCCGGCCCAGGCCCACCGTGCCCTCCCTCTTGGCCTTCGACGCCAGAGATCCTCGTCGTCAGCTGCTTGCTGAGCCGCCTCCACCCGCCGCCCCAACCGGAGGAAGCCTTCTTCCCCGGAGTCACGGCCGCGGACGACGAGGAAGCCGGCATGGCAGCCTTCTCGAACTGCCTGCGGAGCACATCCATGTCACTCTGGAGCTCCAGGTACTTGGCCTTCATGCTTTCAAGCTCGAACTTGAGCGTGTTGATGTCCTTCTTGGCGGCCGCCCAGCCCTCCTGGAACGACTGCGGCGTGCCTTCTAGCAGCTGCTTTCGGCTCGGGATCATGGGCTGGTAGTTAGGGTGTGAGTGGTGGTTGGGATCGCCGGCGGTGGACTGCTGCTCGAGCTTGAAGGCGGAACTGGCGAGCGCATTGCTGATCTTTACCTGCTCGGAGAAGAGCACTTGTACCACGACGCGGAGCGGCAACCGCTCGTTCTGGGCCGCGTGCATACAGGCGTCGATGGAGAGTTTCTGGCAGTCCATCACCCGGCACAGCCGCTTCCGCTCGTGCTCCGTCAGAGTAGGATGTGCCTGGTTCAGAAAAATCATAATTCATGTTTTAGAAATAGAAATCTCTGAACAAAAAGCTTAAACCAATTTTCTACAGTAACAAATGAATTGCTCACTTGCTCAGATAATAGGGAAACAATTCTAGTTACCTAGTAACCGTCACGTTAATAAGGCATATAACACTTACATCTTTACATAATGAAGTTATGATATCACAGAAAATCATATGAGTGCCTATTATTTTGGAAAACTTTCTATTTATACTTTTCCCCCAAAAATAAATCCTAACTTGCATTATATAGCTAAATTTGAAATTTGAGCAAAAACGGTGTTTTCAATGACCAAAAAATACTTCAATATTTTATAACAAGGATCTTTAATATACACCATCTACTAGGCATTTTTGCCTCCCAATGTGAATTTGAAGAAATGAATAGTGTGTTGTGATCAAGTTTTAGTGAGGATTCCGTGATACAAGTCAAAATTAGAATATAGCAATGTCCGGCATGGTACTTTATTCTTTTTAAGTCAGAAGAGACGTTAAGTCTCTCCCCTCGCACAAACAGGTGTCATAGTCTTAACGATCTAAGGATTGTAAATACATTATGCAACATGGTATTCAAATTCGGTTCTCCTAAAGAGGACACACTGTGTCAAACCACCTAAGATACATTGGCCATGTTACTTTACTCTTTTCAAAACAATACAACCTTAGGGGTTTATTGGAATTTGATTAAAACAAGAATGTGTACACTAATTAGTTTAATGAATTTACCTGAAATCTATTTCTAATTGTTGGATTAAATAAATTGATTATATAATGGGAAATTATTTCTAGTTACTAGTAATTCTGAGTCGAATAAGGGATATATATCCATTACATTTTACAAGACAATATTATAGATTTTGAAAACATCATACGAGTTCCAATTATTTAAAACCCTCTCTTGTTATGGGTTTCCATAGAAAATAAGTCCAACTTAGATTGTGTTACTTGTAAGTTTGAAGTTAAACAAACAAATGATATTCTTTTTTTCTCTAAGCTCATCACAAAATATTATGAAATTGTATTTTAAAAAAGATCTCGAATAAATATCATTTACTTCAAACTTATGCAACCACATTGTAGATTTTTTTAAGACAACTTTCATGTGCGAAGATCAAATTCGAATTGAGAACCCGTGCATGTTAAAATTAGAAATTTAGAATATAGCAATGTCATATATAAGGTATTTTACTCTAATTAGAATACTATTACTCGGCTCTTGATAACGCCACACCCTACATATGATAAGGGGTGATAAAAGGAAGTATTTGTATGACATTATCCAAAACATGGAGTTTAACGGGATTACCTTGAGGTAGGAATCGACGGCCCTGTACAATCCGTCGTCGCATGTCCTTGCCGACTCCGGCAGCGCCTCCGCTAGCACCTGAAACTTGGTGAGCGACAGGTTCCGATCTCTTGACACCTCAGTGAGGTAGCTGTCGAGAAGCCTTGCCACCCTCATCTTCGCGTTCGGCGGGGTCGTGGACAGTCTGCCCCCACCGTAGTCCCCTGGTATCTTCTCGGGGCTCTGCGGCTGCTGCTCCGTCTGCTCCTGCACAAGGAAGTGCTCTACAAGCCTCTGGACCAGGTCCACGTCGTATGTCCCCTCGCCGACGCCTGCCCCACCGTAAGACGGGATCAGTAGATCGGCAAGGCTGGCCTGCTCCAACTGCATTCCCACCCTCTTCTCCAGCTCCGTCACTAGTGCCGGCGCAACCTTCAGCATATTGGCTAGGCGGAGAAGCCGCAGCAGGAACCCGCACGGCACGCTGTCCTTCTGGGGTGGAATGATGCTGATCAGACTCTCGATCACCATCCGCTGCTCTCGTGTCCTGGCGCTCATTAACTCGTCGGCGGACCCGCCGCCGGTCCCTCCGGCTACGACAATGTGGAGGCCACCCGAGTGGTGAGCAGCTACAGACGAAGAAAACCATGGATCATCCATCATCCCAGAAGAATGCCCGCCGTTTCCTGACGAGCCACCAGTGCCGTCCTTGGGCAGGCCCGGCAACCACTTGGAGGCGTAATGCGTGATTGCAGCGCCAATGAGGTCGAACCGCATGCCTTTCACCTTGATGGCCGTGACGACCCGGACGAAATGGTCGATGCGGAGGAGTGACACGTCCTCGAACCACCAGTCCGGTGGCGGCGGTCCGCCTGGGCTGGAGCCTTTAGACGACGGCTCCCCTCCCGGACCAACCCACTTGGGGCTGCTCCCACTCTTAGGCGGCTTCCCGGTGTACGCCCACCGGACGCCTCGAGGATTGGCACACGCCTTCCACGCGATGGACTCGCTGCACCGGCGCACGATCTGGAGGTTTTCGGCCCAGGGGGAAAGGCCCTCGCAGCTCTTAAGCACGACGATGGAATCACGCCACGAGGAGAGCACCACGTAGCTGAGAAAAGCTTCGGTCTTGAAGATGAGGTTGCCTTCCTCCAGGTCCTCTGTCATCTCGAGGTACTCCGCGGCGCAGCGGAGGCCGGAGATGTTGGACGCGGTGAGGTCCACTGCTACGCCATAGCAGAATTTCGCCGCTAGCTCGAATGCCTCTGGGCCGCCGGGAAGGTCGTCAAGCTCGACGCGGTTGACGTCCGAGGACTCGTACAAGAGGCGATTCATCCTCCCGCTCCGTGACAGCAACGGGTACTTCATTTCCGATCACCAAACCATCAGCCACAGGACGCCCATTCAATCAAGCAACCAAGCACAGAAATTTGGACACAAATACAGCTGAACCGTGGAAGGAAGATAACTTAAGACTGTAGCATACCTTGTGAAGATGGAAACTGATATCTCCAACTCTCACGAGCAGATCACTTGGGACGTCGGTGGAGACGTAGCTGTTCGAATTCGGCAGAAAAACACAAGGCAAAACAAAAACCAAATCAAGTACCATCAACATTTGTCCTAAAATTGGGCTTTGCCGTTACAAGACAAAAGAAAAACTGATATCAATACCATGATTGATCCCTTCGAATGAACCCATCCGTCTTGACTCCGTCGTGTCGGTCGTGGGCGGCGCTGCCGTACTCCCTGCCGCCGGCGCCGAACGCCTCAGACTCTGCTTCCCACATATTCCGGGATGCCAATCAGGCTGTGACAAGGGAACGTATGTAGAGGCAGGAACGAGTGAAACAGGCAAGGGAAGGTCGGAGATAGAGTTCCGAGGAGGATCTGAAGCAGAACTGTATCCTTTCGATGGAAGGTTTTGAACCGCAATTTAGCAGGACTACTGCAGCGCTTGAAGCTGCTGTTGTCTGTGGATGGAAACCGGCACTCGTCCTAAATCTCTGTGACCGCGAAGGAGATAATGTAGAGAAGGAAAAACCCACATGGGTGATTTGGATTTTTCTGTTTTACGGGCAGTTCTCACGCACCCCCACCATAACTAGACAGCCTGGTTGTCATGGGCCTGCTACAGAGCACGGCCTGTTCCCCTTGTTCTTAGCTATACGATGGAAGTATGGATTTTGTTGTTTCTGTCCTACCATGCTACGTGGTCATTTTAAGGGCAGTTAAAACTGTTAGTTTGAAAAGGTCAACAGAGGGGCTGATGTAGAACTACACAATTAGAGATAAGGCCAAAAAATATAAATGGGTATGTTTAAGTATTTTAATTACCAAAATGTCACTTAGTTTTCAAAATGGCATGTTTCCAGACTAATACGCCCCCATTAGAGACATATTGTTCTTTGCGAGGGCAACATGTCCCCATGGGTAGCACATTGCTTTCTTTCAAAGTAATGCGTCTTCGACTGGGACGTATTGTCATGCTGAGGGGTCAATAGGTCCAGAGCCAGGACGTATTGCTATGAGAGAGAGAACAATGTGTCTCAGTCTCTGAGCATTGACCTACTGGTAGTAATGCGTCCCGACTTAGGACGTACTGCCTCGTGGTGAGGCCAATACATCTAAACCTGATACGCAGTGCCTCAATACGCACGCGCTAACGCTCTTTGACCGACAATGTGTCCATATCCAAGACGTATTGCTGCCACGTAGCTCTCGACTGTTGCCCCCAATGGCTACCGGCTGGTGCCACAGGGGCAATGCGTCTCCGATGGAGACGTATTGTTGTCCTATAAATGGTAGCCGAAACTAGACCCCCAAAGCCACACAAATCACTCTATTCTTCTCTTCTTCTTCACTTCCTTGCATTCCTCTGGTGTCTAGGCAACTGCGTGCGGAGTTTCTAGCTGATTTCGGGGAAACTATTCTTCTATTCTCTTGCCTAGAATTTGCTTCTTTTATTTCTCTAGATACGATCTTCTCATCTTCTTTTTCTGGGCAACAATCTTTTTATCTTCTTTTCTGGAATCTGATTCACAAGGGAGATCTCACCACTTGAGGTATTTTCTTTACTACATTTAATTATTCATTATTTTAAATTTAAAATTACCATTCAATCTTTTTTTTGGTCGGTCAAAAATGTGTGTTGCTAGTATTACCAAAACTTTGGGCACTAACTACCCCATTACATCAGGCAGAAATAACCAGAAATATCTAAAGATCATTACCCCACGCGGGGGGAACAGAGATCTCAAAAGGAGCTAAGAAACTAAGAAAAACAAACAAACTAGCGACCAAATCCTAACACTCTTGCCAGCAGAAAGATTGTAACAAGCCATGATTACATACATTCAGCATACCCACAAAAAAAACACAACTCGTCAAAGACTATCACCAGCCACCCTGCTAGGATTTAGCCTTAGTGTATCTACTTTCTTAGCCAGCTATCACAAGGATCTAGAAGGAGCATACACCCCAATCATATCCTCCAAACCATAGTAAGACACAACCGAGATGCAAAAGAGAAACAACAAGATCCTTCCATGAGCTGGCCGTCAATTAATGTCCTTGAACTGAGCACTGCCTATCTTCCACTGGCGTTAGAATCATTCCATTACCATTCAATCTTAAAAATGAAATAATTTTATTCTTAGAATGTTTCATTTCAAATTATAGAAAAATGACATTATTGTTATAAAATATGAATCATCATTTATTAAGTAAATGTTATCAATGTAAACATAAAACTTGTATAAATAAGTTTTCTTGAATTAAGTTTATTTTTTTACACTGATAGGAACATGACATCTAGTTCATGTTCACGAATTGTCAAGCTTTGATATGATAGTCAATTCTTCTCTGATGGGCCTTATTCTAGTCAATCTGTTAGACCCATCAATGACCAAATTCAAGTCATATATCCATGCAATACTTGACATCAAACCCAACCTCTTCTCTATCAATATATCATATCTTTTCCTAGGAGAACATCATATGCTCATAAAAGTTGACAATGATGACACATTTAGAACTTTTTTCTCACTTTTCTATGATGCCTATATTGATGTATTTCTTGAAAAAATATTTATCCACCAACATTCTAGTTATAGTTACATGAGTATGTTGAATCAATTTCAAACAAGCAACAATAATGTAACTTCCACATGGAATCAACCACCTAAATTTCCTCAAAATCCTAATACTGAAATTGAAAATAGTGGTCTTGAGGTCAAGGAGGGGGAAGAAAATAGTGAATAGGAAGGTGATTCATCAACTGAAATTGATGATGATCATGGCATTTTGTAAGTTTAAATGACTTCAGTGTGTCAATTTAATAGGTGACCTAATTTTTCTCAAAGGACTGATACTATGAGAGGATCTGTCCAGTTTTATGATTCTATCTTTGATCAAAATTTTCCCTCTTAGGTATAATTTTTACTTCTAATAATTAGATTCATGCTCATGTTTGAAAAATATTCAGCCTTTTCATATGATATATGTTATATTTTTGAATAACAAATACAATTTACCCTTTATACTGAGGAAATTATATAGAGACTTTCGATATTGTGTCAAGAGGGTCATAAAATTTGGTGGTATTGAGTGCCACTAGTGTGCTACATAGTAGTAGGATGGCACCTCCCAGACAGAATGCTTGGACAATTCAGATTATTCAAGTACAACATACTCTTGTCTTGCCACATCTTAGTAGGATAGATGGGAGGGGCCATGCTACTGAGCATCAATTGCATCACTATATGGTAGTGGTGCAACTGTGGCACAATATATGTGAGAGCCCATGTAAGGACCCTGACCTCCGTTTAGGGTTTACCCTATTTGCTTTTCTTATCCTTGATGCTTTGTTGTTTGCTAATCACCCTTAGTGGTGATTAGGGTTTATTGGTACCTTGTTGAGAGTTGGAGGTGCTACTTGCAATTAACCCAAGTCTAGGGTTTGTGGGCAAGTTTGTCACCTTATGAGGTGTTCCTCCCTCTCCTTGCTTCCTCTAGTGTTGAGAGGAAGGGTTGGGCTCGTTGCCTTGGGCTTGGTTGAGCTTGTTGGGGCTTGTGGTGTCTTGCCTTTTCTTGGTTGAACCTTGTGTCGGGCAAGAGGGTGCTTGCGTCGCCAAGGATGTGTCGCCCATGGTGGTGGTGTGTTGCCCATGGATCTTTGACCTTCTTTGACCTTGTTTGTGTCACCACTAGTGGACACTTGGTGTTCGGTGCTTTCATGTGGCAATGGTCGTGGACATGTGTTTAGGGCATGTTAGAGTGGAGGCATTGTCCATGAACAAGTGTCCCTAGGTGGGAGACACCTTGCTTTGCTCTACTTTGGTTTCTCCACCATCCCCTTCTATATATGTGTTTCCCTTCTCTTGCTAAGGATCCCTTTAGTTCCTTAGTCTTCCTCTCCTTGGTGCACGACACACACTCCTCTCTTGCATGCTTGGTGGCCGATCCTCCTTGGAGTCTCCTTCTTCCTCTAGTGGTGGCTGAACCCTAGAGTGCCTTGCTCCCCTTCTTCCTTGGTGGTGTGTGGAGCTTGGAGCTTGGAGCTAGGAGCTAGGATCTTGGAGCTTTCTTAAGGCGGGTCACATAACTCCTAACCCTAACTACACTACCTTCCTTTATGTTCTGATATGTGGCTATGATCATTTCAGCTATATGAGTTGCCAGTTAGTTCCTTGCTTAAGTTGTTCTTGTTGGCCGAACCATGTGTTCTAGGGTTTCTTGTTGAGAAATACTCCCTTCTCTCCTAGGTCTTGAGGAGTGAGCTTGAGTTCTAGTATCATGAGAAACATTCCTCTCTCGTTTAAGTTGAGAGGTGAGATTGTGTTCTAGTAGCTTGAGCAACACCCTCCTCTCACCATGGACTTGAAGGGTGAGCTTGGTGGTAGTTGTGGCCCTCGCTTAGGGTTGTTCTAGGTGTTTCCCGATTGGTGATAAGAGATGTGCAAGACCCCTCTCTCTTAGTTGTTGAGAGGTGAGCCATCCTCTTGATCCATTAGGGTTTGGTGCCCTTGTGCTTGGGGTAGATGACGATCTTGTAGAGTTGCTTCTTGGCTGTTATGATCTTGGGGGAGGTGCTGCCTGATACCTCTTGACCTAAAACCTTGGATGACGTGTTGGGGTGGCTGTGGTGGACGATACCCCTGGTCCCTGACCTTGTGACGGGCTCCATACTACCATCCTTGCTTGTGACGACCGATAGGCCATGGGTAGGATGGCTGAATGACAGGTTCCCTGCTGTCAGTTTGAGTTGCACCCCTAGGCGTTGCCTCTTGCGGAGCACTCTGCTCGACACCCATGACTTGGAAACGGCCTGGTGTAGTTGGCTTGAGGTGTGGAGGTGTTAGTTAGCTCTGTGATGTGGTGACGGGCATCATACCAGTCTTGTGTGTGTCGGCCGACAGCCCTACATCTGAAGGGCGTTGCACGATACTCTAGTGCCCGATAAGTCCTGGGTGCCCGGTAGCAAGTAGCTGCACGACAGACCTTTCTGCACAGTGTTGCCTGAGACGCATGTAGAACACAACACCGCGTTGCACATTATACCCCAGGTGTTTCCCGTCAGCTTGGTGGTTTGTTTGACCATTATAAGACTGAAGTGGTTGGACGAGATGAGGATTAATCTGCCTGATACTACCTTCGGTAAGGGTAGTGGGTGTTTTTAGTGAGGGTTCTGTCCCTTATGGAAATGATATGTTACATGTTGTTCTTGCTATCACGTTTAGTTATGTTGGTGACCCTTAAATATGCTTAATGGTAATCATTATAGCTTAACATGACTTTACATATGTATGTGATCATCTTGACACTATGTATAATGATAAGGAAATGGTAAGCATGTAATATTCTTTGCTTGATAATATGATAAATGCCTATGGTCACAATTGAGGCATGATTGATAGAACATCAATGTCACCCTATGTTGATAATATGATCTTTCTATGATGATTGTGCATACTAACCATGCAGGTGTTCCATGCAGTTGCATATCCAGGTCAAGGGCTATGAGATATATGTAATTGAATATCACTGCTTGAATAATTACTCTTGATGATGAGATATCATATATGATGTGTTCTGGTCTGAGAACCTAAGTTTGAATAAAGTACCTAAGTTAATGAGAATGCCTTGAGAAGCAGTGGCACTATGTGATAAGGGATTGAGATCCCATGGCAATATGATGATCCTTGAGAGGGATCTAGATGATTGGCAAGAGGCCAAGTGGTAGCATGTAATTTTGGATCCTTGTGTGAAAAACTACTAGGGAGGGGGGGTGAATAGGGTTTTAACAATTATTTAACTCAAACAACCACAAATGAAAAAGTAAGAAGGAGACAAGGGGTTTAGAGTGGTTCCTACCTTAGCAAATACTAAGGCAGTCAGTCCACTACCCGGTTGCTTACCCAACCGGGATTTTGAAAGTATTAATTTTTATTACCTTCACAAGGAATTACACAAAATACAATACTTTCTTACACCCCTTTGAATAGCCTTCACTTTGAAGTAGATGCACCAACTCGAGGTAGCCTTCTTGAAGTAACTCCAAGCTCCCCCTTGAAGTAGCCTTCCTCTTAGAAGTAACCTCCCGTTGCACCAGCCTTCTTGAAGTAGTTCAAGGTCTCCTTCTTCACCAAGAAGATCACGACCCTCTCCAATCCGCAGCCTCCAACCTAGGAGTAGCAAGGAGAGTACAAGCAATGAAAGTGAACAAGAAAGGAAAATGGAAATTACAACTTATCCTTTGAAGCACAAGGCTTGATTTGCCTATATCAAGCGTGTAGATCTCCTAACCAATGTATATGGAAGTGTGATTGTTGTGGATAGGAGATACTAGCCTATAGGACACAAATTTAGAGCAAGGTGAAGAGTATCCAATTGCAAGTATTGCTCAATGCTCAAAAATAGGTTGCTAATGCAAGTGTATGCTCAAAGATTGCTCAAGTGTAGAATAAGTGAGTTTAGTTGTCCTAAGGCATGTCCTATTTATAGGAATGACCTACAAGTGCTTAAGGACGTTCTAGACACTTTCTAGGGGTTTCTAAGTGCTTAACTAGCCGTTAGGTATAAGTTAGTTGCATTAGCAATGACTAGTTAATTAATTCTGCAGTTGCTGTCAGAGTCCATCTCGGTCGAGAAATTGTCGACCGAGACACCTACTCGGTCGAGGTTTTGTTGACCGACAGGCTCTCTGGATCAAGTGTTTTGCAACGTTCATCTCCAACTGCCAACTACCTTGTCAGCTGTGTCTAACGACTACCTGGGTCTTTCTCGGTCGAGAAGCTTGTCGAGCGAGAGTTTCTCGGTCGAGGATTTTGTCGACCAAGATTGACCCTGTTTCAATGTTTTCAATTAAAGTACTAATTGTGTATGTGAGTGTGCATATGTGACACTATTGAAGGGGATGGCCTATCTAAATGTAGTGATTAGTTAGGAAAGATCTAACGCTTGATTTACATGATGTCTAAGTACTTGTACATTATATATTTGTACAATATTTACAATTGATTACATTCATGAAATTAAAACAATCTAGCATATAGATCTTCCATAATATTTGTCATCCACCTTATTCCTGCAACACTCAAGTAGAACGTTAGATAAAAAAGAATGAAATGTTTGTCATTATCAAAACAAAAGGATTTACTGATGTCCATTTAGCCAACAATATCCCCCTTTTTGAAGATGACAAACATTTCCAAAATATAAATTAAGGAAATATAAAAAAATATGAGTTTCATACCTGAAGATTACCTTTCTAGCAATTTTTGTTGTGCAAGTGAGTGCTGGCCGAGGTGTTTATGAAACTCATTTTAAAAATTTTATGTTTTTGATTTTATATTCTTTCTCCCCCTTTGTCATTTCAAAAAGATATCCAAGATAAATATGTGTGTGTCATTTAGTAATTACACAATCTCTTGCAAAGGTTGTGAAGCCTTGAAAGTGATATGAGAATCCTTTTAAGCTTTAGAGTATATGAAAAATATTTCTAACCAAAAGCACGGGATGTTAGGCCATGATTTGTTAGAGAATTCCATTAAGAATCCTTATGCATTGCTCCCCCTTAAATAGATATCCCAATTATAATTAAGGGATTAATGCAATCAATAGATGGTCAATTTAGCCATAGATTTCAGGTATTTGCAAAGTTTTCATCCTTTGTGATTTATTGCATATATATTACTCCCCTTACTTTGTATGCTCTACTATAATAGTCTTATAAACTATGTTTAAGTGATGCCATATACAGAACAACAGCTTAACATTTTACAAGATGACTCATATGCTTTGAAAGATATCCATTATAATCATGCAAAGATAACCAATTCATTGCAAGAATAATCAAATCATTACAATCATGTAAAGATAACCATTTCATTACAACTATTACAAAGGGCACTCATAATCTCACTGAAAAGACCTAAGTATGACATCGATATCTGGGTCTTTTCCAAGAAATGGCTCAGCTCCATAATACTTGACTAAAGTTTGCCATTCCAAAGCACCTGTCTTGGTTAATGCATATGCTTCCAAGAAGGTGGGAACACGATCAAAGTGGAAATGAGCAGCAATGTCTTGTAGTTGCATGTGAGAAAACTGAGTATGTGTGAGATCAGAAGATGGTGGAGGTGGAGTTTGGTAGTAGTTATAGGAAGGGTTATATGGGTTGATCATGCCAGGATTTAGAGAATAAGGATATTCATCTGGTTGATTTGGATAGAGGGATTGCATCCTTTGGTTTAAGTAGGTCATTGCATGGTGACCATAATCTAATTGTTTACTTAGATGATATTGGGATCCAACAATGTAGGTTAGGGTGTTTTGGATGGGATCATAGGGTAGGTTGGTAGGAGGAGGTGGTGGTATGTCTTGAGTAGATGTCTCCCCTTCCGTCCTAGCCCTCTTGTGACCAAAATCAATTCCCATCTTTTCTACTGTGTTTTGCTTATTTTTTGTGGTTTTCTTTCCCATGTGTATCCTAGATCCTCAATATGTTTCTTAAGAAAGTGTTGAGTGATTTGGCATACAAAATCAGCATAAGGGGGATTTCCAGAAAACTCAAGCATATTCTTAATGATAATGTAGATAAAATTTATGGGAATGTGTTTGATAATGGCATAAATTAGATACATGCGAAAGGTAGGAACTTCAAACTTGTTTGCTCTAGGATGTATGTTTGTGGAGACAATAAGGTTGATAATCCTAGCTGCAGGTTTGAGGTTAATGGCATAGTAGGTACCCCTATCTTCGTGACAAGTTGTGTTAGATTGAAAAATAGCTCGTTTAATGTCACTAAGACTGACTGTATTGTCATCTTGGGAAAATGTATTGAGTGGATTTCTGGTGGTAAGGTCAAGGGTGTCTTGGTATTCTTCTACGTCTATGTTGAGCATGTCAAGGATACCCTCTTCAGTAAAGTGAAAGATCTGCCCATTGACCATAGAGGAGAAGGAGTTATTTTCAGGATGGGAGGTTAAGTTTGCATAGAACTCATTCACAAATTTGGAAGAGTAGGAAGGGAAGGAAGGGTTCAGAAAATCTTTCAAATTTTGCACCTCGAAGAGATCCTCCAGGTCGACGATGTTGTAGAAGTCCATAACGTCAACCGACCGTAAAGAGGAGTTTTGGAGGAGAGCCTTAGGTAGCGATCACCAGCAGCAGCGTCGATGAAGAGGATGTCGTTGATGATCGGCAATGGTGGGGAGGCCGTCCTTCCTTTCCTGCCAGCAACTTGCTTCTTTCCACACGTAGATGATGAAGCCATTGCTTTGCTTTAAGGTGAAGAAGAAGCAAGAAAGTCTGGGAGGTGAAAAAGCTAAAGAGTTGCACAAAAATGCACTAGAGAGAAGCTAAAGAAGTAAGAATGTGAAAGTGTGATGCAATGACCCGTTTTTGGTCCTTTTTATAGCAATCCAGTAACCAGTTCGGTCGACAAATTGTCGACCGACGACCGCAATGGTCATATCCTAGGCGCGCCTCTCGGTCGCCCAACGGTCGACCGAAAATAGTCATATTCAAACGGTCAGATTCCAACGGTCGTATTCCAACGGTCAATTCTCGGTCGAGCAATTTGTCGACCGGCATTGTCTCGGTCGAACAATTGTCGACCGAAAGTGTGTCTGAGTTTTGCCCGTGTAGTTCTTTCTTGAAGTCTGTCGGTCGAAAAGGGATAGCTGACCGAGATGTTTTCGGTCGAGCAATTCGTCGACCGAGAAACTTTCTATTAATGAAATTTTAAGCTGATTTTTGATGCAAATGATAGACTAAATTTGTAGAGCATATCTATATTTTCTAAGGGAGTAATATTGTGATTATTATTACCAATATTTGGACAATTTTTTTGGTCATGATTTTAATTGGTCTTTTGATCACAATTTTTATAGAGAATGATTATCCAAATAAGTATTGTGTCAAGCTTATTTTAGGTCGACCTTGACTACGACCATAACGCCCCTTGGTCAAATTTGATTTCAACCAAGAGGCAATTTCCTGCATATTCACAGTTTGAATACTCATAATGTCAGCAGGTAACTTAAATGGATATCAATTTGTAGCATTTTGATACTTAATGTGAGGATGTTTGTTCTTGATTGCTTTAGAAAAGCATGAAGTGAAGTTCTTGTTCAACAACAAATCATTTTGCTTGCCTATGTATCATCAAAGATCATTCATGTATTACATGAGATGACATAATCCATGTGTACAATTATCTATTTGTGCTATAGAGTTTTATACAAAATGGCACTTTCAATAATAACATTGTCTGTAGAGAGCTAAATCATTATGATCATTGTGAGAACAATCATTATTCATGGTTTGTATGTATATATAGGTAAAATATTATTTTAGACAAACCAAGTAAGAACACAACGATCATGATGAAACAGTGAAAGCATATCCATGATGTAATGATAGAACAATGAAAGCACACATGGTTTCTATGTAAATAGATCAAGGAATGCTTAGAATAGACCATGGAAGTAGTAATTTTCCTTGATCATGATTCATAATTTTTAGTTTTAAGCAAAAGCATGCAGATAGTAAAACCAAAGTAATCTCATATAAGTTTTCAATTTCAAGGGTTTTATTTTTTATTTTCATGTTAGATCAATAATAAATTTATAGCAAGCTAGGTTAATTGAAAACAAGTTCCGCAGATTTATTTTAGACTTGTCAACAGAAACCTGCTCGGTCGACCATTTCTCGACCGACATTTCTTCTCGGTCGACAGTTCGACCGAGAAAGGTTCTGTACTGTTTCAGATCTGTTTTCAGTAATTATTTCCAAGTAACAACAAAGGTCATTTTCTATTCAATTATGCAATTTGAAAATTTAGCTTGGTTGAGATAGAGCATATGAATATCAAAGTAATATTTAGTTCAAATCTCAACTAATTATATATTAAGTCTTTATGCTTTGAGAACTTTGATTTGCAGATTTAAATAAATTGTATACTTTCAAGTTAGAGGTTTTAGATACTTGAATTAATTTGTTAACTCATCATGTTAGGTTGAGATAAACATAGAAATATGCAACTAGGGTCCTTGGTCATATCTCAACTTATTTTTTTTTTGCTCATTTAGTTTGGGGGTTTTGGAACCCAAACTAACTCGACATCCTTTTTCTTGTAAGGACATGAAAAGGAATAGTATCCAAGGCGCAAACAGTAATGACAACATATAGAATCAACCTCATATCTCTTTCTATGATTTTGTTCTAGGTTGTTCGTGGGTACATATGTATTTGTGCCTTTAGATACATACATAGATTGACTCTTTGACACTTGTGTTCTTCTCCAACTAGGTTTTTGATAAGATTTTCCTTTAGTCTTGTAACCTAGTCCTCTCCTTCCAACTTGATGGTAAGAATCATTTAAGATTTTATCAAGAATATCATTGTTACTCAAACTATTAACTTTTTGTTGCAGCTTAACAATCTCATCCATTCTTTTATTTATGTCTAACTTTGCTTGATCTAGATTAGATAACAAGGAATATCTTTCTTTCACTATAGTATCATAATCTAGATGTGTACACAGAACAGGTTGTTTTTGAAGATCATTTACTTGAGTTTGCAAATTTAACTTTTCTAGAGAAAGAAGATTGCAATTTTCTTCTACAGATTTTAGCTTAATATCATGATCTTCAATAACCTTTTTGAGATCTTCATTTTCAGATGTAAGAGCAAGAAGCTTAGCATGCAACTCATCATTTGCTTTATTAGATTTCTTTAATTTCTTCTTGCACTCAATGTATTTATTATGTGTCTCTTCAAGACTAGCAACTAGCTCTTCTTTAGATAAGTCAAAAAGGCTTACCTCTTCTTCTTCTTCTTCACTTATTGTAGCAATAAGGCATTCTTTATGCGTATCTTCCTTCTTTGACCTCCATGGCCAACCAAGTGTTGTGTGGCTTGTTCCGAAGCACCAACTGCAACTTGTTGAAGATTGGTCCATACTTTTCCTTTGTTTGTGGTTGTAGACACCACCACCCTTCATACTTCAAGACTCGATTAGAGCTCCTTGAAGCCTGCTCTAATACCAATTGAAAAACCACTAGAGGGGGGGTGAATAGGGTTTTAACAATTATTTAACTCAAACAACCACAAATGAAAAAGTAAGAAGGAGACAAGGGGTTTAGAGTGGTTCCTACCTTAGCAAATACTAAGGCAGTCAGTCCACTACCCGGTTGCTTACCCAACCGGGATTTTGAAAGTATTAATTTTATTACATTCACAAGGAATTACACAAAATACAATACTTTCTTACACCCCTTTGAACAGCCTTCACTTTGAAGTAGATGCACCAACTCGAGGCTTCCTTCTTGAAGTAACTCCAAGCTCCCCCTTGAAGTAGCCTTCCTCTTAGAAGTAACCTCCCGTTGCACCAGCCTTCTTGAAGTAGTTCAAAGTCTCCTTCTTCACCAAGAAGATCACGATCCTCTCCAATCCGCAACCTCCAACCTAGGAGTAGCAAGGAGAGTACAAGCAATGAAAGTGAACAAGAAAGGAAAATGGAAATTACAACTTATCCTTTGAAGCACAAGGCTTGATTTTCCTATATCAAGCGTGTAGATCTCCTAACCAATGTATATGGAAGTGTGATTGCTGTGGATAGGAGATACTAGCCTATAGGACACAAATTTAGAGCAAGGTGAAGAGTAGCCAATTGCAAGTATTGCTCAATGCTCAAAAACAGGTTGCTAATGCAAGTGTATGCTCAAAGATTGCTCAAGTGTAGAATAAGTGAGTTTAGTTGTCCTAAGACATGTACTATTTATAGGAATGACCTACAAGTGCTTAAGGATGTTCTAGACACTTTCTAGGGGTTTATAAGTGCTTAACTAGCCGTTAGGTATAAGTTAGTTGCATTAGCAACGACTAGTTAATTAATTCTGCAGTTGCTGTCAGAGTCCATGTCGGTCGAGAAATTGTCGACCGAGACACCTACTCGGTCGAGGTTTTGTCGACCGACAAGTTTTTTGGATCAAGTGTTTTGCAACATTCATCTCCAACTACCAACTACCTTGTCAACTGTGTCTAACGGCTACCTGGGTCTTTCTCGGTCGAGAAGCTTGTCGACCGAGAGTGTCTCGGTCGAGGATTTTGTCGACCGAGATTGACCCTGTTTCAATGTTTTCAATTAAAGTACTAATTGTGTATGTGAGTGTGCATATGTGACACTATTGAAGGGGATGACCTATATAACTGTAGTGATTAGTTAGGAAAGATCTAACGCTTGATTTACATGATGTCTAAGTACTTGTACATTATATATTTGTACAAGATTTACAATTGATTACATTCATGAAATTAAAACAATCTAGCATATAGATCTTCCATAATATTTGTCATCCACCTTATTCCTGCAACACTCAAGTAGCACGTTAGATCAACAAGAATGAAATGTTTGTCATTATCAAAACAAAGGGATTTACTGATGTCCATTTAGCCAACATTGTGATGGATCAAGATGATGTTGATTACAATGAAAGCATAATGTTAAGCTTCATATTGCTTATTCTTGTTATAGTTTGCATGTTATACAACTTGGTTGAATCTTGCAATCCACTTAAAATATATTAATTAATCACAGTGGAATATATCATGTAGTTTTCCCTGGCCATAGATCCATCATCGTCAGGAGCTGGTGATGGTGAAACGGGTTTCCCTTCTGGTTAACCTGGAGCGCATATTGTTGAATATGAGAGGTTTCTCCTAGCCTAAAATAGAGAGGGAATCAAGTGCAGCTACGGTTGCAGACTCAGGATATGTATAGAGCATGGTGAACATGCCCATGGCTCAATGTATTAGAGCATGAATGCATTCATGGCTCAGAGCACGGTGAACATGCCCGTGGCTCAATTTTACTAGCACCGTGACCTGTACCAAGGCGGGCTAGAGGGAGGGCAGCCTATAGAGCTGACCCTGTGGCTGAGGCCACTTAAGCATGAGACTCTGGTCCTGCTATTGGTTCTCGTGAACTGACTACGAGGTGGGAGGTCGTGGAGTCCGACTCTTCCATTGACCTTGTATGGCACCAGCTCCGAGTTTCGCAGCCGTATGTTGGATTTGAACGGTACAGTTCACTTCCTCAGGGCATAATAATACGCAATTCATCCGTATAGTATTTAGTGCTTAAGGCAAAACACGGAACATTGGTTGAGGCCTTGCTTATGAAGTTAATCTTGTTATACCTTGCAGTTACTTATATGTTCCTCATGTTATGTAGTAAGACCTTATAAATCTTATCTTGTTAATCATGTTCCATAAAGTAATACTTTGGTGATATGCCTTCTGTGCATCTTGATAAGCTTGACGGTATGAATAGCTTTACTTTATAGACTGCTTTTGTTATACCCTTTATCAGTTATCTGCTGCTATTACTTTATCTTCCTTGGGTTTTATAGTTTTGGCGGGGAGTTATGTTTCTCGTTGGGACAATGTTCAATTGTCTCACCCCGCCCGTTTTCAGGTGTTCGAGCTAGGCGTGGTGGTGGTCGCGGAGTTGCGGCCGAGCAGCAAGACGAGCAGTAGAAGGCAAGAGATGGACATGCTGCTGTTTTGGTTGTTTTGTAGTAGAGTCTAGAGTCATCCCTGTACTCCCATGTCCTTGGAGGTGTTTGACGTTGTTTCACAAAGTACGACTACTGTTGTTTTGTGTATCCTGCTGCTAGTCAGATGTGGTCCATTATGTATGTATAAATAGGTGATGAACTCATGTGATGACATGACAATTGGTCTCCCAAGCTGTGGACACGTATCAGATCTTGTATATGTTTATATAACATGTTTTCCTATAGGATGAGGACCTGAATGTAATAGTTTCTCAGTTTATCCGCTTTCCGAAATCGGTTTTAATTAACCCGTGTTTTTGGTAATCTGTGGTTATGGTGATTTCTGCACGTTTTCGCGTAACACCTCGTTGTCTATGTGATAGTGGGATATGTTGCCACACGTTTAGTATCAGAGCCCTAGGTTCGCTGAGTCTACAGGGAATTAGGACTAGGTTGTGTCTGTTCTTGTAAGTTTTCTAGATTTTCTTACAATCATCTTCTACCCTCAGCGAAAGAAAAGCCAAGATGTCTGGAAACTATGAAGAACATGCTGTCGAGAACATCGATGCTGCATCAGTTGATGGAGCTTTTGGATAGGCACATGAAGATCGGGTGCCTGAGGTCCCCCAACCTAACCCAGCCATTCTTGAACACCCTGCCTATCAACAGCTTATGGGGCAGATAATGGCTACGATGAATCTCATGGTAGAGAGATTGCCAGTGCCTCTGCCGAGAGCACAGGCTCCCCATGGTGAAACATCGGGTATTGGGAAGACCTTTGAGCGGCTTCTCCGAGTCTGAGCTTCGGATTATGCTGGAACGGCTGATCCAGCGGATGCAGATTTGTGGCTGACAAGTCTTGAGAAGGCTTTTCGGATCCTCGACATCCCCGAAGCAGACAAAGTAAAGCACACTGTCTACCTTCTGAAAGGTAGTGCTGGTCACTGGTGGACCATCGAGGAGGAAAAGCGACCTGGTGAGGTGATCGGTTGGGAGGTTTTTCGGCATGAGTTCATCAGCAGATACTTCCCGAAGACGTACCTGGACGAGAAGATCAGTCAGTTTGAGAGCCCGCGATAAGGAATGATGAACATCATCGAGTATGAGGCCAAGTTCATGGACCTGTTGAGGTTTTGTCCTCACATGGTGATGACAGATGAGGAGTGGATCAGGCATTTCGAGAAAGGTCTGAGTTCTGAGCTGACAACACCTGTTTCTGCGTTGGAGAACTGTAAGCGGTTTGCTACGTTTGTGGAATCCGTCCGGAGGATTGAACGATCAGTAAAGGAGAAGAGGGAGTCTATGTCTAAGAAGAGACCTACTTAGTTTCAAGGATAGAGGTTTGGTGGCTTCAAGAAGCCAAGGTTTTCAACACCTTCCGTGATGAGAGGTTCTAGTGTATCTTCGCAGTGGTCTCTGAGTAAGGGAAGAGGATATGTTTCTTCACCGTCAAAGGCACACAGTACAATTTCTATGGCAGTGATAGAGCCATCTAGGCCACGGTTTGAAGTTAAGACATGCTATATCTGCGAACAGACGGGGCATTTTAAGTCGAGTTGCCCAATTAGAGATGTTGAAGTGACACAGCAGCCGAGGTAGAATCATCAAGGGTCAGATAGATAGCAGCCCAGTGGTAGCAGAGGGCGAGGACGTGGTCAAACGTCGCAAGCGGGATCACCTACTCAAGGAAGCAGAGGACGTGGATAGCAAGCAACAACTCGATTCTATGCTATGAGTCAGCCGGAGGCGATAGTCAACCCGCGAGTGGTGACAAGTCAGATGGAGTTATTTCATTCTGATATGTCTTCTTCTTGCTTTATATCTGTTTTGGTTGACCCGGGTGCTACACACTCTTTTATCGCCTATAGTATGCTTGAGAACTGTCATTTACCTGTTAGCTGTAAGAAAGATAGCTTGTTGTTAGAAACCCCTCTTGATGGTTCCTCGATGCTTCGAGAAGAGTGTCCATCTTGTGTCTTATCCTTTTTGGGACACAATATACAATTGGATCTTATACCACTTGATATGCACGATTTTGATGTTATCCTTGGGATGGATACCTTAGAGAAGTATAAGGTTGTTTTGGACTGTGGTTCCAAACAAGCCATGTTTGATGATGGTGGAGAGAAGTGGATCTTCCAGGGAGATAGGAAGATTCTTCCGACGTGTCTAGTATCAGCTTTGGTGGCAGACAAGTTGTTACGACAATGATGTGAGGCGTTCTTAGCTCACGTTGTGGATACCGTTGTGGCTACCAAGGTGAAAGGTCCTAGTCTCGAGGAGGTGTCAGTTGCCTGAGAGTTTGCAGATGTGTTTCCTGATGAGTTCCCTGGTGTCCCTCCACCCTGAGAAATTGATTTTGAGATCAATCTAGTTCCAGGAACACAGCCAATTGCACAGACACCGTATAGGATGGCTCCAGTTGAGATAGCAGAGCTTAAGAAGCAGTTGCAAGAGTTGTTGGAGAAAGGTTTCATCCGACCGAGTACGTCGCCTTGGGGTGCTCCAGTGTTGTTCGTCAAGAAGAAGGATGGATCGATGCGGTTGTGTATAGATTATTGGTAGTTGAACAAGATTACGATCAAGAACAAGTACCCGTTGCCGAGGATAGATGATATGTTCGATCAGTTGTGTGGTGCTACAGTGTTTTCAAAGATCGATTTACGGTCCGGATATCATCAGTTGAGGATAAAGGTGGATGACATACCAAAGTCAGCTTTTAGGAAGAGGTATGGTCACTTCGAGTTTGTGGTTATGCCATTTGGGCTAACCAATGCACCTGCTGCTTTCATGGACTTGATGAACAGAGTGTTCTGTCCGTTCCTAGATCAGTTTGTTGTAGTCTTTATAGATGACATCTTGATATATAGTCGGGAAAAGCAAGAGCATGAGCGACATCTTCGACTAGCATTGACTCTTCTTCGCCAACATCAGTTGTATGCCAAGTTCAGTAAGTGTGAATTCTGGTTGGAGGAAGTAACTTTCTTGGGTCATGTGATATCTGCAAAAGGAGTCAAAGTGGACCTGAAGAAGGTGGAGTCTGTTGCAGAGTGGGAACAACCGAAGACGCCGATAGAAGTTCGTAGTTTCCTGAGTTTGGTAGGATACTACCGGAGGTTTATCAAGGACTTCAGTGCGATTGCATTTCCAATGATGAAGTTGACAAGAAAAGATGTACCTTTTGTCTGGGACGATCGTTGCCAACAAGCTTTCCAGAATCTGAAGGAAAAGTTGACTAGTGCTCCAGTGTTAATCCTGCCAGAACTTGGGAAGGGCTATGTTGTTTTCTGTGATGCTTCCAAGAAAGGGTTAGGTTGTGTGCTGATGCAAGAAGATCATGTGATTTCTTTTGCTTCGCGACAGCTTAAGAAACACGAGGAGAACTATCTGACTCATGACTTGGAGTTGGCAGCAGTGGTTCATGCGTTAAAGATTTGGAGACACTATCTTTACGGGGAAGTGTGTCAGATCTTTACGAATCATAAGAATTTGAAGTACATCTTTTCGCAGCATGAGTTGAACATGCGACAATGTCGATGGATGGAGTTAATCAATGATTACGACTGCACCATCGAGTACCATCCTGGTAAGGCAAATGTGGTAGCTGATGCGCTTAGCCGAAAGTCTTCTTCTCTCTCTACAAAGAAGGCACAGTTGAGTTCCCTGATATGCCATAGACGGGATATGATTGTTTCCTTGCGACAGATGAATGTACATATGGAAGTTTCCTTGTTAGCTGGAATTTTAGCATGGATGCAAGTCAAGCCTACGATGAGACAGCAGATCAAAGATGCACAGCAAATAGATGATGCAGTATAGTTGATCAGATCAGAGTTCGGCAGCGAAAAGCGTGATGGGTTCCATGAGTCTGAGGATGGACTAGTTTGCTATCTTGATAGAATGGTTGCCCCCGATGCTGATGATCTGAGGAAGATAGTACTCAAGGAAGCACACACATCGATGTATGCTATGCATCCAGGTGTCACCAAGATGTATCATAGTCTGAAGGACTTGTATTGGTGGCCCGGTTTAAAGAAAGATGTAGCCGAGTTTGTGGCCAGATGTGCGGTATGTTAGCAAGTCAAGGTTGAGCATCAGAAGCCGGTAGGTACGTTGCAACCCCTGCCGATACCACAATGGAAATGGGATCATACAACCATGGATTTCGTAGTTGGTCTACCCAGGACAACTAGGAATCATGATTCCATTTGGGTAATAGTGGACAGATTGACGAAGTCTGCCCATTTCATACCTGTAAAGAAAATGTATACAACCGAGAAGCTCGCTCGAGTATATGTGGATGAGATAGTGTGTTTGCACGATGTGCCAACAACAATAGTTTCCGACCAAGGTCCTCAGTTCACGAGTCGTTTCTGGGAACAATTGCACAGAGCATTGGGAACGCAGTTGAGGTTCAGTACCGCCTTCCACCCACAGACAGATGGACAGTCTGAGAGGACTATTCAGACTTTAGAAGATCTCCTCTGAGCTTGTATTTTACAGTTCCTAGGCAGTTGGAATGTG
This sequence comes from Alisma plantago-aquatica, assembly GCA_963693085.1. Lineage (NCBI taxonomy): Eukaryota > Viridiplantae > Streptophyta > Magnoliopsida > Alismatales > Alismataceae > Alisma > Alisma plantago-aquatica. Next base: position 336,879,322 of record OY856410.1, read on the forward strand.
CATCTCAGTTTGATAGAGTTTGCCTATAACAACAGTTATCAGCGGAGCATTGACATGGCTCCTTATGAGGCTTTGTATGGAAGGAAGTGCAGATCTCCGTTGTGTTGGTATGAGTCTGGTGAATATCAGCTTTTGGGCCCTGAGCTAGTACAGCAGACAACAGAGAAGATCAAAGTAATACAGCAACAGTTGAAAGAGGCACAGGACAGGCAGAAGTCTTATGCAGACAATCACCGACGACCTTTGGAGTTCCAGGTAGGAGATAAAGTGTATCTTAAAGTCTCACCGTGGAAAGGTGTGCTAAGGTTTGGCCGGAAGGGTAAGCTAGCACCCAGATATATGGGGCCATACCCGGTCATAGCACGAGTTGGAAAGGTAGCTTACGAGTTAGAGCTACCGCCAGAGTTTCACAGGTTACATCCAGTGTTCCATGTCAGTATGCTGAAGAAAAGTCATCCGGATACAGGAACAGTGATACTGCCAAATGAAGTTGATCTTGATGAAGATGTGACCTACGAGGAAGGTCCTATGATGATCCTTGACAAAAGGGTTAAGAAGCTGGAAAGGAAAGATCTGGTTCTTGTAAAGGTTCTTTGGCATCATCATGGCATTGAGGAAGCCATGTGGGAGCTTGAGGAAGAGATGAGGAGGAAGTATCCCTCACTGTTCTCTTCGGATTTCGGTGATGGAATCCCTTTGTAGAGGGTTAGCTTGTAAGGACCCTGACCTCCGTTTAGGGTTTACCCTATTTTCTTTGCTTATCCTTGATGCTTTGTTGCTTGCTAATCACCCTTAGTGGTGATTAGGGTTTGTTGGTACCTTGTTGAGAGTTGGAGGTGCTACTTGCAATTAACCCAAGTCTAGGGTTTGTGGGCAAGTTTGTCACCTTATGAGGTGTTCCTCCCTCTCCTTGCTTCCTCTAGTTTTGAGAGGAAGGGTTGGGCTCGTTGCCTTGGGCTTGGTTGAGCTTGTTGGGCCTTGTGGTGTCTTGCCTTTGCTTGGTTGAACCTTGTGTCGGGCAAGTGGGTGCTTGCGTCGCCAAGGCTGTGTCGCCCATGGTGGTGGTGTGTCGCCCATGGATCTTTGACTTTCTTTGACCTTGTTTGTGTCACCACTAGTGGACACTTGGTGCTCAGTGCTTTCATGTGGAAATGGCCGTGGACATGTGTTTAGGGCATGTTAGAGTGGAGGCATTGCCCATGAACAAGTGTCCCTAGGTGGGCGACACCTTGCTTTGCTCTACTTTGGTTTCTCTACCATCCCCTTCTATATATGCGTTTCCCTTCTCTTACTAAGGATCCCTTTAGTTCCTTAGTCTTCCTCTCATTGGTGCACGACACACTCTCCTCTCTTGCATGCTTGGTGGTCGATCCTCCTTGGAGTCTCCTTCTTCCTCTAGTGGTGGCCGAACCCTAGAGTGCCTTACTCCCCTTCTTCCTTGGTGGTGCGTGGAGCTTGGAGATAGGAGATTGGAGCTTGGAGCTTACTTAAGGCAGGTCACATAACTCCTAACCCTAACTACACTACCTTCCTTTATGTTCTTATATGTGTCTATGATCATTTCGGCTATATGAGTTGCCAGTTAGTTCCTTGCTTAAGTTGTTCTTGTTGGCCAAACCATGTGTTCTAGGTTTTTTTGTTGAGCAATACTCCCTTCTCTCCTAGGTCTTGAGGAGTGAGCTTGAGTTCTAGTATCATGAGCAACACTCCTCTCTCGTTTAAGTTGAGAGGTGAGCTTGTGTTCTAGTAGCTTGAACAACACCCTCCTCTCACCATGGACTTGAAGGGTGAGCTTGGTGGTAGTTGTGGCCCTCGTTTAGGGTTGTTCCAGGTGTTGCCCGATTGGTGATAAGAGATGTGCAAGACCCCTCTCTCTTAGTTGTTGAGAGGTGAGCCATCCTGTTGATCCATTAGGGTTTGGTGCCCTTGTGCTTGGGGTAGATGACGATCTTGTGGAGTTGCTTCTTGGCTGTTATGATCTTGGGGGAGGTGCTGCCCGATACCTCTTGACCTAGAACCTTAGACGACATGTTGGGGTGGCTGTGGTGGATGTTACCCCTGGTCCCTGACCTTGTGATGGGAATCACACTACCATCCTTGCTTGTGACGGCCGATAGGCCATGGGTAGGATGGCTGAACGACAGGTTCCCTGTTGTCAGTTTGAGTTGCACCCCTAGGTGTTGCCTCTTGCTGAGCACTCTGCTCGACACCCATGACTTGGAAACAGCCTGGTGTAGTTGGCTTGAGGTGTGGAGGTGTTAGTTAGCTCTGTGATGTGGTGACGGGCGTCATACTAATCATGTGTGTGTCGGCCGACAACCCTACATCTGACGGGCATTGCATGATACTCTAGTGCCCGATATGTGTGGTTGGCCGATAAGTCCTGGGTGCCCAGTAGCAAGTAGCTGCACGACAAACCTTTCTGCACAGCGTTGCCCGAGACGCATGTAGAACACAACACCGCATTGTGCTTTATACCCCAAGTGTTGCCCGTCAGCTTGGTGGTTTGTTTGACCGTTATAAGACTGAAGTGGTTGGACGAGATGGGGAGTAATCTGCCCGATACTACCTTCGGTAAGGGTAGTGGGTGTTTTTAGTGAGGGTTTTGTCCCTTATGGAAATGATATGTTACACGTTGTTCTTGCTATCACGTTTAGTTATGTTGGTGACCCTTAAATATGCTTAATGGTAATCATTATAGCTTAACATGACTTTCCATATGTATGTGATCATCTTGACACTATGTATAATGATAAGGAAATGGTAAGCATGTAATATGTTTTGCTTGATAATATGATAAATGGCTATGGTCACAATTGAGGCATGATTGATAGAACATCAATGTCACCCTATGTTGATAATATGATCTTTCTATGATGATTGTGCATACTAACCATGCAGGTGTTCCATGCAGTTGCATAGCCAGGTCAAGGGCTATGAGATATATGTAATTGAATAACACTACTTGAATAATTACTCTTGATGATGATATATCATATATGTTGTGTTCTGGTCTGAGGACCTAAGTTTGTATAAAGTACCTAAGTTAATGAGAATGCCTTGAGAAGCAGTGGCACTATGTGATAAGGGATTGAGATCCCATGGAAATATGATGATCCTTGAGAGGGATCTAGATGATTGGCAAGAGGCCAAGTGGTAGCATGTAATGTTGGATCATTGTGATGGATCAAGATGATGTTGATTACAATGAAAGCATAATGTTAAGCTTCATATTGCTTATTCTTGTTATAGTTTGCATGTTATAAAACTTGGTTGAATCTTGCAATCTACTTAAAATATATTAATTAATCACAGTGGAATATATCATGTAGTTTGCCCTGACCATAGATCCATCATCTTCAGGAGCTGGTGATGGTGAAACGGGTTTCCCTGTTGGTTAACCCGGAGTGCATATTGTTGAATATGCGAGGTTTCTCCTAGCCTAAAATAGAGAGGGAATCGAGTGCAGCAAAAGTTGCAGACTTGGGATATGTATAGAGCATGGTGAACATGCCCATGGCTCAATGTATTAGAGCATGAATGTGTTCATGGCTCAGAGCACGGTGAACAGGCCTGTGGCTCAATTTTACTAGCACAGTGACCTGTACCAAGGCGGGCTAGAGGGAGGGCAGCCTATAGAGCTGACCCTGTGGCTGAGGCCACTTAAGCATGAGACTGCGGTCCTGCTATTGGTTCTCATGCACTGACCACGAGGTGGGAGGTCGTGGAGTCCATCTCTTCCGTTGACCTTGTATGGCACCAGCTCCGGGTTTCGCAACCGTCGGTTGGATTTGAACGGTACGGTTCACTTCCTCAGGGCATAATAATACGCAATCCATCCGTATAGTATTTACTGCTTAAGGCAAAACACGGAACATTGGTTGAGGCCTTGCTTATGAAGTTAATCTTGTTATACCTTGCAGTTACTTATATGTTCCTCATGTTATGCACTAAGACCTTATAAATCTTATCTTGTTAATCATGTTCCATAAAGTAATACTTTGGTGATATGCCTTCCTTGCATATTGATAAGCTTGACGGTATGAATAGCTTTACTTTATAGACTGCTTTTGTTATACCCTTTATCAGTTATCTGCTGCTATTTCTTTATCTTCCTTGGGTTTTATAGTTTTGGTGGGGAGTTATGTTTCTCGTTGGGACAATGTTCAATTGTCTCACCCCGCTAGTTTTCAGGTGTTTGAGCTAGGCGTGGTGGTGGTCGCGGAGTTGTGGCCGAGCAGCAAGACGAGCAGTAGAAGGCAAGAGGTAGACATGCTGCTATTTTGGTTGTTTTGTAGTAGAGTCTAGAGTCATCCCTGTACTCTCAGGTCCTTGGATGTGTTTGATGTTGTTTCACGAAGTACGACTACTGTTGTTTTGTGTATCCTACTGCTGGCCGGATGTGGTCCGTTATGTATGTATAAACATGTGATGAACTCATGTGATGACAGGACAATTGGTCTCCCAAGCTGTGGACATGTATCAGATCTTGTGTATGTTTATATAACATGTTTTCCTGCAGGATGAGGACCTGAATGTAATAGTTTCTCAGTTTATCCGCTTTCTGAAATTAGTTTTAGGTAACCCGTGTTTTTGGTAATATGTGGTTATGGTGATTTCCGCACGTTTTTGCATAACACCTCACTGTCTATGTGATAGTGGGATGTGTTGCCATAGCCCAGTTCCCCCTCCACTAGTAGGGACAATCTTTAGTCCACAAGTGCACTATACATGGTACCATCCACAGTATGTAGTGGGCCCTCCAGCTCAACCTCTGACCACATACTACCCAAGCAATTACAGACTACAACAATTTGTGGGTGTAACTCTTTTTACATTTGTTACTATTTGTACTATATGTAATTGGTCATTATTATTTCTACATACTTTATTTGAATAGGCATAGTCACATGTGTGGATCTGAGTGGCTTTACAGCATGCCCCTACACATATCAAAGATGGTATCTACAACATCGAAGGGAGCTAATTTGATAGTCTTCTTGAGTATGCTCACCCATATGATCCCATCCGTACTCCTACTCATACCACTGGTCCTGATCCCACACCCACTCCTACTCATACATGTACTGCTCAGCCTAAGACCATCTCCAATGCTACTGAACCCATTCCCACTACTCAGTTCATGGGATGGGTATAGAGAGGATCGTACTTTTTAGGAGTTGGTACATATGTTTCATACATCACCTCACCTCTTCCACCCACATTCTACTATGGAACATGTCTTTCTTCTGCAAAATACACTCCAATCACACCACCAGTTATTCACAAGAGTCAGCCATAATCTTATTGTACATACTCACTGAATCTATTTTAATATCAATTTTGCACCCACATGAGGCCACACAATCTAATTTTCAAAGACCCCTCACCCACCTCCACCTTTCCATTTCTACCCTGGAACTCGTCAGCCTACTACTACATAGTTGTCCCCCATTGAGGTCTCTCCATATGAGATCTCTACTCAGTACTCACAGGTACATGGATGTGGGTGAGGGCGATGTGGGTGTGAAGGACATGCTTAGTGTAGTACATGTTGCACTCTTTTGTATATATGCCTTTGTGAAGGCATTTATATAGCTTGCATGTGGATCTATCATATATGTCCACCACCTATGGTTTATATGTGTAGTTCTTGATTGATGAGTGTTTTGATTTATGATATCATATGGATCTAGACAATAAATGTATTATTTTCTCTTCATGTGGTTCATGTTGTAACCTTAAATTTAATAGATATCTTATGTTTTTGGATTAATTTTTTCTTATCTAATCAAGTAACAATAACAAATTGTTGGTTGCAATAACACTTCTATTATTCATAGGTATGTTTGGAGCTATTCAAATTAACAAATTTGTAACAATTGAACATATTTTATACTAAAAATACAAGCGAACTAATGGTAAATGCACAAATATAATATATATTATTATACAAACCAATAATAAGAAAATAATAATTAGAAATACAAAACATTGATAAAAAGAAATACGTCTTACATGTGGACGTATTGCTTGCTTTATAGAGAATACATCTTTCATGGAGACATATTAATCTGATGTGACAATAATACGTCTATATGTCTCACCCCAAGACATATTGCCCCACCACAGGATAATGCGTCTCAAGTTTGGACGTATTGGCCCCACTATGAGGCAATGCATCCTGAGTCGGGATGCATTACTCTGTGGTAGGGTCAATGAGTTAGAGACCAAGACACATTACTTTCTCTCAAAGAAATACATCTCATATCTGGATGTATTAGCCCCACAGTAAGGCAGTACATCCCACCCATAGATATATTTCTCTAAGAGAGAGCAATGCATTACCAATAGGGACATATTACCCTCGCAAAGAGCAATATGTCTCCAATTGGGATGTATTGGTCTAGAAACATGTCATTTTGAGAATTAAGTTCTCAATCATGGCATTTTGGTAATTAAAATGCTTAAACATGCCATTTAGTTTTTTATCCTAGAGATAAAATATAAGTGAGCACCAAATAAAAGGAGGGATAGTTGGATATTCAGATTCACTATTGAGATGTGTTTTTCTTGTGACATGCTAAATCTGATCAAGATTGTTCACATGGAAGACACAAAATGACATGATGGATGATGTCTGATTGACATGACATTATTTGGGTAGAATAATTCCCTTCCATGTCACATTTGTTCATTTTACAAGTTTGCTGTATATGGTAGGCTACCATCATTCCTTCTACACCATACCACCACATACCATCAGTAGTACACACCCCACAATTGATTCTACCATGCTCACCTTGACTTTTCTAAATAGAAACCCTACTCTGACATTCATTGTTGGAACAAGTTCATTGTGTATCTCATCAAGGTTGCGACTTGCAAATGGTGAAGGAAAATCAACTCAATTATATTTAGAGCCTCCACACCAATCCACGATATACAACTACTTATAGAAATCATGTTTACATTCATTGGTGGACTAAGAACGCTGGGGAGTTAGCTGAAGTTGATGTATCTTATAGTCAAAAGAGGCGATCGTTATCAATATCATTTAATCATCCGCCTACATCCACATTCATCATCACACATTGATCGTCCATTTAGTCTATCTATTCCCAATACTTGTTTACTACAACAATAACTATAATCGACAAATCATGCATTGAAAATCTAACTAAGAAGACAAAAGGGTAATGAGTGATCTTGGTTCTCCTCATTCAATTCATGACAACATGAGTTGTAGAGTATGTAAGCATGATAAAAGATCAAATTGAGTTGACTAAATAATTTACTATTTCTTATAGTGGATATGATAAGTTGATGATCCATCCATGTGCATGCAATAGAAAATGTGTATGTTTTGATAACATCATAACAGTGACAGTGAGGGGTGAAGACGTTGTGAGGCAAAGAGTAGTGGGACCACAAAATCATTGAAGCATTCATGCACCTTTTCAATCAGCATGAAGTACAATGTTAAATTTGGAAGGTTAAAGGATTATGTTTTGCTTTTGACATTTTTGGTGAGAAAACTAGATATTAGTAAACCAATCACCTCTTCTCAAAATAATAGAGGAAATTGTATTCATAAATGATTCATACCAATAAACATATGAAACATGATTGTTCATGTTGTAGATAAACATGCATTCATATATGATATGAACCAATAGTACAAGAACATGTTCTTAGCTATACACATAACCAACTTATGACAACTTTCAAGTAGAGCATGCACCAATATTCAAGTCAAGTATGAACTAGGATTCTACCATGACATGAACCATGATTCAACTATAATATGAATCGAGAATCAACCAACCAAAAATCAACCACAACATAAGCCGAAATTCAACATCACTGGGACTCAACCACAACAAGAACCAATGTCCAACCCTAGAGGGGGTGATATTTTGGCCACTTGATAAGTAAGACTAATGCATTGCCATGCTAATGCAATTCAATATGTGACATTAATCTAAACAATCTCAAAAGTCTTCTCTAGTTAAAGAAACATACATTGAATGTTAAGAGGTTGAAAGTTGGATATTTGTGACACATGGATCACATGGTAGCATTGGTCACTTACATGTTAAAGTTGTTTGGGTAGCAAAGATATGTTGCTAATCTTTTCTTTCAAGGTCTATGACATAACTACCAACATAATGTGGAACCTATAGAGTCACATGCATAATGATGCAAAATGGAATATAATATCATAATCAAACACATGATTAGAATTGTTCTCCATCATGTACAAACTAATTTCTACCCAATAAATCAACTAGGAAAGCTACATAGTTGACTAGATGGTTTGGATTATCTGATTGATTAAGTGTCAATTGACCAATTAATCACTATTACGTAGATAACCAATTGTCTAACTAGAAATCAAATCCATGTACTTGATGAAATCATGGTTGAATTATAATTGATTTGCTCAAACAATCTGGAATCAAATTTGCTCGATTGATCATGATAAAGACTTTCCTTGTACATGCCAATGGACTGATTGAAACCTAATCAGTTGACTAGAAGTCTTGTTAAGGCAATCCTATTCTATTTTTGAACGTGAACTATTGTTCGGAACATGATTAAATTTTTGGAAACCCAAGCCCATGATTTTCCTATATAAAGGATTGGTCATCCAAAGGGAGAGGGACACACCTAAATACACATTCTGAGACAATTATTTAAAAGATATTCCTATTGGAGAGAGAAAAACTCATCCCAAGGATGAAAACCCTCAACAGGAGGAGAAGGAGAAAAAGTGACACTATCACATCTACAAATTTGAGTTCCACTTGCTCTGGGCAACAAAGGTGGTTCATCAAGAGTTCCACATCTATGTTGACAATGTAGATGACACGACCCTTGTGTGGAGGATTGAGGATAAGAAACTTCTTCATAGAGAAAATAAGGTGTTGCTTCAATTATTAGGTGATGACAAAATTCATGACTTTGAATCTGAATCCAAAAGTATGGGCTCTACATAGACATAAGATGTGTCTAGTTGTTGGACAACTGATGGTTGTTAAGGTGTACTTGAAATCCCTTCCATGCTGTTAATATACTAACATTTTATGCTTATAATAGATCCTTTGGATAGGTTTTTTTTGTTTTTTTCCATTGCGCCCACTTCCACCAAAATCTTGCATTAAGAACATAATGAAACCTAAGTGGACTAATATACCTCATGTCATATAAAACCCTAGTTGTGCTTAAGTTGAGAGTATTATTAGATCTTAAACTTGTAAAGGAGTGATATTGGGTGATAGTTAAGAGAAGGATTCATTTTTATGTTACCGATGTTATTTGGGTTTTAGATACTAATTATGAATATTTTGAGGTACAAATGATCTACATTATTACATATGGAGAAACTTATATAATGTAAACAAGCATATATGTATGAGATCTTTGGAAACCACTGAATATGGTGAATCATGGAAACCCAAAATTCCCAATTGAGGAGTGTTCTATGCATATATAAATCTTACAAAAAGTTTTTCGACTTTATATTTAAATCATATTTACGAATTTATCAAATTAATATATTCATTTCTGTATATTTGACAGGTGCATTGGACTACATATGCACATTAATGTTACAAAGATAAATTTTGGGTTTTATTGTATATTTTTTTATCTTTAAGCAAATATTTAGTAATTGTGTACATGCTTTGATAATCGTTGACAACCCTAGAATGAACTCTCTTTGTAAATTTTATTGATTAATAGTAATAGTTTGAATCCAAACTCAGTCGAGGTTATATTATTGATTAAAGAGATTTCATTGAAATTGGCAACATTTGTATTATCCTACTAAGAGTGGTGATATTTAGAAGAAGAAAAGATGGGAGAATAATTTTATTTCATTGTGATGGAAAATCTATTAGTTTGATAATTTGTGAAAGGAAATTGTGATACAACTTTAGTGAGGGTGATGTGGCCCATTCAAAACTCTTAGGGAATGATCTAACAACCTATATCTCATCTTCAACCTCCACTCTATTTTGATGAGAAGATATTGAGAAACAACACAAGTCTTCCTCTATCCATGAATCAGGAGCCGTAACTCCTGAAGATGTGGTTCTGAAATATATTGAGCTTCCTAACCACCTCTACGACGGGTGTGGGATGGCATAGATTGAGAAACAAACTCCCCATCACCCTCACCTCATCAAGGGATGTTAGTAAACTAAGAGAAGAAGAGAAGAGTTGGATTAGAAGTTGGAAGCGGGTCTCACTTGGTAGGGGAACAACATTTGTATCCATACAAAGAATTTTGAGGAGATTATCTAAGGTTTCATATGCCCACAAATTAGTATTGAAAGTTTAGGGTGTTTGAGCACGACCTTATGGTCATCTGTGCCCTAATCAAAGTGTGTCATGGTATTAAGAGTGACTTTTTGGATCTACTAGAAACCTTTGGGAGTGTTTGATGAGGAGCGGGACATTTCTTGTCCTTTCCCATTTGTGTGGTGAAAAAGGAGCTCCAACAAACTTACTCAATCCAAACTGTGAGCTCTCATATGGGTCTTGCTCAGTTGAGCTATGGTTTAGACCCTTAAGAGATGGTTTGTCATCATTTTTCCTTGACAAAGGCTCCAAAAACCCTGAGATATTACTTTCTAGAGCACCTCATTGTTGTGCACGGGGGAATGGTGCAGTCGATCCAAAACTAGTATAAGGGAAGTAGAGGAGGTATCCCCTTTAACTAACAAAGTAGGGTGGACCTTGATGCCTGGCTAATCATGGCCCATCATCTATGATGAGGTTGTCCTAGGTACACTGATATTTAATAGGGTATTTGTTTCCCCACAAGCCATTTTCCAAAATCTAGGGTCTCCCCAAGATTAGAATAAATGACCTTTTTCCCTAAGTTCATTGTGTAGGGGAATTTCCAAAAGTTGTCTCTATTTTGCAAAACTCCTAGAAAATGCTAGGAGTCTAAAATTTATAATTTACCATTTTGTTCAAACAGATATGAACTACTTGATTGAATCCTTTGACCTAAATTTTAACAAATGTTTATGGGATATATATAAAATGAAGCTAAAATCATCATTTAGGCTATAATACATAATTATAAATATCTTATGTGGGTCTTTAATCATCAGATTCTGGGGTAAAACTTATAAAATGATATAGAATTTTATCATGATGATTGACCTAATTTTCTTTCATCATGTACACGAATAATGGATCAACATTGTGGTATAATGCAAATGTGAAGAATATATACTAAAAATAGATTTTCTAGAAGATCATGATGAAGAACAACAATGGACCACTAGAATAGTTACTTTATGCATATTAACTGTAATCATTATGTTTATTAGTTGTTTTTCCTACATAGCCAGCCAAATCATAATTGTTAAGCATGGTACAAATGACTGGTACAAACACTAACCTCAAAACCATAAACATAAGTGACAAAACAACAAGAAAGGAGAAGACTTATATAAAGACAGTTAAGTTCTATAGTTAGAACCAAGGCAAACATTTACATTCAAATAAGAATTGTTCACATATGATACTAAATTCTCTTAAGAGTCACTTATGAAATTCCATCATGAATACTTATCGAGATCCAAAATGAATACATGCAGACATTATATTACAAAACTCATATCTTTAGGAAAAAAGAACACACCCACAAGGCATTTCAAAGACCCTAACATAGGAACACTAGACACAATAAACACTTGGATGGGGATTTACTTAATACTGAAGATACTCTACTCGAATTTAAGGCTACAATGATAATGAATCAGCTTTAAAACTTTAAAATTAGTTCATGTGTTGGCTAAGAAATGCCAAAGTGATCAAATAAGCATATAAATTAGTAAATGATTTCATTATATTTTTTGATATAGAGGAATATATGATTCTATATAAGCTTTAAGCATGAACGACATATAAGTCCAACATTTTGTATAATCTAGTCTAGTCTAGTCCCATCTTTATGGGGCTTCCCATTCACAATTAGTCTCAGGGTCTAATCTAGTCCACATCTTACTCACATGGAATTAATCATTGCAAGACATACACGTTTTGCCACCCTAGAACAGATAATAGGGAGGCTTAGGTGTGCAATTAAGATATCAGTTTCATTATTTGATACCTTATTGGTCTCAAGGGCTTCAATCATGCATATTATATTTAGGTTCAAATGAATATATTACATGAGAAATTAGAGTTTTGGAATTAGCAAGAATTACAATCAAATAATGGAGGCTATAACAGTAAATTATATGGCTTGGGTATTCACCGCATGTACCATGTATCTCCACTAAGGATACAACCACCATCATATATCATCATAACTTTCTTCACAAAAGGATAGAGTGATGCTATTTGAGCCTTTCCATATAGTATTCAGGTAGTGTTCACTATTTAAGGCATAATATTCACTAATTAAGGCAAGAATAGTACACTTTTAGCCTTTTTACATAACTATAGGCAAATTCTACCATTTACATTTTTTTATACCAAGCCAAACCATTCATTTACTTAGGTACGATAAGGCTATTATAACCCATTCAAGCGGGAAATTTGGTTTAAAAATGTACTTTGGATGCCATCCTGGGAGGCAACACTAGCTACAACATGGGCCAGATAGTTACCCTTTGTCTTCATGAAACTAGGATTAAAGAAGGAGAAGCCCTTCTAGAATGATCTCCCTGTCTGTCCAAGAGGAATAGTTGCCACCCCTCCCCTCTTTGAGTTATGTAACAAATCATGTTGAGAGAGTCACACTCATGAATGATATAGTTCACACCCATTATCAACAACCATGGTGACACATCAGAACTATCTTCACTTCAATAGTAGTAGCGTACCAAATCCCCTTTACTCTATTCTAAGTCATAGCCAAAATACGACATCATTGTCTCTACTCACCGCTCCTAGCCCTAATCCATTTTCATCCTTCCATCCAACATCAAAATCAATTTTGAGCCCCCCGTTGTCAGTGATAGCCATCTAGATAGGTGATTCTCTGGCGCGCCCAAGAAGGGAACTCAACATCCATACACATTGTAGTCTATCATCAAGTAATGCTTCCATTGAGAGTGGGAGCATAAGAATGTAAAATACTAAATACATAGTCATTTCTATCCTTCCAAATTTCCCAACAGTCTCCACATATATTGAGCATTTCCTCATTCTGCAATTTTTATGACCACTAAGCAAAGTGACCATCAAATTCTCGGTCCCTTTTAGATTCTATGATACCATACAAATCAACCCTCTCCCAAACTTGTTTCATCTACGGGCACTCCAGTAGGGCATGACCAATAGTTTTAGGCTTGTCCCTGTAGAAAGGGCATGTCACATTAGGTGCACAATGTATGTGGTTCAACCTCTCACATGTCGACATGGTAGCGGAGAAGGTTCTCTACAATAAATGTCTTAACTTAGGTGGACCTTTGATTTTCCATACAGTAGAGCACAACCCATATCCTAAAAGAATTCTAAAGGCCTTTTCTCAATAATCCCTTATCCAAGACAACTAGATGGTAAGCCGATTTCATAGTGAAGACACCTTCTTTCTCAAGACACCACACCAATCTGTCATCTCCACAACCATGACCCAGGGGAATGGTAGCAACTCTAGCAATAATCACAGATAGTAAGCAAGCCTCTAGTAGTTCCCACTTCTAGCCATTGGGTTTGTCATCCATAAGGTCAGAGGCCCACTGGCGGTCTGGTCTATTTGCTATGGCATCAAGACGACCCTCCCCCAGAATCCAATCATCCTCCCATCACCCACCAACCACATCAACCCTCCTTCATGAGCAATTTAGCACCCCAGATGGACCCCAAGTGAAGTTGGGGTTGAAACCCAGGCTAGCTTCCATGATGCTTGTTACACCCCGATCTCACAATTACCATTAATCATGAGATTAGGGTATAAATTGAGGATTTAACGTAATACAAAGATCACCCTTAACTTTTTCTTCTTTTTCAAACTCTTTGTTTTCTCGCATTGAACCACATAAACTAACTTTACAAGGGAATCTAAACATTGGTTTCTTTAATATGATCTCAACATAAATGATACACATACATACATTCATTCTCAGGTACATACAACATGATAATCAGATACATTCTCTCTTATTAAGGAAACAAAGATACAAAACATTACTTACAACACTCTCACATCTATACTAGCACCTAGAGTGACATGGACCGACTGGACTTAACTAATCTCATACTTAACTCATGTGGTAGATCTACTCTGATGCTTTGACCTTATTCAAGTCCGTGTGGTTTCCCTAAAAATTGTGAGTAGAGGGGTGAGCCTACTCGCTCAGTGAATGAGTACTTCAAAGAAACAATATAAATCACTGATATAATTATAGATATACTTTTGAGCAACTAATATCAATTATAACAATAGTAAGCTTTAAAGAGATTGATCATTGACAATCATAAATATGGCAGGATACTCTAGATATCAACAAGAGTAAATCAATATATGAGCATGCTTGATTAATTTCAATGAGAACTAATAATTCAGAAACATACAAAGAATAATTGTTGGGAAACTGTACTCAAATCTTTCTTAGCCTTTCTTATTTATATGAAACTCTTCAAACCTATATGAACATATTTTAGCTTATGCCCTGATCATATGCAGTGTACTCTACATATGAACACTCATAGTGAACTACGATCTCACCGTACAAGACTTAGCAAACACACCCGAGAATGCTAATCCTAACTACATCACTAGTATGCAATAGGAAAATGGCTCTCTGGCCTCAGCACACTTATTATTCCGTAAAAACTAGACTCCTCCTCTAACCTGAGCACACAGGCGGAGAGTCAAGCCACCTATTGGGTGTTCTGTACTCTAGTGCCACCAGGACCTCTGGTTGATGTTGGACACTACATGTTGTATACTAAGGAGACTTTCACTAGGGCTTCATCCCCCGTACCACCTGTTAGTACATTCTGACCCCCATATACCGGACACTGCTAGGGTTAGGTCGTTTCATCCCTACAACGCAGACCTCTCATAGGGAATCTATGGTGTTAAGGGATCTTAAGTCTATTATTTTATTTTTCTTGGAAAGCTCTTTCTATATTGTATCTTTTCCCTTACTTATACTTGACTCTGGTATCTCTATGGTACCATGTCTATTTATTTGAAGTTTATTACACAACATGTATATCATCCTTAACTTGGCAGAGCAATATATTCAAACACTATAATATACTGAGAAATCAACTTACTATACATGCAGGCAGACTGAAATACTTAATAAACATAATGCATGTCCATTTGGCACTTATACACTAGAATCATGCAATTAAACATCTTAATATACTTCTAAGAGCTAATTACTTGGCATACGAGTAATCGTCATTTGCACCCATAAATTATTTACACTTTCTTGGAAAACGTGCACATCGACCCAAATCTTGGGTTGTGCATCTCATACTGAGAACATGGTAATCAAAATGCTTAACTCATTGAACATCATATCCTTATGGTTTCATTTACCTCATTCACTTATCACATGGCTCTCATAAGGATTTAATATGTCATAAACATCCACTAAATACAGATTGCCTTGAACAAGTCATTTACAATCAACATATGTATGAAATCCCCAAATTGAGCTAAATTAGGGTTTTCCATGCCATTCATTGAGATATTATGAATCAAGAATAACATTGCATAACTAGATTCTATGATGCCAAGAAAAACACTTCAAATGGATTTCACCATATTTATTCACAAATTTCCAACTTTCCACTCATATAGGGCTTCACCCTCTTTACGAAGATATCACGCAAACACTATTCACATCACATGAAATCCAAAATAGTATCTGAAATATATGTACTACACATTCAGATAAACAATCATTCATAACCAAGGGGATCCAAATAAACAAATTTCTCTATTTAATTATACAACAATTTCAGTCACAGACAAATTCCCTATATTTCAGTTTACTCTTATAACCTTTGTGAATACTTAGGGAATTCTCATTAGGATGTATTGTATACATTTTTAATATGAATTTATCATCTGAAATTCAAACAAATAGAGGAAGAATCCATTTCATATCATTTTGCAACAACTTAGATCAAACAGACAATTCCGGGTTTGTAGCCGCATACTAAGCAATTAAAGATTATGGATGATTTAACCAATTTTCGAGAAATATAGTGTTTATTGGAAGTTCCCACTCACCCTAAGGTGTGAAAACACCTTAAAAACGCAGCTCATCCCTAAAAATCTCGATCTCATATCAAATCCCTAGCAATTCACCCAATTCTTCTTCCTTTCAACTCAAAAACCCTAGAAATGAGAGATTATGAAGAAAGAGTGATAAAAGGGAAAGTTTTGACACCATTTTGGATCAAATTAGAGGATGGACATAATCTTGACATGTGAGAGAAGATTCACCATGAAAGGTTATGCAAAGAAGCTAAACTTACATGATTTCATCATTCCTCAGACCGCAAAACCCTAGGTCAGCATCTCCATCATTTTCTCCTTTCAAACCCTAACTCTCCCTATCTCTCTAGGATTTAATTTATCTAGAATGAATCAAGAATTATGAGAGCTCTTTGTGTGTTAGGTTGACCATATAGAGCATTTGAGCTCCTTGGGTCAATTGCACATTGACCCCTCACTATACTTTCTCTTATTTCAGCTGAATTTTCTGTCATAAAAATATTACTGTAATTCGTCTAGTGATAAGGTCTAAGCACATCAAAAAATTATTAAAATTTACATATTGTTTATGATTGAGTTTCAAATCTCCAGTTAAAATTTCAGATCATTTGGAGTTACAAATAAATAATTAAAAATAAAACACTACACTACTGAAAAGCACTCTGTTAGCATTTTGGTCGAAGTATAGTTTGACTGAGAACCACATTCAAAGAACACTCAAATATTCTGACATTTTCTCCAATATGAATGATTGAGTTATCCATATCATATCCAAAATTCAATTAAATAAAAAATTTGTAGAAAATATGAAAAATCATTTACCACACTACTATCCTAATCAAATTCCATATTCATGTACTATCAAAACCCTAATTTTTGCCGATTAGGGTTTACATTTTTAAAACCCTAATTATTCAAACTAAAATCCTAGTTAGAGTTTATTATTAGGGTTGAAACATCACAATTGATCTACTATCATTAATCAAGTCTAAACAATTTTCAATCTAATCAAGCATGTAATCATTTAGGCAAACCCTAGTTTACCAATTAAGCACAAATGTGGTCATTACAATTCTCACCCCCTTAAAAAGTTTCGTCCCCAAAACATAAATATGCAAACAAAGTATATTCAAAGTTTATTTTAAGCTTCTAAAATCTTACATGTCATTACATTCTTGTATTTTATACTTGAATGTAGTTTTCAACGTTAAGTTCTTTATTTCTTTTCTAATCACAACATGTTTAAATCATGACTGCTCAATGACAACAAATGAATTCTCTATGCCATAATCAATCATAGGAAAGAGAAAGAAAAATAATCATTTCAATATTTTCATACTCTCGAGGTGTTACTTCAACATTGATAATCTGATCCAACTATCTCAATTCATTTGGCTCAATATGTACTATTGTTCTGTACTACCTCTGAGTCACAAAAGAGAGTTCACCATGTTGTTTTGAATTTTACTATTGTGCTACTCAAATACCAAAATTGTCTTGAGTTGGAAGACTAGATTCAACAACAATTTTACAATACTACTCACGACATCCCCATTGGATCATGGATGCATAAGGTGAAGCATTACCATCACATTCCATACTATTCTCAAGTATGAACCCACACATAATTCAAGGTGTAACCATCGAGTTATAGCATACTAGGGTTTCAACAACAGTAACAGAGTACTCCATGATTGTATTAGTCATTCAAGGACTATTCATACCCAATTACCATCACTTAGTTATATTAAAGCTAGGTATAACAAGCTATACCTCATTAGTGTTACATATCAATACAATATGGTTATCATCCCTTCTAATCATATGAGTGAATAAATAAGACTACCTTATTCAGGGTAACCCTTCATTTGTTCCATCATTATACAACCCATATCACCATACCACAATTGTACAATACTAAGATGGATTACTGGTATGAATGACTTAAACCATCAAACATCTTTAATTAACATATTGCTTGCACATGTACAACTAAAATCATATGTAAAACAAATTTACATCCCTTAGTATACCTTCAACAAACTATACTTCTAAAAAACAAATTCACATATTACTAAAAGCCATTGTTATCTCTTATCTCTCTCCTCATTCACTACTACTTACTTTTTGCTACTTATCCTTCTCATTTTAATCATATAGATTAAGCATTCCTAAAATTGAAACATACAAGGTACAAATAGATTATTCATCATTCTTGCTATCACTACAAGAATTTATCTCATATCGCACTTCACTCATATTGTATTTCTCCTTTTGTTCAAAACACACTTGTTACATTTCAAATTTATATCTTACTCTTTGCTTCAAATTATTTCCATATTGTTTATCTACCTTTCAGATTAGCTATCTTTAAACCCTGGATTACTATCGGTGCTAGTTTACTTTTCATAGTGGAAATCTCATGATCTTGTTTTATAGATATGCTAGTATTCTAGGTCAAATCACTAGTGACATCCCTTGAACTACTACAACTTTACACATTCTAGGGTTTGGTCCTTATTAGTAGCATGACGTTATTGTGGTGTGACTTTGCTCCCTTAATTTGAAAGTCAAACTTTGGATCTCACAAGTTTTACCAAAGTCTTACTTATCTTATCAATTGAGTTTCCCTTCTCTTACTTGGCCATTCAGATAGATTATTGTATGTAATTATTACATTCACTAGATGTCTCTACCATGGTGGTTATGCATCATATATGATTCATTTTCTTATCACTTCATTCCCACATTGCTCTAATTAAGGAAGATATGAAAGAGAAGATGATTCTGAGACTTAGAATTTTTATCTTCAAACATTCCCTTAATACATTTGTCATATGTAGGTTTAATTAGTTATCAACAAGGATACTTTACTAACTAGAACTTGATTGAATATCCTAACCTCTTTCTTTTATAATCTATATTACTTCATCATGTTTCAAACCCTTCCTTACTTTCCATAATCCTCTTACCATATACTACTCTTCCACCTGTCATCTTTAACTTCTATTTTTTTCTTATGATCGTGTTGCTTATTCATGTGTATACTCATGTTTACCATGTTGCACATATTTCTTTTTATCCTTCTACTAATGTGAAGTTGATATTCTAAATCAATAATCTCTCTACTAGTTTCACCTCATGTTTAATACATTACATATCCTTCATTTTAAATCAAATGGTTCATGCATGGGTGAAACATAGTTTCTCTTTCAATCAAGTTTTTCCTTCCTGAATATAGTCTACCTTTGTATGACTTATTCATTGGTTAAGCTACACTTTTGTTCTTCTTTTAGAAACTAGTTTGTTGTTC
Organism: Alisma plantago-aquatica; assembly: GCA_963693085.1. NCBI lineage: Eukaryota > Viridiplantae > Streptophyta > Magnoliopsida > Alismatales > Alismataceae > Alisma > Alisma plantago-aquatica. Next base: position 336,898,851 of record OY856410.1, read on the forward strand.
TATAGAGACTTAGAATCCAAAGGTAGTAAGGATGAATGTATTAACTTCACAATAAAGGTATACATTCCATGCTCTCAATTATATCATAACCCTCATTCCTTCATCAAGCTCATCATTTCCAACATTTATCTTTGTTTTAACTTAGTTTCTTATCTTAGTCTTATGATTACATACTCATCTAGTTCTCTTCACTTTAACTCTTCTGAAGACTCTTCAATTCTATGTACTTATCGTATACTTAACTCTTTTCTTCTATTTTCCATTTACTTTGGAGTACATAAAAACATTGTACTCGGTTATATAATCCATTCCTCATTATTGATTCTTACTATCTTGGCCCCTTACATACTTTTCTCATATCTTTTCCATATTTCATATTTAAAGTTCGTATAATACTAATAATAAAACTTTTTTTTTGGAAATTGGTAAATATATTGCCAAAAAGAAAGGGTAGCTAAGCTACACTATACATCATACAAAAAGGTGAGTGTATATGGGGTGTGTATCCTACAAAAAACCCCAACATAACCTAGTTGTGGGATTTAATCCCCTACTCAGGGTATTGTTGGCCATTACCGCGTTAGTGATATCTAATTTAACAAAATGGAAAATGTCCTTGGTAGAAACACAGCCGTGCACCACCATATTGCGGGCTTTCCAAATATTGAAACATATATTCGTGCAGCACAGATATGTGAGCCTCTCCTCCTCTTTGTTCTTGGCTCTCCTCCTTGCCAATTCGAGAGTGTCCATTAAGTTGTCAGAGATAAGCTACCCCCATCTGTTCTTTAACCAAACCAGTGCCCAGACGTAACGAGCCTTCAGGCAAGTATGGAAAAGATGATGGTTGGACTCCTCCTCATCACAAAATGGACATTTTGGGTTAACATGCAAGTCCCAATTAGCGAGTCTGTCCCTAGTGAGGTGTTTCTCAAGTATTGCCTTATAGCCGGTGACACTCCATTTGGGAATATGGCCTTTCCCCCACAACAAATTGAACCAGGGGACCTGTTCGCTCATATCTGTTTGGATCCATAGTTTCTATTGGTTCACCAACACAAAGAAACAGTCGCCATCCGCATAGTACTGATGCCCAACAACATTCCAAGCCTTAACAACATCACCCCAAACCCATGAGGAATGAGGCTGATCTGTAGGCGTGCCACCGTATCGCAATCTCATCCAACTCACCCAAATCCCCTCTTTGTCAGTTAGGAATCTGTGTAGCCTGCGCAGGTTCCCTTTCACAGCAATGTCTTCGACTTTCTTCTAGTTCTGTCCTCCTGCTTTGAATGATTTAGTCATAGTGTCCCAGGCGACGCTCCTTGCCTTACCACTCCAAACGAAGTTGGTGATGACCCTGGTGATGCTAACACAGGTTGGATTGGGGAGGACACACATATCACTCTAAAATCCAACCATGGCCTGGATAACCGACCTCGTCAGCATCATTCTCCCCGCCATAGACATGCAGATGCTCGTCCATCTAGCAACCTTTTGCCTAACCCTGTCAAGGCAGTAGGAAAAGTTGCCCACATAGCTTCTACTCCCTGCAATAGGTACACCCGGATATCTAGTAGGCAGCCGCCCCATCTCCAGACCCACAACAGATTTGAGCCTTCCCCTTCGAGGGTCACAAGATTTGGATAGGTAGATCTGGGACTTGATATTGCTAATATACAGCCCCGTGGATCACCCAAACTTCAAAAGGATTTTCTTGTACTTAGTCAATCTCTTGGCATGCCCTGTATAGAACACCATAACATCATCGGCGAATATGAGATGTGATATCACCTTCATTCCTCTAATCTTGAAGGGCCAAATGAGGTTCTCACCTTCAACTTTCTTGATCATAGTAGTAAGTCCTTCCATTACGAGGGTGAAGATGAGAGGGGAGAGGGGATCTCCCTGTCTTAGCCCATTAGAGGCTCTAAACATTCCCACCAGACCCCCATTTAGGAGGATAGAAAAGGACGTGGTAGTAACACATTATTTGATCAAGTCCACCCATCTCCTATTAAAATCCATAGCATCCATAATCTTCCACAGAGTATCCCATCGGACATGGTCATAAGCTTTCGTGAGATCAATTTTTATGCACGCTTTTGCATTCGATCGCTTGTTGTTGAAGCCCATAATGAACTCAGCCGCTAGAAGCGCGCAATCATCTATCCTGCGGTCTTTGATGAAAGTGCATTGTTCTTCAGAAATTATCTTAGGTAGCCATGTATTCAATCTATATGCCAGGATCTTCACCCAAATCTTGTAGATCGTGGTACAACAGGCGATAGGCCGATAGTCATTGATCGAGGTTGGACCCTCAACCTTCAGTATCAATTTTATGAAAGTGTGGTTGGTTGCACGGACCATTCCTCCTCCCTGCTGCATCCACTTCATGGCTTCCACAATATCGCCTTTAATGTGCTCCCACATTGCTTGGTAGAACTTACTGTTCATATTGTCAGGTCCAGGTGCTTTAGCCGGATTAATGGAAAAAATAGCGCGCTGAACCTCCTCTTCTGTCACCTCCTTGCACAAATCGTCATTCATTTCAGATGTCACCCTTTCACTTGGAAAGATGGCATCTTCAATGCTTTCATGGTGTCCATTGTGATTGTACAGGTTTTCAAAGAAATTAATGGTGTGTCAGACCATATCATCTCTACTTTCTACAACTTCACCGTCCTCATTTATGAGTTGACGCACAATTTCTTTCATTTCCTTCTTGTGAACTGCTAAGTGGTACATTTTTGTATTCAAATCACCATCTTTAATCCATTGTAGCCTACTCCTCTACCAGATCAGGACTTCCTCAACCTTGAGCAGCCTGTTCAGTTTGGTTTCTGGCAGCAGCCACTGCTTAGCCTTAACCTCATCATCTGAAGATCCTCTAGCCTCCATAGAAACTTTCTCATACTCCCTTCTCACAACTATTATCATGTTCTTAAGGTTAATGACTTCTTTGGACCAGATCTTCAGACCCCTCTTGGCATTCTCTATCTTCTTAACCACCACCAACATCAGATTCCCTTCAACCTATATAGCCCAAGCCTCTCTAGCCACCTTCTCAAACCCGTCCCAATCGTACCACTAGTTGTAGAATCGGAACAGTTTGATGATGGCCAGAGTGTTAACCAAGTCCATTCACATCCAGCTATGGTCGCTGAGGGAATCATCTCCATACTTGATATAGGAGTTTGGCCACACTTTCATCCAGGCCTCATTGACGAGTCCTCTGTCTAAGATGATGGCTATACGCCTATGGCCCTCCTACTTATTCGACCAGGAAGTACCCCCTCTCTCCGACGGGAGCTCAACCAGACCAGCATCATCATAGAGATATTGAATGCCTCCAGCACTCGATCATGAACCGGCAACCTGCCATGTTTCTCATGCGATCTTCAGATATTGTTGAAATCCCCCCACGCGAGCCAGGGGACCTCATCTTGAGCTGTGGCTCTGACATTCTCCCACAACCTCATCCTTTCTCTGTCCAGGTTATCACCGTAGATGACCGACACAATGAACACCATGCCTCCATGATTGTAGCAACTGATCATGATTGCTTCGTCAGTCACACAGATTGGCTCCACATCCCATACATTTGGATTCCACCGCATAGCAATACGGGCACCATCCCTAAGCTCAAGATTAGAGAGGGATGCCCATCCACCCAGGAACAAGGTGCTAATGCGTTCAGAAACATCACACCTAATTCTCATCTCGAAATATAACACTAAGGTAACCTGTTCATTGACCATCACCTTTCGTAGTCTCCTTTGCTTTTTAGCTAAGGAGGCTCCTCACACATTCCATGCAAGGACGGACATGATTAATCATGTTTGGAGTTGCTCCCCTCATCGGAGCCGCTCCTATTTTTCTTTTTCTTATTTGTGCTGAGGGTTGCCCTTGGGCTCCTGCTCCTCACTGTGGTGTCGACCACTTCGTCTTCCTCTCCCAGGTTCTCAAGGGTAGCAAATGTGTTTTCTGTGTTTGCACCCCCTAAGCCTATTGGTCCTCCTGCTATAACTGTCGGGTTGGGCGTATAAGTGCCCTGGGCCACCGTAGCTGTTGGGTCAACATCCCTGTCCTCCACAACCATTACAACTAAGTCAGGCATTGCGTCGAGCACAACCACCGCATCCACCAACTGGGGATCCACCCCGCTAGCTGATGCTCCATCAGTAGCCACCAGAGGTGTAGTCGTCTGAGTAATGCCTGCAGGTAGTGTCCTTCCTTGTGCCGCAGGCACCTTGGACTTACTTCTTCTAGATCTCCCTCTGGGAGCTTCGGGAACAATGGGGGGTGAGAGGTTTGTGGCTTTACGCTCACCCGAGACTGCCATGTCTCGTGTCCAAAGACACAGTAGGTAGAGCAGCAATCGGGAAGGGCTTAGTATCTCACCTTCACCTCCCATTCCTCACCGTTAGGAAGCTCCACCATCACCTCCTTCGATGGATCCTCAGTAGCAGAGATGTCTACGCAGAACCTTGCATAGCCCATCGTAGTGCCATTGGCTTTGCACCCAATCACCCTCAGCTCGCCAATTGCGTGCGCAATGATAGCAATCGCCTGGGGTGTCCAGTGCAAGCCAACTTCAGGCAGAGACACCCAGACCAGGGCTGAGGTGAAAGCCGCCCGCCTAGTGTCTGCCGCTCTGGTCCACTTCCGCACTAGCACCAGCTGGTCATCGAAGAACCAGTGGCCTTTGAGCATAGCCTTGTTAAGGCCAGCTGCGTTGGAGAAGCGAGCTAGGTAAATCCCTCCATCTAAGGTGAAGATCTCTAGCTCCTCATTCGGTCGCCATGACCTGATCATCCAACCCCGGAGCTAGGCGGGGTTGCTCTTCTTCCCTAGGATTTTCACTATGGCAGAATGCCTGTGGTAGTCCTCCATTTCCTCCAAGATCATATCCTTCATCTTCGTCCAAGTTTGCAAGTCCCCTTCACGCCTAAAGGGGGTCTTCAGATCCTCCTAGGATGAGCTCTTGAGCGACGGAAGGGGAGCGCCTGGTGGGGCCGCCTGCTCCCAATCACCATCACCAGCCCTAGACCTCAGAGCTCCGCAGCTCTACACTTTATAATAATTAAACTTAATCTGTACCTTATGTCGTGTTCTTTCATTCGCAATTAAGGGGTTCTCATATGAGGCCCCAAAGTTGGATATCAGATATCAGTTTCAACTGATTCTTAGTTATCCCAGTCTTTCCCTTATACTTCAAAATCTTAGAGTATATACATTCATACTAGAATTTGGATCTAATATATCCATAATTTACTCTTGTTATGTTATTAATAGGAGTCAGTAGATCCCAGTAATGCATCCTGCTAGCCGAACCAAGCCGAACCTACATTCCTGAAGCCAAGAGCTACTCAGTATTACTCAACTCCTATTCATCTCAAATGTGTGGAAGAAAACTTATCCAATTAGGAAATCTCATTCAAAGATCATTTCTAGTCTACTTGATATAAAGAATGTAATCAATAAATGCTATAACTTCATAGTGTACAACAAATCTTAAAGACCCATATATATTTAAAAATACTAAATATCTAAATTCAAACATATAAGAGTTTTTCAATTCATCTCCAATAAAACAACAATATGAAATGAAAGTTCTATCTCATTTTATATTTATGCTCTGAATTCAAGTTACTTATCTTGTTTCTAACCCTAATATTTCTAAGGTTCCTCTCTAGACCATCCTTCCACTATATACCTGGCCAGGGTATACATGAAAGAATAGACAGAGTAGCTTGATACTAGTCGATCCAAGTACTCAGATACTGAGCCAGGATATCCAAATACTCAAATCCCCAGAGCTAACATCATAACATCTCCTATCTTCCACACTTATGACTCTAACTTATTAACTTAATGGTCCCTGACAACTCAGCCTAAACTCTGATACCAAGTTGTTACACCCCGATCTCACAATTACCATTAATCATGAGATTATGGCATAAATTGAGGATTTAACGTAATACAAAGATCACCCTTAACTTTTTCTTTTCTTTTTCTTTTTCAAACTCTTTGTTTTCTCACATTGAACCACATAAACTAACTTTACAAGGGAATCTAAACATTTATTTCTTTAATATGATCTCAACATAAACGATACACATCCATACATTCATTCTCAGGTACATACGACATGATAATCAGATACATTCTCTCTTATTAGGGAAACAAAGATACAAAACATTACTTACAACACTCTCACATCTATACTAGGACCTAGAGTGATAGGGACTGATTGAACTTAACTAATCTCATACTTAACTCATGTGGTAGATCTACTCTGATGCTTTGACCTTCTTCAAGTCCATGTGGTTTCCCTAAAAATTGTGAGTAGAGGGGTGAGCCTACTCGCTCAGTGAATGAGTACTTCAAAGAAACAGTCTAAAGCACTGATATAATTATAAATATACTTTTGAGCAACTGATATCAATTATAATAGCAGTAAGCTTTAAAGAGATTGATCATTGACAATCATAAATATGGCAGGATACTCTAGATATCAACAAGAGTAAATCAATATATGAGCATGCTTGATTAATTTCAACGAGAACTAATAATTCAGAAACATACAAAGATAAATTGTTGGGAAACTGTACTCAAATCTTTCTTAGCCTTTCTTACTTATAAGAAATTCTTTAAACCTATATGAACATATTTTATCTTATGTCCTGATCATATGCAGTGTACTCTACATATGAAGAGTCGTAGCGAACTACGATCTCACCGTATAAGACTTAGCTAACACACCCGAGAATGCTAAGCCTGACTATGTCGTTGGTCTGTAGCTGGAAAATGGCTCTCTAGCCTCAACACACCTATTATGCCGTAAAAACTGGACTTCTCCTCTAACTTGATCAAACAGGTGGAGAGTCAAGCCACCTATTAGCTTTTCTGTACTCTAGTTCCACCAGGACCTCTGGTTGATGTTGGACACTACATGCTGTATATTAAGGAGACTTCCACTAGGGATTTGTCCCCTGTACCACCTGTTAGTACGTTCTGACCCCCGTATACTAGACACTGCCAGGGTTAGGTCGTTTCATCCCTATGGTGCAGACCTCTCATAGGGAATTTATGGTGTTCAGGGCTCTTAAGTCCATTATTTTATTTTTCTTGGAAAGCTCTTACTATATTGTATCTTTTCCCTTACTTATACTTGACTCTGGTATCTCTATGGTACAACGTCTATTTATTTGAAGTTTATAACACAACATGTATATCGTCCTTAACTTGGCAGAGCAGTATATTCAAACACTATAATATACTAAGAAATCAACATACTATGCATGCAGGCAGACTGAAATACTTAAATAAACATAATTCATGTCCATTTGGCACTTATACACTATAATCATGCAATTAAACATCTTAATATACTGATAAGAGCTAATTACTTGGCATACGGGTAATTTCCATTTGCACCCATAAATTATTTGCACTTTCTTGAAAAACATGCACATTGACCCAAATCCTAGGTTGTGTATCTCATACTGAGAACATGGTAATCAAAATGCTTAATTCATTAAACACCCTATCCTTAGGGTTTCATTTACCTCATTTACTTATCACATGGCTCTCATAAGGATTTAATATGTCATAAATATCCACTATATACAGATTACCTTAAACAAGTCATATACAAACGACATATGTATGAAATCCTCAAATTGAGCTAAATTAGGGTTGTCATGCCATTCATTGAGATATTATGAATCAAGAATAACATTGCATAAATAGAGTCTATGATGCCAAGAAAAACACTTCAAATTGATTTCACCATATTTTTTCACAAATTTCCAACTTTCCACTCATATAGGGCTTCACCCTCTTTACGAAGATATCAAGAAAACACTATTCACATCAAATGAAATCCAAAATAGTATCTAACATATATGTACTAAGTATCAGATAAACAATCATTCATAACCAAGGGGATCCAGATAAACAAATTTCTCTATTTAATTATACATCAATTTCAGTCACAGACAAATTCCCTATATTTCAGTTTACTCTTATAAACTTTGCGAATACTTAGGGAATTCTCATTAGGATGTATTGTATACATTTCTAATATGAATTTATCATCTGAAATTCAAACAAACAGAGGAAGAATCCATTTCATATCATTTTGCAACAACTTAGATCAAACAGACAATTCAGGGTTTGTAGTCGCATACTAATAAATTAAAGATTATGATTGATTTAACCAATTTTCATGCAATATACTATTTAAAGGAAGTTCCCACTCACCCTAAGGTATGAAAACACCTTAAAAATGCAGTTCATCCCTGAAAATCTTGATCTCATATCAAATCCCTAGCAATTCACCTGATTCTTCTTCCTTTCAACTCGAAAACCCTAGAAATGAGGGATTATGAAGAAAGAGTGAGAAAAGGGAAAGTTTTGACACCATTTTGGATAAAAATCAAAGGAGGGACGGAAGCTTGACATGTGAGAGAAGATTCACCATGAAAGGCTATGCAAAGAAGCTAAACTTACATGATTTCATCATTCCTCCGACCGCAAAACCCTAGGTCAGCATCTCCATCACTTTCTCCTCTCAAACCCTAACTCTCCCTCTCTCTCTAGGATTTCATTTCTCTAGATTGAATCAAGAATTATGAGAGCTCCTTGTGTGTTAGGTTGACCATATAGAGAAATTGAGCTGCTTGGGTCAATTGCACATTGAACCCTCACTATACTTTCTCTTATTTCAGCTAAATTTTCTGTCATAAAAATATTACTGTAATTCATCTACTGATAAGGTCTAAACACATCCCAAAATTATGAAATTTTTTCATGTTATTTATGATTGAGTTTAAGATCTCCATTTAAAATTTCAGATCATTTGGAATTACCAATAAATAAATAAAAATAAAACACTACACTACTAAAAAGCACTCTGTCAGCATTTTGGTCAAAGTATAGTTCGACCGAGAACCACATTCAAAGAACACTGAAATATTCTGAATTTTTTCTCCAATATGCATGATCGAGTTTTCCATATCATATACAAAATTAAATTAAATACAAAATTTTTAGAAAATATGAAAAATCATTTACCACACTGCTATCTTGATCAAATTTCATATTCATGTACTATCAAAACCCTAATTTTTGCCGATTAGGATTTACATTTCTCAAACCCTAATTCTTCAAACTAAAATCATAATTAGAATTTCTTCTTAGGTTTGAAACATAACAATTGATCTACTATCATTAATCAAGTCTAAACGATCAATCTAATCAAGCATGTAATCATTCAGGTAAACCCTAGTTTACCAATTAAGCACAAAAGTGGTCATTACAATGCTATTGTTTTTGAAGTACCTCCCTTTAAGGACTCTAGAAACTAGGGAGTTAGGGTTAGAGAGAAATCTCCATCTCTATTTGTCTAGTAGGGTTTGATTGAAGGCCTGGAGATCCCTAAATCTGAAACCTCCTTTATATTTCAGGGCACACAACGAGCTCCAACTTTTCCAATGTAACTTCCTTTCAGTCCCTTTGGATCCCCATTGAAACATGGATATCATGGAGCTGATTTTATCCAACAGAACTTCTAGGAGATGGAAAATACTCATCATGCAGGAGAGTATAGCTTGGAGGACCACTTTTATCAATGTCTTCTTGCCCACTTTTAAAATGACTTTTTCCTTCCAAACCTACCACCTCTTCCAAATCCTTTCCTTGACTTGCACGAAAGTCTCCTTTTTCGATCTCCCCATAGAATAGGAAGCCCCAAAATATTCTACAGGCTTGTGCACCATCTTGATTCATAGTTAACCAAAGATCTCCCTTTTCATGCATCACACACATTCTGGCTGAATGACACCTCCAGTTTTGATAGGTTGACCTTCTTCCTTGAATCTCCTTCATACATGCCAATCAAGTTATAAATTATTGAGATTTCATTGGGGTTTGCTCAAAGCACACTAGAATCCATAAAGAATATATGCATCACTCTAGGGCCTCCCAGATTTGTGCAAATCCCGTGGATTTTTCTTCCTCAGTCTTCTTCATGATAAGCCTGGAAAAAGAGTAAACACATAATAAATAAATAAGGGGATATGAAGTCCCCTTGCCTCAGGCCCATCTATGGAGTAATATGACCCTTTCTCCTCCCATTGATAGCCACCAAGTGATTAATAATGGTTACACACTCCATCACCTTCTACATCTGAATATTTCCTAGCCCCATCTTCTTCATAAGCACCTCCAAGAAATCCCATCTAACCCTATCATATGCTTTTCTCATGTCCATCTTCAGGGCCTTGAGCCCCTCCTTGCCTTTCTTCCTCCTCTTCATAGCATGGAATATCTCTTATGTCACTAGAGCATTTTTAGTAAGCAACCTTCATGAGATAAACACTCTTTGGTTTTCTAAGATATATTCAGATAGGAGACCCTTCGCTCTATTGGCTAACATCTTCGATATTACCTTATATAGAACATTGCATAGACTTATAGGCCTAAACTCCATGGTCTTCTTGGATCTTTGAATTTTAGGATTATAGCTATGGAGGTGTTTTTATACAATCAATGTTTCTACTCCCTTTCCACCATTGAGTGATAAACCCCACCACATCATCCCCCATTGTATCTCAAAACTTCCAGAAAAAGACAGCTTTAATCCCATCGGGCCCTGGGGCCTTTTTTGGGTGCATATCACCGATCACGTTCTAGATTTCATATTTGGTAGGTATTTTATTAAGTCCCTTGGGAAACCTCTTGTCATCCATGGGTGTAATCCCCTCTAGGGCCTTGTCAATGAGCAGGGGTGGATGCCGAGGAAAAGCTTCATGAAGTGGTTCAGAAAGACATGACCCACTCTATTTGGACTGTCACACCACCTGCTATCACTGCCTTCAATTCTTTTAATGTGGTTCCTATGGGATCTTTATGATGCTTTATGATGGAAGTAGCTATTATTTTTATCCCCATCACAAAGTTCATTGGACCTTGCATGCACAAATCAATAACTCCTATCCATATCGATAACTTCATGAAGCTCCTAGTTGAGTTCCTCACATTTTCTAGCATGCTCACCAACATCACCTCATTTTGGGCAAGGCTCAGTCTCTGTTATGTGCTATTGATTTTCTTTCTAAGTCTACCAAACTATATTCACCCATTATTTAAGCTTTTCCCCATAAAGTTCTATTTTCTTGTTGATCTCCTCACCATGGATCTCCTCCCAGATTTGTTTGATAATAATGTTACATTCTCTATCCATGAATGAGAATGATTTCATCTTGAAACCATGGCTGACATGTTCATGTCTCCCTTCAAAATCATTCAACATAATGTGATCATGGTCAGATCTACAGAAGGGCATACGATTCACCAAGGTTTCCGTGTAAATATCCGTCCATTATTTGGAAGCCAAAACACACTCAAGACTGTCTCTTAACATAGTCTCTAGTTGATTGCCCCTATGCCATGTGAAGATCAAGCCATTCCACTCAAGGTCTAGGAGTCCATCGTTGTCAATAAAATCCCTAAATTCTTGCATAGAGGATTCAAATCCGTACTGCCACCCACTTTCTGATTCTCCTTAGTAATCTGATTAAAATCCCATATATATCGTAGGAAGGTTGCTCTAGCTATGAACAGACCTCATCAGCTCCCATGCTTTCCTTTTCTAGTGCTAGGCAGCCCAACCATAGACCCCAATTGCCCTATAGGCTCTATTTTTCTAGTTGTCCACCACTTCACAAGCAATGTTGTGTTTTGAGAAAGTCTCCACGGTGACCTGCATATCTCTCCACCACATGCCTAAACCACCCAAATTACCATCACTAATTAGACAAATTCCCTTGCAATACGTTTGGATAAGCATTTCTTAAATACCAATACTTATTATATCTGTTACTTATATATCATATTAGTTATGCAACTCATAACTACCACAACACGATCAAAATAATACAATTTGTATACTTCTCGAATCACGCCATATTTTGAGGCACTCACGACTGCCATATTTCATTGTCGTCTCCTCACTTTTTTCATGGATACTGACGCGCCAACAATAGCTGAGTGGTCCCTCCTACATTGAAACAACAGAAATTGCATGACTGCATCGCCAGCTAACAGTAGCTTCTCAAACAGATTATTGGAAGTTGAGAAGTCTCCACCCAAACTAGGCCTTAGTGAATCCACAAATCCTCTTGATCCAGGGAAGCACTATCAAGCATTGTCTCCATGACCAAGACAATTTTGGGCCTTCCCCTCCAGCATTAGTGTTGGAGAATTTGAACTGTCTTGGGGTGCACTAGCCCCTGATAATTCCAAGATAAGATCTTCATTGTTGTTTGTGATGTTGTCCCTCACCCAACACCGCTACTTCAAAGCACTTGTTTTCTTGGGTGCCTTATTTCCCAACTTGATTCTCTTTATTCCCTTCTTCTAGTCCACCTCCATTGGACTAGGACTAACTTTCTTCTCTATTTTCCTTTTGTTACTATATATCCTAGCCGAATCAGAGACCCTCTTCTTCACTCACTCACCCACTTGTAGTGGTATCCCCCTTCATCCCTTTTTTCATGGTCTCTCCTTTACTTTGGCTATCGGGGGCTTTAGTCTTTTCCATCTCGTCATTGGGCCTACTTTAGCACTACTGATGGGGATGTCGGCCCCATTTTCTTTTTCCTTAAGGAAATCCATAAAACAACTATTGTTCACCTAGTTTATTTCCTATACTATTGGGTTGTTAGGAGCTTCTGATGGGGACCTGTGGGTATGTGGTCTACCATGGTGCTATGTAGGCCCATGTTACAGTTTTTTCATCCCTTCTCTATCCTTGGAAACTTTTTTCCCCAACTTTATGGCATTAGTGTTTCCTTCAATCACCAGACTTGAAGGCACTATGAGCTTTTCTCACATGTCTCCTCTAGGTATATTCTCTATTATGTATCGATGTTTGGCACTGGAAGGGAATCTGGGGTATTCACCCCTGTTGGTATGTATGCCCAGAGAGACAATCACATGATGATTGTAATGAGCCATCATGTAAAAGATTTGATTGATAATAAATGCAATCTATGCTCTATATGTTTGTTCAACTATGAGATAATGGTATAACATGATAGATGTCTATAATAATGATATTACTCGATGACATATGTCTTCATTTTAAGGACCTAAACAATGAGATCATATGTATGATAAGTTTATATACATTCTTATTGTGTCTATAGTCATATATTATTGTGGAAACAATATAGACATCAATAATAAATAAGTCTGGTATGTGTTTTGACTGATGATATAATCTTGTTTGTCATGATATGCGATATCAAGCCATACACATAACTACTTGTTAGAGAATAGTGTATCACACAGACCCACCTTGAGAGTGATACATGGAAAACATTGAATGGTAGTCAGAATCAACTCTCATAGTGAGGGGTGCTTGTGGTTCTTAGAATTGAAGTCATTATACTCATCAGATGTTGTTTGATGTAATTTGACACCATCCAACTTGATCTTAAATAATGGTCACCATACAAGTGGTATTCAGGTATGTTGTGACACATGTCGACTATGAGTGATGTAGATGGGATTGGTCCCTCATGTCAAATTTGATATCCTAAGCACTTGATAAAAGAGACTAAGAAATATATACTCATACTCACTTGAATCAATATATGATATGTGAGCTCACATGTATCTCAAACAGTCTACTATAGTTCAAGGAACATGGATTGAATATTAAGAGGATGACAATTCCATGCCTCGAGTTCAATCTGGATATTGAAGAAAAAGGAACTATACACTCACTATAACATTGATCATGGATTGTAGGTTGAAGTTGTTCTCCAACTTTCCAATTACTTGGGTCGCAATGATATGTTGCTAGATTCCACTCATTGTTTTTGATGTCATAATCTAGTTATGGTCATTCACTACCAACGTAATTTGGGACCTATAGGGTCACACACATATGATGCACCTAGAATAGGAGTTTAATCATGAATAAGGTCTGACTTGATTACTAAAGAGTTTGGATAATCGACTTAAACAACGTTGCCTAATAGTCAGTTGATTGGAGTGTCTGATGGAGCTTCCACTTGTGTGGAATTGCGTGCACCACTAAAAATCCTAAAGATAATAAGTCTTTAGGTTTATCCTTTCTTATACTAGATTGAGAACTCCACCCACGTATGCTAGGATATGTGGAAGTCTTATCGTAGTATAGTTAAGGGTCGAATCCACAGGACAACGGTCTTGTTGGGAGCAACAAGATGGAAAACGTTAGAATTTCACTTAACCTCTTAATAGTTGGTATCTAGATCAAAAAGTTGGTTTGGTTGTTTTAAACTAAGTGCAAGTAAAACAAAGCAAGAAAGTAAATTTAAGGTTGCAAACACTGATAAGAAACCACTAGGATGTGACCGGCTTTCACCACCACTACACATGGATCAAAACATGCAACATAAAAACATAACCTGCAATAAGAGTCTAAACAGTTAGTATCTTTGTAGATTTAGTTTCCTTTTGGAGAACTAACTACGAGAAGTGTGGGAATGTTGCAATGCCATCCATCCTCGAGCGAATGGTCACTTACTTTACATCATTCCCTTCACAAAGTGTGTTCCTCGACTTATCAAGGTTGTACTTTCATACGTCAACTGATTCCATTTCATGTTATGAAAGTACAACAACGGAAGTGGGTTTACTCCACTTCTTGAAAAACACTCCTAGATACCGAAACAGATGCATGGTGGATACATGCATCAAGAACCAACATTCAATCAAGATTCGAATCTGATAGTAAAAACATAGACAATTCATACTAAAAGATAAAAGGTAACACAAGTTGGTGATCAAGCAACAAGCATTCATTAAACAATTGATGTTGAACTGAAAAGAAAGTACATCTCTATTGCAAACTATGGATTACATTGCATGAAATGTAAACATGGGTAGCGGGGCTACTCCCCGCACCCTAGTGTATAAGACTACTCACTCATGACAAGGATAAAGAAGGAGGCGAGAAGAGAGAGAGAGAGAACGTCATCTCCACGAAGGAGGGAGGAAGGTCAACCCCTTGGAGAGAGAGAGAGACGATCTTCACACTTCACAGGTCGCTCGATGATGAATCTTCCTCTTCCCACCTTCTTTGGCGATGAGAGAGAAAGCTGCTTCTGGATGGAGTGTGGATTTCAGACCGGTAGCCTCGAGGCGATGGATGAAGGATGGAACAGCTCTGGAGCAGTCGAGGCAGCCTTTGGACATCTGAAACTTGATACCTTTTGAGGACCCTTTGGGTCTTATTTATAGGCTTTAAGTGGAGTCCAAACGGTTTGGGCAGTTTTAGGCCCAAACGGTCTTGGAAACCATTTGGGTTCTGAGACCGTTTGGTTTTGTGCAGTCTCGGGACCGTTTGGTTTTGTGCGGTCTCGGGACCATTTGGTTTTATGTGGTCTCGGGACCGTGTAGCTTCATGCGGTCTCGGGACCGTGTGACTCCATGCGGTCTCGGGACCGTGTGACTCCATGCGGTCTCGGGACCATGTGACTTCATGCGGTCTTGGGACCGTGTGACTACATGCGGTCTCGGGACCGTGTGACTTCATGCGGTCTCGAGGCCGGGTAGTCTCCAAATGGTCTTGGGGACCGTTTGGTCTCCAAACAGTCTCGGGACTGTATGGAACTTTTGTGATTTTTTGTATTTTTCTGTAAGAATAAAAAGGAGAAAAGTTAATCTAATGGTATATTTGCAGTAAAGGAGGAAAGTTGAGGATTCTATCTAATTTATCTGAGAAAAAGTATGGAAAACTGAGGAAAATTACTAAGATAACATCACAAAATGGGAGGTTATCACCCCCCTAACTTAGAGTCTACCTTGTCCTCAAGTTAGATAAAGCTGAGGCATGTAATGGCGAGGCGATTTTATTTAGTTAAGATTTCCATACTCTTGCTTAAAATCTAAACCATAGATCTCCCTAGGTTGTATCAGAGCTTTTGCTTGCCTCAACTCTTTCAGGTGTTGAGAGTTGCTTGGATCTCAGGTTTCTTCCATATCTCGTAGCTTGCATCGGGATCACCTTTTTATTCTATGCATGTCTTCGACTCTAATCAGTTTTATACTTCTCTGAAAATCCTTTCGGAAGCTAGAGTGGGTATGAGGGTTGGCTAAAGGCTTGTTGTGTAACTCCCCCTTCAAGTGGGGGAGGGTTTTTCTATGCGTTTAGGGTCTCACTACTGGACACGATACATCTGCCTTTGTGAGGGAAGCTCAATGTACTGACCGGGTGAGTCCTTTATCAACCTTTCATATATTTGGATACCTTAGGGTTTCACTACCAGGCACGACACATCTACCATTGTGAGGGAAGCTGAATGTACCGGCCGGGAGAGACCTTTATTGGATCTTCATATAGATCCTTATGCGTGGCACAACTCTCATATTTTTATTCAACATTCTGGCTTTTATTCGTAAACTCATAGGCTTAGGATTTGGAATTTTTTAGGGGTTTTGGTTGGGTGGCCAAGTCTCTTTTATTTGAAGAGGAGAAAGTTGTTCTTAGAGTTTCTCGACATGCACTTATTTGGTTTCTACTTAGTGGTACACTTGCGAGGCTTCTTGATTTGGATGTCACCTGATATCCCTCTCATCCTTGAGAGTGTTTGGCTTGTTTCGGCCCTGATGTTAACCTGTGGAGAGTCAGATGTAGATTTGAAGAAAAAGCATGAAAATCTAGTGTGAAGATGATTTATTAATTCACCATTACATTTCTATATGCTATTCTTGTTATTTCTCTTGAGGACTAACTGGATTCTAAAGTTAGCTGGGAATGACTTTTTCCAAGAGGGATGTTATTCTTATGTGCAAGGTTTATTTTAACAGGGGAATTACTTAAAACAAAATCTAAATGTGCAAAGAAAGCTAAAAAATTTGTACAGAATTGAGAAAGAATGTAGAAAGGGAAGGATTTAAAAATGATACCTCGCCCTTGTCCAGTGTACTCCCCCCCCAACTTATCACTCACTCTGTCCTCAGAGTGTCAAAGTGATAGGTTGAGAAGTACAAGGATAAGGGCATCAGGCTTCTGTTAGTACTTTATTAGAGCCATGTGTGCGAAGAAGATTAGTGGCGAACTTTCCATATAACGTGTGGTAATCCACGTCTGTCATTTCCTCTACTGGTCTTCCAAGGGCCATGATGGTGTACAACCAGTAGAAGACGTGGAAACCACAATCATTTGACTCGTGAAGTTGTTGGGAACATTTGTGGTTGAAGGCAGGGTGACGAAAGTGTTCTTTATCGTATGCCCGTGTGTGCTTGCTGAGAAGGTCGTGTAGTTGGTCAGGACCGTTTGGATCCAAACGGTTTTAGGACCGTTTGGCTCCAAACGGTTTCAAAACTGTTTAAGATGGTTTAGGTTTTTTGATTTTTATATTTTTATGTTTGTTTTGGTTGGTTATGTGAATTTTTATATTTTCAAATTAAAGATGAGAAACCTAAGTTAAACAAAGGAAACAAAAATAAAAGGTAAACGGTGATTCTCAAATCTTGGGTTGCCTCCCAAGTAGTGCCTGGGTTTTGCTAGCTCGACGAAGTTTTGATTTTGTTATGGTGATGCTGTGGGGTCTCTGATCTCAATAGTCTGTCTCAGAATTTTGTATTCTTGAGTATAGTATTTTTTCAATATATGGCCATTGACTATCCTTTCTCCTCCATTGTCATCAACAATTATGATGGCTCCAGTCGGGTATATGTGCTTGATGGTAAAAGGCTCGAACCACTTTGTATGAAGTTTCCCGGGGAACATTTTGAGTTTGGAGTTGAAAAGAAGGACTTTGTCTCCAATGGCGATGTCTTTTCTTTTTAGATGACCATCATGCCACATCTTGGTTTGTTTTTTGTAAATCATGGCACTTTTGTATGTGGTCATTCTGAGCTCCTCTAGTTCTTGTAGCTGGAGTTTTCTGTTTTCTCCGACGCTTTTAAAATCAAAATTTAGTTGTTTAATGGCCCACCAAGCCTTATGTTCTAGTTCAACTGGAAGATGACATGATTTCCCATATACCAGACGGAATGGGGTTGTTCTAATTGGTGTTTTATAAGCTGTGCGGTAAGCCCAAAGGGCATCAAGAAGCTTGGTGGACCAGTCGGTACAATGTCTATTGACGGTTTTCTCTAAGATTGCCTTCAGTTGTCTATTCAAAACTTCGACCTGACCACTAGTTTGTGGATGGTAAGGTGTGGCAACTTTATGGTTGACTCCGTATTTCTTTAAGAGGGCTTCGAAACTTCATTCCAGAAAATGGGTCCCTCCGTCGGATATGACAGTTCGGGGGACTCCGAATCTGGGAAAAATGATATCTTTAAACATCTTAATGACTGGTTTGGAATCACTGGAAACTGTGGGTATAGCTTCTACCCATTTCGAGACATAATCCATAACAACCAGTATGTAAGAAAATCCATATGAAGAGGGGAAGGGACCCATGTAGTCTATCCCCCATACATCAAAAAGTTTGATCTCTTGCCACATAGTGAGGGGTATTTCATTCCTTTTAGTTATACCGCCAGAAAGTTGACATTTATTGCATGATTTTACAAAATCATGGGAATCTCTTGCTATCGTTGGCCAAAAGAAACCTGATTGCAGAACTTTCATAGCGGTCTTTTTCGAACTCATGTGTCCCCCAGTGGGGCCGGAATGACAATGTTCTAAGACAAGAGTAATCTCTTCTTCAGGTAGGCAGCGACGGAAAAGTCCGTCTATGCATAGGCGAAAGAGATAAGGTTCGTCCCAGTAGTATTGCTTAACATCGTGGAGGAATTTCTTTTTGTCGTGGTGAGAGGTGGAAGGGTGGATGATTCCTGTAGCCAGATAGTTCACTATGTCGGCATACCAGGGGAATCCGGTGGTAATTTTCATTAGCTGGTCATCAGGGAGGGAGTCTCGGATAGGTACTTTATCATCATCCTCGACCTCAATGCGGCTGAGATGATCAGCAACGACATTTTCCACTCCGCTTTTGTCTTTGATTTCCAAATCAAATTCCTGAAGCATCAACACCCAGCGGATAAGTCTGGGTTTTGCGTCTTAATTCTGAATTAGATATCGTATGGCGGAGTGGTCAGTGTAGACTATAACCTTTGATCAAATCAGGTAGGAGCGGAATTTCTCAAACGCATAGATGACAACTAAAAACTCCTTTTCTGTAGTGGTGTAGTTCTTTTGTGCTTCATCAAGAGTCTTGGACGCATAGTATATTACATAAGGTTTTTTGTCAATTCTCTGTCCTAACACTGCTCCTATAGCATAGTCGCTGGCATCACACATTATTTCAAATGGTTGCGACCAATCAGGTGCTCTCAAAATAGGCACAGAGACTAGAGCGCTCTTTAAGGTTGTGAATCTTTGTAGACATTCTTGGTCAAAATTGAACTCGGCATCCTTGGTCAATAACTGGGTCATGGGTTTTGCTACTTTCGAGAAATCTTTAATGAATCTTCGATAAAACCCAACATGACCCAAGAATGCTCGTACTCCTTTTATGTCTTTTGGCGGTGACAGTTTTGAGATGACATCAATTTTTTCCTTGTCTACCTCAATCCCTTTGTCACTCACTCTATGTCTGAGGATGACACCTTCAGTTACCATAAAATGACATTTTTCCCAATTTAAGATAAGGTTCGTTTCCTCGCATCTTTGTAAGACTTGTCCAAGGTTGAGTAGACAGTTGTCAAAGGAATCTCCATAAACTGAAAAGTCATCCATGAATACTTCCATTATGGACTCGGTTAACCCTGCAAAAATAGCAGACATGCACCTTTGGAAGGCAGCAGGTGCGTTGCACAGCCCGAATGGCATTCTTCTGAAAGTGTAGGTCCCGAAGGGATAATTAAAAGTTGTTTTTTCTTAGTCGTCTGGGTGTATAGGAATTTGATAGAACCCAGAATAACCATCAAGATAACAGAAGAACTTTTGATGGGCTAGGCGTTTGAGGACTTCGTCAAGAAAAGGTAGAGGGTAGTGATCTTTCCGTGTTGCTTTGTTTAGTTTCCTGTACTCGATACACATTCTCCACCCTGTGACATCCCTCATGGGAACTAGCTCATTTTTATCATTTAGCACGATAGTGGTTCCTCCCTTTTTGGGGACCACTTGGACAGGGCTGACCCATTGGGAATCTAAAATTGGGTAGATAATACCGGCTTTCAGCAGTTTGAGGACCTAAAGGCGAACCACCTCTTTAAGATTGGGGTTCAACTTTCTATGTAGCTCTCTTGAAGGCTTAAATTCTTCTACCATGGGCAGTCTATGCATGCATAAGGCTGGGTTTACACCTGTCAGAACAATTATTTTGTACCCAATGGCTTTCTTATGTTTCTTCAACTCAACGAGAAGCCTTTCTTCCTGGTCTTTCATTAGAGTGGAACTGATGATTACTAGACATAGTTTTTCTTCGTCTAGGAAGACATGCTTAAGTCCTGTTGGTAGGGTTTTCATCTCGGGAGCCTTATGTGCTTCTGTTGTTTCTAAAATAGTGACAGATTTGAGCTCCTCAAAAGTGGTTGTTGGTGCTTCTTCAGCTTTCTCTAAGTGTTGCAAACATTGTTGAACTAATTCGTTGGTTGAGAATTTGACTTCTAGATTTATTAGGACATTTTCTAACTCATTATATGGTTCAGATATTTCCAATTGGGACATTTGATGTATTGCATCTAAGAGAAAAACTTCCTCTTGAATGCTGGGACCTTTCATGCTATTGAGTACCCGGAACTGAATTGCTTATTTTCCCAGTCTCAGAATGATCGTGCCAGCTTCAACATCAATGAGCACCCTGGCTATGGCAAGGAAGGGTCTGCCGAATATTATTGGGTATCTTAGATCCTCCTTGATGTCCATAATGACAAAATCACATGGGACATAAGAATCCTTGCCTATCCTGACTGGAATGTCTTCAATAATTCCTAGGGGTGCAGTGATAGTTGAATCAGCTAACTGAATTGTCATCGTTGTGGGTAGCAAGTCAGTAAAGCCCAATCTTTTACACATGGAGTAGGGCATAATAGATATGCTATCCCCTAGGTCAGCTAATCCCTTTTTGCTCGAAGCATTTCCAATACAGCATTGAATACCGAAATAACCAATGTCCTTATTTTTCTTTGGCATCTTATTAAGAATGATATCATAGGTGGTCTGAGCCAGTTTGACCATCTCTTGATCTTCGGTAATGTATTTCCTTGATAGCAAAGTTTTTAGATATTTAGCCCAAGCTGGTACTTCAGAGAGAGCATCGAGGAGTGGGATATCGATATAGAGTTTCTTCATCGCCTCCTTGAATTTTTGGAACCTAGTGTCCATTTTAGTCTATCTCAATCTTCCTGGATATGGTATCCTAGGTTTATATTGTGGAACTTCTGGCTCTTTGGGAGCTTGTTCCTTTTCTTTGCCTTTTGCGATCTCTGTAGATTTCTCAATTCCTAGATTTGGGCTTTCATTCGGAATAAAGATAGGTGTATCATCATCATCATGAGTGATTCTCGTAGTTTTATGAAAGACACGACCAGATCTTGTAGTGACAGCATTCAATTGCTCTGATCTATTTTGATCATGTCTAGGGTTTGACTCTAGTTGACCAGAAAAAGTACCTGCTGGTGGCTTCAGTTGGGCAGTAATTTGTGCTAGTTGAGCCTCCACAACCTTCTGCTAAGCTTGCTGGTTGGCAAGCATGGTTTGTTGTGACTGTAACATCTTCCTGATCATATTCATCATGTATGTTGGCTGGGAAGGGGCATGTTTCTGAGTGAGTTGTTGTTGTCCTTGATGTGGTTGTTGCAGAGGTGGTGTTAACTGAGGTTGCTGTGGTTGCTGCAGATTAGGGTGCAATTGTGGGTGCAGAGGAGGATGGGTATACTGATAGTAGGTGGAGGGATTTCTAGGGTAGTTGGATCTTGGAAAATTATTTCTGAGGTTCCCTTGATTTTGGTTAAAGTTACTTTGAAATCTAGGTGGAAACCTATTGGAGGATCCACCTTGTGTTTGAAGTTGCGGGTTAGCAGTCTCCGCAGGATTCCCATATTGAAAACCGGGGTGGTTTCTTGGCTGATTTGGATTATAGTAAGCTTGTCCCGATATGGGATGAATGGAATTAACTTGTTCGGGCATCTGATCTTCAGGGCGTTCAATGATTGGTTTGTACTGCTGTTGTGGTGGTTGCATATCCATCATCACATTATAAAGTAAGCCACATGACAGTGTAGGGTGATCAGATGCGTGACAGGCTTCACAAGTCCCTGTGGCAGCTTTAACTTGTTGGACTTGGGGTTTTTTCTTCTTATCATATTCTCCAAATGAAGTTTCAAGTGCTTGCTATTTGTGAGCTATAGTCTTTAAAGCTTTAGCAATAGCCTTCATTTCCATTGATTCCTTAGCCTTATAAACTTTGAGGACTCCCTTAGCAGATGATCGTCCCCAATTGGATTGGTTCTCAGCTCCAAGTGTAACGATTTTCCAAGCATCCTCGTAGTTCTTCCTCATAAAATTTCCTCCAGATGAGGAATCCAAAAATTGCTTGATATCATCACTCACCCCCTATAGAATGTTTATATTAATTGATTTTGGGAGATACCGTGATGAGGGCACTTCCTTAGAAGCTCCTTAAATCTTTCCCATGCTTCTGCGAGTGATTCTCCCAGAAGTTGGGCAAAGTGGTTGATCTGCCCCCTAATTTTGTAGGTTAATGAAGGAGGGAAAAACTCCTCCAGGAACTTTTCTTCTAAGGGAGCCTAGGTGGTGATGATTGGATCCCTATCAAGTGAGTTGTACCAACTCAAAACCCTTCCAGATAGAGTGAAGTGGAAAAGATGTAGCATTATTGCGTCAAAGGAAACTCCGGCTTGTGGGACAAGTCGACAAAGTGCCTTGAATCTCTTGAAGTGATCCATGCAGTCATCTCCAGAACCACCAGAGAATGAGATGTCCTGCATGATTTGAATCCATTGTGTCCGGATTTTGAAATTGGGTATGTTGATGATTGGTGGCCGGACTGGATGATTATCTTCATAGTTCTTGGGGACATCATAGTCTCTCAATTGCTTGTTTCTTAGCTCTAATTGGGCAGCTTAGTTAGCTTCTTCGTTTTCAGCTCGGATGCGGGCCTATTCTTCATCTCAGATTTCCACTTGGATCTGAGCACGAGTATCGACAATGAGTTGTGCTCTCTGAGTGGCTATGGCATCGTTGACACTTTCCATTACTAATGCAACTTGGCGTTCATCTTCAGCCATTTTCTTGGCACTTTGGCGGTTAAGTCTGATGCGGCGGTGGAAGCTTCTCTCTACCTTAGAGTTGTACTCTGGATCAGGGGAGAATCTGAGATTATGCGATGGTTGCATACACGTCTTGTACCTGAGTAGAGGAAGAAACACACTTTTTAGATGATGTAGGAGATATGATGAATTCAATAAGATATGGAGTAATGTTTAAAGAAAAGTGTAAAACCCTAACCAACTAGCAAGATGATAAATGAAATTAAAACGTTCCGTTGTCCCCGGTAACGGTGCCAATTTTTGATGGAGCTTCCACTAGTGTGGAATTGCGTGCACCACTAAAAATCCTAAAGATAGTAAGTCTTTAGGTTTAGCCTTGCTTATACTAGATTGAGAACTCCACCCACGTATGCTGAGCAACAAGATGGAAAACGTTAGAATTTCATTTAACCTCTTAAAAGTTGGTACATAGATCGAAAAGTTGGTTTGGTTGTTTTAAACTAAGTGCAAGTAAAACAAAGAAAGAAAGTAAATTTAAGGTTGCAAACACTGATAAGAAACCACTAGGATTTGATCGAATTTCACCACCACTACACATGGATCAAAACATGCAACATAAAAACATAACCTACAATAAGAGTCTAAACAGTTAGTATCTTTGTAGATTTAGTTTCCTTTCAGAGAACTAACTACGAGAAGTGTGGGAATGTTGCAATGCCAGCCATCCCCGAATGAATGGTCACTTACTTTACATCATTCCCTTCGCAAAGTGTGTTCCTCAAATTATCAAGGTTGTACTTTCATACGTCAACTGATTCTATTTCATAGTATGAAAGTACAAAAATGGAAGTGGGTTTACTCCACTTTTGAAAAACACTCCTAGATACCGAAACAAATGCATGGTGGATACATGCATCAAGAACCAACATTCAATCGAGATTCGAATCTGATAGTACAAACGTAGAAAATTCATACTAAAAGATAAAAGGTAACACAAGTTGGTGATCAAGCAACAAGCATTAATAAACAATTGATGTTGAACTAAAAAGAAAGTATATCTCTATTGCAAACTATGTATTACATTGCATGAAATGAAAACATGGGTAGCGGGGCTACTCCCCGCACCCTAGTGTATAAGACTACTCGCTCATGACAAGGACAAAGAAGGAGGAGAGAAGAGAGAGAGAGAGAGAACGTCATCTCCACGAAGGAGGGAGGAAGGTCAACCCCTTAGAGAGAGAGAGTGACGATCTTCACACTTCGTAGGTCGCTCGATGATGAATCTTCCTCTTCCCACCTTCTTTGGTGATGAGAGAGAAAGCAACTTCTAGATGGAGTGTGGATTTCAGACCGGCAGCCTCGGGGTGGTGGATGAAGGATGGAACAACTCTGGAGCAGTCGAGGCAGCCTTTGGACATCTGAAACTTGATACCTTGTGAGGACCCTTTGGGTCTTATTTATAGGCTTTAAGTGGAGTCCAAACGGTTTGGGCAGTTTTAGGCCCAAACGGTCTTGGAAACCGTTTGGGTTCTGAGACCGTTTGGTTTTGTGCTATCTCGGGACCATTTGGTTTTGTGTGGTCTCGTGACCATGTAACTCCATGCGGTCTCAGAACCATTTGGTTTTATGCGGTCTCGGGACCGTGTAGCTTCATGCGGTCTCGGGACCGTGTGACTCCATGCGGTCTCAGGACCGTGTGACTTCATGCGGTCTTGGGACCGTGTGACTTCATGCGATCTCGGGACCGTGTGACTTCATGCTGTCTCGGGACCGTGTGACTTCATGCGGTCTCGGGGCTGGGTAGTCTCCAAACGGTCTTGGGGACCGTTTGGAACTTTTGTGATTTTTTGTATTTTTTTGTAAGAATAAAAAGGAGAAAAGTTAATCTAATTGTATATTTGCAGTAAAGGAGGAAAGTTAAGGATTCTATCTAATTTATCTGAGAAAATGTATGGAAAACTGAGGAAAATTACTAAGATAACATCACAAAATGGGAGGTTATTAGTGTCTAGTTAACAAAATATGAATGTGAGTCGACCAACTAGAGTGTGTGTTTAGTCGACTGACTGAAAAGTCAATTCGACCTACTAGACGATCCATAAGACTGGATCAAGGATTGATGCAGAATTCATGTTGTGCATTGACCGTTTCATTGAAAACTAATATGTTTGCAAATAGGAAATTATTCCAATTGACTGACTGGAGTCCAATCGATAGACTGGGAGCCTAGTTGTCTGACTCATGATTCGTAGTAGCTAAAAATTCATGAAATGTGTCTACTCGTGTCCCTAGGTTTATGAAAATCCTATCCACTCCTGTATAATGGAGGTGGTGTGGCCAAGGCTCTAAAGACATGTCTCCTAATCTTAATGTTGTGGTAACGTGAGAGCCATAGACATCTTACCCATAAAAGGGAGAGATAGCCAAAGGGGAGAAAGTCGACGCTAGCATGTTGACAACACAAGGGACATCACCTTCATGTTAGTTGTAGAAGAATGACATGAGTTCTCAGTGGTCCGAGTGGACTACATAGAGGCATGGATGTTGTTGACACCATTCTAGGAGGACGTCTTCAACTATCATTTGTGGTGCTACACCATGAGACTATCGTCGACAACCTTCCCAGTGCTGCTTGAGAAAGAAGCATGTCACTGCAAGGATTGTCTCTAGAATTGCTCCAGGACTAGGTATATTCCTTACAAACCTTCCTTCCCAATACATATTTATTGATGCAATCCTATGGATGATGGGCAATATGACAAGAAATTTTGATTTCTGCACCCATCTCTATCACCATATTTCCTTATAGTGGTATTAGAGCAACATTAATTTACTATGTTTTGGAAGTTAATCGGTATGATCAATTTATGGTTTTATCATTTACTTATTAGATGTGGTGATAATATTTAAATTATTAATGGGCATATCTGATTAAATATCATGTATGCTAGGGAATGTCCCATAGATCCTATATATATAGTATGGTATAAATGCAATTTATACATGTCGTCCTATAGTCAGTTTTGATGGTGGATGTAAGTGTGGTTATGGCCAATACCCCCTAAGTATGTGCATGGTTGAATGGTTTAGCTTTTGCTGTTTATATTCAATTTGCATGTCGAGCCTCTCTCTCTTTCTTTATATGTAAGCTAATGCTATCCTCCGTATACTCCCTTTGAATGTAACTTGAGGTTAATAGGATAGTTTTAATTTCTTTTTCAACGTAAGAGAATATGTTCTACACCAGGCAAGTCGATCGACTAGGGGTCGAGTCAATCGAATGGAGGACAGAAGAGGCTACAGATCGAAGGACCAAATCGATTGACTGGAGGCCCAATCGACCAACTGGAGGAGTCCAGACTGCCGCTTGAGCCAGGAGATATTTGACTGACATACAAAGGCCAATCAACCAATAGGAGAACAAATGGATTGATTGGAAGAGTCCAATCAACCGACCAACTTGTTTCCAATACACATTTTATGCAGGCTGCAACATGTGATGTTTGGCCTTATGTGGATAGCAATTCTTTTTATCTCTAAAGAATTGCATTAATGTGGCCATAACAATCACTCATATTTTATTATTGTATTTCCGTTTGTGGATATATTATCTATATGATACTGTAAAGAGTGGGACCTGATAAGGGATCCACTCAAATGGTACAATACAACAAACCATGTAAATATAAAGCAGTAGAAACAAAACTACTACAAAGTTTTATTATGATTCATTTGCAATTGTTCCTCACCATAAAACGGTGGTATAGAAAGGTAAAAAGGTCATCTAGTAAATCTAATAACATGCATGACAAGTTGTAGAGGGTAATTTGATCATTCCAAGCTATCCTTAGGTCTAATACCCTATATACGATCTTCTTACATCCTTGTCTTCTAATGTACCTACAGCCGGGTGGAAGGGAACATCACCCAGAACATATGAAACAAGGTATAGGTCAGCAAAGGCTGAGTATGTACATATAATATACACTTTGGCCATTATATTGGGTTAAATTGCAAAAGAGATGTTCCCATAAGAAGGGGGCTATTCACATTTAGGTAAGTGCAAGAGAATTATAACAACAGAAATGAGGAATATTAAAATCTAGATTACAAACTTGAGAATAAAAGTGTCTTGCCATAACAATTATCAACACTCTCAATATAAAACAATAACTTTTGCATTCATAATAATGTAGACTAAATATACCCAAAATAGGGCCATAACACCATATGATCATGGCCTAAAAGAAATAAGGTTGGAAATGCACACCCCAGGCAGAATACACACCCTTTATAAGTATGGTTGTACATAAGTACCACTATTCTAGAAATTCTATTCAAACACGTAGCATGCATAAATAGAGTGACAAGTCTAGCATTTTAGTTAATTTCACATAAAATAGTAATCATAGTAGCAGGGGTCCAAAGACCCATTATGAAAGAATATTTTAGCAACCACATGAATTCATATGAATCAAAACCAGGAAGTATGAATGTCCAATAGTTGTATTTCAAATAAAATTTATAGTTCAAGAGATGCCTCATTAAATAAATGTTGGTTCAGTCAAATAATGCCAAAAATAAAATTGGGGATGTACACACATGATCTTCACAACTAACCATATCTCTAGGGGTCAATTTCATAGCTCGTCCTTCTTGGCCTAAAAGTGTGTTACACAACTATTAGCCCAAATGCCAAATGTTAAACTAGAGTATATTAAATTCCATAATTAGTTAGCTCATGTGGTTTAGGGTTTTCAAATCTTAGAGTTACTCATATATAGGATGAGGAATGGGATTAGATATTATTTATCAACATACACTTACGAGGAATATACAAGGTTTAATATGACATAAATTTATATTTACTAGTCATATACTTATAGCCGAATCTCAATATGTATATATATGAAAGTGTATCCCGTGTGGTTTAAGGAACTAAAGTGTATTCATATATGTCTCAAC
Source organism: Alisma plantago-aquatica (assembly GCA_963693085.1). Classification (NCBI taxonomy): domain Eukaryota; kingdom Viridiplantae; phylum Streptophyta; class Magnoliopsida; order Alismatales; family Alismataceae; genus Alisma; species Alisma plantago-aquatica. Next base: position 336,927,075 of record OY856410.1, read on the forward strand.
TCAAATATCTTCTAATGTGATTTTGTCAAATAATAGATTCATTCACATGTATAGTTATTTGATTACGATCAACCATATGCTCTTTTTCCTTTATACCATTTTCTTCACATAAGGAAACATAGATAAAATACTTCCTAGTGTCAACAACTAGACATGTGCATCTAGGGTTTTCCTCTCATATAAACAACAAAAGTGTGATGCATCAAGTAGTTAGATTAGATAATTATCATTCTCATGACTACACCTAACATGTTTCATTCCTTATTTAATTGTGGGACCTAATAGGGGATCCACTCAAATTAGAGTCAAATTAGTGGGACCTGATAGGGGATCTGCTCAAATGGTACAATACAACAAGCCATGTAAATATAAAGCAACAGAAACAAAACTATTACAAAGTTATGTCATGATTCATTTACAATTGTTCCTCACCATAAAAAGGTGGTATAGATAGGTAGAAAGGCACACATCTAGTAAATCTAATACATACAAGACCAGTTGTAGAGGGTAACTGACCAATCCAAGCTATCCTTAGGTCCAATACCATGTATACGATCTTCTTGCATCCTAATATTCTAATGTACCTACACTTGGGTGGAAGGGGACATCACCCAGAGCATATGAAACAAGGTAAAGGTCAGAAAAGGCTGAGTATGAGAATGTAATAAACACTTTGGGTACTATATTGGATTAAAGTGAAAAGAGATGTTCCCAAAAAGAAGGGGGCTATTCACATTTAGGTAAGTTCAAGAGAATTATAACAAGAGAAATGAGGCATATTAAAATCCAGATTATAAAGTTGAGAATAAAAGTTCCTTGCCATAACAGTTCTCAACAATCTCAATAAAAAACAATAACTTTTACATGCATAATGTAGACTAAATATACCTAAAACAGGGCCATAACACCATATTATCATGGCCTAAAACAAATAAGGGTGCAAATGCACACCCCAGGTAGAATACGCACACCCTTTATAAGTATGGTTGTACATAAGTACCACTATTCTAGATATTCTAGTCAAACAAGTAGCATGCATAAATAGAGTGGCAAGTCTAGCATTTTAGTCAATTTCACACATAAAATGGTAATCATAGCAGGAGGGGTCCAAAGATCCATTATAAAAGAATATTTCAGCAACCACATGAATTTATATGAATAATAAATAGGAAGTATGAATGTCCAATAATTGGATTTCAAATAAAGTTGATAGTTCAAGAGATGCCTTATTAAATAAATGTAGCTTCAGTCACATAATGCCCAAATAAAATTGAGGACGTACATACCTGATTTTCACAACTAACCATATCTCTAGGGGTCAATTTCACAATTCCTCCTTCTTGGCCTAAAAGTGTGTTACACAACTATTAGCCCAAAATGCCAAATGATAAACTAGAGCATATTCAATTCCATAATTAGTTAGCTCATGTGATTTAGGGTTTTTATATCTTAGAATTACTCATATATAGGATGAGAATGGGATTAGATATCATTTATCAACATACCCTTACTAGGAATATACAAGGTTTAATATGAAATAAATTTATATTTACTAGTCATATACTTATAGCTGAATCTCAATATGTATATGTATGCAAGTGTATCCCATGTGGTTGAATGAGCTAAAGTGTATTCATATATGTCCCAATTCACATTTCTTCTAACATGATTTTGTCAAATTATAGATTCATTCAGATGTCTAGTTATCTGATTACGATCAAGCATATGTTCTTTCTCCTTTATACCCTTCTCTTCATATAAGGTAAACATAGATAAAATACTTCCTAGTGTCAACAACTAGACATGTGCATGTAGGGTTTTCCTCTCATATACAACAACAAAAATGTGATGTATCAAGTAGTTAGATTAGATAATTATCATTCTCATGACTAAACCTAACATGTTTCATTCCTTATTTAATTGCATATATAATATATGTGTGATGGATCACTTCTTTAAATGATAAATTGCAAACTTATCAACTATTAGTAATAACATAATGAGTATCGGGGTAGTCGATCAAGGGTCGAAAATTATTATAAATAAGCTATATCATGAACCAAGATTACCATCTATAGTCTTTTTGATATATTTGATATTATCCACAAAACTAAAAATCTCATAATCAATGATAACACATAGATATATTTATATGTATATATGTATGCATATGTTAATATGGTGGAGTATATCAACCAACATGTGCTACTACTTAATATATTCATGATTATTAACATTGGTTATCATCCCAACTACATTTACACTTGTTATTGGTTCAAAGGGATCAATTGTAAAGTTGAAATACATTAAGAACTCACCTACAAGTCATGAGACACATCGTTGATCTTCCATGCAACACTTCATGATTAGTACATATCAAGGTTGAAGATCATTGGGACAATTTGCTTCTAGGCATGGAGATCATTGCATTGGTAGGTTTAGGTTTTCAACAGTCAGAGGAAAGGAGAACTTTGCATGATGTAGATGAGAGAGTGTTGGGGTTAGTTCTTGTGGCTATGGTGAGTGAGAGGAGGTTGGAGGAGGAGTGGTAGCTAGTTGTTTTGTGGGTCCAATAATGGAGTCGAGAATAGGTCTGAGTTTCATACATTGATAGACATAATGAGGCCATGGAATTATGTGGAGAAAGATTGGTAGAGGTGAGGTTACATGATGGTGTGGCTAGATCGTAGAGGGTCCAAATGCTGGAGATGATGGTGAAGAAGGGTGGTATGAGGGTTCTGAGTTGCATATCATCTATCTCAATTGCAAATCTATTGAGAGGAAGAAGAAGGTAGGGAAAAGTTGTCAGAAGGTTCAGATCCTAGTTGTGATAGTGAACTGGAAAGTGAAGGAAAGAAGAAGATCTCATAGATGATTGGTGAACACATGTAGTGAAGGCCATTGTTGGACATGAGTAGGTGAACAACAATTCTTCCATAGTTGTAGGGGGGACGAGGCCTCTGTACTGGTAGAATGGCTATCCAACCATATTACTTCAGCTAGGATCGAGATCATGACTAGGAAGGAGGTTACAGGTTGGGGCAGCATTTGAAGGTTGTTGTTTATGAGTGGCTGACCAGGTGATAGGAGGTTGATAGTGATCCCTAGTGTCAGATCTGTTAGAGACCACCATAGGAGGTGGTACAGTCACCTACAATCATGCCAGATGGACTCAAGAGGAGAGGTCCAAAAAGATGGAGAAGAACAAAGAGGAGGAGAGGGAGAGGAGGCGACGAGGTTCAGAGGGCGATGGGTGGTGAAGATCGATGTAAGCCAGAGACATGGCTATAGCTATGGCACCACTAGTACTGGAGGAAGATGTAGATCCATCGACGGCCACCTCAGTAGGTGGTACTCGATGGGATGATGTCCCCATCACCCACTGCACCAGAAGGCGATAGCTCTGCCATCAGGCTGTGAGGGGGTCTGCTATGGAGGCTAGGGTTTTTTGAAATGATCAAGCGAAAGGAAGGTAGATGCAGATGGAGAGAGAGAAGAATAAGAGTAGTAGACAAAAAAGCAAAGAGGAGGTAGATGATCCATAGAGTGGGTTATAGAGTCACACCCAATGTTTTTGAGCGAGCTGGTCATGCTCTAAGAAGAGAAAGGAGAATAGATAGAGGGAGACTGAGGGAGAGAATACAGAAGCAGAGGAGGGAATTTTGGTTGTCTTTTACTAGTATGATGCATTCATTATGGGGAAGAGAAACAATAACATGGGGAGAGAGTCACGTGTTACATTGTTAATGAAATGTAACTTAGGTCTAGCTATGGTTGTTAAGTGCATTAATATCAATTAAAATCTTATAATTCAATTGATTAAATGGTAGTGTAAACAATTTCCTATTGATATGAAATTTGGTATATAGTATAATTAGGATGAGAGGAGTCTAGATTAGTCATCAATTTTTCATGTAGAAGACATTTAATAGTATATTGTATTATTGGTATGTTATACATACATTTAATGTATTTACTCATTTAACATTCATTGTATTACATTAATTTGATTCCTTTCATCTGATACACCTAGGTATATTTTAGAGTGTCAAATTAGAGTCAAGCTTGGTATTTCATATATATGTTTATTAATTCTTATTATTGAATGCATTATTGTTAATAAACATTAAATACCAAATACCAAGGGTATTTATACGTCCAAGACACTTATTATTCCTAATGTGCCTTGTATTAGGGGGAAGATACTATATGCTAACATAATCGAATAGGGGTCTAGAAGAAGGGAGATTTAGCACATCTAGATTTGAGTATGTTATAGATACATATTATTAGTATGTGGTGATCGGATATGTATATGTTTTTATATATAAATTAAATCACTCAATCAAATATTATGTATTAGATGCTTTACATAAGAAACACACATGAAAATCTTGATCAAATAAGTGTGGGAATGCCAAGCGTGGTGCACCATCTATCTCATCGAAGTGTGATGGTAGTAATGTGGGCCTACCAAGTAGGGTGCATTGCTATAGTGTTGGCTTTTGGGTCACACTTAACTAGGTGTCCTTAATGAATTTAAGTGCTTGGAAGCATACAGATGCAATATGACAAGGAATTTTGCATATCATATATTCAAGAATTGCATGAGATGAAATTCAAAAATATTTCCTACCTTAATAATTGGTTATAGATGTCATCATTGGATGGGTAATAACTTAATTGTTTTGGATCTTGGCTCACTAGAAGGTTGTGCATTGCAATCTTCTGAATTGATAAGTGAGGGATACCAATTTGAACAAAATAATGGGAGCGATAATTAATCAAAGGACTTATTAAAATCATTAAAAATTTCTTTTAATCAAATCAAATCAAAAGGATTTTAATAGATGAAAATTTCTTTTGTAGAGATAAGTGGCAAACAATAGCACGTCCTCTCTACGATCGGTCCTTGAGAAGGACAAGTTGAACGAGAATAACTTCCATGACCGGTTCAATACATTGAGAATCGTTCTCACACAAGAGCACAAACTCTATGTCCTAGAGACACCAGAGTCATATGAACGCTCTCCCACTAGGCCTAAGGCTGTCAGGGATGCTTGCAAGAAGCACTCTAAAGATGTCATAGATGTCAAGTGGCTGATGCTATGCTCAATGAACTATGAGTTATAGAGACAACATGAAAACATGGATGTTCTTCAGATGGTTACAAATCTTAAGAATATGTACCAAGATCAAGAAAGACAAGAGAGATATGATGTCTCAAAAGCATTGTTCAAAAACAATATGGCTGAAGGAGATCCATTGGGTCCCCATGTGCTCAAGTTGATGGTTATGGGGAAAACCTAGAAAGATTGGGAATTCCTTTGGCCAAGAGTTGGCCACAAATGTGATTCTATAATCACTACCAGAATCAGACAACCAATTTGTAATGAACTACAAGATGAACAACTTTGATAAGCCGTTGTCAGAACTACTTAGCATGTTGAGAACAATTGAAGTGAAAATGAAGAAGGATAAGCCCAAATCTCTGATGATGATCGGTAGAGGAAAAGCATAGTCCAAGGGAAAATGCAAAGCTAAGAAGACTTGTAAAGCTGGATAGAAACCCAATTCTTCTACACTCAAAGCAAAGGGAAGGGTGAATAAGGAAGGAAATTGTCACCACTATCACTGGGTGAGACACTGGAAAAGGAAGTTCCCTCTTTACCTAAAGGAACTGAGGAAGAAGAAGTAGGGGATACATATCTCCACTTCAAGTATATCTGTTATTGAGATAAATATATCTAATTCAACTTGGGTATTGGATAGTGGAAGTGGATCTCACATATGTTCAAATATGTAGGATATGAAAATAAGTAAACATTTAAGAAAAGGTGAGGTCGAACTGTGTGTTGTGAATGGAGCAAGAGTTGTTGCCACTATAGTTGTAAGCTATCATTTATCTATGTCTAGTGGACTTGTAATAGAGTTAGAGAATAGCTATTTTGTACCTTCTTGTTCCACCTACATCCCATGATTACCACTAATCATGAGATTAGGGAATAATTTTGATGAAATATCCACCATATTTTTTTCTCTACATATATTATAATAACACTTAATGAACGATAAGCCTTGATTAAACATAACAACAAGATACAACAGAACTTGTCTTATTACATAGAAGCAAGAGTTTCACACTTAATATACATCATATACATTACATTTGAAACTTCTCTATTTTCTCACTCTTTCTATCCCAGGATCTAGGGGAAGGATAAGAGACCCTCTAACTATTCTAACTACTCTTCTTTCAAGACCTCTGAGCTAATCTTGATTAAAGTTTGCTTTTGACTCCTCAGGAAGACTAATCCTTTACCTGAAAAGTTGTTCAGTAGGTTGGTGAGCTACTGGTTCAGTGAGTAGAGAATCAACAGGTAACCAAGATATTTATGATATTTACAAGTAATAGAATTTAAATGCAATCATGTAAGCATGGCAGTTTAAAATTGTAATTCACTCAGCATGGTAGTAGTACAAATATTGAATGTAATAAAAGGATACCCTAACTATTTACATTATTTCAAATCCATTTATTATGCCTTTAGACCCACATGAGGTGTACCACAACATGTGGAAGTATCACAACAAGCTACAATCTCATTGTACAAGACTTAGAAGCATGCCCATGTTCCTGAGTCTTTAATCTCAATACCATGTCTGCAGCTGGCATCAGCACATCTACCTCTCGGCGGCTAATGGGAGCGGCTGGATATCTCAGACTCCACCTCTCAAGATGGGTACTAAGGCGGTGAGTCAAAGCCCTCAGGCTTAAAGTGCATCAGTGGAACTACCGACCACTGATTACTACAACATGTAGTACATGTACCACCGACATCCCCAGTTGGTGTTGGATACCACACAACTGTAAGAAATTTGCCCTACTAGTCAAATCCCCACACCCTACTGGTATGCTCCATCTTACCTCGATCTGGACTACCTTCAGTCGGGAAACTATTTCCTCCCCATAGTGCAGGCCTCATCCTGTGAGGATTCTACAGTGTCCATGGAATCTAATGTCTAGTGATGATTAGTTAATATAACACGTATCATCATCGTAGCTAATGATTACCCTATTTCTAACAATTAAGTGTCTTGCATTTAAATAATAAATCACTGAACAATTTTCATATATTTCACAAACATACTCCAACTCTTAAAACATGAACTACGACAATCAGTCTTTCCAGTGCCTCAATTTACACATTCATCACCTATCAAATCATGACAATTCACAAGACAACTTTCAATGGTAATACATCACTATTAATATGATTAATAAAGCATTTCAACTACTGATTTTCACCACATACATTTATTTTAAGCATCACAAATATCATAGAGAAAGAATCAAACACTGGAAACTATTATTTGAATTAGTATGCTTTAAATCAAGGTTAAAATATGAATATCTACTCATAGACTTTGTCCAAGATCACTGATCTTAGTCTTTTCACCAACTAATCTTGGATCTTAGCCACACAAGTCAGGATCAAGCTTTAAACCTCAATATCTCATTCAAAACAAGCCTTTAATGTGTTTTTCAATCCTAAAGAGGATCTATTGTAGGTAGAAGATAAGATTGGGGGTCAAGAAAAACCTCAAAATCTCTGTATTAGGGATTTTTAGCAAGGGAAAATGAACAAAAGGAAGAATCAAGGGTTAAACCTACTTACCAATTCGAATCTATAATAACCCCTTTTGATTTCTGTTGTTCTTAACATTCTTCTCCAAAAATCACCCCATAAATCACCTTCTAGATCGCCCTCTTATAGAACAAGTTGTCTAGAATGATAGATGATCGAATTGCGGTTCCAAGGCACTTCATTTTGTTGAAAATATATAAGTATTGCTTGAGATATGATCATTTTATGATTGGCTATCCTGGGCGACGTCGACCGCGGTCGCGGTGTCGACGCAGCATCGCGGTCGCGGTGTCGACGCAGTGTCGTGAGTTGCGGTGTAGATCGTGGTTGTAGTGTTAATGCAGCATCACAGTCGCATTGTCAATGTAGCATCGTGGGTCACAGTGTAGACCGCGATCGAGGTGTAGACTGCAGTCGCGGTGTCGACGCAGCGTGACGCGGTGTCGACCGCGGTCGCGGTGCTCTGTATATGTTTACTAAGGAGGGCATAACTCTCTCATTTTAACTCCGATTTGGTTCATTCTTTTTTTGTTAGACTCATAATTTAATTTTATAAAATCCTATATTATTATTTTGATAACATTATTTAATTAAGAAACATTTATTAATTATTTCCTCCAATGTCATTAACTCTCTTCTTACACACATGTATGGGTTAATGCTATATTAACCCCAACTCAAATCTGTATAGTATGCTTAAGTCATGATTATGAATTACCCAAATAATTATTTAAGGTTACCAAAGTTAATATAAAGCACAAAATAGAATATTATTAACAAAACATGATAAGCATTAAGATTATCTTAAAACTCGAGGATTACCAGCAAAGCTAGGAATGGGTTGTAACAATTCCATCATGATAACCACCAATTAACATAGCTCTGATACCAAAGTTGTTGCACCCGTATCCCATGATTACCACTAATCATGAGATTAGGGCATAATTTTGATGAAATATCTGCCATATTTGTTTCTCTACATATATTATAATAACACTTACGGAACGATAAGTCTTGATTAAACATAACAACAAGATATAACAGAACTTGTCTTATTACATAGAAGTAAGAGTTTCACACTTAATATACATCATGTATATTACATTTCAAACTTCTCTCTTTTCTCACTCTTTCTATCCCTGGATCCAGGGGAAGGATAAGAGACCCTCTAGCTATTCTAACTACTCTTCTTTCAAGACCTCTGAGCTAATCTTGATTAAAGTTGGCTTCCGACTCCTCAGGAAGAGATAATCCTTTACCTAAAAAATTATTCAGTAGGTTGGTGAGCTACTGGCTTAGTGAGTAGAGAATCAATGGGTAACCAAGATATTTATGATGCTTACAAGTAATAGAACTTAAGTGCAATCAAGTATGTATGATAATTTAAAATTGTAATTCACTCAACATGGCAGTAGTATAGATATCGAATGTAATAAAAGGATAACCTAACTATTTATATTATTTCAAACCCATTTATTATGCCTTTGGACCCACATGAGGTGTACCACATCATGTGAAAGTATCACAACAAGCTACGATCTCACTGTATAAGACTTAGAAGCATGCCTGTGTTCCTAAGTCTTTAATCTCAATACCATGTCTGTAGCTAGCATCGACACATCTATCTCTCAGTGGCTAATAGGAGCGGACAAATATCTCAGACCCCACCTCTCAACCTGGGTACTCAGGTGGTGAGTTAAATCCTTCAGGCTTAAAGTGCAACAGTGGACCTACCGACCACTGATTACTACAACATGTAGCACAGTTATCACCGGAATTCCCAGTTGGTGTTGGGTACCACACAACTATAAGGAGTTTTCCCTACTGGTCAAACCCCCACACCCTACTGGTATGCTCCAGCTTACCTCGATCTGGACTACCTCCAGTCGGGAAACTGTTTCCTCCCCACAGTGCATGCCTCATCCTGTGAGGATTCTACAATGTCCATGACATCTAATGTCTAGTGATGATTAGTTAATATAACATGTATCATCATCATATCTAATTATTACCCTATTTCTAACAATTAAGTATCTTGCATTTAAATAATAAATCACTAAATAATTTTCATATATTTCGTAACCATACTCCAACTCTTAAAACATGAACTTGGACAACCTATCTTTCCGGTGCCTCAATTTACACATTCATCACCTGTCGAATCATGACAATTCACAAGAAAATTGTCAACAAGGTAATACATCACTATTAATATGATTCATAAAATATTTCAACTACTAATTTTCACCACATACGTTTATTTAAAGCATCACAAATATCATAGAGAAAGAATCAAACACTGGAAACCATTATTTGAATTAGTATTCTTTAAATCAAGGTTAAAAGATGATTATCTACTCACAAACTTTGTCCATGATCACCGATCTTAGTCTTTTCACCAACTAATCTCAGATCTTAGCTCACACAAGTCAGGATCAAGCTTTAAACCTCAAGATCTCATTCAAAACAAGCCTTTAATGTGTTTCTCAGTCCTAAAGAGGCTCTGTTGTAGGTAGAAGATAATATTGGGGGTCAAGCCAAACCTCAAAATCTCTAGATTAGGGATATAGAGCAAGGGAAAATGAACAAAAGGAAGAATCAAGGGTTAAACCTACTTACCAATTCAAATCTATAACAATCCCTTTTGATTTCTACTGTTCTTAACGTTCTTCCCCAAAAATCATCCCATAAATCACCTTACATATCGCCCTCTTATAGAACAAATTGTCTAGTATGATAGAGGGTTGAATCACAGTTCCAAGGCACTTTGTTTTGTTGAAAACGAATAAGCATTGCTCGAGATATGATCGTTTTACAATTGACTATCCTGGGCGACGTCGGTCGCGGTGTCGAAGCAGCGTCGCAGTATCGATGCAGTGTTGTGGGTCTCGATGTAGACCGTGGTCATGGTGTCAATGCAGCATCGTGGTCATGGTGTTGATGCAGCATCATGGGTCATGGTGTAGACCGCGGTCACAGTGTCGACGCAACATCGGTCGTGGTGTTCTGTATATGTTTACTAAAAAGGACATAACTCTCTCATTTTAACTCCGATTTGGTTTATTATTCTTTTGTTAGATTCATAATTGAATTATATACAATATTACAATATTATATTGATAATATTCTCAAATAAAAAATCATTTATTAATTATTTCCTCTAATGTTATTAACTCTCTTCTTGCACACATGTATGGGTTAATGCTATATTAACCCCAACTCGAATCTTTATAGTATGCCGAAGTCATGATTATGAATTGCCAAAACAAGTATTTAAGGTTACCAAAGTTAATATAAATCACAACATAGAATATTATTAACAAAGCATTATGAGAATTAAGATTATCTTAAAACTCGAGGATTACCAGCAAAGCTAGGAATGGGCTGTAACACCTCCATTACTGGAAACATCATTTCTGTAACTTGTATGGACAAGAATAGATTCAAATTTCACATAAAGTATGGTTTATGTTCTATTTCTAAAGATGAGATCTTTTATGGTAGTGCCCAAATGTCCTATGATCTTTACTTATTAGATCTAGAGACAAATGTTTATAATGTAAATACCGAAAGGTTAAAACTTGATAATTCAAACAAAACATACCATTGGCATTGTCGTCTAGGGCACATAAATGAGAAATGCATTTCCAGACTCCATAAAGATGGTTATTTGGACTCTTTTGTTTTTGAATCAGTAGAGACATGTGAGTCTTGTTTGTAGGGAAAAATGACAAAAATTACTTTCCCTGGTAATAGTAAGAGAGCAAAGTGATCTATTAGGACTCATACATACTAATGTATGTGGCCCTTTTAGAACAAATGTTAGAGGTGGTTACCCATACTTCATTACCTTCACTAATGATTTCAGTAGGTATGGCTACGTGTACTTGATGAAACATAAGTCAGAAACCTTTGAAACGTTCAAGGATTTCATGAATGAAGTACATAACCAACTTGGTAAAAATATTAAAGCACTTCGTTCTGATCGAAGTGGGGAATACTTAAGACAAGAGTTTGAGGACCTTCTATGGGACCATGGTATTATATCACAATGGACTCCACCTTGAACGCCACAACATAATGGTGTATTAGAAAGAAGGAACCATACATTACTAGATACGATACACTCAAACATGAGTTTCACTAGCCTTTTGACTTCTTTCTAGGGATATGCTCTAGAAACTGTAACATTTACACTAAACTGTGTACCATCTAAATTGGTTTAAAAGATTCCACATGAGATATGGTATGGGAAGCGTCCCAATGTGTCTTTTATGAAGATTTGGGGATGTGAAGCTTACATGAAAAATTATTTTCTCAAAAATCTTGCACCCAAACTGGATAAATAATATTTTTTTGGATATCCTAGGGAAACCAAATGATACTACTTTTGTATTCCATCTGACAACAAAGTATTTGTTTCCAGGGATACTATATTCCTAGAAAAGGAATTTACTTGGAAAGGAATCAATGGGAGGAAAGTAGAACTCGAAGAGGTTCGATACCATCAAGAAAACATTGAACCTTTAGAGTTACAAAAGGAAAATGAAGAGTCATAAATTGTTATGGAATCTCAAGTTCCTCATGTAACACAAGATCCTCACAGATGCAGTGGGACATGCATTGAGCCTGAAATATTTGGTTATCTTGTGACTCAAGATGGCAATGAGTTGGTCATTGATGATGATCCAACAACCTACATAGAAGTTGTTAAGGGACCAAAATGTGAGAAGTGGCTTGAGGCCATGAGATATGAGATGGAATCCATGTACATTAACAAGGTATGGACCTTGGTGGATCCACTTGAAGGGGTAAAACCCATAGGGTGCAAATGGGTCTTCAAGAAGAAGATTGGCATGGATGATAATGTACAAACCTATAAAGGTAAATTGGTTGTAAAGGGTTTCAGACAAGTTCAAGGTGTTGACTCTAACAAAACCATATCTCTAGTTTCCATGGTTAAATCCAACAGGATCATGCTTGCCATTGCAGCTTATTATGACTATGTGATTTGGCAGATGGATGTTAAAACCACATTCCTTAATGGGAATCTACTTGAGGATATTTACCCGAGGGTTTTATAAATCCAAAATGATGCAAATAAATTATGTAAGATACAAAGGTCGATATATGGATTGAAGCAAGCATCTAGGAGCTAGAATCTTTGATTTGAAAATATTGTCAAATAGTTTGTCTTAAGTCAAACTAAAGATGAACAATTTGTTTATAAGAAGGTTAGTAGGAGCATGATTGTATTCCTCATATTGTATGTAGATGACATGCTATTGTTGAGGAATGACATCCTTACCTTAAAAATGGTAAAACCATGGATGGGAAATAGTCATTCATGTGAAGGACTTATGCAAAGCATCCTATTTCTTGGGAATCAAGATATATAGAGATATATCTAGAGGCTTCTTATAGATCTATAAAGCTTCTTGGCCTAAGTCATAGCACATACGTTGACAATGTGCTAAAAAGGTTCAACATGGAGACCTCAAAGAGAGGAAACTTACCCATATATCAGGGTGTTAGTATCCCTAGAGATCAATGTCCTAGTTCTTGTAAAGAACATGAGTGCATGAGTAATACCCCATATGCATATGCATTTGGATCTATCATGTGTGTAATGTTATGTACTCGTCCTGATGCCTCGTATGCCTTGAGAATGACGAGTAGATATCAATCAGATCCTGGTGAAAGTCACTTGACTACCATAAAGAACATCCTTAAGTACTCGAGAAGAACTTAGAATCAGTTCCTTGTTTATGATGGTGAGGAAGAGTTGGTGGTAAAGGGTTACACTTGATGCAATCTTCCAAACTAACAAATATCACTTTAGATTGCAATCTGGATTTGTGTTTTGCCTCAACAATAGTGTTGTGAGATGGAAGAGTTCCAATAAAGAAACAATTGTTGATTCTACAACAGATGCCTAGTATATTGCTACCTCCAATGCTGCAAAGGAAGCTATTTGGATCAAGAAGTTCGTCACTGAACTTGGGGTGGTTCTAAGTATTAGTGATGCAATAGAGTTTTATTGTGACAATAGTGGAGCTATTTCATAAGTTAAGGAACATAGATTGCATGATCTTTCCAAGCACATACAATAGTGGTTCCATCTCATACGAGAGATCATATGATGAAGAGATGTAAAGATTTGCAGAGTACCAATTGAAGGCAATGTTTCTGACCCCTTGACAAAAGCACTTTTGTAGCAAAAGCATGAAGGTCGTGTTAGATCACTTGGGATTAAACTGTTGGGTGATTGGGTCTAAGTGCAAGTGGGAGTCTGTTGGTATGGATGCCCACAGAGCCAGTCATATGATGATTGCAATGAGGCATCATGTAAAATATTTGATTAATGATAAAGACAATCCATCTATATGTTTGTTCTATTATGATATGATGGTATAACATGATATATGTCTAAAAGAATGATATTTTTGTATGATATATGTCTTCTGGTTGAGGACCTATACAATGAAATCATATGTATGATAAGAGTATATACATTTTTATTATGTCCTTAATCGAATATTATTGTGGAAACAATATAGATAAGACTAGAATGTGTGTTGAATGATGACATAACCTCATTTGTCATGATATGTGACATCAAGCCACACACATATGTACTTGTTTGAGAATAGTGTATCAGACAGACCCACCTTGAGAGTCATACATGGAAACCATTGAATGATAGTCAGAATAAGCTCTCATAGTGATATCAAAGATTGTGGTTCTTAGACCTAAAGTCACTACACTTATCACATGTTGTTCGATGTATTTTGGCACCATCCAACATGACCTTGAATAAGGGTCACCATCCATGTGATGTTTGGGTATGTTGTGATACATGTGGATTGACTATGAATGATGTAGATGGGATTTGTCCCTCCTGCCACAGTTGATGTCCTGACCACTTGATGAGAGAGACTAAGAAACTTATGGTCATAGTCAAATGAATCAATATAAGATATGTGAGCTCACATGTATCTTAGACAGTCTTCTCTAGGTCAAGGAACATGGATTGAATATTAAGAGGATGGAAATTCCATGCATTGAGTTTGAATCTAGATATTAGAGACAAAGGAACTATACAATCACTATAACATTGATCACATATTGTATGTTGAAGTTGTTCTCCAACTTTCCAATTACTTGGGTTGCAATGATGTGTTGTTAGATATCGCTCATTGTTTGTGATATCATAATCTAGTTATCGACATTCACTACCAACATAATTTGGGACCTATAGGGTGAGACACATAGGATACACCTAGAATAGGAGTTTACTCATGAATAAGTTTGACTTGATTATTGAAGTTTTTGGGTAATAAACTTAAACAACACTAGCTAACAGTTGGTTGATTGGAGTGTCCAGTTGAACAACTGTGAATGTGAGTAGACTGAATGGAGTGTCCAATCGACTGACTAAAAAGTCTAGTCGACCGACTGGACGATAAGTAAGACTACATCAAGGATTGATGTTGATGTCATGTTGTGCATTGATCCTCACATTGAAAGTGATTATGTTTGTGAATAGTAAAACATTCCAACTAACTGACTAGAGTGCCATTCGACTGATTTGGAGTCCAGTTGACCAAGTCGTGATTCACAATAGCTAAAAATTCATGAAATTTGTCTCCTTGTGTCCCTGGGTTTATGGAAACCCTGACCCATCCACTCCTATATAAAGGGGGGGGTGGCCAAGGCTCTCAGGTTAAGTATCCTAACCTTAGCGTTGTGGTAATGTGAGAGAAGAGGCATCTTACCTATAAAAGGGAGAGATAGTCAAAGGGGAGAAAGTCGATACTAGCATGTTGATAATACATGCGACAACTCCTTCCAATCAGTTCTAGAAGAGTGATAGGAGTTCTCAGTGGTCAGCATGGACTAAGTAGAGGTGTGGATGCCGTTTCCACCACGCTAAGAGGATTTCATCAACTTCCATTCATGGTGCTAGGCCTCCAGAGACAACCGTTTGGGTGCTACATGAGAAATGCACACATCACTGTAAGGATTGTCACTGGACTTGCTCTAAGACTAAGTATGTAACCGATTTTCATATCACATGAGCGGGAGCTAAAAACTTTTCTTTCAACTTGGAGTATAACAAACATGATATACGTAAAAATAATGATAGACAAGAACCAACACATACTAGTGTAAAAATGCATTCTCATAAGTTCTTAGGAAAGACACTGTATAACATCATCATATACAAAAGAAACTTAATACCATGATACCACTTTATAAAAATCTCACCTCAAATCTAGGACCGTGTAGATGGCATATCACCAAGCAAACCTCCTAAAGTTGTTACTAGATCATTTTTTTCATGACATATATCCTGTAGTTCTATACTTGAAGACATCTTGTCCCCATCCATGCATAAAGGGAAACCTAGGTTAGAGTAAGTGGCATTGAATTTCTAATATGATAAACATAATTTTTTTTTTGCTGAACCATGCATGCCTCCTTTATTAAAACCAAATAGATAATTGTCTCCTTACAACGCTAAAAGAGCTAACAACTGTACAAAAAGGAAAAGAGCAGAACCAAAAACTATCTATAAATACTTTTAACATCACAAATACACATAACCTAGATCCCTTTGGGTTCACAAGACCTATGTGAAAAAATCCTCCTATTCCTTTCATTCCAGATGTTGTAGATAAGGAAAAAAGTAGCAACTCTAGCTTCCTTCTCTAAAGAAAGGATATCAACAAGACATGAGGGAGCATGGCCAAACTTCAAACTGAACAAATGACCAAAGCTCAATGCTAAACCAATAGGAGAAAAAAAGATGTTGGCTATCCTCAACATTATTCCAACAATGAAAACAAATAGAAGGAGACTGAAAAGGAAACTTCATTAAGGTATCATGAATAGGCAACCGATTAAGGTAGCATTTCCATAGAAAGAGAGATATTCCTCGGGATCATATTACTCTAGATCCCAGCCATCCAAGGATAAACATAAATTTACTTTAACAAAAAGTTGAACTAAGATCTAAAAGTTGCACACTTATACTGAATCGATGTGTCTTTTGTTTATGTCTTTTATCTAATTTGTGGCCACCATTATACGATAAGTCCTCCTGAATTGGTGTATCTATGCCTCTAAATTGGTGTCGAAGTACCTCTAAATTGACACTACATGCCTCTGAATGACATCGAGGTGTCTCTGAAGTGGTGTGGCTGTGTCCTGAATTGGTATTGAAGTACCTTTGAATTGGAGTAAACACTCCTATGAATTAGAAATAGATGCCTTTGAATCATCCCGTGACTAACTAAATTAGAACATATTGTATAATGTCTTATTTGAAGGTTTTGACTTTATTATCTTAAATATGAACTTACTGAATTCTAAATATGAACTTATCTTATACTAAAACTGAATACTAATAATTAAGCATGTTCTAAATTCTGAATGTGAATCTAAATCTGATCTTTATTCTTAAAATTTGAATTAAATCTAAGTCTATACTTTGAATATAAATCTAAATCTATATGTTAATTTATAAATAACTGAGATTGGATATGATACCCTTATTAGTTATGTTGATCTAATTTTTGACTACTCACAATGAGTAATCTAAATATAAAATTCTTTTTATCTGGAAAAATCTCAATCTAAACTTTGATTTAATTAAATGTCTTAATTAGATTTTGATATCATATATATGGAATCAGGTATGAAGGCTTAAGTAAATAAACTTAACTAAGCATGGAAATACTGAGTATCTAAAGTAGATTAAGTATAAACTATTTTAAAGATGAAGTTCTAATAAGATAAATCATTCTATATAAAGTTCCATAACACAAAGTATCATTGGATATCAAATAAACATGAAATATTGAATGTTTGAAAGCAACTTAATCTCTAAATTACTTTGTAGGAAGGTGTTGGTTGAATCATAATAATAACAAAATATAATGGACATGGACCACTTACCTCTGACGTCAAGGATATCCTTCATGAAATGTTTACACCTTGATCAATGACCTAATCACTTAAACATCAACAAATGCATATAAGTCCATGTATGTTTCCCTTCTTCATTTCAAATTCTCAAACCCCATCATCCCAACCTTATATACCAACTTTGGTTTCTTATTTGACTAAAACTATCTGTAATTTAAAGCACATTTGATGTATAAACATTTAATTAAACTCAATTCACACATTATATAGTATACCTATATTGATATATCCATATAAACCAAAAACACCATATGTCCTAATATATATAAGTATATTCATCATATACGAAGAGTAAACTTCAAACAAACTCACATATGCTGCTTGTACTGGCTTAGTTATAAATCAAATGAAAATATAATTAGAATAATTTTCCATACCAAATATGCACATAAATTACAAGTTGTCTCAACCATGAATCATCTTACATAATGGCCACTTAGGCCCAAAAACTAAATACTAATACAATTATGTATGAAACTCTAGAAAAACCTCTGAGACAGAAATCATACAGTGTACTATGGTCCATATAAATTTATCAAGTCATTTTGTAGTCAGATCATGGGTGAAATACCCAAAATACCCTTATCAAGATTTATGTAAAAAACTTAGGTAAATAATTAAATCAGCAAGATCATACCTTAGAATCACATTCAAAATATCAAAATACATGTACTATAAAATATTCATAAATTTCTAAACGAGTATGCTACTTTTAATGCACAAAACATTGAAATCATATAGTTCTTGGTACATAAAATATATTAATATCTAAACATTATAATAATATGTTAAAAGTATTTTTTGATAATACTGTAACAAAAACCCTTTCTAATGATACCTTATTTGTCCCAAGAACCACTCTATATCTCAAGATGCAAAATTTGAAAGAATACCTCATGTAGGAGTGTCTCGGCCGTTGATTTTTTTATCTGACCTTCCAAAACTAGACACATCATGTGCCCAAAAGCTTTGACCCTTCGAGCCTGGAGGATCCTCCCTGGGAACCAATTTCTTCTTGACCCACTAACTAGCCAGCAAACTGCCTCCTTTGTTCACATGGTTTTGTTTCTCAGCCGCCGCGAGCCTGATCTCCGACAAGTAGGGCTTGCTTAGTTTGCCACAATGACCACAATCGAAGCTTGAAGCCATGTTTAGTCTAGCCTTGTAGACACAACCAACTTTTTGTGTGCCTCACACCGTCAAGGTTGAGAAACCCCAAAGCGGCCACCCTTTGCACTACCGTATCTCTTCCTCATCTTTATTTCTCCCTCTCTCCTTCATGGCAAATACGAGCATCGTAACCCTAATTTGTACGGATTTGAGGCCTTTTATATCCTTGAATTTCTCAACAACTAGGAGAGGGACTCTCCGCACCAGGTGGACATTCTTCCCAGTCCGTGATGGACTAGGAGACACCCTCCCCCCTTTTTTTAGATAAAAGTCCAAGCTAAGATAATAAATTTGTAGGCCACCTACTAATCCCATTTAATTCCAAATTTTGGTATTAATAACATCTCTATATTATCCTTTATTTTTTGGGGGGAAATATTAGATCAAAGTAGTCAAATAATAACTCCCAATTTGCATTTTAATTTAAAACTTGATAATTACTAAATTGACAACCTAGGACACTACACAAATCAAAATTACCTAAAATTTCTTTCATAATCTTATTTGTTAATTATACATCTACTGAAAATATCTTGAGTATTTATTATGAATAAGAAATACTAAATTCTCAACTTTGTATTTCAAGGACCCATTTGTAAAACCTAATTGGCCTAATCAGGATATAATTCAATTTTAGGGAACTTGACCCATTCTTTGGTCTTCCAAAGAGTCCATAAGATAAATCATATTCTTGATTACAAAATTTAACATTTGAAATGACCTAATCCTCAATTAAGGATTCTCGGTGATACATTTGACCACTGAAAACCTAAACTAGGTCTAGGGATCAAATGCACTAACTAGAGTCATCATATTCCCTTCACTATTCTACTTTGACTATTACCTCGTATCATCAAATTAAGTATGAAATTATCAACCTTGTGGATGTTACAAAAACTAACCAATTGCACAAAAGAACCTTTCTACATGCTTTTTCCCTTATATATAAATATCATGATAATTTGATGGAGCCTAATTGTAATCATAAATCAATCCTATATTAATTTCACCAATTACTTAATCTTGTACTTTCTAGGTTCAAAAAATTAGGTTGCGAGAATACTACCTCCCTTTTTGGGATTTTTGTCCTCAAAATTTAGTTAAACTATAGGAGGATACCCACCTTAGGGTTTCATATACCTTACAAGCTCTTGACAATTGTCATAATGTCTTATAGACTTGTGGATAACTAACTATGTCTAACAATAATATCAAACTAGCATGTACAACCTACATGGAAATTTGTAGGAAAATCTTAAGCATAAATGACTATTTTTTCTTTACTCTTAATCCTTTCTTTTGCATATATTTCTCTATAGACATTTACTCTGGTACCTGAGACGCATGACCTGCACTAAGGTTCCTGGGTCACATAATCTGCACATAGGGTTGAGTTATGTATCTTCATCGGCCTGCACTAAGGGCCTGGGTATAACTCCATAATTTGATTTCATCTTAATAAATCTTATCTTAATGAATCTGTATACATTCTGATGTTACATGATTATCATGAACTATTATCTAGAATCTAAGAACATACATCTGATAAACTGTTATCTTGCCAACTTAATCATAGTTAATGCTTCTACTCTTATAATCTTATCGTGTACTTAATTCTTAGATTTTAATCACTTATGAAACCTTAATAACATATCTCTACTTGAAATCCCAGTAAAATTTAAGGACACCATGAATATATGCAAATCTTACTTGAATATCTTAACTCAAAACCTTAGAGTATTAAAGCACAAAAATCATAATGTCTTATCTAGGGACATGTAAATATATTAATCTTAATAGATTTGAACACTCATTCGCATGAATCGTTTACTTTGGTTTGTGAAATCCCACATTAAAGTAATTTAGACTCCCTTCTCTTTTAACCCTATACTACACTATTAGGTCAAGATGACCTTTCCAAGGGGTATGAATCTCTTACTCTTTATTATCTTCTTGGATGGTAAGGTCCATAAACCATATTGATATGGGTTATAAATCCAAAAAACTCTATGGTCAAGGTTGTATTTTATCCTCCTTCATAAGGGACCAAGCTAGGGTTTCAAGTCTGTGGAGAATAAATAATTAACTATTTCTTCATGATTCTTCATTATTATTATGATCTTATACTTGGAATTAGTGAGTTATATATGGTGAATTCTTCAAAAAACCATACACTATAGTTCTTCTTACATCAATGTGCCCATGTCAACCTTACACTATAGTTTTTCTAACATCAATGTGCCCATTTTTCCATTGTATTCTCGAGGAACCAAAAACTTACATTAATTTCCTAATATTATTCTTAATGATTTTGTTCATCTAATCATGGTGTTGTAGGCCTAATGAACCCAAGTTAGTAATACTCACTACTCTCCCATGAAACTATTCTTATCCCCATGAATATTGAATCAACTTCTTATTCAAGCAACTTCTCTAAGCTCTATCTCATGTGTAAATCATCTACAACCCAATATTATAGTGGTAGTAGATTATTGATCCATAAACCCTAACCCTAATTCATATCTAAACTTTTATTGCCTGAATAAACCTCTAACCTTGATTCCACTATATTTCACTCATTTCTTCTAAAACAAGGACTACTGCATGCCTCCCTAAATGTGTACTCTAGTTCCACTTGCCCTATAATGGGGAAATCTAAACTAATAATGCCTGGTGACAATCTACATATTTCTCTGATACCATATTGTAACACCCCAATTTTCATAACACATGAGCCAAAGCTAAAAACCTTTTTTTTCAACTGGGAGTATCACAAACATGATATACATAAAAATAATAATAAACAAGAAGAGGAGAGGGAGTATCCCAGTCGTGCAGATCAATAATCTCCAATAAAGGGACATGGGTTCGACTCTGGTTGTTTTCCTTGGGGTGCAACAAGGCCCCACATTATTGAGCACATTGCAGTGCCCCCAAAGTACACAACTAGTTCTGGGGTTTACCCTTGGCTGGGTTAGGTCTAACAGTGACCTTACCTGGGAGGGGTTCCTCATCATAAAAATAATAATAGACAATAACCAATGCAAACTAGTGTAAAAATGCTTTCTCACAAATTCTTAGGAAAGAAACTCTATTACATCATCATATATAAAAGAAACTTAATACCATGATACCATTTTTTACAAACATTATCTCAAATCTGAGACCATCCAAATGGTGTCCCACTAAGAAAAATGTTGACTTAAGAGTTATACATTGCCCATATTTTGATAATGACTTAAACATTCCATTCCATTCCTATGTATCTAATATGTTTGTTCAAGATTCATTTCAGGCTTTAGGTACATGAAAAGGATCAAACTACTCAAGCCCTAGCTTGTTCAAGTTCAAATCAAAAGCAATGCAAGTGTGCATTTTGGGAAATCACTCTAGATGACCTTCAATTAATTTTTAACCACTTGTATTGATGATATGACTTGTAACTAAGATGAGGAAAAATTAGGGACGCTTAATTCCAACATTTGGTCACTCAAAAGTCAAATTAGAAAATTTGTTATAGGCTATTTATCAGTTGAGTTGGAAACTCGACCGATCCAGTGATGGATTTTCTGAAGAGACCAATCGGTCGAGTTGCACACTCATAGAACTTGACCGATCGATCGAATAAGCAAAGCTATTTTTGACTCATCAGTCGAGTTTCCCAGAACAAACTTGACTGATAATTTGAAAATTGGCTTTGTCATTTAGTGGATCAGTTGAGTTATCTTTATTGAAACTCGACCGAATGTACTGTATGGAAAATGTAGAAAAAGTGATTATAACTGTTGGAGAGTTGTTGTGAGATAAAATAGATCAGTTGTAACTTTTAAAACGGCTACATTTCATCCTTAAGTGATCCCACACTCAAGGGAACACCCCCATCTATAAATAGGACCCCTTTGAATTCATTCCAAGTTTGCTCATTCGTCCTATTCTAAGTCCTTGCTATAATGTTGCAACCCTTTGATCCCCTTTCTCTCTCTCATTTACAAAGCATTTTTGTGATTATGAGTGAGTTAGGTATGTTATAAGAGATCTACCTCCATGTACTTGTAAATCTCTCATTCCATTCCATCTTCCCTACCCCCTTTCTCAAAAAGCAAAGGTTGAAGCAAGAAACTCTGCGTAAAGGTGAAGTTGTTGCTGGTCTTCTTCAAGGTTGAAGAAGAGGTGAAGATCTTCTCCAGGTGAAAGGAGAAGTGAAAGGTCAAGATCCAAGAAGAGAGGGTAAAATACTTCAAGGTCAAAGACTTGATGCAAGTGTGGGTAAGTCCTTGTTGAAGGCTGAAGACATCTTGATCAAGTGGGTAAGTCCTTGTGTAGGTGGAAGATTCTTATCTTGAGTAGGTAAGTACTTGGGTGTATGGTGGTCTCCTTGTATCTCTTATGAATTATAAAAGTAAACACAGATTACAAAGTCCTAGAGGTTGACCTCTCTAGGTAGTGGATTGACTATCTCCAAGTTTGGAGATTGGAACCACTCTAAACCACCTTGTCCAAGTGCATGTTTCAATTTCTCTCATCCTTGCTATGCTTTTGCTTAGATAGGACTTCAAATTGTTCTTAATATATTGGTTTTGATTGATATAATTTGAATGTTTCACTTATCTTGTGAGAATTTTGAAGCTATATTCAGCCCCCTCTAGAGCCCTAGATCCAACAAAAACCTCCTAAAGTTGTCGTTGCATCATTTTGTCATAACTATCTCTTGAAGTTTCATACATGCAAACATGTCGTCCCCAACCATGCACAAAGGGGAACTTAGGTTAGAGTAAGTGGTATTGAATTTATAATATGATAAACATAAATTTACTTTAACTGAAAGCTGAACTAAGATCTAAAAGTTGTACACTTATACTAAATCATTGTGTCTTTTATATGCATCTTCTAAATGATTTGTGGCCACCATTATAAGATAAGTATTCCTAAATTGGTGTATCTAGACCTATAAATTGGTACCAAAGTACCTCTGAATTGGCACTACAAGCCTCTAAATGACACTGAGGTGTCTCTGATGTGGCGTGGATACACCCTAAATTGGTATTAAAGTACCTATGTATTGGAGTAAACATTCCTATGAATTGGCGAGAGATGCCTCTGAATCATCCCAAGTCTAACTAAATGAGGACTTATCATATAATGTCTTATGTGAAGGTTTCATCTTAAATCTAAACTTACTGAATTCTAAATCTGAACGTATCTTATACTGAAATAGACTATTGATAACTAAATATGTACTAATTTCTTAATGTAAATATAAATCTTCATACTTAAATTTTAAATTAAATCTAAATATAAACTTTGAATATAAATTTGAATATGTATCTTAATTACTAAATAATTGAGATTGGATCTTAAACTATTATTAGTTATGTTAATCTTATTTATGACTACTCATTATGAGTAATATTATATGGATAAATCTTAATCTGAAACTTTGATTTAATCAAATGTCTTAAATAGATTCTTATATTAGATGTATGGCATCTGAATCTGAACGCTTAAGTAAATAAATTGAACTAAGAATGGAAGTATTGAGTATCTAAAGTAGTTTATGTAACAAGTATATGAAAGATGAAGTTATAATAAGATAAATTATTATATATATATAAAGTTCCATTTCTCAAAGTATCATTAGATATCAAATAAACATGAAGTATTGAATGTTTGAAATCAAATTAATCTGCAAGTTACTTTGTAGGGAGGTGAATGCTGAATCATAATAATAATGAAAATCAATGTACATGGCCCACTTGCCTCTGACGTCGAGGATATCCTTCATGAAATGTTTATACCTTACAGTAGCCGAATCACTTGAATATCAACAAATGTCAATAAGTCCATGCATATTTCCCTTCTTCATTTCAAATTCTCAAACCCCATCATCCTGAACTCATATACCAAATTAGAGTTCTTATTTAACTAAAACTTTCTCTATTTTAAAGCACATCTAATGTCTAAACTATAGGAAAATATGATGACACAATAGATAGTAGAAACAAAAATTATACTAACATATTTCCATTAAACCAGAAGATCATGTCAATAACTATATAATGGAAAGGATGCTTTCAAGAATATACCTAGTCCTAGAGCAAGTCCAACAACATATCCTCATCATTGTAGTCGTGCAACAATCCTAGTTGGAATGGGACTCATCTGTAGCAACTCCTGGTCTCCACCATAGATAGCAGACTCAGACGTCATCTGCAATAGCTCCTGCATGGACTGTAGGCTGACATTGTCCTCCTAGAGATAGGAAAAGTCCACCTCACCTCTATGGAAGTACACAAGTATGGCCTAGAACTCCTATCATCCTGTTAGAACAGATAGGAAGAAGTTTCCCCCTTCTATTAGCGTACTAGTCACCAACTTGCTCTCTTGAAATTGTTCTCAATTGTTCCCTCCTTCACTATGCCTCCCTAGTCAAGGAGGATCTACTTGGTCTCTCTCAGTTTCCACAACTAGAGAGGACACCAATTGTCAGAGAAATTGATTCTCAATTGTGTGGGTTGGAAATCCCCCAATACCCCTCAATTTATAGGAGGGGTTAGGGTCTGGGTTCCCAGTCTGTGCAGGAGTAGAAGGATCCAAACTTTCCATGAATTTCACAGCCTGAGACAGGTGAATCGGTCGATTCACTATTAAATCGGTTGGCTGATATAGTGAGCCAATCAGTTCACTTAGTGAGCTGACCGTTTCACAATTTTCCAATCACAATTTGAATTGACAATTTGTTTCCAATTAATGTCCAACATTAATTCCTTGTACCAATCAATCTGAACAAGTGAAACAGTTCACTATTCTCATGAATTGGAAAAATAACCAGAATTTTTGGTTGGCATGATTGAGCCAATAGGTTCACCAGGTGAACAAGTCATCTCACCAACTTGAATTGACCGGTTCACCCAGTAAGCCAATCAGTTGGTGCCCTGAATCATGTAAAAATCATCCAATTCAATTTCCAATCAACCTTACACCCTAACAAGTCAATCCAACACTTGAACTTGATGGTTCTGAATCTAGTCAGTTAATTGGTTGTTTAATTGAATACCTAAGCATCTTTAGTAATCAAATTTAACATTATTCATGGATGAACTCCTCATCTAGGTGAATTCCTATGTGTGTGACCTTATAGGTCCCATATCATGTTAGCAATGAATGTCCATAACCAGTTTATGACATCATAAGCAAAGAGTGGTGCCTAGTCACACATCAGTGATACCCAAGTGAATAGAAAGTTGGAAAACAAATTCAACCTACAATCTATGTATGGTGTTATAGTGTTTGTATAGTTCCTTTGCCACTGATATCTAGATTAAACTCAAGGCATGGAGTAGTCATCCTCTTCAACATTCAATCTTGTACCTTAAATAAGAGAAAACTATCTAAGATATATGTAAGCTCAATATCACATATTGACTCACAGGTGCATGGCCATGCATTTCTTAGTCTCACTTATTAAGAGGACCATGATATCATACTGCTATAGGAGGGAAAATCCGATTTACATCACTAACAGTTAGTCCCCGTGTGTCATAGTCACCCAATTATCATCATTATGGAAGCCCTTATTCAAGATTACTTTTGATGATGTCAAAGCATACTGAACAACATGTGATGAATGTAGCGACTTCAGATCTAAGAACCACAATCACCACCAACACTATGAGAGTTGACTATGACTACCATTGTAATTTCTTCCATGTGTTAGTCTCATGGTGGGTCTTCCCGATACTCTGTTCTCTAGAAAGTATCTATGTGCTTAGTTTGATATACCATATCTTGAGTGATTAGATTCTATCATCAATCAACACACACTATAGTATTATGTGTTATTGTTGTCTATCATCCTTCCACAATAATATCATACTAGGGACATAATGAGAAAGTATACTCTTAACACCCATATGATCTCATTGTTCAAGTCACGTACTTGAAGACATATGTCATTGAGTAATATCAATCTCTAGACATTTATTATGTTACATCATTATCCCATAACTGAATAAAATAGAATAAATTGGAAGATTGCCTAAATTATTAATCAAATCATTTACAAATTATGCCATTAAAATCATCATATAATTGGCTCTCTTGGCATACATACCAATAGACTCCCTGTGGCAACCTTTATTTCTCTCTCCTTTATTATACTTTCTCTCTCTCTCTATTAGTCACTCACATCACTCAATATAAGTTCAATTACATGACTTGAGTGTGCTGATGACCCATTCTGATCACCTTGATGACTAATTTCACAATGTGTAACTTAATTTGGATTTTTGAACTTAGTATTATTCCATAACATCTTACCTTTTTGTAAATGAAATTGAACCTAATCATTGTAATCACTTTGATCTATTACATATTTTATATTGTATAATTTTATATTACGAATCTAATAGCACAAAAATTGCCTCAATCAGACATCTATAGCCCAAGTTATGATACTTTAAAGTTGCTCTTTGTTTGACCTCTATTTACTTGATTTCTTGGATTGCAACCCTTATTGGGCCCAATCACAGACATGTGACCCATCTAGCTAGTTTGTTCCTTCTTACCAAAAGGGAAATAAGTGATTGACTAGAGAGTCATCCCTCTCCTCCAGCTAGATCTAGAAAGCAATGAAGACCCCACTCCAATTGAAGAGAACGCAAGCCCTAACCCCCCTTATACTATTTAAAACTCTCCTTTCTACTCTTTCCCCTTTTCCCCTTATTGCACCTCCCTTCCCATCTTGTCCTAGGGTTGGCCACCAACCTGCTGAAAACAACTTGCTGCCACCCTCCCTTTGTAGTGGAGACCTATTGTGACTCATGGGCAGATTCCAACACCACCACCTTTGGTGTCGTGGTAGGAAGTGAATCAACTACCAACCCCTATTCTTCCTCCCATCTCTTCTTCTTCTTCTTCGCCCAATAAACCATGGTTTGGTGTACCGCCCTCCCCTCTTCCAACATCTATAGCATAGCCACTAGCTACAACTCGTGGCCTCATCCCTAGACACAAGTGCCAGGGAGACCAATGGTGGCCGAAGAAGGCACAACCAAGGCCCTAGCTACCTCGTCTCCACTTCGTCCAGGCTGGTGCAACCGTCGAGGCCACCGAAGATAGAGAGGTGCAAGTCCTCTATTTGTCCTATAATCTAATCCTAGAATAGGGGAATCCCATGGTGATCTGTGTAGGCAGGCAAGACAGTCACCGACCATCGGATTGATGGCCCAGCAAGAGATGACCCAGATCGGCCAATAAATTATTAAGGTAACACCCAATGTGAACTCCTATAGTTTGTATTGATATCTTATAAAATGTATAACTCCTAACTTCCTTGGCCAAATATAGTGAACCTATATACCATTTTGATCCTCTCAACGAGACCTACAACCTAGATGAACTTACAGACCATAAATCTCCTAGTAGTTCTACTATTATGCTGAAATACGAAGTTTGACCTTGTTGACCATGATGAATGCTTGATTATGATTGAATCTTGAAACATTGATGCACCTCTACCCTCCTCACTATGAAATTAGTAAGATTGTGATGTTGTGAGATCTTAATGCCTAGGTTCATCTCCTCTTGACCTATGTCGGTGGGTATAGCCCTAAGTATCCTAGTGGCTACCTTATGTGATTTTGCATTACTCGATTGTCTTCATAGTGCCCCAATCATGATATGGATCTTAATCTCTTATCTTTAATATTATAACTTAGACATGTTCTATACCTCATGATATCTTGTATGTGGATGTCCCACTTTAGTCTCATGTTGAATATCGATGGCATACATGAACTATGTTGATGTTAAAATGAATGTTGATGATGATTTCAAGTTTGTACAATGATACCTAGAACCTAAGGGACATCTAACCAACTTTGGTTATGCCTCTTATGTCCTTTTCTTGCTGATATAAACTATCCCTTATGCCTAGATCTTATTAGTTTATGATAATTGATCTTAGTTGCCCTTTTTTGTGTCTTTTGACCTAGTTATGTACTTAAGGGACCCGAACCTTGAAATGGTCATATATAATGCATGGAATGTTGGAATGGCATGAAACTCAAAACACACCATCATGATGACCTCTAAATCAGTGCAAGATCATCTAATAAATTAATAAGCAACTTGGAACCTATCTTGGCCAAAACCCTAAAATGCATCTAATTAGGGTTAATGATGAGAATCTAATGTATACATGTAATCTTATTGCTAATCAGGTTTGATGTGGCTAGATGATGAAGGATATGTTAGGTTATGAAATCTATAAATCAAGTATGGGCCTTATCTAGTTATATGAATATCTCTTTCTTACTTGAAAAGACATGTATTATATGCTTGTTTGTTTACTTGCTTAAATATTGCCATGTAATATTGCTATTTCTTACTTGATGTTTTCCTCGTCGGCTTTATAACTTGAACACATATATATAGAAATCCATTATAATATTGTTGATAAAGGGTTATCTCTTGGCTATGGCCTTGAGGCCCCTCTCATATAAAAGGGTTAGCTAATCTTGAGGACCCTTATAGACCCTTTCGACTGGAAGATGGTCAAAGGACTTAAACATGCTTGATATTGTTGGTATAATGGAGTGAAATGACATAAAATATGGTTTCACATTTTGTTAAACAGTTAACATGTTTATTATTGTTCATTTTGTCTTGAAATCTTTTCAAATTATGCTAATCTTATACATACATATAAATATATATATATATATATATATATATATATATATATATATATATATATATATATATATATATCTTTCTACCCCATACTCAACACCTCATGTGTTGACTCGTTCCTCGTATTTTTTTTAGGTTCAGAGATGTCTAGAAGGTTGATGGGGTTGGTGAGCTATGCTTGGTGTACTTGTTGTAAGATCTAGATTTAGTGCACATGAATGACTTGTACCTCGACTTTGGAAATGTGTAATTGAACTCATGAATATGATGTACCTTGTATAATTTATAATTGTTGAATGTTGAGACTTTGTTGGTGCCTTTATCTTGTTATTTATTCATGTGTGCTAAGCTTTACAGTTCCGCATGTTGCCTTTGGTATTCGTTTGGTTCATGGGACTAGGATTCTAATTCCGTGACACTCCCACTTGCACTTAGAGCCAATAACCCATGAATCTTATTTCAAGTGATCTAACATGACCATCATGTTTCTGCTGTGAAAGTGCCTTTGTCAAGGGGTCAAAAACATTGTTCTCAGTTGATACTCTACAAATTGTCACATCTCCTCGATGTATGATCTCTCGTATTAGCTGGAACTGCCTTTGTATATGCTCAGAATGCTGATGTGATCTGGGTTCCTTAGCATGTGCAATAACTCCATTGTTGTCACAATATATCTCAATTGCGTTGCTGGTGCTTGGAACAACCCCAAGCTTAGATATGAACTTCTTGATCCATACTACCTCCTTTACTTCATTTAATGTAACAACATACTTAGCCTCTATTGTAAAATTGACAAGTGTCGCTTGCTTGGAACTCTTCCAACTTATAGCTCTATTGTTTAGGTAAAACATGAATCTTGATTACAATCTATAATCATCATTGTCAGTTTGGAAGCTTGCATCTATGTAACCCTTTACCACCAACTCTTCCTCTCCGTTGTAGATGAGGAACTAATCCTTAGATCTTCTCAAGTACTTAAGGATATTCTTTATGACTGTCCAGTGAGCATCACCTAGATCTGACTGATATCTGCTCGTCATGCTCAAGGCATATGAGACATTGGGATAGGTACAATCATTGCATGCATAATTGATCCAATTGTCGAGGCATATGGAATCAAACTCATGCATTCCCTTTCTTCACAAGAATTGGGACACTGAGCTTTAGAGATGGTAACTCCATGATGCATGGGTAGGCTTCCTCTGTTTAAGATCTCCATGCTGAACCTCTTCAATAATTTGTTAATGTATATGCTCTAACTTATTCCAAGAAGCCTTCTAGATTTATCTCAATATATCTAGATCCCCAAGATGTAGGATGCTTCTACCAAGTCTTTCATAGAAAACATATTTCCCAACCATGTCTTTACCTTTCGTAAAGTAGGGATGTCATTCCCCATAAAAAATATGTCATATACATACAATATGAGGAATGTCACTATCCTCCAACTAACCTTCTTGTACACAAAAGTTTCATATTCATTTGAATAAAGAAAAACTCTTTGATTGTCTCATCAAAATGAAGATTCCAGCTCTGAGATGCTTGCTTCAATCCATAGATTGACCTTTGTAGCTTACATACTTTATTTGCATCCTTTGGATTTATAAAACCCTTAGTTTGTGTCATGTACATATCCTCAAGAAGATTCCCATTAAGGAATGAATTTTTAATATCCATTTGCCAAATCTCATAGTCATGATAAGATGCAATAGCAAGCATGATCCTGATGGACTTAACCATGGCCACTGGAGAAAATGTTTTGTCATAGTCAATGCCTTGAACTTGTATAACACCCTTTGCAACCAATCTTCCCTTATAGGTTTGTAATTTACCATCCATGTCAATCTTGTACTTGAAGACCCACTTGCACCTTATGGTTTTTACCCCTTCAGGTGGATCCACCAAGGTCCATACCTTGTTGGTATACATGGATTCCATCTCAGATCTCATGGCATCAAGCCATTTCTCAGACTCTGGTCCCTCAGTAGCTTCTAGATAGGCTGTTGGATCATCATCTATGACCAAGTCGCTTCCTTCTCGAGTCACAAGATATCCAAATCTCTTAGGTTCAAGGTGTGTCCTATTAGATCTATAAGGTACCTGTGTTACTTGAGGAATTTGAGATTCCACAACACTTTGTTATTCTCTTTGTTCCTCTTGTACATCTATCAGTTAAATGATTTCTTGTTGGTCTTGAATATCTTTGAGTTCCACTTTCCTCTCACTGATTCCTTTTGAAATAAAACCAATCTCTAAGAATACAACATCTCTGTCAAAAACACTTTGTTGTCAAATAGGTAATAGAAGTAATATCCAACAAAATAACATTTATCAGATTTAGGGCCAAGCATTTTAGGAAACATTGTCCTCACTTAATCTTCACATCCCCAAATCTTCATAAAAGACACTTTGAGATGCTTCTCGGTCCATATCTCATATGGTGTCTTTTGAATCAATTTAGATGGTACTCTATTTAGTGTAAACGTGGCAGTTTCTAGAGAATAACCCCAAAAGGTAGTCAGAAGCTCAACTAAACTCATCATTGATCATACCATATCTGGCAATGTGTGATTCCTTCTTTCGTATACACCATTATGTTGAGGTGTTCCAGGTGGAGTCCATTGAGATACAATCACATGGGTTCTGAAAAGGTTCTCAAACTCTTAGCTTATGTATTATCCACCTCAATTAGAATGAAGTGCCTTAATACTTTTGCCAAGTTGGTTCTATTCTTGATTCATAAACTCCTTGAACCTGTTAAGAGTTTCTAACTTATGTTTCATCAAGTAAACATAACCGTACATACTGAAGTCATTAGTGAAGGCAATGAAGTACTGACACCCACCTCTAGTGGTTGTTCTAAAAGTCCCACATACATCATTATGTATGAGTCCTGATAGATCACTAGCCCTCTCATTGTTACCAGGGAAAGGGGTCTTAACCATCTTTGTCCAACAAATAAGATTCACATGTCTCTATTGATTTGAATCAAAAGAGCATAGATAACCATCATTATGGAGTCTAGATATGCGATTATCATTTATGTTCCCTAGACAATAATGCCAAAGGTATGTTTTATTTGAGTTGTTGAGTTTTAGTCATTTGGTATTTATGTTATAAATATTTCTCTTTTGATCTAGCAAATAAAAACCATAAGACAATGGGGAACTTACATAAAAGATCCCACCTTTAGAAATAGAATATCGACCACTCTTAATATGAAATTCATATGCATCCTTGTCCATACAAGATATAGAAATGATGTTTCTATTTATGGTAGGTTCATAAATAGTAGTTCACTAACTCTATTACAGGCACTATGGGTAGAGATACACTATAAGTTTCAACTGTAGTGGTTGTAACTCTTGTGCCATTTACAACTTGGAGTTCAACCTCGCCCCTTCCCAGAGGCCTACTTCTTTTCAGATCTTGCATATTAGTGCATATGTGAGATCCACATCCAATATCTAGTACCCATGATGAAGAAGAAGATAAGTTTATCTCAATAACATATATACCTAAAGTGGAGATCTGTATCCCCATCTTCTTCTTCTTTAATGCCTTCAAGTACAAGGGATTTGTTCCTCTTATACTTATCTTTCTCCTCATCTTAAGTGTTGAAGATTTGGATTTGGGCTTGGGCTTGGGCTCAAAACTCTTCATGGCCTTTCTTTCATCCTTGAAATCAACTCTACTGATCACCATCATAGATTTTTCCTTCTTCATTCATGCTTTGGCATGGATCAACATACCAAGCAAATCTGACATTTCTATGGCCATATTATTCACATGATAGCATGCAATAAAGTGGCTATATGATTCTGACAATGATTTTAGAATCATATCTGTGGCCAACTCTTGGCTCAAAGAGAATCCCTATTCTTCAAGATGATACACATGTCCAATAATATTGAGCACATGTTCTTCTACTGAGTTTCCTTCTACCAACTTACACTCAAAGAACACCTTTATGACATTGTTCCTTTCTTGCTTGGTGAGATCATGGTTCACTTTCCTAATATGCGTTACCATCTATTCTCACAATGCTCATGCAACTTAGCATAAGTTACTTTATATCCAAGGCATCGTTGCAATGATTCTAGTAAGCATCTACCTCAGCCCTAGGCACATCATGAGCATGTATTTCTAGCACTGGTCTATCAAGGACATAGTGCTTGCACTTTTCAATGAGAACCCTTCTCAAAGTCTAAAACTAATTGTGGAAATTTGTCCCGTCAAGTTTGTCCTTCCTAAGGACTGATCACAATACTGATTTGTTCATCATTTGGTTCTACACGAAGAAATTTGTATTTTGTTAAAAACCCATTCTGATTTGATTTGATTTGAAAAATTGACAATATTAATTAGGTCTTTAATTAATTATTGCACCCACTATTTTATTCAAATTGATAGCCCTCAGATATCAATTTGGAAGATTGCAATGTACAACCTTCTAGTGAGACAATATCCAAAACAATTCAATTGTTACCTGACCAATGCCAACATCCATAGTGAATTATTAAGGTAATAAACTTTTGTCAATTGCATCATATGCAACTATTGGATAGATGATATGCACAAATCCTTTCCATAATCATCTAAATGCTTCTGGTGCTTAAGCCCATTAAGGACAAATAGTTAAGCATGACCCAAAAGCCACCACGATAGATATGCACCCTGCTTGGGAAGAACCTACATATCTGCTATCACACTTCTACGAGATGGATGACACATCACACTTGGGCGTAACCTACACTTAGTCGATCAAGATTTGAATGTGTGCTAGTTTTGAAAAGTATTTAAGACTAAATATTTAATTGAGGGAGTTTGTATTTATAAATGCATATATTTTATCCAATCACCACATATATAGTATGTATCATATACAAACTATATCCCACAATGAAAGCATGTAATAAACAAAAAGCAATAGTTATGGTCATCCTAATGTAATTCCTTGGAGCCACAAGGAATTACCACAACCTATGGTTTACATCATATACATAAACCTATTGTTGATAAAGATCAGTGCTTGCCAATTCGGGTTGATCAGTTCAACCCTTGAATCGATTGGCTTGCCTCCTGTCTGGTTGGTTGGTTGTCTCCCTAGTTGTCTAGACTCCGATCCACCATCTTCTAGTTCCTCTAGTTCATCAGCTGGGCCTCCAACCGATCAGTGCTCTTTGGTCCTTCATATTTTGGGCTCATCTTCTTCATAAAAACAATAATTGAAACTATCCTGCTATTACATGATTATAGAGAAACCTCGAGTTACATTCTAGGGGAGAAAAGGTAGTAATTCTTTTATAATTGGAAGATAAGGTACATGCTCTGTATGCAAACTAAGATGAAATAGGAATAACCAACCAAACAACCATGTAAAAATAATTAGGGTTATTGACCATAATCATGCTACACATCCACCATCAAACTCACTTTTAGGGTGACATGTTTAAATTGCATGCATATATATATATATATTGCATGCAATAAATAAATAATAAAACCAAAAATATGATCATATTGATTATCCCAAAATATAGTAGATTGATGTTGGCTCTGATACCACTATAGGGAAATATGGTGACATAATAGGCAGTGGAAACAAAAATTTTATTGCCATATTCCCATTAAGCCAGCGGATCACGTCAATAACTATATAATGGAAAGGATGTTTTTGAGGATATACTTGGTCCTAGAGAAAGTCCAACAACATCTACTCATCATTTTAGTCTTGCAGCACTCCTAGTTGCGCTGGGATTAGTCTGCAGCAGTTCCTGATCTCCATCATAGAAAACAGACTCAGACCACATCTATAGAAGCTCCTCCAAAGAGTATAGGATGATGTTTCCCTCGTAGCGACGGGTAAAGGCCACCTCACCTCTATGGAAGTCCACATAGACCATCTAGAACTCCTATCATCATACTAGAATGGACAGGAAGGAGTTGTCCCCTTCTGTTGGCATACTAGTCATCAACTTGCTCTCCCACAATTGTCAAAGTAACTAATTCTCAATTGTGTGGGTTGGAAAGCCCTCAGTACCCCTATATTTATAAGAGGGGTTAGGGTGTGGGTTTCCAGTCTATGTGGGAATACAAGGGTCTGGAGTTTCCACAAATTTTGCAATCTACGATAGGTGAACCGATCGGTTAACTGGTGAACTGATCAGATGGCACTGTGAGCTGATCGGTTCACTCAATGAGCCTATGGTTTCACATGATTCCCAATCACAATTTGAATTTGACGATTCATTTCCAATTAATTTCCAACATTATTTCCTTGTACTAATCCAATCGAACAAGTGAAACGATCAACTATTCTCATGAATCGGGGTAATCACCAGAAGCTTCGATTGGCAGATTGAGCCAATCGGTTCACTAGGTGAACTAGTCATCTCACCAACATGAGTCAATCGGTTCATACAGTGAGCCGATCAGTTGGTGCCCTGACTCTTGTAGCAATTAGCCAATTCAATTTTCATTCAACCTGATACCCTAACCAGTGAGTCCAACACTTGAACTTGATGGTTCTGAGTCTAGTCAGTTAATTGGTAGTTTAATTGAATACCTAAACATCTTTAGTAGTCAACTTAAACATTATTCAAAGATAAAATCCTCTTCTATGTGAATTCCTATGTGTGTGACCCTATAGGTCCCATATCATGTTGGGAATGAATGTCCATAACCAATTTATGACATCACAAGCAAAGAGTGGTGCCTAGTCACACATTAGTGCTACCTAAGTGAACGGAAAGTTGGAGAACAACTTCAACCTACAATTTATGTATGGTGTTACAGTGTTTGTATAGTTCCTTTGTCACTGATATCCATATTGAACTCCAAGCATGGAGCAATCATCCTCTTCAACATTCAATCTTGTTCCTTGAACTCGAGTAGACTGTCTGAGATATATATAAGCTCAATATCACATACTGACTCACATGTGCATTCCCATGCATTTCTCAATCTCACTTATCAGGAGGCCTAGGATATCAGACTCCTATAGGAGTGACAAATCCCATCTACATCACTCATGGTCAGTCCCCATGTGTCACAATCACCCAATCATCATCGTTATGGCAACCTTTATTCAGGATTACGTTTGCTGATGTCAAAGCATACTGAACGACATGTGATGAGTATAGTGACTTCAATTCTAAGAACCACAATCACCACCAACACTATGAGAGCTGACTATAACTACCATTGTAATGGCTTCCATGTGTCAGTATCATGGTGGGTCTGCTTGATACTCTATTTTCTAACAAGTATCTATGTGCTTGGTTTGATACACCATATCATGACTGATGAGATTCTGTCATCAACCAACACATACTCTAGTCTTATGTGTTATTGTTGTCTATCAACCTTCCACAATAACATCCGACTAGGGACATAATGAGAATGTATACTCTTAACATCTGTATGATCTCATTGTTCAAGTCACATACTTGAAGACATACTTCATTGAGTAATATAATTCTCTAGACATTTATTATGTTACATCATAATCTCATAACTTAATAAAACAAAATAAATTGGAAGCTTTCCATTATTATTAATCAAATCATTTACAAATTATGCCATTAAAATCATCATATGGTTGGCTCTCTGGGCATACATACCAACATAAACATTGAATTAAACTCAATTCACACATTATATATCATACCTATACTAATATATCCATATAAACCAAAAGCACTATATGTCCTAATATATATAAGTATATACATCATATACCATGAGTAAACTTCAAACAAACTCATATATACTACTCTTACTGACTTAGTTATAAAATCAAATGAAAATATAATTAGAACCATTTCAATACTAAATAGGCACATAAATACATGTTGTCTCACAAATAATCATAAATCATCTTACATAATGGCCACTTAGGCCCAATAACTGAATACTAATACAAATATATATATGAAAGCCTAGAAAAACCTTAAACAGAAACCATACAGTGTACTAGAGTCCATATAAACATATCATGTACAAAATAGGATGCAACATCTCCCCCCTGTGAGAAGGAGTCCGAGCAACTCTCCGAAACTGGACTGGAAATGAAGCGGGGGGAGGGACGGGGCCAAGCCCATAATGTATGGGTGACAGATCGACCATAGGAGTACTCCGGTACCTACACCAGGGCAAAACATTGTTTTATTGCCAAATAATGGGTCAAATAACCAAAATATCCTTATCAGGATTTACATCAAAAACTTAGGCAAAGAATCAAATTAGCAAGATCATATCTTGGAATCATGTTAAAAATATAAAAATACACATATTGTAGAATATTCATAAATTTCTACACTTGTTTGCTACTTTTAATGCACAAGACATTGAAATCAAATTATTATTGGTAAATAAAATATATTAATATTGAAAAATTATAATCATATGTTAAAAACATTTTTGCAAAATAGTACATCAAAAACCCCCTTTCGAATGATACCTTTTTTGTTCCAAGCGGAGCTCTATATCTCAAGTTACAAATTTTGGAAGAATACCTAATTTAGGAGTGTTTAGGTCGTTGATTTTTTATCTGGCCATCCAAATCTAGCCATATCATGCACAAAACATCTTCAACCCTTGGAGCCTTCTGGATCCTCCCTGGGATCCACTTTCTTCTTGACCCACCAACCAACCAACCAACCAACCAACAAACTACCTCCTTTGCTCGCGTGTCTTTGTTTCTCAGCCATCGCAAGCCCATTCTCCGATGAGTAGGGCTTTCTCAATTGGCCACAATGACCAGAATTGAAGCTTGAAGCCATGTCTGGTGTAGCCTCACAGTGAACACTGACACTTTTTTGTGCCTCATATCGTCACGGTTGAGAAACACCAAAGCTTCCACCCTTTGCACCGTCGTACCTCTTCCTCAACTTCATTTCTTCCTCTCTCCTTCACACCAAATACGAGCATGGTAGCCCTAATTCGTAGGGATATGAGGCATTTTATAGCCTTGAATTTCTAGACAACTAGGAGAGGGAATATCCACACTAGGAGAAGGTTCTTCCCAGTCCATGATGGACTGGGAGATGCCCTCCCCCTTTTTTATCTTTTTATCTATTATATAAAGTACAAACTAAGATAATTATTTTATAGGCCACATACAAATCCCATTTAATTCTAAATTTTGATATTAATCATATCTTTCTACTATCCCTTATTTTTGGGGAAAGTCTAGATCAAAAGTAGTCAAATAATCACCTAATGCACTTTTTAGTTTAGAACTTAGTCATTACTAAATTAATTACCTAGGCCACTACACAAATCAAAATCATCTAAAATTTCTTTCATATTGTTATAACTCAATCACCCATCTAGTGAAAATATCTTGAGTATTTATTATGAGCAATAAATACTAAATTCTTAATTTTGTATACCAATAGCCATTTGTAAAACCTAATTGGCCTAATTGGGATAGAAATGGGTTCTAGGGCACATGGCCCATTCCTTGGTCTTCCAAAAGGGTGCATAAGATGAATCATATTCTCGGTTACAAAATTTAATATTTGCAATGACATAATTCCTCAATTGAAGATTCCTCATGATACATTTAACCAATGAAAATCTAAACTAGGTTTACAGATCAAATCCACTAACTAGAGTCATCATATTCCTTTCACCATTATACTTTGATTGTCACCTCGTATCATCAAATTTAATATGAAATTCTCAACTATGTAGATGTTAAAAAAACTAACACATTCCATAAGAGAACCTTTCTACATGCTTTTTCCCTTTTATACATATATGATGAAAATTTGATGCAACTTTATTTTAACCATAAATCAATTCTATATTAATTTCATCAATATCTTTTAATCACGTACTTTCTAAGTTCCAAAATTCAAGGTGTGAAAAGGTATATGCATTGCAAACCTTCCCTCCGAATTCATACTTATTGATGTGATCCACTGGTTTATGAGGAATATGGCAATAACTTTTTATTTCCACTACCATCTCTATCGCTAAATTTCCCTATAACTCCCTCATGGATGATATCCTCCTTCCTGGGTCTGTTGCAAAAAGCTAATACTCTATGTGTCAAGCTCCCTCCCCAAGGCATCATTTCCATTTCTAAAAGTCTTCTTCTGGGTTATGCTTTAAGCCAAAGGACCTGCCTTCTTTTTGTACTTCTCCCAACTTACAAAAGATGCAATAATTCTCATTATGGCCATTCCTTCCACACATGTAGCGCAACACTGACAATCTTTCATATTTGAGTTCAATGTCTATTATTTCCTCTGACCTCCCTTGGATCTTCTCTATCTTCTTTAATGGCTCCTGGATATATATCTTCACTCTAGCATGACATGAAGTCTCCCATCCTCCCTCTTCTTTGTCCACAACCATGACCTATCATATATGTCCTACCACAACTTAGATAGTCTTTCAAGTTTTGAACCCCACCATCATATTATGTAGTCTTATCCAAAAGGGGAAGAAGCAAAGCTTGATCTGAGAAGGTTGGAATTCCTTACTCACCTCCCCAATTATCAATAGATGGTTTTCAAAGGTCCACAATGCCCCTTCCAACACCTTTTCCTTGTCCCTCTAATGTAGGAAATGTATATTGAAAAGTGATTGACCTAAATCACACATCCAAAAAGAAGAGGATCTAGAGTGTGAGAACCTGTTACACTAAATGAGATTACTCAAAACATAAAACACAATCAATCACCAATTAACCACATATCCAAAAATATGGGTAAATTGAAACCAATTTCAACATCAACACCTGTTCAAAAACATTTGCATAAGAGCCCAACATCTTTCTTACATCCATACTATGTCAAGAATTTGATACAAATTGTTCTATCGTCTTAGCCACCACATATTAACATAGGAGACCAATATCCGTATATGCCACACAAACAAACATTAATATGCTAACAAAAGTCTGATTCGTTTGAAACACCATATACAAACTTTTTCTCACCTGGACCTGAGAGTACATGGATGACTCTAGGACACACTAGACATCTAATCAACTTTCTCATAGATTCATTACTATAGCTCCTCCTTGCTGCCACATGTTTGTTTTTGTCACTTTAGATTACCTAAAAAGATGTGACGAACCACAAGGGTGAGACCCATGTACCAATAAGAGATATAACCTCCAACAACATTTATTGATTACAAAATTTTTATGTAATTAAAAAGTTAAGAAGTTTAATCAGATATAACAAATAAGATCAGAAGTACTGATGATTAACAAAATACATAAAAGAGCAGATAATAACTATCGGCATTATCCAGACTATCATCCTTTATCTTGTTGAAAATATAAGCAATTCAGTAGTATACGCATATCTAGCATCATGAGCAAGTATAATAACATAGCATAGCTAACAACAGGAGCATGTCTAATTAGTTGAACATATCGACATCATAAAAAGAGCTAACAACATAAGCAAAATTATCTGGATAAGCATGATTAGCATATATGCATCTCTAGTTACAAAGGCATGGCTAGCATGATAAACATAACTAACAACATGAGATAGCTAGCATCATGATTATAATCAATAGTAGCAATATAGTTATCAACATTAGCATGGCTACTGTATGTATGCATCTACAATCTTAAGCATATCCACAACAAATGTATATCTACTATCTCTTAATGGCACTAAGCGTCATCTTTATGTAAAGATAACAAACAAGAGTTATCATCCAATGCGAAACATTGTGTATAACCCTAAACAAATATGCTACACGGCTATCTTACATCTTTTATTATGCCCTGAGGAAATTGAGGTAACCACTCAAAATCCAACTGACCACTACTAAGTCAAAATCAGTGCCATACAAGATCTAGGAAGAGTCGGGCTCCTAAGATCTTTTCTGCCCCCGGTCAGTACGGGTCTGCCACAGTGACACATAAGGTCAAGCTTCTAACAGCCTAGTCCACCCTTGGTACATGTCACAACACTAGTGAAAGGAGGTGGGTATGCATACCCTACCATCCGAGGTACGACCGCAGTTGTCCTCCAATCTTGTCACATATATAATCACCGAGACACGACCGCAGCCATTCTCAAACTGAGGGTTAGGTATCACCACAATCATCCTCCCTAAATACTTGAATTCAAGATGATAAGCACCCCACATACTCATCAGTATGCGCTCGAAGTTTCCCTTAGGAATACTCATTTCACCATCTGGAAAGTCCTAACACTCAGATGGATCTAGGGCGCAGGGCACTACATGATTAGAGTTTCACTTGATTAGTTATGCCAATTGGGTGAATTTAGGCTGCATCAAACAAGTGGACATACAAACCCTAATTCACTTCTAACAAGCATATAAATATCACAACTTCAAAAGCTATAAAATGTGTGAAACATAATTTCTCATCTCATCATCACATAGTACTATTCACTTGCCATTCATGAGACCACACTAGTCATCATATTATCACAAGATATAAATCCTTTTCAAAATATCATAGGCTATCAACCCTTATCAACACAAGAGGATTACACCTCATTCAAGGCTCAACCATGCCCAAAGGTCATTAAGACCATCATACTATACCCTGCAAGATCATCATTATCTTTAAATGCCTTATAACAATGCTCAACAACATCACTTACATATAATACACCAGATCAACACAATATTGCATTAATGAGATAGGAGATATTCATAAAAAATCATAGAAGGGTTATATTAACATTAAGAACATTCCTTTATTACATCAACATGCAAGGAATCTAGATATGATTAACCCTCATAATATTCATAATGCACATGTTTAGCATAAGAAATTATCAACCATGTGGCTATAATAACCACCAATTAACACATTTGGATTATGATCATATTAAGGAGGTTATTCCACCATCATTACATCATATAATAATGTTAAACATGAATACTCATCTTTATCTATTTGCATTAGAGTTAGATTCAACATGACAAATTATATCAATGTTACTAATCAACACTTATACCCAAACCCTAACTCACGACATCCCGGTTGGATCATGGATGCATAAGGTGAAGCATCACCATAAAATTCCATACTATTCTCAAGTATGAACCCACACATAAATCAAGGTGTAACCATCGGGTTATATCATACTAGGGTTTCAACAACTATAAGAGAATACCCCATGATTGAATTAGTCATTCAAGGACTATTCATACCCAATTACCATCATTTAGTTATATTAAAGCTAGGTATAAAAAGTTATAACTCATTAGGGTTACATATCAACACAATATGATTATCATCCCTTATATTCATTTGAGTGAATAGGTAATACTACCTTATTAAGGGTAACCCTTCATTTGTTCCATCATCATTCAACCCATATTGCATACCACAGTCACCCAGAAACATTGGATGTTTAAAAGGTAAGACCATTGGTTGTTTGCATAAGTAAACACCTTGAATGAATCATATATGATGTTATTGAGTTGTGATCTATAAAAGTCACCATTTAACCCTAGACATCCTTTTGTTAACAACAATAAGGGTTCTGTTGAGAGTAGGGTAAAACCCATAATCGACTGTTCATTTAAAATAAGCTATCCAATGTCAACAGGTAAGATCCTTAAGTTGATCATATAAAGCAAACCATCTAAATCACATTATTTAGGACCAACATATTGCATTAGCCATAATTTCACTTTATTGGAGGAATAAACATTATATCTTGACCATTGGGTCAAGTTCATATGTTAAAACCATCAATTACAGTATAGGTCCGACCATTGCATCAAATGACCCAAGAAACCATTGGTCTAAGGCTTAATTGATGCTACAACTACAATGCTTGACTCAAAATAGGCTTTAGAGACCTGATCCACCATCATTAGTGACCCTTAAATCACCATAGGTTGTTAGATCAACACTATATTCATTAGTCAACATCAACTATTAAGCTAATGTCAACATTGATTGATAACATCAGTAGGGTACTTAATGGTTGATCATTAAACTTCTAATTGGTCCAAAACCTGACCTAAGGGGGTGACCATAGGTTGTCACCATCATTTGACACCCTTGATCACAACCATCAGTTGTTATGAAGACAACACCATAGGGTTGTTGCAATGGTACCATCATCAGGTCATGGTTTATAGAAGAAATCAACTTTAAACCCTAAAATTGACCATTGTTTGATAGGTGCTTAGCACCATAGGTTGTCAAAACAACCTGATCCAAGTAATATTATACCTTAGGAATATACACATGATCACAGGTTCATCTAGAAATGAAATCATAACATGGAACATTATAAAAATCGAAATCCAAGTCAAGCATAACTTTTTAGTGCATAAATCATCATTTTCAAGCAAGAACATGAGCTAGTAAGCTTATGGTAAGCAATAAACATGGAGCAAGTTATAAAACTTGCCTCTAATGAGAAGATGAAACCCCAAACAGAATACATATCGAGCATGGAGGGTAGAAAATCCAAGAATAAGCTATGAATTCGTCCATCTAGCACCTTTCTCCATCAAATGAGCAAACCCTAAGCATAAGGAGCAAGAAAGGTAGGGTTTTAGAGCTTTAGAGCAAATTCTACCATGGAAAAGCAAGGTTTCGACCTGGAGGAAGGTATAAGGAAGGATAAGAACAATAGTAATGGAGAAGGAAGAAAGAAAATAACTTGCCTTGGTCAAAATCCCTAGAAGATGACTTGGAAACCCTAGGTAGGGCTAAATGGAGCTCTAGGAGACCTTCTTCTCGAAAAAGAGGTTGTCTTCTACCTTAGAGCACTTGGTTCTGCATCAAAATAGAGGGGAGTCTTAGATCCAGGTTAAAGGAAAGAGAAATCAAGCATAATTTTGAACTCAAGAAAGTAAGAGGTAAATATAGCCCATGGATAAGGATAGAAGCAAGCACGAGGTGTAAAAGTAGCTTCCCCATGTGTCTATGGTCTTA
The DNA here is from genome assembly GCA_963693085.1 of Alisma plantago-aquatica. NCBI lineage: Eukaryota > Viridiplantae > Streptophyta > Magnoliopsida > Alismatales > Alismataceae > Alisma > Alisma plantago-aquatica. The sequence goes on from OY856410.1 coordinate 336,971,499, forward strand.
AATTATTAAGAATATATAAGAACACACACAAGCAGCTCCCCCACCGTCCCTATTGACCTGATTAGCTTTCTTTTGTGGAATTTTCCAGCCAATTACATAATTCATTAGTTGATAGCTATTAAGGGTAGCTCATTTGTGAAGGGGTAAACCCTAAAATACCCTTAGAGAAAACACCTTCAAACCAAGGTTTAAATAGGAGCCCCATGGATCAAAAAGATCAATAATGATGAGAGAATATCCAAGGAACATAATGCAAGTGATAAATTGCAAAGAAAACCTCTCAATTGGGTAAATTTTAGAAAAGTCTAAAATGTGCATAAAATTGCATAACTTGCTCAAATAGTGTCCAAATTGGACCAAATTTGAAACTTAAGCTTGACTTATAATTTAAAAGCATATCACAAGGTTATATTATGGTTATAAGAATTCAATTATGATAATTAAGCTCATTTAACTCATTAAGCAAGTTTAGGGGCCTTACAACTATAAACCCCTATCAGGGATTTCGCCCCTGAAATCCAAGGTAAAAAAAGATGGGTACTTCCTTTGCTCATCATCCTCTTACCTTCACATGGTTACTTACATATCATGGTGATATCACATCATTCATACATATATCCTCTTGGGTCAGCACAAAACCCGCGACCTAAGAAGACATTCTCAGTATGGAATGTAGAAACTTGTTGTGTCATCTATACAACTCTAATAATAACTTTCAACTTTAAATTCCAGATATCATCTAGAAATTATATCTATTGTATCAACACATTACTCAAAAGTCATACTTGCTGGATCTTATCAAACATAGAACATTATGTATCTCTTATCATATGTAACTTATGTCATCCACTCTAACTCTTATGCTTTGATATTTGATCATATGTTTATCTTAAAGGAACATGGTATCACATATCGATTAACCAACAAACCATCTATCCTTGATAGTGGTCTTGCCCAGCTATCACTGAACCATACACAACATTATAGAATCATGTTTTTTTAAACAACATTTAGAGGGTCATCATCAACTCTCTCTCTCTCTCTCTCTAAGGGAGAGGAATACTTGGAATGTTCATTTAATAAAAATCTCCAACCTTCACATACTTCCCATATTATTGACACATCTTGGATACTAGGATTCATTACCTTGGTATCCACCTCATGTGCTACAAGGAACTCACATCCTTATCTCATCTACTTTTACCATTATAACAAATCTAAGGGCATATAAGAGGAGTCTTCCTAATTATTGGAAGGCTCAAAAGCAAACTCATCACAAACATTATGATCTTGGAACCATAGTCCAAGCAACCTTATGCTATAATAAGCTATTCATCCTCATGTTTACAGTGAATCCACATGTACCAAGTGGCAATGATCCACTTGAAATCTGTGCCCTAGAAAGGAAAGACACAAAGTAAAACACACTTACCATATCATAGTAGTATTTTTCAAGGGTCACTAGCAAAAAGGTAACCAATTCTATTTTCATTATGCAGGTTACAACTTCTTATCTATCATTTTACCTTTTTCATTTTGGGTTCCTTGCCATTAGCATAGGAATCATAATGATTAACATATCTCATTACTCCTTCATGGATGACTATTTATCACACTTGGGTATGTTCTCTTATTTTATTATGTTTTTCAACCACTTATCAATAGGTAAATCATCATATTCTTCATTTTCTTCATTAAACATGGATCATCTCCCTTAATTTCTTTCACATGCCATGTTAATTTTTCATTAACACTTTCTTTCACACATAGGTTGGTCTGGGATTAACTCAGGTTCCACCTTATTTCTTAGTCATTGTTCCCATTCATGTTCTCATTTTGTACTTGTCATTGGAGTTCTCTCCATCTTATGTGGATTTCATACCTTGAATCACTTTATAAGCATAGACTTATCTATCTTTTACTTCATTATCTTCTTGAATCACATCTTCAAGAACTCCTTTTCTTATCTGTATTCAGATTTAGATTTCATGGTGTTGTATCTTTCTCTTATAGTTACCAAATATTCAAGTTTTGATAGATAATGATGCAATTCTCATCTTCTTCAAGGTAGGATTGAGATATACACACCATGATTTCTTATTCATTATGCTCTTTAGATTGTCTCAAAATGACTACTTGTTCAGAGTAATCAGAAAGATAACAATCTAAGAGTTCCAAACTTATCTTTCTTTAATAATTGAATACCTGGCCAGGGCACCCAAATACTGAGATTAGGCAGTATGCCCCATATTTTTATGTCATATTCCTAACTTATACATCATCCTAGTCCTAAGTCCTAGTATCCTTGTAGACTCAGTGAACATAAAGCTCTGATACCAACTTGTGAGAACATGTTACACTAAACAAGATTACTCAAAACATAAAACACAATCAATCGACAATTAACCACATACCCAAAAATATGGGTAAATTAAAACTGATTTCAACATCAACACCTTCTCAAAAACATTTACATAAGATCCCAACATCTTTCTTGCATCCATACTATGTCAAGAATTTGATACAAATTGTTCTATCATCTTAGCCACCACATATATACACAGGAGAACAATATTCATATATGCCACACAAACAAGCATTAATATGCTAACAAAAGTCTGATTCATTTGAAACACCATATACAAACTTTTTCTCGCTTGGACCTGAGAGTACGGGGACGACTCTAGGACACACTAGACATATAATCAACTTTCTCATAGATTCATTACTATAGCTCCTCCTTTCTTCCACATGTTTGTTTTCGTCACTTCAGATTACCTAAAAAGATGTGGCGAACCACAAGGGTGATACCCATATCCCAACAAGAGATATAACCTCCGACAACGTTTATTAATTACAACATTTTTATGTAATTAAATAGTTAAGCAGTTTAATCAGATATAACAAATAAGATCAGAAGTATGATGATAAAAAAAATACATAAAAGAGCATATAATAACTATCATCATTAGCCAGACTATCATCCTTTATCTTGTTGACAATATAAGCAATTCAGTAGTATATCCATATCTAGCATCATAAGCAAGTATAATAACATAGCATAGCTAACAATAGGAGCATGTCTAATTGGTTGAACATATCAAAATCATAAAAAGAGCTAACAACATAAGCACAATTATCTGGATAAGCATGATTAGCATTATATGCATCTCTAGTTACAAAGGCATGGCTAGCATGTTAAACATAACTAACAACATGATATAGCTAGCATCATGATTATAATCAGCAGTAGCAATATAGTTATCAACATAAGCATGACTACTGTATGTATGCATCCACAATCTTAAGCATATCCACAACATAAGTATATCTACCATCTCTTAATTACACTAAGCATCATCTTTATTTAAAGATAACAAACAAGAGTTATCATCCAATGTGAAATGTTGTGTATAACCCTAAACAAATATGTTATACTACTATCTTACATCTTTTATTATGCCCTGAGGAAAATTAGGATACCACTTAAACTCCAACTGACCACTGCTAAGTCAAAATCAGTGCCATACAAGATCTAGGAAGAGTCGGACTCCTAAGATCTTCTCTGGCCCCGTTCAGTATGTGCATGCCACAACGACACATAAGGTTAAGCTGCTAACAACCTAGTCCATCTTTGGTACAAGTCACGACACTAGTGAAAGGAGGTGGGTACACATACCCTACCATCCGAGGTACAACCACAGTTGTCCTCCAACCTTGTCATATATATAATCACCGAGACACAACTGCATCCGTTCTCAAACTAAGGGCTAGGTATGACCGCAATCATCCTCCCTAATCACTTGAATTGACGATGACAAGAACCCCACATACTCATCAGTATGTGCTCCAAGTTTCCCTTAGGAATACTCATTTCACCATCTGGCAAGTTCTGACACTCAGATGGATCTATCGCACATGGCACTACATGATTAGAATTTCACTTGATTAGTTGGCAATTGGGTGAATTAAGGCTGCATTAAACAAGTGGACATACAAAACCTAATTCACTTCTAACAAGCATATAAATATCACAACTTCAAAAGATATAAAATGTGTGAAACATAATTTTTCATATCATCATCACATGGTACTATTCACTTGCCATTCATGAGACCACACTTGTCATCATACTATCACAAGATAAAAATCCTTTTCACAGTATCATAGGGTATCAACCCTTATCAACACAAGAGGATTACACCTCATTCAGGGCTCAACCATGCCCAAAGGTCATTAATACAATCATGCTATACCCTACAAGATCATCATTATCTTTGCATGCCTTATAACAAGGCTCAACAACATCACTTACGTATAATACACCTGATCAACACAATATTGCATTAATGAGCTAGGAGATATTCATAAAAAATCATAGAAGGGTTATATTAACATTAACAACATTCCTTTATTACATCAACATGCAAGGAATCTAGATATGATTAACCCTCATCATATTCATGATGCACATGTTTAGGATAAGAAAGTATCAACCGTGTGGCTATAATAACCATCAATTAACACATTAGGCTTATGATCAAATTAAGGAAGTCATTCCACCATCATTCCATCATATAAGAATGTGAAACATGAATACTCATATTTATCTATTTGCATTAGAGTTAGGTTCAACATGACAAATTATATCAATATTACTAATCAACACTTATACCCAAACCCTAACTCACTGCATCCCCATTGGATCATGGATGCATAAGGTGAAGCATCACCATAACATTCCATACTATTCTCAAGTATTAACCCACACATAACTCAAGGTGTAACCATCATGTTATAGCATACATGGGTTTCAACAACAATAAGAGAATATCCCATGACTGAGTTAGTCATTCAAGGACTATTCATACCCAATTACCATCATTTAGTTATATTAAAGCTAGGTATAAAAAGCTATCCCTCATTAGGGTTACATATCAACACAATATTATTATCATCCCTTCTATTCATATGAGTGAATAGGTAATGCTACCTTATTAAGGGTAACTCTTCATTTGTTCCATCATCATTCAACCCATATCGCCATACCACAATGTCACCCAGAACCATTGGATGTTTAAAAGGTAAGACCATTGGTTGTTTACATAAGTAAACACCTTGAATGAATCATATATGATGTTATTGAGTTGTGATCTATAAAAGTCACCATTTAACCCTAGACATCATTTGTTTAACAACAATAAGGGCTCCATTGAGAGTAGGGTAAAACCCACAATCGACTGTTCATTTAAAACAAGCTATCCAATGTCAACAGGTAAGCTCCTTAAGTTGATCATATAAAGGAAACCATTTAAATCACATTATTTAAGACCAACATATTATAGTAGCCATCATTTCACTTTATTGGAGGAATAAACATTAGATCTTGACCATTGGGTCAAGTTCATATGTTAAAACCATCAATTACAGTATAGGTCCGGCCATTGCATCAAATGACCCAAGAAACCATTGCTCTAAGGCTTAATTGATGTTACAACTACAATGCTTGACTCAACATAGGATTTAGAGACCTGATCCACCATCATTAGTGACCCTTAAATCACCATAGGTTGTTAGATCAATAGTATATTCATTAATCAACATCAAATATTAAGCTAATGTCAACATTGATTGATAACATCAGTAGGGTACTTAATGGTTGATCATTAAACTTCTAATTGGTCCAAAACCTTACCTAAGGGGTGACCATAGGTTTTCACCATCATTTGATACCCTTGATCATGACCATCAGTTGTTATGAAGACAACACCATAGGGTTGTTGCAATGGTACCGTCATCGAGTCATGGTTCATAGAAGAAATCCGCTTTAAACCCTAAAATTGACCATTGTTTGATAGGTGCTTAGCACCATAGGTTGTCAAAACAACCTGATCCAAGTCATATTATACCTTAGGAATAGTATACACATGATCACAGGTTCATCTAGAACTGAAATAATAATAGGGAACATTATAAAAATTGAAATCCAAGTCAAACATAGCTTTTTAGTGCATAAATCATCATTTTCAAGCAAGAACATGAGCTAGTAAGCTTATGGTAAGCAATAAACATGGAGAAAGTTATAAAACTTTCCTCTAATGAGAATATGAAACCCCACACATAAGAAATCTCGAGAAGGTAGGGTAGAAAATCTAAGAATAAGCTATAAATTTGTCCATCTAGCACCTTTCTCCATCAAATGAGCAAACCCTAAGCATAAGGGGCAAGAAAGGTAGGATTTTAGAGCTTTAGAGAAAATTATACCATGGAAAAGCAAGGTTCCGACCTGGAGGAAGGTCTAAGGAAGGAGAAGAGCAATAGAAATGGAGAAGGAAGGAAGCAAATAACTTGCCTTGGTCAAAATCCCTAGAAGATGACCTTGGAAACCCTAGGTAGGGCTAAATGGAGTTGTAGGAGACCTTCTTCTCCAAAAAGAGGTTGTATTATACCTTAGAGCACTTGGTTCCATATAAAAAGAGACGGGAATCATTGCTACAGATTAAAGGAAAGAGAAAGCAAGCATTGTTTCGAACTTGGGCAAGGAAGAGGTAAATATAGCCCGTGGATAAGCATAGAAGCAAGCATGAGGTGTAAAAGTAGCTTCCCCATGTGTCTATGGCCTTAAATTATTAAGAATATACAAGCACACACACAAGAAGATCCCCCACCATACCTATTGACCTGATTAGATTTCTTTTTTTGAATTTCCCAACCAATAATTCATTAGTTGATAGCTACTAAAGGTAGCTCATCCGTGATGGTGTAAACCCTAAAATACCCTTGGAAAAAACACCTTCAAACCAAGGTTTAAATAGGATACCCATGTCTCAAAAAGATAAAAAATGATGATAGAATATCCAAGGAACATAATGCAAGTGATAAATTACAAAGAAAACCTCTCAATTGGGTAAATTGTAGAAAAGTCCAAAATGTGCATAAAATTGCATAACTTGCTCAAACAATGTCCAAATTGGACCAAATTTGAAACTTAAACTTGTATTATAATTTAAAAGAATATAACAAGGTTATATTAGGGTTATAAGAATTCAATTATGATAATTAAGGTCATTCAACTCATTAAGCAAATTTAGGGGCCTTACAAGAGTAGTCAGACTCTTAAACTTAAAACTCATCACTCAGGCCTCAACAACTATTATACGGGGCTGGATGTTGTAAATTAGGGTTTATCCACAGGGACAAAGAGTGGTACGTGTTAAGGACATAGATCCTTGGATTAGTTTCACCAATCAAAAGTAATATAAATCTTTGTTTTCCTTATGAAATGATGATACTTCCAAAAAATAAGAAAATTAAAATAAGTAAAACAAAAAAAGAAACAAAACAAGGGAGCATGCAAAATCAAGGAACAAGGTAACAAGTATGGATGGGGAACTTGGATTGGGTTTCACCATCTAAGGTCTCTCACCAACATCATTACTCACACCCATTGTATAGCCTTGCAAGATCACAAGCAATCATCATAGATGTATATTCCCTCCTCTCTTGAGCTTAGAATAGATCTAGATTATAAGGTTGTCTCTCTCTCTCGAGATGGAAAATAAAAAATCACAACAAAATCATATGATCATTAGCTTAAGCATTCCAACATTTTCATGTATTCTTGCAACTTGATAACACTTATATCAGGTTAATACTACTCTTTAGAGGTACTAAAATTCAAACATCACACGATTGTAGCTAATCATACAAGTGAAGAATTAAGACCAAGAGTATGAAGATAATCACCGCTAAGAGAACATATTCAATGGATCTAAGCATTGACATGTTGGAAGAACCTTAGTGGCTACTCCCAACCCTAAAAATATGTTTATCAACTTATGGTGGTGAGTAGAATTAGAAATTTTCAAATTTAATAAGACATGGAGAGGGGATGACAAAATGGATGAAGGAGATGAAGGAGGATGAATAGATCTAGAGAAGGAGAAGGGAGATACACCACTGTAACCACAAATGATCAAATGTGATGCTCATCTTCTTTTTATCTAGATCTGGAGTAGACGTAGAAGATGGCTTCTCCTTCTCTTAAAGTAGAAACCGACAGGGTGTGGTGATGGCAAGGTGTGTTATCTCTTTTGGACTTTCATATTCAGAGATCTCAAATCACTGGTAAGATGGACTATAAGTTACTGTTCGGTGCAACAACACTTCATAGTCTCTCATACGTCATAACCCTTTGTAACGTTGAGGCATTCAAGTATTTATAGACACGGCCTTTGAGGTAGTGGTCCTATCAACCACTGGTAGCTTGGGCCAAGTGGTCATAGGGCATGTAGATCCATTGATTGCTGAGATGTTGGTTCAACAGTCATTGATGGTTCAAGTCCAATGGTCGTTGAGCTAGAGCGGATCTCAGTTGTCACTGATAGTGGTGGGCCATCATTTGTTGGGTTGTTGAGACCAACATTTGCCAAAGGGATAATCTTAGTAGTCTCTGGTGTTGGAATTTTTTTCTAGAACAAACCATCGACCACTGGTGATGGGCATCCATCGGACATTGGGCGTTCTAGGTAAGTGGTTGCTCGGGTTGTAAGACCATCAGTCACTAAAGGTGTGAGCTCAATGGTCGTTGATGATACAAATCCAACGATCACTGAACTTTCAAAGCTCCCTCTTGTCATATTCCGTGCAAATAAAATATACGTATATGAAATTAGGTAGTTATTCCAAAACTTTCCAAAACAAATAGATTTATCTAAATAAAACATTGTCAAAACAATAATATGAGGGGAAAATAGGCACTTGAATTTCTACAAATTGGATGTTATCACCCCCCAAACTTAGGATCTAGTATGTCCTCAGGCTAAAAAATAGAATCAAGGCATCAAATGACTTCAAAAGTCTTTATTAGGTTAGTTTTTCTTTGGAGTGTGAAGAATGTCATTACATCAACCTTAAGTCAAGACGTATGTATGATGGCTAGGTGTTGTTAATCCTAAGACTCTCCTTTTTAAATTAGGAGTTGTGTTACTCTTATTTCCTGTTACAACCTTCTCCTGAGGAAGGATTTCTCCGTTGTAATACACCAATAATCCCTTTCCTAGTTGTACTTCACAAGGTTCTGGTTAGAAGTAGCTTTCATACCCAACTTTTGTTTTATGGAGATCCTAACTATTATGTTGGGGTAGGCTAAGGCTGAAGTGCTCCCTGCCTTTCTTAGGTTCTCTCAACCATGATTATTTTTTTAATTATAGTGTTACCCAATTTGGTTCCTAATGTAATTTCAGGTGGTTATGTGAGATTCCCTTTGAAAGGAAGGTGGGAAGTTTGGCTTCTGGGCTTGTACTCCTCAACATCATTTGAATTTTGGGCACACTGATATGGCTTTTACCGCACTAACAAATCCACCTCGGGCTAAAATCCCTAAGTTTTTACCAAAACCTTGTGTAATAGTACCACCCACAAGCAGACGGGTCTTATCGCAGTATAGTTAAGGATCAAATTCCAAGGGACAACTTTTTAAAGAATATTTCTAGTGGAATCTGGTTCAACTCAGACTAATATTTAGAACAAGAGTTGATTTGAGTTTAGTTAAACTAATTGTAAGGAAAGTAAAAGAGTGAGATTAAAATTGAGTTTAGATCAATGATGAGAATCACTGGGGTGGAATCAAGTTTCACCACCACTACACATGCAAACACATACATGCAAGATACAACTATCCAAATGGAGTAGCAAACCATCTGTTAGGAAATAGAGTTTGCGTAAGCATCTCCATGGGCTCGATGTCTCATTACCCATGAGTCACACACTTAGTACTCCAGAGATATCGCTTCATAAGTTCTCATCCGGGCATGAACCATGTTAATCAATATTCAAATCCTACGTATTGAAGTTCTCGCAACAAAGGAAAATAATAGATCATGCAAGGCAGGTTATCAATCCACAAAGCATGTATTAAACGATTAACAATGAAATGAAAAGTTATATACAGGCCATGGAATGTTATAGAATGGACATGTAAGCACGAGCATCAGGGCTAGTCCCCACACCCCAACGAAATGGACTACACACCCCTCATGATAGAAACAAAAAGAATAAGAGAGAGGGAAGATTCTGCCGTGGTCATCATGAATAAGATGGTCATGGCTCGATGGATAAATATTCTTCTACACAATTGCGAGACAGATCTGGACGAGGAGGGGAAGAACACCAAGAAGGATGAGGATGATCTTCTCTCTCCTTCCTTATCTTCTCGTTCTCTTGCTCACAGGAAATGGAGCGGTAGATGGATGAGTAGCAAGGACACCACAAGGTAGTCTTTGGTGGAAGATGATCGTCTTTCTTGGTTGGGCACAGAGCGATAGCCTGTCGATGTGGATGGAGCGGAAGTGATGCCTCAAATGAAGGAGGGTTAATATTGTAATGACATAAATCTTTTTGCATCTTATAGTAACTTGGGATAAGGTTGACATAAAAACATTATCACAATTGAGTTTTAGGTGAATTACATAACCTAAATTTGTTGTTCTTGAAATAATTACACTTAGAGTTAACCTGAAGACAAGAAAGTATAAGAGAAGGAGTTATGACTACATTCAAGAAAATGGGATCCACAACTTGCCTGTGCCAAAGATTCTTTTAGAATTAGCAAAAATTTCTAGAATTTGTTCAAAAGTTCCAAAAATTTTAAAATTTTTCCCAATCCAGGCTTATGTGCAAAATCCAAATTGCAAAATGAAAAGTTTAGGAAATCAACTTTTAATGGAAAGAGGGTATGATAGTAGTACCTCCCACACCCATTTATAACCCCCCAAACAAAATATACACTCCATCCCAGAGTGTCAAAGATGGAGGTTGTGTTGGAAAATAGGTCACATATATAAGCAATGGAAGCAAAAAAAAAAATAGATTGCCATATTCCCCATAAACCAGTGGATCATGTCAATAAATATAAAATGGAAAGGATGGTTTCTAGGATATATCTAAATTAGGAGAAAGTCCAGAGACATATTTCTCGTCGTTGTAGATGCACAATTGTCATCTAGTCACTCTTGGATTGTGTATGTGTAGCTCCTGGTCTTCACCATGCACAACAGACTGGAAAAACGTCTGCAGTGGCTCCTGTGGTCTCGCCACAAACTGTAGGATGATGTTGTCCTCCAAGTGGCAGAGAACAACATTCTGCCTCTAGAGTAGTCCACACAGACCACCGAGAACTACACGTTGCGCTACTAGAGCCAGTAGGAATGAGTTGTCCCCTTATATCAGTGTAGTAGTAACTAACATGCTCTCCCACAACTGATCCTCAGTTGTTCTCTCCTTCGCTATCCCTCCTTTTAACAGGTAGGACTTGTTAGGGATCTCTAATGGTTACCACAACCAGAGAGGATAACAATTGTCAGAGCAACTGATCCTCAACAATGTGTCTTGGGAAGCCCCCAATACCCCTCTATTTATAGCAGAGACCAGGATCATGATTCTCGATCGGTGTGGGAGTAGAAGGTTCTAGAATAATGAATATTCTAGAACCTACAAATTGTGAGACATTCAAATTGTAAAGTGAAATGGTCGTCTCTTGTGTGTGATGGTCATTTCATGCAACATCTTGTTTAGAATGAAATTGGCATTTCAAATCCAATTAATGCACAACATGACATCATCACTAATCCTTGATGCAATCAAATTTCCCCACAAACCGAGCATCTCGTGACCATGAATCGGTCATCTCTCTCATGCAAGTCGATCATCTTGTGACCAAGAACTGATTGTCTCAGTCACGTGAGATGGTCGTCTCACGACCATCATGCGAAACGGTCGTCTCGTGCCCCAGTTCTAGCAAAACTCAGTCAATTCAATTTCTAATCAATTTGACACTCCAAACAGTTAGTCCAACACTTGAACTTGATGATTCTAAGTCCAGTCAGTTGATCTATTTTTTACTTGAACACCTAAACCCCTTTAGTAATCATATTAAACATAATTCATGAATATACTCCTTTAATCTAAGTGTATCCTATGCATGTGACCCTATAGGTCCAGAATTATGTTGGCTGGTGAATGTCCATAACAACTTATGACATCACAAGCAAAGAGAGGTGCCTAGTCACACATAATTGCTACCCAAGTAATTCAAAAAGTTGGAGAACAACTTCAACCTACAATTTTTGATTAGTGTACAGTGATTGTATAGTTCCTTTATCTATGATATCCAAATTGAACTCTAGGCATGGATTCATCATCATCTACATGTTCAATCCATGTTCCTTGAACTAGAGCAAACTATCTGAGATGCATATGAATTCACATATCATATATTGAACCACACCAGTACATACACACATTTCTTAGTCTTTTTTATCAAGGGGCCTTGGATATCAATCTTCTGTAGGAGGGAAAAATCCCATCTACATCACTCACACTCAAGTCCCCAGTTGTCAAAGCTACCCAATAGTCACCTTTATGGAAACATATATTTTAGGATTATGTTTGATGATGTCAAAGTATAACCAACGACATGTGATGAGTGTAGTGACTTCATGTCTAAGAACCACAATCACCACTATCACTATGAGAGATGATTCAGACTACCATTCCATGGTCTCCATGTATCACTCTCATGGTGGGTCTGTCCGATACACAATTTTCTAACATGTATCTGTGTGAGTGACTTGATATCATATATCATGACTAAGGAGACTCTATCACTAGTCAACACACACTCTAGTCTTATGTATTACTGTTGTCTATTTTTGTTTTCACTGTAATACCGACTAGGGTCTTGATGCATGGGTTTTTAGTTATTTTCACAGTCATATTTTCCTTGATTTTATGTGTTGATTTGTCATTTATTTTATTAATTATGCATGATATGATATCAATGGCATGTGCTATCTAAATACATCAAAATGTGTTATTTTTACTATTTAAAATAGTTTGATATGCATTCTGAGTACTTATCCACGTTCTTGTGCAATTTAATGTACAACTGAGCTTCACAGACTCGGTACTACCAACACCAAACATTAGTGGTACCGACTTCACATCAGCACTGGACCAAAAGATCTGTCCAAACTCGATACTACCAACACCCAAAGTTGGTAGTATGAAAACCATGTTAGTAAGGCATAAGAAATGAATCATGGAAACTCAGTACTATCAAGTCCAGTAACTCGATACTATCGAGATGGCATCAGGGAGGAAATGCTCGAGTGACCTAAAGACTCAGTGCTATCGAGACAAGTCGATAGTACCATCATTGTGATGATTCACAGCTACCCTAGAGACTCGGTACTACCAACTCTCCAGTTGATACTAACAAATCTTCCTGATCAGGCAATTCGAATATAGAACTCTAATCCAACGACTGGCATTATTTCATTCCTTAAGTGATTCTTGTGACTTGAGGGGAGTTCGTCCAGACCTAAGGAGAGAGTCGTTTTCTGTTTCACGACACCAAAGAGAGAGGGGAGAAGATCAAGGAATCGAAGGCTTCATCTGGGACGATCCGAGCACCTCTAGAGGACAAATATGCAGCTAAAAGACAACAGATTGCACGTACAATGTAGGGGATCATCTGGACCGGGCATTCTCCTGGGGTTACCTTAGTTTTTCTAATGTTTCCCACATTTTTCTCTTTCTCTACCATGTATTTGTCAATGAAAACCATGCGGGGCTAAACCCCTTGGTTCCTTAGGACCCGTGAGTAGCTGGGACAAGCATTGTAATTGATTTTCATGCATTAACATCATCTTTATCCCTATTTTCTGGATATAAATTTATGAATTTGTCTTATTCTATTTATGTTTGATCACCATAGATAGATTATCAAACCCTTAATAATTTTGGGAGAGAGGTCAAAGGTTTGAAAAGCATAGATTTACCTATTTATTGCACCCCTTGGGAAATTTGGAGAATAAACGGGAGGAGAAACCCAAAGATTAATCATAAAGCACCTAACTAATCAATCGATTACTATGGAAATGAGATTAGCATTAGAATAGGTTGTATGGAGTTAATTGCACTGTTATATGTGGTGGAACCATTGTCATGAGGAATTTCCTTTAATATGAGTAACTTAATCTTTAAGCTTGTTTCATTTCTACATTTGTTTCTACTCAATCAATCCAATTCAACTATTTCACCGACCTAGCTGATCAGACTATAGTTAGTAGTAGTATTCTGGAGTATGTTTCCTTGTGTTTGACTTGGGCCTCAAAAGGTCTGTATTACTTCGATATGTTCACTTGGATATAACGCATGGTAAACACATGTCATATTTTTGGCATTGCTGTTGGGGAAAAGGCAACATCTAGCACTACAAGTGATGTGGTCATCCATTCTGGGCCAACCCTTTTTATTTTTTAATTTTATTTGACTTAAAAGCTTAATTATAATATCATTATTGTTTCCCACTCCAATATCATGTTCTGACAATTATTTTTGTTGCTTCAAGGTACTAGTGCATGGTGCATACCTAAGCCCACGAGTACAGAGAGTCGTTTTCATCGGGTTTCAGTCAAGTAGAACTCCTTCACAGAGAAAGGGAATTTGGAAGATCTATAGATAGATTCAACCAAACTCCACCACCAACACTGTCGCTTGAACGAACTAAAACACAAGAGGAACCTAAATCAGCAGAAATGGACAATGGAGCAGAAGAGAAGATGATATGGGAGAGGATTTGAGCCTCATCCTCTACAACTCAAAAAGGACCAATCAAAAGGCAAGCCATCAATGTGGGCAGCTATAAGATCGATCTAGGACTGATCTCTCTAGTCAAATCTCAAGCTTTCCATGGCCATAGTTCTAAAGACCCGATGACACACATCAGTAACTTTGTTGAGAACTGTGATATGGTCAAGATAGATAGAAGACCGACGAATGTCATATATCTAAATTTGTTCCCATAATCTCTAGCAGACAGAGCAAAGTCTTGGTTTCATAATCTCGATGATGAGTGTATCGATACATGGGATCAGATGATCGATGCTTTCTTCGAGCATTATTTTCCTCCATAGAAGACAAATGCCTGGTGAAGAACATCCATAATTTTAGACAGTAGGCCGATGAAGCATATTCTGAAGCATGGAAGAGATTCCAAAATATGTTGCGGAAGATACCACATCACGGTATTGATTTGTTGGGGTAGTCAAAGATCTTCTACTATAATTTGTATAAGGGAGAGAGAACCAACCTTGACAGTGCAGGAGTAGATTTCTTCCTCAACAACAAACCCACCCCCATCATGAGATATTAAAGAACATGTCAAAGAACCAGTCATGAGGCAATGAGAGAGAGCTTCTGGAAACTATCAAAAGTGTCAGGGAGTCCAAGGTCATCTCTTTGCTAAATGAGAAGCTAGACCTGATTGCCAAAAAGTTGTGTGTTAATGATAGACCACCTTCAGAAGAAGAAGAAGAAGAGGAGGAGGAGTGCAAGGTTATGCACCAACAACAACAGTATAGGGGCAGTGACTATTCATGGAGGAAAGATCCTAAGTTCTCATGGAAGGATCCCAACAATTTCCAACAAGACCCATATTAGGCACAACAACCCAAGCCACAATAGTTTGGTGGCCAAGCACAATATCAACAAGAATAAAAGAAGATTGATCGTATTGAAGAAATTCTTGGAAAGTTGGTCAACTAGAATGAAGTGCTTATTGATAAAAGTCATAGAGAACTCTAGAACAAAGGGGCATGGATCCACATTATGGAAACTCAGATCTCTCAAATAGCAGCAGATGTGGGTACATTGAAGAAGCCAAACCAGCAGGGGTTCCCAGCAAATACTAATATGCCTTCAAGAAATCAACATGTCAAGGAAGTCCTACTCCGCAGTGGTAGGAAGGTGATAATGATGCACCATCAAGTTTAGACACAGGTGATGTTACGAGATCAACAACTCATACTATGACAGTGGATGCAGATGAACCAAACAAGTTAGAAAAGAAGAAGAAAACTGAGGAGCATGTTGATGAGGTGGAGGGTACTAGAACAAAAACTTATATATCGCCTCACTAGAGGAAACTAGTGACCCCAATGCCCTTTCCAAATACCTTTAAGGCAACCAAAGTAGATCGGCGGTTCAAGAAGTTCCTAGATGGTTTCAAGAAATTATCTATCAATATTCCACTCATCGATGCAGTTGAGTAGATACCATCATACGACACATTCTTGAAGGACATAATCACTAAGAAGAGGAGGATCCCTAAGGATGATGTGGTGGTGTTAAAGGAGCAGGTGAGTTCTTTTATTCTGGGAATGCTACCTCCAAATAGATAGGATCCAAGTTGTTTCAACATCACTTGTTTCATAGGAAAGACCAAGTTCGGTGAAGCTCTATGTGATTCAGGGTCAAGAATCAACATTATGCCCCTATCAACTTTCAAGAAGCTCGGTCTTAAGGAATCTAGGAAGAGCAGCATGAATATTCAATTGGCAGACAATTATGTAATTAAACCATATGGTATTTTTGAAGATGTTCTGGTAAAATTAGATAGGTTTGTCTTCCCTACATATTTCATGGTCATGGAAATGCAGGATGATCATGGCAATGAGCTTTTTCTATGGAGGCCATTCCAAGCTATGGATGACATGATTTTGGAGATGGGCCAAGGACGTTTGAAAATGGGTATCTAGGATGACATGTTTGAAATCAAGATGCCTGAGTAGTCACAAGCTAAGGGGAGAAAAGCACAATGCAACATGCAACAGGTGGAGGGAAAGATTTCTCTATTTCTTGGGAAGCCATTTCTAAACATGGCTCACATGATGACCAAGGTAGAAAGGGGCACTTTAGCAGTTGATATCATGGAAAACACTAAGGTGATCTCACTAACCAAAGTAGTGCATTAATCGAAGGATGAAGAAGAAGACTATGATCCATCTACCATAGAAGAGGCCACTGTTGATTCCTTACTGCAAACATATCCAGACTTACCTTTGGAAGCATGCTGGATGAATATAGTGGAATAAAGTACACACAACCTCTCTCTAGAAGAGTGTATATTGATGTTGAAGGTGGTACCCTACTACTATATATGCAAGATATTTTGAAGATCTGGGACCACCTCCTCCGCCATTGGTTCCATCTCTACTGAGCCCACCTGAGTTGAAGTTGAAGCCGTCATCGCCACATCTGAAGTATGTCTTTCAGGCTATGATTTGTGCATGGTTGTGTGGTTGATTAATCCTATTTTATCTCAATCTGTGTACCGAGCCTCTATCTTATCTTCCCAATGTAAAGTTAATTATTTCCTACCCTTGCTCCTTTCAAAAGTAAGTTGAGGTTTCTCTATAATCATGTAATAGTAGGATAGTTTACTTTCCTATTATGGAGAAGAAGAAAGACGTTATGATGATGCCAACCAACTATTTTTAAGATGAGACGATTGGTTGGAGGATGGAGAAGGACTAGAAGGATGAGACAAACTGATCTCCTTGTGGATCCAACCGATCAGCTGGAGGAGTCAGCAAATGGTGGACAGAATAACCAGAAGACTGGTGAGACCACCAAATGACCAGCTAGGAGGTTTTTTGATCGGTTCAAAGGTTAAATCAATCAACCCAAATTGGAAAGCATAGATCTTCATCAATAATAGATTTTTGCATGTGATGTAGACCTAGGTTGTGGTAATTCCTTGTGGCTCTAAGGAATTACATTAGGCTAGCCATAACCATCACTTTTTGTTTATTGCATGCTTGCATTATGGGATATCACATGTATATGATACATACTATATATGTGATGATTGGATATAGTATACATATTTATAAATACAAAACCCCTCAATTTAAAATATTAAGTCTAAGATGCTTTCCATTAGGAAAACACATGAAAAACTTGATCGCCCAAGCGTAGGTTATGTCTTCTCATGGTGTGCCATCTATCTCGTGGAAGTGTGATGGTAGATATGTAGGTTCTACCTTCACAGGGGGCATATCTATAGTGTTGGCTATTGGTTCAGGCTTAACTGGTGATTCTTACAGTGTCTAGGCCCAGAGGCATGTAGATGATTATGGCAAAGAGTTGTGCATATCATCTATCCAGAATTGCATATGATGCAATTGGCAAAAGTTCCTTACCTTGTTAATTGACTGTGTTTTGCGGTGTTGATCGGGATATAGTTGAATCATCTCGGATCTAGCTGACTAGAATGTTGTATGTTGCAATATTGTGAATCGATACATGAGGGTTATCAATTTGAACAAACTATTGAGAGTGGTTGTTAATTTAAAACCTAATTAGTATCATCAAATACATCAAATCAAAGCAAACCAAATCAAAAATGTTTTCCAAAGTTGCAATATCTCTTTGTAGAATCTAACGTCAAACACAAATATGTTCAAATCATGACCAGTTCTTAAGAAGGAAAAAACGGGATAAAGTTCCACAATTGGTTAAGGACTTTGAGAAATGTTCTCATCAATGACTGAAAACTCTATGTCCTTGAAAGACTAGAGCCAAATGAACCCGCTCCAAATTCACCTAAAGGCTAAATGAATGCTTATTGGAAGCATGCCAATGATGCCATAGACATTGAGTACCTTATGTTGTGCAGTATAAGCTATGAGTTGCATGAAAAACATGAAAGCATGGACATTCTTGAGATGGTAACACATCTTAAGAATCATATAAAGCAAGAATGGTATAATGTTTTTGAAGTGCTATTTGAGTATAAACTGACAGATGGAGATCAAGTACAACCCCATGTGCTCTGTATGATTGGGCATGTGGAATGACTGGGATTTTTATCCAGTCAAGAGTTGATTGTGGGTATGATTCTACAAATTTTTGTATGAATCATATAGTCAGTTTATCACGTGTTTGGCATGTTTATGCCAACACATGAAAGAAGAAAGGACATATATGTGATGGTGATTAGCAGAAATGAGTCCAAGGGAAAAGGCAAGGACAAGAAAAGTTTTGAGGCTAAGCTGAAGTCCAAGTCTTCTACACTCAATTTATGGAGAAGGGTAAGTGGAAAAGGAATATGTCCTTTTCAGTTAAAGGATAAAGAAAAAAAAATGCCACCATTGTCACCTGTCTGGACATTGGAAAGAACTATCCTCTTTATAGAGGATCTCAGGAAGAAGATGGAGATGGATCTCTCTACTTTAGGACCTGAGAAGAAGTAAGATAGAACTGTATGAAGCAAGGGTTGTTGCCTATACAATAAAGTTTTCATTCATGGGCACATAATAGAATTAGAGAATCGCTATTATGCACCTGCCGTTTAAGAAAACATCATATATCTTGTGTGATAAGAGCAATATGTTTCATTTTATAGTATATGATATTTTATGGTGATGCCCTATGTCTCACAAACTATACTTGGTATTTGTAGAGAAAAATGTTTATGACACATATATTGAATGACTTGATGACTCAAATAATGAATACATATAGCATTCTCATCTAGAGAACATAAATGAGAAGTGCATTTCTAGAATCCATAATGATGGTTATCTAGACTCTTTTAGTCATTGAACCAATAGAGACATGCAAGTCTTATTTATTGGGGAATATGACAAGAGAATTTTCACTAGATGTAGTGGGATATAGACTATTCCATTAGAACTAGTACATACTAATGTACATAGACCTTTTATAATAAATGCTAAGGGTAGTTACCAGTATCTCATTATATTTACTGATGCTATCAGTAGATAGAAAGTTTGTATTTGACGACATACAAATTTGAATCTCTTGAAGTGTTCAGGGAGATTATAAATGAAGTACATAACTAAGTTGGTAAAAGTATTAAGATTCTTTGATGTTATAAATGTTGAGATATTTTAAACCAAGAGTTTGAGAACCTTCTGGGAGATCATGATAATGTATCATGATGAGCTCCACCTGAAACACAGTGATAGTATATCACGAAAGTGTATCAGATCAAAGGTATCACACCTTGTTAGTTCATGGTGTGGTTATCAATTGAAATCTATATGATCTTCAAATTTTTTATTGGGGCGCGTGCTTAACACTAAAAAATGTATTGTCTAAAATTGGTTCAAGAGACACCATATGAGATATGAAATGGGAGGTGTCTCAATGTGTCTTTTATAGTGATTAGGGATGAATGCTTATATGAGAATATTAGTTCTTAAAAGGATTCATCCACAAATCACATAAATGTTATTTGTTAAATACTACTCTTATCCCAATCTACCAACAAAGTGTTTGTTGGTTTGTATGATTGTATTCCTAAAGATGAACTTAGCTCCAAAGGAATTAGTGGGATTAAAAGTATAACTCAAAATGTTTGAGACAAATAAGAAAACATTGAACCTAAAGAGTTACAATAGGAACAAGGAGAATCATGAGTTGTTGGGGAATCTCAAGTTCCTTATGTAACAATGCAGAACTCATAGTTCTAGAACACACCTTTAGTTTGAAAGATAATGATATCTTATAACTCAAAAAGGTGGTGAGTTAGTGGGTGAGTCCCAGTTGGAGCCGCCAAGCCAGGGGAAACCATTGCATGGGGGTGTCTCATTTTCAGAAAGAGATGAGGGACAAGTTCACATGGGAGTCCCCATGGGGGGTGGCTTCACACAATTCTCGATTGAGAGAGGTTAGAAAATCACTAAAAAGGAAAAAAAGAATGAAAGTCATATGATTTACTACAGTACTCCAACAAGCCCTCTTGCTTCGCTCGAGATACTTCATTCCTCTCCCTATTGGTCAAGTGACTTCACTCCTTGACTTCTACCTCTGGGCCCATATTATAAAGGACAAAATCCACAAACTCGAGTCATTTGTTCTGTGTGAATCTTTGAGAAATGTTGTTCCTAGGTCTTCTTACGCTTACCTAAGGTAAGCTCTGGATTGGACCTCCCAACAACAACCCCCATTTCTTTCCAGTCCCTGATGGTGGGGGGCTTTTCTTTTGAAGGAAGACCAAGCTCCTTCATTTTGGGGACCCCAATGGAGGAAGTAAAAAGGGATATAGGTGTGACATTTGCTATTATGAGGAGGGTTGCTTGCCTTTTTGACAGCTTGGCTTCACCCTCGCTCCCATGTAGTGGTCGGACTCCCAACGGAGTCCTCCTACCATATCGAGATGCCTATAGAAATCATAGATGATGACTCAACAAACAACTTAGAAACTATTGAGGGACCAAAACATGAGAAATGGATTGAGGCCAGAAGATTATGGATGGAGTTTGTGTACACCAACAAGGTATGACCTTGTTGGATCCCCCTAAAGGAGTACAACCTATAGGGTGCATTAGGGTCTTTGTAAGAAGACCAACATGGATTGGTATATTGGTTGCAAAGAGTTTTATGCAAGTTCAAAGTGTTGAACATGATGAGGTCTTTGACCAGTTACCATAGTTAAATCCATCAGGATCATGTTTGTTGTTGCAGCTTATTAAGACTAGTGAGATTTGGCATATGGATTTTAAAACTACATTCTTTAATTGGAAAAATCATGAGGATGTGTATGTGACATAGCCTAAAGGTTTTATAAATTCCATAATACAAATAAAGTCTATAAGCTACAAAGGTCAGTATGTGGATTGAAGAAAGAATCTCAGAAGTGGAATCTTCTATTTTATAAGATAATCAAAGGGTTAGACTTAAGTCAAGATGAAGATGAAATTTGTGATTGCAAAAGATTTAGTGGGAGCATACTTATATTCCACATAATGATGGGGAATAATATCCTTATCCTGTAAATGTTAAAACTTGGCTGGAAACACCTTCTTTATGAAGGGTTTAGGCAATACATCCTATGTGATAGGATAGAGATCTATAGAGAAATATCAGGAAAGTTTCTTGACCTAATTAAAAGAACATACATTGGCAAGGTGTTGAAGGGTTCAACATGCAAGACTCAATGAGAGATAAACTTATCCACATTCCATGGAGTTAGTCTCTCTGGATCCTAGTGTCCCAGTTCTTATGAAGAACATGAACACATGGAATACATGCCATATGCATTCACAATTGGATCTATGTTGAATGCAATGTTATGTACTTATCTAATTATCTCATATGTAGTGGACATGACAAGAGGATATCCAATCATCTCATATGTATTAGACATGATGAGAAGACATAAATATACCTATTTAGAAATCTTGTATGTATTAGACATGACAATAGGGTATATGTCAGATGCCAGTGAGAGTCACTAGACTACCATAAACAATTTCCTTAAGTGCTTATTAAACACTAAAAGGATTTGTTCCTTGGTTATGGTAATAATAAAGAATTGGGTGTAAAGGGTTACACCAATGCAAGCTTCCAAATGGAAAAAGTAACGATCGCAATCTAAATTTATGTTTGACATTGAATGAGAAATGTAAGCTAGAATGGGTTTTGAGCAAATGATAGTTGTTCAAATCTACAAAATAAGTCGAGTATCTTTGTGTTATGAGATCAAAAAAGGATATTGTATGGATCAAGAAGTTCATAAAAGTGAAGTTGTGTGGGGTTCCAACCATTGATGACATAGTAGAAATACTTTGAGAACAATGGAGCTATATGATAGGCTGGGAATCTCATATATCATACTACATCAGTTCCATTTCATGCAAAAGGTCACACATTGAATAGATGTGAAAATTGAAAAATACTGACTTTAAGCAAATGTTGCTAAACCAGCTATAAAAGCACTTGCGCAGTAGAAACATTGTGGACATGTTGAAGATCACTTAGAATACAATTCCTGGATAATTGGCTCAAAGTGCAAGTGGGAGTCTATTGGTATGTATGCCCAAACAGCCAATCATATGATTAGAGTGTGGCACTAAATACATGATTTGATAATAATAATAAAGGTAATTTTGTCTAATATGTTTGTCTCTATCATGAGATGTTGACACAGACACAAGTATATGTCTAAAGAATGATGATACTCGATGACATATGTCTTCAAGTACGTGACTTGAAGAATGAGATCATACAGATGCTACGAGTACATCCATCCTTATTATGTCATGACACGTGTTTACCGTGCATTATACGCAAGTGAACGTATCAAAGTAATACAAGCTTTTTGAGGCCTGCGTCGAACATAGGGAAACATACTCCAGAATACTACTACTAACTATGGTCTGATCAGCTAGGTCGGTGAAATAGTTGAATTGGTTTGATTGAGTAGAAACAAATGCAGAAATGAAACAAGCTTAAATATTAAGTTACTCAGATTAAATGAAATGCCTCAGGACAATGGTTTCACCACAGATAACATTGCAATTAACTCCACACACTAATATCTATTATCCCTATCCCTGGATAAAGAGCCTGTAGCAAGAACTACCCACTCCCGTAGTGTAGTTTACTACCTATTCTAATGCCAATCCCATTTCCACAGTAATTGATTGATTAGTTAGGTGTTTTACGATTAATCTCTGGGTTTCTCCTCCCATTTGTTATCCACCTTTACCAAGGGGTGCAATAAATGGGTAAATCTATGTTTTTCCAACCCTTAACCTCTCTACTGAAATGACTGAGGGTTTGATAATCTATCTGTAGTGATCAAGCATAAACAGAACAAGACAATTTCATAAATTTAAATCTAGAAAATAGGGATAAAGATGATGTTAATGCCTGGAAATAAATTATAATGCTTATACAGGCTACTCCCGGGTCCCAAGGAATCAAAGGGTTTAGCCCCGCATAGTTTTTATTGACAAATACATGGTGGAAAAAGAGAAAAAAGTGAGAAACATTAGAAAAACTAAGGTAACCCCTATAGAATGCCCAATCTGGATGATCCCCTACGTCATACGTACAATCTGTTGTCTTTTGGCTGCATATTTTCCCTTCAGAGGTGATAGGATTGTCCTAAATGAGGCCTTCAGTTCCTTTCTATTTTCCCCTCTCTCTCCGGTGTCGTGTAATGAAAAATGGCTCTCTCCTTAGGTTTGGACAAACTCTTCTCAAGTCATAGGAATCACTTAAGGCATGAAATAATGCTAGATGTTGGATTAGAGTGCTATCTTCAGATTGGCTGATCGGGCAGACTCGATAGTATTGACTGGAGAGTCGATAGTATCAAGTCTCTAGGATAGCTATGATTCATCACAATTTTAATACTATTGACTTGTCTCGATAGCATCGAGTCTTTAGGTTGCTCGACCACTGCCTCCCTGATGCTATCTCGGTAGTATCGAGTTACTGGACTCGGTAGTACCGAGTTTCCATGATTCATTTCTTGTGCTTTACGAACATGGTTTTGGTACTACTGAATTTGGGTGTCGGTAGTATCAAGTCTAGGTGAGTCTTCTGGTCCAGTGCTGATGTGAAGTCGGTACCATCGATTTTTGGTGTCAGTAGTACCGAGTTTGTGAAGCTCAGTTGTACCTAAAATTGTGCAAGAACGTGGATAAGTACTTAGAATGCATATCAAACCATTTTAAATAGTAAAAATCATACATTTTGATGCATTTAGATAGCACATGCCACTGATAGAATTTCATACATAATTAATCAAATAAATGACAAATCAACACATAAAATCAAGGAAAATATGCCTGTGAAAATGACTAAAACCCCATGCATCAAACTCCCCTAAGCTTAAATGTTGCTCATCCTCAAGCAACACTCTCTTGGATCTCTTTGATATAAGTTAGCAAAAGGACATAACACTTGGACTCTTTTCCTAATCAGTCCACCAAACAATCCCAAAACTGGCCTTCAATGACCACTGAACCAATAACTGCTATAAAGTGACCAAAAATTCCGATAAAAACTGTCCACCTTTTGATCAATGAACACTATCAAGAAAGCAATTCATATCATAATTATTCAGGCATTCGCTTGGTGCATTATGTGATTCTGTATTCTAAATTGCTCTCTCCTAACTACAAACTAATTGGAAGCATATCTCCTTATAAGAATGGATGAGGAGAAAAAACATGTGGGTGGCCTAACAATAAGAGAAATTAGTGATATGAAATCGGTGGCAAACGAAGAATCACAAGTACATCCAAATTATTTATGCAAAAGTATGATGACCAACATGAGTGAAAAGAATGTCATGCATGAATCCTAATGCCTAATGTCTTTCTCCTTTTTTCTATCGAATGATGCACATGTGTCAAGCAATCTCATCAACAAATAATGAGACTATCAAAAACAAACAAAAGAATGCATCATGTGGATCAATTCATCTCTTCAAGAAGAGTTAAGGACATAGTTTCTCCCTAAGAAACTTTGACATTGTTTTTTTTTTCTCTTTTTCCTCTTTTTTCTTTCATCAACATGATTGGATTTATGCTAGGGCTTTCATTTCATACTATTTGATGTGGAGGTATGTCTCTGCTTCAATCTTCATAACTCAAGACTA
The DNA here is from genome assembly GCA_963693085.1 of Alisma plantago-aquatica. Classification (NCBI taxonomy): domain Eukaryota; kingdom Viridiplantae; phylum Streptophyta; class Magnoliopsida; order Alismatales; family Alismataceae; genus Alisma; species Alisma plantago-aquatica. The sequence goes on from OY856410.1 coordinate 336,996,769, forward strand.
AAATCCACATGAAAAAAAATAATTGAATGCAATGAAATGTATGTAATCTATATGAAATTATTATGCAACTAAAAAGGTATGCACTAAAATTGGTCATGCATACAAATGCAAGATAATCTATCATGTCCCTATTATGCCTTGCCATGCAATCAAAAGGAAATAAATTGGAGTACTCATTCATCTTGAGTTGGTGAGTCAAAAATGGATGGAGGAGATAGTTGGAATCACATAACTAAGATACAATTCCTTTCATAAGATTATGAAATGTCCCTCTTTAATGACATGTGCATAGGGTAATCTTAAGGTTTCTTTCTTATATTTCCATTTAAGATATCGTTAACGATTTGATCATATTTGGATCAACAACATCGTCATTCATATTCCAAGTTGATTTAGATGTTCATTGATGTCCTATGTCCTAAAGTTGACTTAACAAAACACTTCCGCAAGTGGTGTTGAAGAAAGATTTTTCAATTCAGCTATGAAGAGGTGACCATTACCTTACAAAGAAACCTATGAGTACAATCTATTCAATATACAAAACCATGCATTTACTGCTCCACGATTACACTACATAGGTGTGGATCCTAAAATTGCATAAACCAAAAATAAAAATAAAACAACTATGATAAAAAGAAAATAAAGACTAAGATAGATGGTTGTTCCAGCACCCCCTAAGCTTGAATAAGACTATGTCCACATAGTCAATACTCACACTTAAGAGGTGAAATAGCAGTATCATTGCTCAAAATAGAGGAGGTGGTGGATGTGGCATGTTGGGGTCATGGGGAGGAAACATCCCCTAAAAAGATAGATCTAACGACAAAATTTGCGGTAGCTGCAGGTACCCTCCAAAGTACCCCTGGTTCCAGTAACGATCGAAGAATGGCTGCTGATATTGCTCCATCCATTGCAGGAGCATGTGGACATTCTCTTGGTTAGCCAAGAGAAGACACTCATTCTCATATATTTCCTACTGATTTTAGTACAATTGTCCTTGTATCTCCTACACACCAGCCAGTGTTGCATGATGTTGCTAATATCCTATCTGGATCTCCTGCAACATCCCATACATATCCTCCATGTTATACGGGTCATGCTCCTCCTAAGAAGGGGGAAGGGTAGATGATGTCGAGGTAGCATAGGTGTAGGTCCGCTTACATGGGACCGCTCTCTGGGTAATGGGGATGGTGGGCTCCACCTCCTCAACTTCATCGTCAGAGTCACCATCATCACCTTGATGCTTTTCGTCGTCATGGACTTCTGCCCTGAGTTTGTCTTCTTCCTCCACCAAAGATGTGCTACTCCTCACAAATTGAAAATGGGGTCGGGGAGGCTGCGCTCCCTGAACCATTGATGTGCACAAATCATATCATCTTTTGGATCATGTTTGGTTGCAAATCCATGTTGTTTTGACTCAATTATCACTCTCATTCATGCTAGATTCTATATTTTTAGCTATTCTTACTTGTCTCATGGTTTGGATTGTAGGTACTACATTTTGCAATGAAATGATGAGGAATATATCATATTATTACTTATTGGATCACTTCTCAAGTATCTACATGCTTTGGGGTTCGAAACTATGCAAATACCACTTTTATGGCATGTAAATCGGACCTACACACTGAAAGTTATGAGCAAAATACACAACAACCCAGAATAGCCAGGTGCACGCTGTGTTTTAAAAATGCACGCCGTGCACCTGGGAGCATTGAGCAGACTGAGAGTTTCTGGAAAGTTGCACGACGTGCACACAATTGCACGGCATGCACCTGGGAGCTAAAAGTTTCTGGAAAGTTGCACGGCGTGTATTTCTTCAGCGCACGCTGTGTACCTGTGAGGTGAAAGATTCTAGAAATTTGCACGATGTGCACTTCTTCAGCGCACACCATGCACAGTGCATTCTGGAGAAAACTGGAAGTTTCAGGAAAGTTGCACGACATGCACTTACGGTACACGACGTGCACCTGGCAGATTTAGAAATTTAAAAAATATGAGTGTTTGTTTAAAATGAAAGGGGAACTGAATGGGCGGTTATCTCGGGTCATTTTGTGGAATTTCCCTCGTCCTAGAGCCAGAGGAGAGCAGAGGAAGGGCGATTTTGGGTGAAAGAAGGTGGTTTCTTACTAAAGAACGTACATTCTTCTTCTCTTCTTCTCCAAGGTGCAGCAGAGCTTATTCACTCCACCAAGCTTCTTGGGAGAGAGGTTTGCCCAGTTTGGAGTAGCTGTAGAAGTGGGATTTCATCCTCAAGTCAGAATTCTACCTTTCTTTAGTTACCCCTTGGGATTACTTAGTTTTTCCTTCTCTAAATCATGTTGAATTCTGAAAATTCTGCACATTTTCTACTGTACACTATCATGGATGAGTAGTTCCTTTTTCTTAGGCATGGGAGAGTAGCTCCCATGTCATAGCTTGTATGAACAAATGAATTTCATACTAAATGTTAATTTCTTTCATGTTCCAAGAGTTGTTTCAGATCTGAAATGCTTGTTGGTGTGATTGGCCATCATACTTACATGTTTTATGTTTTCTTTCATAATCTAAGAAGATGTGTTTGAGAGTATGGAGTTACTCTTTTGCAACTTGTCCTTGACCACGAGAGTGGCTAGGATTATGTTGAGGAGCAAGGTTTGTGATTTGAAATGAAATACATACAGGAGAGTGATGTATAGAGTTAAAATCATCATCACTTCACCGGGAGGTGAGTGATGACTACAAACCTCCTTTGCAAATTAATTAACATGTTAAAATTCGTATTTTATTATAAGTTATGATGTGATAGTAAAATCCCAAGTCTAAGATCCTTCCATATCTGAATCTTAACCTTTCTTAAGTGATAATTTACTATTTTTTTTTTAAATCTATAATTTAGTTGTTCTAATCCAATCATCTTGTGTACAATGATCTAGATTATTGAAAATCATAACTCTTGTGCCTAACTAACCAACGATCATGGTGGTCGACCTTGACTACAATTACTCTTATATATTTGTGGGATATAGCTGGTTGAGTAAAAGATCATTCTTAATGATTGAAACTCGTTAGTGTAAACAACCAACAAGTTTTTGGCGTCGTTGCTGGGTAGCATTGATATTCCTGTTAGAGTAAGAGTTGTTGATAAGTAAATGAGACTAGATCACAACCTTCATATCCACCATCATATCCATAAATCATAATTCATCATGATCATCATAATTTGTTGTATCTTCCATGCTTGTTTTTGTATCTCACTCACCTTGTTTATTTGCAGGAGCATATGGGGTGTTCATAAAAAGATCCTTGAACCATGTATATCTCTACATTCATAAAATGAACACATCATTTGTAGCCCTCATGGATAAAGAAGGAGTGAAACCCAAACATGTATGGAGGAATCACAACCCACACAACCATCATCCATGTCACCATCATCCAAACAACATTCACCCATGCATTCTTCATCCACATCACCATCATTCACACCTAATTCACCACCAACACCCATACCACATTCTTCCACACCCTCATATCCACCACCTTCATCCATACCACATACACCACCACCATCTACACCACATCCACCTAATCCTCTGGATTCACATGAAGAACTAGTCAAGGAGGATGACCTTCCTCTTAAGGACTACTTTGGTATATCTGAAATGCACATGAGTGGGCCTATTAATATTTCAAAATTTGAGGCAAAGGAGTTTTCTATCAGCCCAGCCATCATACAATTGCTACAACTGAATGCATTTAGAGGGACACCAATGGAGGATCCAAACCTCCACATTGTTGAATTTCTGCAGTTGCTAAGCACCATAAAGATATATGGTGTTCCTACTGATGGGATACACCTAATCCTTTTTCCATTCTCTCTTAGAGATAGAGCCAAGTCATGGCTCTATACTTTGCCAAAGAATTCAATCGACACTTGTGAGGAGCTTCTAAAGGTCTTTTTGGCAAGATATTTCCCCCTAGTAAAACTTTACATCTGAGGAGTCAACTCATCAATTATTCTGAAAGGGATGGAGAGACCTTGTATGATGCATGGGAGAGGTTCAAAGATCTTCAACATCTTTGTCCACATCACGGTCTAAGAAATTGGCTTCTATTACAATCTTTCTATAACGATTTGTGCTACAATACAAGGATGTATATTGATGCAACTACAAATGGAGCTCTAATGAACAAATCTTATGGAGAAGCCTATGCTATTATTGAAGATACGACATCAAATTATTGCCAATAGAGTACAGCTACAAGCTACCACCCATCCTTTTCACATACTACTTATGAAATGCAAGTGGAAGATCACACAGTCGGTGCAATAGACTTGATTGCAGCAAGGCCAGACACTTTGCCACAAAGGTTTGAGAATCTAAGCACTCAACTAATTCAAACAACCAACAATATTTGTGATGCATGTGGGTTTCTTGGACACTCATCTTCTGCAAGTTATGCTTCTTCTATTTATCCTCCAATGGGCTACACTCCACCAGACTTCTACAACAATGTGAACCCAAATTTCATTCAGCCACAACAACCACAAGTAACTTCTAGATTAGAGTCCATGCTTGCAACATTTATTTCAGCTCAAATGCAGAAAAATGAGGAGTTCCATCAACAAAGACAATCAATGAAGGGTGCCATTTGACAACTCTCTTCCAAGGTGGACGATATTTCCACTCATGCACACATCTTGGAGAAACAAATTGCCCATCAAGCTCTTTCTAGCAAAGAAGCATTTCCACCTTTGTTTCCTAATCCACCAAAGATGAATCCTACATATTTCTGGCCGGTGACATTGAAGAATGGAGTTGTTATAGAGGTATATCCTTCAAAGTATGATGATGCTAATACCCATGATGATTATGAAGTTGCAACTAAAGGAGAGAAAGTTGCAACACATGCTCTACATGTTGATTCTTCAAGCAAGCCACATGTCCTTCCTCCTCACATTCTAGATGACACATTGCTTTATAATGAGAACACTCTTCCCAACTCATATTTTGATGATACTTTAAAGGAGAATGAAAAGACAAATAGTATTGGCATACAAAAGACTATTCTTGCTGTAGCTCATAGGTGCTTTCTCTTGCCCCAAATCAAGTACATATTTGTAATGAGGCATCAATCTTTAGCACAACAATTTCCAGCTGCAAATCAGAGCACCGATCCTCCATGGACTTTGATGTTTCCACCATGATGAGGTACCCGGTTGCAACCTTTTTAGTTTGATTTATGCAATGAGGACACTACAAATGTCAAGCTTAGGGGGGAGCAACCGTATGGTAACCTAGTTCTTTTAGCTTTTCCCTTTCATGTTATTTGCTTCTTGTCATTTGCTTTTATTTTGTGTTCACATTTCAGTCTTTTATTTTCAATTTTGCTCTTCTTGTGGAAAATCTAGTATGATATGAGGTTTATCTTTTATATGTGGATAGAACTCCTATTCTTAATTTATTATCCTCTTTTGATGAGAAATATCATTTGGAGAAATTGTAAAAGACATGCATTAATCATATGAAACCTTTTGGCCATCAACATGTGCTTAACAATGGTTTATGCTTCTAGCCTAAACATTCATCTTTCACATCCTTGATTGTTTAAAACATGTAATGGTTTCAATTTTTGTGAGTAAATCAACTTTACAACATCATTTAGAATATGGGATGCCCTTGCCAAGATCTTGGTGCATTTTCAACCACTCTTTCAATGAAAAAAACTTTCAAAACAAATGAATGAAATCTAGCTAATGTTGCAATTTAGTTGACTTTGCTATGTTTTAGAAAAAATTTAAAATTTCTTTTGGCCTATTTAACCCACCTCTTAAAATATGTCTAAACCACCCACATATCATGCTATCCTAGTGTAAGTCCAATCTGGCCATGATGGTTAGGTGGTATGTCTTAAAAGAGGGTAAAATACCCCAACCGACTCTCCATGTGTGCATAAACCTACATTAGTAGCCGAGTGCCGAAACACATAATCCATTGTCACATCATTTTTGGAAAGAAGGAGAGTACAACTAAAATTGTTAATTTTAACTAAGATTTCATCTTTTGTATCCTTAATAGTTGAGAGTTTGAGTTGCACATCCACTAATTGCTTGGCTTGGTCATCCAAATTCTACTTAGTGTTGTTTAATTGATTGATTCATTTAATTGTGACCACCCCTTCTGAATTAAAAATCTCTTTCTTAGGTGTTTAAGTTGAATTGATGGATATGAGTATAAACATGTTGATAATGGTTGGCTTGGTCTTATACACATCTTTCTTTTCATTTGATCTATGCATGAACTTGAAAATTCTTTATTTGTATTTCTATGCTCTTTTTACTTGAGGACAAGAAATGGTTTAAGCTTAGGGGGATTTGATGTGCACAAATCATATCATCTTTTAGATCATGTTTGGTTGCATATCCATGTTGTTTTGACTCAATTATCACTCTCATTCATGCTAGATTCTATATTTTTAGCTATTCTTACTTGTATCATGGTTTAGATTGTAGGTATTACATTTTGCAATACAATGATGAGGAATATATCATATTATAACTTATTGGATCACTCCTCAAGTATCTACATGTTTTGGGGTTTGAAACAATGCAAATACCACTTTTTACGACATGTAAATCGGACTTACACGCTGAAAGTTATGAGCAGAATACACAATAGGCCTGAACAGCCAGGTGCACGTCGTGTCATAAAAATGCACACCGTGCACCTGGGAGCATTGAGCAGACTAAAAATTTCTAGAAAGTTGCATGGCGTGCACTTGGGGGCTAAAAGTTTCTGGAAAGTTGCACGGCGTGCATTTTGTCAGCGCACGTTGTGCACTCGAGAGCTGAAAGTTTCTGGAAAGTTGCACGGCGTGCATTTCTTCAGCGCACGTTGTGCACAGTGCATTCTAGAGCAAACTGAAAGTTTTTGGAAAGTTGCATGTCGTGCACTTACGGTACACGGCGTGCACCTGGCAGTTTTAGAAATTTGAAAAATATGAGTTTTTGTTTAAAACAAAAGGGGAACTGAATGGGCGGTTATCTCCGATCATTTTGTGGAAGTTCCCTCGTCCCAGAGCCAGAGGAGAGCAAATGAAGGGAGATTTTGGGTGGAAGACGGTGGTTTCTTGCCAAAGAACCTCCATTCTTCTTCTCTTCTTCTCCAAGCTTCTTCTCCAAGGTACAACAGAGCTTATTCACTCCACCAAGCTTCTTGGGAGAGAGGTTTGCCTGATTTGGAGTAGTTGTAAAAGTGGGATTTCATCCTCAAGTCAGAATTCTACCTTTCTTTGGTTACACCTTGGGATTACTTAGTTTTTCCTTCTCTAAATCATGTTGAATTCTGAAAATTCTGCACATTTTCTGTTGTACACTATCATGGACAAGTAGTTCCTTTTTCTTAGGCATGGGAGAGTAGCTCCCATATCATAGCTTGTATGAACATTTGAATTTCATACTAAATGTTAATTTCTTGCATGTTTCAAGAGTTGTTTCAGATATGAAATGCTTGTTTGTGTGATTGGCCATCATACTTGCATGTTTTATGCTTTCTTTCATTATATGAGAAGATGTGTTTGAGAGTATGGAGTTACTCTTTTAGTAACTTGTCCTTGACTGCGAGAGTGGCTGGGATTATGTTGAGGAGCAAGGTTTGTGATTTGAAATGAAATACATACACGAGAGTGATGTATGGAGTTAAAATCATCATGACTTCACCGTGAGGTGAGTGATGACTACAAACCTCCTTTGCAAGTTAATTAACATGTTTAAATTCATATTTTAATATAATCTATGATGTGATAGTGAAATCCCAAGTCTAGGATCCTTCCATATTTGAATCTTAACCTTTCTTAAGTGATAATTTTTTTTTAAATCTATAATTTAGTTGTTCTAATCCAATCATCTTGTGTGCAACGATCTAGGTTATTGAAAATCATAACTCTTGCGTCTAACTAACCAATGCTCCTTGTGTTCAACCTCGACTACAACTACTCTTGTATACTTGCGGGATATAGCTGGTTGAGTAAAAGATCATTCTTAATGATTGAAACTTGTTAGTGTAAGCAACCAACAACCATCCTCTATGTGTGCAGCTTGCATACATCGTGTTATGGTGTAAGATGAGGATGCTCGCCTTGTGGAAGTGCTGGAGATCCAGTTTCTTTGTAGATTCCATCGGCATGAGGGTAGATAAGTTGAGGTGAATATGCAGTGCAATTGGGGTAATCAAACCCCCAACACAATTGGCACTTTCCTCTACACATTGTGCCTTATTGAGATCATATGGAGAAGGAGGAAGGATCTAAAGTTGACGGTTTCTCCCTCCAGCAACCTATAGAGGAAGTAGAGGTCTGTCCTTTGGACCTTCCCTTGGGCTTGGGCAGAGCGGGCAAAGATAGTGTTGGTGCAGAGGCAGTGAAGAATTCGAGCGAAGGGATGCTCAATGTCGATGATGGAATTGGCACGCCAACTGATACGGAAGCCTTCTAGCACCTCTGTCAGCTACTCCCATGCTAGATCGTAGTTGAAATCTAAAGGAGCAGAGTGTGATGGAACGTGAGCCTAGTTGAAGATGTGGTTAAACACCCATAGAGTGATGGAGTAGTTGGTGTTGAAGAGGCAGAAACTGACTTTGCCTTCCTACCATTCACCTCCTATTTGTTGCTTGGGGGCGACAAGAACCTCCAGCGATGCCAAGAACTCAAGAACGAGTTCCGAGTAGATCTTCCAATCACTGAAGAAAGGGTTATCCCCCTCCATTAATTGGCGTTGACACATCCACCGTAGGTTTTCGGTGAAGCCCGCTCATTCAATCAAGGCACAATCTCCATATCACGTTGACACTATTATCCTTATCTGAAGCTCTCCATAAACCTTCCTAACCTCTGAGGATGGATGTTGGATGTGTGTTGGTTGAGGGGCCAACTCTCCTTATTGTGCCAATGTAGAAGGACCTCTCCTTGGTGCCATGGTGATGATGCAAGAAGGAGGGTGGGGAAAGAGAGGCTTGGTGAAGATCGTTAGTGCCCGGTGCAGCTTTGCTCTGAGTTGCAGGAGGAGTGGAGAAGGTGGTGTGAAGAAAATGAATTCACCACCCCTCCTTATATAGATGAGATAGGAAGAGTCGGTACTATCGAATTCTGAGTTAGTACTACCGACTTCTGAGTCAGTAGTACAGAGCTGCAAATACAGATTTGCGGCTCAGATGTATTGACGACTGATGTTTAATGATGCCATGAGCGTGGATTGCTTAGAGTCAGTAGTACCGAGACCAAGTTGGTAGTATCAACTGAAGTCACAGATTGATACTACCGACCACTCGATGAAGATCGCATCCACCATTGAATTGAGCGTCCACAGATTATTGACATCATGAGTCGATATTATTGAATTTTCAATCAGTAGTACCGAGTCAAAAACATTCTCGATATTTTTTAATTTTCATCTCGGTATCTCGAACCTGGGAGTGCCAAAAAGTCAGTAGTACTGACTTAGATGTCTATACTACCAAGTTCTTATCAATTAGGTGCTCAAAAATCTTCAGAGACTTGGTGGTACCGACTGGTCTAGTCGGTAGTACCGAGTTTGTCTTTCTCTTACAAATGTCATGGTGATGTAAAATTAGTACTATTGATTGTTTAAGTTCTTGCTGCTATGGCTACCTATAGACGTATTGATTGTTTCCTAAGGAACAAGGTGTCCTTGTGGTCTTCTTGGATGAAGCAGCGGTACGGCGACAGCCTTGCCGTGGTCCAGGGTGCTCAAGTGTCCAGAGTGTGGCGTGCCATGGCCGTGGGCTGGAAATCTATCTCGTCAGAGTACGTGTTGCAGATGGGAACTTGGGTCTTGCAGGATGCTGATTTCAAGCTCAGCTCCGTCATCTCGTTTCACACTCCTCAAGTTCCTTGGTTCGAGGTGCTATGGCACAATCACCATAAACCAAAATGGAGTTGCTGCCTCTACAGGTGTATTCTGAAGAAGTTACCCACGTTGGACAGAATTAGAGCTTGGAGCTTATCCTCCAATGCTATATGCTGGCTTTGCAAGGTGCACTACGAGATCCATGAACACTTGTTGTTCCAGTGTTCCTATATGAAATATTTGTTGTGTAGATGGAGCTTGAAGATGGGTTGGGGCGGAACCCCCCCTTTGTTGTTGGATGATGGGATACACTGGATTATGGAGAAAATTGCCCAATCTAGGATTTTTGCTGGTCTTAGCCTGGCTGGGCTATGTTTCTTTATTTGGGATGAGAGGAACCAGAGACTCCATGGCAAGGGGGAGAGGGATAATACATGTTTGTTTGACATTTTTGTGCATAATCTGGGTGAGGTTGTTAAGGCCAAACCCAAGATCGAGTATGGGGTTGGTGCGGTGGTTCTGAGACAGTGGGGTTTGTGCTGACTCACCCGCCTATATAGTATATGGGTGCTTCCCATATACTTCTTTTTGTTGTGATAGTGATATTTTACCTGCTCCAAAAAAAAAATTAGTACTATCGACTTATGGACTCGGTAGTACCGACTCTGTATGATCTGCACACTCCAACAAATGAGACAAGGTACCTTTTTTCATGAAAAAATGAAATAACTACTAAAAAGCTAAAATGAATATAAATAGAGAGAAAATGGTTGGGTTGCCTCCCAACAAGCACCATTGCTTAACATCCTAGACTAGATGTTCCGAAGAGCAAGAATCTATTGGATTGCCATGAGTTGCACTTCTTCTATTCTTGGCTCTACTTCCCCACTAAAATAATGCTTTAATCTTTGGCCATTAACAAGGAATGACTAAGTCCCATCTATAATCTTCACAGCACCATGGGGAAATACCTGCTCAATCATAAATGGTCCACTTCATTTGGACCTCAACTTACCCGAATGTAACTTAAGTCTAGAATTAAAAAGAAGAACCTTTGGTCCTGGAAGAAACACCCTATTCAAGATATGCCCATCATGAATATTCTTCATCCTCTCCTTATAAATTTGAGAACTTTCATAGTCATCTATCCTAAGCTCATCTAGTTCATTCAGCTCTAGTAACCTATTTCTACCCACTTCATCCAATCCAAAATTTATCTTTTTCAACACCCATTTCACCTTATGCTCAAGCTCCACTGGTAGATGGCAAGCACGTCCATAAACCAATCTAAAAGGTGTAGTTCCTATAGGTGATTTATAGGCCGTCCTATATGTCCAAAGAGTGTCATTAAGCACAAAACTTCAATTTATCCTATTAGTTGAGATTGTCCTTTCCAAGATCATCTTCACCTCTCTATTAGACACCTCAACTTGCCCTTGTGTCAGTGGGTGGTAGGGAGTACCCACTCAGTGTTTCACCCCATATTTATTCAATAAGGCTCCAAATTGCCTATTGGTGAAATGTGATCCACCATCACTAATAATTAGTCGGGGGACACCAAATATGTAGAAAATGTAGTCTTTAACAAACCTACACACAACTTGTGCATCATTGGTGTAGGTTGGAATTGCTTCCACCCACTTAAATACATAGTCAACCGTAAGTAAAATGTGAAGATTAGAGTTGAACAACATGAATGGGACAATGAAACCAATGCCCCATAGATCAAACACTTCAACCTCTTGAAACACATTTAGTGGAATTTCATGTTGCTTAGAAATATTACTTGCACGTTGACATGCATCACAATGACAAACAAAATTGTGAGCATCTTTAAATAGCGTTGGCTAATAAAACCCACTCTCTAAGACTTTATCTGTGGTCCTAGAGCTAGCATGATACCCCTGTAGGTAGAAAATGACAGTGTGATAAAATTCTCTCAACCTCACATTCGAGTACACACTTTCACAAAATGCCATTTCTACATTGTTCAAGAAAAATGGGATCATCCCAGATGTAAAACCTCAATGAATGGAAGAATCTCTTCTTCTCTTGGTATCCCCAATCTGTAGGCATCTCTTTACATGATAACTAATTAACAATATCAGCAAGCCAGAGATCTATGGTCTTAATAGAAAAAAGTTTTTCATGCGAGAAATCCTCAACAATGGGTATATCTACATCTCTTTCATTCACCCTTTCCAACATAGATAGGTGATCTACTACCACATTTTCCATGCCTATCTTATCCTTAATTTCTATGTAAAAGTTTTGTAACAGTAAGATCTACCTAATTAATCTAGGTTTTGCATCCTTCTTTTATAACAGGTATTTGATGGAAGCATGGTCAGTCCCAACAATCACCTTAGCCCCAACTAGGTATTGGTGAAATTTCTCAAACACAAAAACAACTGCCAACAACACCTTCTCTATTGTAGTATAATTTAGTTGTGCATCATTCAAGGTCTTGGACGGATAATATATGACTGTAGGAGCCTTATCCTTGCGTTGACCCAACACAACTCCTACTGCACAATCTGATGCTTCACACATCAACTCAAAAGGTAGGCTCCAATCCAGAGCCTGCACAATAGGCACAAAGCTAAGCTTCTCCTTTATCACTTCAAATGTGTTCAAACATCATTCATCAAAGGAAAATTCAACATCCTTTTCCAACAATTCCGATAAAGGTTTAGCAATTTTTGAAAAATCATTCATAAAATGACAGTAAAACCCAACATGTCCCAAAAAGCTCCTTACTCCCTTCAGTGATGTCAGTGGAGGTAGCTTGGAGATGATCTCTATCTTAACTGGGTCTACTTCCATACCTTTGTTGGACACCTTGTGTCCAAGCACTATGCCCTCACTCACCATCATATGGCACTTCTCCCAATTCAAGACTAAGTGAGTGTCCTCACACCTTCGTAAAACCTTATCCAGATTATACAGGAAATCACTGAATGACTCCCCGTATATAGAAAAATCTTTCATGAATACTTCCAAGCACCTCTCTACCATATCAGAAAATATGGCAAGCACACAACATTGGAAAGTGGCGGGGGCATTACAAAGGACGAACAACATTTGTCTATATGAAAATGTGCCATAAGGGCAGCTGAAAGTAGATTTCTCCTTATCCTTTGGCTCAATCGAAATCTGATTATAACTGGAATACCCGTCAAGGAAGAAAAAGTGTGAATGACCAGTGAATCGTTCCAAAATATGATCAATGAAAGGTAAAGGAAAATGACCTTTCAACGTGACGACATTCAAACGTCGGTAGTCTATCCATACACGCCAACCCGTCACTAACCTAGCTAAGATTAACTCATTAGCAACATTTTTTGTGACAGTGGTCCCCCTTTCCTTAGGAACTACTTGAGTTGGGCTAACCTACATAGAATCCAAAATGGCATAAATGATACATGTCGATAGGAGCTTGCCCACTTCCTTCTTTACTACCTTGGTCATAATAGGATTGAGTCAATGTTGTGGTTGAACTATCACCTTGGCTCCTTCTTCTAGCCAGATTTTGTGTTGGCACCGGCTTGGAGAGATTTCGTTGATGTCTGCTATTGACCACCCAAAAGTGGCTCAGTGGTTCTTCATTACAGTAAGTAACTTCTTCTCCTCTTCACTACTGAAAGATGATGATATAATCACTGGGAGCTTCTCTTCTATGGGTTATTGGCCACAATGATGTTGTACATCCACCATCAGAACTCACTTTTAAGACGACGTATGTAAATTGCATATATATATATATATATATATATATATATATATATATATATATATATATATATAAGTTTGGGATTATTGCGGTATTTGATTGGACTAGAAATTATTCTCGTTGCATGCAATAATCAAACAATAAAACCAAAATTCAATCATACGGATTATCCCAAAATATAGTAGATTGACGTTGTTCTGATACCACTATTGGGAAATATGTCATAGATATAGAAAACGGAAATAAAAAAAATTATTTCCATTTTCCCCAAAAACCAACATAACACATCAATAACTATATAATGGGAAATATGGTTTCAAGGATATACCCAATCCTTGAGCAAGTCCAGTGACATATTCCTCATTGTTTTAGATGTGCAACTATCATCTAGTTTCTCTTGGACAATGTTTGTGCATCTCCTATTCTTCACCATGGACAAAAGACTAAAACAACATCTACAACGGCTCTTGTGGTCTCACCATGAACTACAAGCTGATGTTGTCCTCCAAGCGGCAGACAATGTCCTCCCACCTCTAGAGTAGTCCACATAGACCACTGAGAACTCCACATTGCACTAGTAGAGACAACGGGAAGGAGTTACCCCCTTCTTTAAGCATATTAGTAACCAACCTGCTCTCCCATAACTGATCCTCAGGTGTTCTCTCCTTTGCTATCCCTCCCTTTAGTAGGTAGGACTTTCTCAGGCTCTCTATTGGTTACCGCAACCAGAGAGGACAACAATTATCAGAGCAACTATTTCACAATTGTGTGTCTTGTGAAGGCCATAGTACCCCTCTATTTATAGAAGAGGTCAGGGTTAGGGTTCTCGATCGGTGCGGGAGTAGTAGGGTCTGGAATTATGAATGTTCTAGAACCTGCAAACTGCAAGATGGTAGTCTCGTAAAGCAAAATGGTTGTCTTGTGTGCGAGATGGTTGTCTCACTAAGTGAGACAATCATTTCACATAGTTTCTTGTTTTGAAACAAATTGGAAATTTGAATCCAATTAATGCACAACATGATGTCAACACTAATCCTTGATGCAATCGAATTTCCCCATGAATTGGGTGTCTCACTCACACAAGCCTACCGTCTCGCGACCACGAACCAGTCATCTTGCTCACGCAAGCCATTTGTCTTGTGATCATGAGCCAGTCATCTCGCTCACACTAGATGGTCATCTGATGATCATCATGTGAGACGTTGTCTCATGCCCCAGTTCTGGCAGAACTCAACCAATTCAGTTTCTAATTAGCTTGACACTCCAAACAGTCAATCCAACACTTGAACTTGATGATTCTGAGTCCAATCAGTTGATATATTGTTAATTGAATACCTAAACACCTTTAGTAATCAAATTAAACATCATTCATGAATAAACTCCATTAATCCATGTGTATCCTATGTGTGTGACCCTATAGGTCCAGAATTACGTTGGCAGTGAATGTCCATAACAACTTATGATATCACAAGCAAAGAGCGGTGCCTAGTCACACGTCATTTCTACCCAAGTAATTTGGAAAGTTGGAGAACAACTTCAACCTACAATTCATGATTAGTGTTATAGTGATTGTATAGTTCCTTTGTCTTTAATATCCAGATTGAACTTGAGGCATGGAAACATCATCCACTCAACATTCAATCCATGTTCCTTGAACTAGTGTAGCCTGTCTGAGATGCATATTCGTTCACATATTGAACCACATCCGTACGGACATACATTTCTCAGTCTCGCTTATCAAGAGGCCTTGGATATGAATCTCCTGTAGGAGGGACAAATCTTATCTACATCACTCACACTCAAGTCCCCATGTGTCAAATCTACTCAATCATCACCTTTATGGCAACCCATATTTTGGGATTACATCTGGTGATGCCAAAGTATACCCAACGACATATGATGAGTGTAGTGACTTCATCTCTAAAAACCACAATCACCACTATAACTATGAGAGATGATTATGACTACAATTTCATGATCTTTGTGTATCACTCTCATGGTGGGTCTATCTGATACACTGTTCTCTAACATGTATCTGTGTGTGTGACTTGATATCATATATCTTGACTAATGAGACTTTTTCATCAGAAAACACACACTCTAGTCTTATGTTTAACTATTGTCTATTTTTTCTTCCATATTAACATCCGACTAGGGACATAATAAGAATGTATGTACTCTAAACATTTGTATGATCTCAATTTTCAAGTCATGTACTTGAAGACATAAGACATCTAGTATCATCATTCTTTAGACATCTATTTATGTCTGTGTCAAAATATCATGATTAAGACAAACATAATATATGGAATTACCTTTATTATTATCAAATCAAGTATTTATTGCCACACTCCAATCATATGATTGGATCTCTGGGCATACATACCAACAATCATATGATTGGCTCACATTTCATCCAGATGCATCCCAAACCCTAGAAATCATTAGGGATAGCCCTAATTATTTCTAGGGTTTGGGATGCATATGGATGAAATACGGATTTCTATATGTCCCTCAGGTATTTTTATAACATGACCTAGGATTTAAAGTCGATCTGACATCATTTGACGATAGTGAGCAGTTTGTTGCTAATTTGCAGTGCTAGTGAAACAAGAAATTTAAGGACCAATCATTCAATGAGAAGTGGTTATTGAATATACTCTCTATTGATAATTGAGTTACACACTCATAGTCTCTTGAACCATCGTATTTCATCTATATGCATCCCAAACCCTAGAAAACATTAGGGAGAGCTATAGATGACCATCTATGACTTGATGTGGAGATACATTACGTCTAAGGACGTAATTGGAGACAATACTACTTTTTGACTGGTGGTTTAATAGTCCATGAAGCATAACTCTTGCACTACTACACTATCCATGAACCTCTTATTTCTCTCCATTTTCTATTGTGTTATGAAAAAAATTAGAGATTAGTTTATCTATTAGGGTGTGGGGATTATCCCCACATTACGTCTAAGGACGTAATTGGAGACAATACTACTTTTTGACTGGTGGTTTAATAGTCCATGAAGCATAATGTTACGACCCCACCTCCCGATAACCCCAAATTAAGGGAAACCGAGAGGTTGATCCGTACCCATTAATCCCCGATCAAAGGTTCGGCATATAACCATAAACAATTATTAAATTCTAACAGACTATACTGAAACTGGTAATAAAATTTTTCTTTACATACCTTTTGAAAACTTGGATCTCTATTCTTCTATCCATACCGATACTAATCTATCTAATCCTCCTTTGCACTTTAATTCTCATTTAGTATCACATGTGCCACTTTACTGTTTGTTCTTTTCATTGTACCTAAAACGCCGACAAACAAAACGTCGGTCAGCCGTAGCTGGTATGTGGGGGAAAACAATAAACATGCAACTATGATAACAATGTAATCATACAATTACTTGTTTAAAAACCAATATTACGTTTTCGATATAACTCCGCGATCCAAGAGTACCCTAACCTCTGTGTTGTCCCCATTAGACCCCTCATGATCCACCTATAAGTGAACCAATTTCTAGGGTTGAGTCACATGGCACTACTCGTAAGTAGTCCACTCCTTAACTCGGGATTTGCTAAAGAGTCTCTAACTCACGGTAACCTAGACCTTACTCTAGGATTACCCCTTTTTAGCCTTTTCAAAGTAACAGAGGTGGACCCGGATCTAGCCAGTTATATTATGCACCTTTATAGTGATAATCGTAGTCACTTTATATGCTGCATGAAATAAATAAACATCCAACAGTTTAGTTGCATTCAATGCGATTAAACATTCGAGAATCCACCGGGAAACTAAAGTGGTATAGCCATAAGCATAACCACATACCTGATCCATAGTAACTTGATGTCCATGCATTAACATTCAACACAATAAACAGGCAATCAACAATATCCTGAAA
This sequence comes from Alisma plantago-aquatica, assembly GCA_963693085.1. Lineage (NCBI taxonomy): Eukaryota > Viridiplantae > Streptophyta > Magnoliopsida > Alismatales > Alismataceae > Alisma > Alisma plantago-aquatica. The sequence goes on from OY856410.1 coordinate 337,014,268, forward strand.
ATAATGCATAACATCCAAGTGTCATTGTTTTATTCAAACATCCTTAAGATCAACTTTGATTTCTCCTTATGATTTCTAGGCCAACTTTAGGGTTTTATTAGGGTTTTAGCCTTCATTATGCATTTATCACTTTTAATGCTCTTTTAGTTTACAAACCCTAATTTCTGTATCATATGCACAATTGCATGTCAATTAAGTCTAATATGTTTCTTTTATACTAAAATTATTACCTTTATCCTTTTAGGTCATACCCACAACATTAAGGCTAATTATCATCTTCGGTTTCTTTCAAATTGACAAATCGTATTTCATTGTAGTTCAATTCACATATATGAACCTTATTTATCACTATTTCCACTTTGTACACTAGGGAACACTAATTATCCAAATAATTCACATTAAAGATCTTTGGTACTCAAAATTGGATTTATAACAACATAACATTGTCTTATTCATGGATTTGCATAATTAAATCATTAAATGGAATATCTTCCTAAATTAGGGTTTCTAAGCCCATTAATGCAAACTTAGATATATGAAACCCTAATTTAAGCCAATTATGTGCAATTATCATCCTTTTATTATCAACTTGTTAATATTCGTTCTAAACATTTAGAGAACATCACTATATTTAACTATCATCTATTTCAAGGGTTTTTCACTAATTAAACCAGTAAATATGATAACTTTATGTATTTTTCCAATTTCAAGCATATAAACTCTAAATTAAACTAATCATGTGCAAAGTTCTTCCTTTTTGAACTCAATGCACCTTTTTGCATTTAACAGGTTAATATCAACTCTATTGATCCATTAAACCCTATTAATCTCTTTAATCATATTAAAGTAGGGTTTCATTACCATTAATACATTAAAGTTCATACATTACACTACTTTTCGAACTAGGATCAGATTCAGGCTATAAAACCATTTTTAATGGATTCCTTGCATTTTTGTGATAAAAAAACATATATAATTTGTTTCAATCCGAGTTATGAATCATAAGATACGATTTTTGCAAAATCAACTTACCACGGCCAATGAGAACACGCCACGTCATCTCAGCCCATGCAGCGCCTCACGCGATTTGGGAAACATAACGAATTTACCCTTTTACCCCTGGTTAAGTGGTTTCTTGTTCAGCTCGTGGAGGGGCAACTTCGTCCAGTGAAAGTTGATCGTCTTCCTCCATGGATCAGACGCGAAACGGCTGCCCTAGCCGCCCAAGGCACGGCTCCAGCCCTCGTCTTGGGCTCTTGCAGCGACCGGCGACGGCCCCTTTCGGTCCCCCATCCTCCGCCGCACCTATTGGCGCCCAAAGCCACCGCCATGGTGGTGAGTAGCAGGCCGGACAGACCTGTCACACGGCCGCACTAAGCAGCCGTGCTGCTGCCACCACGGCCATCTGGCGCGAGGAAACGTTCACCCAGGCGACTTAGGTCGTTGTAGAAGTGGCAGACCTTCTTCTCTAACCCTCCCCAACCTCATATAGCTCCAGGTTAGGGCTACGTTCTAGGTTTAGGGTTTACGGGTGAAAGCAAGGAAGAAGAAGGTAGGGAGAAGAGAGAAAGGGATGCAGGGATCTCTCGGGCTCGACCCAGGGGTTCTAATCTTTTATAGAGTAGGGTACGAAGCCTTAGGTGCGTTACCAAGCCCTTCATTAAGGAAACTCTTTTCCTTCAATGTGAAGCAAGTGCCTCTCTCTCTCTTTTTCCTAATTATCTCCTTTGATGATTATTATTCCATAGATAATTAGGAATACGAAAACTTCTCTCTTAATCTCATTAGACTTGCCCCTTAATTCATAGGCTACGAATTCTCTTTTCCTTTAATAGGAAAAAGCTTTCTTTTTATCAATATCACAAATTAATTAATAATTTATCTCATTATCTTTTTATTTTGCAAATATGCTATTTTCTTTTCTTTTTTTCCACTTTGCAATTATCTCATTATTTTGGGTTCCTTGGACCTCAATAAAACCCAAGGCACACATTCCCACATTGGGGAACGTTGGTTTGCCTTTATCTTCTTTTAAAAGCCAATTTCTCATACTGTATTTATTTCTTATTAAAATACCTCCTTTTTGAGGATTTTCCTTTATTTCTCTTTTATTTTCCTCATTGGCATCCCCTTTAATATAAGAAATCCTTGGGATACGAAATTTCCCAAAGAAAACCCATTTATGCCTCTTTCCACTCATTTCCACATTATATCATTATTTTCCAATTTCTTTCTTCATAAAGAAATACATAATTAATCTTTTCTTTTTCTTATTTCTTTTCTTTGCAACTTTAGACTCATTGGAACCCAAGGAATCCAAGAGGCACGAAATCCTCTTTGGATTTGCCTTCTAGAGGTTTCCATTATTTCTTTTCTCAAATATCCATTCCTTTGTTATTTTCCTTTTTATTGGGCCCAATAGCCAATAAAACCCCAAATCAAATAACAAGGCTATTTTAAACGAAATCCAATTATTCAAAACAAATCACATCATTATTTGTTCAATTATCCTTAATATGAGAAATTTCATTTCTCATTAATTGAACCCAAAATTTGGGGTTATAACATCCTTCCCCTCTTATAGAAGTTTTGTCCTCAAAATTTAGGCAAGCAAACAAACAATTCAGGATAAGACTTTTCCATGTCTATCATTGGCCCCTATGTGGCTTTGCCGTACCCATGGCATTCTCAAAGAACCTTTATTATCACATATTCTTTTTCTCTGAGTTCTTTCATCCTGGCGTCTATAAACTACACAGGTGACTCAGGCCATGTTAGCCTCCCTTGGGGCTCACTAGGTTCATTGCTCAACACATGGTCGGTATCTCACATAGTGCTCTGAATTGGACACATGGAAAACATCTCCCATTACTCTATCCTGAGGGGTAGGGTCAAACCTAACCTTCTCCACCCATCCATCTCTAATGGACCCATGTATCGGGGACTCGGGCTCTCTTAGATATAACTTAGAGGGGTCGGATTTTCATGTCATATTTTCTCCCACAGTAACTTGTATGTCAGTCTACTTTGCATTTGCTCACGACTCTCATCGTCTCTAGGCTCCTTTCAGCCCTTGCGCAACCAAAGTGACTTCATCTACACGTACTGGGGTCCCTTTTTCTAACCATCATGTGGTCCTTTTCTAACCATCATGTGGTCCTTTCACCAACATTACCTTACTAAAGTGGTGACCGACACAACCTCCCTTACAGAGCTTCATATAAAACCCGATACTGGCTATGGTGGTTATTGTCACATCTTTCATAGGACAAGAACTGTCTCTAGATATCACCCTGAATGAGAACATATTCCCTCATCATACCCTTTAGTCTGGATCATACTAACCATAGTTAGGGGTGATAAACTATACTAACATTGAGTTCTTCATGTACCTACTTCCACTTTATGGAAGTGAACTTTTAGGTCAAACTCAAGAACCTTTGAACTTGCTTCATGGTGTAGTTGAACCGTCTCTCACATGGGTAGTTCAACTGCATCTGTCCCTTAACAGAACTCTTCCTTATCTAGGTAAGGCGACCTACCATAACCCACATTGTATCTCGACCTTCCTCGATCCAGGGAAGACCTATCACAACATCCATAGTGTTGAGCTCTCATTCCCTCTCAAGGATTCTTTTATCCTCTATATCAATACACTGGGTTACTGGGGTTCGTCCTTTACCTCTTGGCTTGCATGGCCATACACCACATGCAACTTCATCTTAAGCATCCAAAGTGCTACTGTCATATTCCACGGTGTAAGATGATCTCCAACCATGACTCCCTATATGTCATGATTCTTTCAAGATCAACTCCTCGAAACCCTAAACCACTCTAGTTGGGGTTTTATCACCTTCCCTTCCAAAGAAGTACATCTGAGGTTTTACCATCATCCTTTCATTGCATCAAGAACTAGGCTGGCTAACCAAACAACCCTTAACTTTTCAACGCATCTTGTTTCATCTGAGCGTTATCCAAACACCTCTCTTTTTCAAACTTAGGGTTGGCCAAACAAACTCTTCTAACTTCTAGTCAACCAAGTCTTAATCAGATCATTCATTATCACTTCACATCCTTAGGTAACATTACACTTCCATGTATTTTGCTTATCATGTCACCTTAAACTATATGTTCATCTTCATAAGAACACTCTATGATTCCATCATCATGGTGATCAAACTCAACCTGGTATAACTTGTAAGCTCCACATCCTCATAAGGTGATCACCTCATTCCTCTTAGTGTTTGCAAGCCATCCATCATTCATTCACTTTACCATGGTAAGATATCTTATCTATCCACATTTCTCGTGGCAACGCTCCAACCTACATCATCTCTTATCCTTGGTGTATGACATGCATAATGTCCTATCTCTCACCCCCATAACAAGAGGAAATAAGCATTTGGCTGCAGTCCAAATACAGAGTTCTTCCTGTTCCAAGAGCAGAGATGGTACATCCCACCTTGCCAGTACACCTTTAAATCTAAGTTGCAACGTGCCACATATGTCTCTTTAACACAAACATCATGATATCAAACTAGTCTTGAACCTACTGAGGTTTATATCCTTGGTCATCTCCTCTAGGTCTATAGGGTACCGACTCTTTTGGGGTCATCTCTTTTCCTCATGCATCAAGAGAGTGCCCTACTCATCTACCCTTTGGGTCCCATGAGTTTATGGAGGTGATCAATCTCCTAACCCATGGCCCTAAGACAATGATAGCTGTTACCTCCCGACCCTATGGTCATGTGCAACTGGGAAATTAGGCAACTCCTACCTTCATCGGACTTATCCCTACCTGACCCTAGGATAGGCTTAGGATTCTCCATCGTAGTACATGTTCACTTAGAACCTTACCCAAGTCTTCATCATCTCTCTTCCTGCATTCATGGGCTGGCCTTCATCCTTTCATCGGGATCATGGCAACCTACTTACCTTGGTCACGCCCCTTACTGGTTACCTCCATGGTAACACATTCATATGCAATTAGAGATGGATATCTATGGGTCTACAGGTTCATTCTCATACCATGTACTTTTCTCCTAACTTCTCAAGATCCTATGAGACCTCTTTAGGTTACCTTAAACCAACCAAACTGATATACACCCTTCCAAAGGGGTCCCTCTCCCCGGATGGGAGGAAAACTATCTCCAAGGTCACAAAAGCTCTTAGGTCCAGGGTTTACATCCACACGAGCCTACTCAACCCTAGCAAGCCATTAAGGCACAAGCAGATCACTTATTGAACCATACTAGGTCATACTTGTCCTCTTTCCTCAAAGCTGGATCAAGGTCATACCTTCCTTTATCACCAACCTATCTATGAGGGGTTCATTACACATACCTTAAACTTAAGGGACTTCCCTTTTTCCTTTATTCATGAGGCGTACCATGCTCAAAACTATAGAAACTTAATTTTCATCATGAGCATTAGGTATACCACTTCCCCTCTTAGGCCTAGGAACCCTAGGTTCACTTTTAGGTGTCCAACTTCACGCTCTATCTCTGAACCATGAATCAAACTGGAAAAAGGCATCTCGTGCACTTCCTATCATCCTTCTTCTCGATCAACACTTAGGGTTGGGTCCTCCTTAAGGACAACTAACAGGGTACAAGGCCTCATAGCCTGCTACCACACCTTTCTAGGTCTAAGGAACTCTTCTTCCTACCGTAGCCACATAGGCACCAGATGCTTCATCTTCTATCTCTAGGGTTTGGTCTTTCTAAAGGCAACCAAGATATCATCAACCTTCAGGGATCGATCATGAAGCAACCACTATCATCCCTAGTTCAGGGTTTTAGGCTTCCAACCTTCCTGTTGGGTTTCCTACTTTCTCTAGGGCTAACCCTACATCCAATCTCACCATTAGAGGTCCTCTCTTCGTGAAGGTTCAACTTCAAAGGCATGCTCTACCTGGGTGAAGCCTAGGTTCGAACTTATGGTTGCTCGAGATCATCCATAACCCTTTATGCTCCATCATGATTCCTTATCCAGGGTTTCATCCTACTGTCAGCACTATGATGTGCCCTAGGTGCCAACTATGCCCTACAAGCCCATAGGGTTTCTAAGGTCCTTCACTAACCTCATCATCTACGGAGTTATCCTTTACCCTGACATGCACGATCCTTCCCAAGGTTGGGTTGCCAAAGGTGTTAGGTCCTCCATGGATCATATGGCATCCCCAAAGGCATGTCCCTTCAAACACCTGGTCCAACTCATCTCTCTCTAACCATCACTTAGGGTTGGGGTTAGCATCATCCTCATGGGATGTGTCAGGTCTCAACTAGCAATGGAGATCTCTATCTCCAAGACTAACTTATCCTCCTGACAAGAAGGTCTAGCCTCAGGTCTCTCCTGAGGACATGACATCTTATGTCATACGACCTAAGCATGTATCTATTATTATTTTACGCTTGATCTATTAAGCTTATGTCCATGACATCTTATTTACATGCCTTTCATTAATTCAGTGGAGGATTCCTTAAACCTTATTAACCTTACCCATACCTCCGGAGGGTGAGGAGAAGAAAGAAAACCCTAATCCTTTAGGTCCTTATTAGAATTTTGTGATGAGAAGGGATGAATAAGATGAGAAGTCCTAAAGGTATCTTATTTCGATTCGTACCCTAAGACTTTGGCCAGGCGGTCACACGGGTCCGGGAGTCCTCGTATTCCGACTAGCGGTGCGGAGGAAAATCTTGCCAGCCCCCGGTCGTGATCCCTTTCTAGACACCTCCGTCTTTCAGATACTCCTCTAATAACTCCCTTGGGTTCTATGGAGTTTGTAAAATTTAATAATCATTAATGGTTAAATGAGGAACCTACGCTCTGATACCAAATGTTACGACCCCACCTCCCGATAACCCCAAATTAAGGGAAACCGAGAGGTTGAGCCGTACCCATTAATCCCGGATCAAAGGTTCGACATATAACCATAAACAATTATTAAATTCTAACAGACTATACTGAAAATGGTAATAAAATTTTTCTTTACATACCTTTTGAAAACTTGGATCTCTATTCTTCTATCCATACCGATACTAATCTATCTAATCCTCCTTTGCACTTTAATTCTCATTTAGTATCACATGTGCCACTTTACTGTTTGTTCTTTTCATTGTACCTAAAATGCCGACAAACAAAATGTCGGTCAGCCGTAGCTGGTATGTGGGGGAAAACAATAAACATGCAACTATGATAACAATGTAATCATACAATTACTTGTTTAAAAACCAATATTACATTTTCGATATAACTCCGCGATCCAAGAGTACCCTAACCTCTGTGTTGTCCCCATTAGACCCCTCATGATCCACCTATAAGTGAACCAATTTCTAGGGTTGAGTCACATGGCACTACTCGTAAGTAGTCCACTCCTTAACTCGGTATTTGCTAAAGAGTCTCTAACTCACGGTAACCTAGACCTTACTCTAGGATTACCCCTTTTTAGCCTTTTCAAAGTAACAGAGGTGGACCCGGATCTAGCCAGTTATATTATGCACCTTTATAGTGATAATCGTAGTCACTTTATATGTTGCATGAAATAAATAAACATCCAACAGTTTAGTTTCATTCAATGCGATTAAACATTCGGGAATCCACCGGGAAACTAAAGCGGTATAGCCATAAGCGTAACCACATACATGATCCATAGTAACTTGATGTCCATGCATTAACATTCAACACAATAAACAGGCAATCAACAATATCCTGAAAATAATGCATAACATCCAAGTGTCATTGTTTTATTCAAACATCCTTAAGATCAACTTTGATTTCTCCTTATGATTTCTAGGCCAACTTTAGGGTTTTATTAGGGTTTTAGCCTTCATTATGCATTTATCACTTTTAATGCTCTTTTAGTTTACAAACCCTAATTTCTGCATCATATGCACAATTGCATGTCAATTAAGTCTAATATGTTTCTTTTATACTAAAATTATTACCTTTATCCTTTTAGGTCATACCCACAACATTAAGGCTAATTATCATCTTCGGTTTCTTTCAAATTGACAAATCGTATTTCATTGTAGTTCAATTCACATATATGAACCTTATTTATCACTATTTCCACTTTGTACACTAGGGAACACTAATTATCCAAATAATTCACATTAAAGATCTTTGGTACTCAAAATTGGATTTATAACAACATAACATTGTCTTATTCATGGATTTGCACAATTAAATCATTAAATGGAATATCTTCCTAAATTAGGGTTTCTAAGCCCATTAATGCAAACTTAGATATATGAAACCCTAATTTAAGCCAATTATGTGCAATTATCATCCTTTTATTATCAACTTGTTAATATTCGTTCTAAACATTCAGAGAACATCACTATATTTAACTATCATCTATTTCAAGGGTTTTTCACTAATTAAACCAGTAAATATGATAACTTTATGTATTTTTCCAATTTCAAGCATATAAACTCTAAATTAAACTAATCATGTGCAAAGTTCTTCCTTTTTGAACTCAATGCACCTTTTTGCATTTAACAGGTTAATATCAACTCTATTGATCCATTAAACCCTATTAATCTCTTTAATCATATTAAAGTAGGGTTTCATTACCATTAATACATTAAAGTTCATACATTACACTACTTTTCGAACTAGGATCAGATTCAGGCTATAAAACCATTTTTAATGGATTCCTTGCATTTTTGTGATAAAAAAACATTTATAATTTGTTTCAATCCGAGTTATGAATCATAAGATACAATTTTTGCAAAATCAACTTACCACGGCCAATGAGAACACGCCACATCATCTCAGCCCATGCAGCGCCTCACGCGATTTGGGAAACATAACGAATTTACCCTTTTACCCCTGGTTATGTGGTTGCTTGTTCAGCTCGTGGAGGGGCAACATCGTCCAGTGAAAGTTGATCGTCTTCCTCCATGGATCAGACGCGAAACGGCTGCCCTAGCCGCCCAAGGCACGGCTCCAGCCCTCGTCTTGGGCTCTTGCAGCGACCAACGACGGCCCCTTTCGGTCCCCCATCCTCCGCCGCACCTATTGGCGCCCAAAGCCACCGCCATGGTGGTGAGTAGCAGGCCGGACAGACCTGTCACACGGCCGCACTAAGCAGCCGTTCTGCTGCCACCACGGCCATCTGGCGCGAGGAAACGTTCACCCAGGCGACTTAGGTCGTTGTAGAAGTGGCAGACCTTCTTCTCTAACCCTCCCCAACCTCATATAGCTCCAGGTTAGGGCTACGTTCTAGGTTTAGGGTTTACGGGTGAAAGCAAGGAAGAAGAAGGTAGGGAGAAGAGAGAAAGGGATGCTAGGATCTCTCGGGCTCGACCCAGGGGTTCTAATCTTTTATAGAGTAGGGTACGAAGCCTTAGGTGTGTTACCAAGCCCTTCATAAAGGAAACTCTTTTCCTTCAATGTGAAGCAAGTGCCTCTCTCTCTCTTTTTCCTAATTATCTCCTTTGATGATTATTATTCCATAGATAATTAGGAATATGAAAACTTCTCTCTTAATCTCATTAGACTTTCCCCTTAATTCATAGGCTACAAATTCTCTTTTCCTTTAATAGGAAAAAGCTTTCTTTTTATCAATATCACAAATTCATTAATAATTTATCTCATTATCTTTTTATTTTGCAAATATGCTATTTTCTTTTCTTTTTTTCCACTTTGCAATTATCTCATTATTTTGGGTTCCTTGGACCTCAATAAAACCCAAGGCACACATTCCCACATTGGGGAACGTTGGTTTGCCTTTATCTTCTTTTAAAAGCCAATTTCTCATACTGTATTTATTTCTTATTAAAATACCTCCTTTTTGAGGATTTTCCTTTATTTCTCTTTTATTTTCCTCATTGGCATCCCCTTTAATATAAGAAATCCTTGGGATACGAAATTTCCCAAAGAAAACCCATTTATGCCTCTTTCCACTCATTTCCACATTATATCATTATTTTCCAATTTCTTTCTTCACAAAGAAATACATAATTAATATTTTCTTTTTCTTATTTCTTTTCTTTGCAACATTAGACTCCTTGGAACCCAAGGAATCCAAGAGGCACGAAATCCTCTTTGGATTTGCCTTCTAGAGGTTTCCATTATTTCTTTTCTCAAATATCCATTCCTTTGTTATTTTCCTTTTTATTGGGCCCAATAGCCAATAAAGCCCCCAAATCAAATAACAAGGCTATTTTAAACGAAATCCAATTATTCAAAACAAATCACATCATTATTTGTTCAATTATCCTTAATATGAGAAATTTCATTTCTCATTAATTGAACCCAAAATTTGGGGTTATAACACATAACTCTTCCACTACTACACTATCCATGAACCTCTTATTTCTCTCCATTTTCTATTATGTTATGAAAAAAATTAGAGATTAGTTTATCTATTAGGGTGTGGGGATTATCCCCACTACCTATATTTTGTATTATTGCATTGTGAATTACTGCTCGTTTAAGACTATTAGATTCTTTATTTATTATCTTGTGCATTCTCTATAGTAGATATGTATCTTGCATGTATATTACAATCCTAGATGTAGAGACGTTGAAATCTAAGAATAGAATATTGATAAATCATCATTTATTCCTGGATGAGATAATGTAACAATGTTATCTACGGTGATATGTTCTAGGGTGACATGTCCATGATCAATAAGTAATAATACCTCGATCCTATTAGGAAATCCGTCCTTATAATTTATGTATTCGAAAATGATATGAAGTTTATTTGAACCCAATCTAATATTCATACATATGAGTGATGCAATGGAAGAAAGTAGATACATGTAGTGTTAGTGAAACCTGATACTGTAGTTATTTTATCATTCATTCATACTAGTTTTAATTCTAACCTGGCTTTATTTGTTTTCTTAGATAATTAAGTTAAAAAAAATAATCATCTTGATCTATATTTGTTAACAAATGTCTGCCTGCAAGTGGTATTATTATATATAATTTAGTGAAAACTAGAACTTATATCTTAGTGAATTTTATGTGTGATGATTTCTACATCAAATGACTCATTCCTTATATTTATTTTTCTTTTTTTATTTAGAAAATATTTTAATCCAATTCATGTCAATTTTACAATATATTGTTTGATATACCAACAAGATATTATGGTATATTATGTATATGAAAGAGCATATAAATAGTCTGGTTTCTTAATGCTACTTATGTGATGATTTCTGAATGCTTTTCTGATATGGTAGTAGTGTTATGAATCTATAGTTGCTGTTGTGTTTGTATTTGATTTGGAGATTTATTACTCTAGCTATGGTTTCTCATTTTTTGTTTGTCATTAGCTATTGATATTCTAGTTATCTTTAAGGTGATCAATCTATATGCATCTCTTTCCATTAGAAGTTGTGTGATTATTTGAGTGAAGAAATTTAATGGTTTAGGGAAGTGAATAATGAAGTTGAATCAAAACTATATTATTTATCTAGGTTGAAATAAGTGTTAATCACTCAAGTTTAAGTTGTTAGGCTGGTATAGTTGCATGTTTCATAAATGTGGATTCTTGTTGGATTTGAAGTAAGATAAGGCCATAAAAGTAACTATTTGACATAAAAAGTAACTAGTTTACATAGAAACTACTTTTTGACAATAAAAGTAAATGTTTGACATAAAAAGTAACACAAGATTAAAAAATTAACTATATAAGACGTAAATGAACTATTTGACATAAAAAATAATGATATGACATAAAGTAACCATTGGAGAGAAAACATTGCATATGATCGTAAAAAGTAAATATTTAAGGTGTAAAGCAATTCTTGGTAACAAATTGTAACTTTGTGGATACAAAATGCAAATTATAAACAATATATAGATATGGTTAAATGTAATGTAGTTCACTTGGCACATACTTATAGGTTGGTTTAGTTATAATGAAGAATATAAATAAGTAAAAAAAATGTCAAATATTGTTATGGAACAAAAATGAATACAATTACAGATGGGAATAATAGAACTTGAGTAGAAAGTAACTATTTGGTATATAAAATAACTATTTCATAACAAATAGTAACTATGCTATACCACAACTAACAGTAGGTAAGATAAAGTAAAAAATTGATTACTAAAGTAATGAAATGTTCAAGTTTCATAACAAATGTATATTGAGGGTTAGGTGTAATATTATGTAGCATTGAGTTTTCATTCAAGATGAATCACTTATAGTGAGACATGAATGAAACAAACAATGGTTATTTTAAACAGCAATGAAGAACACTTTTTTTTAGAAGTAGATTAATATCAAAGAAGAGAACTTTCATTCCATATTAGAGTTATCAAAAATATATGTTCTTTATTATTTAAAAATATTCATGAAAAATTCCTACTTGTTGTCAAAATCGAAATCCACTTACCACATAGGAGACATGGTCTTTTTAATATGAATCAAATGGTGAATTTTACCGGGAAAGAGTTGGTTAAGTGACTACCCAAATTATATTACAAAGAGAGAGATATGACAACCTTGTACACAACAAAAACAAATTATATCTTATATCAAACCTAAGGATGTCCATGGTGGCAAGAAAGATCTGGAACTTCTTCTCACTAATCTATTTGGACCAATACACCCATAATCAATTGGAGCTATAAAATATTGTTTAATTACTATTGATAATTTATCTATGTTTATATGGACTTTCTTCCAAGTTTCTAAAAGTGTTAAACTTATAACTTCCATAAATATTTTCAAAAAAGTAGAAATAAATATTCTTCTCAAACTTTATTCTCTTATAGTGTTCACAGGGACAATTCAAATGTGATTTATTCGGATTTTGTTTTGGTGAATTGAAATATATGCATAACTCTTCCCCTTGAATACCTAAAAATATAGGGGTATATAGTGGAAGAGTAATTCTTTACAACATATGTCTAGGATTATGCTTTTGGAATTTGGAGCTAAAGAACATTATGGGCTGACGTTGTAAATACTTTAGGTTTTGTTCAAAAATATGTTTTAACATCCAATTTAAGGACAAAATCCTATGAGTTAGAATGAAGTACAATAAATTCAATTGTTTAATTACATGTTTTTCCCTTCTTTATTCTTAACAATAAATATATCTTAAATCAATTTAGTGACTAGTATTATAAAGTTCCTTTTCTTGGTATATTATCTCTAATGAAAGAATATAGTGCTTATGATAAATATTATGCTAAAGTAAGAGAATCCATTCATGTTAGTTTTCTTGATACTAATCGTACACATGTAAGGATGTTTTTTGTGATCACATACTTGGAAATGTTATGCCTAAATTTATGGAATTAAACACCAATCAGAATGTAAAATAGGAGGTATCTAAACTAGAATATCAAAATGACAACTCCCTAGATGAAGTAAATATCCAATCCCAGGGTTTGCAAAGCAACATCCAGAGGATCTCATCTTAGGTGATCCCTTTGAAAATGCCAAAATGTGAGCTACTTTGGTGGACCAAGAAAACAATGCATTCATCACAAAATCTTGAGATGACCATAGTTAAGGAGGAACATGAATAACATGGTTTGATGATTGTAATTCAAATGGATTTAAAAAAATTTGACAATAACAAAGTGTAGCCACTAGTTTCAAGACCTCGTGAGAGAAGAATCATGGCACAAATAGGGTATCTGGAATCAAGGAGTAAAGTAGTAAGGAAACAATATAGGCTGCTTTCCCAAGGCTACAACCAAAAAAAAGGCATATACTATCATGAAACATATGAAGCCAATGTAAATGTTAGAAATTAGAAGGAATATTAAGTCATGTAATATGGGTATGTGTCTACCAGCCCATATAAGTCAAACTTCAATAAGTTAGTAGGTCCAATAGAGTCCCATCAGTTCTATGGTTGTTCCCTCCTCTCCTATGTATATAGGAGAGGGTATCTTTTTTCTAAAATACATCATATGTACATTGTCTGTGTTATCTCCACATTATTTCTCAATTACGTATCCCATTAGAATGTTAGTTTACATATCTAGTCATTAATATATTCTTGAAATCAAACGAACATGAAAAGTTCATTTGTTAAATAAGAGATAGAGGAGGATGACTATTTGGACAATACTCTTAGTTTTGATACTAAAAATCTAGCCATGTATTACGTCTTAGAAAGCCATTACATTGTCTCAAACAATATCCTCATACATTTTATGAGAAACCAAACACCTTTTTGTTAGATAATGGTTGTTCCATGGGAAAATATGACTCAACACTCCTTCTCAAACATACTTCTAGAATTTTTTAGTTATTATTATTTGTGTTGATGAAATTATTTTCAGTTCTACTGGTCTTGATCTTTGCAAGGAGTTTAGTTTCCTCATATAGATACAACAAATTTGAAATGAGCATGATGGGGGATCTTATGCATATTCTTAGGATTCAAAATTAGGCAAACTTCAGATGGGACAGTGATTAAAAAAGTGGCCCGCTTCACGCTTAAGCGCCCGCTTCACGCTTATGGAAGGGGCATCCACTTTTTTTGGGCTGAAGCGGGTGTTGAGGCGTTTTGAACCGAAGCGGCCGCTTTTTTGCAAAAATTCCCGCCTAGACCCGCTTAATTAGGCCCGCTTTAGCAGTCCGCTTCAGCCGCTTTCTGGCAAAGTGTGGATCTATTGTAAATGTAATTACATGATTACATAGTCCCTTAAACCCCAACACCCCATCGACTTCCTGATAGAAAATGTAAGAAGCCGACAACAATGATGTCGCTAGGAAATGGTATTTACGGGCCTTTTGGTTACCGATTGGGAGTGGGAATCCATCCCCAGCCTTGGCGTCGTCGTCTGTTCATAAAGGAGAAGCAATGACTGCACAAAACACACCAACAACGACAATCACTTGGAGTTAAACAAGTTGATCCTTGGCGACCGAAGGGAAAGTATCTCGAAAGGAGGAGGAAATGCATCCCTGGAGTCCGCCTATAGTTTGACAAGCACTCGGTCACCCCTCATTAAGATGACAAGGCTAACGAAGGGGAAGCAAGGACCAAGAATAGAGCTTACAAAGCTTTCTCTACGTCAACAAGTTAGTATTTCAGCTGGTCGCTTCTCTTAAGTTAAACATCTAGCTTTGGATTTTTATATGAAACGACGTCTTATGTGTACTAGTTCTATGTTAGTGATTAATAATCAATATTTGTGACTAACGTAATTGAATCAACACACTTCATTTTAGTACACATGCACCACACTCCATTACTTCTTCTGGTTGTAATAATTCTCATTGTGTTGTAACAAACTGTCTATGTGCCTAGTGCCTACATATTCTCATTTCTTCTGAATTTTGTGATGAATTCATATGTTCTAAATTGGTGATTAAAACTAATTATTAATTGAAGGTAATATTATTCATACCTATTCAACTCATCTGTACATGATGATTCTGTTTTTACTCATTTTGGGAGCGAGGACTATGGGTTTTGTTTGATGTTTGACTATTTTTTTAACTTGTAATCATTTATTTTTATAATTAGGGCCCTTTTTAATATGTGAAAGTCATTTTATGCAATGAAATATCATTCATAATGCTTGATTGTTGAGTAATGGTTCTTTCTATTAATAGTATGAAGGCTACTCAATTTTTAACAATTTTAAAACAATGCAAACCGTTTTTTCAAAAAGCGCCCGCTTTAGTCCGATTTAAAACCCGCTTCCCGCTTTCCGCTTCAAGTGGGTCAATCTGCACGCTTCCCGCTTCGCGCTTTCAAAAACCTAGGATGGGAACTTTATAAACTAAAGGAAATTCACATACAAGATCATGAACATCTTTGGGATGGAGAATTAGAATCCAATTAATATTCCCAAATCAAACACTTTTCAAGATTGAAAAGGATGAATATGATGAGAAAATACATGGAAGAATTTATACAAAGGTGTGCTTTGAAGTATATTGTATCTTATTGCCTCTAGACCTTATATCATGTTGATCATATGCTTGTTTTCTAGGTTTCAATCTTTCCCAAGAAATCCTCATGTTATTCAACTTATGAGGATTCTTAGGTACCCACTCAGAACATCGAAGTTTGGGATGTGGTATCTCAAATTAAATGATTTTATTATAAATTCCAATACATATGCTAGTATGTGGATCTTTTTAAAACTAGAAAGTGCACAAGTGGTACCTATTTCCTCTTTGAGAAAATTTTTGGTTTCTTGTTTCTCCAAAATACAATTGATAATGGCTCATTCAAGGACTGGATCTAGATACATGGCTAATGGTAGTTCTTATACCCTAGTCATCTAGATGAGAAAATGCTAAATGATTTTGACATATATTTTGATAATTCTACTACAGTCTGTGATAATGGTAGGGAAACTAATATCTCTTACAATCTTATATTGCATAGCTCAACCGATCATATAGATTTTGGTCATCTTGTCCTCTATGATCTCATTGTAGATATGATACCTATATCACATACATTCAAACAGACAGCCAACTAAAAGATATTTCACTAAACCACTACTTAGGGAGAAACTTAATTTATTAGATTCAAAATTATTTTTACTTCTCTTTTAGAAACTTCACGACCCTTAGCTAGATGTTTTCATACATCTGTTTTGCCAATTTGATGAAAAATGTCTTAGTATAATAGAATTTTAAATTGCAATTCTTTTACATGTCTATCTATTATAACAACATTTCCATGTTTCATTTCTATTTTATATGGGAGCATTGTGTATGGTGCATATTCTAACATATATCTTATCCTATCTCATACTTATATAGTTGTTAGGACAAATTAATGAGATTTTTATGGAGTTTATGTTTTTAATTCAACTCCATTGACTAATTTCCCCTTTATAAAAGTCAATCGACGAGTATATATAGGTTTGGAAATTTGACATCAGCTAGTTTTTCCTCCAAGAAGTTTAGAAAATGTACACTTTAGTGAGGTGATAGAATTAGTCATTGGTTGGTTTTCTAGGTATTGTGGCATCATACAACACTATTTCATAAGTTTTATATACATGACATCATCTAAATAATTCCATCTCGATTAAATTTCTTTAGTTGATGCCAACATTATAGAGCACATCTTCTTCTCCTCTACCTCTTCCTATATTCAAATATTGAGTTCCTATCCTCCTTCCTACCAAAAAAATTACCTCCTTAACCTACACAGACCTTCTTAGATCTTCTTCTTCCTTCCACCATTTCAACAGGAGGATAAACAAATCTAAAACCAAATCTATGGACAATGCCCAATCTCCTCCAATGACTAGGACAATGTCTTTTGATGGCATTAACTTTGTAAGTGCCCAAATCATCAAATAATGTAAGGAGTTTCTTCCTAGCCCCCTCCATTTTACACCTCCAGAATAGTCTTACTTTATCATTTCATTCATTTGTATCTACTACTTTTATTGAATTTATATCTAATATGTGTACTTTCCAATTTTCTCAAATTGAGAACTCTAGAATGGGAGTTCATGACAAGTCATACAAAAATATCAAAGCTTTGTAGTATTAAATTGTATATATTTATATAGCTTAATAAATGAAATATATACATGACTCGTAATTAACCATAGGACTTTTCAGTATATTTATTTGGAATAATTTTGACACACTAAGTATCAAGAGAAACCATTGGTTAATTTAGTGTGTGAGATGGTTTTTTCAATGAAAATTTAACCAACCGTGTTGTGTGGGGTTTCCCTTTATACCTGCATTGCCTAAATTTTCTTTTTAGAAATTCAATTGACTAGATAAACAACTTGAAATAGAACGTCTCATCACCTAAATTGCATTGGGGAAAATATAGCTGAAAAAGGTTTCCATTCTGCAAAACACTATGCATTGGTTGAGATTTCCCTTTTGAGAATTCATTTGACCAATATGCATGTTCAAAATAGAACTCCATGCCATCTCAAATTGTCAGGTTGATGATTCAACCATACAACTTATGAAATATCTTCAACATACATGCGTTAGCGGATTTTTTTCTAAGAAATTTTTGATGAGTGACATATAAATTTAGGTTTTTGTTGATGCTAATGTATCCATTATATGGGGCTAAAAGTTGTAAATATATATATTAGACATCCACACACTACTTCTAAAATGTCTAGAGTTTGTTCTAGTTAACTTTACATTCTAATAGGTACCATCAACTTAAAAAAAATTACTTGGGGGATTCCCAAGGTTACCAAGTGACTCTTATATTATACTTGTGATATTTTTCCTTAAAGAGCCCCTAACATATCCCTTAAGCTTCATTACTTCTTACCTCAATTAGAGTGTCACTAATATGTCTCAATTAATATATCTCTCTCAAATGTGATTGACGCTCTTAATTGGATAAGGAATGTGTAGGGAAAGTGGACCTAGATAAGGCCAAGTTGACCCTTAGATAAGTCATTGACCTATTGGCCAAAAAGAGAAGCATGTTACTCTTTGACTGGAAAGAGAATGCTACTTGGTTTATGATCTTGGCAAGGTAACAAGGTGATACTCAAGTTGTAAAGAAATTTGATTGTTATAACCTCTCTATGTAGTGGAGCTACAACATTTCATGCCAAAACTACTAGTTATCCTTGTGTTCATTTGTAGTTGTTCACTTTC
Source organism: Alisma plantago-aquatica (assembly GCA_963693085.1). Classification (NCBI taxonomy): domain Eukaryota; kingdom Viridiplantae; phylum Streptophyta; class Magnoliopsida; order Alismatales; family Alismataceae; genus Alisma; species Alisma plantago-aquatica. The sequence goes on from OY856410.1 coordinate 337,032,827, forward strand.
TCTATTCCTTTGCCTATTTTTATTACATCGCAATAAAATGTAAAGGTATAACAATTTTTGTTAAATTTTTATAGACAAAATCACCTCATAATTGAGCCTGAATCCTACACCTAATACCCAATAGTCAACATAGAGCTAGATTGTTTTCCAATTTTCGTTATTTAATGAACAAGGAGATGAGAAACCTAAGTCATTAGGCCTCATATAGTGAGTCATCCATAAAGGAACCACTAAAATAGAATTTTCTTATAGGCCAAAGTGATCTAACTTCCCAAATGAGTACCTCTGAAAATAGAGTACAAAATTACTACCTAGTTGTATAGCCTCTGATGTCACACACAACGTGCCCTATGACAAACTAAGGAGCTAGTTTAGTAGTCTTCAGGCTATATGTTTTATCTTAAGACTTGTATAAAGAGTCCAAAATCACAAAGAGGATTTTACATAGTGTTATACCTTATGTGGATTAAGGGACATCAACAAATTTTAGTATAACTTTATAAGATCAATATTTTGGAATGCATTATTTTAATTTGATTTTTTATAGTTAAATATACTATTTGTGTCATCCGTTTAATGTTTCTTATATACATCTAAATTACTAAAGTGTATATTTTCATAGATATCATGAAATCCTTAATCTATTAATATGCATTTTCTACCTAAATTATTGTCCTAAAACTTATATTATTTACCAAATTACTTTATCATATTTTAATATGTCTCTAACTAATAAAGGCTAGATACAAAATTTGACTCACCAAACCAGTAGCTGACACTCTTTTAAAGATTATTTTTTAGTTGCATTCGATAGTAGGAGGCGCATCAAGTAGAAAGTTTTTAGTAGTTCCTTGAGTCAAGGTGGATGTTCATAAGTTATAGAAGTTAGTTTCGTAGAATAGCCTCTTGGTAACTCTAGTCCTAGGAGTAAGATGAGAAAGGAATTCATGATTTAATATACACCTATTTTATTATGAATTCCACATTTAATATAATAGTTATTTATTCTCAAACAATACTTGTTTAATAGTGGTGAAATAGGAATGATGTTCTACATTCTACAATGTACTAAGATTAATTTATGTATTTGTCAAATGGAAAAAATATAGTATTTCTTATTCGTTTGACAAAAAGTGATTATTTGATATAGCCATCCCTCATGGAACTCTAAGCCCTTATTATGGGGTTTAGGTTGTCATAGCAGACATCCAATGAAACTCTCAATTTTAGGGATCAAAAAATGATTATATTTTATTATCCAATAAACTCATTCATATGATGATGAGGATGTTGAACTTTTGAATAAAGGTGTCAAGGTTATAAAGGAGAATTACTATGATGAATGTGAAGTTCAAATACAGGGACATGATAAATTCCTTATGGATTTGAGATAGATGAAACTGGATTAATTATCCATCATTTATCATTACAATTAATTTATGCTCAAGAGTTTCATTTCAATTAAACCTAAGACAATTCAATAAAGAAGGTCATATGAAGAAAACAACTACAACATGGGGGTTCCTAAAAGAAGAAGCATGAATATATAAATCAAATTACAAATATGAATTTAGATTCCTCTCAGATGAACCTAGATTAATTATCCATCATTTACCATTACAATTAGTTTATGCTCAAAAGTTTCTTTTTAATTAAACCTAAGACAATTCAATATAGAAGGTCATATGAAGAAAACAACTACAGCATGGGGGTTCCTAAAAGAATAAGCATGAATATTTGAATCAAATTACAACTATGAATTTAGATTCCTCTCAGATGCAAACTATATACTATTAATTGATAATTTTATAATAAACTTCATTGTTTAGCCTTTGTGCAACAAATACATAATTAAAACTGGGTATAATTTCATCAAGACACCTGGGGTAACCCTTGAGAGGGATTGAAGGTTGTTCTCAAATAAAAAGTCAATATTCTAAGACAAGAGGAAATTATTTGGTCTTTTTTATTCTCATGCGATATACGAATGTTCATGAGATGTAGTGGTTAGACTTACTATAATTGGTAGGATCGATCAAAATACATGAATAAGTTACCTATAAAAGGTGGTCAGATTTCCTTGGAGTCCCTAAGACAAGAGGGTCATCATGATATAGTAGGCAACCAATAAGTTTAACAACATATAGATTCCCCACATGATACAAGGCCCAACACAAATTATTTGGTTCACCATAGAAAATGAGTCTTCAATAGAAGGGAAGTATATACTAAAGATACAAGAGATGATAGAAAATATAAAAGATAGACATTGGACTTGTTACATTTCTCTTTGTAAATCAAGTTGAGGATACTACATATGTGATTCCTCAACTTAGTAAGCACAATACTAGTTTAGATCATAGTGTAATGGTAGGTGCCATATCACATTCACTTCTACTTTGAAAGATAATATATTTTAATTTAGTTGTGCTACAAGAGGAGGGCGGGATGAGTAACACAACCTCCTATCTTATTTTAATTTTTCTTATCATTATGATATATAATATAAACACGTTAATGTATATTTATAATAAATATATTTTAATATATTCTACATTTAATACTATTTATATTTGGATCCATAATTATCTATTTGTATATGGTATGGTTGGATTCAAATGTTAACACATTGAATATGAATAAAAAAGTGTAGCTTTTGAATCCAACAAATAAATGTTGATATATGGATGCAAAAATATATTTCTTACTAAATTTTCAAAAATAAAGGTATGTGGGAGGAAGATGTCCTTAGAAATACCATGTTTTGTTTGTAAATCTTAGTAAAGGAAAAGTGTGTAGGAAATAATGGTGTCAAAAAAATCAAGTCCAGGTCAGGTTTGGGTCAAAATTGTTGGTATATATGCCCATAGAGCCATCCCAAGCGATTACATGGAGTCATATATTAATTAATCAATTAATACGATTATTTGGTTAATTAATGAATTCTAGAATATTCTAATTAATCCACGAGCATTTAAAGTAACACAGTGTTTCTATTTACTGATGGGTTTAAGAAACCCTATTTCCCTTCGTATCCTATTTAAAGGAGGATTGACGACCAATATCTATATAAGATATCGAGAGAGGCTTTTCAGTTTACTCTTACGTACGTAAACCCTAGCCATCACCGTCCTTAGGAGAGGAAGGAGAGCAACGCACCTCTAGCACGCCGCCGCACAGACACGACTCCTTCCCGCCGGCTTAGGAAGTGCGACGCGGAGTTCCAGTCCATCCCCGTGGATGAAGTAGAGAAGCAGACGCTGAGACGCCTGCGTTCGGAGGACAGCGACGACCATCCATGTGCGTTACGAGCGGCGCACATCATCGCACGAAAGGAGCTCCGCCGGATCTTCCTATGACAGCGAACGGGAGAGAAGTTCTGTCCATGTAGACAAGCGTCGTTGCACACCTTTGTGCAGCGGGACATCGCCGGACTTACTCCACGATAAGGTATATCCCGCAAACACTCTTTTTGAATACGCTGTTGTCGACGAGATCCTATTTCAGGTTGCGTGGAATTTTTTTGTTGCTTCCGCCGTGCATGTTTTCTCCACAAAACCCAACAGTGGTATCAGAGCAGCGTCGATCTACAGTGTATTTGGATTCGTTTCGATATGATCTACGGTGTATTTGGATTCATTTCGATATGATCTACAGCTGTATATTGTTTTCTATATTGCATACGATGCGAATTAAAACTGCTAATGTGCAAGACCTAATTCCACATACGCCACAGGCTTCTATTTTTTACATTTTGGATGTGGTCGACTATGAAAAATATTGATTTTCCTAAGTGCACGGAAGTAAAATTCCGTAGACCTTTCAGAGGCTCTGCTCCTGAGACCCCACGAGGGGCGGCCTCCCCTGTGTACCCCGCATAGTTTGTGTGGGAGTCAAAAATTTATTTAATGGGGAATGTCCTGCATTAAAAGTACTACAATTTAATATGTATATACGTATATGTAGATATAACTATGATAGAATACACGTCGCCTTTAAAATCTGTTTTATGTGGTGAGTGCATGTACGGTTATGGCCTAGTATCCCCTTTTGTGGATGTTGTGGATGAATGTGGATATCAATCTTATGGATATGTTTGCTTGTGAATTCTATGGATGTATAATGGTTACATATGGATCCTTTGTATAAAGTATTTGGATTGCATGCCGAGCCTCATCTCTTATTTCAAAGTGTAATTAATTCTTTCCTTTTATATTTTTACTCATATGATGTAATAGAGATAGGATTAGTTTTAGTTTTTGTAAAAATGATGTAAGGAGGCCACTTGAAGATCCAACTCCAAGGAGTGTCCATGGAGAAGCACCATGAAGATCTAATTCCAAGAAGCAACCTGAAGATCCAACTCCAAGGAGCGTCAATGGAGAAGCAACAAGAAGATCCGATTCCAAGAAGCAACTTGAAGTTCCAACCTCACGAAGCATCCATGAAGTTGTTCATTGTAATGTTGATCATTACAGGCTTACAGGTTGATTCACAGGTGTTGCATGAGATGCATAAGACCATAGGTGGACCATAATCCTTTGTTTCTCCAAAGGATTATAATAGTATGGCCATAACCTATGTATTTGTGTTTGTGATTGCATGTCTATCGTTTGTGGTTGTGGATATAGTAGTATATGATACATACAATAAGTATGTGGTGTTTGGATATGTATATGTATTAATAAAATCCCTCAATTAATAATATTAAGTTTTAGTTACCTTCCATAAAGCAACACACATGAAAATCTTGATCGACTATGTGTGGGCATGCCTCCGTGTGGTACACTATCTATCTCGTGGAAGTGTGATGGTGAGTGTGCTGGTCTGCCTCCGCAGGGTGCACACTCATCGTGTTGGCTTATGGGTTGGACTTAACTAGGGAACCTTGATAGGATCAAGTACCTAGAGGCACACAGATGCATCATGGCAAGGAGTTGTGCATGATCATCTATCCAAGAGTTGCATATGATGCAATTGGAAAAAGTTGCCTACCTTAGTATTTGGTCTTTGACATCGGCGTTGGTTGGGCATTGATTCAATTATTTTGGGTATTGGCTCACTAGAAGGTTGTGCGTTGCAATCTTCCGAGTTGATAGTTAGGGCTATCAATTTGAATAAAATAGCGGGAGCATAATTAATTAAAGGCCTAATTAATCTCATTTATCAAATCTTTACAAGTCAAAATGTTTTGGACTAAATGCAAATTTTTCTTTTGTAGCAATCAAATGGCAAACAACACTCACACTTTCTCATTGTGATCGGTCCTTGAGAAGGACAAACTTACCGGAACCAACTTTTAAAACTGGTTTAGGATGCTAAGAATTGTTCTCACACATGAGTGTAAGCTCTATGTCCTTAAAACACCAGATCCAGTAGAACCCACCGTAAATGCACCCAAGGCTGAAAAGGATGTTTACAAGAAGCACCTTGATGATGTTGTGGATGTCAAGTGCCTGATGTTGTGCTCAATGAACTATGAGTTGCAAGAGAAACATGAGAACATGAATGTCATGGAGATGGTAACACATCTCAAAAACATGTATCAACATCAAGTAAGACATGAGAGATATGATGTCTCAAAGGCTTTGTTCAAAAGCAAGATGAAAGAGGGAGACTCAGTTGGCACCCATATACTCACTTTGATTGGGTACGTGGAAAGCCTATCCAAGTTGGGATTTCCACTAGGTCAAGAGTTGGACATTGATGTGATTCTACAATCATTGCATGAATCATATAATCATTTTGTCATGAACTACAACATGAACAATTTTGACAAGCCGTTGTCAGAATTGTTGGGCATGTTGAGGATAGCTGAAGCACAAATGAAGAAAGACAAGCCCAAGTCTGTGATGGTGATCAGCAAGGCAAAGGGAAAGTCAAAAGGCAAAGGCAAGGATAATAAAGGTTCTAAAGCCGGGCAGAAGCCAAAGTCATCCACGCTCAAAGCTAAAGGTGGGATCTCCAAAGAAGGTAGTTGTCACCATTGTCACCAGCCTGGACATTGGAAAAGAAATTGTCCTCTCTACCTGGAGGAACTGAGGAAGAAGAAGAAGGGGATAGAGATCTCCACTTTAGGTATATACATTATTGAGATAAACTTATATACTTCTTCATCATGGGTACTGGATACCAGATGTGGATCTCACATATGTTCTAATATGCAGGATCTGATAAGAAGTAAGCCTTTACGAAAGGGCCAAGTCGAGTTGTGGGTTGCTAATGGAGCAAGAGTTGCTGCCACCGTAGTTGGAGTTATTATTTTATCTTTGCCTACGGGCCTTGTAATAGAATTAAAGAATTGCTATTATGTACCTGCCATTAATAGAAATATTATTTCTATATCTTGTATGGATAAGAGTGGATTTGAATTTCACATTAAGAATGGAATTATTTCTATATCTAAAGATGAGATCTTTTATGGAAATGCCCCTATGTCTTATGGTATCTACTTGTTAGAACTTGAAACTAGCATATACAACATAAATACAAAAAGGTTAAAACTTGAAAACTCAAACAAAACATTCTTATGGCATTGTCATCTTGGGCACATAAATGAGAAGCACATATCTAGACTCCATAAGGATGGTTATCTAGACTCTTTTGATTTTGAATCATTAGAGACATGTGAGGCATGTTTATTAGGGAAGATGACCATGACTCCTTTCACTAGACATAGTGAGAGAGCCAGTGATCTGCTAGGGCTCATACATACTGATGTATGTGGACCTTTTAGATCAAATGCTAGAGGAGGCTATCAATACTTCATTACCTTCACTGATGACCTCAGTAGGTATGGCTATGTATATCTTATGAAACACAAGTCAGAAACTCTTGAAATGTTCAAGACTTTCATGAATGAAGTAGAGAAGCAACTTGGTAAGAGTATTAAAGCACTCTGTTCAGATCAAGGTGGTGAATACTTAAGCCAAGAGTTTGAGGACCTTCTGAGAGACCGTGGTATTGTATCACAATGGACTCCACCTGGTACACCACAACATAATGGTGTGTCAGAAAGAAGGAATCGTATATTATTAGACATGGTACGATCAATGATGAGTTCATCCGAACTTCCAATATTGTTCTGGGGATATGCTCTTGAAACTACAGCATGTACACTTAACTGTGTGCCTTCCAAATCGGTTCAAAAGACACCATATGAGATATGGAATGGGAATCGTCCCAATTTGTCTATGTTAAAGATTTGGGGATGTGAAGCTTATGTTAGGAAACAATTTCCTGAAAAGCTTGGACCCAAATCAGAAAATTTCTATTTTGTTGGATACCCCAAGGAAACTCAAGGATACTACTTCTACACACCAACTGACAACAAAGTGTTTTTTGCTAGGAATGTTGTATTTCTTGAAAAGGAATTTATTTCTAAAGGAATTAGTGGGAGGAATGTAGAGCTCGAAGAAGTTTGAGACCAACAAGAAAGCAGAGAACCTGAGGAGGTACATAAGGAACATGAAGACTCACAAATTGTTGTGGAATTTCAAGTTCCAAATGTAACACATGAACCTCGTAGGTCTAGTAGGACACGACTTGAGCCTGAGAGATTTGTATTTCTCGTGACTCAAGATAGTGACAAATTGGGCATAGCAGATGAGCCAACTTCCTATCTAGAAGCTACTAAGGGACCAGAATCTGAGAAATGGCTCGAAGCCATGAAATCTGAGATGGAATCCATGTACACCAACAAGGTATGGACCTTGGTGGATCCACCCGAAGGGGTAAGACCCATAGGGTGCAAGTGGGTCTTCAAGAAGAAGACTGACATGGATGGAAATGTTCAAACCTATAAAGGTAGATTGGTTGCAAAAGGATTCCATCAAATTCGAGGTGTTGATTATGACGAGACCTTCTCACCAGTTGCCATGGTTAAATCCATCAGGATCATGCTTGCCATTGCAGCTTATCATGACTATGAGATTTGGCAGATGGATGTTAAAACAACATTCCTTAATGGGAATTTACTCGAGGATGTGTACATGACACAACCTGAGGGTTTTATCAATCCAAAGGAAGCCAATAAAGTCTGTAAGCTACAAAGGTCAATCTATGGATTGAAGCAAGCATCTCAGAGCTAGAATCTACATTTTGATGAAGTAGTCAAAAAGTTTGGCTTTAGTCAAAATGAAGATGAACCTTGTGTTTACAAAAGGGTTAGTGGGAGCACAGCCGTATTTCTCATATTGTTTGTGGATGACATACTATTGATGGGAAATGACATCCCTACTCTTCCGACAGTAAAAGGTTGGCTTGGGAAGACCTTCTCTATGAAGGATTTAGGTGAAGCATCCTATATACTAGGGATCAAGATCTATAGAGATAGATCTAGAAGGCTTCTAGGCCTAAGCCAGAGCACATACATTGACAAAGTGCTACAGAGGTTTAGCATGGAGGGTTCTAAGAGAGGTAACTTGCCCATGTCCCATGGGGTTACAATCTCTAAAGCCCAGTGTCCTAGTTCATGTGATGAACAGGCACACATGAGTAAGATTCCATATGCATCAGCAATTTGATCTATCATGTATGAATGTTATGTACTCATCCTGATGTGTCGTATGCTTTGAGCATAACGAGCCGGTATCAGTCAGATCCAGGTGAATGTCACTAGACAACCGTAAAGAACATCCTAAAGTACTTGAGAAGGACTAATGATCAATTCTTGGTATACAGTGGTGAGGAAGAGCTTGTGGTAAAGGGTTACACTGATGCTAGCTTCCAAACTGACAAAGATGACTACAGATCGCAATCTGGATTTGTGTTATGCCTGAACAATGGAGTTGTGAACTGGAAGAGTTCCAAGTAAGAGACGGTTGTAGATTCTACAACAGAGGCAGAATATATTGCCACATCTAATGCTACAAAGGAAGCTGTGTGGATCAAGAAGTTCATTTTTGAACTTGGAGTGGTTCCAAGCGCTGGTGATGCAATTGAGTTGTTTTGCGACAACAATGGAGCAATTGCAAAGGCTAAATAACCAAGATCACACCAATGTTCCAAACATATTCTACGACGGTTCCATCTCATACGAGAGATCGTACAATGAGGAGATGTGAAGATTTGCAGAGTACCTACAGAAAGCAATGTGGCTAACCCGCTCACAAAAGCACTTTCACAACAGAAACATGACGGACATGTTCGATCACTTGGATTGAGATTCATGAGTGATTGGGTATAAGTACAAGTGGGAATCTATTGGTATGTATGCCCATAGAGACTACCATTCGATGATTGTAATGGGATACTATGTAAACGATTTGTAATACTACATTGATCATATCAATAAAGGCAAGTTTCCAATCTATATGTTTGTGTTTTATATTGTGAGATGACCATAAAACTTATAGATGTCTATAGAATAATATACTCAATAACATATGTCTTTGGGTTGATGACTTGAATAGTGAGATCATATGTATGCTAAGAGTATGCATTCTTGTTTTATCCCTAATCGATTGTTATTGTGGAAATATCCATAGACATCAATAACACATAAGATTAGAATGTATTTTGGTTGATGGAAGAATCTCATTATCCATGATATGGAGATATCAAACCAAATACATAGATACTTGTTAGAGAACAGTGTATCAGATAGACCCACCTTGAGAGTGACACATGGATACCATGATTGGTAGTTAGAGTCACATCTCATAATGATGGTGGTGATTGTGGTTCTTAGACCTGAAGTTACTACACTTATCACATGTCGTTCAGTGTACTTTGACATCATCCACCATGGTCCTGAATAAGGATTGCCATAAAGATGGTGCTTGGGTGCACTGTGACACATGGGGATGACTGTGAGTGATGTAGATGGAATTTGTCCTTCCTATAGGAGTTTGATATTCCGGCCACTTGATAAGCGAGACTGAGAAATGCATGGCCATGCTGATGTGAGTCAATATGTGATATTGAGCTTAATATATCTCAGACAATCTGCTCTAGTTCAAGGAACATGGATTGAACATTGAAAAGGATAACAATTCCATGACTCGAGTTCAATCTAGATATTAGCGACAAAGGAACTATACAATCACTGTAACACCAGTCATGAATGATAGGTTAAGTTGTTCTCCAACTTCTCGAATTACTTGGGTGGCAATGAAGTCTTGCTAGATACCAATCATTGCTTGTGAAATCATAATATGATTATGGATATCACTGCCAACGTAATTTGGAGCCTACCGGGTCACACACATAGGATGTGTTGGAATAGGAGTATAATTGTGGATTTGAATGGAATTGCTGCAAATCACATTGATTATTAAAATGTTTATGTAATCGATTAGAATAATATTGGAGTGACTGGCTCTAAGTGCAAGTGGGAGTCTGTTGGTATATATGCCCATAGAGCCATCCCAAGCGATTGCATGGAGTCAGATATTAATTAATCAATTAATGCGATTATTTGGTTAATTAATGAATTCCAGAATATTCTAATTAATCCATGAGCATTTTAATTAATGCAGCGTTTCTGTTTACCAATGGGTTTAAGAAACCCTACTTCCCTTCGTATCCTATTTAAAGGAGGATTGACAGCTGATATATATATAAGATATCGAGAGAGGCTTTTCAGTTTACGCTCACGTACGTAAACCCTAGCCATCACCGTCCTTAGGAGAGGAAGGAGAGCAACGCGCCGCTAGCACGCCACTACACAGACACGACTCCTTCCCATCGGCTTAGGAAGCGTGACGTGGAGTTCCACTCCATCCCCGTGGATGAAGTAGAGACGCAAATGCTGAGATGCATGCATTCGGAGGACATCGAAGACCATCCGTGTGCGTTACAAGCAGTGCACATCATCGCACAAAAGGAGTGCCGACGGATCTTCTTACGATAGCGAATGGGAGAGAAGTTTCGTCTGTGTAGACAAGCATCGTTTCACACCTTTGTGTAGCGGGACATCGCCAGACTTACTCCGCGATAAGGTATATCCCACAAACACTCCTTCCGAATATGATGTTGTCGACGAGATCATGTTTCGGGTTGCGTGGAAATTTTTTTTTGCTTCCGCCGCGCATGTTTTCTCCACAAAACCCAACAAAAATAGTCAAATCGGTTTTTCTGACTATCAAATCTTGATGTAGCTCTAAATTTTTTTATAAACCTAACATCTAAGATCTGACATGGATATAAAAACTTAAACCTAGAATCAAAACTGGATCCATATTTATAGATGGTTCTTAAAAAAAAATTTCATGGTTTGATGATAAGAGGGATAATGATGTTATATGATAAGAGGAGAGATGACATGATGATGAATATTGCAATTGTGGGAGCCACAACTCTCATGGTTCAATTATTCCAAAATCTCACAATGCATGAGATGTAGTTGTGTGAGTCACTTCCCCATTTTGTGTGATTGCATGAGTTGAAGGCAAACAATTACCTGATTAATTGTTGTTGCAATCTAAAAAAAATGTTATGCCAGTCAGAGATGCTCAATTACCTGATTAGATTTTGTTGCATTGACAAAATATAAACTTTACTTGAGTCAAAGGTGCTCAATTATCTCATTAGTTGTTTCTATATTGCTAAATTCATGTGACAAATGAGCAGGGGATCACATGAGGAAAATTTTGTATATTACATCCTATAATAAGTGAATATCTTGATATATTGTAATAAGTTCACTAAGGGCTACTTTTCCTCTCCTCCCTTCTCCACAAATTTTCTCTAGATTATTCATCTTCCACCTTGATCCTCCTCCCTTTTCCTTCTTCTCTCCCCCTTGCTTTGATGGACGTGTGGTGGTAGAGATGACATCATACCAAGAATGCTTAACTCACAGAGATACAATAAGGATTGACACTGGAAGAAGGTAATATTTTTTAAGTCTTAGACATTGATTATATTATGTGGCTTTGCCTCCCCTTTCTTCACTTCCCTGCATTTTGAGTCTAGTCTTTTTTTCCATTTAATATGAATAGGCATGTTTTTCTTATATTTTTGCTTCAGTGGCACCAACATCTTCCTTTGCTTGGATGCATAGTTGAGATAATATATTTGGACAATTGACTCTTATTGGGATTCACAATTGATTATATCTACCCAACAATTGCCTTAAACACACATATGGCAAGCTCGGTCACAAAGGATGGGCTACATAACAACATGTTGAGGGGAACAATGGTGCTCCATCTAGAATACACCACAAATATCTTTTTTGGTGACCTAAAGATCTTCGTTACAATTTATAGATATATTAGGAGACAATTGTTCCTTCCACTAATATGATATCACTTTATCCCTGAAATTGTACGTGGATGGATGGATGTTTCGATTGGCTGAGTCCATAGGAAGGTCTTGTTCCTTTGGCATCAGAATGAAGTATGGGGATGGAGTGAGATAATTTGTGATCTCAACCCCCTAGATGGATGGACATTCTTCATCAGCCTAGTTGGAAAAAATAAGCCTTACATGATGATTTTGATGAAACATATAGTTGCTCTACAACCCCATAGAATAAAGAAAGTGACAATATAGATATAGTTCCACCATGAGGTTTTGATGACATGTAGTGGACTAACTTAAACCACTATAAGTTCATCTAAAATGTTTACATATTTTCAACAACATACAAAGGTCACAAATTCAAAACAATATATAACTTGAGTTTGTTATGCAATTCTCTTTAAGGCATCTGTCATAGACAAGGTTGAGAAAATATTTAGGAATATCTAATAGATGCATCCTTTCAACTCAACAATATAGGATCTCTATGGAAGGAGGTGATGCTAGTTCAGAACTGACCAAAAAGCAAGCAAAAATAGAAGAACACACCACTTGAAGGACAAAGGCAAAGGTGAAATGGATGAAGAAGAAATATTTTATCAAGCTCAAGTAATTATGAATCAATAACTACATATTGTGATAATGCATTCTTCAAAATATGTTCTGCACCTTCCTCCCTTCCAAAAATATAAACAAAGCTACTAAGTGGATGCATGCAAAAAAAATAACTTGGACAAAACACCTCTTTCTGTACTAGGTGTAAACAAAAGGGTCATAGAAATTTTTGATGATGTAACCCTATGCCTTACCTATGATGGGGAAAGGTCATTATGTGTTATGTTCATACCCTAATAGACTTGCTTTTGTAGATCCATGTCATTCACAAGCCGAGGGAAAATATTCATCTGACATAACATATATTTTGGGAATAATACACAATCATTATAGATAAGATACATAGAGCAAGCATAAATAAGGAAACAACCCAAAATAAGACAGGGAGAACAAGAGTATTAAAAAATCATACACATTAAATAGTTAGGGGAAAATATTTGAAGATCCAAAAATAGTTCAAAAAATTCTTAAAAGATTATTAGTATTGAATTCCCATAAGTCTAATGATGACTTGAGAGATAAGAGTGAAACAAAGAAAATGATATACTGTCACACTACAACAATAAGGGAAATAAGGGTGCTGATATATGAGCTGTAAATACACTGTGTCAGTGTGGAACAATGTACACATGTTCCTAGAAACCAAACACAAATAAATGACTTCATAGGATCATCACAAAATATAATGAGAGGCTACTAGCTCTTCAAAGGATAACAATAAGAAGAAACAAGGCCATTATATGCAAATATTAGGGTCTTCTTCCTTTCACTTCAACTCTCCCAAAATCCTAGTGCCTTGTCAATTTTGGAAACCCTAAAACCTATTTCACTTTTTCTTGAAGAAGTAACCATCATGACTTCCCTAAAAAAACCTCTCTTCTAAGCACATGGTAATTCATAATTATTGGTGTATCAGTATCATATATGCACATCACAAAGGTACTTCTTAATATAAGCTTATTCATTACCTTCCCTAAATATCCCTAGAAAGTTTCCATTAATTTTTTTATGTCACCAAAATCCTAGGACATATAATACTAGGTATGTCTTTCACCAAGCCAAAAATCTTCTCCCATCTTCAAATACTATACATGTTCCCTAAATATGGCTTGGAGGATTATTCGGCGAGTCTCATCATTATAGTACCAAGTGAAGCATGTTACTACTTGGGCATATATCAAAATAGTTCCCTAATAATGGTGCTACATTAGCTAGTGGAGGTTGAATGGATGTCCATTTGGAATCCCAATAACCATTGGGATGTTACAATATTCAAATTAATTACCATCGCCATTAGTGCCAAACAAAACTACATTCACCCTAATTCATTATAGTTATCTTATATTCCATATATTACCATCAACTCTCCATCACAAAATACTCCAATATTTCCAATAAAGTTAGGCTGAGAGTGGGGCAACATTTGTACACTATATGCATCACAACCTAAGAACTTATAGAACCCAAAAAATCATTTGTTAATGTTCACATAACCCCACAATATGGATAGCCCGTAAAGGATATAACAACAAGCAATACCAAGGTCAAAGGCCCAAATCAAGATAACTATGCACATCCACCGCTTCGATGTGGACAAGCATGACACAAGAATGTTTGGGTCCAGAAGGATACCAAAGCTCAAAATCTTTCCAATAGACCAAGGCATTGTCTTGTTGGCCAATTTTTGAGGTTTTAAAATCCAAAACCCAAATACTAGCAATAGACATATCCATAACATATGCAACCACATAGCTACCAACCCACAACCATGACATGGAGAAAGAAATTCCACTTAACAAAACACTAGACATGGCTATAAAGAAAAAAGCTTTGTGGATCTACAATGCTTGGATGCTAAAATGAACACATGAAAAAGATATAAAAAATGGGAAACAACCATCACGATGGGGATTATAATGGCATTTATGTGGAGGTTGATGATAGATGAACTTATGGACCGCAAAACACGTAACGTTATCAAACATATTCATGGAAAATGTTATGATGGGAAGATAGTTCTTGACCCTTAAAAAATATCATTATGGAATGATCGTGTACGTATTTTATGGAGTTCAAAAAAAAGCTAGGCATAACATTTATCGATTACCTAAATGACAACATTGCTCTTCTCATATAACAAAAGGCAACATGATTACATTCATCATTTTGTTTATAATTGTTTTATAGTTACAGTTGGAAATAGATCATCATACCTTCTTATCATACCTTCTTATAATTGTTTTCATGAATATTACAACTTGGAACTTTTGCGGAATGGTCTTTTCTAAAAGAAAATGATCAAATCATACACTCTGTTAGGGGTAATACAATAGAAATAATTATGATTCGAGAAACAAAAACCATACTTAATGAAGAATGCCTTAGAATAATATAGGGAACATGATCAATTTTTGGATATAAAAACCCATTATTGGTCTCCGTAGATGCGTTGTTGTGAGTTGGAATGATAGATATCTTTGATGTTATGGAAGCACAATTGGGAATACTCAGTCACTATTGAATTCACAAATACAAATGACAATAAAAAGTGGCTTCTTACTGGGGAATATGGGGTACTAGGACACAAAAAAACTACTTCTTTGTTGAACTATTTAACTTGGATGATAATCACAAAAGTAAGTGATGGTTGATTGGTAGAGATATAAATGACACCGGATGTCATCATGAAATTTCTAACTCAAAAGACTCTAGTCAATATCACCATGACAACATACATTAAATTCATTCACAAGGAATATAGAATTGATCGATATTGAAATAAACAACTCTAGATACACATGGAGTTGTAGCACTTCAAGGGTAAAATATGGATAGATTCTTATGCACTAATCTTAGGGAAGATGACCATTTGATGAAATTTTCATTTGTCGGTGTACACATCATTTCAGACACATGCATGTGACTTTAAATAGTATATATAGTCCTTGGGGCCCATCTAGATTCACTATTGAACGTTACTGGACTAACCATCATAGGTACAAAAATATAGTCACTACAAATTGGAAAGTTGATATTAATGGGTGAGCTGATAAAACCCTAATTAAACCTCAAATATATAATACATGATCTTAAAATGTGGAGTGTGCAATTTGGTAATATTAAAAAAAATCCAATTTACAAGAGCAACTTATCATTAGTGAAACACAAGTAAGGTTTTGATGAACTTGTAATAGACCACACCAAAATCAAATACAAAAATTATTATTGGACCAAGAGATAGTATGGTAACAAAGTTCAAAATAACAATGGCTTAAAGAAGGTGATAACAACACAAATTTTTTCCACAAAGTAAGAAATGGGCACCAAAAATCATTTATTCACTCTCTAGATGGTGATATGGGTAACACCAATAGTAGATTAGGAATTATTTAACATATGACTTTATAATTTCAAAAGCTATTTAATCACAAGCACACTTTCTCAAAGAACGTCCTCATAGGGTGGGACAAGTTATGCCCCAAAAAGGTCACACAATGAACAAACTGTTAGACCCTTTATAATCGATGAAATTAAAAATACCAGCCGTTAGTCTTGGCATTGATAACTCCCTGGAACTTGATTTTCATGTCTTTTTACAAACACAACCATGATACATTTATTACTAAATATAAAATTTAAGGAGCTTTTTTAGGAAATCCGTTGTACAAGAGGATTCACATCTTTCAAAAAAAGTAGGCATACGACAAAAATACTACAAGGATATTATGTATTGTTTCAGTTAAACCCATTATGTATAAAGTGAGAAATATTCTATCGATCGCTATGGTGAAACAAAATATGGATCAAATCCATAGTGTAGAAGAAGCTTCCTTCATTTAAGGAAGCAAGATCCAAGAGATGTATATTATGGATAAAGATATCCTGGACACATGCAATTTGAAGAATATACCAACTTACCCTAAAAATTGATTTTGAGAAAGCATTTGACAATGTTAATTGTAATTTATTTTGTGTGTGTCTCTCAAAGGGTACCATTTCCCTGAAAAATTGGTTCACTAGATTAATTCATGCCTCAAAATAGGACACTCCTTTATGATCATGAACGGTTAACTATTTCGATATTTTAAATGCTCAAATGACCTTTGGCAAGGGAACCCATTATCACAATACTTGTTTGTTATAGTCACCTCCATTCTAGCCATGATGCTCAAAGTTGGGTTAAAAATGGTATCTTATCACATATTTATAACCTATATAACAAACATATTACACAGATCATGAAGGACGACATCATATTTATCAAGCCAGATGACAAAATAGTTCTATAATTCTCAAAATTTTCAACATCTCTCAGATCTCAGAATAAATTTTAATAAATCAATCCTAGCTGGAACACATGTAGGCAATGTCTATATTGAGAAACACGGACATGTAATATAGTGCAAAATTGAATCCTTTTCTATAAAATACTTTCCTATTCCTTTCCAGACAAACTATTGGTGTCTGTCTGGAAATCTATTTTGGACAAAATGTTAAATAGACTGGACTCTTGGAGGAAAACATGCTTAAACAAGGCTAGACATCTCATACTTCTTAATGGTTTTCTTTCTAGAATACCCTTATACATCCTAATCTCAATCCCTCTAACTTAAATGATTGAAACACATATCGATAAAACCCATTTGAATTTCATTGGGATAGTACAATAGAAAAAATTAAAATACATATGGTAAATTGAATGACAAAAAATAAGCCCAAGTCTCTTGAAGGATGGGGCATTATCAACCTCTGTCATTACCCTCGAAGTCTTGTTAACAATATTTGGTTAGTATTATTAATCATAAAGCAACCACAATACCAATTCACAAAAAATAAATACTATAGAAAAAAAAGCATGGAAATGCATCCACATTAAAAAAACTTATCTCATTTATAAGGTACTTTAATAAGCATACTCACCTTATAGAACATACTATACATACCCATCCATACCACTGAGACTCTATGTTGTTTTTTATTGATAATTGGTCAGACATAGATTGTTGTGACCAATACAAAACTAACTACAATACCCTAAACAATATTAAACACAGTTCTCTTGATAAAACCCTCTATCAACTCAATTCAAGTGGATATAGTGCACTTAAGAGACAAATAGATATCCTCAAAGTCACACATATACTGAGAAATTCAAAATTTTACTCTTAGGCCTTAAAATAAACATTTCTTGAGGTGGACATGGAGTCTTGATTATACAGAGAATACATATTCTTTATCACACTTGGACTCAAAAGCCTTTATGGGTCACATTTTTGGAAGGTGGAATGCATGAAGAGGGGATTTTGTTGGCCCTTCATATTCTTCATTTGCTTAAAAAATATCGAGAGAACATGCCACATTCTTCTTCGGATGCCCTTACTACACAAACATTTGAAGACATTTTTTATTTCAACCAACGCAACAACACCAATACATATGATTGTCACAGAACTTATAATATTTATATAACTCTTACTCTTATATCGAGATACTAAGTTTAAAAATATATATTGAGAATTAGTTGCATGAATATTATGGGACATCCGGGTAAAAAAGAAACAATAAAATTTTAAATTCTAAGATGAATGACAAATATATGATCATAGTCAATATTTACTTTTTGTTTGATTTTTAAAAAGTAGATATTATTGTAGGTGATGTTGGTTCAGTTCTCAAGGGTTCGGTTGTCCATGGAGCCTTCTCCATATACAATGATACTGATACATCATGCTCGGGTAGTGTTATCAACTTTGAAAAGGACGATGATCCAAACCCCCTGGGTGACTATGAATCCCTGTGCCGCCACTTGTTCCACCAAAATGACGCATATGGTTTTGGATGTTTCCGTCTTGTTCAACTGATTATACTGAAGGCTAGTAGCCCCACCCACATGAAGTTAACGTCCAATTTTCTGGATAGTGGGCTGTATTAACCAACCCCAATTTATTGTGAACTAGCTTCAACTCTTCTTGGTCTTATAATTTATTTCCTGACCCCCCCCCCCCCCGTCTCTCTCCCAACACACATGACATGATTTGTGCCGAAATTAATGGATTTCACACTTGATTTATCAAATTCTTAATGTGTCGAGCCTCGACAGGTTGGTTATAAGGGGTCAGGGTGATGAAGTGTCCTTGATGACTCATACACATGTCATATACTGTATCTCTGACTATTTCGCCTATAATATGAAGGAGGTTATAAAAAAATGCATATATTTAAAACCCAGGTGGGATTGTAAATCCAATGGTCAGACCTGGAACCCAGAAATGATCTTTTCCTGGATAACCCTAGCGGACACACTGAACCAAAACAAAGACGAACGCCCACAGCAGCGAGGTGTTTTACCAAGTATCCCTTCTTGCGGTTAACTGGATGTAACTGATAGGCTTGATCGTTGAGGGAGAAGAAGCAGAACAGGTCGTCTCCCTCCCCCATTATGAACAAGACCTGTATCTGTATGGGGTCGACTCTAGAGTCGTTGTCTTAAATGACATTCCAAATGAGTGATGGTGACTAATGCCAAGCAAGTGGTGGGACGGACAGCATGTCACGATGGGCCTTCATGTCCAACCAGCAGAGTGGGACAGACAGGCACTGCGCCACCGGATGCAGATCCGACGCCAGTCCAGCGCTTCCTTCCTCAATTGTCCAACCAACAACAAGTGGGTATATGGCAATGAAAGGCGCGCTGGGGATGAGAGGTGGTTGCGTTGCAAAAGCTAAGGACCAGCCAGCATTGATTGATCATGGAAGTGACGATCAAGTCTTCAAGGACATGTTACGATTGATTTAGATCTCGGCATGATAGACTGGCGCCGAAACACAGACCAAATAGTTCGCTATCCCGCTGTATGAAAGTAACTCCCACAGAAACATAACAGTAAGATTGGTACATTCAAAAGCTCCTGCGTAATGAGCCATTGTATATGCATGCCTTTGTCCAAGAACGGTTTTGGAGATCTGGACGGTGATTGGAGGAAAGGGGTAGCTATCAGAGGGCCATTCGAGGTCGAGGACCGGCCTAAGAGAAGGTGGAGCTGTCGAGGAGTTGGAGTGAGGAGGCAGCTGCTTCAGCTTTGTGGGTGTGGAAGATTCGAGGCCTTTGTACCCAACGCAGGTAGGTTTGTGGAAAAAGAAATTGGATCCCACTCCTCCAGCAGCCGAGAACGTGGCTTGGAATTGAGGCCGGGCCGGCTGTTCCTCCGGGGGCGGACATCCATCGGTGCCGCCGCCAGGACGAGGCTTGATGATGGCCACAGTACCATGGGGAATCATTTTCAGTACAGATGGGGGAGGAGATCATCAAGCAGAACAAGAAAAACTGATGGTTGGTACTTCGTCGGCGAACGATCAATCAGTTCAGCGCAGGGAGAATGTTCGGCATGCATGTGTGTATGCCATGTGTCCTGGTTGGCCTCGCCTACTATCTCTATGTACAGATGGACAGATTACTTATATGTTTTTTTTTTTTAAAGGGGGAATTCTATTCATCCTGTTCCACCAGCGGGCAAGCAAAAGATCATATGTACGAGAGGAAACCCGGCTAATCTATAAAAACGGGTCTTCAACTCAATACCAGACCAAAAGAAAAGGTATCTATCTATGTGTCATCAGTCACAACGGTCTCCGGCTTCAAGTAAGCAACACCTCAAGATTCTAACATGTACAACCCCCTAACACGGGGAGGCATCAATCTAAGGTCACTAAACAAATAAGGTTGTTCTAAATTGGCCCAATATGCTGCCAGCTGGACAACCAATCGGTTTGCTGCTCTATGGATAAAGGAGGTGTTACACATTATAAACAGGACTGGATCCGGTTTCGATCACGTCATTTTGGTCTGAATCTTGTGTGGATAAAATTAGACTCAAATGAGATTGTGTCCCCGTTACCGTGATAGAAGTCGGATATTAGGATCATTTAGGCCTAGACTTTCTGATTCCAATTCAGCATCTATATATTACATTAGAAGAGCCCACTCCAGCATATATATCACTATATTAGAAGAGCCGTAGAGGAGTGGGATGTAAATGAAAGTTTTATATTAAGGAAAAGAAATCAAAATAGCATACTTTGATGAAAAATATTTTGGGTATAACACCCCTTTGAAAATAGTTCCCAACATAGCCCACTTTGGTGAGTATTCTTCACTTGAATTAGCATTTTTTATACATACAGGAGGTGAAAACGTCATTCATTTTGGAACTTTTAATAAAAATAAAAAATAAAAATAAAAAAAGGAATTAAAATGCCAAAACAAGTAGCGTTTTCACCCAACATTGGGGTGAAAGCGCCACTTACGTTTTCATTCTTTTTTTATTTTATTTTTGATTTTTTTTATTAAAAGCTCTAAATGAATGACATTTTTACTTTTTGGACTTTAAAAATGCCAATTTAAGTGGCAACTTTTGTCTAAAGTAGGCTATGTTGGGAATTATTTTTAAAAGGGTGTTATATCTGGAATATTTTTTGTCAAAGTGTGCTATCTTTGTTTTGTTCCTTATTTTTATAATTATGAATAGTCAGTCATTCTTGATGCTCGTATGGTGCAGATGTAAATAATGGCAATAATTTGAAAATTATGAATAAGTCCTTTCATTCTATAATGCAATGCATATCACTTTTTACAAGTCATTTCATTCTATAATGCTCGTATGGTGCTTCTATTCTAACTACATTAAAGAGTGATAGGGTTTATGTACCTAGGATGAGCATCATATCCAGCCAAATAGATTGCTCTAGATCCTAACGCCTATAACCCAACTCAAAATATATCATATTAATTATATAGGTGGGCTGGGCTAAGAATGTTATATATATATATATATATATATATATATATATATATATATATATATATATATATAATGAATAATCTAACCTTACAGATGTGATGTATACCCTTTAGATAACATTTGTATTAAAAATTATCTCAATCTAACGTTCCTAGATCATCTAATGAAAGAAGATGTATATTTTCTAATCAACGGTAAGTTGCTAAAATTACAGAAATTTTTGGATAATATATTATTATATCTCATGATTTATATGCACTATGATTGTGAAATTTTACACTTCTAATCTAAACAATGTTGATTCAATCCATATGATGGGATTTAATTGTTAGACTCCCCACATGCTATTTTAATGACCGCTACACATAACTTACATGTACCGGCCGGTACATTCTTCCTAACCTGATATAGGCTAAAAGAGTATTGTGTACCTGTGTACATGTATCTTATATGTATCCATCTTTATTTTTGTGGGTTGCACAACTATACTGAACAATCTAACCTTACAGATGTGATGTATACCCTTTAGATAACATGTATACTAAGAATTATCTCAATCTAACGTTCCTAGATCATCTAATGAAAGAAGATGTATATTTTCTAATCAACGGTAAGTTGCTGAAATTGCAGAAACTGTTGGATAATATATTATTATATCTCATGATTTATATGAGATATGATTGTGAAATTTTAAACACTTCTAATCTAAATAATGTTGATTCAATCCATATGGTTGGATTTAATTGTTAGACTCCCAACATGCTATTTTAATGATCGGTACACATAACTTACATGTACTAGCCGGTACAATCTTCCTAACCTCATATATATATATATATATATATATATATATATATATATATATATATATATATATATATATATATATATATATATATATATATATATATATATATATATATATATATATATATATATATATATATATATAGCCTGGTGGTAACAGCTCAGTAAGTAGACATATCAAACTAGGTCGAAATCTATGGGCACCCATGTGTCGACCCGTTTAAGTCGAATTTGGGTGATAAAATTTGCCACCAGCTAAAAATTATCCAAACACATACCCACTTGTTTACTTAGCAGGTTTTGGGTGACCCGCTTAATAAATTATTTATATAAATATAAATATAATGATACACTAGTACTTAGAATAAATAAGATGATCTAATACTAATCATTAGTTGTTAAGGAGTTCCAGTTCAAACTCAAACTTGACAAACAAGATTTGATATTTGAAAGAAATATTGGAAAAAATTAAATCCACATCAACTAAAAAATCTAATCATTTTATTAAACTTAAACTGGAGTCATAATACAAGTTACTAACTCTACTTTATTGTTCATAATCATATATTAAAGGATTTTAATTTTACAATAGATAATTTAACATAAAAATATGTATATGCTTGAATGGTTGTAAAAATATAACATATTTTTTTTATTTGATAGTGAAAATGTATGGTAATAGGTTGTTGTTGTGCTATATTTTATGTAAAAACACTAAAGTATGGTCTTCTTTTACCGTTGTAGTAACAACTTACAAAATAGTTATTGTTGAACATAAATTATATGGGCACCCGTGGGTGACCCACAACTCGTTGGGTCGGGTTTAAATTTGTTTTTTTAACATCAGTTGCCATCATATTAATAAAGACCATACGACATTTACATAGATGAATCTAAATGGACTCAACAGCCAGAAAGGATGAAATACATCAACTTTTAACAGATGGGATTGGATACAAATAAGAGGCTTCAGTTTGGATTCCTCCCCAAATAGCTCGCCAAAGGAGCTTCTAACCGGAATCAAACCAAAATCCTGGGTAGTATCTGCGTAGTAGATAATTCTTCCATCAAGCCAAGGCCAAGCAAGATTCTTATCTGTGTATACTCCATCCAACCTCTGTGAAAAGATCAGCAAAAAATAGCACCCAAAACAACCGACCATAATAGAAGAAAGGGGTAAACCCCAATCATGATCGAGACATAGGGGGAAACCCAGTACCCGGACACCTTCACTACGGAAGGACTACAAACCTTTAATAAAAAAGGAATGATGAAAATGCCACCCCGACATTGCAAACACCGGTAGAAAAAATTGCCTTAAACGAAGAATTCATACCTGCAAAGAAAACGAGAACACATAAAGAGGAAGGGGGCTCGAAGCCAGCAAATCTGTCGAGCAATAAACCACTAGCACATCTTCTGATCCAAAGACCCCGAGAGAGGTTGCTATCGCAACACTAGCCCTCCCAAACCCCTCCGTATGCAAATCCAGCCCCGACCAGGGTTGACGCTCCGCATAGACGAAACGGGCAAGAGGAGAAGGAGAAGATGCTGGAAGCCTCCAGCCTGAAGCAGATCGCTAGAAATGAGTCGAGGAGCAGACCCAGGGGGAGAGGGGTGGCGTTCGACCATCGTCGAGGCCCCTCCCCTGAGTCCCAAGCCGCTACCTCCTTTCCCTAGATCACGATCTCAATCACCAAAGCCGCTGGAAATGAGTGTCTCTTTAAGAGCCTATGGTGGATTTGTTTTTATTCAATCCGTTTAGAATTGCATTTTTTCAACCCGCACCCACAAGACCCAAACCTATAATGACCCAATCCAAACCCAACCCACTCACCTATTCAAGAAGTCTATTGGTAAGTCTCAATGAGGGACCCATGTTCGAACCTCACCGAAAGTACTTTGTAATGACAATCAACAGTGATTTGGTGTGAGAGAGGGGTGACCAGACCACACCATCTCATGCCTTGAGAGTTTACCATCTTGGGCTCGCCCGGAATGGGTCTCAGTCACACACACACACACACACACACACACACACACACACACACACATATATATATATATATATATATATATATATATATATATATATATACATTCACTACCCGTGCAGGTAACTAATGTTAGTTACTCATGCATCTGTTTTGTAATACAAAGGCACATATTTATAATAAGACAAACAATACTGTAATGAGATGACTAAATTTATAATATAAAGCATCATTTTGTAGTACTATGTAAACTGTTGTCATAAATATCATTTTAACTATACTGAGAGGGAAAATATATATTTCACGCCGTATTTACAAATTGAGTCTTCATATTACAGTTTTGGTTGTCTCATTGTAGTTTAGGTACATTCCTATTACAAAACAGATCCACAGGTAATGAAAATTAGTTATCTGCCTGGGCAACGAATACATACCGACATATATATATACATATATATACATATATATATATATATATATATATATATGCTAAAAGAATTGTATACCCAAGTACATGTAGCTTACGTATACCTATATGCATTTATGATGATTGTGAAATTTTATTGAACATTCCAACCTTTATCCTTTAGATAAGATGTGTATAAAAAATCACCATAATCTGATATTGAGAGCTCATCAAATGAAAGAAAATATATATTTTCTTAGCAACAATTTATTGCAACCTATAATTTTGTTAATCTTTTTTGAAGCAATATTTGAACTTGTTACATTTAGTTAATTTTTATTGTGGTAAGCTTGTTCATGTACTTGTAATACTTTGTTGTTGTGGATAAAATACATTCCTTTCATAGACAAATGATATGTTGGTAAAAATATACTATGTGATGGGTATTTTGTAAATGAAAACATGATTTTGGCATATAGTCTTGTTATTTTGAGCATGGACTTATTTTTCATGTAGAAACCTGTGATTTTGAATTTACAATAACGTTTTATATGTTTTTATCAACAAATTGTTTATAAAATTTTCAAATATCAACCCACAATATGTTTAAAATTTATTTTTAATAAAAATTACCAATTTATCTTGCCCTAGATGTTTACCATGTGGGGAAGAGCGTAAGGATAAGGGAATTACTAAGGAAGATAATTAGCCTTAAACTTATCTTATACATGTTGACCTAACAATTATACATGGTCCATATTTGGATGATGACTTATCCGTTCCATTCATGTGTATCTAATATGTCCATTTGAGATCAATTTCAAGTATTAGGTACATAAAGAAAATGAAATTAGCAAAACCCTAGTTTGTCAGAAATCAAGTCAAATTCAATGCACATGAAAGTTTTGTAAATTAATAGTATCTCTATTAGAATCATGTTGTAAATCATTTGTATTGAATGTATGAGTTATAACTACGCTTAATGGAAATTTAGAGCACTTAATTTGGATATTTGAGAACCTTTTTGACATTTGTCATAGTTGTTACATATTGACTTATCGGTCGAGTTTGTCCTGGTGACAATTTAGCTGAAAACCAATCTAGCTTTTGACAATACCTAGGGTCAGTCGAGTTTGTCCTGGTGGAAATGTGATGAGAACCGACACTAGAAAAATGAGTTATAGTCATTGGTCGAGTTTCATCCCTGATGAACTCAACCAAGAACTGCAATTTGATTTTTCATATAGTACCATCAGTCGAGTTTCCCAAAGGTAACTCAACCGATAAAATTGTACAATAAAGTACAAAAAAGTGTTTCGAGCCATTAGAGTGTTGTAAAACTCAAAAATATATTTGTTACAATATCTAAAATGGCTAGAATTCAATCATAAGTGTCTCTATTGGCTAGTGGGAAACCTCAACTATAAAAGGGGCCCTTGGACTTCATTCTAAATTTGCCTTCTCTGCTCCCTTTTTATTGTTGAGTGTTTTTGCCTCTAAGAGACACTAATATCCCTCTATTTTGTTTACTGTTCTACATCCAATCTAAGTGAGTTAGAATCTTTGTAAGATAGTTGCTCCAATGTACATCTTGTGAAGCTCTCCACTCTTCTTCCCGACCTTGCAACTTGGTGGTTTGAAGGTGACTTCCTTGAAGAAGGAAGGCTTGATCAAAGGCTCAAGATCTTCTACAAGAATGGATAAGTCCTCAGAGAAGGTGGAAGATTCTTGGTAGGTACATAGGGAAGACCTTTGTAATGGTCATTGGCTCCTTGACCTAAAAAGGAATAATATTTTTATAACATCCAAATTTTTTGAGAAAAATAACTGATTTAAACTCTTGGTTGAAATATACACTGCAATAGAAGTTATAAAAAAAATCAAGGGTCTTTCATACAAATATTACATAAAATTGGGCTCATGTTATTATAATATGAAGTTTATACATTCCGTTTGACATTATGATGCATTAAATTTATTTTGAAGAGATTTCATGTAACATAGAATAATTTAGTATTAGTGAAAGAGATAACGAATTTTTTTATTATTTTTATGGGTTTTCAGTTAATTACTTTTGGCCATTTTATATATGTCTATTTCCATATTGGACGAGTTATCATAATTGAAGTAAAAGTTTCGTAGTCCATATAGAAGTAGAGAATAACAATCAAGATGTTCTTTATAAGGATGTGTTGATCTTTTTCGGTCATGTAACTACGAGAAGTAGAATATATAGCTATGTGGTGTAAGAGTTCTTATAAGCTCTAAAATTTCGTAACTGTTAGATAATTTATTCAATGGAAATGGAGTCCGTCTTCAATTCCCAACCAATATAAAATAGCTATTGATGTATTCAGTTGTTGGAACTTAACCGTGAATAGGATAATATTTAATAATTGTTTGACTACAAAAGGGATGAGGCTAATCTGTTAGCATGTCTATTGGGACCGTGAACCTCGCAACTACTGGATCAGTAAACATCAATTTGTAGTATAAACGGAGTATGATGTTGTGGAGATTAATAACATACGACAACTTCGATCCCGTCGCAGCCGTAATATGTTTACCCTTTAGAAACATCCACCCCAAAAAAGTCAAGAAACCTAGAAGATTTATGTGAAAAATGACTCTTCATCTAATCTAATGCAGTAGACCATGGAGGCGGGAAGAACATGAAGCACGCTTGATGGCCTGATCTTCATGAAGGTGTCATTCCCACAGATCTGCCAAGTAGACCAAGGAGGTTTGACGTTCCTGGTACTATTAGAAGAGTAGACAACCACCAATGAGAAGTCAAGTAATGGTGTCACTTGCAACCATCCAAGTTTGGTAAAGATCGTGAAGGCTCCTGGGATGAAGCAGAAGATCTGGCGGTGGTTTTGAGATGATGAAACCATAAACGCTGTCTGGTTTCTGTACGCCGACCACCAGGATGTCGATGCACTGCATGGATGCCAATCAGAAAAGACTAAACGGTCTTGGTGGACAAGCTGCAATCTGAGATTGCCGAAGAGCACCAAGCGGTTACTGCTATGTTTGTGCCTTGAAAAACAGGGGTATTAGCAGCTGCAAAGGGGGTGGCGGTGCCTTTTGCGAGATCTATGACCAGATAGAAGTGTTAATCAACTCCAGGTCAGGCGTCAACATCTTGACGCCAAGGAGACAGCCGCCGACCTTTGTTGGTTGAAGAGGGATCAAGTGGTGTCATGTCTGAGGAGGGATCGAGTAGATCAAGAGAAGCAAGACTACCATTCGATGAGTCGATCTCACCTGAAGTAGGGAAGAACATGAAGCATGCTTGATGGCCTGATCTTCATGAAGGTGTCGTTCCCACAGATCTGCCAAGTAGACCAAGGAGGTTTGATGTTCCTGGTACTATTAGAAGAGTAGACAACCACTAATGAGAAGCCAAGTAATGGTAGATCCTGTATTGAGTTTTCGCTGCCCCACATTCACTAGGGTGTCACTTGCAACCATCCAAGTTTGGTAAAGATCGTGAAGGCTCCTGGGATGAAGCAGAAGATCTGGCAGTGGTTTTGAGATGATGAAACCATCAACGCTGTCTGGTTTCTATACGCTGACCACCAGGATGTCGATGCATTGCATGGATGCCAATCAGAAAAGCCTAAACGATCTTGGTGGACAAGCAACAGTTATTTCTATGTTTGTGCCTTGAAAAACAGGGGTATTAGCAGCTGCAAAGGGGGTGGCGGTGCCTTTTGCGAGATCTATGCCCAGATAAAAGTGTTAATCAACTCCAGGTCAGGCGCCAACATCTTGACGCCAAGGAAACAACCGCCGACCTTTGCTGGTTGAAGACGGATCAAGTGGTGTCATGTCTGAGGAGGGATCGAGTAGATCAAGAGAAGCAAGACTACCCTTCCATGAGTCGATCTCGCCTGAAACATGTTGGGTCACGCCACTATGGGAGCCTCCTCGGATGTACTCTGTAAAACAGAGGAAACAGGGGGGACCCCATCCGTGAGTCGTTCAGGGAGAAGGGGGGCCACGGGTCAAGTAGAGTCCGCCTAAGATGGATCTTGCTTGCGATCCATTTAGCTCCCACAATAAGGTATTAATAGTCTATTTATTCATATAATGTCTCTATATTACATAAATCATAGCAATTGATTCGTGTATCCAATGGGGTCAAGTTATATATAGATTTTGGCCTATTTTTCGAGAGTTAGCTAACGTTCTAGGTTTTAGAGCCTGATTTGACTCTTAGTCTTCATGTTTATCCAAGAATCACAAAGGCCTAGAAACTAAAGTAAGTATAGTCATTAATATTTGGTTATTGTATGAACAGGTTAAATAGAGTTTCAAGCACCCAACTAAACTATCAGATTATCTAATCTAAGAAGAGAAATTAGGTTTTTCTTTAAGAGAGGTAAGTGGTTCATGCCCATGAGTATTTATGTGTATCAAACCAAGTACAATTACATACTTCTTAATTGCGACCTTCATGTCCAACATTCTAAGTTAAAATATGCAAGAAAGATTTTATGTGCTTATGATTGTAGAATTTCATATGCCCAATACCTTAAGTAGTGATGTGTTATGGAATGATTCTAGATCATGAATTAAGTTCATAATAAGGATAAGAGAATATATTTCTATCGTATCCCTTAGAGATGTTCCATATGGATACTCAGGACTACAAGATATGAAACAAAAATAAGACTGACATCCTTCCATGGTTATGTGATATAACCATATATTAGGATTTTAAGTACAAATATGTTATTAAGGTCCCTTATATATAGATGAAATCATGTATTGAGATTTCAAGAAGAACATGTTGTTAAGATTTCCCTCATTTATAGATATAATTGTGTACTAAGAATTCAAGTAGGAACATGTCATCAAGGTTTCTTATATATGTAGCGATCTAAGAATTAAGAAGTGAAATAGATTCCATAGAAAGTTTAGTGTTTAAAAGTTAAGTATTATGTGAGAATATGGGTGTTGCACATGGTAGACCATGGCCCAATTTCCAATATAAAGGTACTATTGGGATTAGAATATATTGTGACATGAGTTTATGATGATATTATCAAATTATCAGACATTGAGTCATGATTAAGTTGCAGGATGAGACTCTATATGATTTCTACTTTAAGATTTAAGATTTAAGTCCATATGAATGTATTGAGATCAGACTTAATGATATTTTATAGAAATTGAATTACCTTGTCAGAAATCACATTCTTTTAGATATTTGATACTTGAGAACTCGCATATATTTTGTATTCCCATATTTAGTTCAGATCTGTTCCCTAACCCTTTAGGCTTAGTTGTCATATATTTAGTATCAAAAGTAGTTAAGTCATTTCTATCAGATTGAAGTATTAAATTAAGGATTATCTAGGTAATAAGGATATTATATTTAGATTCAGGCTTAGACTACTCATGGTGTGAGTAGTTAGCTTTTGAATAAAGATACATGACAAGGGTTTTAAGCCCAATCTCGATTATGAAGTAATTGAGATCTATATTCATACTCAGATGTAGATTCAGTTCATAATTTAAGAATAAGAGATTCAAAAATTCATATTTAGAATTCAGTACATGCTCAGTCATCAATAATCAATCTCAGATAAGTTCAGTTATCAATTTTAATATAAGATAAGTTCAGATTCAATATTCAGCAAATATATCAGTATTCAGCTTTAGTTCATATTAAGAATTAAGTAAGTTTAGTCTTAAGATAAATAAGTCAAAACCTTCACATAAGACATTATATGATAAGTCCTCATTCAGTAGTCTCGGGATGATTGAGAGGCATCTGTTGCCAATTTAGAGGAGTGTTTACTCCAATTCAGGGGTGTTGCGGCACCAATTCAGGGCGTAGCCACGCCAATTTAGAGACACCTCGGTTTCATTCAGAGGCATGTAGTGCCAATTCAGTGGTACCTTGGTACCAATTCAGGGCGTAGATACGCTAATTCAGGAGGACTTATTGTATAATGGTGGCCACAGTCTGATAAAAATCATAAGTAAATGATACCTTTGTTTAGAGTATGCCCATAATCTCATCCATGAGTATGATGACAGAGAGTCAAATAAGATAAGTATGAGCTTGACACTTTGGTGTAGGTCTGATGACACCACGCTTTATGTATTTTCTACATATATGCAATATCACTTTTAGTATAACTTTAGTCAATTTTGCAAGCATTTTGTCTATCTTCTTGACTAAAACCTGGTTTTGCAATTTCAGGAATCAGCCCAACCGCAACCGCGATCTCGAAGGCCACGATCAGGGTTATTCACAAAGAATCGCGACTGCGATCTCAAAGGCCGTGATCGTGGTTATTTTCCAAAGAATCGCGACCGAGGCCGCTCTCACCAAAGATTGCGACTGCGATTATTTTCCAAAGAATCATGACCGAGGCCGCTCTCACCAAAGATCGCGACTGTGATTATTTTTCTAAAGAATCACGAACGAGGCCACTCTCACCAAAGACCGTGACCGCGACTTCACCAAGGATCACGGTCAAGAAAAATCGTGACTAAGGAAGAGTAAAGGAAAGATCGCGACTGCGGTCTTAAGTCGGTGGAAGGTGCCTATAAATAGTGCCCCCACCTGTCTTGTCAAATCATCAGATTAGAGAGATCCGATCCTAGTGTCACGAAGTGCTGCCGCATCCCAACCTCATAATTGAGGATCCATCAGTCATGGGTCTCTGGAGTGAAAGCTGAGGAGAGAGAAGATGACCGCCCATGCCAGCTACTTCGAGAGAAGGAGATGTTCCCGTGGTAGATCCAGATCTGAAGAAGTAGTGTGTAGTATCACGTTTCTTCTCCTCTAGATCTATCATTTCCTTTCACTGTACTCACCTCCATTCTTTGTGGTACCTCATGGATCTATCTTTCTGTAACGCCACCATGTTATCCGCAAGCATGAGCGGCTAAACACCTTAACTTGGGTTGGGAGTAGCCACTAAGGCTCTCCCAACATGTATATTGTCTCTTTCTTTTGAATATACTTACCCATATCAAGTTTATCTCCATGCACCTGATTTAATGCTTCACATGTATGCTTAGCTACCATCTTGTGATGTTTGATTGTTGATATCTCGAGAGAGTAATATCGCTTTTATCCCGTGTCATGGAGTAGCATGAATGTACGAGAGTGTTGGAATGGTAACACTTTTAATCATCAGTTTTATTGCGAGGTTTTTGAGTTGTCATCTTGAGAGAGAGACTTCTTTCAGGCCTAGATCTATCCTCATCTCGAGAGAGAGTGGAATAGACATTTTTGTGGTTGCGTGTAATCTTGATATGAGTAAGCAGGAGAGAGAGAGAGTATGCATGTTAGAGAGATGCCTTGGTTGGTAAACCCCAATCCAAGTTACCCCATATACCTTGTTACAGCCTGCTTCTTTTACTTATTTTGTTTTATTGTTCTTGTTTCGAGATTTCATTCCTTTGGGAACGCCTTTAAATCCTCTTTTACCCTGGAGTATAGAGTGAAGACCCACGTTCTTAGTACGACCAACCTTGTCCCTGTGTTCGACCCCGATTGCTACATCAGACCCCGTTATCATTGCGGGGGCCTGAGTGTCGAGTTATCTCTTTAAAAGTCCGACTACTTTAATCTGCTTCTTTTGGACGCGCAATTTAGGCTGATCAAGGTCCTGAGATCCATGTACCAAGGTACATGTCTCTAGAATAAGATAAGGTAGAAAGACAAGAATTCAGATTGAGAAATAAGGAACAATATGTTCTAGATTTTACTCAGAGTTTGATGTTAGTTTCATGTTTATAATATCCAATTTTAGTTCTTTAGCAATATATATTGTAGAATACTCATGCCACTTACTCTAACGACTGTTTTTTTCTTCAATGCATGGTTGGGGATGAGATGTCTACAGATGAGAAGCAGGAGAGAATTGGGTCCCAAAGAGTCAAACACAAGGATAGAACAAGATAAGATCTGGTGGGATTCCAACTATAAGATGATCCTCAGTTTTATAGACTCAGTTATATGTTTTAAATATTTAGAACTTTAGAGTAGATACTATCTCTTGAGATTTTGAGTTAGTTTTCCTTGTGATGTCCATTATGTTCCTTTTGTAAGAACAATTATGAGAATGTTTCTTATTTTCAATTTGTGTGATTGATTATATTGTTGTTATGAATGCCAGTTTTATGTAATGCCCCCCTCGATCACACGAGTTATGGATAACTCTATGTTACTTCCTCTACGTGCATGTGTGTGCTTAGGGAGGGTGTTACAATTTTATCCCTTGCTCTTGAAAAGTGTGGTGTATATGTTGTAACTCCTATAATGGATTATAAGAAGTACGACATGATTGAAAATCCTAAAGATTGGTCCCTCTAGGTAGTGGATGTACATCTCCTAGTTTGGAGGTTGGAACCACTATACATCTTAGCCTTCCTTTGGTGTTTTCTCAATCTCTCTCCCCCTTGATTTTCAATATTGCATTATTTTTTAGAAAATATCTTGAAGGTCTAATGTGTTTTGTTTAAGTGTTTTTGCTCTATTCACCCCCTCTAGAACCTATAGATCCAACAATTGGTATGAGAGATTGGTCTTCTCCAACTAAGTACTCCAACGAGTAGAGAAGATGGGAAAAAATCAGTTGGGATATGTCAATATAGAGGGTCGCTTATCCATATGTCCACCTATCTTTGATGGTACCAACTTCCTAGATTGGCAAAGGAGAATGCAATTCTACATCTGATGCATGAGCTATGTATGTGGAAGGTTGTTGGTTTTCCCTACAAAGAGCCTAAAGGAGAAGTTGCTACATGAAATGAGGCTTCTTCAAAGAAATCTCAACTTAATGCTAAAGCCATTAGCATCATCTACTCCACCCTTATTCTAACCAAGTTCAACCAGATTTATTCTTTGGATATTGACTATGAAATTTGGAACAAGATTACATCAGTTATGAAGGCACTATGCAAGTCAACTAATCCAAGGCCTATATACTCAATGACCTTCTTCAAATCTTGAAGATGGCAATCTCAAATCAGTTGTTGAAATGTACTCAAGTCTCAACACTATTGTTAATGGCCTTTCTACCTTGGGTCACACTATGGATCAAGAAAAGTTAAATTCAAAGATCCTTAGATATCTTCCTAAATAGTAGCAAAGAAAGGTGGATAAAATTAAATAAACAAAGTCTCTCACTAAAATTCATATTGATGAACTCAAAAAATATACAAGCCTATGAAGTGAGACTTGACATGCAAGAATAAGAAGAAGAAAAACAAGAAGAGAAAGAATCCAAGAATATGAAGGAGGTTGGATTCAAATCTCAAGTTGAATCTATTTTGGAATAACAAGTTTTTATCCAATCTTCTCCATCCTCAAGTGAAGATTACTCCCCTAGTGATCTTGAAGCTCATCACTCAAAGGGACAACACTTCAAGGGTAAAGTCTCCTCCTCCATTCCTATATGCTATGAGTTTGGTAAAAAGGGGTACTTCTAGAATGAATGACCAAAAGCCAAGAATCCCCACCACAAGAGAAACCATAAGAAGAAGGAGGACTTCTGACAAGGAGTGGCTCAAGTTGTCAAGCATGGTGTCCAATTTTCTTGATTTACCACCCTCCCAGGTGTTTGGCCTCTGCCACGGGTGTGGGAGAGGGGGGGGGGAATCTTTCTCTCTTAATCCCATCGGAAGAAGGAGGATTACAACAAATATTGTAAGTTTAAGAAGAAGGAAAATAAAGAAAGAAAAGGAAAAGATGCAGCCCATGTTGCTTGGGAGGATCTTCCTCTAGTGATTCTAGCTCAAATGAAGGAGAATGCCACATGGACCTCATGGCTAGCACAACTGAGGAAGTAAGTGAGGTAAGTGAGGTAAATCTCACTTCCTTAGTATGCCCTTATTAATATGATTCATGTTTCCCATTCTTCTAATAAGAAGTGCAAAACCAACAAGATGACTTTAGGGAAAAGGATTGATGATTTATCAATAGAAATACTTGAGCAAAATGAGAAAACTTAAAATGCTAGCATAGAATCTTTTTAAGAGAAATTTATTTATCTTGAACTCCAATATAATAGTGCATAAATTGAAAATGGTGTTTATCTTAAGAAAATTTATGGTCTTAAAGATGAAAAGTAGACTTATCTTGATGAGATTTTATTACAACTGAAAATGCTAGACTTCTTGCTAAGGTTAATGATTTAGAATGTAGACTATTTTTTGTAGTAAGGAAATGGCTAGTATTATTCTTGAAAAGGATTCTTATCTAACTAGATACCTCTATTTGGATGTCGACTTATTCATTGCTCAAGATGATCTTAGAAATAGGAAATATATGTTAAGTTTAGGTTCTACACATCATAATCAGGCTACACGTTATATTTTACTTTTATTGGATAATCTAAATTTTGTTAATGAATTATAAAATAAAATAACAGATAATGCTAAATGACCCTAATTTACTAAATAATATTTCTAAGAAGTCAAATTTGACAAACAAGTTTGACTCTACAAGCTATTATTAGCTTATTTTGGAATTTTCACCTTCATTGGATAATGCTAGTTATCTTCATTTAAAATTGAAAGAGAGATATAATATATTCCTAATGTTGTAATATATTAATTTATTTGAGTTGATTTTTTCAAGTTGTAGATGATGTTGTTGTGAGTATAGTTTAGATTTCTAGATTTAAATTGGTTTTCACTTTAGGTTTTTGTTGGTAAGTTCCATACCCCCTCATGTGGGCTTGACAATGCACCCTCCAATCTCAATTGGATGACCACCAAGTCATCGCCTACCATTGGTACGAGAGTACATGTTGGGTAACAATAGATACAATTTTATCTATTCATAAATCACTCAATAATCATCCATTGTATACAATATTTTTCAAAAAGTTTCCAATTTTGATTCCAGTTCTTTCATCCCTCATATGAGCCCTTATCCCTCAATGAAACAAAAATGCCAAATTATTCATCTCCTCCCTTCTTCATTTGACTTAGAAAAGCACCCAAATCAACCACCCATATAAACACACTCTCTTATCTGCATCATCCCCACAAACTTCAACTTTGTTAGCAACTCATCTCTACCTACTACCAATACCATTAATTATGTAACAAAACCATTCCCTTGCACCAACAACCTTTTTTAGGTTTCTTTTCATATGGTTCCCCCCCACATCCTCCATGACCATTTGTGTGAGGTCTCTCTGGATCTTTGTGGGCATGATGCTCCAGGAACCCACATGAGCTAGAAAGGGATTTATTGAGTATCTTATTATGTCAAGAAGATGTGGGAACCTTCATAATGACCTAAAGCTTGGTAATTCTTCAAATTCGATTTTTCCTCCTCTTAAAATAATTTTTTTATCAGACTTGCATATCATGTTCTCATTTCAAATGATGTATGGTTTTCTGCCAGGACATATGCTTGGGTGGCATAGACTAGTTCAAGGTTTGGTTTTGTCTGTGATACCTTTCTTTAGTGTGTCCATAGTTCATCATGTTGTTCATAGTGGAGGTAGTTCCCAACACCTCTTTCCACCTCACAAGTCTACATTAAGGTTCCTAGGTTGGTTGGGTGAACCAATATCTTGGAGTGTTTCCTTTTGTGTAAGATTTCCAAAAACAATGATTGAATCTTAAGTGCTCGAGTTTCATCTCTTTCTCCATCAGAGGGATAAAAGACAATATTGAGAACAAATTTAGTTTTTGCCTCACCACATTTCTATGTTAATCACACTTGCCAGGGGTACTAGTGTCCTTATACCCTAGCACAGAAAATGTGTACTTGAGTATCCAAAGATCATAAATTTATGAAAAAAATATAGTTTTGAATCATAAAAATGAGATTATTGAATGGTGTCACTTTTGTACCTAAATTGTTTGTCTTAAAGTCAATCATTGGATGTGTTTTATAAATCACATTATATACATTGTTCTAAATAAAATTATAACTAGCTTTTTAGTGTCAAAAACTTATAATAATATATGTTTTAAAAACTTTTGTTTTTCCCACATGGGTTTAATAACCTAATTGAACAATAATAATAAAAGGGGCATCAATTTTAGTGCTTGAGTACTTAACGAGAAAGTAACTCTAATCCTTATATAAAATATTGTAAGGTGTTTGGGATTCTAACTTGGACTAGGATTTGATTCTATACTCTTACAAAACTGAATATAAGGTATGTGCATCTACCCAGTTTATTTGGACGTTATTATATCTAAAACAATGATTTTCCATATGAGGATCTACCCTTTATATGATTATCATTTGTTTAACTCTTGTGACATTCTTATAATCCTTTTATTTTAAGATTAGTTCCTTGATTGTTTATTGAGTTTATATAAAATTATTATTGATGATGCTATAACTTAAATCTATTATACATCAATGTTCATCTTTTTTATTTATTTGATATGAACTTAAATTGAATGAGCAACGTCTTGCCTCCCTATTTGTGCATATACAAAATTCATCACTTACAAAAATTTTATGGAAGTGACACTGATAGTAAAAAAAGAATAATGATGAAGCTACAATCACAAAGTTATATAACCCTAATAAGGATAGCATGATATAAGAACCATATTTTCTACTTTAAGACTCTTAGATCAGGTTTTAGTGTGAGAAAAATAGTGGTGACCAGATGCTTAGACTGGCATAGTCATTTCTTGCTTAATAAGTGACTATGTTTAATAGGATATAGTTGGTTGGATTGAGGGGATGAAATCCTCTTTAAGCGGTGGAGTGTTGTAACATACACAACTCTAGGCATCCATCCTAATCCTCCCTTATCTTAAGCCTAATCAATAATGTTGATTTAGTTATTCTTTTGCAAACTTAGAGTATACTAGGATGTGTACAAATCTAGAAACATTGTCTTTTAACAAATAATCATTCTATTTGAGGATTAATTACAATTAATTAGGATAACATTTTGTTTAGTTCTATCATTTTACCATCATGGTAGATTTTATTTTAAAAGTGATTCTCTAGAATTTTCTTGTAAGTAGATGAGGGAAAGGAAAAGTCAAAAATGAAAAACTGAAGATTAAATTAAAAAACGAAGCAATAAATACAATAAAGATTAATTCACCATAAAATTATGATTCGATATATTGAAAAATAGAAAAGGTAAAACCTTGCATTAAATATTGTTGGAAGATGTTTAATGGATAGATAATACCAAACCGATCATAATTTCTAAACATAATAATTGACTAGTAAGTATATCAATTTTTGTTTAAAATATGTCAAAAATACCTAGTAAGGTAGTATGAGGTTTCATTTATGATATAGAAAATAGAAAAAAAATTCTAAATTTATATTGTTCACATCCTAATTAGGATACAAATTAAATTTTACATTAATTGAATTCAGTTTATTGCATTTAATCAATCATAAAAGGAAATAACACTATAACATTAAATAATCATAATTTGTTAAATAGAAAAGAAAAGAGTGATATAATAAATGCCTAATATGATAAAAAGTCAGTTTATTTGAGTCAAAATTTTTAAAGCCGCTAATTACGTAGATGTCATGCTATATTTTATATTTTCAGATTTTGATTGGTTGTCAAGATAGGTTTTTGTTGGTAATTTCAAAACCCCCTCATGCAGACTTGATAGTGTTCCCTTCAATATTAACTAGATGACTACCAAATTATCTCCTACCTTGGATAGGAGACCGTACGTAGGTCATAACAACTATGGTTTTCTCTATGTTATAGCTCCCTGGTATGTCATCCATTATATATGATTTTTTGGCAATGAGTTTCGCAATTTGATTTTGATTCTTTTTATCCCCAACATGCCCTATCCCTAGACAAAACATAAATACCTAATTCTTCATTTCTTCCTTCTTCACCTGATTCCACAAAGAAATCCAAATCAAGCACCCATATAAAAAGCCTTACTCCCTCATAATCTTGGTCCTTCCACAAACCTTCATACTCTTTCAATTTAAAGTGAAACATACCCCATCGTCCCTCTGAATCTCACCCTTTTCCGGTGATCTTTGGTTTGGGTTGTACCTTCTACCAATACCAAAATCCAATTAACCTTTCAAAAACCATTCATTCACACTCAACAACCTTTTTTAGGTTCATAGGGATGAATTTATACTTAGATTTGAATGTTCGGTTCCTCCTCTTAGAACAATTTTCTGTTTAGATTTGAATGTTAGGTTCATACTCATAATGTTGTGTGGTTTTCTTCCTAGACATACTCTCAGGTGTCATAGATTTACTTCAAGGTTTAGATTTGAATATGATTCCTTCTTTCACTATGCCCAGGGTTCATCTTGTCAGTCATTGTGGATGATTTTCCTTGTACCTCTCACCACCTTATAGTGTTTTCTTAGCCTTCTAGCTCAAAGAGGATAGTCCACCTTGGTGTGTTTCTATTTGTGTAAGGTTTATAGGAATGAGGATTGAATCTACCATCCTCAAGATTCATCTCTTGTGCCATCAAAGGTGTAGAAGACAATCTGACCAAAAAAATTTAGTTTTTCTCTTCTGCATTTCTATGCTAATCATGCTTATTGGGGGCTACTATCCTTACACTCTAGTATTGGTATTTCTACTCACAAACCTTATTGAGTGGTAGTTCTACTAGGATGCATTGTTGCACATTTACATTTTAATGCACGATGAAGGGGAAACAATATGTTTTTCACTGATTCTTAATTGTCTAAATATTTATATTTTATTAAGTCTAAAAACTCATTATGAATTATATGTACTTTAAGAAATTTTGGATCATAAATTGAGATGTATTACATATAACATACATGATTTGGTTTAAAACTTAAATATTGGATTTTGTTTAATAAACATTATTAAATACAATATTCAAATTAAAATCATAATTGATTATTGTTAGAATATTATTATAGAATATGTTTTCAAATTTTAGGTTTTGTCTACATGATGGCATGGGTTTTATAATCTAATCCAATAATAATTATTATTATTATAATTTTTTTAGGGTTTGAGTATTTAATTAGAAATTAAACCCAATCTTCTTTTTTGAAGGTGGATAGATTGTATTAAAATTATAAAGTCATACGACATCTGCATTCATATCTGTATTGGCATTAGATTGGGAAAGAAGGAACAAACATAATACAATGATGAGAATGGAAATAGATAGAGTGCTTTGGTTTGCATTCCAAGTTGTCACGCATATATGCATCTTTTTGATAGAATCCCTCGTCAAACTTGATCATCATTTGGAATGAATGCACACCAAAGTCCCATACATGAACTATAAATACATCCCCAAAAGATTTAGCCCTATGCCTCCTTTTATTTTCATTTTGGCGCTTGAACACGCACCACCAATCTATATGAAAAACCTATAATGAGAGTAAGCCCCATCATAGAGATGGGAATCGGGGGAAACCTAGCACCTTGCTACCTCTAACCATGAAGGAGATCCCATCATAAGAATGGGGGATAAAGATGTCAAAGCGGTAGGCAATCAAGATAGTAAACTGACGAGAAAGCTAAAATAGAACCAAATGCAAAAGGAAATTAGATAAGTGCGAACAGAAAGAAAAAGGGATAAGAGGGTAGAAAGTCGATCCTGCCTGGAAATGGTAGTTGTAAGAGGCAGATTGAAGGGGGATCAGGGGTCCTGATTGTAAGGCAAAAGAAGCCACATAACCTCCACGATCAGCTTGATGGGTATTGCTTCACGCAAAAGCCATCGATGATAAGGAAGAGCTTTGGGACGGTGACCTAATCGCATAGCAGCAATCGAGTAAGCTTCAATCTGCTTCCACCACACACATTGCCTAGTTGGGAAAGGGGCAAAACAGATCCCAGGGGGAGAAGGGAGGGACTCGTCAGCCATCAGACCCCCTCCTCTAAGAATAGAACACCACTCGTGATGAAAACCCTAGGCGGCGCCTAGAATCATGAGAGTTGTTGGGCACGTGTTACCAGATGTCTACTTTAATATAATTAACCCTAATCCTTGTATAATATGTTATTGGGTGTTTGGGACCCAGACTTGGACTAGGGTTTAACCCTATACTCTTATAAGACTAAATATTAGGTATGTACATCCACTCAATTTATTTATTTTTGTTATAAGTAAAATAATGATTTCCTATACCATGCATCTAGTTCTACATGTGATTATCCTTTGTTTAGCTCTTATAATCTTTTGGTACTCCTATTTTGATATTACCTCCTTGATTGTCTACTAATATTATATGAAATCATCATTGATGCTCCTTTGACCTGAGTATATTATATATGAATGTTCTCATTGATTTTTATCTAATTAAAACATAAAATAACTAAGCATACATTTGGGCTCCCTATTTGTGCATGTATGGAATTCCAACAATTACGCAATTTTTTTGGAAGTGATGCTGATAGAAGAAAAGGAATGATGATGAAACTACCATCACATAGGTAATGATAACAAGTGTGACATGTTAATATAACCCACGGTTCTAGTTTAATACTCTTAGCTCAAATTTTAGTGTGAGTAAAATAGCGTTGACATGTCAATCCTTGTATAAAATGTTATTAGGTACCCGAGACCCAGACTTGGACTATGTTTTGACCCTATACTCTTGTAAGACTGAATATAAGGTATGTCCATCCACTCAATTTATTCGTATTTTATTATAATTACAACAATCATTTCCCATACAAGGCATCTAGTCCTGATTATGATTATCCTTTATTTAACTCTTATAATCTTTTGATACTCCTATTTTGATATTACCTCCCTAAATGTCTACTAAAATTGTATGAACCACTATTGAGGGTCCTCTCATCTTACAATATTTACATTGATTTACTCTTTTTTTATCTAATTAAAAACTTAAATTGACAAAACATACATCTATCCTCCTTATTTGTGCATATAAGGAAATCCAACATTTTAAGGAAAAAATTGTGGAAGTGATGTTGATAGAAAAAAAGGGATGATGATGAAACTACCATCACAGAGGTAATGATAACAAGTATAGCATGTAAATAGAACCCTAGGTTCTAGTTTAAGCTCTATTTTTTAGCTTTTAGTGTGAGAAAGATAGTGGTGACATTGTTCATAGAGTGACATAGTTACATCTTGGTTAATATTTGACTATTTACACTAGGATATAGCTGGTTGGATTTTGGGGGAAAATTTTTTCAAGGGTGGAATGTTATAACATGCCCAACTCTAGGCATGTTACCTAATCCTCCCTTACCTTATGCCTTTTTCATAATATTGGCTTCAATATGTTTTTCTCCTAACCAAGGCTATATTAGGATGTTTATGAATCAAGAAACATAGTGTTTTAGCTAGTAATCCTCTTATTTGATGTTTGAGTGTAAGTAATTAGGATAATGGTACAATTAGATGTTAGTTCTATAATTTTGTACCATCATAATAAATTTTCATTTAAATTTGGTTCTCAAAAATTTTCCTATAAATAGATGAGAGAAAGGATTCAAGAAAATGGGAATTAAATGACTAAAGAAAGAGATAAATGTAATAAAAGATCACTTCACCTTCAAGTCATGGTTTCATGTAATTAAAATTGTCCAAAATCAAAGACTGATGGTTATAACATGTAAGGGAAATGTTTCAGGGATAGGTATTCCCAAACAATAAAAATATCCTCACATAGTAACCAACTTACAACTACATTGATGTTTATTTAAAATAATAATTAAAACCCCTAATAAGATATATGGATTGATGTATGATATAAGAAACCAGAAATATATGTTAAATTTAGATTCTACAGATCATAATTAGATATATGTTAATTTTCACTTAAAGTAGATAATCTTAGTTTCCATAAATGGTTATAAAATGAAATAAAAGGTAATGTTATAGGACCCTAATTTATAAATAAAATTCCTAAAAATAGAATCTGACATGAAAATTAGAGTCTACTTACTGTTATTAGCTTATGAGTGAATTTTCACCTTCATTGGATAATTCTTGTTATCCTTATAAAATATAAAAGAGAGATATAATTATTCCTAATTGCATAAATAAATTGATTTATCTGAGTGAATTTTGTAAAGTTTTTTATTATATCACTATCAAGCTATAGTTTTGATTTTGGATTTAAATTGGTTATCACACTAGGTTTTTGTTGGTAATTTCTAGACCCTCTCATGCAAACTTGACAACCCACCCTTCGATAGAAATCAGATGATGCCAAGTCACCTCCTACCTTTCGATGGAGATCCTAGGTTGGGTTACGATACCTACAATTTTATCTTTGTCACAACTCCCATCTTTCATTCTATATACAATTCATTAGCCAAGACTCTCTGTATTTGATTCTGATTATTTGCATCCCTCATACAATCAATATCACTCAATGAAATGGAAATGCCTAATTCTTCACTTCCTCCCTTCTTAATATTATTTAGTGGAGCACCCACATAAAACACCCATATAAAAGCCTTACTCTCTCATAATCTTCATCCTTCCAAAAATATTCCTACATTTCAATTCAAATTTAAACAATACCCATCATCTCCATTAAATTCATCTTCCTTTTCTAATTTCTACATTTATCTTTATATGCTACTAATACCACCATCCGATCAACCTTTTAGAAATCAAAATCATCATTAGATTAGAGTGTTTCCATTCTATGTAAGGTTTGTAGGAATAATGATTGAATTTGTCATCGTTGATCTTCAACTCTTGCTCCATTGAAGGAGAAGAAGACAATCTCTCCAAAAAAATTCTAGTTTTTGCTTCACCACATTTTTATGTTGATCACACTTGTTATGGGTACTACTATCCTTTCACCTTAGTATTGGTATTTCTACTTGTATGCTATAACACCCCACTTATGCATACATACAATATATGAGAGGAATCATTTATCAATCAAGGGGGATGTCACAACAAATAAATAAATAACCAATCACCATGCATTAGCATTAAAACTAATTCATACATTTCTTAGAAGAGAGGTACTACAACTTGAGTCCTATGAATACATCATCTAACATATAAACATGACTTAGAACATAAAATAAATTCTAATTTAAAAGGTTAGATCATTTAGGTAGATGGAACCCCACCAGGAAAAACCTTGCAAATCCTAGAGATATACCTTAGGTTAATATTCACATGGGTCTATCCTCGACGTTGCTCTGTGTCTGTGGGCCTCGCGCCCCCAATTATGCATCAAACCAATTGGTAAGTGTAATTGAATATGTTATATCTTAAAGAGAACATGTAAGCTAAAAATAAATATTAAATATGGTGCATTAAACATTAAATATTAAAAAAAGACATAATTAATTTTAGATAATTTGTTTTATCTTGACCTATATAATAATCCTCAGATTTTGCACTGAAGTGCCTATTCTCTTATGCACCAAAGTGCTTCTTGGGTTTGCACTAAAGTTCCTCTTATCTTATGCACTGAAGTGCCTCTTAGTTTTGATCAAAGGAGCCTCATAGTGAGGATCTTATATAAATTATCTTGTATCATTATCTTTCTCTTGAAAACTATTAATTTTCTCTTAGATCTTATTATAGACTTTACTCTTAATGTGCATGAAAAAGAGATAATAACTATTAACTTTAAACATGACATTCAATTCATTATAGATTCATTGACTTTAAAGCAATTGAAATAATATGTAACACATTTATAGCTACCTATGTCATTTTAAATACATACACACATAAAATCAAATTATACTTATATTCAAAGTACATGGACCACCTACCTCTCTTTGAAAAATATCCTAGTTGCTCTTCTTAGGTTGATTAAACACTAATCATGTTCTTGGGGTTGATGAACCCTAATTACTTTATAAGTAACATCTTTCATATCATTTTGTATTTTATTCATCACCTTAAAACCCTAGTATTAACTCCTTATAAACTATCATTTGTTCAAAAGGAAACAAATTG
Source organism: Alisma plantago-aquatica (assembly GCA_963693085.1). Taxonomy (NCBI): domain Eukaryota; kingdom Viridiplantae; phylum Streptophyta; class Magnoliopsida; order Alismatales; family Alismataceae; genus Alisma; species Alisma plantago-aquatica. The sequence continues at coordinate 337,077,586 of OY856410.1, forward strand.
TGAAACCTAAAAAATTGGGTTCTTCATTCAAAATCTTTTCAAAAACATTTTAAAGTTATTTATCCAGTAATTGGTTGATTTGCAAAGAATTCTCAAAGTACTGGATAATAGGAAATCCAAGAAAAACCATGTAGGCATCAACTTTTTCATTAATGCCAATGGGCCCTACTTAGCTGTCCCAATTCGAGGTAGTCATGCTCTCCCAAAGACAAAAGTATGGTTAAGCATTGAGGATGTTGAAAATCCCAACTGTGCCCTTGCGAGTGCGTGAGAAGAATGGATGAATTTTGAGTAAAAACCACTTGGTTTCTTATCATTCTAACCAAACCTTGAGGGGAAAGCTCTGATCAAAACCCAAGAGACTGATTTGTTCCCATAAAGATGAGATTTCTGACAAGATCATCATCACATCATGAAGTTGACGATCCCAGTCTTAGCTTTTGCGGTGGTCAGGAACCTAAGAAAACTCTTTCTCCATGGAAGGGAAGAGAAGGAACATGGGAAAACATAGATGTCTGTCGGAAATTGTGCAAAAACCCAAGATAGGGAAAACACCATGCTACATGAGTTTGTGATTAATCTAGGAAGTTGACTGGGGTAGAGAACGAGTGAGGAAATTCTAAGACACTTAATTTTAACTTTGATATCATTGAAATGGTAAGTAAAGATACAAAAGGGGGACTTGGTACTTACTGTGCATCCTAAAAAATTGGAGCTTCAACGAGCAACCATGATATTAGGAGTCGAGACAGGATAATGGTGGCGACTCTAGAGGAGGTTCTAGATGCCAGTGCAAGACTCTAGAGGCGGTCAACTGAGTAAACTTTAAAGGATCAATTCCTAGGGAGTGGTTCTTTATCTTTGTGGGTCTCACAGTTGTGGGGTATCAATACTTATAGGCACAAAGGCCTCCAGAGTCTAGGGTTGGTGGTATAGTCATGGAGGTCGAGTTTTGCTAGAACACACCCTTGGCCATCCGGAGAAAACAAGGCATGGAGTCCAAGAGATTTTGACATTTGATGGATCATGGTGATCCAAGGATGCTAGAGAGAGATTTGTATTCTCTGGTGTCTATGAGGGATTGCAAAGAGGTAGTCACACTATCGTGAAGTCCACCAGACTGCATGAAATGGGTGAGGATGCATGGATCCCTGCACGTGCATGACCCTGGACGGGAGTCTGACCTGGACACGACTAAGGAGAGGTGTGCATAATACTTAAAACTAAATGTGCATCACACATATCTCTCAAGAACTTATAGAAATCGATTCAGTGTAATCAATTATTGACGCATCTAGGTGTATTAGTGCTTCATCTATATGGGAGCCTTCCTAAATTGCTTATATGGGTAAAAAAGGTGAAATCAACCTCAAATTTTGATCATGAGTGTAATTTTGGATCTAGTTAGATCTTGGGCTATTAATTTCTTAAAAAAAATTTATATATATTCTAAAGTGAATACTATTATAATCATCACAGGAATGCCTTAATAGAAGCATAGGAAACAAATTGTGTTGTCAATCCTTTCTAAATTTGGCAATCACTTTATGAGAGGTTATCCTAAAGTACATATTAATTGATAAAACACTTCAATTTAGTAAAATAAGTTTCCTAAGTAATTAGTGACAAAAAAGAGTCCATATTTAAACCTATCTCAAAAATAGTCTCTACAAGTTTGTGTTCCATTATGTCAAGATTGTGGCCTTTTTGTAATTTACCCAAATAATAGATACTTCCTATGAATAAGATATAGGGAGAGACAATGAAACATACTTCTTCTTTTCCTTCTTTTTGCATAAATGAATGCAAGGTATATAAAGAAATGACTTTCACTCTTTCTCTCTCCTTCATAACTCCTCATTTAAATTAATTTTTGAAACAAAATCTAAAAAAATACTACTTTAATTAAAAAAATTAGATGTTACATGTGCCTTATTGAGTGGCCCTTTTACTAGAATTCCCTATCATGCATTCATGTCTCAATGCACAATGAAGGGGCAATTATGTCTTTTCAATTGATTCTTCGTTAAATAAATAACTAAATATTATCAACTTAAAAACATAATTAATTATCACACATTAGAAAATTATGCAAAAATATGTTTTGGAATAACAAAAATGAGATCTACCAAATATTGTGATTTCTAGTACCTATGTGATTTTGTTAAAAGTTGATTAATTACTTTCTTTTTATGAATCTTATTAAATCTATATTCTAAATAAAAACATAACTAAATATTTCAGTGTCAAAAATATAATGAAACATGTTTTAGAAACTTTATATTTTTGTCTACGCGATGGTGTGTGCTTTATAACCTAATTTGGAAAAAATTAAAAGGATTATCTTTTGGATTTTTAGTACTTAATGAGAAAATAACTCTAATGCTAAATGTTATTAGGTGTATGGGCTTTTACTTGGACTAGGGTTTGATCATATACTCTTGTAGGACTAAACATATGATATGTGCATCCACTTAATTTTTTTGGGAATTATAATAGATGAAACCCCATTTTACCATATGAGTCATATATCTTGAATTTGTTTATCATCTTCTCAGCTCTTATGATATTTTTAAATTCATCATATTTTGAATTATATTCATGATTGGTGATGAATGCATATCACCAAAGTTTTATTTGCATTTCAACCTAGTTTTGTATTCATTTCCATCATTTTACTTTAGAACTAGCTAAAAAATAAGTTTTCTTAATTTTGTGTTAATTTGTAGGATTCTAACCAAAATCCATAGTTATCATGATAGGTTTGAGCTTCATTTCTCATACACAAGAAATTTTTATAATATGAATCGATTTTTCATCGATTTCCCTTTATCGATTGATGATTCATAGGCAAAAGTATCAAAGTTGTAGATGACACCACCACCCCCACAACTGCCAAGTATCAAAGGTTCAAACCTTGAAAGAGACTATTCCTATGGTTCTCATGTCCATCGATTGACAACCTCCACCCTCGTCAACATGTTGTTCCTTCCTTGTAGTAGGATAATCTTAAAAGTGGAAAATATGACACCATCAAAGGCCTTCTTCAATGAACGTTAGGGAGCGATCTTGCTACTTCTTTTACTATTGTCATCCCTACATTGAACATGGGCATTTGAATACTATAGCTGCCCTTTTTCTGTATATTGCAATGATAGATCTCTTCCCTTCTACCACTATTGATATGGTTACTATTGTGATGAGAAAGTAGACTATCTCTATGGCATGAGGAGTATCCCATCGCCGGTACTTTATCTTAAATATTATCAAACTTGGTGGTCTCAATTTCTTAGATTGATCTTCATTTGTTTAACTTCTTTCTTATAGAAATGGTCATTCAAATAGAATGTTGATATAATCCTATGGATAGAGACCATGAAACTTAAAAATAGACCCTTGAATGAATGTGAGGATCCTAGATGCAATCGTGGAAGAAATTGTATATGATGATTAGGTTATGATCCATTAGTAACGAGACATAGAGCCCATATAAAATTCAATCATTGTGCAACTTGAATTCTAAAAGGGGACAAGCTCACTCGGTCCTAGCCTAATTAAGTGAGAACTACTAAGTTGTAATTATTAAGATGAGTCCGTAGGTGATAGTTGTAAAATTTAAATGTCCCAATGTTCTTTTATCATTGTTATTAAACCTTATTTCAATAGTTTTTTCTTGCATTGCAATCTATAATTCCATCACTATCTTATAATCACCCTCGATCTACAATCAATTTTTAAATATTTTTCTTAACAATTGGTTTAAAAGAGATTTCTAAAATATGTTGTATCTAGGGTTTGACCCTTTTCTATACTGCTATCTATCTGCCTACTTGTAGGCAAGTTATTTGTAGTGTGAAAAAGGTTTATAAACTGGATAATCTATTTAGAGAATTTAATGTGCATAAGAACTCACATCATTTGGTTTTTGAATTTAGTTGTTGATGGTCTTCTGACTTAAATTTGGCTTATGTATGGATGTTCTCATGCTATTTTCTTGAACTAAGATGATATTGACTAAGACCTACCTTCCCTACGTGTACTTTCTACTCATTATATGTATATCCACTCACTTTGGAGTGAGATAAATGGTTTCTTAGCTCTACTTAAATAATATGAGACTATGATTATTCTCATGCACTTAACTATTTTGATATTACTGAAATATTTTAAGACGATCTATTTGAAATGAAGGTCTATTACCTTTTCTATCCGAAAGGGATTGGCGGCCCAATTTGTTTCCCGCACTTCTGTAAGTTTCTTACATTGACTATCAATGTATGATGTTATCTTAATACATTAAATGCCACGTCTTTTGACCTAGATAATCTCATGATTGAGCTTCCTCTTGAACTGCCTATATATACTAAACCCCTTTTATTTGGGAACTTTTTACTTGTACCTTTTTCTATAATGTCCAATTGTTTGGGAACTCATTACTAGTTTACAATTTTCTATTAAACACCCAACTATTTCTATTATGCACTTACCCAATTTATACTTACACATACTTCCTTTTGTTTTTTTCTTTTCTAGGTGTTATTCCTAACCCACTTAGGCATAGGTGTGTTATGGGAAGATGCTTCAGGTGGGACATATACCAAATAATAGAACTTAAAGGATATCTAGAGATCACCAAGTTCTCCTCTACAACTTGTCCTTTTGTATAAGTTAAGTTTGTAGCTTCTCATACATGTCATGCCACCCTTAATGTGTAAGGAACAATGTAAATAGATTATTTAGTTGAGATAATGTAATAGTTGTGATTCTTCTACTTCTATGCATTCATATTTCTTATATTGCAATTCTTTTTAGAAAGAAAAGTTACTCCTAATCTATCATACATGTTAGTGTGCTCGAATTGGATAAGTTTATTCCTCAATTAAATAAGAAATGTATCCCCTCTCGGGTCCACTCCTTATAGTAGCCATCCACAAAAAAGAAACCCATGTACATTATTCATACCAACACACAAAAACTAGGATGATGGTGGTGTCATAAAGATCGAGGTCTAGATTTTTGAAATAGAGAATTTGACCATCCCATATAATGATGAAACAAGACATAAACTATCATAGAGTCATCTCAAATTGAGATCAGAGAATAGAGAACTAGCTTGCTCATTTGATCAAAGACATGGTTAACATGCTCCTCCTCTAGAGTTTTGACCTCTCTACGAGTTATAGGGCCACGTGCTCCATCTCCTAGAGAGGTTGATATATTGTGTCTCTTCTTCCATCGAATTTGGTAGCAACTACCCATTTGTGCCTACACCCTCATTCCCAACTCAGTCTGGAAATAGTGAACCATACCCAACCATCATTGACACTTCCTCTATCTTCCACCATCCCTTTCCCAATCACCTTTGAGTACCAATTTGCCTCGTGCACCTATTATTATGAGCCAATCCATCCCCACACACTCACATTGGCCCACGTTGATGTAGGCCATTGCTCGTATACCTCCATGCCTAGTAGGCCCCAAGGACCACACTACCTTCTGAGTTGAGATGATGAACTTGGAGATGGTCATCCAGTTCCCAGATGCCAATTCTACCTATTAGCCATGTCTCATGGTCTGAGTAAATGATGGCTTATATGGTAAATATCAATTGCAACTAATGTTGAAAAGGATGGTGGCAAATGTGGTAATTATCAATGTGCTGGGTAACTTTCTAGTGAGCGGTGTCATCTGATATTAATAAAATCTCAATGATATGTTGCTTCCATGCATACAAATTGCTATTATTTGATTGATTATCACGTGGGGGTCAGAGTGTACATAATATGGACACAACATGTGATACAACCAGGTTGTGTTACAAGACATCATCCTTGGTTACATTATTTTCATTCTCATTATTTTTTTTAATTCACATTACATAATGTTCCTTCTTATTATAATTTATTTTGCACTATAATTTATTCTCATAGAGAGATATAGAATGTAATATCGAATGTCATCCTTAATTATAATTTTCTCATTCTCATAAAGGATTCTCAGTTTTCACTAAAAAATGTTCCTCTTATTATAATTTTTATGTACTAGGGTTCATTTTCTTAGATAACAAAACTTCATACACCTAGGTAGTATTCAGAATGTCATCACTAGTTGCAACTTTTTCATTCTCATTAGGAATTATATGTTCTTATTATAAAGTGTTACTTATTATCACAAATTTTGATATATCGAAGCTTATTCTCTTAATAGTAGTATCTGATACACCCAGGTTGTATTATAAAATGTCATCCTTAGTTGCAATTTTTTCCTTTCAATTACAAATTCTTTGTTATGATTAGAAACCTTTCCTTCTTATTACAAAATACCATCTTTCTTTACTTGTCGTTCTGTTATAATTCACTATATGTCGCCCGAATACCACTTGTTTACTTGCAGCTATTTCTTATAAATTTTTTGGACACCTTTTAGGTCATTTTTTATATAACAAAATGTCCACATTAATTACAATTTTCTCCTCATTGTAATTTATCTTTTATAAACTCTCTTTTAAAAATACTAAACATAGTTGTATTTTCAATTTTTGAATATACTCAAGTTGGAATATACTCAAGTCATTTTCCATCATGCAATATTTATTTTGAAAATTTGAACCATTGATCTTCTTAGTACCTTATGAACATACTACATACAAAATTTGAGCTCATTTGGACACTTATAGGTCATGCATCTAAAGTCGACAAAAATGATACAATTGGAATTACTTTAATAGGTCAATTTTGTTGACCATAAAAGGGTGACTTGGAAGAATCTAAATGAGCTCAAATTTTACATATAATATGTATTTGTTATAATAATTAATATATATGATTTAGATTTTTCAAAAAAACGGTCTACATATGTAATCACCACTTGAGTGTAGTGTATGATCTTTACACTCGAGTATATTCAAGCTTGATATACACACATACACACATATATATACCATGTATTCGTTACTTGAGTCAGCTAACTAAGGTTAGTTATCTATGAATCAAGTTTTGTAACAAGAAGACATCGAACTATAACAACATGATCAAATTTGTAATACAAAGCAGTGACAGAACCAGAAAATTACCTAAGGGGGGTTGAAATCATATATGTGTGCACAAAGGGGGGTTGAGTCAAAAAAATACAAACATTGAGAATGGAACATGTACCACTTGTTCCAAAAACATACTTTCTACCACTCCAACTAGATCCTTTCTTTATAAACTAGTACTCACTTAACATATTTATTTATACGTTAATCTGTATTTAATACTAAAAATACTACTACTTGTATTAATTCTTTTAGAGGAGGGGGGTGGCTAAATCCCTGACAGCCTCCCCCTGGGTACACCTTTGATACAAAGACAACTTTGTAAAGATAACGTCAATTATGTATTTTGGTTGCTGAAAATAGTAAAAATGATATTTCTGGAAGAAAAAAAATTCTCTACTCCGAACTGTCACTAGGAGTAAAAATTTATAACCTGGATACTAAAATTGTAACCAGAATGGTCAATTTATAACAAGAATTACAATATATCTAGGTTAGAGTTGGGTAACAAATGCATACCCATATATATACCATTTATAAGATAAAGATTTGTATAAATTTTTATTTTTATATTTTATATATGCTATGTTGATTGACTATAATAAAATAATTGTATCAGTATACTTTTTAAGAAAATATCCAGTTTACGTATTATACAAGCCCTCTCAAACTCTTGATTTGCTACACTAAATGGGTATATGAAAAAATATTTCAACATTATTTTGTGCCTGAACTAGTACAACGACTCAGTTAAGTATATGAGTTTGAGTACGAGCCTACCAAAATTTAGTATGGCCTGGTCCGACTTTATGAAGATGCATCTCATTCTAGATATGGTTATGCTAGTTATGTAGTTTACATAAATGATATATATATATATATATATATATATATATAATGATGGAATTATTTAGGGGCATGTGTGGGCACATGCCCGTCCCGTTGCCACTTAAATAATAGCTTTTTCTATTAAAAAAACATTTTTTGCTAATGTGCACTAGGATGCCTACCCATCCGAAGATTGATAAGGAAAGTGAATGCGGTAGTACGGCTGTCGATGTTCTTAGTTCTTACGGTTGTACTTTTTATCTATTACAAGGCATGGATCAACAACATTCAATGAGAACACAGGGAGTTCAAGATAGATACATTTATTTATTTTTTCACCCACTCAACGGTAAAGACAACATAACAATGGACTGTGGCTGATTTTGATATTTTTTTGGTCAATGACAGCACATTGACAGACGACAGTTTGTTCGACTGTTCAGGTTTTTTTTTTGACATAGGGAAACAAACATCTCAATAACAAACGTTTGCCTTATACTTTTATCGATAAAGCCAGAAAATATTCTCGTGCCACACATCGATAGGGAGAGTGTGATGAGATAAGATAGGAAGACGAACCATTTGGTTATTCTTGAACGTATGCAATGGTAGAGACAATTCCGTGAATAGGTTTGTCTATTCTCTATTTTAATTTTCTTTCAAACAATTTTTTTTGTAGTTTCTCACCTTACACCTTACTTTTTATAAGGACAAATTATTCTTTTTCTTCTACAACTCTCATTGTACAAAAACAAACTGGACTACCAATTTTTTTACTGTTATATTTAGTTTGACTTATTCTTTCTTCTACATTTTCAAGCACAATTATTAAAATCTCTCATGTAAGCGCATGCATCAATATATTCGATGTTGTTTAAAATATTAATTTGTGGATTTTCTATTTGCATAATGTATAACTATATTGTTGAGTATTTTTCATTTTGTAATTGTATTGTTCAACCACTTTGTCTACCATAGAAAAAAATATAAGAGAAAGTTAGCAATGGTGTAGAAGAATCTAGTTATTCAAAGGCTCCCCATGTAGACATTAATGTGAATGGATAATTTTTGATCCGGGATTGAGGCCAAATTTGTCCAATTATGGTGTCAACATTCGAGATAACAATCATAGGGATTATTTGCAAAATGGTCATTGTCAAATTAAAGGTCATAAATTTCCCTTGACCTAATTTGGGAGTAATCTTGTATGTTTAATCCAGTTTAATTTGGAGAGTATCCTAGTTGTTTGGAATAGATCATAGATAAAAATGATATTTTTTCTCTATTTTTATACTTTTTTCTCAAATTGGTCATGATCATGCCTTTGTGAGTAGAGGATATACCAATCGGTAAAATAAAAAGGGACTAGAAAAAATTGTTGACAGTACTATTCATAATAATGCATGAAAAATGTGTGAAGTCTCATGAAACAAGATCAACATGTTGATGTTCTATTTTCTAAACAAGATGCTGATACTAGAAAGTGGTACCATATATGATTAGAGGCTTATGTTGATTGTATCTTCTATCTTTTAAGTCAAGGATTATAATTTTTTGGCCACAATGAAAGTGTTGATTCATTCAACCGCAGAATTTTTTTTGGAGTTCTTATAATTTATTGCTTCTTATAATGGAACTATTAGTAAAGTGAGTTTGGCAATGCTCCTAGGAACATGAAATTAACTTCCCCAGACATTCAAAAAGATCGTTATAAAGTAATTGATATTGAAATAAGAGAAATATTGTTCAAGAAACTAGAGAAAATCAATTCACTATCTTAGTTAATGAAGCACGAGATGCATCTACAAAAGAATAAATGGCAATAGTTCTAAGATATGTGAATTTGAGAGGCAAAATAATCGAGCATTTTGTTGAGTTTGTGTACGTCGATGATACATCTCCACTTTCTCTCAAGTCAGCAATTGATTCTTTTTCTATGGTACGAAAGTTAGCATCTGACAATTGTGAGGCCATGGATATGATGGCAACTAACATGAGAGGAAAATTTGGTGAACTAAAAACTCTAATTTTAAGAGAGGATTCATGTTCTTATTATGCTCATTGTTTTTCTCACTAGCTTCATCCAGTTCTTGTTTCTATAGCACAAGATCATTCACTTGTTACTTCATTATTTCAATCCATCTCAAATATTATGAATATAGTAGGGATATCATGTAAGTGACATGATACACTTTGAAGTAAAGAAGTGGAAAAACCGGTTGATGAACTAAGGTGTGAAGAACTTCTGACAGGTACATGATTAAATCAAGAACTTGGTATTAAAAGAGCTAATGATACACGATGGAGTTCACATTATGCATCGTTATTAAATTTTATTTGATTGTTTCCTTCAATTGTTAATGTCTTGGATATTAATGTCAAAGAAGAAAAGAAATTAAAACAAAGAGGGCTTGCAAATATCTTCAACATTCATATTCAAAATTTTGAGTATGCCTTCACTTATAAATTTGATGAAATTTGTGGTAGGAAAAACAAATGAATCATCACAAGTATTGTAGAGAAAAGATTAAAATATTGTAAATGCAATGACATTGGTTAACTTGTCTAAACAACAATGGTGAACTTTAAGGACAAAAGATGACCAATGGGAGACATTTTTTCAAGTAGTGATTGACTTTTGCAATAGATTTTCTATTGAAATTACAATTATGGATGAAGATTCCTCACCACTTGGAAGATAAAGAAGAAAGCTGGAAAAGGCTACCAATCTGCATAATTATCATCTTGAAAATTTCAACATTGTTATTGATTGGATAATAAGTAAACTTGATAATCGTTTCAATGAGACTAACACTGAGCTATTCTATGTGTTTCTTGTCTAGCTCCAAGTGATGGATTTGTCCTTTTTGACAAGCAAAAATTGTTACAGCTTGCTAAGTTCTACTTTTTTGGTTTTAGTGAAGTAGATCTTGGAATAATTGATAAATAGTTTGACACTTATACTTAGATGTACATTCTTCAAGTAAATTTTTACATTTAATAGGAATTGACAAACTAGCAAAAACACTTGTCGATAAAGACATAGATTCCTCTAGTGCTTAAGCTTTTGAGATTTTTCTTACTTCTATTAATTACAACTGCTATAGTAGAAAGAGTTTTTTCTACTATGAAGATTATAAAGAGTCAACTACGCAATAAGATGGAAGGTAGTTGGCTCATTGTTGGCCTCCTTCCTTGCATTGAAAAGGATTTTTTTACCAATATTGACAATGATGCCTTTATAACAATTTTCAGGGGATGTCTAGTCATCATAGATAATTGTAAATCATATATAATCAATTGATTTAAAGATTCAATAATGATTTTTTTTTCAAACATGTCCTTTATATTTTTTCTTTTATAAAATTAATGCACATTTTTTATTTTTTTAGTATATGGTGCCCCATCAAAAACACTAGCATCGCCACTGTGTGCCTGTATATATATATATACATACATATATATACATATATATACATAAATATATGTATATATATATATATTTATATGTGTGTATGGGGTTTATTAATTGCATGCACATGTAATTAGGTTTCACTAGCTGTGCAGCTTAAAAAGTAACTACTTGGCTGGAAAAGTAACTATCTGTGTAAAAACGTAACTATGTTGTAAAAAAAAGTAACTATTCTACTTAAAAAGTAAAAACGAGTAGAATACATAGTAAAAATTGTGGAATAAATATTAACTAAAACTTTTATTGTTTTACCTTTTTAGTCATATAATTACTTTTTGGCAACATAGTGAATTTTCTATCCACATAGTTACTTTTCTGACCAAATGGTTACTTTTCAAGTTGTAGGGTAGAGAAATATTAGTTACCCACGCGTGTAGTAAAGGTAAACTATGTATATATAATATATTTATATTTATATTTATATATGAACATTTATATTTATATATATATAGGTTTTGTACCGGGCAGTACATGTAACTTATATGTGCCATCCAATAAAATAGCATATGTGGACTATGGTCATAAAATATGACCACATGGATTGATCCAACACTATATAGATTAAATTTGTTTAAAAAATCATAACCATATCTCATATGGATCATGAGATGTAGTAATATGTCATTCAACAATTTCTTTAATTTCTACAACTTACCATATCACATATTACATGAGAGCCATTAATTAATACAAGCTCTAATTAGGAATAATGACATTCTTGTTCCTCCATGAGAATTATGATCACATTTCTACCCTCGACAAAAAATTAAAATATCATATATGTGAAAGACTATAATATAGATTTAAATCGAATACATAAATAGAAGTATAAAACCTTCAAGTCTAAATTCAATTTACATATCATCATCCATGACATCATCATCATCAATAGTTTCTTTGATATTATCAAATATTGCTTCCTTTCCAACATATTGTTCTAGAAAGCAAAAAAGTAATAAGTAATAAGTAAATAAATACAAAGTATCTTAAAATATATGTAATAAATAATAACCTATTGGCATCAAATGACCACTAAGTGAGCTTCTTATCTGACTTGAGCACATATGATCTCGTCAACTTGGTAGCATTGAGCTTCTATACTGATTGAGTATTGTTCCAAACACTGCTTCAGAAGCCACAGTGGTGATAGGACTGGCTAATATATCATGTGCCATCCTTGTCGTTATATGATTCTCCGATCTACGCTAAATGTTGTTGCACAATACCCTTTGCTAATATATGCTCCCATCTACTATATTGTGTTTCCATCATGGGAATACGTCAAATTGACTCTTTTTTCCTCTTATTAGGTGGATGGCATAAGATTAGAAGATATACAAGTTATTTTGAATGGGATGTTAGTATTTCTCGATTCACCCTAGTTATGTAACTTGAAACTTTGCTATAAGCATTGTCAACCCTACCACCACTTCAAATATTCACTAGATAAGGATATGGAATCTCCATTAAGACCATCTAGAAAAGAAATATCTTCAAAACTACATAGATTCTCATTATAATGATCACATAACATATATTTAATTAATAAAAGTAGCTATTAGTTTTTGTAAGGTATGCCTAGAGAGAAATCATGTGATGATTGACATGAAACATACCAAATAGGATTTGATTAATGATCATATAGTCAAGCTTCCAATTCATTATGTTTCACTCAGATATGAGATAATGAGGATATATTATGAATGTTTAAAGAATGACAATACTCAATGTCATATGTCTTCAAGTATAAAACTTAAACAATGAGATCATATGAATGCTAAGAGTATGTACATTCTTATTATGCCCCTAGTTGGTTGTTATTATGGAAGGCAGATAAACACCAGTAACACATAAGATTGGAGTGTGGGATGATTGATGATAGAATCTCATTAGTCATGATATGGCATATCAAACCAATCACACAAATAGATGTTATGGAACAATGTATCAAACAGGCCCACCTTGAGAGTGACACATGAAAACCATCCACAGTGGTCATAGTCATCTCTCATAGTGAAGGTGGTGATTGTGATTCTTAGACCAGAAGTCACTACACTCATCACATGTTGTTGGGTATACTTTGACATCATCAAACGTAATCCTAAAATACCAGTTTCCATAAAGGTGATGATTGGGTAGCTTTGACACATGGGGACTGACTGTGAGTGATGTAGATGGGATTTGTCCCTCCTACTAGAGTTTGATATCCTGGTCACTTGATAAGCGAGACTGAGAAACACATGCGCGTGCACATGTGAATCAATATATGATATTGAGGTCACATTATCTCAGACAGTCTCCTCTTGGTTCAAGGAAAATGGATTAAACATTTAGAGGATGGAGATTCCATGCCTCGAGTTCATTCTAGATATCAGAGACTATGTAATCATACAATTACTACAACACCTTACACATATTATAGGTTGAAGTTGTTCTCCAACTTTCCATTCACTTGGGCAGCATTGATGTGCGACTAGACACTACTCTTTACTTATGATGCCATAAGCTAGTTATGGCCACTCACTTCCAATATGAAATGGAACCTATATGGTCACGCACAAAGGAACACATCTAGAAGAGGGGTTTAATCTTGAATGATGATTAGATTGATTAATAAAGTGTTTAGGTATTCAATTCAAGCAACATATTAGCTAATTGCACTGCTAACCGATCGACTCACAGGGTGAGACAACCGTTTGTAGTGTCAGACAATCATCTCAAATGTTGACAAGGGTGTTTGGAGTGTTAGGCTAATTAGAACTAAATTGGTTGATGCTCTACATGAATAAGGCACCAACCGATTGGCTCACAGGGTAAACCGATTAGCTCGCATGAGAGAGACGACCAAGTCACCTGGTGAACCAATTGGCTCGGTTGGGCCAAACGAATGTTCTAGTATCTTTCTTGAATTTGTAAGAAAGATTGATCGTTTCACTTGTCCAATTTGATTGGACAAGGAAATAATGAATGCATTAATTAGAATTGATTTTTCCAAATTCATATGCGATTAGAAACTCATTATACAACAGGTTCGAGCTGTGAACTGATGGGCTCGCATATGAGACAACCGTTTCAAATTTTATAGGTTGTGAAAATTCAAGATCTTCTGATCCCTTCCACTCTCACTTCAATCAGGAACCCTAACCCTAACCCCACCTATAATTAGAGGGGTACTGGGGGCTTTCCAACACACACAATTGAGAATCAGTTGCCCTAACAATCGTTGTCCTCTCTGGTTGTGATAACCAAGAGAGACCAAGCAAGTCCTACCCAACTAGGGAGGGATAGAAAGGGAGAGAACAACTGAAGATCATTATTGTAGGAGAGCAAGTTGGTGACTAGTACACCAATGGGAGGGACAAGTCCTTCATGTATGTTCTAGTTGAAAGACAAGATTTCTAGTTAGTCCATGTGGGCTACTCTAGAGGAAGGAGTCCTCTCGGTATTTCTAGGAGGGAAACATCAGTTTGCAGTTCGTGGCAAGATCAGGAGTCATTGCATAAGTCATCCAATCTATTGTCCATGGTGATGACTAGGAATTTCACAAAAACCATCTAAGAGCAGCTAGGAGATAGTTTCACTGCAACAAGTTGTAGATGCTAGACTTGCTCCAGGACTAGATATAAACTCATTAAACCATCCTTCCTATTTCATATTAATTGACACGATCTTACTATTATGGGAATACAAATAGATCTAATTTTGTATCCACTGTCGTACTGTGTTCCTATACTTCCGAACATTAGTTCCATCAAATGCCAAAAGATAAAAGGTACAAAAATAGATTATTCACTTCACAAAAATTCTCTAAGAAATCATAAACCAACCTAATATGTGATCCCACTTATCATCACTAAGAGTATATTTTAAATTCATATGCAGATTAGAAAACAATGTCAATGCGTCAATAAATTACAATGAAATCTTCAACATCATAAATTTGAACTCCAATGAGTAGGTAAATACAAGTTAAGAGACTTGTTTGTAGGGCCCTTCACTTGTAAAATATCTTGATTAAAATTTTTAAGTATTGAGTGTGGATGATCTAACATATTTAACAACATAACATATCTTTCCAATCAATTTGTGAAGGACATCAACACCTACTTGAACAATCAAATTCAATAAGTGTGCATAACATCAAACATGAAAGATAGCCTTTATACTTTAGATGATATTTCATCTCTCTAATGATGCCATCATTAGTACGACAATTGTCAAGGATAGTACGCATTAATTACTAATCAAATTTCCAACTGTGAAGTATTTCCATCAATGTTTGTAAGAGCCTATCATGGGTGTCAAGAGAAGCTACATATGAAAATTGAGAATCCTTTAGCATAACTTTGAAGATTCATCATGGTAGTGACCAGGTATAAACATACACTCCATGTTCCTATTTTTTCCACATATCACTTGTAAGTGAGATATGAGAAGATAACCCATCTAGAACATTATACAATTTGATCCTTTCTTGCTCATAGAATTGCATGCAATCACCCTTTATAGTATCCTAGTGATTATTTTAAACTATGGTTGGGGATTGTTATAAAACATACAAAACCTAAGATGACCAACCATTGGAAATGTATATTGATGTAACACAATCATCTTAGCTAAATCTTGTTGACTTAGATCTTAGTTAAACTAGTAATTGTTTACTTCCATTTTCACCATCTTTCATATTAGGTTCAAAATTTATGTGTATTCTTCCCTTTTCCCTTACACAAAGCATGGTGTTTATTTTAATATGATAGCCTAGATGAGATTTTCCATATTTGGGCCTATTAGTGAAAAGGTGTGAACAGTGTAATTATCTTGGGTTTAGGCTTATCTTTCTTATCAATAATTACAAATCTAGAAGTAGAATAGGTTAAGTTACTAATAAGATCAAGGATTAGTTGCATTTTGTTCCCCACTTTTAGCCATTTTATCTATACAAATAAGAATGAGTTCAATTAGTTAGATTGGTCAAATTTCATTGTATACAAGATATTAGGTTTGGAAAGACATATTTTCTCAACAATCACCACACAAAGACATCATATAATAAATTAGACTATATTTTTTTTATCGTTAAGTGTGCTTCTCATTCCATAATCACAAAAAATTTATAAGTGGGACAGCAAAGCTCAATAGAATCTATCTATGCAGATTTTAAAGAAGAAAGCAAAATAAGATAATTATCTATGCAAGCTTCTATAATCACTAGCAACACAATGCCACACTCCATGTGGGTCAGGGCTAGCATTTTCAAAAATGATTCAATTTCTATGTGTCCAAATATGGTAGAGGATGAGTGCAACAAGCATCCCTTCTTTTTTGCTGAGTAGGTGCAGATCGTCATTTTTTGTTGGGGTGAAGGAGAGCAGATGACTCACTCTACTCCAAATCTCAGTAGCCAGATCACAACTCCATAGGATGTGAGCATTTGTTTCTACTTCCTTGCAACAAAGACTACACCTCAATGCTAAGGCAAAGCCTCTTTTCTGTAGCAAATATTTAGTAGTGAGCCTACCGTGCAAAATTTTCTAGCAGCAGAGAATAACTCTCTTGGGGGCCCTAGTACTCCATAGCCACTTGGACCAAACTGGTTCCACATGCTTCGGCCTGCATAGGTTCCAAGTGTCCTTCAGCGAGACCTCCCTCATGTTCATGAGCAAGTAGGTGTCTCTCCCCACTCCAATCTGAACATTCTTGCACAGTTTATGTAGATCTTCAGTACCTCTGGTGCTTGGTATATCCCATCTTCCTTCATTAATAATGTTGTTTAGATAGCTTTATGGTCCGAGTTTTGATCTCATTCGAAGAAACTCGGGATCCTTGACATAAGTGTCTAGAAATTGACCATTGACCCATGGGTCTTTCCATGTCATAACTTTTGTCCCCTGTCCTATGTTGAATCTCACATAGGGTAGGTATTCATCTCTAATTCTGAGCATGCTTTTCCACATCCAGCTCTGATTTTACTTGGGTTTGCATGACCAAAGTGTCTCCCTCTTGATGTATTTACTATGTATCCAGCGAATCCACAGAGAATTCTTTTTATTTGCAACATCCCATAGAGTTCTTATGAGACCTGCAGTACACCAGTCTTCTACTCTTCTAATGCCGAGCCCACCTTCACACTTGGGTCTGCAAACAACATCCCAAGAGATAGTGTGTATGTGTTTGCATTCCTCCTTATCACCCCAAAGGAAACTTCTACACAAACACTCAATCTCTTCCATTGTTGCTTTAGGTATAGGGAAGACACCCGTCCAGTAGAGGTGGTAAGCAGTGAGGGTAGAAATGATTAGTTCCAACCTTCCTGCCATAGAAAGTAATTTCGCTTTCTAAGCTTCAAGCTTGGTTTTTATCTTGTCCACCAAAGGGTAACACATCTTTTTCGTGAGCCTTCCGGCAAAAAAGGGTACCCCAAGGTATCTTACTGGAAATTCACATGTCTCAACCCCTAAAAGAGAGGTAAGCTGTTGTGGTGCGCTTTTACTTAAAAAAAGTTGGCTTTTTTGTGGGTTCAGTTCCAAACCAGACATATCCTTGAATCTATTCAAGAATCTTTTAATGCCATCTATATTTCCCTCATTTGCCTCTGCAAAAACTAGAAGATCATCAGCAAACAATAGGTGTGAGACCTCTGCGTCACCAGCTCTGATAGGATCAAGTTCCCTGTTTTGAACTGCTTCATCAAAAATAGCAGTCAGACCCTGCATCGCAATGACGAAGAGGTATGGTGCCAAAGGGTCCCCTTGCCTAATTCCTCTTGTACTTTGAATAATATCAGTTGGAGCACCATTAATTAGGATTTCCACAGTGGCTGAATTTAAGCATTCTCCAATCCATCGTATCCAACATGGCGGGAATTACATATGTTTCAGAATATAAAGCAAGTATCCTCTGTCTAAAGAGTCGTAAGTTTTGCTCAGGTCTGCTTTAAGGCAGAGCTTGCTACGCACATTAGGCTTATTGAAATCATTTACTAGTTCATTAGCCAGCAAGATTGCATCAGAAATCCTCCTTCCCTTCAGAAACGCGCATTAGTTTGTGCTTATTAGCAAGGGGAGAATATCTCTCAACCTATTGGCCATAATTTTAGAGATGACTTTAGTAACCAAATTACACAAAGAGATGGGTCTCCAATCTCCGACCTTCATTGGCTGTTTGTTTTTTGGAATCAAAGCTATATAAGCTTTATTCATCTCCTTTAGCATTCTTCCTTTCTGAAAGAAGTCTTTAACCGCACATCACACATCATTACCCACTATATCTCACGTGGACTTAAAGAAGTGTGTGTTCATGCCATCCGGACCTGGCAATTTATCATCATCCATCTTTTTAATGATATCATAGATCTCACTATCACTGACCTCAATACACATCTTTTGTTTCTGCTGCTCTGTGAGCTTGGGTAAGTTTGACCATCTCTCCATATTATTCCTCCCAGGTGCGTTAAACACTGCC